>JAWPNB010000009.1:34305000-35683750 GCA_033996785.1 Trichosanthes truncata | reverse complement strand
AGTATATTGAATATTAATTTAAACACTTCAAATTAAATATTAATTTGAACATTTCCAATTTTTCTTTCAACTAAATTGATCTTTTAGTGTTACTATGAGCTAGCAAGGTGACCTTATGGACCTACAGATTATAAGCTCCAATGATACAAAATCAATTAATTAAACTCGTTAATTAATTAATTTTCATTCATTAACTATATGTCACTCCACTATAGACCAAGAGTTGCACTCTTATGCACTATAGGACCAATTGTGTCCATAGATATAATCACTACATGCAAGTCGATCCTTCACGAGTTGTTCATAATTATAGTTGGGTCAAAAGTTCGTTTTTACCCATGTAATTACATCTTGCACTTTCAGTACCACTGATTCTTTAATGAATAATTTGTTTATGATCCAACCATAAACTAAGTCTCTCGCGGGCCAGTGAGAGGGTGGGACTCCATTGTTCAAGTCCCGAAATCAGCACTTAAGGGAACTACTCATCTACTTACTTTATATGGGAATGAGTAAATTCCATCTTGTGAGATTATGTTTCCAGCTCCCTATTTGGTCACGTTCCCAAAATGGTAGACATATTGAATCAGCTACAAAAGCCACTCTCACCCATGCAAATCCAAGGACAAGCCCTCATAGGCAGTAGTTCATAACTCACTTAGGATTAAGATCGAGTCGCATATGATCATCCTAATGAAATATTAATCTTCTCAATTAACAGATTTATAAATAAATATTAAATATTTCGTGGTCCAGTCGTATACAAACTCATTGTATAAGATGCCCTCACTCACATGTCTCCACATAAACGATTTGGATCAAATCATTTGTAACTATTACAAAGTGGGTCATATCAATAGTGTTACCAAGATAAGGCATCTAACCTTATCCATATACTATGACCCTTTAGGTTATTTGTTGAATATGATCATCTCGTATGTCAACCACATACTGTTCAAGATTACACTAATAACTTTGGATTTTTCATATAATGGATAATATCATATTGTAAATAAAATAATCAAAATTATTATTAATGATTAAATAAATTATTAATTACGAGGCTTTAGGGCATAAATCCCAACATTTGAAGCCTAGGAAATAGATTTTTGAAGCTCAAGATTGTGAAGACAACGTCAGGAATGGGATATTGCTACACCGTACCTAATTTGTCTTCTTACCCTTACTTTTTGAAATTTTTTCATGGATTCTAGAATGAGATTTTGTGGTTATGTTACAAACATGTATAACTAAATCATTATTTCTTAGGAATTGATGTAACCATTGGATTTTTATGACTTAATTAGTTGAATGCGTATTTGTGTTTAATTCCATTCATGTATTTATTTTCTTAATGCTTTTCATCTACTAGCCATAGTTGATTTCACCAATTATAACTTTAATGCGTGACTAAAGTAATTCTAAGATTGGAAAATTTAAGATTGCTCTAGAAGTTGTAAAACGAATTAGACTTAAGGGCTTGCATGTTAATGAATCTTGATAGGAATATTGGGTTCTTAATAAGTTTGAGAATTAATTGTGCTCGAAAGAAACATTTATGACATTAGACTTATTCACTTATGCAATATTGCATGTTTGTTATTTGCATTCAGTTTAATTAATTAAGAAGTCCCAATTGTTGAAATTAGCTCCTGATAACTTATAAAATAACAAGTTATTTAGCTTCAAAAGTTAGATTATTGTTACTTTGAGAGTAGAGCTTAAAATGGCTAAACTTTTAATCACTTGTCACTATCTATCATGAATGCGTTGAATTGAATAAAACTATAGGGTTGAAAGCCATTCCTAGTTCTTTTAGAATTCTTGTGTTTTACGAATAGGTTGCCTGAGCACAAGGAGCGTTTGCTGCACGGGTCGATCATCAGAACAATACCTCAGTGCAAGAAGTTGTGCAAGCCAGAGTCATTACGTGATCAAGTACAGTGCAACAACTCATCATTACTTAATCTCTGACAAATTAGGACTTTAGAAATTGACGTGGCAGTAATTTAGTAGAACACAATGGCGTGGCTGAGCTTCATTAATCAGTATATTAGATTATATTGACAGACAATATGGCAGTAAACAATGTTAAACACGTGGCAACATTTCATTGGAAGCAAAGTTATATATATATATACACATTAATGTTTGCCACCAAAGAAAGGAGCTCCCTCAGGGATTTTCAAACAGTCCAATAGTAGCATTTATTTTCTCTCGTCTTCACCTGTTCCTGTCTATCTTCTCTGCAACAATGTAGTTTCTGCTATAATTTATTGCTTTCTTTCATCTTGTACTTGTATTTTCGTTTTTTACATTCATGAAATGAAGTTTTAATCCTATTCTTCATTTTCTTTTTTATTGTTATTTATGTTTTGATTACTTTAAAGGGTTGGTTAAGGAGGAATCCATTATGTAACTCTTCTATTTTGCACGGTACTTGTGTATGAACAACCAACTTTTGCTTGGCTTTTGTTATTCTTCCATTACCTTCTTCGGTCTGATAAACGAGGTAAGGTAGTAGCACATCCGATCATCGAGAGGGTAAAAGTGCATGGAACTTCTTAGGAGAGCAAGAGTGAATAGTTTGCTAGGGAGTTTTAGAGATAGAAAAACCCCTTGCAAGACTAAATGGGGTGGATCATATTCCACTATTCTGAGCATAGACATATTCCTTTATAGTGAGCTAGGATAAGTAGAAATGCACAATAGATAATTAGTTGAGACAAAATATGTGTATGCGAGTGTAGAGTAGGAGAAATGCACAATAGAGGAATCTTGAACCTAACCCATTTTCCTTCTGTTTTCTGTCCATAGTGCGAGCCTTTGTATCTTAATTATTTTATTGGTTATGTTCCTTTGTCCACGATTTATAAGTTGAAACAAAAGTGTGCATCAAATATTACTTACGTGTGTAGAAGTGTGCACTTGCGCTCAACTCAGGGATGACAAAACTATAATTCCATAAACCATAAAACAAGAAGCAAGTTTTTGGTGCCGTTGCCAAAGAATTGTTCTCGCACTTTCATATTTAGCTTTCATTTTTGGTCATAGAAGTTTTGTTTTTGGGTATATCACATGTGCTTCTAAGGCTCGTGCAGGTGCCATCTTGCGTTGGAGTGAAAGGAACACTAAAGCCAGCCAAAGAGCGAAAGTGCCTTCGACCAAAGGTGAGCCATGCAACGTAGAGCAAAATGTCGATGTAGGATTGAGCTATGCTGTCCAGCATGAACACATAATGTCAATGGCTTACATTGGAGTGCCAGAAATATCTGAGTTAACTGCAGAATTGGCATCAATGTCTGGCATGTTATATGGTATAGTAGAGCAAAGGAACAACCAACAATTCAGAGTATTCAACCAATGGGAAAGCCCATGCGCCTATTGTGGGGGTGGTCATAATTTTGAGCATTGCCCAGAGATTCTAGCCGCAATGTATTATGAGGAACAACCGCATCGATTTTATGTACCATATTACCCCGTAGGGTGGCAATTCTCGGCTTTGGAATGTGGTGAAGAAGATCGGTCAGTGCACAACAAAGAATATTCAGCTGCCCTAGAGGCGATGATGATAAAATACATGGCAAAGACTAATGATGTACTCCAAAGTCCAACATCGTCCCTCAAGAGCCTCGAGATCCAAATTAGCCCGATTGCATATGAGATGAAGATCAAATAAGATGGTGCAAGTTTCAATGAACTCAAAGCTTCACAAGATGAGAATTTGGGAGCAACGAAATATGCACCAATATATGCGGCTGTGAAAAATAACAACTTGCACCTGAGCAAATTGAAGAACAGACTATTCAATAATAGTTGTTTATTACAGAAGATGCACCGAGCCTAGTCTACCTAGCCATGTGCTTGAAAATGATGCTCTTATCTATTGTGTACCAGTAGAGTCTGTGTCAGAGGGTGCCATTGCGATGAAGTAGCCAACAACTAACCAATTTCATCACCCAACATCCAGAGTCTACGTATGTCTTGCAAAAGTCAAGCCCTTTCGAGTTTGGCAGAATATCTAACATTGAAAGACATGATTTTATCGTAAACGAGAGAGGTGATGAAGTCGTGCCCCCGTCACCTTGATGAACATGGCTTAAACAAGATGACCAATGCATACAAGTCACAACTATAAGCAACAAGAATCTGGGAGCCAGTTCTATATTTTTACCGCTTTCTTTAATTCCTGGTGTCTCTTCTTGCTTTTCAGAGTAGTTGGAGTAAATTTTTTTTTTGTGAAGGAATTGGAGAAAAAATAGCAACAACCTCAGCCAAGGATAACTTGCATCGAGTGTAGCGCCTTGTGTTTAGTAGGACCTTGCATTGAATAATTGAATATAAAATCTATTTGTACGGTGCAAGGAATAGCTTCCACGTTAATAGGCTTGGAGAACGCACGACGTATGCTTTAAGTTGAATTTAATTGTTGCATCTTGATCTATCTTTTGGTCATGCGTCCATAGACATTAAAGCCTACAAAATTCAAAGGCATCTCATTCTTTTATTTCCTTTATATGCTTAATTGGATGCCAGTTAGAAGTTGAAATCTTATAAAGAGAAGAGTTAGGAGTTAGAAAAGCATATAGGAAAACATGCCTTGAATCTAGCATGCGCTGAGCCTACCTTGCACCGAGACACACATACGTTCAACACCAATTCTCGAAAATCAAAATCAATCATGGCACTATGCAGACGATGCATTAATTGCACCCTTCGATTCCATGAGGCATTTTCTCGCTCTTCTCGTTTTCCCTTTAAAATCCCAAATCAACGCCCATTTTCTATTTTTTCCTCGTCTTCGATTCCATCGTCTTCAACCTCATAACTTCACCTCCAACATCAACACCCACCATTTCACAAGCTGAACATTTCATTTCCATGGTGCTTAAGTCAAAGAAAGCGTCCAACAAGATGCCAGAATAGTACAGAGATCTTGATTTCACATGGACAACGTTTGAAGATGAGCTTCTGCAGCCTCCTCCATGAAGAACGATTACAAAAAGAAACTCCAACCCATCTTCTTCTAGAGCTCCAGCGAGAAATTTGACGAAATCAAGGAAACCCAAGAAGAAGAAAGTCAGATAGATTTTTGGTTATCTGCAAGTAGACCCTCTTCATCCAGACCTTTATCCCGTAACTTTGTCATCTCCAGAAACCCAAACCCTAACCGTCCATCATCTAAACCAGAAAACCTTACAATCCTTTCTTTTTCCCAACAGCCACCTCAGCGATCACCTATAACTTTTTAATCAGATGAGGCTCCCCTCATCTGAAGAAAACAAGCCCCACTGCCACCACCAAAACCCCATCCAGTAATTCCATCTTGAGACCTATTGAACTTATTCGTTTTCTTCTACCTTTGAAATTATTTCCCAAGCTAAGCGCATCATCACTACGTCTCTAAAAGCATTCAGTTAAACCTCCCGCTAAGCACTTTGTATCCTCTAAAACCTCGCACCCACTGCAAACCTCCCACCTCATCTCCTTGGGCCAATCCCAAAAGGCAATGAGTTGAGCTTTGCTTCACCATGTATTGAGAAAGTCACTCCTATGACTCAACCTGAATCAAGCCCAAAAGTGTCGTCCTCAGCCATCAATCCTACCGATATTCCTAGCATTGCACTATGTTTGCTTGATAACAATCTGATGTCTCTACACCCAAGTCCAGAACGTAATATAGCAAGTGAAGACTTGGGATTATTATTGGAGGACTTGGACAATCCTGCGCAGCTTCCAAGCTCTAAGAAAAGGAAGAAAGAAAGGTTGAGCGCATGGATGACAATGACAACTGAACTTAAGAAAGCTCAGAAGGATAAAGAAGATGAAATCATTTCAGATATCTTAAGGGATAACAATAATGATGGTTCTAAAGAAGCAGAAGGTTATCTTTCAGAGCAAGAACAAACAAAATAAGAGAGATGAGCATCCAGTGCATAAACAACAGATGCCAACGAGGGCCCCATCTCTCTTATGGTTAAGGCTGTTGAATAGAAGCTTACGAAGAAGGCTAAGAAGAAGGAGAGGAAAAGGAAAAAGAAAGAAAAGAAGGAAAGAAAAGAAGAGAAGAGAAGGATAAAATAAGAGAAAAAGAATGAAAAAGCAGTGGCCACCGCAAGGCTGTTAATTGAGCTCATGGAGGCACCAAAATAAAAGGAGGGAGAAGAAGAAGTTACCTCCGAATTCTTTAAGCCACGAAGAAAGAAACCACACATTGAGCATGAATAGGCATTGGGCAAGACTATGTTAGCAGAGCTTGCACCGAAGGAAGCCAGGCGAGATGAAAATTGAGAAGCGTATAAACCTCCCGTGCAGAAGGTGAAGAAGGTCCCTAAGGCCAAGAAAGAACAAGCACCAAAGGAACTAGAGAGTCAAAGTGCTGAGCAGACCGAAGAGGAAGCAAAGGAGATCCAATATGCATTAGTTGAAAGAGCAATTGAACAAGAGATGGTGCTGTAGACGACAAGTAGGTTTGGAGCCTAGGCACTAAGGGAAAGATCCTCAAGTATGCTACCAATTTTGAATCTTGTGTGGCACAATCACTACTGAGTTACCTTTTGTTTGGTGAAAGACCAAGGAATTAGATTATTGATTAATCCAATCTAAGGTGGGGAACACTCCACAAGTTTTGTAACCAACCAATTCTGAATGATTCCACAAGTTTTGTAAGCCAGACCATATGGGTGCAATGCACATGGGGACAAGCTCACAGCTTCAAAGAAACATTTTTGTATATTGATCATTAGTTGCCTCATACAATGGAAAATAAGGCATATATATAGCCTTAAGGTTGTCAACTTGAGCAAGGAAAAAACCTTGGAATTATTAAGGTAAGAACATTCCAAAACAATTAGGAAAAATAAATATAATTTCTAATAAGTAAATTAAAATAATTTTAAGACTTTCCTAAAGAAAAAACAATTGATAATCTTCAGACATTCATGTGCAAAAATCTGAAAATTACATCCCCTAAAAAAATAGAAAATCATATATGGAAAGTTTTTAGATTGGACACCCTTTAATGATTTGGCTATGACTTTTTCTTTAGTGATCGGAATGGAGTGTTCTTTATGTGGTTAGAAAGGTCTTTCAGAGAGCTTTAAAATGGTCTTGACCTTGGCTATATTGCATATATGCATAATAAAGAAATTGGCAGTCAAATTTAGAATAATGCAGGGAGGGTGGCATGCATGTGCGATTGTGATTAGAGGGTGTGCATGCAAAGTAAGTGTCTTTTGAGGTTCCTATGGTCCTCCAAGGTTTGTAATGTATTTGACTCATCCAAACTAACCTTCCACACATTGATGTCTTTTTCAGTTGGTTCTTCATCTGTTTTAGCAAAAGTCACTAATCCTTGGATGTGCTTGTTCATGGCTTATCCAAATGACTTGGCCCTTGATCTTGTCATTGGTCCTTGAGGCATTGTAATGGTATCCATGATCATATCAGATCGGATTCTTCGAAACAACCGACCCTATCCCCAACTTCATCACTAAATGCATTTACCAGATGGGATGGAGGCAGTTTATGAAGAGGTTAACAATCCTTTTCCCAAAGCTTGTGCACGACTTTTATGTGGGGAATTTTCATGAAGAAATGGACGAAGCATTGGTGCGAGGTCACTGCATCTCTTTCTAGGCACATCTCATCAATGAGATGTTTGAACTCCTTGGATTAGAAGATGCGTCTGGAAATTGGATTATCTATGATGCTTCAAATGAAGAAATGAAAAATGCGATAAAATAACTCTCCAAAGAGGGAAAAAAGTGGACAAAAACCAAAAAAAGACATCGGCAGCTACTCTTAACTTACTTGCATCCAAATGCTGCAGCCTGGATATATGCAGTGAAGTATTGACTCCTCCCTACGACACACGACAAGACAATTTCAAGTGATAGATGGCAGCTTATTGCTTTCTAAAGGGGGTTGTGTTCAATGTTGGGGAGATCATCATAGCTTAGATAAGAGAAACGACTGCTAAGACAAGGGGACTGCTATTTTTCCCGTGGATGATAGGCAATTTGTGTCTCAACGCTGGGATGCCACTAGAGGATGAGCCATCTTGCACAGTGAAAGTGGTGATCGACAACGTCATACTTTGGCACTTGTTGAAAGGATCCCCCAATGAACTAGAGTTGGTGCCCAAGAAAAAAAAGAAGAAGGCACCAACCCAGAAGGATATGGAGCCATGTTTGAGGTCATGCAAGCACACACAATCAAGAAATATAAAACTGAAAGTAGGTCGAGTAGTGAATCCACAGGAAGTGTGTATTTTCGTCGAATTGATTAATTACTAGAATTATAGGCAATTGAAATTATTTAGGGAGAAACACTCAACGACAGATGCTGGGAATTAAAAATAAACTAGAAAGCATAAAAAGTAATGGTGGTGACCACAATTAAAGGGGCGTTTAGGGGATCTAGCACACATTAGATTGTCAATATGCTTAATTGATCATGCCAATGAATTAAGTCTTACGAATTCACAGGCCTAGAGCTAAATAGATCGAAATCTCTTGTCGGCCTATTAAACTAAGCGTCCTTAGTGTTAATTAAGTTAATTAATTAGATTAAGCCAACTCGCCATTAACCTTGCCTGTCATTTGTTATTCCTATGTCACTTAGCCAAGTTAAGGGCATTGGAAAAGTTATTTCTATCCTAAATTCTCTCTTTCAAGCTCAATTTAAGGTTAAAATCATCTAATTAGTGGCCAATTAATTAGAAGTATTAAACACAACTCAACCAAGTGATTTCAATTAAAAGCAATTAATGGCAATAGTATCAAATTAATGAGCAATAACAAGTCTAATAGTGCTCTAACTGCTAAACTAATGGAATTATCCCATAATATTCAATACATAGTACAGTAATCCCATTCGTACAGCCTTAAAGAACATAAAACATAGGAAGGAAATAGTAAAGGAGACCATCGTGGCCAAATTCTTGACTCTTGCCTCGAATCCTAGACTCATAGGGCTCAAAAACTGCTCCCAAACACTTCGATTCGTGCTTCACATATCCTAAGGAGGATTAGAATCACAAAAGGGACAAAACCACTAAAATTGGTCTCCCCCTATTTAGTCTAGAAGCAAAGATTAAATACTTGGTGTCACAGCAACTTCGAGACGTTGAGGATAACATCTCAACTCTATTGCAACACACCGTTTAACTTAAGCGTACGTGCCCTTAGTGTCGAGACACTGAGGGCAATGTTGAAATGCTTCAGACAGAGGCTTCATTGACATGTGTTTCCAGTGTTGAGACACCACAGGGTAGTGTCTCAACGTTGGCTCTCGGGTCTTCAACATGAATTAGGGCATCTTGACGCCATTCTCTTGGCGCCAAACACTTATGCAGCATCAATTCTCATACTTAGCTTCCAATCCACCTCCAATTGAGCTCTATATTCAATGTATTTCTCTAATATTGCCAATTTCGCTCCCAATTGCTTGATTTCTTGAAATCCATGATAAATACACGTAAAAGGTCACAACAACTGATTGTGTGTACACGCAAGTGCTCATGATTGAAGTAATAATAAAACGGTATTCCTACAGAGTATCGTATCCACTAGGATTGATTTTTAATTCAATTAAGTATTGTGAATATTATCACTTTACTTTATCTAGAGAACAGAAAGCAAGAGAAGATAGGAAAAAAAATACTAAGCTTAAAAAGCAAAATAAATGGGAGACACAAATCGAAAGGTAATTCTATGGGCGTTGATTGCATTCTTGGAACTTAATTTACTTGATTACGCTAGCAATTAGGCATAACTAAGTATTCGATTCATAAGTCTAGAAGCCTAAGGTCATGGAATCTCCTGTTGGTCTCCTCCAAATCTCAGGTGTAATTAATTAAATCATGTGTCCGTCTCATTAATTAATTCGCACCCGGTATTAACGAACCTTTGTCACGGACCTCTATATATTAATTATTACTAATGCTGTCACTTAGGTAATTAATCTACAGTCATGCATCAGGTTCTCGTATAAGCTTATCTTTGTTGAGCATCCACTTAGTAACTAATGAATTAGACGTTGCACAATTAATTAATCTCCAACACTAACTACAATTAATTAACCATTTATCATGTTGTCACTCAGGTAATTAACCAATTGTGTATTAAGCTAATTAGAAATATCCTGTCAGTCTCCTCCTAGTCCTACCTCAATTAATTAACGAACACAACCTAAGGGCATTAAGCCCAAAATGCACAAATGAACATAAACACTTAATCAAGCCACAATTACTAATTAATAAAGCAAATTAAGTGCAATGGTCCAAGAATTACGACATCCCATAGAAATTAAGGGATTAACTAAACATATTCAGTAAATACAACCAAATGTCCTAATTATAACCTAATGTAGATACTGAAAAATAAAGAAAAAAGGGAAGAAACGCTTAGGTAAATATCGATCTCGCGTTCCCGAGGAAATCCACCATGAACCCTAGCACCAAAATCTTCGACTCAGCTCCAAAATCCTCCCAAAATCCACCCAAGAAGCTCTGAAATCGAGATTATGGTATTTTATATTGAATTGGCTCCCTTTGGACAAAGAATAAATGATGAATATATACTGCCCATCGTGATAGTGTTGCAACGCTATCCAAAACACGGTCGTTTTGTAGCTTCGTGAAGGGGTAACATTGTAACTTTATAATTAGCATTGCAACATTACGGATGGAATGCATCTCATTGGCATGTCTCAAATCATAGAATTTTATCATCACCACAACATGCAACATCCTAAACAACTCTACACCACACAATCTCAATATCCATCCAAATTTTCAAATTAGGCACAAAAATTAACTTTAACTTCAAAGTCTCCACACATAAAACATAGCGCCATTGCCCCCACACTTAAACTAAACATTGTCCCTAATGTTTATACCCTAAACACATTAAGCATAAAAAGGACAAATGAAAAGAATGAGGGTATGGTACTGCCCTGATAAATTAAGAGACCTCAACCAATGAGTACGTCCACATCCTTGGTAAACTGAAAAGTGGGGCGGATCTTGAACTCTTGAACACGAAACTAAGACAAGAGCCACTTATTCAACTTGTACAATAAAGAAAAGCAAAATACAACTAACAAAACCCTTGGGTTGCCTCCCAAGAAGTGTTTATTTTGCGTCATTAGGTCGAAGTTCCCTAAACACTTCTCAAGGTGGCTCAAAAATAAAAAAAGTTCACATTATCCTGTTTTCCAGCATTCTAAAGATCAACAACACATTCTTTGTAGATTTATCGTTAATAAAACTAGTCAAACATTGAGAGAAATGATTAAGTTCAACAGGAAGATAACCAAAATTATTTGGAGCACCTAAAGCAAACATCTCCTTGTGATCCCACCTAGGAACGTTCTCGAACGATGAGGAACAACAAAATCATGCTCATCACTCAAATCAGTCATATCATTCAACGACATATTCTCAAAATCATTTTTTTTCTCAAAAGTCATTTTCATATCAACCATGCTATCTTGGCTATTCATAAAGAAGTCACCATTTTCTAAAAAATCATCCAAGACATGCTGAATATTCATAACCCTCTAAATACCCTCACACAATCGATTTGCATAAAAAGTAGACTCACTCAATGCACACTCATGAAGCATAAAGTTACGGTGATTAGACAAGCCATCAACATCTCTATTCAAATTCATACTGAAATCATCCCCACACAACAACACTTCAACAGAATCAAAATCAATAAGCATAGCATTAGAACCAATCTCAGTTTCTTCAATAACTCTAGAATCATTAGAAAAAGAAACAAAAGAAGAAGCATAAGAAGAAACATCAATAGAAGCATCGTGCATTCTAACATCAACTGACCTAACAGATTCTTTTTCCTCGATAGAAGGAGAAATCTCAACAAGTTCAACCCTAAAGCAACCATCCTTATTTTTAAAAGCATCTAAAGGGTAAAAAATGCCAAACCTAACCAACTTATCATCTACTTGCAAAGTCTATGTACCTCGGTAGACATTGATGTTAGCACTACTCGTGGCCAAGAACAGCCTTCCCAATATAATGGACATCTCCTCGTCTTCTTCCATCTCTACGACTACAAAATCATCATGAAATATAGACTTGTTAACCTTAACAAGTACATCTTCCACTATACCTTTAGGTTTTGTAATTGACTGGTTGGCCAACTGAATAGCAATAGTGGAAGGCTGGATTTCTTGCAGTCAGAGTCTCATGTAGATAGAATATGAAATTAAATTGATACTCGACCCCAAATCACATAAATCTCTATCAATATTTAAATTACCAATAGAACAGGGAATAGTAATACTCCTTGGATCACTAAGTTTCGATTGCATCTTCTTTTGTAAGATCGTAGTGCTATTCTCATACATATTGAGCACTGCATTCACTTCGAATCTCATCTTCTTTGAGAGCATATCCTTCATCAACCTCCCATAATTAGGCATATTGGCCAGCGCTTCTACAAAAGGAATATTAATATGCAATTTTTGAAACATATTCAAAAACTCGAAAAATTTCTCATCAAGCTTAGAATCCTTGAAATGTTGGGGAAAGGGCAACTCCTTGTAGTCAAATGATGTAGGGCACTATCCATGCCTCCTAGGAGGATAGATGTATGCTCCTCTATCAACATGTCGGAGTCTGGGTGCTTTAATGTCCCATGCGAACTCCTTGGAGTCCTCAACAATCAATTTCAGGAAGGTCTTTTTAATCATCTCATCAGCTCTACTTATCTTCTTTTCCTCTTATCTCTTCTCATCATTCTTCTCATTCTTCTTCTCTGGCTCTTGGGAGTTTGTTTCATCAACAGTAATAAAAGGAAAAGAAGGGGATGTAAGCTTGCCTGATGTTGTTTTTTATGCCATAGCTTCTTCTCTCTCAATCTCTTCCCTCTCAAGCCTGCATAATTGAATCTCACTCCTCAGTGTAATCGCCTTACATTGCTCTCTTGGATTGATCTCAGTATCTCTTTGAAATTTTCCTTTTTGAAGCATGTTGACGGCGCTCAAAATCTGACCAATTTGAACCTTCATGTTCTTTAATGTCGTGTCATGGCCACTCATAGCTGTAGCCAAGGTAGTGATCGAGGACTACAACTGATGATTGACTCCCCTTTGTTATTTGATAAATGTACCCAACATTTCTTTTAGGTTCGGCTTCCTCTCCTGAGGAGATGGTCTTGTTCAAATTGTTCTTCTAGTTAGCGTAAGAAAAATTATCATAATTACGCAAACTTGGATGGAAAAAATTGGGCAGATTCCAATTCCTTTGATAACCATATCCTTTATTTTGCACATATTGGAACTGCTCGACAAACTATTCCTCCACACTCTTCGAATTCAACGTTGGAAGTGAGGTGATCGACTGGGTGGCTCCTATATTAGAAAATTTATTAAACTCATTAGTTAAGGAAGCCATTTGAGCTTTTAAGGCACTCACCTCATCCATCTCGTAGATGCCCACAGTAGATTTCAAAGAAATTAATCAGACTGATGGCCACTGATAACTTGTTGAGGCCATTTCCTCCATGAGCATGTGCCTTTTCAACCGTCTTTTCCAAGAAACTCCCTCATGCTCTGGTATCAAGAATAGTCTTAGTACTAGTAAATAAACCATTATAAAATAATTATACGTGAAGCCAATCTGGATATCCATGTTGAGAGCATTTTCTCAACATCTACTTGTATCTTTCTCCGCTTTCATACAGTTGTTCTCATCGAGCTGGCTGAATGTACCAAACTCCTTGTGCATCTTTGTTGTCTTTGCTAGGGGAAAAAACTTCGTTACAAAGGCATGTGCTAGCTCGTCCCATGAAGATATGCTTACCCAACTTCAAGGATTTGAGCCAATCCTTAGGTTGGTCATGCAATGAAAAAAAGGAAAAAGCCTTAGTCTATTAGTATAAGATGAAACACCATTCAACTTTACCATCCCGCGATCTCCAGAAAGGATTTGAGATGTGATGTGGATCCTCTGACGGATGACCATTGAAAGAGTTATCCCTCGCATTTGTATCAGCCTCGTCTTTAACTCAAAATTATTCACCTGGATGGGCACATACACGATCTCGGAATGGCTCGTTGGGAATATTGGGTAAAAATATTTGCAAATAGGCTTGCGCTTCTCCTCATTGAACTTTTATGCCATAGTGACTAGGGGTTGCTTCTCCTTCTTAATTCTCCTACAAGTTCTATCAATCTCCAAGTCTAAAGGGATAAGATTAGCCTCCTTATTACAATGCATACAACAACAACAAGCTCCTCAATATCAACCCAAATAAAATAGACAAAATCAATAAAAACATGGAAAAGCAAGTAAGCAATAATGTGTACAAAAATCAAAGAAAGCCCCTTAATTAACTCCTTTCACTTTCTTTCCAATATTAAACAAGTCAAAAAAAAAGTTACCACTCACCAGCAACAACGTCAAAAATTTGTTTGAAGTGAAGGAAGCACATACGATCGAGTAATATAAAACGGTAATTATATCGAGTATCGAATCCACATGGAGTGCGTATTTCCATCGAAATGATTAATTACTAGAATTCTATGCAATTGGAATTATTTAGGGAGAAACACTAAATGACATATGCTTGGAATTAAAACTAAACTAGAAAGCATAAAAAGTAACGGTAGAGACAACAATTAAAGGAGTGTTTAGGGGATCGAGCACACATTAGATTGTCATTATGCTTAATTGATCATGCCAATTAATTAACTCTTACGAATTCATAGGCCTAGAGCTAAATCGGTTGAAATCTCCTATCGATCTCATTTGATCACAGTTAATTAACTATTAATGTAAGTGTCCTTAGCGTTAATTAAGTTAATTAATTAGATTAAGCGTGCTCGTCATTAACCTCACCCATCATTTGTTATTCTTATGTCACTTAGGCAAATTAAGGGCATTGGAAGAATTATTTCTATCCTCAATTCCCTCTTTCAAGCTCAATTTAAGGTTAAGATCATCTAATTAGTGGCCAATTAATTAGAAGAATTAAACACAACTCAACCAAGTGAATTCAATTAAAAGCAATTAGTGGCAATAGTATCACTAATAATACTAAGTCTAATAGTGCTCTAACCCCTGAACTAATGAAATTAGCCCATAATATTCAATAAACAATACAACAATCCCATTCTTACAACCTTAAAGAACATAAAACAGAGAAAGGAAACAGTAAAGAAGACTGTCATCGCTGAATTCTTGACTACTTTGGCCTCGAATCTTGTGCTTTCGAGCCTTAGAAACTACTTTCGAACACTCTAATTCATGCTCTATAGACCTCAAAGAGGTATAGAATCTCAAAAGGGCCAAAAACCCTACAATTTGTCTCCCCCTATTCAGTCTCGAAGCGAAGATTAAGTACCTGGTATCATGGCAGCATCGAAATGCTTTAGATAGAGGCTTCATTGTACATGCATTTCCATCATTACAATGCCACAAGGCAATGTCTCAATGCTAGCCCTCGGGTCTACAACATGAATTAAGGCGTCTTGACGCCAATTGAAGCATCTTGATGCCATCCTCTTGGCCCCAAACATTTATGCAACATTAATTCTCATACTTAACCTCCAATCCACCTACAATTGAGCTCCATATTCAATGTATTTCTCTAATTTTACCAATTTCGTTCCCATTTGCTTGATTTCCTTAAATTAAGAATAAATACATGTAAAAGGTCACAATAACACCACAAAACTTGCTAATAATAAGGCATAAATAAAGCACTAAATTGGTGCTATCAAGCCAACACCAAAGAAGAGCGTTGAAAATAAGAAGGCTCCATCTGAAGACGAGAATGGGAAGAAGCCCATGGATCTTGAATCAATAAAGCCCCCTTCTCCTGTGCATACAGACAATATTGAAAAGGACCTTCCTCTACTGCCCCCAATGCATGAAGAATTGCCCCCTCTGCGAAAGTCCACAAATGAGTACTCTTTCCCATTATGCCCAACTTTAGCATAGACGAAGAATTGGTTCCCCATGTCGATGGGTGAAAAAATAGAGGTACAATCCCTTTTAGAGAAAGTGCCCCTCACAATACACGTAGTGAGGACCCTCCATGCGCCAAATCGTCTCAGTAAAGGCATCTGAATGATAATTTTACTGACTAATAAACCTTCGTTGCGTTCTATGAGTCCATGCATGACGTTTTTGGATCACATCACATGGTAGTTGAACTCTTAGTGATAGTGGAGAAGATGCATTGGGCAATCTTGTATCCAACTTTGACGTACCAGGAGGTTCTTAGCAACAGACTGGACGCATTTATGCGATACAGTCTGCAAAAGGACAAAAACCTTAGTAGGCTTCATCCAGAGCTTAGTGTAGCATATCCTTCATTTTCAGAGCATCTGAAGCACATCATTAAATTCCCCCCTCCAAGCACTTTCAAAGATCTTACGCCCACAAAAAAGATCAAGATCCTCCTCCTCCTACTAGTTAAGCTTTGTTATGCTTGATATCTACAGAGAAGTATTGCATGTTTTACCTTTCTTGTAATCACATTCTAACCATATAATGCAAGCCGAGAAAATTCAGTGCAATTCGCTGGTCTTAATTTTTGACTTTTATCAAGCATGTTTTATGTACTAAGAATAAAAGTTATGCATTTACTTATAAATATTCTAATCTTGTTGGCTTTTTCCGAGTTAAGTTAGGAACCTATGTTGACACTAAATGCACTAGCTTCAACCTATAGTTCTTTTAGTTTTTTTGCCTTACCAATTGATCCTAAAGATCATCTAGCTTCCCTTTATCCTTTTAATATAAATTAGTTCATCGCCTAAGCTCTATAGCAATACCACCTCTGCAATAGTCGAAGCTTAGAAAAGAACATTCGCTGCGTATCTTTCCTTAGGCTAATATCCTACCCTAAGTTTGGGAGTCCCATCAATGAGGACATTGTTGATTTTAAGTGGGGGGGGGGGGGGGGGGGGAGATAGAGCACTGCGTTGAATAACTCAAGTAGTTATGAGTTGTAGTATATTTTGAAAAGCCTTGTAACCATTAGCTGTAATCATTTCCTCTAAAAAAATTGAGAATACCGCACTTTCAAACCAAAATAAATGCAAGAAATGAGTATGCATTTAGTAACCCTGCATGGATCTTACTCATAGTTGGATACGTTCATCACAAAATTCTGATAAGTCAAAACAAAGGTAAAACAACCAAAAGGGTTTCTAGAGATTGGTTACACTATGCCAATCCTCAAAATCAAAAGCAAGTAGAAGCCAATAAAGATTTACATCTAGAGTATGTGAGTGAGTTGAAAGGATCTAGGCAGAAAAAGTTATGAATTAAAGATTTAGGTTAAGTTAGATGATCTGAAGGTTGGAATGATAGGTGAGGATGAAATAGAAGAGCATTAAGTAAAAGCATATGCGTTGCTGAGGCATACTCCGAGCTTGACCTTATGAAGGCAATATCTTTATAATTATTTATAAGTGGTAAATGTTTTGATCTTGCATTAGGCATTACTTGAGGACGGGCAATGATTTAAGTTTGGGGGTTTGATAACTTGTAAAAATACAAGTTATTTAGCTTCAAAAATTAGATTATTGTTACTTTGAGAGTAAATGAAAGCATGCATTTGAGCTGAAAATGGCTAAACTTTTAATCAATTGCCACTATCTATCGTGAATGTGTTGATTTGAATAAAAATATAGGATTGAAAATCATTCATAGTTTTTTTGAGAATTCTTGTGTTTTAGGAATAGGTTGCATTGACCATAATGAGTGTCCGCCGCATTGGTTGATCATCAGAATAATACCTAAGCGTTGGAAGTCGTGCAGGCTAGAGTTAGTATGTGATCAAGTACAATCACAACAACTCATCATTACCTGATCTTAGATAAATCAAGACTTGAGAAATTGACGTGGAAGTAATTTAGTGGACCATAATGGCATGACTGAGCATCATTAATCAGTATATCAAATTGCATTGACAAACGGTATGGGCGCTTGACAGTGTTAAATGCGTTGCAACATGTCATTGAAAGCAAAGTTATATATATATATATATATATATATATATATATATATATATATGAATGTTTTTCATAAAGAAAGGAGCTCCCTCCGGAATTTCCAAACAGTCCAATAGTAACATTTATTTTCTCTTGTTTTCTTTTGTTCATGTTTATCTTCTTCTTTGTTGTAAGCCACTGTGGTGTTCGCCAGAGGTGAAGCCGACAACTCTCTTTCTGCCACTACAACAATGTAGTTTATGCTGTAGTTTATTGCTTTATTTCATCTTTTACTCGTAGTTTTGTTCGTTTAAATTGATGCAATGAAGTTTCAATCTTGTTCTTCACTGTCCTTTTTATTGTTATTTATGTTTTGATTAGCTTAAAGGGTTGGTTGAGTAGGAATCCATTAGGGTTATCTTCTATTTTGCATGGTACTGGTGTATGACACCCAACTTTTCATTGTCTTTTGTTATTCTTCCATTACCTTCTTTTATCTGATCAATCGATGTAACATAGTAGCACATTTGAGCACCGAGAGGGTAAGAATGTGTGGAACTTCTCAGGAGACCAAGAGTGAATAGTTCGCCAGAGGGTTTTAGAGATAAAAAACCCACTTAAAGGCCTAAATGAGGTGGATCATACTCCACTATTATGAGCAGAAACATATTCCTTTATAGTGAGCTTAACATCATTCTCGAGAGAGTTAGGATAAGTAGGAATCCATGCTTAGTTGAGAGAAATACGCATATGCCAGTGCAGATTAGGAGAAATGCACGATAGAGGAATCCTGAACTCAACCCATTCTTCTTCTGTTTTCTATCCATGGTGTGAACATTTGTATCTTAATTCTTTTATTTGTTTTGTTCCTACGTCCACTATTTATAAGTTGAAAATAAAAGTATGCAACAATTCTATGTGGATTCAACCTTAGAAAACTTCCAAATATTACTTGTGTGTGTTCAAGTGTGCACTTGCACTCAACGTAGGGTTGACAAAACTATAATTCCATAAACAAGAAAACAACAAGCAACTCCTTAAGATACTTTTCCTATAGATTTCTTTCACTTATTTTAGTTTATTTTTATTTTTTTGATTCAATCATTCATTCTATATTTATCTCTAAATAAAATTGAACATTAGTATCTGTGGTACTTAAGTCAGCTAGAAACCCAATCTTAAGAATGATATATGTAATTATTTATACTACATCAAAACTTGACACGTACACTTCCAGTAGGCGAATTTTCATGCATCACTTCGATTTAGGAAAAATTCTTTCCTATTGTGCTGGCCTTTAATCGTCGCAAGGTGAGGTTGTCTTTGTTTTAATGGGATTCCAAGTTTTCTCTGTTTGTCAACCAAAAAGTGAACATGTCTTTTTTAAAATAAAAACAATTAAGAAAGTGAAAATCTCTAGATTTTACATTGCTGCATTTGGAACTAAACATTTATCGTACAAAGGTGTTCAAAACAAGGTTAATCTCTTTACTAGAATAAGAATGAGCTATTTTTAGGTTATATTAACTCATTATTCATGAGTTATCAATAACCCAATTCGAAGTCTTCAAAACAAAAAATAAGCAAAGACTATGTGCTCAAATAGTGCGAGGGAGTTAAAGAAAAAATTAAATTTAACTCAAAATTCAGAATGTGTTCATACATCTAAAAAAATTATAAATCATCACTATTCATAACAAATCATAGGTTGTCATCATCACAAGTAATGTTAGGCTATGACAATCACAAACAATATAGCAAAAACTCATCATAAATATCATGCTTGAGGCTCAACAATAAGTATACCTCACCCAAACTTATGGTGAACATTGTCCTCAATGTATAAGGACAAATAAAAGAGATAGAGGGTGAACAATAATGCCATAGAATTTTAGACTGATAGTACATGAAATGTGCTATCTCTATGCCCTATTTAATGCTAGTTTTATTGCTTTCACGCTCTTATTTGTCTATTTTGTAGGGATTGAGCAATTTGGAGCTAAATAAAGAAATTTGGGATAATTGGGATAAACAAAAGCTATTTGGACTTAATTTGTGCAGACGAGTCAAGAGAAGAAGAAGTCCAAGCCAATATACTCGAGTTGGTATCATGAAGACACCATTATACTTGGAATATTTCCATATATTACTTGTTTCGACAGCGTGCACTTGGGCTCTTTGTGCTAGCAGCCATCAAGTTTTTGGCGCCGTTACCGGGGAACGTCTTTTTTACAAACATTGTTCAGTTTTGCAGTAGAATTACGATCGGTTTGTGACCGCATTTCCACTCTGTCACAGGAACCTGATTCTATTTTGCAGGTTAAAGTTGGTGCAAGAAAAAACGGCCTTCTTTTGTGATTTTGATCCTGAGATAGAGTGAACTTTTTGCCAGCGCCTTAAGAAGCATAAGAGGAAAAGACAAGATCGACAAGAGTTTAGCACACAAGAGAATCTAGAAGGACTTGTTTTTCAGGATCTTTCCACGGATCTGTTAGGATTTATGCCATAAAGCCTCGTAATTAATGATTTATTTAATAATTAATAATAATTTTGATTATTTTATGTGCAATATAATATTATCCATTATATGAAAAATTCAAGGTTATTAGTGTAATCTTTAACAGTATGTGGTTGACATAAGAGAGGATCATGTTCAAGAAATAACCTAAAGAGTCATAATATATGGATAAGGTTGGGTGCCTTATCCTGGTAACACTATTGATACGACCAACTTTGTAATAGTTACAAATGATTTGATCCAAATCGTTCATGTGGAGACATGTGAGTGAGGGTATCTTAAACAATGAGTTTGTGTAAGACTGGACCACGAAATATTTAATCTCTTTATAAATTCATTAATTGAGAAGATTAATATTTCATCAGGATGATCATATGCGACTCGATCTTAATCCTGAGTGAGTTATGAACTCCTACCTATGATGGCTTGTCCTTTGATTTGCATGGGCGAGAGTGGCTTTTGTAGCCGATTCAATATGTCTACCATTTTGGGGACTTGACCAAATAGGGAGTTGGGAACATAATCTCACAAGATGAAATTCACTACTTCCCATATAGGGTAAGTAGATGAGTAGTTCCCTTAAGTGCTGATTTCGGGACTTGAACAATGGGGCCCCACTTTCTCACTGGCCCAAGAAGGACTTAGTTTATAATTGGATTATAAACAGATTGTTCATTAGAGGATCAGTGGTACTTAAGGTGCAAGATGTAATTATAGCAGTAAAATGGACTATTGACCAAGCTGTAATTACAAACAACTCATGAATGATTGACTTGCATGTAAAGATTATATCTATGGACACAACTTGTCCTACAGTGCCTGAGAGTGCAACTCTAGGTCTATAGTGGAGTGACCTATAGTTAATGAATGAAAATTAATTAATTAAAGAGTTTAATTAATTAATTTTGTATCATTGGAGTTTATAATCTATAGGTCCATAAGGTCCCATTGCTAGCTCATAGTAACACTAAAAGATCAATTTAGTTGAAATAAAATTTTGAAATGTTCAAATTAATATTAATTTGAAGTGTTCAAATTAATATTTAATGAATTAGATATATTAAATATAAAAGAGGAAGAAATATTTATTGTATTTGATACATTAAATATTAAAATAATTAATGTATATTTGATACATTAAATAAAAAATATTTAAAAAATTTGAATAAGATTCAAATAAATAAATATCGTATGAGATTTTAATGAGATTCAAATAAGTATAAAATATATTTTAATATATTAGATATTAAAATATAATATTTTAATTATGGCAAAAATTTACCCTTGGTCTCTATAAATAAGACCCTTGGGTTGAGGCATTAGCACAACACATATCTCCCCAATAGAGAATTAGTGAATTCTCTCTAGACGTCTTCCTCTCCAATCCCTTGTGGATTTTCTTTCAAGAGGCTCCCACAAGCTTTGGTCCTGTGTTCGAGTAATAGCCAGGAAGATTTTGTGGAAGAGATAAAGATCCGCCAAAAATATCTCCATGTTTATTTCAATGTAAGTTTTTGCTTAACCTTGTATATTTTCTGTTTAATTCTAAATAAATCAAAGATGATTTGATGCTTCCACTGCGGGATGAAAAGTTCACTCCTATCAGGATCTACTTGGAGTTGATCCTCTTGGTGAGGAACAAAAAAAAGCACAACCCAATGATGTGCCACAACAACAGCAGCAACAACAGCGAACAGAGCAACAAAATCCCATTTTTATTGCAGATGAACAAGATAGAGCTATAAGGGATTATGCAACCGCACCTTTCCATAATCTTAATGCAAGAAACATGGAACCAAACATTGAGGACGCTCATTTTGAGTTGAAACCTATAATGTTTCAGATGCTCCAGACTATAGGGCAATTTGCTGGATTACCAAACAAGGATCCTCACAAACACATGAAGCAATTCTTGAGGATATGCAACTCGTTCAAGCTAAATGGAGTATTAAGCGAGACATTGAGGTTGAAACTTTTTCCTTTTTCCTTGCAGGGTAATGCAGAAGCATGGCTAGATTCTTTCCCACCGGACTCAATCACTTCTTGGG
The DNA here is from genome assembly GCA_033996785.1 of Trichosanthes truncata. NCBI lineage: Eukaryota > Viridiplantae > Streptophyta > Magnoliopsida > Cucurbitales > Cucurbitaceae > Trichosanthes > Trichosanthes truncata. The sequence continues at coordinate 35,661,202 of JAWPNB010000009.1, read as the reverse complement.
ATGACTTGTCGAAAAAGTTTCTTCTGAAATATTTCCCTCCAACCAAGAATGCTCAAATTTGAGGCGGAATTATCACTTTTAAACAGCTTCTGAACGAAGGCGTGGATACAGCATGGGAACAATTTAAGAAGTTAGTAAGAGATGTCCACATCATGGCTTACTAGCCTGCCTTTTGATCGAGCATTTTTACAACGGATTGGCCTAGCCTCTAAGACTTGGTTAATACGTTAGCAATTGTATCCTTGTTGATAAAGACAGTCAACGAAGCTAATGAGATGCTAGATGCAATCGTCTCCAACAACAGTCAGTGGGGAGATGAAGACATGCATTCTACTAAAAATATTGCAGGTGTATATGAAGTGGATGCAATAGCAACACTGAGCGTGCAGATCTTAGCAATGAATAACACTCTGAAGAATTTCACTATGGGGAACTAGGCCTCTGCTTCTACTTTGAATAAGATCTCATCACCTACTTGTGTTTATTGCAGTGAAGGCCATCTATATGATAATTATCCTTACAATTCTACCTCTTTGTGTTTTATAGGGCATAACATGTCAAATCCTTACTCGAATACGTACAATCCAAGTTGGAGGCAACATCCTAACTTGTTTTGGGGAGGATAGAATGCGAGCACATCAAATCAGTACGTGAAATAGGGATTTGCACCATGTTTCAATAAACAAGCACAACAACCATACAAAGAATGCTAACAAATGCTACCGCAATCATCAGCTCATAACTCTTCATTAGAAACCCTGATGAAGGAGTTCATGGCTAAGAATGATGCCATCAGTCAAAGTCAAGCTGCATCGTTTCAAAATCTTGAATTGCAGGTTGGACAATTAGCAAGCGAGATGAAGAACAACCTCAAGGAGCATTACAAAGCAATATAGAGAATTCACATAGAGAAGGAAAAGAGCATTGCAAAGCGATCACTCTTAGGAGTGGACTCAAGTATGCTAAGCCCGAGGTGCTAGTGGAGTGAAAATCTCCACAAGTTTCTTTTGACTCCTGTTTGTAGAAAAATTTATAGGAAAGTGTTGTTGACAATGAAGTAAAGAAGGACATAAACGAAGAAATTGCAAGTGATGCTACCACTCTTTAGGGAACTTCAACAACTTTAGGGAACTACAAAACAAAAAAGGGTCATTTATTCAACTAACGATAAAAGCGAAAGCAAACTATACGACATAAGGAACCATTGGGTTTCCTCCCAAGAAGTGCTTGTTTAGCGTCATTAGCTCGATGTCCTAATCATTTCTCCAGGTGACTCAAAGATAAAGAATCGAACATCCTCCCTCATTCATGCATTCTCAATACCAACAACATAACCTCCCACTGATTTACATTAGAACAACCAATCAAACATTGGGAGAAAGAACTATGATAAACAGGAAAGGAACAGAAGTATCTCGAGCACCCAAAGCAGACATCTCCTCGTGATTCCTATCTAGGATAGGACTAGAACGATGAGGCATAACAAAATCATGATCAACATTCTCAACAAACAAATCCTTCTTCAATAAAATTTTAAATTCAATCTTCTCAAAGTTCATTTTTTATCAAGCATGGTAGTATAATAACAAGCAAAGAAATTGTTCTGCTCAAGAAACTAATCTAACACATGCTCAATATTCAATACTTTATGAACACCCTCACTCAAACGATTAGCATAAAAAATGGATTCACTCACAGTACATTCAGTCAACACGCAGTCAGGGTGATCAGATACACCAACATCAACATCATTTTTTCTTAACAATAAAAATCTATCATCAAACAAATTATTCTTCTTAACAGAGGACATAGAGGAGATCTTTGGAGAGCCGAGGAGGAGACTCAAACCTCGAGATCGTGGACATCACGTCGGAGACGAGTGTTGGCACGCGACCTAAGTTTCCTCTCTATTTCTCTTACTTTTCTCTTGAATTTAGGAGTTTTTGTGGGTTGTACTTATGTTGTAACTATGTGTTTAGACCCTTGCTTGATTGTAGTTGTTGAACATTTGGTTGATTTTTAGTTTAATTTATATATTGACGTCTTTTATGCATCTTGCTATGTTGTCTTAACCCTTGGCCATGGTTTTGCATGTTTAACTAAAATTAGCTTGAGAGAGTAAGTTTAGTTATAGAACATTAGATGCATGACTAGATTTAATTTATTGCACGAGAGTGAGTAGATTAATTCTAGAAGCCTTAAGAGAATAACCTAATGCCATGTTTAGTAATGAAATAGATCGAGAGGTTGATTTGTTGCTAGGCATGAATTCAATTGAGCTCGAGAGTGGATATTGATTATTTAGAAATTCTTTGCTTAAGATTGTTAGTATAAAATCAAGTTATTAATCAATTCAAGCTGGGCTTAAGGTAATCAATCATGCATGTTTTTCAAAATTGGACTCCAAAGCATGTACATATTAGTTTATATTTTATTTTTTTCTTTGATTCCCAAGTTATGTTTCTCTAAATAAAATTAGGCATATATAACTGTGGTACTTAATTACTCTAAGAACTCCAATCCCTGTGGATGACCCTGTCCACTATTATTGCAAAATATTTAGAGGTCCGATTTTATAAATTTAATCTTGATAGGGCATTCGACAAGCCTACTATCATATGCAAAGATGACTCCATTCTCAATGCACTAAAAAGTGGAATTAGAGAACAAGAACAATGGAATGAAAACATGCCTACATTACAAGTAATTGAAAAAGGAACTTTGAACTCTTTGCATGTGTGTGGGCATAGCCTAAATAATTACTCGTTTACTATTTTAGAGTAATTTTATGCCTTTCTCCATTCATCTTCTCCCTACACTAGCTTGAAAGACTCAATTCAGCTCCCTCACAATCAAGAAAGTTATAAAATGCTAGGTGCCCAAACTCTACGGGGTAGTACTCCCCCGCACTTACTTTTTTACAACAATCAGGGGCATTAGCTGCTTTCACAAAACTAACACAAGGATCCTTATCTAGAGCACTTGCTTAATGGATGGCCTAACTAATCATGATAGATGTAGCTCTTTTTACCCTTGAACACTAAAGCTTGTGCAAAAAACTTTATTCTTTCTCTTTTTCACTCAATTATTTTTTTCTTTGAGCTTAATTTTCTTTTTTGCAAGCGAATAACATACTTTTCTCATCCCTAAGCTTAACATTACAAGATATCATGCAAGTTCACATACAAACGAAGCCATAAGCCTATCAGAGTAACAACAAACTTCTAGAAAATATAATACTCCTCTAAATGTTCAACTCATCAATACTTCTCTAAATCTTAACATAACACATGCATCATTAGTCTTAGTTGCTATCGCTTCTACCCATCTAGACATGTGATCAACAACAACAAAGATATACAGATAACACTTAGGGGATGGGAAGGGACCCATAAAATCTATACCCCCCACATCAAATAACTCAACTTCGAGAATAGGGGTTAGGTGTATTTCATGACAACGAGAGATATTACCTGTTCTATGACACCTATCACAAGTTCTCACAAAGGTATAGTGATCTTTAAATAAACTAGGCCAGTAAAAACTAGATTGGAGTACCTTTGTAGTTGTTCTCGTGGGACCGAAATGTCCACCATATGTAGAAGAATGACATTCATGCAAGATTTTTCCCACTTCCTCCATAGGCACGCACCTCCTAATAATCTGATCAAAACATACCCGGCAATGGGTCATCCCACAGGTAGGACCTCGTGTCATTCAAAAACTTCTTTCTTCTCTGAGCATTCAAGCTAGGTGGGAGATTCCCTGAAGAAATATAATTTACAATATCTACATACCAGGGAAAATAAAACTTAACTACGTACAATTGTTCATCAGGAAAGTCCTCTTTTATAGGAAAGGTTTGCACGTCTGGCTCATGCTTCAGTCGGGACAGGTGATTAACCACAACATTCTCGCAGCCTTGTTGCTTAGTAGAGTGTATGCATGTTTAGAATGGAACCACCCTAAATGTGCAAGTATACATAACCTAATGCAACAAGTGATAACTATTTTTATATCGTTCTCCTCATGGACTAGTTAAGTGGAATTTTGCAATGCTTAAGCTGAATTTAGTTAGGTAACAAGCAATCAACATCAATTGGTGCAATGAACTTAAAAGAAACTAAGGAACAATATTAAAATGGTGCTGGAATGTTTGAAGAACAGGAAAACAATGAATAAAATGGGACTAAACAGATTATGTGAACAGGGATCAGGATTAAGGGTAGAGTTTTGCTTCATCAAACCAAATGCTATAGCATAGATCATGCCTCAACACTCAATGCAGCTAATTCGCGGATTCTTTCCAGAATTCTCATAGAAATAGTGATTAACTCCCATTAACCTCTGAAATTAAGCCCTTAACTGCAAACATTAGGTGAGTTACTATCCCTAGTATCACCAATTACCTTAGAGCATGCTTTTAATCAGAACTAATGTTATGCCATGCATTCGGTTTATCCCTCCCTTTCCCAAAGTTAAGATAAACACAGCTAAGACAAGTTGGCCAGACAAATCCAAGCTAAAATTAAGCACAGAAGGCATAGGAGTGAAGAATATGCAAGTCTGTTATTTCATTCAGCAAGAATCAACAATAAATCCCTTAATCCATCACCCAGGGGGTGATTAAATCACAATTAAAAGAAAGGACAGCAACAAAACAGTAAGGAAAGTCTTAAACAACATTCTAAAACTTGTCTTTAATATCAAAATGATGAAAAATAAATAAATACTGTAGAAACTAGGAGAAATGGACAAGAAAGAGATGTTGGACAGCTTCTTTATGGCAGATCTCCCTTCCTTCCAAAAGTAGATCACCTCCCAAAAAGGGCTCTTCTCCTCTTCTCAAAATCCTCTCCCTCAATTGTCTAATCTCCAAGATTCCCCTCCAAAAACGGCAAGCAAGGGCTTTATATCTCTCCCCTTCTTTGAAATCAGGGCTGAGTGGACATTTGAAGACCAATGACAACCTCTCATTGGTTTAAATTGGTACAAATGTCATTAATTGTCCCCCTTAATTAATGAAATAACTCCCACATACTTCTTGTGTAACTTATCCTAGATAAATGCTCTAGCTTTGCTGATGCTTCATTAAAAGCACAACAAATGCTCCAACAAGCTTAACCCTTTATCAACAACAAAGCTTTAGCATAGCAGGTTGGATTCTTCACCCTTAGCCATTTTTTACCTTTAGCAATGGCCTACACAAGTCACAAATAGCACAATTAAGTAATATTATGCATTAAAAAGTTCAAAAGTGCTTCTCACATAAAAAGGGACTCTTTTACTACTAAAGCATCAATTCAAATAGGCTTATCAATACAAAAGTACATAAGATAGTATTTTTAAGCCACAAAAACTTCATTAAAAAGCTCGGTCTACCTCCAATCCTTGTGTAGACACCTTATGGTCAAGAACTATACATTCCTTAACCATGAAATCACATTTCTCCCAATTAAGGACAAGACTAGTTTCCTGACACCTATGCTACACACAAGAAAGATTATGCAAACAAGAATCGAAATAAGTACCAAAAATAATAAAATCATCCATAAAAACCTCCATAATCTCCTCGACAAAGTTGCAAAGATACCCATCATGCATCTCTGGAAGGTGGCAGGTGCATTACACAACCCAAATGGCCTTTGCCTGAAGGCGTATGTACCATAGGGACACGTGAATGTCAAATTCTCCTGGTCCTCATGTGCTATCGTGATCTAATTATAACCTGAATAACCGTCAAGAAAATAATAGTAAGGATAACCTGCTAACCTGTCCACCATATGTTCTATGAAAGGTAGGGGAAAGTGACCCTTTATGGTGGCTGAGAGCACTAAATTAGTGCTATATTTACGCCTTATTTTAGCTAGTTTTATGCGGTAAATGTGAGCTTTTATGCTGATTATTTGTTAATTTCATGAATCCGAGTAAGCGACAGCTGAATTAAAAATTTGGAGTAAAATGGTGAAGATGGAGCTATTTTAGAGCTTTTGGAGGAGCTAAGTATAGAAGAGTTGTTGCACAAGCTGTAAGGGCTGAGAGGACGGCGTTGCAACGCTTGAAATGGAGTTGCAATGCCTTAATTTGGTGTGCAAACTCGAGAGATAGCGTCGCAACGCTGCCCTATGGTGTTGCAATGCTAGAAAAGTGCTAATAGATTAGGTTCCGTCCTTAGCATTGCAACGCTACTAATGGCATTGAAAAGCTACCCTGGACAGCATTGCGACACTGTCTCAATTATAGCTTCTAATACTTCGAATCTTCATCATTTGTTGGGGGTCGATTTTGGGGGTTTTAGAACCTAATCGACGATTGGAGAGAGGGTAAACGGATTGGGGGCTGACTCAGAGCGAATATCTTTAAGATTTGATGTCGAGGTTCTTGGAGATCATAGCGGTAGCAGTGGATTGATGCGTAACAGGTTTATCTCTCTGTTTTCCCTGTATTTCTCTGCTGTGATTGAGTATTTTGAGATGAATTTGGTTTTTATGCACTGAAGTATGGTGTATCTTGACTAGATAGTAGAGTTTAGGGCTTAATTAAGCCTTTGGACCATGTAATTGAACTTAATTGGGAATTTGTGATTAATTATTCGTTGTTAATTTCATGCAATGTTCTTAATGCTTTAGATCCCCTAAGCAAGGAGTTAATGAACTGCTAATTTATGCTATTGCTTGACAAAGAGTACATAAATTAGAGCGTAAATTGCATGATAATTGATGTTTGGACACTATAGTGGGAAAAACATCAGTTAGGATTGATGATAGGGTTCTTTAATGCTGGGTGAGAATTAATTAATGAAACGGACACGTAATTTAATTATTTATACTCGAGATTTGGAAGAGCTTGACAGAGGCTTCCATGATACATTACCCTTCGATTCAATTAATGTTTAATTAATAACAAATACCTGTTAAACTCGATAAATGGTACATTAGTGAGATTAATGTCCTAAACTCAGCCCTTAAATTCGTGCTGTTTCAATTTATCCCTGTATTGCTTGTTTTTAGTCTTTTGCATTGCATGTTCTTCTGGAGATTTGTTTTCCTAAATAAAATTAGATGCGATTAAGAATGGTATTTAATTGATTTACCCTTTCCAATTCCCTTAGGATTCGATACTTGGTACTCACATACCACTTTATATTACTTCGATTGCGTGCACTTGCGTGTACACTAATCAAGTTTTTGGCACTGTTGTCGGGGAATTGGCAGTTAATTCCATTAATATTGTACTGAAAGTGTCTGATCTTACTTTAGGAGTTTTTATTCTTGTTTTAAATTAGTTTTCTTTGTTTCTTTATTTTATGTTGGTTGGATGATCTGTTGCTTCTTTGTTGAGCATTAAGGTGTTTACTAGCATTCTTTGAGTTTTTCTACTTGTTCTTAATTTTGCAGGACGCTATATAGCATTTGTAATCTAAATTCGTTAGTCATGGATGAGGAAAAAAAGGCGATTCGAGATTATTTTCTGCTGGAGCTACATGTAGACTACTTTTGAATAGTGTACACACCCGTCGTTGTTGACAATTTTTAGCTAAAGGTTGGTCTAATTCATATGGTTCGAGATAGTGCATTCCGGGGGCATCCATTCGAGGATCCATACTATCACCTGCGCATGTTTTTGGATATCAGTTGGACAGTAAAAATTAATGGTGTTAGCTCTGATGCTATTAATTTTTGCTTGTTTCCATTCTCTTTACAGGATAGGGCGAGAGATTGGTTCGATTCTTTAACCCCTGGAGGTATTTCAACTTAAAGTGAGCTGACAAAGGTGTTTCTCACAAAATTCGTCCCTCTTGCCAAAATAGTGAAGCACATAACATAAATTTGCATGTTCAAGCAAAAAGAGGAGGATCAGCTTTACGAGGCATGGGAACGCTATAAAGATATGTTGAAGAAGTTCCCACCACATGGATGTCCCGATTGGTTTTAGGTACAACTTTTCTATAATGGGTTGCTTAGTACTAACAAAATTACTCTTGACACTACAGCTGGAGGGAATTTTCTAGCTAAATCAGTGAAGGAAGCTCGAGCCCTATTAGAGGAGTTGGCTATCACAAGCTACCAGTGGCCGTTAGAGGATTTTACATCACATAAGGGAGTCTGTGAAGCCAACGAGGTTAGTGCTCTTAAATTCCAAGTTGAAACACTAACAAAGATGTTGAGTAAATTGAGAGGGACAGAACTAAAGGAGGACTCTAAGGCCCTGTTTGATAACGTTCCTGTTTCTCTTTTCCTGTTTCTCGTTTCCTGTTTCCTGTTTCCTGTTTCTTGTTTTTTAAGAACTAGAAACAGGAATATGTTTGATAACTGTTTCTGTTTCTTGTTTCTTGAAAAAAAAGAAACAGGAACAGATATTTGTTTGATAACTGTTTCTCGTTTCTTGTTTTTTTTTTTAGTATAAATAGAATTTAATACGTATAATATAAAAAAGATATAGCATGCATTAGAATAATATTAAAAGAAATTATCAATATCTCAATGTAATATCACTAAAAAAACATATATAATGCAAATTATACTAAAAAATAGTATCTATTACAAGTAAGTCCCGATGCAAAATTAAAAACAATAATAAAAATGTATTTATCCTTCACATGTTGCCCAGATTTGATCTGCAAGGTTGTCTCTTACTCGAGCCATTCGCCTTAAATGATGTTGGCTCACATCTAACTCAATTATATTACTCTGTAAATTGTCCGGCAAACTCTGTGCATCTTCAACGATCATTGATTCATTGCTAAAATCATTAAAGAGATCATCTTGACGATCATTCAATCTAATGTAATTGTGAATAGTACAACATGCTGTTGGTAAATATTTTTGTGTGTTGACTGGGTAAGGAGGCATTTGTTTAAGAATAGGGAATCGAGCCTTCAACACGCCAAAGCAACGTTCAATAACATTTCGTAGTGAAGAATGTCAATAGTTAAACACTTCTTCCCTACCTCGAGGTTGATTTCTCCTTTCTCTAAAATCTCATAAATGGTATCTTTGACCGCGATATGGTGCTAAAAATCCAGGCATATTTGTATATCCAGAATCAACAAGATAGTACTAATCTGCATAACATAAAACACAAAAACTTGTGATAAAGTGAAATGTTGACTTAAAATATAAATAACACATAATTATATACCTCTTTTAGGCATAGGAAATTTTTTCTCAGGATATCTGATACATTCAAGGAGTATGCGAGAATCATTGGCTGATCCTTCCCAACCAGACATGACATATGTGAATAACATATCAAACGAACAAACACACATTATATTCCATGTTGTGTCAGTTTTTCTACCACGAAATGGTATTTGTTCGTTTTTGGGAATACATGCAGCAATATGAGTGCCATCAATCGCACCAATACAATCCTGAAAAATATACATGAGCATAAATATATTTTCAAAATGTTATGTTTGTGGAAAAAAATTAAGGCATTACCTTAAAGAAAGGATAATATTTAGGATTGGATATGATCTCTGGTGGTACATTCTCTACGTTTGGTGGACAAATAATTTCTACTCCAAGCTTGCAAACCTTTTTCAAAACAAGGTTAAAAACTCGAGAAATAGTTTGACCTGAATGTTGAAACCTTTCGGCTACTATACGATTTCGCTCATTGTGTGATATGATTAATAAAAAAATGGCAACTTTCTCTTGCACGGTAAGATACCTAGAAGCTTTCAAATTTGTCTTCGCTTTTAAATCTTCACAAAAAGCTATGAATGTACCTTTTTTCATCCTAAAGCAATCAAAGCATCTTATGTCGTTTCCATTTAACAGCTCGATCACATAATCATGACCTTGTAGTAAAGACGTTCTACATGGTTGTCTAGAAGATTGCATCTTGTGAAAGCCAACAAACAATAAGTTGAAAAAGATGTATACAGCATCATTGTCATCATCAGAATCAAAATTCAAGTCATTGTCTTGAATTAAATCCATAAGGATATCCCTAAATCAAACACGAGCAACATGAAACCATATAATCAAACCACATAATTCGATGTTTAAGTTTAATATGCGAAAAAGTAAATGACATCAAACTACAAAAATAACATCCCAAAAATAGTCACTAGGAATACAAGATCAACAAAGCCAAGCTTCAAGAATAATTTGAAGTTTCTTCCTACGAATGAGATACTACAAAAGCACGGTAAAATCTAGATACTACGTATGAAATCTTTCTTCCTTGCATCAGGCATGAGCAAAAATAACTTTCTCCAAGCAACATCTCCATGCAAAAGTTTGAGTGCTTTAGTATAAGCTTCTCCATCAAGATCCTCCATTGCATTCAAAAGTTTGAAGCATTCCATCAACTCCTCATCGACAACACCTTTTTCTTTTGATGTTTGACCTTCCTCAACTTGACTAACAATAGAATTAAAAGATTTTTTTTCGAGGATGTCATTTCTTCTCTTAGCACTCTCAGCATACACATCTATAAATGAAGACATGAAACTGCTAAATTCGTCTCTCTTGCTTTGAACTCGTTTTCTACTTTTTTCATGAGCATTATTTTCACCAATAAGATTTGTATTGCTTCCAACATCATTTTCATCTTCAGAATCTGAAGGAAGTTTTGTCGATGGACAAGCATTTGCACCTGTAGCTGTAGTATCTCCAAAGATTCTCATAAGCTTGGCATAGTGCGGGCAACCACTTTTTTTAAACCTTTTAGCTCTCTTATTAACCTATAAGAAATTTCACAACAGTACATAAAACCAATCATAGTTCAATAGAATATTAGATATTGAAAAGGAAAACACTTATCGTTAATTTATACCTTAAAAAGATCATTCCATTGCTCCTCTTCCAGGGTGATAGTGCCCAATAATGGATCCCAACCATTTCCTGACATATCACTCAATATTTTTTTGAAGTCTTTGTAAATTTGTCTTAATTTGTTGAACTTATTTTTCAATTGATCATGAGTATAAGAATATCCAGTACTTGCGTTCAGTTGGGTTCTCATATAATTCCAACTAGTCCTTGTAAATGTTGTAGTTGGTCGATTGCCTTTTGCAACCTCTTCGTCCATTAAGTCAACAAATAAAGTCTCATTCTTGTCAGGCCATGGTCCCTCACTTTTCAATCCATCAGTTTCAACGACCTCATCAACACAATGTTGTTCTGATGATTTTTCCGACATCTAGAAACATTAGTAGAAAATATCAAGACCTGTGTAGTATCCTAATTCCTAGATCTCTAAAGCAAGTTAACAATTCCTGGATCTCTAAAGCAAGTCAACAATTCCTGGATCTCTAAAGCAAGTCAACAATTCCAAATGAAAGCGAAAGAAAAAAGCATGGACACGAAAGAAAAAAGCATGGACAAGTTTGAAGGAAATCGCTCAGACAAATGAACAGAGTGGTAAACAGAATGTGGCTAAGAAATTCTTTAACAATCCCTAAATATACCCCCATTAAAAAACCTAAGAAAGCATTACATTGAAACTTTGATGCTATTTACTAGGTTTCAATCATAAACATCTGAAATTGAGAACAAAATTCATATATCACGTTTAACATTGAAAATGGTGTGATTTAGAGCAGCGCTCCCTGACAAATTCTATCTCATTTGATCGTCTTCCCTAGAACCCAAAACACCACAGTATAGTTGCAGGTGTAGTCCAACCAAAGCTTTAATTCTGCAACCAAATTTAAGGTTGCCTCACGACAATTCGACAAATGAATGAGGAGAGAGAGATGGTGATTTTAGAACTAATCAACCAATATTAAAGAATCTCATAAAGCAAGATCTCAGCAGAATGGTTTTTGGCAATTTATTTGAATTGTGTAATTAAATAAATACAAAATGAACTATGCAATTCCTGCTATTTTCCTACTACTGTACATATAAATATCAACACACCAATTCAGAAACACCATCTCCACTGGAGTTCAAACGTCAGCTTCTTCTAATTCACAAACTTTACATCTGGGTTTCGTATAGGTTTGAGCCCCTTCAGCTTTCTCACATCCCTCTGTTTTTTTTCCTCTCTTCCCAAACACAGATTTTCCCGAGAATCTTATTAATTTTCCAGCGCATTGTTTGGCTAAAGAACCCCAAAATCCCTCAAGATTCCCCTCCAAATGGTTGGCTAAAACAGAGAGTTATTTTTATCAAAAAATAGACATACAAATGGTTGGCTAAAACGACCGATTTTATCAGTTTTATCAAAAAACAGAGAGAATGAACAAAACCCACTGATTTTATCAGTCTACATCATTCCAAAAAACACCTCAATGTGATTTCCATTTGAAGAATAGAGAGAATGAACAAAACCCACTGATTTTATCAGTGATTTGCAGTATCCTAAGTTCTACTGTCACAAATTTAACTTGAATAAAAAGGAGAATCAGAGAAAAGGAACAGAGATTTACCTGGAGGCTTTTGGTGTTTGAAATGTCTGGAAGAGGATCTAAGAGATGGTCTGGAACTTGCGTAAACGATGAGGAAGAAGTCGATAAAAGTCACCTTTGAACTTAACAGCCCGGGACCACCAAAAACCCTATCTCTTCAAGCTGCAATCCCTTCAAAAATCCTGAAGCAAACGTCAAATCACCAGGAGGAGAACAGCGATTCAGAGTAACAACCCAAACCTTTGGAGCTCGACTTGAAGAAGAATGTTGAATCGCCTCATGAAGGAGACCCACGAGAAGAGAATGGAGGTCGGCGCTCTGGTTCAGACTAAAGATGCTTGGAGCTCGACTTGAAGAAGAATGTCGACAATGATGGAAGAAATGTTGAGGAATGAAAGAAATGAACCCTAGAAATCAAAGATGGGAACGAAACAAGTGAGGATAGAAACGGAACGGAAGAAACTTCTTTTAGTAGTTTCTCGTATTTGGGCTCAATAATAGAAACGTTTTTTTAAAATTTGGAAACGAGAAACAGAAACGGTTATCAAACAAGCTCGTTTCTTAAAAAATGAGAAACGGAAACGGGAAACGGGAAACGAGATTGTTATCAAACGGGCCCTAAGGAACCTAGTCTCGAGTATGTTTAAGTTGTGAGCACAAGAACCGATGGAAGCAACTGTGTTAAAAAGGTTAAGCGTGAAGATGTTAAGAGCCACCCAGAATCTCAAGAGAAGAGAAATGCACTTGAAGGAATTATGGGGAGATTTTTAGAGGAAACCATGAGAAATTATCATAAGGTGAACGATACGATGATGTTGATGCTCTTAGGTAGAAACCTAAGGTGCTGTAATCCAAGATATGGGAGATAAAATTAAGCAAATGGCAACACTCTTGGATAGTGTTGATAAAGGGCTTGTTGAAGGCCCTATCAAGATTAAATTCATAAAACTGGACCTCTAAATATTTTGTAATAATAGTGGCCAAGGTCATCCACAGGGATTGGAGTTCTTAAAGTAATTAAGTACCACAGTTAAATTTGCTTAATTTTATTTAGAGAAACAAACTTTGGAGTGATCAAAAGAAAAATAAAATCTAAACTACTATGTACATGCTTTGGAATCCAATTTTGAGAAACATGCATGATTGATTACCTAAGCCCAATTTGAATTGATTAATAACTTGATTTTATACTAACAATCTTAAGCCAAGAATTTCTAAATAATCAATATCCTCTCTCGAGCTCAATTGAACTCATGCCTAGCAACAAATCAACCTCTCGGTCTATTTTCATTACTAATAGCATGAGGTTATTCTCTTAAGGCTTCTAGAATTAATCTACTCACTCTAGTGCAATAAATTAAATCTAGTCATGCATCTAGTGTTCTACAACTAAACTTACTCTCTCAAGCTAAATTTAGTTAAACATGCAAAACCATGTATAAAAGACGTCAATATATAAATTAAACTAGAAATCAACCAAATGTTCAACAACTACAACCAAGCAAGGGTCTAAACACATAGTTACAACATAAGTACAGCATTGCAATGCTAGGGGCAGCGTTGCAACGCTATCCCTTCGAATTTTGTAAAGAAGGAAAAAATTTGTTTGAGTAGCGTTGCAACGCTATGCTTGCCGTTCTTCAAGGCAGAAAGGCTTCTCAAATTGCGTTGCAACACTATAAGGAGCGTTACAACGCTATGCCCTCGGGTCCAAAAGCCTTGTTCCTCTTCTTCAATGCTTGAATCTTCAATTATAGCCTTATGTTGCTCAAATTTGTCCAATTATCTCATGATTCTCCGATTTTGCTCCAATTGCTCAATGTTTGAGAAATAAACATAAAAATATATGAAAGCACACAAAATCATAGCAAAACTAGCATAAAACTAAGCCTAAAAATAGCAACTTTATGCATTCTATCAAGTGTTTAAGGAGGTAAGAGTGATTTACATGTTATTCTTGTTGACCCATTTATGGAATGTATAGCCATATCCTTAAGAAGTGGGAAAGAACTGAAGGAGCTTGATCGTAAGAAGGAAGATGTGCCAAGCACAAGAAAGGAACTGGATATCGATGAAGAGGTAGCTGGGGAAGAGGAAGCACTTCAGGAGCTTAATTCAGGGAAGTTATCTAATTCTATACCTTTTATTCCCAATGAAATTATGTATCATAAGAGATTTAGAAAGACAAAGTTAGATGATGAGTTTGCTAAATTTCTCGAGCATTTTAAGAAACTTCACATAAATACACCTTTTGCTGATGCGGTTGAGCAGGTACCCAATTATGCGAAGTTTATGAAGGAAATTCTAGCAAACAAGAGGAAGTTTGAAAAGGATGAAAGAATGCATATGAATGTCGAGTGCAGTGCTATCATTGAAAGGAGGCTACCTCATAAGATGAACAACCCAAGGAGTTTCACTATCCCTTGTATTATTGGTAGTGTTCACATAAAAAAGGCACTTTGTGATTTAGGGTCGAGTATTAATTTAATGCCTCTTAGTGTTTTTAGGAAACTTGGAGTAAAGGAGCTTAAACTGACATGCATAGTGCTTCAGTTGGCAGATCATTCTCTAACGTACGCAAAAGGTATTGTAGAGGATGTTCTAGTTAAAGTTGATAAGTTTATTTTCCCTATAGATTTTGTTATCCTAGACATGGAGGAAGATGCAGAGGTCCCAATCATCCTGGGGAGGCCATTTTTTGCTACAGGACGCATTCTGATTGAGGTTCACACAAGAACTTTGACTCTATGCGTAAATGACGAAAAGGTAGTGCTCAACATGTTTAAGGTATTGAAACACCCTGATGAGGTTTGTACTTTCCATATGATTGATGCTTTTGATACAATTGTGGACGAATGCATTGAGTTATTGACTCCTGCAAATAAGTTTGAGGTTGGCATGCCTGATTTGTGTGGTGAGTTGCCTGAAAATCTGGATTGTGAGCATGCCTATTTTTGTGATAATGTTGTAGAGGCACCTATAGGACATAGTAGGGAGGAGGAAATGATCCCTGAGTCTGATTGTGACCAAGTTGACACTCCTCCTCCTGAATTAAAGAAATTGCCTGCTCACCTACTTTTTGCTTTATTGGGTGAATATTCTACTTTCCCTGTGATTATTGCTGCTGAGTCGAGTAAAGTAGAAGAGGAAAATTTTTTGAATGTGTTGTATGCACATAAGTCTGCTTTAGGATGGTCTATTAGTGATATTAAAGGCATTAGCTCGTCGATTGTTATACATAAATTTTTTATGGAGGATGAATTTAATCCCACTGTAGAACACCAATGGAGACTTAACCCCACCACGAAGGAAGTGGTAAAAAATGAGGTGATTAAATTGCTAAATGAAGGGATTATTTTTGCTATTTTTGATAGTTCTTGGGTAAGCCTCGTGCAGGTTGTGCCTAAAAAAGGAGGGATGACAGTTGTGAAGAACGAAAAGAATGAAGATATCTCAACCTAAATAGTGACTGGATGGCGTGTGTGCATTGACTATAGGAAGCTCAATTAAAGCCACCAGAAAATATCACTTTCCCCTACCTTTTATTGACCAGATGTTGGACAGGTTAGCAGGTTATCCTTATTACTGTTTTCTTGATGGTTATTCAGGTTATAATCAAATTGCGACGGCACCTGAAGACAACGAGAAGACAACATTCACGTGCTCTTATGGAACATACGCATTCAGGAAAATGCCATTTGGATTGTGTAATGCACCTGCCACCTTCCAACGCTGCATGATGGCTATCTTTGTAGATTTTTTCGATGAGATTATGGAGGTTTTTATGGATGATTTTAGTGTTTTTGGTACTTCTTTTGATTCTTGTTTGCATAATATTTCTCGTGTGTTGTAGAGGTGTCGGAGACTAACCTTGTTCTTAACTAGGAGAAATGTCATTTTATGGTAAAAGAAGGTATAGTTCTTGACCACAAGGTATCTGCAAGGGGACTGGAGGTAGAGCGAGCTAAGATTTCTGCAATTGAGCAATTACCACCTCCAGTAAATGTTAAGGGAGTTCGTAGCTTTCTAGGACACGAAGGGTTTTATTGTCGTTTCATTAAAGATTTTTCTAAAATTACAAAACCCATGTGTGTTTTGCTTGAGAAAGTTGTTCCTTTTGTTTTTAATGAGCTTTGCATGCTAGCATTTAATGTTCTT
Organism: Trichosanthes truncata; assembly: GCA_033996785.1. Classification (NCBI taxonomy): domain Eukaryota; kingdom Viridiplantae; phylum Streptophyta; class Magnoliopsida; order Cucurbitales; family Cucurbitaceae; genus Trichosanthes; species Trichosanthes truncata. The sequence goes on along the minus strand of JAWPNB010000009.1, from coordinate 35,644,677 downwards.
AAGGATAAGTTGACTTATGCACCTGTGATAGTCTTACCTGATTGGAATCAACCATTTGAGATCATGTGTGATGCTAGTGATTATGCATTAGGAGCAGTCATAGGACAACGTATAGACAAGTTTTTAAGGGTTATTTATTATGCAAGTAGAACTCTGGATAGTGCTCAACAGAATTATACTACCACTAAGAAAGAGATGCTTGTTGTTGTGTTCACTTCTGATAAATTTAGGCCCTATTTACCTGGTTCGAAAGTAATTGTGCATTCAAATCATGCTGCTATTCGTTATCTTTGTAGCAAGAAAGATTTGAAACCTCGCTCGATTAGGTGGATTCTTTTGTTGCAGGAATTTGATTATGAGATCAAGGATAGGAAAGGATGTGATAATGTCATGGCATATCATCTGTCTCGATTGGAGCATGAGCCAGAGGTACAAACCCTCCCTATAAAAGAAGACTTTCCCGACGAATGACTGTACACAGTTAAGTTTTCTTTCCCCGGTCTGTGGATATTGTGAATTATCTTGCTTCAGGCAATCTTCCACCTAATTTGAGTGCCCAGCAAAGGAAAAAATTCTTGCATGACACGAAGTCTTACCTGTGGGATGACCAGTTGCTTTTCAAGGTATGTTCTGATCAGATCACTTGGACGTGTGTACCTATGGAGGAAGTGGCCAAAATTCTACATGCCTGCCACTCTTCTCCATATGTCGACACTTCGGTCCTTCAAGAACAGCTGCAAAGGTACTTCAGTCTGGTTTTTTTGGCCTAGGTTTTTTAAAGACTGTTATACTTTTGTAAAAACATGTGATAGGTGTCAACGAATAGGAAATATTTCTCATCATCATGAAATGCCCTTAACCCCTATTCTTGAAGTCAAGTTATTTGATGTATGGGGTATATATTTTATGGGTCCTTTTCCGTCCTCTAATGGTTATCTGTATATTTTGGTTGCTGTTGATTACGTGTCTAAATGGGTTGAGGCTGTGGCAACTAAGATTAATGATGCACGTGTTGTATTGAAATTCCTACAAAAGCACATATTTACTAGATTTGGTACACCACAGACTATTATTAGTGATGAAGGATCTCATTTATGTAATAAATTGTGTTGATTCACTTATGATAAAGTATGGTGTGAAGCATAAGATATCTTTGGCTTATCATCGCCAAACTAATGGACAGGCTGAAATTTCTAACAGGGAGATTAAGCATATATTGGAAAAGACAGTGAAAACAAACATGAAAGATTGTGCATGGAAACTTGACGATCCTCTTTGGGCATATAGGACGGCCTACAAAACACCAATAGGTACCTCGCCGTATCGATTGGTATTTGGAAAGGCTTGTCACTTACCTCTGGAGTTGGATCATAAAGCATACTAAGCAATCAAGCAACTGAACCTTGACCCACACAAAGTTGGAAAGCAATGCCTACTTCAACTGAATGAGTTAAAGGAGTTCAGAACCCATACATATGAGAATGCCAAGTTTTACAAGGAGAGGACATTGAGATGGCACAAAAAGATGATTCAGAACAGTTACTTCGTATTGGGTCAGCAAGTCCTTTTGTTTAGCTCGCGTTTGTGTTTATTCCCATGTAAGCTGAAATCGAGGTGGTCAGGGCCATTTACAGTTATAGATGTACTCTCACATGGTGCCGTCGAGCTCATGGATAGTGAAGGCAAAATTTTCAAAGTAAATGCACAGAGGATAAAGCATTATTGTGGCGTGGAAGAAAGGCGCCTGGAGAAGATTATTTTGGACGATAATTGAGTTTTGCTAACGCATCGTCGAGCAATCGACGCTAAAAATTTGTGCTTCCTAGAGGTAGCCAGGCGTCAAATACTCATTACTTGTTTTCTTTTATGCTTTTGTAGTTAGTCAATGAAGGAGTTTTGCATTGATTTCACGCTTCTGCTTATCGTTCCTTGTGTAGGTGCTCGCGGTTCAGCCTTACTCTCATATTTTCACGATGGATTATTTGGTCGATAATGGACTCATCATATTCAGGGCAACATCTTTCTCCTTTTCATTATCTATCCGTAAGTAGGTTGAATTGGTTCTATTGTTTACATTGAGGACAATGTATAGTTCAAGTGTGGGGAATGGTGTTATAGTGTTGTTGAACATGTGTGCTGTAGACTTGTTTTAGGATGGTGCATGTTGAAGTGATGATGAAATTCCATGATTTGTGCTCTTTAGTGTATTGTTTGTGCATAGGTATTGTGGAATGTGAGCATGTTAAATCTTGGGTATTTTAAAAAAAAAAATGCTTTGAATTATTTGCATATGGAGCACGTAGCATAGTGTTGATTAGTTGAATACTTAGAGGAGTATTATGTTTTCTAAAAGTTTGTTGTCACTCTGATAGGAAGGCTTGGTTTGTAAGAAAACTTGCAAGATAGTTTGTAATGTTAAGCTTAGGGGTGGGAAAAAGCATGTAATTTGCCTATAAAAAGAAAGAAAAATTCGAAAAAAAAACTAATGAGAGTGAAAAGAAACGTTTCTTGCATGAGCTTTAGGTGTTCAGGGGAAAAAGAGCTACCTCTATTGTGACCAGTTAGGCCATCCATTGAGCAAGTGCTCTAGATAAGGGTCCCTGCAATAGTTGTGTGAAAGCTAGTGCCCCTGATTGTGGTGAAAAGCAAGTGTGGGGGAGTGTTACCCCGTAGAATTCCAGGCACCTAGCTTTTTATTACTTTCTTGATTGTGAGGGAGCTGAATTGGGTCTTTTGAGCCAGTGTAGGGAGAAGATGAATGGAGGGAGACATAATAGTACTATGAGTTAGTAAACGAGTCGATACTTAGGCTTTGTACACAAACACGCAAAGAGTTCAAAGATTCTTTTAAAATTGCTCGTGATTTAAGCATGTTCTAGTTCTAGTGTCCTTGTTATCTTATTCCACTCTTGAGTGCTTTGAGGATGGAGTCACTTGTGCATGCATGTTTCTGAAGCATTTATCTTTTTAGTGGGAGTTTGATGTTGTTTTGCTCGGTACCAGGAAAAGTTTAAGTGTGGGGGTATTTGATAGCACTAAATTAGTGATATATTTATGCCTTACTTCAGCTAGTTTTACCATTTAAATGTGAGCTTTTATGTCCATTATTTGTTAATTTTAGGAATCAGAGTAAGTGACAGCGAAATTAAGAATTTGGAGTAAAATGGTGAAGATTGAACTATTTTAGAGCTTTTGGAGGAGCTAAGGATAAGAAGAGCTAGTGCACAAGTTGTTGCGGCCGAGACGACAGCGTTGCAATGCTTGAAATGGCATTGCAACGCCTTAATTTGGTGTGCAAACTCGAGAGATAGCGTTGCAATGCTTCCTTTTGGCGTTGCAAAGCTTGAAACGCGCTAATAGATGAGGTTCCATTCGTAGCATTGCAATGCTACTCATGACGTTGCAACTCTACCCTGGATAGCGTTGCAACGCTGTGCCGATTACAGCTTCTAATACTTCGATTCTTCATCGTTTTTTGGGGGGCGAATTTGGGGGTTTTAGACCCTAATCGATGATTGGAGAGGGGGTAAAGAGATTGGGGGCTGATTTAGAGCAGATATCTTGAAGATTTGATGCCAAGGTTCGTGGAGATCGTAGCGACAGGAGTGGATTGATGCGTAACGAGTTTATCTCTCTATTTTTCCTGTATTTCTCTGCTGTGATTGAGTGTTTTGAGATGGATTTGGTTGTTCTGCACTGAAGTATGGTGTACCCTGACTAGATAGTAGAGTTTAGGGCTTAATTAAACCTTTAGTCCATGTAATTGAACTTAATTGGGAATTTGTGATTAATTATTTGTTGTTAATTTCATGCAAGTTCTTAATGCCTTAAATCCCCTAAGCAAGGAGTTAATGAACTGCTGATTTATGCTATTGCTTGACAAAGAGTACATAAATTAGAGCGTTAATTGCATGATAATTGATGTTTGGACACGACAGTGATAAAAACATCAATTAGGATTGATGATAGGGTTCTTTAATGCCGGGTGAGAATTAATTAATGAAACCGACATGTAATTTAATTAATTACACCCGAGATTTGGAAGAGCTCTATAGAGGATTCCATGATACATTACCATTAGATTTAATTAAATTGTTTAATTAATAATAAATGCATGTTAAACTCGATAAATTGTCCATTGATGAGATTAATGTCCTAAACTCAGCCCTTAAATTTGTGCTCTTTCAATTTATCCCTTTATTGCTTGTTTTTAGTCTTTTGCATTGCATGTTCTTTTAGCGATTTGTTTTCCTAAATAAAATTAGATGCGATTAAGAATGGTATTTAATTGATTAACCCTTTCCAATTCCCTTAGGATTCAATACTTGGTACTCACATACCACTTTATATTACTTCGATCACGTGCACTTGCGTGTACACTGATCAGTGGCGTTGTTGATCTTTTTGCAGTGAGTGCACATACGCCATTCAGTCACTGTTCGGGTCGATATTGCTTCATTCTTCTTGTTCGTCATGACCGTCATCCCTTCTTTTTTACTGGGCTCAGCCAAGGACTATCAGATATAGCAAAAATAATTCCTACATGTAATAATTGCATCACCTCGTTCTTAACCACTTCCTTCATGGTGGGGTTAATTCTCCTCTGATGTTCAATAGTGGGAGTAAAGGTATCATGCATTAAAATCTTATGCATAACAATAGAATGACTGATACCTTTAATATCACTGATTGACCATCTTAAGGCAGACCTATAAGCACGCAATAAACTCAACAACTTTTTCTCTTCTACTTTATTTAACTTCATAGAAATAATTACGAAAAACTAGAATAGTCACCTAGGAAAGCATAATGTAAGTGAGTAGGCAATTGCTGTAACTTAGGAGGGGGTGTCAACTTGTGCACAAACAGACTGAGAAATATTTTCCCCCTCCTGACTATATCCTAAGGGTGCCTCAATAACATCATGACAAAAATAAGCATGCCCTAAATTCAAATTGTTAGATAATTCACTACATACATCAGGCATGTCAATCTCATACTCATTAGGAACAGACACTAACTTTACATGTTCATCAACAACAATGTCCACAATATCAACCATATGGCATGTACTAACTTCGTCGAGCTGTTTCAATGCCTTAAACAAGTTGACCACTACTTGTCATCATCCACTCGTAGAGTCAGAGTTCCTATGTTCTCCTCGATCAAAGTACGTCCTGCAGCCAAAAATGGCCTCCCCAGGATGATAGGGACCTCGACGTCCTCCTCCATGCCAAGAATCATGAAGTCTATAGAGAAAATAAACCGATCAACCTTAACTAAAACATCCTCTAAAATACCTTAAGTCAGAGAACGGTCTATTAACTGAAGCACGATACTGGTCGGTTTAAGCTCTGTTGCACCTAGTTTCCTGAAAACACTTAGAGGCATCAAATTAATGCTCACCCCTAAATCACAGAGTGTGTTTTTAATATAAACACTACCAATAATTCAAGAGATAGTAAAACTCCTTGGGTCCGTCATTTTCTGTGGTAGCTTCCTCTGAATGATAACACTACACTCTGCATTCATCTGCACTCTCTCGTCTTTACCATGCTCCTTTTATTTGTTAAAATTTCTTTCATAAAATTTCCATATTTTGGTACCTATTAAAGTGCATTAGCAAAAGATATGTTAATGTGAAGTTTCTTGAAATGCTCGAGAAATTTGGCAAACTCATCATCTAATTTCTTCTTTTGAAATCTCTTATGATACGAGATTTTATTGAGAATAAAAGGTACAGAATCAGAAAACTTCCTTGAATCTTGTCCCTATGGTGCTTTCTCCTCTTCATGCATCCCCTCATTAGCATCCCGTATCATTTTTCGTGTTTGCCACGTCATCCATCTTCTTGTCGGATTCATTTAATTTCTTCCCACTCCTAAGTAATATGGCAGTACATTCCACAAGTGGATTGGTAGGAAAAACATGTAACTCACTTTTACCTTTCTATCGACTGTCCAAGAGTGTCACCATCTGATTAATCTTATCTCCCATGTCCTTGATCACAACATCTTAGCTTTCCACCTTAACATGCATTGCAGTGACCGCATCACTCATTGTGTAAGAAAAACTCCTGGTCTCCTCTATAAATCTTTCCAAAATATCTTCAAGTGGGTTCACCTTCTCTTGAGGTTCTGTAGCACTTCTCATGAAACATGCTACATTACACTTCCATTAGTAACACAAGACGAATTCACTTGACCTTTCTTACCTGGGCAATCCTCAATGTTACTAGGCTTCATAGTCTGAACACATTTGCAACCAACACACCCTGTGCTCACTGCTCCAACGTGCTCGAGACTAGGCTCCTCAACAACTATAAACTCATTTGAATTCTTCTTTTAGCGTGTCCCTATCAGCATGCTCAAAGCTCTAGTTAACGTTTCAACTTGAAATTTTAATGAACTCACTTCAATGGCTTCACAAACTGCCTTTTTTGGTGTAAAAGTCTCTAACAGCCACTAGTACTCGTGATGGCCAACTCTTCCAACAAGGCTTACGCATCCTTCACTGACTTTGCTAGAAAATTCCCTCTACCTGCAATATCAAGGGTAATTTTATTAAAGCTAGGCAAACGATTGTAAAAAAGTTGTACCTGAAGCTAATCGGGATATCCATGTGGCGGGCACTTCCACAACATATCTTTATAACACTCCAATGCCTCATATAGCTGCTCATCCACTCTTTGTTTGAACGTACCTATCGTGCTTCTGAGCTTCATTAACTTAGCAAGGGGGAAGAATTTTGTGAGAAACACCATCATTAGCTCACTCCAAGTTGATATGCCTCTCGAGATCAAAGAATCAAACCAATCTCTCGCCCTATCCTGTGAAAAAAATGGAAACAAGTGTACATTAACAGTATCAGAATTAACACCATTAATTTTTATCATCCCACTAAGATCCAAAAATGTGCGTAGGTGATGATACGAATCCTCTAATGGATGTCCCCAAAATGCACTGTCTCAAACCATCTGAACAAGACCATATTTTAACTCAAAGTTATCAGTGCAGATGGGTGAGTATGCGATCACCGAGTAATCTACATGTAGATTTGGCACAAAATAATTCTAAATTGTCTTATTCTCCTCATTCATGGCTAAACAAAATAGATCAACCACTCTACGAAGTGTCCTGCAAATTTAAAAACATGCAGAAAAACTCCAAGAGCACAATTAATCATCTTATAACTCCACAAAATTTCCATAAATCACCCAAAACAAATAAAAACAAAAATAGAGTGAATTACCAAATAAAGAATAAACTCCCAAATTAAAATCGAACACTTTCAGTACATATTAATTGAATTAAAGGCCAATTTCCTGACAATAGCACCAAAAACTTGTTCGGGGTACACGCAAACGCACGCTATCAAGTAATATAAAACTGCAAGAATTACCTAGTATCGAATCCTCAGGGAATTGTTAGGTTTAATTAATTAATTACTATACTTACTTGCATCTAATTTTATTTAGGAACAAAGAAAACGCTAAGTCATCAAACACAAGAATTAAACAATTGACGAAATAAAAGCGTCCAAAGGAATTGGAGCACAATTAAAAGGGTCGAGTTTAGGATGTCAATCTCACCAATTCGACCACTGTGGATATTAATGGGTTCTTGCAATTAATTAATCAATATACTTGAGTCTAAAGGTGCAATTATCACATAATCCTCTGTCGAGCTCATCCAATCTTCAATCACATGTCCGTCTCGGTAATTAATTAAGTTTAGCATTAACGAATCTTATCGGAGCTAATTGATGATCTTATCACTGTCATGTCCAAACATCAATTATTATGCAATTAAGCTCTAATTTATGCACTCTTTGTCAAGCAATAACATAAATCAGCAAATCATCAAATCCTTGACCAAGGGATTCAAAGCATTAAACTTATTGCATAGAGGTAGACAAGCTAAATTTACTATAAAACCCCCGATTAATTTCAATTACATCGTTCAATGGCTTGATTAAGCCCTAAACTCCACAAACTAATCGATATACATCACAATTTAGTGCATTGCAACCACAGTCCCACTAAAAGTAATAAATAACAGTAGAGAAATACAAGGAAAATAGAGGCAAAACCCGTTATGCGTCAATCCATCGCTCTCGCAACGATTTCCACGAACCTCGGGCGTCGGATCTTCAATAATTCCATTCCAATTCAGCCCCAAATCTCTCTAAACCCTCTTAAATCATGGATTATGGTGTAAAACCCCAAATTGGCTCCCCTTTGAATAATGAAATCGCTAATTTTAACTTTTGAAATCGACACTAGCGTCGAGACGTTGAAAACGGCAGAGTTTCTCTTATGCGCGAGCATGTAGCGTCGAGTCATTATCGACGGAACTTGACTTCTTCGTGTTTTTGCAGTGTCAAGATTCCACAGGACTGTGTCTCTATGTTGGCTCTCAAATTAGACACCATTTGTCTAGCATTTAGATGCCATTTTTTGGGTTTAGACGTTATCCTCTCAAGATTGCTTGCCCAAATTGAGTCCATTTCCATCCTTAGCCTTAATTTGCAATACTTTTTTGCTCCAAATTCAATATAATTGCTTCAATATGGTAATATTCGCTCCATTTACTCAGTTCCTGAAATATAAGAGAAATCCACATAAATGCTCATATTAAACCACAAAACCAGCTAATAAATGGGCAATCAAATAGCACTAAATTAGTGCTATCAGATACTCATATCCTCTACTCTGCACGTTTTGGCACTACTCGACAGACTGCTCCTCCACACTCTTCAAATTGAATGCTGAAAGCGAGGCGATTGACTGATTAGCTCATGCAATAGACAATTTACTCAAAGCATTAGTTAACGAAGCCATTTATGCCTTAAGTGCACTCACCTCATCTATTTCAAGATGCTTGCAGCGGATTTAGAAGAGGATGGAGGGTGTGATGGCTATTGATAACTTGTTGCGGCCATTTCCTCCAACAGAGCGTGTGCCTCATCATCTATCATCACTAGGAAGCTTCCCCATGTACTGGTATCAAGAATGGTATTAGTACTAGCAAATAAACCATTATAAAATAATTGTACCTACAACCAATCCAAATGTCCTTGTTGAGGGCACTTCCTCAACATCTCCTTATATATTTTCTAGCACTCGTATATTTGTTCTCCATCGAGCTGGCAGAATGTACCAATCTCTGTTCGCAGCTTCGTCATCTTGGCTGCAGTAAAGAACTTAATTAAGAAAGCTTGGGCTAACTTGTCCCATGAAGATATGCTAGTCGACTTCGTGGATTTGAGTCAGTCCTTCGCTTTGCCCTACAGTGAGAAAGGAAATATCCTCAGTCTAATAGCATCAGCAGAAACCCCATTTAACTTTACCATGCCACTAATCTCCATGAAAGATCTGAGATGTGAATGTGGGTCTTCTGATGGATGCTCTTTAAATGAGTTGTCTCACGCCATTTGAATCGGCCTCGTCTTCAACTCAAAATTATTCACCTAAGTGGGTGTATGCACAATCCCGCAATGGTACGTCGGGAATACGACCTGGAAATAATAGCGAATCGGCTCCCTCTCTTCCTCATTGTGTTGTTCAGCCATAGTGACTTGGTTCTCCTTTTTCAACCTCCTATCGGTCTTGTCAATTTTCAAATCTAAACAAAGAAGATTAACCTCCTTATCACCATAAACATCAACGACCTCCTTAGAAAAACCAAACCAAACAAAAATAAACACTAATAAGCAACGAAAAGACACAAAAAGCACACAACCAAGTATATACAAAAATTCCTAAACTAATCCCTCCTACTTTCTTCCTAATATCAATCAAATCAAAAGAACTAGTTGTTTTCCCGGCAGGGCTCTAAAAACTTGTTCGGTGTACATGAAAGCGCACGCGATCGAAGTAATAATAAAATGACACAAGAGTACCGAGTATCGTATTCCACGAGGAAGCAAAATTGGATCTCTTTTAAATTAATTAATTATTAAGAATAATTATGATTGGAATTATTTAGGAAAAAAGATAAAACAAACGAATGCTTGGAAATAAATTCTACACTAGAAAGCAATAAAATAGTAGAGACAAAAATTAAAGGGGAGTTTAATCATAGTTATGCATCTAAGTCCTTTGTTAAATTTACTTTCTCAAGCTAAACATAACTTAAAACACAAAGCTATGGACGGGAGCTTAGAAGATTAATTCAAGATGCATAAAAGACGTTACAAAACCATTCAATAAATCAAACATAGTCGTATAACAATAATGCAATCAACTATGAGTTTATAATACTCAAATACATTCAAATACAGTCCGCTAAATCCTAAAATTTAAAGACACAAAGTAAAGAGAATATAGAAAAACTGGATGACGCGTGCCAACAATCGTTCCCGACGTGATGTCCCATGATCCTGAGCCTTGAGTCTCCTCCTTAGCTCTCCAATGTGCTCTCTAGACCTCCAAACAGTGCTTCTATCAAAAATAGGGTTTAGGTCTCTCTAAAACGGCTCTCTTTGCTCAAATGAAATTTTTTTTCCTTTTATAGAGTCGAGACAACGTTGCAATAAAGGCTGCTAAAGTGGCATTGCAACGCTACAGATAGCGTTGCAACGCTATACTCTCGGGTTCACAAGCTTGTTTCCTTCTCTTCAACACTTGGATCTTTAATGATAGCTCTAATTTTTTCCTTATTCATCCAAATACTTTTCAAAACTCCGATTTTGCTCAAACTGCTCAGTTTCTGTAAATTATACATAAAAATACATGATAGTACATACAATCATAGCAAAACTAGCCTAAAACTAAGTCTAAAAATAACACCTTTATGCATTCTATCAAAGAAGAAGATGAAGCAGTAGAGAAGCAAAAGAATAAGAAGATGACGACAAGACCCACCACTTCAAACCCCTTCACCCATTGTACCTCCATTTAGATTTGAACATTTTCCAGATCTCAAAAAAAAATTAAATTTGTTGCCGCTACCATTGAGATATGAACATTTTTTAGATTTGAAAATTTTCAAATTTAGTGGGAAGAAAGAAGAGAAGGTTTAGCCACCATCACACAACACCATAGGAAAGGCAGATTCGAAGAAGAAGTAGGAAAAGACAAAGAAGAAGAAGAATAAGAAGATGAGGATGACTAAACCCACTACTTTAGATCCCTACACCCACTATGCCTCCATTTAGATTTGAAAATTTTTTAGATCTGGAACAATTCCAAATTTGTTGCGCCTCCATTTAGATATGAACATTTTTTAGATCTAAAAATTTTGAAATTTAGTGCGAGGAGAGAAGAGAATGTTTAGCCAGCATCGCACGCCACCCTGGGGAAGCCAGATTAGTAGAAGAAGAAGTATAAGAAGACAAAGAAGAATAAGAAGATGATGACGACTAAACCCACCACATCAGACCCCTTAGTCCACTAGCCTCAATTTAGATTTGAGAAATTTTTAGATCTGGGAAAAATTCCAAATTTGTTGCATAGATTTAGATATGAACATTTTTTAGATCTTAAAATTTCCAAATTTAGTGGGAAGAGAGAAGAGAAGGTTTATCCACCCTCACACGCCACCCTGAGAAAACCATATTCGAAGAAGAAGAAGTAGGAGACGACAAATAAGAAGAAGAATAAGTAGATGACGACGACTAAACCGACCACTTAAGACCCCTTAACTCACTACGCCTCCATTTAGATTTGAAAAAAATTTCAATTTGAAAAAATTTTCAAATTTGTTGCACTCCATTTAGATATGGACATTTTTTAGATCTAAAAATTTCCAAATTTAGTAGGAAGAGAGAAGAGAAGAATTCATGGGGAAGAGAGAGAGGAAGGTGCAGTGGCCGGCGAAGGGCGGGACAACAACGATGGTGGGTGGCTGCCAGTGGGAGTAGGTACTTGAGAGGAGTAGGAAATAAGATTTCTTTTTTTAATCTTTTTTTTTAAAAAAATATTTTAGATTATTGTCACATCATCATTAAATTTAACCGAAGGTTCAAATAATAAAATAAAGTAATTCATAAAGCGTATAATTTTAAAACGTAAAGATCAAATAAAACTATTACTCAAACCTGATAGATCAAAAATATAAGTTTAGGATTGATACACCATATCATCAACCTTTGTCCAAAATTTAAACGTGCAAACGATTTGAAAAGTGAAACAAAAACAACACTGACGTTTCCGCCACTCATATCCCTTTCCACTCTCGTCCAAAAAACGTCATATCTTTCTGACAAAAAAAGAGAAGAAGAAGAAAAACAAAACTTTATCCACTCCCTTGTAATCCTGTACCTAAGAAGTTTATTCTGGCCTCATTCATATACAAAACTCACCCCCCCGAATCAAGTTATTCTCTCTACCACATTTATACACGTGGGGATCAGGACTTTGTCTCGGCTTCTTCCACTTTATACCTGTAACAATTTTGTTTTTAAAATATTCTTTTTCACTGGCTGGAGCATTTAGCTCATGATGCTCAAATATCAATAATTTTTTCTATAATATTTTGAGTTCACTAGGAACATAGCTGGCTTGGCTCTCAAAATGCTTTCAAATTAGGTTGGATAGTTATCCCTTGTTTGATAATCATTTGGACCCCATTTTATAACTAGTGTTTTAAAAATGACATTATATAGGCCCCGTTTGATAACTATTTGGTTTTTGAAAATTAAGCTTGTTTTCTCCCAATTTCTCTACCATGGTTTTCATCTCCCTTAAGGAAGCATTTGAATTCTTAGCCAAATACTAAAAACAAAAACAAGTTTTTGAAAACTACTTTTTTTAGTTTTCAAAACATGGCTTGGTTTTGTAAACATAGGTAAAAAGTAGATAACAAAACAAGTATATACATGGGTGAGAGTAGTATTTATAGGCTTAATTTTCAAAAACCAAAAACCAAAAACCAAATGATTATCAAACGGGGCCATAACTATTTGATTTTTAATAATTAAGCTTATAAAACTATTTATTTTTACCTAAGTTTGAAAACTAAAAAAAAGTAATTTTTAAAAACTTGTTTTTGATTTTAGAATTTGGCTAAGAGTTCAATTGTTTCATTAAAACAGATGAAATCTTTTGTAAAAAAATTGTGAAAAAACAAACACAATTTTAAAAAACCAAAAACTAAAAACTAAGGGGTCGGTGTTTGGCCCTCGTGAGTTGAGTTGAGTTGGGTTTTAAACCTAACTCACCATTTGGCCCATGGAGAAATTAACTCCCCTTAAAAAAACTCAACTCTACTAACTTGCTGCAGTGTTAGGATACTAACTCAACTGACTTGTACAGTAACCCTATTAACATATTTTATCACTGTTTCTCCAACCGTCGGAGGCCACCGCTGGAGACCTTCTCTAGGGACAGGCGACCCCGCGACCATCGCCAGCGACCTTCTCCGACGACCGAAGGCCATATGCGGTAGCTACTGCCGACTACCTTCTCCAACGATCTACGACAATCGTTGGCACCCATATCTGGCAACCGACGGTACCATCTTCGACGACTATCACCGACAATAATTTCCAGCAATTGACGGCACTTCCATGGTTCAAAATAATATGAAATGCACATGTACTTAGTTAGTATGACTCTCTGCTCCAACAATCTTCCTTTGGACTTAAGAACTCAACCCATTGTAGGCCAATACTTATATTTTGTCAACCATAATTATGTTTTGTGAATCATGTAAATAGGCCATTGATGACCTACTAATATTTTGTGAATATTTCACTCCTACATGATAGTAATGTTGAAATATATTGTCGTTTTCTTGTCATCTTAAAAAAAGTAAAATACTGGCATTCTCTTTTTCAAAAATGTTCAATTTAGTACATGTGTTTAAACAAATGTAAACAAACAATGTTTCTTTGCAAAGAAAAAAAAACAAAAAAAAAAAAAACGTAATGGTTAATGTGTTTAAAAAAAATTCCACTCATAATGAAGACCCTATTAGTAATTGAAACGGGTCATAATAAGGTCATCATTTGTAAGTTTCAAAAAGGTTCAATGTATGTTTAGAAAATGAAACCTTAGATTTCTATATTTTGATAGAACTTCAATTTGTGTTTAAAGACACAAAAAAATACAGGTACGTTGTCTTTTTTCTATTGATCAATTGCTATTTGTTGTTATTAAGAATGCAACATTTGATTTTTATAAATTGAAAGAAGTTCAATGTGTAGCAAAAAGAGTAAACAAGGCTACATTGCCTATAGTTTGAAAGAAGTCAATTTCTAAAAAAGGAAAGATAGAGAATGATGTTTTTAAAAAAAAAAAAAAGATAAATGTTGAAATATATTTTTTTTTGAAGTGGACATCTGAATTCAATATTGGAAAGTTGGAAAAATATGTTTTGACATGAATTATTGGAAAAAAATAAAAATAAAGGAAACAAAAATAGTTAGCTAAAAATCAGTCTACTTCAAATTACAAAAAAATTGCACGAGATATCCCTGACAACTCAAGCCAACCCAACTCTACACCCCAAACACAGACTTCTGAACTCTCTGACAAACTAATTCTGCCCAACTCAACTCAACTTTGCCATCAAACGCCCCCTAAATGTTTATCAAACGAGGTCTTGATTTTTGATTTTTGGTTTTTGAAAATTAAGCTTATATACATCACTTTCACATATGGGTTTCTTTGGTTTGTTGTCTACTTTTTACAAGTGTTTTCAAAATCCAAGCCAAGTTTTGAAAACTAAAAAAAAGTAGTTTTTAAAAGCTTAGTTTCTTAAAAAATATTTGGGTAAGAATTCAAATGTTTCCTTACAAAAGATAAAAACCATTGTAAAGAAATTTGAGAAAACAAGCACAATTTAAAAAAACTAAAAAACTAAAAACCAGATGGTTATCAAATGTGGCCTACATATATCCATTTTTTTTTATTTCTTTATGAGAATTCATAATCTTCTTATCTACTAACCCATGCTTGGATTAGGGATATTTTTAGTTTGATTCATTTTTTGGTACTGGTTTTCTTTTTAACTCAAATATTTACTGTAAATTTCTATTTATTATAGCATCATCATTTATGTGATTTTTAGTGTGGGATCCTGAGTATAGGCTTTTTGTAACCACCCGACTTCTTAAACTACCACATGCATGCAAAAAATAAGGACTTTTGAAAAAATAAAACAGAAGCATTTCATTAATAAAACTGATAAGAAATCAAGATACTATGAGTTTGGGATCTTAACACAGAGTAAGTTGTAAAACTAAATAAATAAAGAGCATTTGAATAAATAAAATAAATAAATAAATAATCAAAGCAAAAGTCATGAAACGGAGAGTTTATTCTAGGATCCTAGGGATTCTTGTCCATTTCTATCTCCATAGCCTTGCCAAGTTGAATGCCCTCGCCACGCGCCTCGTAGGTCTATGCACCATCCGAAAAGGAAAGTAAATAGCATGAGTAAGTATAAAAATACTCGGTAAACAACCCCACTTGAGGGGCTGAAATTTCAAATACTTAAGCATAGTCGAAGTGCTAAAATATGTGGGGTCCTAACTTAATATAAGCATTAGTTGTTGATGCATAAAAACCTTTAATTGAAAACATAGTGATTTCCTGTCTAAGTGAAGAATTAACCTATCTCCAATCTAAACCAACTATGATATCGTGAGTAACAATCTATAAGGAAAAGTGTCACTAAAGAATGGTTGGTGGTCCCCTAGTAGAGCAAGACCTTTCACGACACAATAACCATAAAAATATATACATTCTAACCATGAGAGGAGTGATCCTTAAGTTGAAACATGAGGGGAGTGACCCTCAAGCTGTAAACATGAAGGGCGTGATCCTCAAGCTGTAAACATGGAACATCCATGGAATCATACATGAAATCATAGTCATAAGCATTTAAGGAAACATACATGACATGAGGAAGGTAAGTGTCACTAGCAAATAAAGTCTTAGGCTAATCACACCTTTAAGTAAGACACTCATTAAATCATACATGAGCCTTAAGCACGAACATCATTTAATTAAGGCCTCTAACTATGCTTAAAGAAACTTACATCTATGAGCAGTCCATTCCAAAATCAAACCCCTTAAAATCCTCATGCTAAACACACTTAGACAATTCTCAAGCTCAAGAAAATTACAGATAACAAATCAATCAAACTCAACATGCTTCACATACAAAAGTTGAGGTCATGCTTATCAAATCACAGCCTTCCAAAATATAGATAATATTATCCAAGACCGTAAAGGGGGTTTGGTCCAATTGGCTACTTACCTTAAAAAGTGACCACAAAGCAAACTTGGCTCTTGCCATAAATGTTCTTGCTTAACTTGAACAATATCTAACATTAAAAACAAATAATAATTCCAATCCAGAGACTAAATTCTTGAGGAACAAGAACTTACTCACATAAAATGCTAAAGGGAACACCTACGCAGTTCTATATCCAATGTCCTCAATGGGTAACCATGGGTCCAATTAGGTTTAGAACGAACTTTAATCATTGGACCTTACAAAAAATGAATCCAAAATCATGCTAGTTTGACTTGGAACGAGCTTGGCTTCGCAAATCCGAACTCCAAATGCAATGGGTAACATGAAATAGAATCCAAACCATCATGGGTCACAATCTAAACTCAAAAACAACACAACCCTTTGCTGCAAATGCACCTTACCTGACGAATTTGGAATCAATGGGTTGTGGGTGTTCGAATCTAGGCTCGATCGGAGGGTGTGTCACACGATTGAAGCGATTCGAGGGCCAAATCGTGTGAATATATTTGTTGGAACGTGGAGTGCGTCACCAATTCAAACATTGGGTCAAATGCATTGTCGTTGCCATCGAAACGAGCATGAAGTCGTAACCTGAACGTCGCATGAAGGGTAGCTATCAACTACTATCGAACCAAAAAGGTCGTTTGCGACTGCACCGCACTAGAAGTCGAGCTTCAAATCACTGGATCTGGCGTAGAAGATGAGGAAAATGCCACTGACGACTGCTGGAGTGAACGCAGGAGCTACGCATATGCCATTGCTGCTTTGCTAGAGAAGACGTCAGAGAAAGGTAGCGTCATGCACCTGCTCACTGAAAAATGCTCGTCTGTGTGGGCTGTAGCTTCACGCACGAGGGAGAAGAAGAATTCGAAGAAGAAGATGTTGGTGAGGTTGGAGGAGACAACTGCGAGAGGAAGAAGGAGAATGAAAGAGATGGAAGAGACGAAGCTTAGGGTTTGCTCCTTGTTTTCTCTTTTTTTTTAAACAAACTTTTATGAATCATCATGAGGTCATAAATAGACATTTTTCCTTTTTTTCAAACCCCTAAAGAATCTTAATTAAGCCCAAATCTTTCAATTCTCCTATTTTCTTCAAATCTCTTAATTTCAATTAAGCCCCAAAATTGAAACAAACAAAATATTAGCTTAAAATATATTTCGGAATTGAAAAATAAATCATTACCTGAAATTGCGGGGCATTACACTTTGGTATACTTGCACAGATAGCAAAGCCAGCCAAAAAAATAGCAAAAATAGAAAATCTTAAAACTATTTGCAAAACTGGAAAATTTTGAACCAAGCTTGCGTCAAAAGACTAAAAACCTCTCAGTGATAGACTTTTATCACTGACATAGTCTATTAGTGATAGACTCCTATCACTGGTAGTCTATCAGTGATAGAAGTCTATCATTGATAAACTTCAATTATTTAAAGTCTATCAATGACTATCACTTATTGATTTCAAAATAACCAATAGAGGTTTATCAATAATTGTAAGCTATCGCTGATAGACTCTTTGCACTTATAAACTCCATAGTAATATACTTCTTTCATATGAACTTAAGTCCTTTCATATTTAATCTTCTATTTGGTATTGTTTGATGTTTAGATGCATCCAAATTGTTTAATTGGTTTAGTTTGCTATTTTTTTTCTTTGTATTATGCTTCTTCTAATATGTTTGGTTTCCTGTTTGGTTGGATTATGTTTTTTCTTTGTTTGGTTGTTGATTAATCACATTAAAATGGTGCATCATTGATGTTTAGTTGATAGACTACCATTGTGAGTGAAGTCGATAGAAGCCTATCATTGATAGACTTCAATCAAAATGGCAATTATTGTTGATTAGGTGTTTTTGTACTAGTTTATCAGTAATAGATTTTGCTATCACTGATAGATTTGTACAAGAGAGATAGGCTACATGTGATGAATGAAGTCTATCAGTAATAGGCTTCTATCACTGATGAAGTAATCGCAGTAAATGTAATCTTCTATTTGATTTTATTTGATGTTTAGTGGCTTCTATAAATCTACTTAGCACTGTAATATCATGTAATACAAATTAGAGATAATCCATTTCAATACACAATATTAGATCATATACTTTTGACTTTCATATCACATACAAATCAGCGAGAGGCCATGTAATGCAAACGTGAGTCCATGGGAAGGCACTTAACACTTAGATTTAATTTTGACTTTTAGCATTGAAGATTGAAGTGGTTTTTTTTTTCGAAATCGTTGATTAGCTGTTGTTTCTAGTACAATTGAAGTATATTAGTGATAAACTTCTATCACTGACAGAGTCTATCAGTAATAGTCTCTTATCATTGATAGAGTCTATCAGTGATAAGTCTATCATTGATAGACTTCAATTATTTAAAGTCTATCAGTGACTATCACTTTTCAACCCTTCTACTTCATTTATTTATTTATTTATCATTGATATACTAATAAATGAAAGTGATGAGAAGCATGATGACGAGGAGGAAGATGAAAAATAAATAGAAAATGAGAACGAGGAAGAAGAACAGAGATGACCAAAAAAGCACATGACATAAAGAACGACTGGAAATGCACAATGTACTTTACCTAACTTATGAATGTATCACCGTTGCAATTATTGTTGATTAGTTGTTGTTGTACAGATCTATCAGTGATAGCAGCATATCACTGATAGACAACATATATTGTGATTGAAGTATATCAGTGATAGGAGTCTATCACTAATAGACTACCATCATGGATTGAAGTCTATCACTGATAGACTACCAATGTGGCTAAAGTCTATCAGTGATATACTTCTATCATTGATAGACTTCAATATTGTAGTCTATCAATGATAGCTACAGTACATGTATTGTGATTGAAGTCTATTGGTGATAAACTTCTATCACTGATGAACTTTAATCACAATAAATGAAAGAGGAAGAAGAAAGAGGAGGAAGAACGCGCACGAATTCATCTTTGAAATAAGGGTAAAACGGGAATAAGAAAAAGTTATTTAAGAGATTTGCCATATTTGCAATTTTTTTTTAAAAGTTGCTATATTTGCAAATAAAAAAACCCTAATTTGCTACCCATTATAATTACCCTTACACTTTTGATCTACCACTCTATATTATTACATTACAAATTATTATTTTCTTTTAGACATTCCATGATCGCACCGATGTCATGCGCTGATGTCATGCACCGTGGTCATGCACTTGGTGCATGCATCTTTGATAGTCCAAGTCAAAAAGGTTGAGTTGAAACTTAAAAGCTGACATAACATGGGAATTGAACTAATGAATGATCACTTTGCATGATGTGTTCCAAAGAAAAATAAGCCAACTAAATAAAATAATCAAAGTGGGTGTGGTCTAAAAATACTTGTAGATAGGGTGGAAAGAATACATTTGAAAATTTTATAGTCATCTCTGATTTTCAATATATATTAATTTCTTTAGTTTGACGTGTTTAGCTCATAACTTGAAGCAAAATGTTGAACTAACTTTTATTGTTGTGAAAGTAGAATATAGAAGGAAAAAAGAAACAATCGTGTATTAAAAACTTAAATAACATTAAATGATACAAATTGAGGTGACCTAGTCATGCAGTGAGAAATTCGTGGAAGATGTCGAGATTGAAAATATTAAATGAGTTTAGCCTTCATTTAGTGAGAATCCATGTTCAAATCTATTTTAAGTCAAGAATGTCTTTAGTAAAGTAAGTTGTATTCAATGAAATAAAACTTCAGATAATAGAATCAAGAATAAAGAATAAAATCAAGCTTCAATTAAGAGAAGGCATATTTCATTTATGGAAGTAGGATTGAAACTACTTCAGGAGAATTCTAATTTATCCATGGACAAAACCGTAGGCTTTAATTTCGGTTTTTATAATGTGTTTTCTTAATGTCATTTTAGTTTTAAACCCTATATTTACTTTATAAGGTTACTTATAATTAGCTCGTGGTTATTGATGTCTTGAATTGTTTTGTGAAAGTTACGACTTTCTGAATTTTCCTATAGATATAATGTATGGACTTTTATGAGTTTGTTCAAAAAAGCTAAATATTGACCAATATTCGAATTACTTTGAAACCGGATTTGGATTTTTAAATGAAGGTTGAGAGCCCTTTGAACTAGCTGTAGCTCTTTTAATCCGATAGCTAACTTGAAACTTGGGATAGTTTCCATGTTGAGATTCATTCAAGATTTCTTGCCTCAAGATTTTAGATGATACAAATTCAAATATTAAAATTGATTTCAAATATGTGTTTGGGATTTACGTATTTTATTAGTATAAGGGTTATGCATATATCGAGGGTTATTAGATTCAACTGTTTAGACTTTCATGACGTTAAATGTTAAGATTATAAATAGGTTCAATTACAAATTTATGAGGTTTTATCAAACTACAAGGACAAAATTCTAACTAGGACAAAATTTGTAAGTTAACCTTCTAAATATTATTTGAAAAACTTACAACACTGGAAATTACAATTTAGAGATCGAAGAGACAAAAAAAAAACCATAAACAATATATAGAAAACTGTTCATACATCAGGCCTAGTTCCAGTGGGTCGAACAATGAGAATTTAGCGTTCAGCTTCTAAGATACGGTTTTGATAGATCCTTTCGATGAACTTTTCAGCTTTTTTGTCAATACCAGGCACGGCAACCCAATTGTGGTGTTTGTCCTCGTCGCTCGGCCACACCTTATTTAGACTTGACCCGTCGTCCCGAGTGTCATCACTACGGTCGTAACGATCTCTTTTTCTACCATTTTTGGATTTGAAAAGGTTGCAGATTGAAAATAAAGAGTGAGGCTTCTTCTGCTTGTTGTTTCCTCCCATGGTGTAGTGGGTGTTCGGTAAGAGCAATTATTTGCAGAAAATGAAGTGCGTTGTATGAGTGTTCGTTTGTAGTGGGAAGGTAGGGTTTCTATTTATAGTACAAAAAAAAAAGGCTACGCTTTGAGCTGTGAGTAAATAATTATTCATACTGTCGGGATAACTACACTTTTTCTTTCCTCCACTAATGAGAACGATAAGGAAAGAATCCCTTGTTAGACTTGGAATTCCAACTTATCCTACGGCCAGTATAACAAATCATAAGGTTAACTTTTTTTAACTAAACAAATAACTAATTTTTTTTTAATTTAACATCTGAAGGTGGGGATTCAAATTTCTTACCTCTTGGTCAAGGGTATATATGCCCTAACTGATTGAGTTATGCTACGTTGGAAATTACATTTGTATTTATAAATATAAAAAGTTATTGATATTAACTTATATTTGGTTAAAGCATACAAAATACTCCTAAAAATTTGGATCGGATTTCAGTTATGCTATTGAACTTTCTAAACTTCTAGTTTTACTCCTAAACTTTAAAGTTATTTCAAAACAACCTTTTTCTATGAAGGGACAATGGACCAAAAGGAAGTGAAGGCATTATGAGGTAATAGAATGATGCATGATGTAATTCAGTCGTGGACTTTATATTCCCGAACCTACATTTTCTATTGTATTCAATGTAACATTACTTGGGTATACATACACATGCAGCATAATGGCAGGTAAATCGAAAGCTTCGAAACACACCTGGACGAAGGTGGAGGATGCGAAGTTGGTGGATTCGCTGGTAGTATTGGTAGAGGGTGGTTGGTAATCTGCAACGGGATATTCAGACCTAGGGTATCTACAGCATCTCCACCGGATGCTAGCAGAAAAATTACTAGATTCTTCACTAAGCCAAGATACAATAGATTGCAAGGTGAGAACTCTGAAAAAGCAATACGGGGCAATCGCGGAGATGCTGAGTAATGCATGCAGTGGATTTGGCTGGAATGAATAGTTTAAATGCGTTGATGTGGAGAAGGAGATTTTTGATGCCTGGGTCAGGGTAAGATCGTATCATTATAACATGTTATCATCGTTATTTTAAGCATATTAATATATTATCTGTTCATATGCAGGGCCATCCTATCGCCAAAGGGTTGCGAAACAAGCCATTACCTCACTATGATGATTTGTCAATTGTGTTTGGTAAGGATCAGGCCACAGGGCTCGGCGCAGAGACACCTATGGAGATGACCTCCATTATCGTAGAACAAATGATGGAAGAGATCCAATTGGGATCATAAGACTTTGTCGGCCTAGAGCAACGACTTGTAGAGAATCCAACCACCGGAGTTGTAGGAGATGAAGAGTTGTCAGAAACCCCTACAAGTAGGCGTACTCCAGCTAGCATGTCTAGTAGAGGGAGCGAAAGCTAGAGGAAGAGATCGGTCCTTCCAGTCTGAGATGATCGACGTTGTACGGACCGCAATGAACATGCAAGCATCTCACATATGTACACTTCTATCTTGGCAAAAGGAGAAATACGAATTGGAATCCGCACGCCGAAAGGAAGTGGTCGACCAGCTGTATTCAATAGAAGGGTTGATGGAGGATGATCAGATCATCCTTGTAGACCTACTTGTCGCTGACCTCCAGAAGACTGATTTCTTTCTACAAGTCCCACCCCAATCAAGGAAGAGGTACTGCTTGCGTTTCTTGGGTAGGACCATCAGACTCTCTACTCCAACCACCATCTTTCATTTGACTTAAGAACTCTGCCCATTGTCGGCAGTTACTTGATATTTTGTGAACCTTAATATATATATATTTTTTTGTGGATAATGTAAATGGGCAATTGATGGCCTACAAATATTTTTGTGAGTATTCTATGCATACATTCTAGTAATGTTGACTTCTTTCCATGAATCAATTGACATTTGTTGCTATAAAGAATGCAACATTTGATTTCTAAAAATTGAAAAAAGCTCGATATGTAATGGAACATTTAATTTCTAATAATTGAAAGAAGTTTAATGTGTAGCATAAAGAGAAACAAAAACTACATTGCCTATAGTTTGGGAGAAGTCAATTCTAATAAAAAGAATGAAGTTTTTTTCCAAAAAGATCAATATCAATGCAATGAAACATTACTTTTATGAATACTCCACTCATAGATTCCACCAATTGACATCTCAATTGACATCTCAATTCAGTGTTGGAAAGTTGGGAAAATATGTTTCTAGTTGAATGATTGGAAAAAAAAAATTAAGAAAAACAAAACAGCCATGAAATAATCAGGTCACTTCGGGTTACAAAACAGCATCAGATAACCCTGACTTATTAACACAACTCTGCACCCCAAATACAGACTTCCTAACTCAACTCAACTCAACTATGCACCCCAAACACATACATATTAACTCACTGACAAATTAACTCTGCCCAACTCAACTGAACTCTACGCTCCAAACGCCTCCAAAGTGTAAAAATTGTTAAGGAAAAAAATCTCAAAAGCATGGTGTCTTCTTAAAAAGGAAATGTATCATATGAAAATAAAAAATATTTATCTAACCAAAGTACTACAAGAAATATACATCGTGAGTTTTCTTCTGATTTTCATAAGGGACATGTATTGGATCCTCCATTTATAAGACCAAACAAAATATCAAATGTGAGATTGAAAAACTACATGGAAAAGTGATAAGAAGAAGAATGAGGTGTATGGGTGAAGGAATAACAATTATCTAGGTAGTATTACTTTTTTTTTTCTTTTATATACTACAAGAAAAATGGATACAATAGCTAACAAAAAATGCTATAATAGACCTTTTATAGCCTTTTTTTGAAAGTCCTGACAGCCCATACTATTAAAAGTCTAAGACTTTTTATACCGTTTTTTATAGCCATAATGGATGTTATAATAGAGTATGAAGGTATAGAATATGTACACTGATATGAAAACATTTTATAGCGTTTGTTATTAAACTATTTTTAACAGATAATAGCTTTTGCTTAACGCTATCTTTAACATATAATAGCCTTTTTTAAAACATATAATTGCCTTTTTCAACGCTATCTTTAACATATAATATCATTTTCTTAACACTATTATAACAAACTTATATGATTTTTCCTCATCACTATGATTGTTGTGGTAGCCCTTTCATAGCATTCATTTTTCGCTATGTAAATTTTGTGATAGCATTTACTCACAGGGGCAGACCCATATACTAATTTTCGGAGGCTGACGGTGTATTATAAAATGGTACGTACTACCGAGTATCAAATCCACAGGGAATTGAGTCAATTTAATTCAATTAACTATTGCACTTAATCATGTTTAATTTTATTTAGGAAATCAAATATTGGAAGACCGTGCGACAAAATGAAAAAAAAATAGCAATAAAAGAATATGAACGAGAGTGCAATTTAATCGGGGCTTATCTTAGGGCGTTAATCTCACCTAATGGATCGATAAATAGAATGAACTAGACTTTGCCATTAATTAAGCATATTACTTTAATCTAGAGGTGTAAAATTCATGGAATTCTTTGTTGAGCTCATCTTGTTCTTGAGTGCAATTAATTAAATCACATGTCTGTCTTAGTAACTATAAACACTCGGCATCAACTACCCTCATCATCGATCCTAACTATTATTTTTACCACTTCCATGTCCAAACATCAATTATCATGCAATTAAAGCTCAAATTCATACATTCTTTGTTAAGAAATTGTATAAATCAGCAGCCCAATCAATCCTTGATCAAGGGATTAATAGCATTAAGAACATTGCATGAAAGTCATTCTACTTAATCACTTACAAACTCTTAATTAACTCCAATTAAAATGTCCAAATACTTGATTAAGCCCTAAACTAATGAAATTGATCAAAGGAAATCATAATTCAGCACAGCACACTCATGATCCAACAATAATTTGTTAAACAAAAAACAAGAAAATCAAAGAAAAATAGAGGAAAAACCAGTTGCGTGTCGATAGTTCGCTCCTGCTACGATCTCCGCGAATCTCGAGTGTGGATCTTCAATTTACTCGCTCCAATTTTCCCTTCTTCCTCCCCATTCTATCTAAACTTCTTTTTCTTTTATTTTTCAAACTTTCTCTTTCTTTTCTTCTTCATTTTTTCCAATGCAAGCAAATAAACATTAAACTCCTAAGTACAACATTACTAATAATGATGCAAGATCACCTTCTAATCAAACCTTAAGCCTATCGGGGTGACAACTAGGGGTGTGCAGAAACCGATCCGAATCGACGAACCGGGTCGAACCGAACCGAACTGACCTATTCGGTTTGGTTTTCTTTGAAAAAATCGGTCCTTCGGTTTAATGGTAGTGAAAATCGAGTGATTTGGTTCGGTTCTCGGTTCGGTACCTTAAAAAACTGGCGAAAATCGAACTGAACCGATATATATATATATATATATATATATATATATATATATATATTAAAACTAATATGTGATGTTATGTATGGCCAAAGTCATGATTCATAATGATAAAGTCTCCAGGCCCAGCCCAAGCCCATTATGTAACTTGAAAGGAAACCCTAATGGCTAATGAATCACACAGCAACATCACGCACGCACGCCTCCTTCTTCAGTTCTTCCCTCCTTCACGAATCACGCTGACGGACGGCTCCTCTGCGGCTCTGCCTTCTTCGTTCTTCCTCATTCGAACTTCGAAGTTCGAAGAAACCCTGCAGAAGCGCCAAAGCAGCGAAGCAGAAGCGCCAAAGTAGCGAAGCAGACCATCTCCTCCGCAGAAGTCGACCCTCTCCATTTCGTCAGTCGCGCTTCTGCTTCTTCTGCACTCCGTCAGTGGCGCCGAAGCAGAAGCCGACCCTCTCCACTCCGTCAGTCGCGTTTCTGCTTCTTCTTGAATAATTTCTTCTGGAATAAATTATTTTCTCATTTTGCAACCAAGTTTTATAACTCTAATTGATTCAGGGTTTTTTGTGTTTTGAATGTGTTTAATGAAATGCCATTAGGAAAAGGGAGTTTGTTTGATCGGGATAGCTTGGTGGGTTTGAATTGGTTGAGTTGAGAATAGTTAGATCTACTTTAAGGCCTCGTTGTGGTCATTTGTTGGCACCCAACAGAATATTAGATAGCCATGGAAATATTCAATTTTACTGGTTTCACAAGATATTTATATTTTGGCCATAAACTTCAAATTCAAATTATGTATATTTGTGTGTATATATATTTTATTTTTGTGTTATTTTGAAAATGAACAGTTCTAGCAAACAATTTCGTTTATCATTTTCCGCTTTTTGATTGCTTTTATGATTTGAATCTTATTTTTGCATATTAAATTTAGCATGGATTGGACAATACTTCTCAGACTCTTCAGCATAGCTTTTGTATTTGTAGATCATAGCATATCATTGTGAGTAAAAATAAAGTTGTCTGGAGTCAAATAATTTTTATTTCCAAAAATAAAATGATGAGAGAGAGAAACCAGAATGTTATCTAAAATAGTATCTAAATTTTTGTTCTGCTTTTTTTTATAGTTAAATCATTCCTTAATTGATGCTGAATTAATGTTTAAGTATTTGTTTAGTGTTTCATTTGTATGTTTTAAATCTTATGTTTTAGATGATACAGATCGATATATTATTATTAACATAATCTATTTTGTTTGTTTTTTTTTTAAACAGTTGTTTACTATGGAGGGTGAAAGTCAAGATACCACAACTTCGAGCATAAAGAACAATGAGAAGAAAAAGTCACCACCCCCCTCACAACAAATACAAGTTGCAAAGAAAAGCAAGCCCAGTAATACATCGAATAAAACTTCAGGTGCGTGGGAACATTTTAAAAAGATTGAAGGTAGTTCTGATTTTCCTAGGGCAAAATGTAATTACTGTGGTATTACATATGCATGTGATACTAAAAAAATGGTACAACAAATATGTTAAAACACATACGAACTAAGTGCAAAAAGTATCCTGGGAGAATAAATGAGGTTAAACAGAAACTTTTGTGTCTTGAAAAAATAGAAAAGGAAGGAGAAGCCAGTTCTAATTTGGTTGCTACAACTTTTAGTATGGAGAAATGTAGGCTAGCACTTGCAAAGTTAGTTATTGTTGAAGAGTTTCCTTTTAGAGTAGTGGAATCAGAAGGATTTCGAGAGTACTCGGTTACTTTGCAGCCTAAATTTGTTGTGCCCTCCCGAACCACTGTTACAAGAGATCGTCTTCGACTTTACATGGATGAAAAGAAAAGTTTGAAAGCATTTATATGTAGAAAAGACTTAAAGGTTAGTTTAACTACCAACACATGGACCTCAATCCAAACCTCAATTATATGGTTCTCACAGCCCACTTTGTTGATGATGATTGGAAATTGCAAAAAAGAATTTTAATTTTTTGCTTGATTCCAAATCACAAAGGAGAGACCATTGGGAAAAAGATTGAGAAATGTTTGCTAGAATGGGGGATAGAAAGTGTTTTGGCTGTGACGGTAGATAATGCAAGCTCTAATGATGTGGCTATTAATTACTTGAGAAGGAAAGTAAGAAATTGGAATGGGACTATTTTGGATGGTGAGTATTTGCATGTTAGATGTTGTGCTCATATTCTTAATCTTATTGTGGGCGATGCTCTTAAAGAACTCCATGAATCAATTGTTAACATTAGAAATGCAATTCGATATGTTAGATCTTCACCATCTCAACTAGCTACTTTTCAAAGTTGTGTGAGAGCTGAGAAAATATGTAGTAAGAATTCACTTTGTTTGGATGTTCCTACTAGATGGAATTCCACATATATCATGTTAGATGTTGCTGAGAAATTTCAAAAAGCTTTTGAAAGGCTAGAAATTGATGATGCACAATATACTCTAGAGTTTATGGGATTGGGAAAGGATAAGAAGAAGAATACTCCTTCAAGTGACGATTGGGAAAATGCACGTGCTTTTACCAAGTTTTTGAAATTATTCCATGATGTTACTTTGCGAGTATCTGCTTCATTGTCTGTAACATCGAACCTATATTTTTATGAAGTTTTTTTAATTCAACAACAAATTCAAGATTATTCAACATGTGATAATCCTCTGTTGTGTGCCATGGCAAAAAGGATGGAAGCAAAATTTAACAAATATTGGAAGGACAATGATAGAACAAATTTTCTCTTGTATGTTGCTATTGTGCTAGACCCTCGTTATAAGCTTGAATTTGTCGTGTTTATGCTTACGGATTTATATGATGAAAAGACTGCAAATGAAATTGGGAAGAAAGTTGAAGATTTGGTTAGAAAAATGTATGATGAGTATAAGAATGTTGTTGATGAGAAGGAGGATAGAGCGAAAAAGAAGAGTCTTCAATTGATGGAAGAGAAGAAAAATGTTGATGCTAATTTTGTTGGTGAACCTCGAGCTCGTCGTAATTATCTAAAATTTGCTCAACACTTGAGTCAGAAAGATAACCAAGAGAGTAAGACTGAGTTTGATAAGTATATATCTGAGCCCTGTGAACTAGTAGTGGATGATATTGACATAGACAATAATTTTAACATCTTAGCATGGTGGAAGGTAAATTCTACTAAGTATAAGATTCTAGCAAAAATGGCCAAAGGTGTATTTTCCATTCCTATCTCAACAGTAGCTTCAGAATCAGCTTTTAGCACAGGAGGTCGAGTATTGGATTTATATCGTAGTACATTATCTCCAAGAACAGTTCAAGCTCTTGTTTGTACACCAAATTGGATATGTTCTACACCAATTGTACATACTCTTCAGGTAATTGAGACAACAACAGATCATCTTCAAGTGATTGAGTCAGGTAATTGTTTCTTTTTAAGCATAATTTTTTTCATATATCTTTATTATTTATATTTTATATATTAATCTTTTATGTGCATGTCTTTTTTGTTTTTGTAGAAATTATTAATGGTGACGAAGAATCAACCGTAACTACTTTGGATGATTGAAGAATGAAGTTGGAGGAGAGTTATGTTTGCTTTTGTAATTCAAAATTGAATTGTGTTTGAATTTTGATGAACTTTGATGGGGACTTTATGTAGTTTAAAATCATTTTATGTTGTGTTTGTGTTTGAACTTTTGATGGATCTTGGATTGTATGTAATTTGCAGGTTAATTTGTAATATTTAAACTTTGAAAATTTGGTGGAAACTTTAAAAAAAAAAAAAAATCATTTTAGATTGTCGTGTTTGAATTTTGAATGGATTTGTATTTGATTGTGTTTGAATTTTGATAGAAATTTGGATTAGGTTATGCATGTTTAAATAAGTTATTATTGGGCCATCAAGTAGCTTAATAAAATAAAAAGTAACGTTGGGCTGGGCTGTGAAAGTTAAAAAAAAATTAAAACAATTTTAAAAACAATTTTAAAAAAATTAAAAAAAAACGGTTTTAACCGAACCGAACCGCCCTGAACTGAATCAGGGTGGTTCGGTTCCAAAACCGAATCGATAATGTTCAGTTTTTTTTGGTTCATTTTGGTAGAGACCTGACCTGTTCGGTTCGATCCATGGTTTTGCCAAAAACCGGACTGAACCGAACCGTGCACACCCCTAGTGACAACAAACTTCAAAAGACTATAACCCTATTCTAAGCTTTCACAACCTATCATAGATAGGCATAAAGTACTCCACAAATGAATGGGATGAACAGAAGAAATTTAAAAATACCTTAAAATCAAGGACATGCTCACAAGATCCAACAATTTGATCAACACACTATTTAAACAGATATCCATGGCTGTCCTAATCACAAGCTTGCAATCACATCCTCAATCCAATCACAACACACGATCATCAACATAGAAAAATTGATAGCACTAATTTAGTACTATATTTATGCCTATAATTGGCTAGTTTCATTGTGTAAATGCGAGCTTCTATGTTTATTATTCGTGTAATTTAGGAAACCGAGCAGTTGACAGCGGAATGAATAAATATGGAGCTTTATATGAATTATGGAGTTAAAATAGATAAATTTTGGAGGCTAACTATAAGGAGTGACGTTGCATGAGCTGTTGGAGCAGAGGGGATAACGTCGAGACGCACAAAATAGCGTCAAGACACTATAGTTGATGGTGCAAAACCGAGGGCTAGTTTTGAGACGTTGTCCTATGGCGTCTCAACGCTAGAAACATACGTGTATGACGTTTACCGTCTAGAAAGTTGCACACTGCCCTTAGCGTCTCGATGGTCAAGGTGCATTTACTTAAATGAAATGGTGCATTTGGACAGCGCATCTCGACGTTGTTCCTAGCGTCTCGACGCTATTCGGATTCCTACTATAAAATCATCATTTTGAGATCGAATTTGGAGAGACCAATTTAGGGTTTTAACCCTAATTTGCAATAACTTATCTTGTTGGGACATGGAGTATGAATTGAAGTGTTTGGAAGTGATCTCGAGGCTCAAGAGCATGAATTTTGAGCGCAAGAGTCGAGAATTCGATGACAATGGGTTTCATATCTTTTTTTTTCCTCTTTTTCTTAGTTCATAGGGTTGTAATTGTTGGGATTTTATGCCCTAAAGCCTCATAATTAATTATTTATTTAATAATTAATAAAAATTATGATTATTTTATTTTTAATATAATATTATCCATTATATGAAAAATCCAAGTTGATTAGTGTAATTTTGAACAGTATGTGGTTAACATCAGGAGGAACATGTTCGAGAAATAACTTAAAGGGTCGTAGTATATGGATAAGGTTAGGTGTCTTATCCGGGTAACACTATTGATACGTCCCACTTTGCAATGGTTACAAATGATTTGATCCAAATCATTCATGTGGAGATATGTGAGTGAGGGTATTTTATACAATGAGTTTGTATAAGACTAGACCACGAAATATTTAATCTCTCTTTATAAATCCATTAATTGAGAAGATTAGTATTTCATCAAGATATGCGACTCGATCTTAATCCTAAGTGAGTTATGAACTTCTACCTGTGAGGACTAGTCCTTTGATTTACATGGGTGAGAGTGGATTTTGAAGCCGATTCAATAAGCCTACTATATTGAGGACTTGGCCAAATAGGGAGCTGGGAATATAATCCCACAAAATGGAATTCACTTCTTTCTATATATGGTAAGTAGATGAGTAGCTCCCTTCAGTGCTGGTTTCAGGACTTGAACAATGGGGCCTCACCCTCTCACTGGCCCGAGGGGGACTTAGTTTATGGTTGGATCATAAACAAATTGTTCATTAAAGGATCAATGGTACTTGAGGTGCAAGATGTAATTACAGGAGTAAAACAGACTTTTGACCCAGCTGTAATTACAAACAAATCGTAAAGGATCGACTTGCATGTAGTGATTATATCCATTGACACAACTTATCCTACAGTGCATAAGAGTGCAACTCTAGGTCTATAATGGAGTGACCCTGAGTTAATGAATGAAAATTGATTAGTTAAAGAGTTTAGTCAATTAATTTTGTATCATTTGAGCTTATAATCTGTAGGTTCATAAGATCCCCTTGCTAGTTCATAGTAACACTAAAAGATCAATTTAGTTGAAAGAAAATTTTGAAATGTTTAAATTAATATTTAATTAAATTTTTTCAAATTAATATTTAATATATTAAATATAAAAAATGGAAATATATTTATTGTATTTGATACATTAAATATTAAAATGATTAATGTATATTAGATACATTAAAGAAATATATATATATTTAAAATTTGAATGAGATTCAAATGGGTTAAATAAATATTGTGGGATAAATATAATATATATTTTAATATATTAGATATTAAAATATAATATTATAATTATGGCAAAGATTTGCCTTAGGTCTCCTGTATATAGAACTAGAGAATTCTCTAAACCTCTTCTTCATCCCATGTGAATTTTATTTCAAGAGGCTCCCACAAGCATTGGTCATCTGTTCGAGTCATAGTAAGGAGGTTTTGTAGAGGAGATCAAGATTCACCATAGAAATCTCCATAACATTCAAGGTATGATTTATGCTTAGCCTTAATTCTCTTGTTTTAATCCTAAATAAACTAAAAACGATTCCAACGCTTCCGCTTGGGTTTAATTTGAGATTCCCTTCAGTAATGATAGGGTTAATGTACTATTCTTTAATGATTATGGGCTGAATTTAGTTGTTTAGGGGTTAGGAGCACATTTAGGATTACTTTCATGGACTAATTGATATTATTACTCTTAATTTCTCTATTTCAATTCATTTGAATGAATTGTGTTTAATGCCTCTAATTAATTGAACATTAATTAGTTGATTCTAGTCTTGAATTGAGCTCGACGGAGAAAATTTAGGACCGAATTAATTCATTCAACACCCTAATTTTTTCCAAGTGACATCGGATTAACAATTGAATGTCTTGCCTTCGTTATCCATCAGTTCCACTACACCATGAGGGAATACCTCCTTGATTGTGAACAGTCCTAACCACCTCGATTTTAGCTTACCTAGAAACAAACGCAATTGTAAGTTAAACAAAAGGACTTGCTGACCCGGTACAAAGGAACAGTTCTAAATCATCTTGTCGTGCCATCTCGCTGTTTTTTCCTTTTACAACTTGGCATTCTCGTATGCCTGAGTCATGAACTCCTCCATTTCATTCAACTGAAGTAAGCATTGCTCACCAGCTCTCAGTGGGGTCAAGTTTCAGCTTCTCAATTAGTCAGTACACTTTGTGCTCCAACTCTAATGGTAAGTGATAGGCCTTCCCAAACACCAAACGATATAGTGAGGTATCTATCAGAGTCTTGTAAGTTGCCCAATATGCCCATAGAGCATCATCAAGTTTCAATCTCAATCTTTCTTGTTTGTTTTCACTGTCTTCTACAAGATTTGCTTAATCTCTTTGTTAGAAATTTCAACTTGTCCATTAGTAGAAATTTCAGCTTGTCCAATATCCACGTATCAGGAAAAAAAAGACTTAACTGCGTACAATCGTTCGTCGGGGAAGTCCTCTTTTATAGGAAATGTTTAAACATCTGGCTCATGCTCAAGTCTGGACAGATGATCTGCCACAATTTTCTCACAGCCTTTCCTATCCCTGATCTCATAGTCGAACTCCTACAATAAGAGAACCAACCTAGTCAAGCGAGGTTTCGAATCCTCTTTACTATATAGATAACGAATGACAGCATGATCAATATGCACTAAGATCTTTGAACCAAGCAAATAGGGCCTAAACTTATCAAATGCAAAGACAACAGCAAGCATACTTGTCTCTATGTTGCACTATGATCTGTGCACTATCAAGAGTTCTACAAGTGTAGTAAATACCCTAAAAAACTTATCTCTATGTTGTCCTCGGACTTCTCCTAATGTATAATCACTAGCATCACACAAAATCTCAAAAGTTTGACTCTAATCAGGTACGATTATCACAAGCATAGAAATCAACTTTTCTTTAATAATATTAAATGCTAGCATGCAATCATCATTAAAAACAAACGGTGCATTTTACTCAAGTAAATTACACAGGGGTTTAGTAATTTTAGAAAAATCCTTAATAAAACGACAATAAAACCCGACATGTCCTAGAAAGCTTCGAACTCCCTTAACATTCACTGGAGGTGGCAATTTCTCTATGGCTGAGATCTTAACTCGATCCATCTCCAATCCCTTTACATAAACCTTATGGCCAAGAACTATAGCCTCCAACACTATAAAATGACATTTCTCCTAGTTAAGGACAATGTTAGCTTCCGGGCACCATTGCAACACACGAGAGAGATTACGTAAACATGAATCGAAAGGAGTACCAAAAACACTAAAATCACCCATAAAAACCTCCATATTATCCTCTATGAAGTTTGCAAAGATGGCCATCATACATCACTTGTAGGTGGCAGGTACATTACATAACCCGAATGGAATTCACCTAAAGGCGTATGTACAATAGGGGCACGTGAATGTCATATTCTTCTGGTCCTTAGATGTTATCGCGATCTAATTGTAACCTAAATAACCATCAAGAAAACATAACTTGTCTGGCATTTGGTCGATAAAAGGTACGAGAAAATGATCCTTTCTGGTGGCTTTGTTGAGCTTCCTGTAGTCGATGCACACTCGCCTTCTAGTCACGGTTCGAGTCGACACGGCTTCATCCTTCTCATTCTTCACGACCGTCATCCCTCCTTTTTTAGGTACGACTTGCACAATGCTCACCCAAGGACTATCATAATAGAAAATATGATTCCTGCATCTAATAATTCCATCACCTCATTTTTAACCACTTCCTTCATTGTGGGGTTAAGTCTCCTTTGATGTTCTACAGTGGGAGTAAAGGTATCCTCCATTAATATCTTATGCATAACAACCGAAGGGCTGATACATTTAATATCACTAATAGACTATCCTAACTATTTTTCCTCTTCTACTTTACTCAACTTAGCATAAATAACCATAATAAAAATAGAAGAGTCACCTAAGAAAGCATAAAATAGGTGAGCATGCAATTGCTTCAATTCAGGAGAATAGGTTTCAACTTGTACACAAATAGACTCAAAAATAGTTTCCCCCTCCTTACTATGTTCTAAGGATGCCTCAATAACATCATCACAAAAACATGCATGCTCTAAATTCAGATTCTCAGACAATTCACTATAAAGATCAGGCATGCCAACCTTGTATTTATCAGCAGGAGACATTAACTTTACACATTCATCAACAATAGTGTCCACAATATCAACCATATGACATGTACAAACCTCCTCAGAGTGTTTCAATGCCTTAAACATGTTGAACACTGCTTGTTCATCGTCCACTTGTAGAGTTAGAGTTCTTGTGTTTACCTCTATCAGAGTGCATTCTTTCTTTTCTTCAAGAATGGTTTTCTTTCTAAGCTAAATTTGTTGGGATTTATGCCCTAAAGCCTCGTAATTAATAAATTATTTAATAATTAATAATAATTTTGATTATTTTATTTGCAATATAATATTATCCATTATATGAAAAATCCAAGGTTATTATTGTAATCTTGAACAGTATGTGGTTGACATACAAGAGGATCATGTTCAAGAAATAACCTAAAGGGTCATAGTATATGGATAAGGTTGGGTGCCTTATCCTAGTAACACTACTGATACCGCCCACTTTGTAATAGTTACAAATGATTTGATCCAAATCATTCATGTGGAGACATGTGAGTGGGGGTATCTTATACAATGAGTTTGTATAAGACTGGACCACGAAATATTTAATCTCTCTTTATAAATTCGTTAATTGAGAAGATTAAAATTTCATCAGGATGATCATATGCGATCGATCTTAATCTTGAGTGAGTTATAAACTCCTGCCTGTGAGGGCTTGTCCTTTGATTTACATGGGTGAGAGTGGCTTTTATAGCCGATTCAATATGCCTACCATTTTGGGGACTTGACCAAATAGGGAGCTGGGAACATAATCTCACAAGATGGAATTCACTCCTTCCCATATAGGGTAAGTAGATGAGTAGTTCCCTTAAGTGCTGATTTCGGGACTTGAACAATGGGGCCCCACCCTCTCATTGGCCCAAGAAGGACTTAGTTTATAATTAGATTATAAACATATTGTTCATAGCTGTAATTACGAACAACTCGTGAAGGATCAACTTGCATGTAATGATTATATCTATGAATACAACTTGTCCTACAGTGCATAAGAGTGCAACTCTAGGTCTATAGTGGAGTGACCTATAGTTAATGAATGAAAGTTAATTAATTAAAGAGTTTAATTAATTAATTTTGTATCATTGGAGCTTATAATCTGTAGGTCCATAAGGTCCCCTTGCTAGCTTATAGTAACACTAAAAAGATCAATTTAGTTGAAAGAAAAATTTGCAGTGTTCAAATTAATATTTAATATATTAGATATATTAAATATAGAAGAGGAAAATATATTTATTGTATTTGATACATTAGATATTAAAATTTGAAATGTTCAAATTAATATTTAATTTGAAGTGTTCAAATTAATATTTAATATATCAGATATATTAAATATAAAAGAGGAAAATATATTTATTGTTGTTTACACGAGATTTCAACAAAGAAAGAGAAATGAGACACGTGTAAATGAATTTAATTTGTATTAATTTGAATGTAGTGGAGTACAATCTCTAATTTGTTCCTCTGATTCTTTCTCTCAAATTTACATCTGTCTTGAGGGCTTTGCAGCTTATTCTCGAATGTGAATCTGTCTCGAGGGCTTTTGCAGCTTATTCTCGAATGTAGATTTGTCTCGAGGGCTTCGCAGCTTGTTCTCGAATGTGAATTTGTTTCGAGGGCTTTGTAGCTTGTTCTCGAATGTGAATCTGTCTCGAGGGCTTTTGCAGCTTGTTCTAGAATGTAGATTTGTTTCGAGGGCTTTGCAGCTTGTTCTCGAATGTGAATCTGTCTCGAGGGCTTTTGCAGCTTGTTCTCGAATGTAGATTTGTTTCGAGGGCTTCGCAGCTTGTTCTCGATCTTCAAAGTCTTCTAGTCTTCGAGACTCTGGTTCAGAGAGTGTTTGATCTTCAAAGGTTTAGGGAGTTTTCTGGTATTTGTTTATGAATTCTCTCTAAATTCTCTGGAGAGTTTCAACTTCTGAACCTCCAAAATGGAGGAGGGAACTCTCTATTTATAGAGTTCTCTAAGGCTCCCAGATGGGCTTGGGCTTGACTATTGGACTGCGCCTGGTGGATTTTGGGCTTGGTCCTTAGACTGAGCCTGATTAACCTTGGGCATAGCCTTGTGAGCTAGGACTTATTGACTTTGGGCCTAGACTTTGTTGGATTAGGGCCTCCTATTTGGGCTTAGTCTAAAATTGACCCAAATTTCATATAACCCAATTGCATATTGGGATTTACTTTAATTTAATTTAGGGATACTTGCAAATTTAAATAATCCCTAAATAAATAAATAATTTTTCCACTAATTTAAATTAATGACACGACAATTTCTGATTGGCCAAAATTTCTATTCCAACAATTGTATTTGATTAAATATTAAAATAATTAATGTATATTAGATACATTAAATAAAAGATATTTATTAAATTTGAATTGGATTCAAATTAGGAAAGAAATGTCGTAGGAGAATTTTAAACGGTTTGAATAAGATTCAAATTGGTTAGATAAATATATTTTAATAAATTAGATATTAATAAATATTATTTAATTTTTTCCCTATACCACTATAAATAGGACCCTAGGGGTGAGCCATTGTGTATTCTTCACAACACACATCTCCTCAATAGAAAGAATTAGAGAATTCTCTCTAGACCTCTTCCTCTCCAATCCCTTGTGGATTTTTGTCACACCCCTTCCCAGCTTACTTGCCTAACCTAGGAAGAGATGTAAAGACAGAGACAATCAACCCTCTTACTAGCTCTCCCTGACCATCCCAACATATACCTGAAAATGAAGGCAACCCAACACGTTTGAACAAGTAAGTTTGAAACGCTCAAATACACATATGAGCAAGACACATTCACTTTCAGTACTATGTTCTTTAACAAGTCATAACATTTTATAGTTATTACAACCCCGCTAAAATGCTTTTACTACAAACTATATACATAAGAAAGTGTATATACAAGGAGCTAAAACGGCGTGGTGGCAAACAGGTCTTGTCAAGGCTAAGCACCGGGAACTCGTCTGCTACCTGGAAAGAGAAAACATAATGAAAACGTGAGCTGCGAAGCCCAGTGAGTGTCTATCTTAAAAACATTATAAGCTCAAAGGTGAAGCATAATGATGGACAAGCTACAAGTTAGAGATAACTTATCACTTACTTGTAAACATAATCAAACCATGCTACCCATTTACAGGTTTAAGTCACCACATTATGTATAGCATAGAAACTCATAATGTAGTACCATACTGAAGAATAGACATTTCAAAAGCGTAGAAGCTCATAACAATAAAACTCATAACATGATACCACTTTCGAACCTTAGCTGTGGTAGAGTCATCTCTATACCAACAACGTTCATACCTCTCTCACGTGCATGTGGAATGCCATTGAACACACTGGTCTTCCCTAATACCTTCTCTATGTCCTTCAGTATTGGGGTTAGACCAGTTACTACCCGAATACCTTCTCTTTGTCCTTCAGTATCGGAAATCATGATTCCTCCCTCCCAAGTACCTTCTCAATGTCCTTCAGTACTGGGGGTTAACAACATACCGGGGCATACTTTGATTACCTTGGAAATCATGTTTTGATAACACAAAGAACAAATTCTCGACATTTGCACTTTTCCTTTCTAAACATGTTTCCAAGTGGATTTACACAAGGCATTTTCTAAAGGAAGTCATACTTCTATAATTTAGTTTCCATGCTTGAATGTGTAGTTACAAACTAATTCAAATCATGCTTAAGTTTCATCAATGACATTCTATTAAAAGCTCCATGAAAAATATACAAAAGTAAGTCAAGCATGTCTCAATGATCAACATTTATGATTTTGAAGAAAAACAAAGGTCAAGCATAGTTCTAAAATAGAATCACTCACAATCACCAAAAGGGTTCCAAGGATTATAAGCTATTCCTATCTCCGTTTGCCCTGAAAAAGAAATTAATAACATTAATTCCTTTCCTTATACACCTTAAAAACATATCTAATTAAGTCCCATAACTCAATTCATAATAACCATACGCACTTGGGTGTAAGGTATATAGAAATGGAAGCACATCTTCTTCAATCTCTTGCTAGCAGTTTTTTTTTTCTTGCACCTAAAATTCCAGGTTCAACTTTCAGCTTGGGTTCCTCAAAATTTAGCAAAACAACTACCTAATATTTTTTGATAAACCTCAAGTACAACATCTTAACTTACTTACCTCAAAGTTTCAGCTTCTAATTCCTCCTCAAGAGGTCAAAAGAAACTGATTTCTTCACACTGTTCTGCTACCCGATAACTGTGAACACCTCTCAGTTTTCTGCAATTTTCACCTCCTTTCTCTTCGTATTTTCAAAACAGCCACCCACTGTCGTATTCTAAACTCAATTTATGAGATTTTGACTCAAAAATCATTGAATTTGGTGCAGTAAATTAAGAGATATGGCTCAAAAGAAACTGATTTCTTCACACTGTTTTGCTACCCGAGAACTGTGAACACCTCTCGGTTTTCTGCAATTTTCACCTCCTTCCTCTTCGTATTTTCAAAACAGCCACCCACTGTCGTATTCTACACTCAATTTATGAGATTTGGACTCAAAAATCATCGAATTTGGTGCAGTAAATTAAGAGATATGGCTGTTTGAAGTTGATCCTCTTCCAAAAGCTTCCAGCTGGACAGCACC
This sequence comes from Trichosanthes truncata, assembly GCA_033996785.1. Classification (NCBI taxonomy): domain Eukaryota; kingdom Viridiplantae; phylum Streptophyta; class Magnoliopsida; order Cucurbitales; family Cucurbitaceae; genus Trichosanthes; species Trichosanthes truncata. Next base: position 35,605,391 of record JAWPNB010000009.1, on the reverse strand, counting down.
TACTTGCCAAAGACAAATCCGTGGCTCCACAAATTTTTGCCAGCTCCTACTTCCTCATTTACATCTTAATCCCCTTTTTTAAAACACCAAAACAAGCCAATAAATTCACCTAACACATTTAGCCAACTTTACTTAAGCTTGTGAGAAATAAGAACTTTCATTCAATACATAATGCACCTAAAATTTACCCAACTTGTTAATGACCTTAACTTACTTCAATTCAACTCTTAATATGCTTATTCAATGGCTTACCTATCTCCTTATGAAGCTTTATACACATTATAGTTCACAATCCAAAAGATTCCCAAATCCCATCACTATATCTTTTAGTGCAACCTATATCAATTTGCATATGTCAAAACATCATATATGAGCACAATATGATCAAAAGAGAGTTTAGGGCTTACAATTTTCTTTCAAGAGGCTCCCACAAGCCTTGGTCCTGTGTTCGAGTCATAGCCAGGAAGACTTTGTGGAAGAGATAAAGATCCGCCAGAAGAATCTCCATATTTGGAAGGTATTTATTGCTTAACCCTTGTATTTTAGTTTAATTCTAAACAAATCAATGACGATTCCTATGCTTCCGCTGTGGGTTTAATTCGATTATTCCCTTCAGAATATTGGAGCCTTTTGGAGCCATATTGACGATCAAAGAGGAGAAGATGTGGTGTTTTCGCAAAAGAACCCAATGGGAGTATGTCTAGACCCTTAAAATGGCATCTAGATGCCACATTTGAAGTGTCAAACCCGAGAGCAAGTGTTGAGATGCTATCCTATAGCGTCTCGAGACTCAAAATGTTGTATCAGTGGAGTTCCATCCAGAGTGTCGAGACGATGCCTTTAGCATCAAGTCGCTGGTAGCGCGCACGTGCAGAAAACATCGTCATTTGAGCAACGTCTCGACACTGTCCCTAGCGTGTAATTAAGATTTGCCCTCACTCCTTCTGAGACCCAATGACCCAAATACTCGATGATATCTTTGGCAAATTGGAATTTGCCTCCATTCGCATACAAGTGGTTGTCTCTGAGTATATTGAATAACATAGTCAAGTGACATATGTGATCATAATAATCGAAATGGTAAACTATGATATCATCAAAAAAGACAATAACAAACTTATGGAGGAAAGTTCGAAAGATACGGTTCATGAGAGTTTGGAAGGTGGGTGGAGCATTCATAAGACCTAATGGCATCAACAAAAAATCATAATGGCTCTCATGTGTTCAGAAAGCCGTCTTCGCTACATCATTCTCGTGGACCATGATCTGATGATAACCGGACTTGTAACGCCCCACGTTTTTAGGTGAAGCCAATTTTCACCTTTTGACATTAATTTGAGCCAATCAAAATTATTGCTTGAATTTGAGTTAATTATATTTAAATGGGTTTAATTAAGATAATTAAAATTTTAAATTTTAGATAATAGATTTTTAATTAAGTATAAAATTCATAATTTTAGAACTTAATATTTCATTGGATTTTGTAATTGAGGTTTGAAAATCTCAATTTTTATCTTCAGCTTTTCCAAGATTTTTACCAAAATCTCATTGGGTTTAATTGGGTTTTTCAAAATTAAGGAAAAGAAGGGAAGGAAAAGTTTTGAGAAAAAGGAGGTTTTGTTTTATTAAAGGAAAATATTTGGCTGCTCCTCGGTGTCTAGGAATCTCCTTGCTCCCCACTATTTAATTGTTGACAACAAGGAGGGAGAAAATATTTTTCATATTTCTCTCTCTTTGTTGTGATTTCTCTCTCCTTGTTGTCAACAATTAAATGGTGGGGAGTAGGGAGATCTCTATATACCGGGGAGCAACCAAGTATTCTTCTTTATTAAAATAAAATAGAAAAAAAAGAAGAAAAGCAACCCTAACCCCCACTTTTATTTTTGTCTTCTTCCTCCCTTTTCCCACTCAAGTTTCCAGCCGTACACCCCACCAACCTTCACCATCTTCTTCATCTCTTTCATTTCACGTTGGTGGCCGCCATCTTCGGCGATGTGACCAGCGACTTCCCCATCTGACGAGTTGTAGCACCGACAACAACCGCATGGCGGCGAGATTTGATGCTAGTGGTGGCGCAGACTCACACGTATCGCAGCAACTATGTGCTATTCAACGGCGACTGCGTCCCTCTTCACTGCTGGACCATGCAACCTCTGACGATAAACGAACCAAGCGACCACTGATGTAAGATACGCGCGATGATCCCCTCTCTATTTGTTGTTGTTCCTCACTCCAACAGCCACAAATGGCGCATTTGCAGCATCCCTTCGGCGAGTGCTTGGGTTTACTCCAGTCCTAGAAACGTATCAATGACAGTGACCTTCAAGTGGTGGTGACGGCTCCTTCCAGCGTCAATTTGACCTTCAATTGGCATTAAGCTCGACCCACAAGACCAATGACCCTATCGACTCCAAATTTGAGTACCTTGTCCAATAAGGTTTCAGGCCGTTTTCGTAAAATTTACGGATTAATACTTGCTCTAAATCTCTTTGAGACTATGTTTGAATTGATGTAAATTAAGCTCTAATTGTAGAAAATTTCCTATGTAGTTTGGGGACTGGACGATTGAGGTTTAAAGGCAATTGCGGATCATAGAATTGATGAGTAATTCTCCTTAATACCTTATTGGATAAATTTTAGTCATCAAGATTGGAACTCAAAGTTGGTTATTCAAGTATTAATTTCATAGGAATTGTTTTAGGTTTTTGCCAAGGATTTTGTTAGGCAAAAAGGAAGTAATTTGGGTTTGGGATGGCCTAAAGGTAAGTGGCTCTCCTATTGAGATGTTGGAGAAGTTGTTCAATAATGGTTGATCAGTGTGTACACACAAGCGCACATGATTAAAGTAATAATAAAATAGCACAAGAGTACCGTATCGTATCCACTGGGATTGGTTTTTAATTCAATTAAGTATCGTGAATAATCTTACTTTACGTTATTTAGAAAAAAACAACCATAAGAGAAAGGTAAACTAAACTAAGGACAGAACATAAATGCAAGAAAGATAAATGGGAGACACAAACTAATGCGATAACTTGGGTATAGGATTAAGTACTAATTAAACAGACAATCATAGCTAATTTGACAATGAACTCATAAGTCTAGAAGCTCTAAAAGCTTGGACTCTCATGTCTGTCTCCTCAAATTTAAAGCATTAATTAACTAACCTAGGTGTCCCCCTGATAGTTGAGTTTGGTTTGAAAATAGTAAAATCTATCCTATTATTTACAAAGCTGGAGTCCAATTTTAGAGAGACATTCATTAATTGCTATTCATGACGCCCGACTATGGAATTGACCATTGAATTGTAAATCATGCATCTGTTCTAAGTCAATAATTACTAAGGTATTCAATTGACTCTCTCGAGCTCAATTGAACTCATGCAAAGTGTAAATCAACCTATCAGTCTATTTCCACCACTAAGCACGACATTATGAAATTCTCTTATCGACTTTTAGTTTTAACCTATTCCATTCTCGTGCAATAGATTAAACCTAGTCATGCATCCAACTTCTTGATTAGATTTACTTTCTCAAGCTAAGTCTAACCTAACACGCAAAGCTTTGCCTAAAGCTAAGAATACTAAAGCAAGATATAAAAATGTCACAAATACATTCAACAAGCAAACATAGTTCATAAATCCTTACAATTAACGAGAAAGTCTAAAAAGTTTTCAATTACATACAAATTCAGTAACCAAATCATAAGATTGAGAAAGCGAGAGAAAGGGAAAAGAGAAAAACTGGACGATGCGTGCCAACACTAATTCCCGACGTGATGTCCCTCGATCCTGAGCCTTGAGTCTCCTCCTTAGCTCTCCAATGTGCTCTTTAGACCTCTCAAACACTGCCTCTATCTAAATTAGGGTTTAGGTCTCTCCAAAACGGCTCCCCTAATTCGTATGTACAACTTTCTATTTATACATAGTGGACGGCGTTGCAACGTTGTCCCTATATACCATAATTAACAAAATCATGGTAGCATTGCAACACTACCCACGGCATTGCAGCGCTACCCTCTCGAGTTTGCTGGTTGTTCTTCAACCCTTTTTCGCCCCAAATGCCAAATAGTGCCTCCAAAATGACTATTTTGCCCTTTTTTCCTCTCTTTTGCCAATTTTACCCTTGATTGCTCAATTCTTGCAAAATAATCATTTAATTGCATGAAAATATTCAATAATGTCTTAAAAAAGTGCAGTGAAACAACCCTAACATGCATCGTAAATTACAATTATCAAGTACCCCCAAACTTAAATATTTGCTAGTCCTCGAGCAAATCACATAATAAATATTAAAACAACAGATAATGCTATTGACTCCAATCTCAACAATTCTTAAGAAAAGGGGATTACACCACCAAGATTCATGATAAGAAGATATTCTCAATAAGCTAAAAATTGAATTCATTCATCCCTTGAGTGAGTGTGTGATAGCTTTTCTTGGTTTAGTCCTTACAATCCCTGAAACAGTTTTATTAAGCCCTTTATTCATCTTCCCCCTACGCTGGTGATAATATTCAATCTTTCAGATTATTATCATGATTAGAAGGCTTCACTTTCACCAAGGTGTTTTGATCGCTATGCTTTGCTACAACACGCAAGTGCACGTGATCGAAGTAATAAAGAAACTGGAAGTATTCCAGAATATCGTACCCAAGGGAACGGGTTTAACAAAATTTATTTAGAATGACACAAATTTTGCTTACAAAATGCAATTGGGGTAACTTAAATGCAAAAATATAAGAGTTTGGTTTTTAACAAGAGTGAATGAAAATTCAATGAGTTAAAAAAAATAGGGATTCAAGTGATTCAAGCACCTTTGGAAAAATGCTATTTGAATGCAATTGCAATCATAGTTAACATGTGAGAACTAAGTAAACCGAATTCAACTCCTATTCAATTTTGATTCAAAATATTTAGGAGACTAAGTGATTAAACCTATATGTCTATGGCTAATCTAACTTAGATACTTAGCACAAAACTCTAGTGGTTTTGGAGTCTCGCCCTATGTCTAGGGTCGATGTTCAGGACTTATTTCTAAGCCTTTTCCTCCATTGCTTTTGTGACATCGGCTTTCCCTTAACTCTTTCAATATTAAGTTCAAGCTTGATGAGCAATCACTAGTTGGCCGGCTAGGTTTACCCAATTCTAAATTCAACAAAAGCAAACAAAGTTTACATGCTAACTAGATTGTTTATGCTTTAGAGCTTTACATTTTTCCTTAGGGCATTCACCAACTTGAACCCCTAAAGAAAATTTAGCTCATTGTGGAGAAAATGAAAATCCAAACATTATTTGTTAAAAATTTCATAGTTTACAAAAGGAAGAGGTAATTAATCTCAATGAAAACCTAATTGATTCACCAAGTAAAAATGTCCACTAAGAAAATCAAATTTCCTAAAGTATACTACTGGGATTCAAATTTTGCTTACCAAAGGAAAACCCACGGGTAAATAAGGAATTGAAGAATATAGAAATTAACAATACTTCTCCATCCCACTACCTACAGTATTTAGAACTTAAACAAAATCCAGAAAGTAGTTCAATGGACTCAACAACAAAATACTACCCAAAATCCCTTAATGCGATCTATTCAAAATTCGTTCAAATCATTGAATCTTAACCTCTTCAACATTCGTTGAGGAGAGATCTTACTTCGGGAATTAAGAGTAACCAAATCACGAGCTAATAAAAAGAAAGAAATAGAAAAAGAATTGTTGGCTTGCTGCTGTGTTGAAGCAAAATAGAAAAAAAAACCCATAAAAATAGAGTACAGAAACTTGAATTCCTCGTTGGGTATAGCTAAAATCAGAATTTCATTGAACTAAATTGTAAGGAAGAATTGCTAAAACGACAGAGAATTGAAACAAAACAGAACTAAAAAAATAATGAACTTAATCGTTCTGCTGTAGAAGAAAAAAAAAACAGAAAACTAAAATTGCTAAGAAATCGAATTCTCTCGAAGGAAAAAAAACGCTTTTACGAAATGTGGGCGAGCAGAAGAAAACCCAGCCACGTTTTGGATTGTTTTCCCCATTTTTATAGACATTGAGGGCTAGGGTTTTCATCTATATGCTCCTTCAATCATGGGTCAAGGGTTGGGCATGAGTTCGGGCTTGAAATTCTCCATAAATCGAGCAAACTGTGTGAATCTTGGTGAATTTCCCGAAATTTCCGTAATGACTTGATAGGTGCAAAGAATGCAATTGCATTCTTCTTCTTTGTTCTTCACCTTGCCTTCCCAAGGGAATGCAATTGCATTTCCATTTGCAATGTCTTCACTTCTTCAAATCTGCACAAAAAAACATCAACTTAAGCCAACTTTCTTGCATCTTTCCACTTAATTCTTTTTTTATTAGATTCCAACAAGCTGGCATGAATTTATCTTATAAACACTATCTTTAGCTTGCTCGGTAATCAATAAAGCATGCAAAAATGGCAAGAACAACTTAGTTTTAGGGTTAAATAATCCTCATAAATGAGAATTATCATGTTTACCTGTTTACAAACCCCCAAACTTGATTTTTATTCTATTTACAACTTCTTTTCTCATAAGGATCCTTCAGTCACTCGTACCTTCGTTCCAGCATACTAACACTTTGTAGTGAAAGTAGCTGACTACGAGTACCAGTCACCTGTTAGATTGCTTAAGCGTACTCACATCCTAAGTAGATTTTTCATGCAGTGGAAATCATGGGTGTCATGACCACGCCCCAGGTTACTCAATCCACTCTTAGAAGTAGGAGTATTTCTCACTTAATTGTTTTTTTTTTTCCAAAAAGGTTTTGCTAGGGCTTCTTGGGTTCAGATTGTTCTCCTAATCATGCAAGACCACCTCCCAATCAAATCTTATACCTATCGGAGTGGCAACAAAGTTCTAGACAGAATAATCCTATTCCAAGCATTTAGGTCCAACCAATAATAAGCTAAGTGCATCAAGAATTCAAGGAAGTCAATGATTCAATTTATCTCTATCTTGCATCCATTCCTTAGTCACAAATCTTAATAATGCAATTGTCTCTGATTCAAAATTAGCTATCATCAAAGATTATCATAGTCATAGCATACGAATTTAAGCTCATCATTCAGTAAAAATAGAATTTCTCAAATTTAACAAAATACCAATCATCATCAAAGATATCAGAGAATCATTCATCATCATCAAAGATATCAGAATAACAAAATGTCTACAGAGTATCTCTCCAAATACAAAAGATAGCCCACACCCCCAAACTTAAAGTTTACATTGTCCTCAATGTAACTGAATAAAATAGTGAAAATAATAATATAGTTACAAAGAAAGACAATCAAGAGATAATAGTAGCTGCAAACATGGGTGATAAGAATAACAAAGGGAGAGAATAATAATACAATTAGAATAAAGAGGAACGGTGCAAATATAGAAGCAATGAGAAAGAAAGAAAACGATACTGTCCTGAGCAGGTGTAGTGCTCTTATTTCTCCTCTGAGGAAACATAGGGCTATGGAGGTAGTGGAAGCTCCATGTTCATGCCTGCCATCTAACGCAAGCACTCATAGAGATGCTGGTGGTGTGCCTCATTGTGTTGATGGTGGCGTCTCATAAGTCGATCTCGTCAACGTTCTCTCTCTTCTTGCTACTGGAATAGCTCCTCCTGCCTCCTGTACCTCTCATCCATAGCAGACATCACCTCATAGATGCCCTGATAACCTACTGGTACAGGTTGTGGGAGAGGTTCTTCCTGTCTCCTCTCACCATGTTCTTACTCATGTTCATCCCCATCATGGCCTTCTTCAACTTCTTCATTTCCACCTCTGAGGCCCATGATATAGTTTTAATGCTAAATTCTTGAAGAAATTTGTTTTATGAAATATAAAATTTTATGGGTTATTTGTCTATAATTTATGATAGTTTTGAAGGTTTTAAAAGTTGTAGGATTGAAAATTTGTTTGGTATTTTATTTCATATTGAAAAGTATTTATCTTACCGATTTTAATACATTTTTAATTGGGTTTTAAAGTGTTTTTAACCCAATTTTTTTTAATGCTGTTTTTTTGGTTCAAGAACCCTATTTTCCCTAACTTTTTATGTACAAAATTGTTTTGCATGGGAAAAATTGGATAGATAAGATTGTTTATATTTTAGATAAGCTTTTGGACATTTAAGATAGAATTTTAGTTTTTGATCAGTGAAGTATTGGATATGTTTGGACTTCTAGGAACAGTTGATGATTGTTTAAGAAAGGGAACTAGATTTGGAATTGTGATTGAGATTGAGAATTGTAGGATTATCAATCGAGGTAAGTAGTTTCCACATCCCTTCCAAAATAGAAATTTTGGTACAATTACGTTTTAAAAGACACCAATCCCCAACAACGGCACCAAAAAATTGATCGGTGTGTGCAAGCTAGCACATGTGATCGAAATAATAATAAACGACACAAGAGTACCAAAGTATTGTATCCACTGGGATTGGTTTTTAATTCAATTAAGTATCGTGAATAATCTCACTTTACTTTATTTTGAGAAAACGACCATAAGAGAAAGGTAAACTAAACCAAGTACAAAAAAGAAATGCAAGAAAGATAAATGGGAGACACAAACATATGGGATAACTTGGGTATAGGATTAAGTACTAATTAAACTAACAATCATAGCTAATTTGACCATTAACCCATCAGTCTATAAGCTCTAAATGCATGGACTCTTTCGTCAATCTCCTCTAATCTCAAGCATTAATTAACTAACCTAGGTGTCCCTCAATGCTAGCTAATTAATACAAAGCATTACGACTCTTCATTGCAGACCTATAACAATTGCTCTTATCACTGTTGTGTCCAAGCAATCATCAGACATGCATCTGGTTCTAAACTAGCTTATCTCTATTGAGCCTACACTAGCAAATGAATCAATTAATAGTGTTCTATGAACTAATCTTCTCAATTACTGCCATTACTTAACCACTAATACTGTTGTCACTCGGGTAATTAATTAATCACCTTTTCTTTTAAACCTAAGTAAGTCTCCTCTTTCGAGCTCGACTTAGACTAATTCGATAATCACAAAACACTAATTAAAGGAATTAAACTCTAAATGCACAAAGGAATTCATAATCACAAAAGCAATAACATCTATTAATTAAGCAATTAATCCGAGTTTCCAACAATTAAGTATAAAACATTGTTCAACAATTAAACCCAAGTAATTAAGGATTAACAATACAAAATCAGTCAATATAACCTAGAAATCCCTAATTTGCAGCTACTAAATTTACTACAAATGATAGAAGAGAGAAGAAATTGCAAACTAAAGACGATCTAGTATTCCTATCGTGTTCTTCCAAGAATTTGAGCTCTAAGACAATATGCACACAATCCCTCCTAAAAACTTCAGATGTAGCGTGAAAGAAGAAGTGATGCAACACTATCCAAAACGCAGCCATTTGGACGAAGAAGAAGTGATAAACATATACGCCTATCGAACAGCGTTGCAACGCTGTCCAGAACGCAACCATTTTAGCTTCAGCACAAGGGTAGAGTTGCAACGCTATAAGTAGTGTTGCAACGCTACGAATGGAGTGTTTCTCTTCAGCGCGTTTCTAGTGTTGGAACGCCACAGGATAGTGTTACAACACTAGCTCTTGGGTCCAAATGCCAAATTATGGCATTGTAATGTAGATTCTAGGGTTGTCACGCCATCCTCTCTGCCCAATTGCTAGATTCTACAACTCTTATCTTCTCTCCAAAATGGCTCGACATAGCTCCATAATGACTAAAATACCCCCGAACACTCCAGTTTTGCTCTTTAGCTCAGTTTCTGCAACTTAACACAAATAGACATCAAAGCATACAAAATCATGGAAAAACTAGCATAAATAATAGGAAATAAGATAGCATAATTATATGTTATCAATGGTCTGTTCTGACTTACTTAATATTGAATATTGATGATGATTTATGGTTATTAAATGTTGAAAATAAGGCTGATGTGTTTTTTCATGAATATTTTCTATGATGCATCATTATAAATTGTGTAAGGGGACTTCATTCATATATATGATTAATGAAATTATGGAAAGGAAAGGTTTTTTTTTAAAAGGTGACATTTGGCGATATGGTCAAATAGTCGAAAACTTAGCAATATGGTCAAGAGGAAGGTTTTATTAATGTTTTCAAAACTTGGCAATATGGTCAAGAGTAGATTTTTCTTATTATTTCCAAAATTTGATGATATGGTCAATAAGATGAGTGGTGATATGGTCACAATTAAAGTTTTTGTGGAGATATGGTCACAATTAAAATTTTCATGGTGAGATATGGTTAAACTGGTGTTATGGCCAAGATGAAAAGTTTTTAATAAATTAAGGTTTAGGTTGTTAAGGTTTTTGGTGGAGCCAAAATTCAAGCGCAAACTAATCCTAAAAGCCACATGTGCGCGAAAAAGTCTTTTTAAAGGCTCAACCAAATTGGGTTTTGGCCCATATGAGGTCTAGGGTTATGTGTAGTGCGCATGCGCGCACGCGCACACACACACACACACACATATATATGCTTTGTGTCTGGTGAAAAAATTGAACTGAGATAGATCCTTTCATTTTTAGTGAAAATACATTGTGTATTTTCTAGAGAGCAGTAGTGTGTGGCAGTGTATTTCGTGAGAGAAACAGAGAGTTTCATCCTATGGGCTTGAGCGTTTTTTCTCTGTTGTTGATCCCAACCTATCGGTTTATGATACTTAGAAGTCAATAGTCTTTGTTGGGCTATTAAGGGTTGGTTTGTAGTGCGAGTTTGAGGTTTCTTATAATCTCCCATTTTAGTAGAACCTACAGCTACAAAAGACTTGACGTAGTCCCGAGTTTAGGGCAAACCAGTATAAATTCTAGTGGTCTTCCTATTTTTTCTTATCTCTTTAATATTTATTATTTGTGACTCTAATTTATTTGGCTTCTCCTTTGGACGGGAATAATATAATATTGTAGTATTATTACTATATTATATTACTTTTTCTCCTAACAAGTGGTATCAAAGCCTTTGGTTCAGTAGTCATGGGATACGTGGAGCCAACAAGTTTCGACGAAGTCATGAAGTTCGATGAAATTTTTTTTGATATTTGAAGATGATGGTCAAAGATTATGAGACCATTAAGAAATTGAGTAAGGCATTGAAAAAGAGGCCGGAAGGTATGAATGATGAAGATTAAGAGACTTTGGATGAACAAGTTGTTGCACCGATCAGGATGTGTCTATCCATGGATGCGGCTAGTTTGGTAGCCATAGAGACAATTGCAGTTAAGTTGATGGAAGCGTTCACAAACAAGTATGAAAAACGCTGCATAAATAATAAGATCTATATGCTTAGGAAGTTTTTCTATATGCATATGACTGAGGATATTTCTACGAATTCCTATATAAATGAGGTAATCACTTTGATAAATCGGTTTAAATCAGTTAAAATAGAGTTTGCTGATGAAGTAAATGCTATTATGTTATTAATCTCTTTACCTGATAGTTAGAAAATGATGAAGATAATAGTGTCTAATTCGGTAGGAAAAAATACTCTAAAGTTTTCAGGTGTTTGTGATTTAGCTATAGCTGAAGAAATACGTAGGAAGAGCAGTTGTAGAGAGTCATCTACTGTAGGATCAACTTTAGATTTGACTAAGCATGAAGAGAATATTTATGAGGAAAATAAATTGAGCAGCAGTAAAAAGAAGTGGAGTTGTAGGAATAAAGAGATAGAATGCTATTACTATCATAAGAAAGGTCACACTAAAAGTTAGTGTAGAAAATTGAAAAATTATCAAGAAAAGAATCAGAAGGAAAATGTAGCACATGATGCCTTAGTATGTGTTGGTAGTGACATAGAACATTGTAGTAACTCATCTTATTGGATTTTAGACAGTGCAACCACTATGGACATAGCTTCAAATAAGAGTTTGTTCACATCCTTCACAGAAGGATGTCATGGTCTAGTAAGGATGATGAATGATGGAATCTCCAAGACTAGTGGAATTGGAGATGTTAGTTTGAAGACAACAGATGAGGATAAATTGGTGCTGCATAATGTCAGGTTTGTGCCAAGTATAAAAATGAATCTCATCTCTACTGGCAAGTTGGCAGACAAGGGCTATAGGTGTGAGTTTGATAGAAGTCGGTCTAAACTAAAGTTAAGATCTCAGGTAGTGGTAGCTAGCCACAGGAAATCTACACTATATAAATGTCGATTGGATGTTTCCAAAGATTAAAAGGGACAATGGATGCCAGTTAAAGCTGCAAATGATTATCGTAGAGGTATAGTTGAGCCAGTAGCAATGATAGCTAAGTTTGATCAGTCAGATCAGATCCTTTACGGCTGATGAAAATTTTGAACTGAGAGAGATCCTTTCATTTTTAGTGAAAATATAATGTGTATTTCCTAGAGAATAGTAATGTGTGGCAGTGTATTTTATGAGAGAAAAAGAGAGTTTTCTCTTGTGGGTTTTGAGGATTTTTTTCTCTATTGTTGATCCCAAACTATCGAATTGTGATACTTGGAAGTCAATAGTCTTTGTTGGGCTATTGTGCGAGTTTGAGGCTTCTTGTAATCTCCCATTTTAGTAAAACCTGCGGTTGCAGAAGACTGGACGTAGTCTCGAGTTTGTGGCGAACCAGTATAAATTCTGGTGTTCTTCCTATTTTTCTCTTTCTCTTTTATATTTGTTATTTGTGACTTTAACTTGTTTGGTTTATCCTATGGAAGAGGAGAATATAATATTGTAGTATTATTACTATATTATATTATTTTTCTCCCAGCATAGGTCTTGACAGTTAAGCATCATCAGACATGTTATGTGTGAGTTTGCATGACCAACCTCAGTATTGGAGTTACTTGCTAGGTATTTTTAATACTCAACCTTTTTCAAAACTTTTTTTTAGGCAATGACATGGTGAGTAACATGGTTTTTTGTCGGTTGTGCCATGGGGACAAAGTCAAGATAGCTGCATTCATGTTATTTCATGTTTTTAAATTTTTATTTTAGAAGTTATGTTATGAAATATTTCGAATTATTTATCAACTTATTCCATTTTATGTTTTTCAATTTTTTCATTGTGATCCCAAATAAAGGATTGTAACTATTTCTTTTTAAAATATTTCTCTTCTATATCTTTTTTCAAGAGTTGTAAAATGTCATTAGCATGCATGTAATAACATCTCTAGGTAGTTGAAGTCTCAAAAGTCGGATTGTTACAAGACTTGAGTTCAAACTTTTAATATACCTGAAAGTGCTTATCAAAGCAGTCAAATAAATTTATAAACCAACCAGAGTTTGCAATAAAAAATGGTCGAGTTGAATACAGGAAGGCGGAACTATAGATATTTTGCTTTCTTTCTTTGATTTTGAGAACCCAGAGGGAAGAATTTTTATGCAAGGGAAAATAAATGGCAAGGAATTTAAACAAAACAAAAGTGAATATTAAATTGGTTAAAAATAAACATGCAATTGAAATTAGGGACAAAGGAATCTCACAATTTAAAGGGAATGCTAGCTTAAGGTAAATTGGGATTCATTTTGCAACATTTAATCACAAAATTACTCAAAATGTAAATTAATGCATGGTTTTAAGACCGACCGGCTCCCCGTAGCCTTGAAGGAGCTCCCCAAATAATCGAGGATTTAAGATACAGGAAAGGTCAGAATGCAACAGGTTAACATGACGGGCCCTTCGAATTAAACTATCACATGCATACTAACTCTAGAGCCTACCTCGTTCTTGCAATTAAGTAGTCCTACTTAACTTGATTGACGATAGCTACCGGCCCCTTTACTACTAAAATTAAGCTAGAAATTGAAGTTTCCCACAAAAACTATCATAGCAAAGCCAAACTCTAATTTAATATGAGTCGTCAATTCCATTAATAAAGAGCATGCTAAGAATTAAATCCAAGAGCTAATAAACCATAAATTCCATACATTAAAATTGAAATAATTACAAAATCCTCATAATGTTGCAAGACTTCTCCTAATCACCTGGAACTAGTCGAGAACTCCTAGTCGGAACATGCTTCCATCAACCCTGGGGACAAAATACAAGTCCAAAATACCCAAAGTATGAAGGAAAGTGTCTCAAAATTGATAAAAGAGAAGGAGAAATCGAGATTGGGGGATGGAAATCAGACTCCCTTAACCTAAAGTCGAAAATAAGATTTTATAGAAATTGAAGTAGAATCGAGACTGATAAAGAGCTTGTCGAAGGCTCTATCAAATAAAATTATTAACCAGACCTTTACAATTTGCAGTAATAATGGCCAGGGTCGATCTCAGGGATTGCATTTCTTAGCTTAATTAAGTACTATAATTACTAACGCTCACATTTTATCTAGAGAACCAACAATAGAAGAAAAGTCATATTAAAACCTAAAATAATTATTTACATGGTTGGAGACACTTAGAGGGAACCTTCTTGAAACAATGATTTAATGTCATAAAACTAATTTGATCGTATAAAAGAGAAAACTTACGTAAATAACAGTTATAAGCCAATAAAATAGCCAATTTATTAGTTGACTTTTCCAAGCCCAACTAAACATCATGATTAGTGATAAATCAATATTCCAGTCTATTTTTATAACTAAACATGGTATTGAATCAATTCTATTGTGACTTCTATTAGCAAAAATTTCATTCCCATGCAAACATTCACTAATAGTTATACATTCAGATCTAAATTCGAGTTCTTCTTTTTCAAGCAAAAACCCAATTTTATCATAATTAACCGTTGGCCAAACGATTAAACAATAATTTCTAGAATGCATAAATAAATTTGCTACAATATAAGTATATCTAAAGTTAAACCAAATCAAGTTCAAGACAAAAATCATTCTCTCGAAATTCAACAATTACATATTAAGATTTAAGCAAACATCTAAAAACGAAAGCTACAAAATAAATGAGAAAGTAAGGAAAAACTCTCGCGTGCCACACTCGCTCCCGTCGTGCAACGCCACGATCTTGAGCCTTGAATGTCTTCCTCAACTCTCAAAAGTGCTCCCCTCGTCCTAAATATAATGTAGAAATCGATTATAGACTGGTCCTCCTCCAAAATGGTCCCCCAAAATCGAAGCCATAATATTGTATTTATATCCTCGGGACAGCGTCGAGACGCTAGGGACAGCGTCGAGAAGCTAGAGACAGCGTAGAGACGCTGTGACCTAATGCGCATTAAAAACACGGAGAGTCGGGTAGCATTGAGACGCTGTAGACAACGTCTTGACGCTACGGATGAAAATTCTCTTACGTGCGCGTTTCTGGCGTCGAGACGCTATAAAGCAGCATCTCGACGCTGCTTCTGCGGGAATTCGAGATTGGAAGGCTTCACTTATAGCGTTTAGACGCTATGGACAGCGTCTCAACGCTGTCATTTCGGGCTTCCTCACTTGTAACACTTATTCTACTTATCTTCTTTGCTCCAAAGTGTGTCTTTAAGCTTTAATTAAGCTCCAAAAAGCCCGGTTAGCTCCAATTGCTCAAAATCTACAAAATAGATAAAAAAATGCATGAAAGCTCACTGTAAACATATAAAACCAACACAAATCTAAGCTTAGAAATAGAACACCTTTAAGTGCTATCAAATACCCCCAAGCTTAGATTTTTGCTAGTCCTTGAGGAAAACAAAGAAAAACAACATAGTGAATTTCTATTGCATAATCACAACTCTAGCCTGAATGGTCCAAACAATAGAAAACAATGAAAGAAAACATCAACACACCCTTTCATCAAGCAATTTAAATTTAAACTATTTCATCCCTTGCGTGTGTGTGTGCCTAACCGCCTTTCTATTAGTTTCTATTAGATTTTGATTATTATAAAGAGTCTTTAATTCATTTTCCCCCTACACTAGCTCTAAGTCCCAATTTCTAGCCTCCCCACAGTCAAGTAAGCAATCTACTTAAGCACATTTTAACTAGGAGTTACTAACTCCCACACTTGTCTTTTTCTTTCCTAAGGACCCTAGCTTTCACACTTCCACTGTAGGGACCCTTACCCAGAGCTTTTACTCAATGGATGGCCTAACTGATCACAGTGGAGGTAGCTCTTTTGATCCCCATACTGTAAGCACAACTAATTGATGAAACATGCAAAAAAAATCTTTAAACATGCAAAAAAATCAATAAAGACATATTTTTTTTTTTCATTCAACAAATTTCAATCACAAACCATCATGCAAGTCGACTTTTAATTAGTTCTTAAGCCTATCAGGGTGACAACAACCTCTAGACTCAATAATACTATCCCAAGCATTCGAACATAATAGACAGTCGGTTATGTGCTGAACGTGTTGCAAGGAAATTTAAGACAAATTTAAATATACTCAATTCAGGGCATGCTTTCAGAATTACGAAAAAATTGCAAAAACTATCATCTAGACCATTTCTTAAGTTGTCCTAGTCATGATTATGCAATAGAATTCATCTAGAACATGCTCAAGAATCGAAAAAATAATGCTCAAAATTATCAGGACTATTAAGTACTGCCCACCCCCAAACTTAGAAGCTACATTGTCCTCAATGTAAAATAAAATAATATAAAGCATGCAAGAATAATGACAAAAATGAGTGAACAAAACTGGCCTGATAAGAAGGGAAAATCGCTCCATTCGAGGTCCATGAGATGGGACAAAGAGAGTACCAAAACGATCGAGGTCCTGCAAAATGGGAACGAGATTTAAATGGCACTCAACTACCTATACTAGAATGGAAAACAACTAAAAAAACTAAAGAAAAATGATAGAAACTTGGGTTGCCTCCCAAGAAGCGCTTTCTTTAACGTCTTTAGCTAGACGAGGCTCAAATGGTCATTTGCTGTTGGAGTCCATGCTACTTTCAACATTAAGAGCTAACTCCAGGGGGTCCTTATTTAACACAGACTTTTGAAATTCACAGGTTAGATTATCAAGAACATCTATAGACATGCACGAACTTACCTCCTCAGGATACTTCATTGAGTTGTTAATGTCAAAAGTTACCTCCTCACTGTTGACAAGAAGAGATAGCTTACCTTGATGCACATCTATTAAAGCTTGTCCTGTTGCAAGGAAAGGTCGCCCTAAAATTATAGGGATTTCATCATCCTCATCCATATCTAACACCACGAAATCTGCATGGAAGAAAAAACGATCAACTCTGACTAACACATCCTCTATTATACCCCGCGGGTAAGTAATAGAACGGTCCGCAAGCTGCAAGGATATAGTAGTGGGTTGCACCTCCCTGAGTCCTAATTTTTCGTATACAGAATATGGCATTAGATTAATGGAGGCTCCTAAATCACACAAAGCTTTAAAAAAATGTGAACTACCAATGGTACAAGGGATAGTAAAACTCCCTGGGTCCTTTAATTTTTGGGGTAGCTTCTTCTGGAGCCTGATACTGCACTCTTCAGTCATATGGACTGTTTCAAAAGCTCCAAATTTTCGCTTATTTGCTAAGATGTCCTTCATGAATTTCGCATAACTTGGTATTTGCTCTAAGGCATCTGCAAAAGGAATGGTAATGTGAAGATTTTTCAACAAATCCAAGAATTTTATAAATTGTTCATCTAAATTTTTCTTCCTGAAACGCCGGGGATAAGGAATAGTGTTAGGGATAGAAGGGGGAGTAGATTGAGTAAGCTTTTCAGCATCAGGTGCTAAAGTAGGTGCAACTCCATTATCTTCTTCATTAACAGAATCATCATCTGCAATTATTTGGTGTTTCAATGATTCTCCCATCTGCTTCCCACTCCTCAAGGTGATGGCCTTGCACTGCTCCCTTGGATTTACCTCCGTGTCACTAGGAAACATTCCTTTCTGCAATGCATTCAGGGAAGAGGCTATCTGACTCATTTGAACTTCTAGGCTTTTTATAGCATTCCCATGGCCAGACACAATAACGTCGATCTTCTCCTCCAGCTAAGCCAATCTCTTAGTTGATTCTGAAATAAAAGTTCCCAACATATTCTCTATAGAGGATTTAGTCTCAGCTGACTGTGATGTAGAGGCAAAACCTGAAGGAGGCTGCAAGACATTCTTATTGTTAGCATATGAAAAAATTTCATGATATCGCAACCCTGGGTGGTAATGGGTAGGTACTGAGTTGTGCATGTGATTGCCGCCCTGGTTGTACCCCCAGTTGTTTACGTAGTTGACTTGCTCCATGCTTGAATCTCCTCCATATTGTGGATGTTGAGCAGTTGCTAATGATGCAATCGAAGAATTGTTCCCCAAACCTCATAATTGAGACAAAGCATTAGTCAAAGAAGCCATCTGTGCTTTTAGAGCATTTACCTCATTGATTTCATAGATTCCAGCCACTGGCTTGGTAATTGAGCGTTCGGTGGGCCACTGATAGCTAGTGGCCGCCATCTCCTTAAGTAGATTCCTTGCCTCCGTGACTGTCTTTGATAAAATCGTTCCTCCAGCTGCTGCATCCAAGATTGTTTTCGTAGTTCTGTTCAGTCCATTGTAAAACAACTATATTTGCAGCCAGTCAGGATAACCGTGATGTGGGCATCTTCTGAGCAGCTCCTTGTAACGTTCCCAAGCTCGAACATTTGCTCACCTTCAAACTGCCTGAATGTCCCAATCTCTGTTCTAAGTCTGGCAGTCTTGGCTGGTGGAAAATTTTTTGTAAGGAAAGCTTGGGCCAGCTCGTCTCACGTGGTGATACTCTGAGGCTCTAAGCTCTCCAACCAATCCCGAGCTTTGTCCTGCAAGGTAAAGGGAAACAAACGTAAGCGAATAGAATCATTAGACACACCATTAATTTTAACAGTTCCACATAAAGCAATGAAAGATTTTAGATGTAAGTTTGGGTCCTCTGTAGGATGTCCTCGAAAAGCACTGTCCCTCGCCATCTGAATCAAGCTAGTTTTTAACTCGAAATTATTTGCAGCGATGGGTGCATGGACTATTCCAGAGCTTTCTGCAGGGAAAACAGGCTTAAAGTAGTCCCTGATAGCCTTTTGCTCCTCTGCTTGTTCACCCGCCATTTGTTGATTTTGCGTTTCTCTTCGAATTTGACGGTTTCGTCTGCAAGTATGCTCAATCTCTGGATCAAAGGGTTCCAAATTCTCCCTAGCTCTGGGCATAAACCAAGTGAACCTGAACAAAATACAACAAGACCAAAGTAAAAAGTAAATAAAATACAAAATTAAGAGTAAAAAATAAGAATAAACATAAAAAAGGAAATATACAATTTTCCAAATATAGATTATCTACACTATTTACACTCTAAATTAAAATTAAGCATTTTTACCACAATATTAATTAAACTAAAATACTCCAATACCCGGCAACGGCGCCAATTTGATAAAGAGCTTGTCGAAGGCTCTATCAAATAAAATTATTAACCAGACCTTTACAATTTGCAGTAATAATGGCCAGGGTCGATCTCAGGGATTGCATTTCTTAGCTTAATTAAGTACTATAATTACTAACGCTCACATTTTATCTAGAGAACCAACAATAGAAGAAAAGTCATATTAAAACCTAAAATAATTATTTACATGGTTGGAGACACTTAGATGGAACCTTCTTGAAACAATGATTTAATGTCATAAAACTAATTTGATCGTATAAAAGAGATAACTTACGTAAATAATAGTTATAAGCCAATAAAATAGCCAATTTATTAGTTGACTTTTCCAACCCAACTAAACATCATGATTAGTGATAAATCAACATTCCAGTCTATTTTTATAACTAAACATGGTATTGAATCAATTCTATTGTGACTTCTATTAGCAAAAATTTTATTCCCATGCAAACATTCACTAATAGTTATACATTCAGATCTAAATTCGAGTTCTTCTTTTTCAAGCAAAAACCCAATTTTATCATAATTAAACGTTGGCCAAACGATTAAACAATAATTTCTAGAATGCATAAATAAAATTGCTACAATATAAGTATATCTAAAGTTAAACCAAATCAAGTTCAAGACAAAAATCATTATCCCGAAATTCAACAATTACATATTAAGATTTAAGCAAACATCTAAAAACGAAAGCTACAAAATAAATGAGAAAGTAAGGAAAAACTCTCGCGTGCCACACTCGTTCCTGTCGTGAAACGCCACGATCTTGAGCCTTGAATGTCTTCCTCAGCTCTCAAAAGTGCTCCCCTCGTCCCAAATATAATGTAGAAATCGATTATAAACTGTTCCTCCTCCAAAATGGTCCCCCAAAATCGAAGCCATAATATTGTATTTATATCCTCGGGACAGCAGTGAGACGCTAGGGACAGCGTTGAGACGCTGTGACCTAATTCTCATGAAAAACACGGAGAGTCGGGTAGCGTTGAGACGTTGTAGACAGCGTCTCGACGCTACGGACAGATATTCTCTTACGCGCGCGTTTCTGGCGTCGAGACGCTGCTTCTGCGGGAATTCGAGATTGGAAGGCTTCACTTATAGCGTTGAGACGCTATGGACAGCGTCTCAACGCTGTCCTTTCAGGCTTTCTCACTTGTAATACTTCTTCTACTTATCTTCTTTGCTCCAAAGTGTGTCTTTAAACTTTAATTAAGCTCCAAAAAGCCCGGTTAGCTCCAATTGCTCAAAATCTACAAAATAGATAAAAAAAATGCATGAAAGCTCACTGTAAACATATAAAACCAACACAAATCTAAGCCTAGAAATAGCACACTTTTGAGTGCTATCAACGTGGACCAACAGGATTTCGACACGTGGCATATTGAATTTTATTAATAATTAAAAAGTCCAATGTCAAAATTTAAAATATTTATTATTATTTTATTCCGACCAATGAAAGGGCGACACATGGCATTCTTAATTAAAATAATATATATATAATTGGTCAAACGGTCAAACGTTTTAATATTATAATATTATTTTATTATTATAATATTATTATAATATTATTTTATTATTATAATAATATAATAATATAATTTTATTATTAATTTTGAATTTTTTTTGCAGCCAATCAGAAGCTGACGCATGGCAAAAACGGCTAGTTTTTGTCTTCTCTCTATTTAAGGCTCGAAAAAAATTGGAAAAAATGGGAAAAAAATTCTGAAAAATTCTATTCTCCTTGGAGAGCACTTCCAAAATTTTTGAGCAATTTTTGAGCTTCCATTTTTAATTTCTCTTTAGCCATTTGAGGGCTTTTACTTGTAAGAATTCCTTCTTACAAAGTGTGTGAGCTTTGATTAGTGTATCTACTCTTTGAGAGAGTTTTTCCATCTTGATCTTCAACTTTTAATCCATTGTAAGAGTTTATTTGTATCTCGAAAAGAGAGGTTGTAATGGTTTGATCCTGAACTGTGGAAAGGATTGGGTTTGTTCTTGCTCTCGCAAAAGGAACATGTAACGGTTGGACTCTAAGCTGTGGAAAGGGTCGTTTGTTTGTTGTTCTAGTGAAATACCCAAGAGGAGCTTGGAGAGTGGAGTAGGTCGGGTTGTGCCGAACCACTATAAAATTCTTAGTGTCAATTTCTCTATCCCTATCTTATTTCATTTTTGCAATTAATTTGTTGTTATATTATACTGCATAAAATTAAGTGTTCTTTTATGTTTATTTTGGTTGGTATAATTTTATCTTTACATATTCTTTACCAATCCTGTTTTTAAAAATGGTGTTTGAAATTGTTAAATTTAATTATTGTATATTTTGATGTGAATTTATTTGAATGATTTATTGTTTAAATTAATTGTGATAAAAAGTGTGTTAATTTATTTAATTGGGCCCACATTAGTAAAAATTTTTATAAAATTTGAATAAACCATATTCACCCCCCTCTAGGGTTTCCGTACTGATCTTACAATTATTAATGTATTAAGATACATTACAAAAAAGATATTTATTAAATTTGAATTAGATTCAAATAAGGAAACATATGTCGTAGGAGAATTTTGAAAGGTTTGAATATGTTTCAAATTGGATAGATAAATATATTTTAATATATTAGATATTAAAATATATTATTTAATTATTTTTCCCTAGGCCACTATAAATACGACCCTAGGGGTGAGCCATTTGTCTACATTCCAAATAAGAGAAAGAAACTCTAGAGAATTTTTCCCTCATTCTCTCATTCTATTTTCTAGAAGATTTCCACAAACCTTTTTAGTCCTTTGTTCGACTCATAGCAAGGAAGACTTTGTGGAACTCTTGGAATTCAACCTCATTGGAGTTGGAGCACAATGAGAAAAAGACGCTCCAGAATATTCTCAATATTATTTTCAAGGTATATTTTGCTTAACCTTAATTTTTATTGTTTATTCTAAATAAAATCAAAGTTGATTCCAATGCTTCCACTGTGGGTTTAATTCGATTATTCCCTTCAAATGGTATCAGGGAAATCTTTGAGTTTTATTTAGAATTAAAGTTTTGTGATGGTGGGTATTTTAATTTATCATATGCGTGATATATTGTGGTTTGCAAATTGATTGTTTAGGCTATTTGACATTAGATTTATTGCTTTGATTAGATCATTGTAAAACCCATAAGGGTTATTGTTATTTTTTTTTTTTGTATTTACACTTCAATTGCTGCCAAAATTGACCTCAAAATACATGTTGGAGTCGTATGAATGAGGGGCCATCATTCTAAATGCACACAATAGATTGAATCGTAATCGCCAGCGTAAAGAAAAGAAAAAATCGGTTGGAGTTTTATCTTATTATTAAATGTTCCAACATCATAAAACATGTGTTTAGTTCTTTGGTGAAGGAGTCTTCTTGTTATACTCCAGGTCCTGGGTTCAACACTAGGGTAATGCTGCTATATAAATAAAAAAAACAGCATTACCCAAGTGTTGAACCCAGGACCTGGAGTATAACAAGAAGACTCCTTCACCAAAGAACCAAAGACATGTTTAATGATGCTAGAACGTTTAATAATAAGATAAAACTTCAGCCGAACGATGGCCCCACATTCATACGACTCTAGCATGTATTTTGAAGTCGATTTTGGCAGCAATTGAAGTATAACTACAAAAAAAATAATAATAATAATAAATAAATTGATCCTTATGGGTTTTACAATCTATTGTGTGCATTTAGAACGATGGCCCCACATTCATACGACTCTAGCATGTATTTTGAAGTCGATTTTGGCAGCAATTGAAGTATAACTACAAAAAAAAAAAAAAAAAAAAAAAATTTGACCCTTATGGGTTTTACAATGATCTAATCAAAGCAATAAATCTAATACCAAATAGCTTAAACAATTAATTTGAAAACCACAATATATTAAATATATGATAAATTAAAATACCCACCATCACAAAACTATAATTCTAAATAAAACTCAAAGATTTCTCTAATGCAATTTGAAGGGAATAATCGAACTAAACCCACAACAGAAGCATTGAAATCGACTTTGATTTTATTTAGACTTAAACAATAAAAATTAAGGTTAAGCAAAACATACCTTGAAAAGAATATGAAGAATATTTTGGAGGGTATTTTTCTCCTTGTGCTCCAACTCCAATGAGGTTGAATTCAAAGACTTTCACAAAGTCTTCCTTGCTATGACTCGATCAAAGGACCAAAGAGGTTTGTGGGAACCTTCTAGAAAATAATGAGAGAATGAGGGGAGAATTCTCTAGAGTTTCTTTCTCTTATTTGGAATGCACACAAATGGCTCGCCCCTAGGGCCCTATTTATAATGGCCTAGGGAAAATAATTAAGTAATATATTTTAATATCTAATATATTAAAATATATTTATCTAACCAATTTGAATCATATTGAAACCTTTCCAAATTATCCTACGACATCTATTTCCTTATTTGAATATAATTCAAATTTAATAAATATCTTTTCTTTAATGTATCTTAATACATTAATAATTTCTTTAATATTTAATGCATCATATACAATAAATATGTTTTTCCTCATTTCATGTATCAAATATATTAAATTTTAATTCGAACATTTCAAAATTTCGCTCAACGAAATTGATCCCTATTTGCTTATATGAGCTAGGAAGGGGACCTTATGGACCTACAGATTATAAGCTCCAATGATACAAAATCAATTAATTAAACTCTTTAATTAATTAATTTTCATTCATTAACTATAGGTCATTCCACTATAGACCTAGAGTTGCACTCATATGCACTGTAGGATAAGTTGTGTCCATGGATATAATCATTACATGCAAGTCGATCCTTAACGAGTTGTTCGTAATTACAGCTGGGTCAAAAGTCTGTTTTACCCCTGTAATTAAATCTTGTACCTTTAAGTGCCACTGATCCTCTAATGAACAATTGTTTATGATCCAACCATAAATTAAGTCCCCCTCGTGCCAGTGAGAGTGTGGGGCCCCATTGTTTAAGTCCTGAAATCAACATGTAAGGAAACTACTAATCTACTTACCCTATAAGGGAAGTGAATTCCATCTTGTGAGATTATGTTCCCAGCTCCCTATTTGGTCAAGACTTCGAAATGGTAGGCATATTGAATCGGCTACGAAAGCCACTCTCACCCCTGCAAATAAAAGGACAAACCCTCACAGGCAGGAGTTTATAACTCACTCAAGATTAAGATCGAGTCGCATGTGATCATCTTGATAAATTATTAATCTTCTCAATTAACAGATTTATAAAGAGAGATTAAATATTTCGTAATCCAGTCTTACACAAACTCATTGTATAAGATATCCCTACTCACATGTCTCCACATGAACGATTTGGATCAAATCATTTGTAACTATTACAAAGTGGGCTGTATCAATAATGTTACTAGGATAAGGCACCCAACCTTATCCATATACTATGACCCTTTAGGTTATTTCTTGAACATGACTCTCTCGTATGTCAACCACGTACTGTTCAAGATTACACTAATAACCTTGGTTTCTTCATATAATGGATAATATTATATTGCAAATAACATAATCAAAATCATTATTAATTATTAAATAAATCATTATTTACAAGGCTTTAGGGCATAAATCCCAACACTTCAGTGATGTATCTTGGCCATTCACTGCAGTGGTAAGGGTGGAGATCGAGGTCTGCAACTACTGGTTAACTTGCTCTGCTTTTTATAAACATCCCCAACATATCTTTCAAGTTCGCCTTTTTCTCATGAGAAAATGGTCATGCGAACCCAAGTGGCTGCAAAACATTCTTATGGTTAGTGTAAAAAAAATTTCATGATTACGCAAACCTGGATGGTAGAAGTTGGGTAGATTCTTGTTATAATGACCTTGATACCCATATCCTCTTTTCTGCACGTATTGGCACTGCTCCACAGATTGCTCCTCCACGTTTTTCGAATTCAATGCTAAAAGTGAGGTGATCAACTGTTTGGCTCATGCAGTTGACAATTTATTCAAAGCATTAGTTAAGGTCGCCATTTGTGCTTTAAGTGCACTCACCTCATCTATCTCATAGATGCCTACAACAGATCTCGTAGAGGGTGAAAGGTGTGATGGCCATTGATAACTCGTGGCGGCCATTTCCTCCAACAAAGCATGTGCCTCACTATCATCTTCGCCAGGAAACTGCCTCATGCACTCGTATCCAAGATCGTCTTAGTTCTCACAAATAAACCATTATAAAATAATTGTACTTGAAGCCAATCTGGATAGCTGTGCTGAGAACATTTCCTCAACATCTCGTTATATCTTTCCAGCTTTCATACAATTGTTCCCTGTCGAGTGATAGCATGCCTAAGTGTGCTATTATGCATGCTATTTCTAGGCTTAGTTTCATGCTAGTTTTGCTATGATTATTTGTACTTTCATGTATTTTTATGTGTATTTTACAGAAACCAAGCCATTGGAGCAAAACTGGAGTTTTGAGAAGTATTTGGTTGAATTTGAAGCAAATTGGAGCTATAATTGCGAATCTAAGTGTTGAAGAGAAGGAAACAAGCTTGTGAACCCGAGAGTATAGCATTGCAATGCCATTTGTAGCGTTGCAATGCTACATCAGCAGCCTTGAAGACCAGCAGACATAGCGTTGCAATGCTACTTACAGTGTTCCAATGCTAGACGAATAAAACTTTTCATTTTTTTATAAAATTTGAGGGACAGCGTTGCAACGTTGTGTCGACACTATAAAAGGGAAGTTTGTATTTCTAGGAGAGAAAGCCGTTTTGAGAGCCTAGAATCCTAATTTTGATAAGGAGTGGCTTTGGGACTGAGAGAGCAACTTGGAGAGCTAAGGAGGAGACTTAAGGCTCGAGATCGTGGGACATCACGTCGGGAACGAGTGTTGACACTGAAGAGAATAATCGAATTAAACCCACAGCGGAAGCATAGGAATCGTCTTTGATTTATTTAGAATTAAACTAAAATACAAAGGTTCAGCAATAAATACCTTGAAAATAATATTATGGAGAATATTCTGGCGGGTCTTTATCTCCTCCACAAAGTCTTCCTAGCTATGACTCTAACAAAAGATCAAGGCTTGTGGGAGCCTCTTGAAAGAAAATCCACAAGGGATTGGAGAGAAAGAGGTCTAGAGAGAATTCTCTAATTCTCTCTATTTTAGGAGATGTGTATTATGTAGAATGCCCAATGGCTCACCCCTAGAGTCCTATTTATAGTGGTCTAGGGAAGATAATTAAATAATATATTTTAATATCTAATATATTAAAATATATTTATCTAACCAATTTGAATCTTATTCAAACCTTTAAAATTCTCCTACGACATCTATTTCCTAATTTGAATCAAATTCAAATTTAATAAATATCTTTTCTTTAATGTATCTAATATACATTAATTATTTTTAATATTCAATGTATCAAATACAATAAATATATTTTCCTCTTTTATATTTAATATATCTAATATATTAAATATTAATTTGAACATTTCAAATTTTTCTTTCAACTAAATTGATCTTTTTAGTGTTATTATGAGCTAGCAAGGGGACCTTATGGACCTACAAGTTATAAGCTCCAATGATACAAAATTAATTAATTAAACTCTTTAATTAATTAATTTTCATTCATTAACTGTAGGTCACTCCACTATAGACCTAGAGTTGCACTCTTATGCACTGTAAGACAAGTTGTGTCCATAGATATAATCATTACATGCAAATCGATCCTTCACGAGTTGTTCGTAATTACAGCTGGGTCAAAAGTCCGTTTTACCCCTATAATTACATCTTGCACCTTAAGTACCACTAATCCTCTAATGAACAATCTATTTATAATCTAATTATAAACTAAGTCCCTCTCGGGCCAGTGAGAGGGTGGGGCCCCATTGTTCAAGTCCCGAAATCAGTACTTAAGGGAACTACTCATCTACTTACCCTATATGGGAAGGAGTGAATTCCATCTTGTGAGATTATGTTCTCAGCTCCCTATTTGGTCAAGTCCCCAAAATGGTAGGCATATTGAATCGGCTACAAAAGCCACTCTCACCCATGCAAATCAAAGGACAAGCCCTCACAGGCAGGAGTTCATAACTCACTCAGGATTAAGATCGAGTCGCATATGATCATCCTGATGAAATATTAATCTTCTCAATTAACGGATTTATAAAGAGAGATTAAATATTTCGTGGTCCAGTCTTATACAAACTCATTGTATAAGATACCCCCACTCACATGTCTCCACATGAATGATTTGGATCAAATCATTTGTAACTGTTACAAAGTGGGCCGTATCAATAGTGTTACCAGGATAAGACACCCAACCTTATCCATATACTATGACCCTTTAGGTTATTTCTTGAACATGATCATCTCGTATGTCAACCACATACTGTTCAAGATTACACTAACAACCTTGGATTTTTCATATAATGGATAATATTATATTGCAAATAAAATAATCAAAATTATTATTATTATTAAATAAATTATTAATTACGAGGCTTTAGGGCATAAATCCCAACAGACACGCGTAGTCCAATTTTTCTTTTTTCCTTTTCCTTTCTTTCCTTGAATGTTAGGATTCTTGAGCTGTATTAATTTGAATATTTTATACTCTTGGATGGTTGTGATTGTAGAACTTACGTTTGATTTTGAGTTGTTATATATCATAGCGCTATTTATGCATCCTTGTGTTTGTATTCATAACTTTTGGCCAAAGTTATTTCTTAGAATTTGAGTTTTAGCTTGAAATAGGAGAACTTGAATTGAGATGTGGTTGCATAACAAATAACGGAGTATTGCATGAGAATGAATATTTTGTTATTATATGTCATTATAGAATTCCATTAATGTTATGCATAAGTAGTAAAAATAGACTGAAAGGGTGATTTATTACTTATGGATGAGATCGATTGAGCTTGAAAAAGTTAATTAGATAAATCAGAAATTATTGGCTTATAGTGTTGCACGGTATAACTGTTCTTAGTCAAATTAAGTTTGTGCTTCATATTAATTCAATCTTCAATGTCTCTCTAAATGGACTCCAACCCTGTAAATATTTAGCTTAGTTTTATATTCTTGTTTCAATCTAAGTTTAGGTTCTCTAAATAAAATTAGGCGTGAGTAACTATGGTATTTAATTAAATATAAAAACTCCAATCCCTGTGAATGACCTTGGCCACTACTATTGCAAAATATTTAGAGGTCCAGTTCATAAATTTATCTTATAGGAGCCTTCGACAAACTCTCTTTATCATCGAGTTGGCTGAATGTACCAATCTACGTTCTCAGCTTCGTCATCTTTGTTGGAGGGAAAAACTTTGTTAGGAAGGCATGGGCCAACTCGTATCATGAAGATATACTAGCTGACTTCAGGGATTCAAGCCAATCCTTAGCTTTGACTTGCAATAAGAAAGGAAATAATCTCAGTTTAATAGCATTAAAAGAAACCCCATTTAACTTTACCGTGCCACAAATCTCAAGGAAATATCTGAGATGCAAGTGTGGGTCCTCCGATGGATGCCCTTTGAAAGAGTTGTCCAGCGCCGTTTGTATAAGCCCTGATGGGCGCATGCACAATCCCTAAATGGTCTGTCAAGAATACGGGCTGGAAATAGTTGCAGATCAGTTTCCTCTCCTCTTCATTGCATTGTTCTGCCATAGTGACTCGGGTTTCTTTCCTTAGCCTCTTGCAAGTTCTGTCAATCTCAAGATCTAAAGGCAAAAGGTCAACTCCCTAATTACTATGCATTAACCAACAACCTTCTCAGAAAACAAAATCAAACTAAAAATAAAAGAAAAAAGCAACAAAAACAACAAAACTCAGGAAAATAAAAACAAACAAACATGACAAGTATATACAAGAAAAACACACAAAATCCGTAAATTAATTCTTCCTATTTTCTTCCTAATATAAATAAACTTTAAAAAAAAAACATTGTCGCTTCCTCGGCAACGGTGCAAAAAACTTGATTATTGTAATTTTCACTCAAGCGCACGCGATCGAAGTAATAATGAAACGACACTAGAGTACCGAGTATCATATCCCATAGGAAGTGAGAATGAAGCTTTTTTTTTCTAGTTAATTAATTATTAGAATTAATCAAGCTCGAAATTATTTAGGGCAAAAACTATGGCTAACAAAATGCTTGAAAATTAAATCTACACTAGAAAGCCAATTAAAGAAACGAAAATACCAAATTAAGGGGAAGTTAGGGGATTGAGCACTAATTAGGTTGTAATTATGGGAATTGGACGTGACATTTAATTAATCTCACTAATTCCATAAACCTAGAGCTACATTGGTCGAAATCTCCTGTCAGTCTCATTCAAACATGCTAATTAATCGCTTGCCTAAGTGTCTTTAGCACTAATTGATTAATTAATTAGGATTAAGCCCATTCATATTAAGCCTCACCCGTCAATTGTTGTTCCTATGTCACGTAGGCAATTTTAGGGCGTTAATTGAATTAATTCAGTCCTAAATTCTCTTAGTCGAGCTCAATTAAGGACTGTAGACAAGTCTCGACGCTACGGACGAAAATTCTCTTACGCGCGCATTTCTGGCTTCTCAACGCATAAAGCAGCGTCTCGACTCTGCTTCTGCGGGAATTCGAGATTGGAAGGCTTCACTTATAGCGTTGAGACGCTATGGACAGCGTCTCAACGCTGTCCATAGCGTCTCAACGCTGTCATTTTGGGCTTCCTCACTTGTAACACTTCTTCTACTTATCTTCTTTGCTCCAAAGTGTGTCTTTAAGCTTTAATTAAGCTCCAAAAAGCCCGGTTATCTCCAATTGCTCAAAATCTACAAAATAGATAAAAAAAATGCATGAAAGCTCACTGTAAACATATAAAGCCAACACAAATCTAAGCCTAGAAATAGCACACCTTTGAGTGCTATCAGAGACGCTACAAGCAACGTCGAGATGCTACCCTTAATTAGACAAGCGTCGAGGGGGGCTTGTCGCAGCATCTTTGGACCTTACTATTACAGCGTCGAGACGTTGTCCTGCATCTTCACGTTCTAGATTTGTGACAGTGTCTCGACACCATTGGGCAGCATCTAGACACTGTCGTACATCTGAGACTTCTGTCTTTTAGCATCGAGCGAGGCCTGTGCCTAGCATCTCAACGTTGCTTCAGGGCCATAATGGTCAACCCTTCATATATGTTTTCTTCAGTGTCCGATTAACCTAAAATTTTGCTCATTTTCACCTTGATTTTACATACTTTCCAAAAATAGGCCTTGCTCCCAATTTTCTATAAAATATTCAATTAATTCCATAGAAATGAGAGGAAAAAGCATAATTTAGGCATGAAAAGGCATGTTCAAATTAGGTCTTATCAATACCTGTGAGCCATGTAATTCATCCAAAAGTTTTTTCAAAGTTTTTTCAATTACCAGAATTAGAAATTCATCAGGTATAATGACATTGTTGAGAGCACGGTAATCTACACAGAACCACCAGCCCCCATCTTTCTTTTTAACCAACAATACCAGACCAGAAAAGAGACTAGTACTCAATTGGATGATCTCTGCTATGAGCATCTCATCCACCAACCTTTCAATTTCTCCTTTCTGAACATGAACATATCTATATGGGAGTACATTCACTAGTGGTCTACCTTCAACAAGCTGAATTTGATGATAAATATCCTTCTATGGAGGTAAATCCACTGGTACTTGAAACACATCCGTCTAATCGTTGTACTAGATTGGGTAATGTAGCATCTAGAATTATCATCTTTCAAGAACATTCTTATCAATGATTAAAGCTTTGAATTCTACCAAAAACCCTTGGTCATGTACATCCCATGTCTTCATCATCTTTTTCAACGTCACTCGGGCTTTATTCAAAGTTAGGTCACCCTTTAGTGTAACTTGGAAAGAAGCCATGCCAACCCTCATGGTTAATGATTTCTAATCAACTTCTGTAACTCCCAACGTATGAAGCCATTGCATGCCTAAAACCATGTCAACATCGCCCAAGTCTAATAGCATAAAAGTTTAAACGATAGTCATATTAGCAATCGTGAGTAGCCTTGCAAACCCTTTTTCGTTTGACTACCACCCTTGTTCCCATAACCCCCCTCATAGTGTGTCGTCTCCATTAATGGTAACTTCGATGAGTCAACTAACCTTTGGGCAATGAAGTTATGGGTTGCTCTACAATCAATCAGTACGATGGCTTCTTGCTAATCTTTTTTTCCTTTCATCTTAATCGCTCCTGGTGTCGTAAGCCCACTACAAGAATTTTTGGATCTGCCGACGTTATTATTCCCGACGCTTTAAAACTGGTCGGCCTAAGTAGCTACTCCCGACGACTTTTATAAACCGTCGGGATTATTCAAGAACCGCCGACGATTTTGAAAACCGAAGGCGGTTTGGGGCGAAACCTCCTACGGTTTTCAAAACCGTCGGCGGTTTGGGGCGAAACCGCTGACGATTTTGAAAACGCTCGACGGTTTGGGGAAAAACCGCCGACTGTTTACAAAACGGTCGGCGGTTTGGGGCGAAACCGCCGACCATTTTCAAAACGATCGGCGATTTGGGGAGAAACCGATGACGATTTTCAAAACCGTTGGCGGTTTCGGGCAAAACCGTCGACGGTTTACAAAATGGTCTGCGGTTTGGGGCAAAACCGCCGACCATTTTCAAAACCGTTGGCGGTTTTGCCCCAAACTGCCGACCGTTTTCAAAATCGTCCTCGGTTTCGCCCCAAACCGCCGACCATTTTCAAAACCGTGGGCGGTTTTGGTCGAAACCGTCGGCGGTTTTAGTCGAAACCTCCGGTTTTGATACAAAACTGGGGGCTCTAAAAAGAGCCCTCATTTCCTTCTTTTCCCCCCAATTATTTCCCTCTTTTCCCAATTTTCCCCCTTCTCTCTTCCCTTTCATCTTTCAACATCATCCACCTCCCACAGCCACAGCCCCGCCGCCTCGCCCCTCCGCCGCTGCCGACCAGTCCGCCGCCGCCCCCCAGTCCGCCGCCTCTGACCGCCCCACATTTTATCTCCCCCTTCCATTTTCTTCTCTCCTTCTTCCCTTTTCTTCTCTCCCCTTTCCTTCTCTCCCCTTTCATTCCCTCCCACCCCGTCGCCGCCGCCACCACCCCTCTCTTTTTCTCTTCTTTCCATTTTTTTCTCTTTCATTTCTTTCTCTCCCAACCCCATACCCCCACCCCGCCGCCAACCACTCCCGTCGGCCGCACCCCGTCGGCCGCCGCCCACCACTACCACCGGCCGCACCCCGCCGCCCCCACCCCGTCGACGGCCGGCCACTATTGTGGTAATATTGTAAATTTTTTTAGTTATTAAATAGGTAATATACTTAAATTAAATAGTATTTTGTAAATCAATTTTAGTTTATTGTATTTTTGTTTGTTTAATCATGGATTTGTGAGTTCAAACAATTTGGATCTCAAACCAACAAAGCTTCTAGCTCTTTTGGTGAAAAAAGTATGTAAAAATCTAATTTTAAACTTTTTCGAACTCAAACAAAGGATGTTTATTTTGCTAAATCGAATTAAGTTTATTGTGATTTGGTTTGTATAATCATATATTTGCAAGTTTGAACACTTTGGAGCTCAAACCAACAAATTTCTAGATTTTTTGGTGAAAAAAAGTATGTAAAAATCCACTTTTAAACTTTTTCTAACTCAAACAAAGTATGTTAGATCATTTTCTAAAGTTAATTTTATTTATTTTTAGTTAATTATTGTAAAGTATGCTAGTTATTGTAAATAAATAGAACTACATGTATTTGGTTTATTTGTACTTTAAAGTTAATTTTAGTTATTTTTTAGTTCTTTATTCTTATTCATGGATATGGAGTTGAATATTAAATATAGTTGGTTAGACTTTTTAGTATTGTGTAGACAACATAAGTTGGTTAGACTTTTTATGTGTAGATGAGTTATATAATTATGTTGGTTATATAATTTTGACTTATGTTGATTATATATTTATGTTGATTATCAAATAAACATAAGTTAGTAGATGTGTTGGTTATTATGTCTTATGTTGGTTAGACTTTTTTATGTTTGTTATCAAGTAAACAAGATAAGTTCTAAATTTGTTATATAATTATGTTGGTTTTATAATTATGACTTAGGTTGGTTAGACTTTTTAGTGTATTCGTTACAATCCTCATATAATTGAGAAGTGATTTGTGCAATTTTCAATTTATTGTCACTACCAAATTAGCAATGGTTATAATACTAGAGTTTAATTGTACCAATTGCATAATGACCAAATTATATATATGTTTTTTTAAAACAGGGCATTTCTGTTGAAGGATTAAAACAAAGTCTTCAAACGGGCTACATACTCAAGGTCAATACTTTTTTTAGTTTAATTGTAACTATACTTTTCATACTTTTTTTTCATACATATAATTTTCATACTTAAGTTTTTCTTTTGATAAGTAGAAATTGAAATGAGAATTTTATTAGGTAGTTACTTGATAAGTAGATTTGTGTTACTTCTTTTTTTTCTTTAATACATTATGCAATAGTCAATGATTGGCATAAATCAATACCTAACCTATATATTGATGGATTACCATGGTGGGTCATAATAAATCATTCAATTTCCTATATATTAACACATGTTTTTACTTTGAACTTCATTTCTATGTATTTGTAGTTGCATTTTCAATTGTTAGCTTTTAATATATTATTAAACTATATGAACTTGCTAGCATATTAAGATTGAAATTTTAGCTTATTAAGATATTCAATTTAATTTAGCTTATTAAGATATTGTAAAAACTTAAGTATCTAATTAATGTGCTTTGTAATTAATGAATGTTCTTGAGTATATGTGGGTTTAATAGAGAAATTAATCATCGTGCAATCAGTAGCTAATTTATTAATTAAACTATCCACATACTTTAAATATTATTGGGAACACACCAGTACCCTCCTCTACATTCTTAAATTTTAAATATTATCTATCAAAGTTGGATTATGAATTTCATATTACAAACACCACATCAGGCCCCACTTCTATAATTGGTAACTTTTAAAATTACTTTACCCACAAGTAAGCCATGAATATAATTAAACTTTCTTTGCATAATTTCTGTAAATTTTTAATATAATAACTATGTTTTTAGTCCCTATATACTATGATATTGGTAATATTTAAGTTTTTATTATTTAATTAGTTTATCAAGAGTTAATTAAGACATTTTTTTCATTAATGCTACTTAAGACACCAATCTTTATAATTGAATGCTTATAACTTATCTTTAACAAACCCACGCCTCCGTATGAATAATTGTGGCTTGTTTATCCCAAAAAACCAAAAACATTTATAAATCAAAAAACTATAAACATCATTCAGAATGGTTATGAAATGGGCCTTAAGATATTAATTTGAATTTGTAGCTCAACTTGCTAGCCAAAAACAGTATAATTAAACTTGATAGCCAAAAAATTTCTACATTAAGGGTTTGGGACAAAGTTAAATCTATCTTCCTTTGTCTAAATCCTACAGGATTGAACTTCTCACAAACTAGAATTGGACTTGGAAGGTGTATAAAATTAAGGGTAAGGATGAATAGAGATTGGATTAAAATTAGAGACAAGTTGTCAACCGAGTATATAGAAGGAGTAACCCAATTTTTAGCAAAGGCAAAGTTTCATGTTAATGACTCAGGAAAAACAAGATGCCTATGTAAAAATTGTATGAATGCAATGTGGCAATCGTTAGACGGAGTAGAGCGACATCTATTCACATATGGAATATCCCCCTCTTATAGTCAATGGGTATATCATGGAGAACCTACCAACTTACCTAGGTTTGAAAGTTATACAACAGGGTCAGTACACGATGATAGAACAAGTACTACAGAGTCTAATGATTTCAATGGAGAGAATGAGATGTTCAACCTTTTGAATGACCTTCAAGTCCCAATTGCCGAAGCAGATATAGGGGAAGACAATAATTTTTAAAATGAGATGCTCCCTAATGTCCATGAGAAGGATACTTCAACCGTATTTGAGGATTTAATGACCGAAGCATGTAATCAACTATACCCTGGTTGTACGCGATTCTCGTCATTAAACTTTTTGGTAAGATTGATGCATATTAAGGTTCTTAACAATTGGAGTAATAAATCATTTGATATGTTACTACAATTGTTAAAGGAAGCATTGCCAATCGATACATGTATACCTAGTTCATTCTATGAAGCTAAGAGGAAGTTGCGTGACTTAGGGCTCAGCTATGAGTTAATTCATGCTTGCAAGTACGATTGTATATTATATTGGAAAGAATTTGTTGATTGTCAACAGTGTCCAACATGTGGTGAGTCTCGGTATAAAGTGAACGATGGCAAAGGGAAAAAGATTCCACACAAAGTTTTACGTCATTTTCCATTGATACCAAGATTGAAACGAATGTTTTCATCAAAACATTTTTCTTCTGAAATGAGATGGCACAAAGATAAACGTGTTAAGGAAGTTGGTGCATTACGACATCCAGCTGATGGTGAAGGGTGGAAGCATTTTGATCGTGAATTCCCTCAGTTTTCTTTGGAACCACAGAATGTTCGGTTGGGATTAGCATCAGATGGATTTAATCCATTCGAAAATATGAGCACTTCATATAGTATGTGGCCGGTGGTGCTAGTTCCATACAATTTTCCACCTTGGAAATGCATGAGAGAAACCAACTTTTTCATGTCTTTACTTATTCTCGGGCCAAAATCTCCTGGTAAAGAAATTGATGTTTACTTGCAACCATTGATTGAAGAGTTGAAAGAGTTATGGAATAATGGTGTGCGCACTTATGACTCAGTTAGTGGCGAGTACTTTCAACTGCACGCAAGTTTGTTGTGGACTATTAATGACTTTCCTGCCTACGGCGACTTATCTGGGTGGAGTACGAAAGGTTACCAAGCATGTCCCATTTGTAAAGAAGATACTTCATCTTTTAGGATAAGAGGTAAAATTTCTTACATGGGACATCGACGCTATCTTCCGGAGAGTCACAGTTGGCGTAAGAGTAAGCAATTTGACAGAAAGACTGAGTCTAGACCTCCTCCAGCAGTACTGGATGGAGATGAGATCTTGCAAGAAGTTTGTATGGTAAACTTTCCTGTGCTCAGTAAACATCCAGCGAAGCAAGATAAGAAACGGAAACGAACTGATCTTAATTGGAAGAAGAAAAATATTTTCTTTGAACTCCCGTACTGGTCAAAACTTATGTTAAGACATAAATTGGATGTGATGCACATTGAAAAAAACATATGTGACAACTTGGTTGGTACATTGTTAAATATTGAGGGAAAAACCAAGGACACAACAAACTCTCGATTGGATCTAGAGGATTTGAATATACGGAAAGATCTACACTTGAAGAAGATAGGCAATAGGGTTGTAAAGCCACATGCTGCATACACGCTGACTACCAAAGAAAGGGTTGATTTCTGTAAGTTTCTAAAATCAGTGAAGTTTCCAGATGGGTTCGTATCGAATATATCATGATGTGTTAGTGTCAACGATGGAAAACTGTGGGGGTTGAAAACTCACGACTCTCATGTTCTGCTTCAGCGACTTCTTCCTATTGGTGTTCGAGGATATTTACCTAAGGATGTGTCCACTACTGTTGTTGAGCTATGTACATTCTTTCGTGATCTATGCTCGAAAACAATACGCACAAGTGATTTGGATCGGTTGCAATCAGATATTATAATCATACTTTGTAAGTTGGAAAAAATATTCCCACCTGCATTTTTCGATGTAATGGTGCATCTTGCAGTTCACTTGCCATATGAAACCAGAGTTGTGGGTCCTGTTAGCTACAGTTGGATGTATCCTATTGAGAGAAGTTTACGAACATTTAAACAATATGTGCGAAACAAAGCACGTCCTGAGGGTTCCATAGCAGAAGCATTTGTAATGAATGAATCATTGAATTTTTGCTCTTTGTATTTAACTGGGATTGAAACGAGATTCAATAGAGATGAACGAAATGATGATCAAATTTCCATGAACGAGATTTGTGGTGACTTTGAAGTGTTCAGACAAAGTGCAAGACCATTGGGGGGCTCAACCGCAAGAACCTTATCCACTTAGGAGAAACGAATAGTACATTGGTATATTTTGAACAATTGTGATGAAATAAAGTCTTATCGTACGTACGTCTCGAACATTATAATTCTCAATCTCAATCTCAATATAAAATTGAAATAAATTTGAGACTGAACGTTTGATTTATTGTCTTAATAGACAACATTTGTGACTAATTCGTCCAGAAGCACAGACTGCCAAAGATTTATATAAAAGACACCAACTCCAAATTTCTGATTGGTTTAAGGCTCATGTAAGTTGAGATTTATGAGAGTATATAAATGTAATTTAAATCATGAGTAAGATTTGTAACGTATATTAATGAATTAACAGGTTCTCTCATTGCGTGAAAGTGGAAATATGTCTGATGATTTGTACTCAATGGCGATGGGACCTAGTTTTCAAGTGCGCTCTTATAGTGGATGCATTGTTAATAGAGTACACTTTCACACTATAACGCGTGATAGTCGTCGAGCTACACAGAATAGTGGAGTCCTAGTTCCTGGAGAAAGTGAAAGTCAAGGCGATGAATTGAATTTCTATGGTGTATTGACTGAGGTGTTGGACTTAGAATATGTGAAGAGAAGACGTGTTATGATATTTAAATGTAAATGATTCGACACAGACAGTAAAAATAATAGATCACACTTTCATTTAGGGTTGAGATCAATCAATACATCTCACTATTGGTATGTGGATGACCCTTTCATCCTTGCTACTCAGGCACAACAAGTATTTTACCTCGACGATCCGAAATATGGCAACAATTGGAAGGTGGTGCAAGTGGTTCAGAACAAATGCTTGTGGGATGTTCCAGAGGTAGAAGATCTTGAAAATAACCAACTTGAGTTGATAGAAGTTGAGGATGGAATTAGAGTTAATGAATCAATTCAGGAGAATGCATTATGCAGGGATGATGTTGATCCCACCATCGTGGAAGAGCACCTGAGTATAAGAGTATCATCAAATAATGATAATGATTTCATAAACGATGAAGAAGAGGATGTAGAAGTTTCTCCTGAGATTACTTCCAGCCCCGATGACAATTCTGACTCAGATGATGATAGCGATTAACAATTGAAGTAACTATGTATTTCATTACTTATTTTAGAATTTTTTTATCCTTATTATTTTATTTGTATCATTCATTCGTTTCATGTGTGCTTTTAGAGAGACAATGGTGCATCCTATTCACTTGGAAACTGAGGCGACTAATCATTTTGCCAATGCCGACTCTACTGCAGACGTTGGAAATGTTGCAGTGTCTTCTACAGGCGAGACTTCAGGTTAATCCTCTTATAAACTTTTGTACATAATTTTGCATTTACATACTAGCTTAATTATTTGTGTTTTAGATAATTCTACACGTAGAGTAAGGGGATATTCGAGGGGCATAGAGCTAGACAAATATGTTAACTTACATGGGAGAATTCCAATACATATAACTGATGAGTTGAAGAAGCCTGTGTGTAATTTTGCTACAAAGTTTAGCAGCCATATTGGCACAATTGTAAGAGAATCATTTCCAGTCCGTCTATCAAAGTGGAAAGATGTGTCCACAGATCTGAAGGACCACGTAAAAAACAAACTTCTGGTAAGTTTAATTTTTTGTTATTTGTGTTTATGATGTCTAATTTTCTCTAAAATTAATATTATATATTTTTTGTAGAACCATTTCGAGTTGGATATGTCTAAGTATGTCGTCCACGAGTTTATTGAACGTGAGATGCAGACTACATTCAAGGAGTATAGGGCAGAATTATTCAAACATTACAGAAAATATTCTCATGAGGAAGGACGTGCACACCCACATCCTAGGGTGGTTGATATAGCCGATTGGCATATGCTATGCGATAGGTGGGATTCTCCTAAATGGAAGGTATGTTACTTACATTTCTTAATTAATATCACATCTTACATGCACAATTCTAGACCATTTACTAATATTTTATTTTGTTAGCAAACTACGGAGACAAATAAAAAGAACCGATCAAAGCTACCTTTCAACCATCGTGCTGGGTCTAAGACTTTCATTCATATACGAGAAGCACAGGTAGGGTTGAAAAATGTTTCTTGTATTATTTTCTTGTTTTTCAATATTACTAATGTAACGACCCGAATTGTAAGCCCTAAACTCTCTTTTGATCATATTGTGCTCATATTTGAAGTTTTGACATATGCAAATTGATATAGGTTGCACTAAAAGATGTCGTGATGAGATTTGGGAATCTTTTGGATTGTGAACTATAATGTGTATAAAGCTTCATAAGGAGATAGGTAAGCCATTGAATAAGCATATTAAGAGTTGAATTGAAGTAAGTTAAGGTTATTAACAAGTTGGGTAAATTTTAGGTGCATTATGTATTGAATGAAAGTTTTTATTTCTCACAAACTTAAGTAAAGTTGACTAAATGTGATAGGTGAATATATTGTCTTTGTTTTGTTTTTTTTTTTTAAAAAAAGGGGGATTAAGATGTAAATAAGGAAGTAGGAGGTGGCAAAAATTTGTGGAGCCACGAATTTATCTTTGACAAGTGGGTGCTGTCCAGCTCGAAGCTTCTGGAAGAGGATCAACTTCAAACAGCCATATCTCTTAATTTACTGCACCAAATTCGATGATTTTTTAGTCAAACTCTCATAAATTGAGTGTAGAATACGAAAGTGGGTGGCTGTTTTGAAAATAGGAGGAGGAAGGAGGAGAAAATAGCAGAAAACCGAGAGGTGTCATAATTCTCGGGTAGCAGAACAGTGTGAAGAAATCCGTTTCTTTTGAGCTCTTGAGGAGGAATTAGAAGCTGAAACTTTGAGGTAAGTAAGATAAGATGTTGTACTTGAGGTTTATCAAAAAATATTAGGTGGTTGTTTTGCTAAATTTTGAGGAACCCAAGCTGAAAGTTGAACCTGGAATTTTAGGGTACATAATTCTCGGGTAGCAGAACAGTGTGAAGAAATCCGTTTCTTTTGAGCTCTTGAGGAGGAATTAGAAGCTGAAACTTTGAGGTAAGTAAGCTAAGATGTTTTACTTGAGGTTTATGAAAAAATATTAGGTGGTTGTTTTGCTAAATTTTGAGGAACCCAAGCTGAAAGTTGAACCTGAAATTTTAGGTGCAAGAAAAAAAAACTGCTAGCAAGAGATTGAAGGAGATGTGCTTCCATTTCTTTATACCTTACACCCAAGTGCATATGGTTATTATGAATTGAGTTATGGGACTGAATTAGATATGTTTTTAAGGTGTATAAGGAAAGGAATTAATGTTAGTAATTTCTTTTTTCAGGGCAAACGGAGATAGGAATAGCTTATAATCCTTGGAACCCTTTTTGGTGATTGTGAGTGAATCTATTTTAAAACTATGCTTGACCTTTGGTTTGCTTCAAAAGCATAAATGTTGATCATTGAAACATGCTTGACTTACTTTTGTATACTTTTCATGGAGCTTTTAATAGAATGTGATTGATGAAACTTAAGCATGATTTGAATTAGTTTGTAACTATACATTCAAACATGGAAACTAAATTATGGAAGTATGACTTCCTTTAGAAAATGCTTTGTGTAAATCCACTTGGAAACATGTTTAGAAAGGAAAAGTGCAAATGTTGAGAATTTGTTGTTTGTGTTATCAAAACATGATTTCCAACGTAATCAAAGTATGCCCCGGTATGTTGTTAACCCCAAGTACTGAAGGACATTGAGAAGGTACTTGGGAGGGAGGAATTATGATTTCCCGATACTGAAGGACAAAGAGAAGGTATTCGGGTAGTAACTGGTCTAACCCAATACTGAAGGACATAGAGAAGGTATTAGGGAAGACCAGTGTGTCAATGGAATTCCACGTGCACGTGAGAGAGGTATGAACGTTGTTGGTATAGAGATGACTCTACCACAGCTAAGGTTCGAAAGTGGTATCATGATATGAGTTTTATTGTTATGAGCTTCTACGCTTTTGAAATGTCTATTCTTCAGTATGATACTACATTATGAGTTTCTATGCTATACATAATGTGGTGACTTAAACCTGTAAATGGGTAGCATGGTTTGATTATGTTTACAAATAAGTGATAAGTTATCTCTAACTTGTAGCTTGTCCATCATTATGTTTCATCTTTGAGCTTATAATGTTTTTAAGATAGACACTCACTGGGCTTCCCAGCTCACGTTTTTATTATGTTTTCTCTTCCCAGGTAGCAGACGAGTTCCCGGTGCTTAGCCTTGACAAGACCTGTTTGCCACCACGCCGTTTTAGCTCCTTGTATATACACTTTCTTATGTATATAGTTTGTAGTAAAAGCATTTTAGCGGGGTTGTAATAACTATAAAATGTTATGACTTGTTAAAGAACATAGTACTGAAAGTTAATGGGTCTTGCTCATATGTGTATTTGAGCGTTCCAAACTTACTTGTTCAAACGTGTTGTGTTACCTTCATTTTCAGATATATGTTGGGATGGTCAGAGAGAGCTAGTAAAAGGGTTGATTGTCTATGTCTTTACATCTCTTCCTAGGGTAGGCAAGTAAGCTGGGAAGGGGTGTGACACGAATTCCTACGACTCTCTAGATGCGGAAGCACGACCTAGTTACCTCGTTCATACCCAAAATTTCGGCAGCATGACGACGTAACTAGGAGAAACCAAAATTTACAACGACCTGGAAAGAGACATAAACACTTCTATGTTTCAGATAACAGACTCAACATCCACCAAACTATGATAAATGATGCTGAGCTCAATCAACAGACAGAAGAACCTAAGAACTTATAACTAAATACACGGAAACGAAAGGATTTAAACTTTACAGACCAACAACAACAGGGAGCAAGGAATACAATTAAAA
The DNA here is from genome assembly GCA_033996785.1 of Trichosanthes truncata. Taxonomy (NCBI): domain Eukaryota; kingdom Viridiplantae; phylum Streptophyta; class Magnoliopsida; order Cucurbitales; family Cucurbitaceae; genus Trichosanthes; species Trichosanthes truncata. The sequence goes on along the minus strand of JAWPNB010000009.1, from coordinate 35,563,181 downwards.
GCTAAAACAGGGACAAGGAATTTGGTGGAGTCTCCATAGTCTCGTCAAGTCGTCGCTTGCGTCATCCACCCCGAGAATGTGCACAATCTGCAAAACAAACAAAGTAGCAAGGATGAGTATAAATATACTCAGTAAGTAGCCCACTTAAGGGTCCAACTTTTAAAGAAATCATACCAAGCTCTTACTCACACTTGTGCTTAGATTTCAAAAACTTTCTTCTACTATTCTAAAGGTCCATTTAACCTTCCACAACATTCACTACTACCCGAACCTAACTTCGTGTCATACCTGCGAGTCCTGTAACCTAGAACCCAAACCTGTGAAGGTCTATAACCCTCACACTCATCTCAATAGATAAATCACCCCTAGGCTAGCACACAGACGCTAGGGAACGCATTCCCTACACTCAACATAATGGGGAATCACCCCTAGGCTAGCACACAGGCGCTAGGGAACGCATTCCCTACGCTCAACATAATGGGGAATCATCTCTCAGCTAGCACACGGCAATAGGAAACACATCCCTATGCTCAACACAGTGGGGAATCACCCCTAAGCTAGCTCATTGGCAATAAGGAACACATTCCTTATGCTCATCACATCATGATAGCCACACAGGCAACCAGGTAACACATCCCCTCAGCTAGCATACAGGCAATAGGGAAACGCATCCCCTATGCTCAACACAGTGGGGAATCACCCCTAAGCTAGCTCACAGGCACTAGGGAAATGCATCCCCTATGCTCATCACATCACATACGTTCTAGGCTTACAAACTCGCACGAAACAACAGAATTAGAGAAGGTAGCACCAATCTAACGGCCTTTGTACTTTCACAACAGTTTTGGAACCTTTCGGGTCAATCCACCTTACCACATTCATCCAGCATGCCCAAATCACAAACACAAGCTGGCCCGAAGGTTTCAAACACTTTTAATGGGGAACCACCCCCTAATTCACACAAACAAAGGGGAAAAGCAACCCTCAAGCCTTTTCAGCTTCTATAACGTCTTACGCCTCATATATATATATAGGCGAGACACAAATTCTAATGGACCCAACCGAAATGGTACTTACTTTCCAAGCCAGCGGTAGAACGCTCCACTCCTCGTTCTTTTAAGAAGCTATTCGTAGCATATGACCCAGGCCCACCTTCCATAAACAACCACAATCGCATCGTTGTGACCTAGCACCATGGATCACAAACACGAATCTTAAGTATGGACTTTCGTCCCGATACCACATTCCTAAATCAGAACTTTGCATAACTAAAGCCCATACATGTGCCAGCAACCTATTACCCTCCAATTTATTTACTCTAGAATCCCATCTTCTAAACATACCATAAGTTATGGCGACCCTTATCCTTCCACTCACTTTCAGACCCATCTTGAACCTATTAAAAACAACCCGTCGTCCGAACTACTTTAAACACAACTTCATAGGCAAAGATCCCGAATTTGATATGCCCTTAAGGTGCCTTAGATTGTTAGCCGTCCAACCTAACAATTGAGTTTTCTGTACGTGTTTAACCAGCAGAGCATTTCAAGCATACTGAACTCAGACTTGGACAGCATTCATCTATCCAGTTTAGGTCAACTTCCTCTTACAATCATGCTTATAGAGGAACTATATTCAAGGTCATACATGCATTCCAAGGCTCATCACAACAATCATCAAGTTAATTCTTAAACATATAAACATGACAAAGACCCCTCGAATACTATAGTAGCAACACGACTATAGCAACCTACTTAATTCAATCAATGCTTTTCTTGAAATACTATGCTCTAGCATAGATTAGAAAGAACATAGTCACAAACATCCAATCACAAACCTCAAGAAAAACTCATTCAAAGTACTGCACGTGCCATTTACAATCAACTTGAAACTTTAAGCCCCTATTTCCATAATAGCCGCAAATTAGGCCATTTTCAACTTAATCAACCTTCACATCAATTTACTAGATAGAACAATCTTCATAACACAATTATTCAAGCATACTTTCACAATTGACACATTCTCAATCATACATTAAAGTTAACATAAAGAACTTTAAGAGGCTTAAAACCAAATGACTACTTACCAATTTAAATAATAATAATTTGCACTTCTAAAGCATTCCAAATCACCAAATGAAGTCCCGAACAACTCCTTTGCTTGCTGAAATGATGTCAAATTGATTTGAACTCGACAACCCGGCCTCCTAACATAATTGGTAACCTTGAATAAGGTCTCACGCGTTATGGGTAAATTATAAAACACTAAAACAGTCCCAAACTTCCACAAAAAGCCCTTAAAATTCAGTTTAACACTCTTAATCAATTCGAATCATTGTTGGAACACTTACCCATGAACCAAAAGCTTGTTGATTTACTTCCAAAGGGTCTAAATTCATATATTTAAAATCCAAAGGCTATGGGTAATATAAAATAAATTCCAAACTTTATGGATAACTCAAATTCACAAGCATAACCAACCAATAGATTAAATTCAAACTCGGAATACTTACTCATTCCAATTCGAACCTATACACGGCTTGATCGAACACTAAGCTCGCTGGAAAATGACCTCGAAACAGCTTTTTCCTTGCTGTCTGTGCAGAAAACCGAGAGGGAGAGAGAGAAATGTGGCCGGCGGCGAGGTCTTTCCCGGCGAGGGAGAGTTTGGCGAGCTGCAGCTGTGGCACGGCAGAACAACCTCTACAAGGGCTCACGGACTGCAGCGTGCGGCGGCGTTCGTTGATCGTGTGGACTGCGGTTGGGGCGTGCGGCGGAGCTGCTGGGCGTGCGACGGTGAGGCTGAAGGCGTTCCGGCAAGGAAATCCGATCGGTGGCGGGTTTGCGTGCTGTGCGACGAGCTGTGTTGTGCAATCGGAGGCGACGACTTGCTGAAGGCATCCGGCGAGCTGTGTCTGCAACGGAAGAGAGAGAGAGAGAGAGAGAGAGGGAGTCTTTCGGGAGAGATAGAAATTGAGTGTGAGGGAGAGAGTATCGGGAGGAAGAAGAAGAGAATGAAGAAGAAGAGAAAAAAAAATAGTGGATAAGGATGGCTTTCTTCTCTTTTATTTATTTATTTATTTATTTTTTTTAAAACAACTTTCCAATTTCCAAAAATGCCCCTTGACCAATCATTGCTTTCCAAATTTTCCCTTTTTAAACCATTAAATTTCAAATTAACCCCAAAATCAATATACTTATTTAAGAAATTAATCCAACTTGATTTCCAAAATTTCAAAATTAATGCTTCTAAATAAACCGGTCGTTACAACTAATATATTAAAAACTTTGAGTTACAGAAAACAAACGACGGTGTTGAACTTGGACCAATTGAGTTATTCGAAAAAACAAGATACAAAGAAGGAAAAGGGTGGGTGAATCCAGCAGCCAGTGTTGCTCATGTAAGTTTCATACTCTTAACGTGTGTTCATAATCTTATTACTCAAATAATACTTATTTTAATTTTTCTCGTAGAGTCAAATGATAGAGTTGCAAGAGGCACCAAGTTCTGAAGGGTTCCAACCACTCACCCAAGCTGAGATCGTTGAAACTATTTTGGGCCATCGATCGGGCCACGTTAAAGGGATGGGTTGGGGACCAAAGCCAAAACAGAGGCAGTATAGCAGCTCAACATCTGGTGGGGAAACACGACGGGAGCATGAGTTGAGCGTTGAATTGGCTCAACTATGGTCAGAAAATACACATCGAGTAGAAGAACTGAACGAGACTAAAGAGGAATTGAATTGTGCCAAAGCCGAAATTGTGAGCACGAGAGAAGAGTTGACTGAGACTAGACATAGATTGGAAGAAGTTGAGAATCGAACTTCAGATGAGTTGGCTAGCCTTCGATCAATGCTTACACAATTCATCCGCTCACAAGGATCATCTAAATAGGTATGATCTCTCTACAACTACTTTTTTATGGCTATCCTGCAGTAAAGGTAGCCAATGATTTGAGCATTGGATCGGGGGGGGGGGTGTTAGTATGCTTGGAGATTGAATTGAGATGCTTATACATAGTAAGACAAATTGTGTATGGCTATCCTGCAGTAAAGGTAGCCAATAATCTGAGTTTATTTGGTTTGTATGTATGTTCCTGATATAGTTGAATTTTAGATGCTATGTAAATATGTTCATAAATTTTGAAATGTTTTAGGTAGAACTACACTTTTATTTGTCAAAAGTTTTAGTTAAATTGTGAGTTTAAGTTCTTAAGTTTTGAGTTTATTTATGGTTTGTTTGAGTTCATGTTCATGTTAGTTGGTTTTCGAAAGAGTTACTTAATATGTTTAGTAACTTTTGGTTTACTTGCTAAAGTTAGTTTATTTGGTAGAATTTTGATTGTTTGAGTTCGTTATACAACAAAATGGTTGATTAGTTGGTTTCTTTGAGCTTATGTATATGATGGTTGAGTTTTAGATGCTATGCAGGTGTATCGAGAAGTTTGGGCAAAACTCATATATATATATGTGTGTGTGTGTGTTTTGTAACTTTTTTGACAAAGTAAAGTGTGTTTATAATTTTTTGTTTTGAAAAAGTTACTTGTAACTTTGGTTTACTTGGGACAAGATAGATTTGGTTGTGTATTGTTAAATTTGGTGTTATACTTATAAAGTTTTCATTCTCTTAGTTGGTTATGAATTTCATGTGTTGATTAGTTGGTTTCTTGGAGCTTATGTTCATGATGTGGTTGAGTTTTAGAGGATATGGATGCCTATTGAAAATTTTAGGTAATACTCATATTTTTTGATAAGTCTAAGTTAAGTTTAAGTGTGTTCATAATTTTTGTTTCGAAAAAGTTACGTGTAGTTTTGTAACTTTGGTTTACTTGGAAAAAGTTGGATTTGATTGTGTATTGTTAAATTTGGTGTTATACTTATAGAGTTAGATTAATTTAGTTGTTTTGATTGTTTTAGTTTAGTATAATAATTTGATGAGTTTATTATTAGTTTACTTAGTAAGTTATATTAATTTAGTTGTTTTGATGGTTTTACTTTATTATATTCATGGGTTTTGTAACTTTGTAATTTAGTAGAAAGTTTTGATTGTTTTTGTTACATTTAATTTTTTTTAGTTCTTTATAATTCGTTATATATATACTTCATTAGTATTAGGTTTATATGTTAAATTATATGTAAATGTACATGTTTGTGCTTTTGGTTTAGAAAAAGTTACTTATATAGTTATGTAATTTGGTTTACTTATATGAACTTGGTTGCTTTCTTAATTTTGGTGTGTTTTGCTTATATAGTTTTGTAACTTAATTAATTTTTGATACTTTTGAAATGTTAGTTTAGTTGTTATGTTTCTAGTTGCTTTCTTAAATTTGGTGTTTTGCATAAGTTCATGTTTTTATTTTTTATAGGTGGATTGAGTCGACATTATTCTGAGAGCAGGACAAAGATTTACCATGAAGATGGAAGATGATGAGAACTTAGGTTTATTTGTGTCGACATTAAATTACTTTTGTTTCTAGATTAAGTTTATTTGTGTAAAAGTTTTATTTTTATCTTGTATGAATTTATGAACAAGGTGTAATCAAATTTGGTTTAATATAAAGTATTATTTGACTTTTTTTTTGTATATTTTATTTTAAGTGCAATATGTTTAAATTACAGTGAAAATTTAGGCAAAAATATATTGAAATTAATAAAATATCAAAATTATAGGAAATGCCGACCAATTTTCGGTTTGGTCGACATTTCCTATAATTGCCGACCAAACCGAAAATTGGTCGGCAATTGTAGGAAATGCCGACCAAACCGAAAATTGGTCGACAATTGTAGGGAATGCCGACCAAACCGAAAATTGGTCGGCATTTCATACAATTGCTGACCAAACCGAAAATTGGTCGGCATTTCATACAATTGCCAACCAAACCGAAAATTGGTCGGCAATTGTAGGAAATGCCGACCAAACCAAAAATTGGTCGGCATTTCATACAATTGCCGACCAAACCGAAATTGGTTGGCAATTGTAGGAAATCCCGACCAAACCGAGAATTGGTCGGCATTTCCTAGAAATGCCGACCAATTGTGTTTTGGTCGGCAATTATAGGAAATGCCGACCAATTCTCGGTTTGGTCGGGATTTCCTAGAAATGCCGACCAAAAAGTGGCGTCGGCATTTCTAGGAAATGTCGACGCCACTAAATTTTCGTCGGCAAAAGAGTCCCCAACGGGGATATGCCGACGATCATGCCGACGCAATTTTTTACGTCGGGAATACATTTGCCGACGATTTTTGGACATTTGCCGACCAATTTTGGCGTCGGAAAAACTCAGAACTCTTGTAGTGGCCCCACCACCAAATTTAAAGATAGTTCAGCTGCATCGCTTACCTGTACCACTTGCATGGCTACCGACTGAACGACCATATCCAAATCAGTCATCGATTACTTCTCTACTTCATCCTCATGTACTAACATGATATTCAACTCATTTTGCTTACAACAATGACCCGTCATGTACTTCTCCTCATATCTAAAGCACAACCCCTTCTCTTTCCTTACCATAAATTTTGACTTAGACAGACATTTGGTTGGCCCTTCTCGATGTGTAGCCTATTGTGAATGTCCACTTTGTAATGTGATGTACATGTGTGAGTTGTATCCACTGCCTTGGAGTTTTCCTTCATTGGTGTTGAATTGGGTTTGGGTTAGTTGTTTAGGGCTTAATGAATGCAATGACAAGCTTTGAGGAACCCAAACAGGCGAGTTCCTTCTCATCCACCAACTGACCTTCTTCATGATGGTATTTAGCCCAACAAGTTCCCAACACTTAACGACTACTCGAATCTCCGAATCTAGGTCGTTCAGAAATGCATTCTCCAACACTTCCTTCGTTAAGTGAGGCAATGTCTGCCACCAGTCTTTCAAATGTATTCCGATACTCCTGCACTATTGTCTCTTGCTTCACAGCAAGGAATCATCCATAGACTCGTTAAAATAAGAATAACCAAACCTAAGTAAAATTTGTAGTAATAGTAGGCCGAGTCAAACACAAGGAATCACTGGTGATTACTTTTTCTAATTGCAAGGGTTATCAAATGTAACGAAGGGAAGATTTGTTGCATAAAAGTAAATCGCACGTAATTAAAGTGCATAAATATAAAGAAGGAAAAGGAAAAGCTTCAGATCTCACTAAGGCACCGATTTGAAGTCTTTTCTGGTTTCACTTATGTAATGTCGATCACATATTATCAAGAAATCAATTTCAGTAATTATACACTTAACCTACCTCACTGAAAAAGTAGGTAAGTCCCTTAACGGTCCCTTAATTAAACTAAATTAACCCATCATCAATTTAGTCCTAAACTAACACGATAAAAATTGGGCACAATAGCATTCCATAAAAATTGGGCACTATATGTTTATTTCTTTGCTAACTATTGTTTTAACATATGGAAAATAACTCGTATAGGAAGGGACAAAAAGAATTCTATCAGTGACTATCACTAATAGACTTAAATACATATATAATTCTATCAGTGATAGTCACTGATAGACTTCTATCTTTATAAATAATTTAGTTCAAGAATATCTAATTACATATTAAAATTACATTGTTTTCAGGTTGTTGGAGAAAAAGTAACTAAAAAATATAAACTTAAGGTCAACTTTGAAAATGACCCTGATCCTGAGAATGTTGTTGTTGTTGCTGCTGTGAGGCCAAAAAGACAACCAAATCCAACAAAAAAAATCTTGGAGAATACAAAGAAAGGCAAAAAAAAAAAAGAATTTCCAAGCAAATAGAGACATTCTCCAAGATTGAAACATGATGGTCCTTCTTTTGATCACAAAATATCTCAAGAGAACGAATGAATACTTTTTGAACTTTTTTATCATAATTTTTTTGTACTACTTTTTTGAAGTATTATTTGAATGTATAACTTTTTTGAAGGTTACGTTGTAATACATTTTTTTTATATATACTTTAATTCTATGAATGATATTGGTGCATTCTTTTGGGATGGTTGCTGATTATCAGGTGCTTATCGTTTTAGGTGCTTAGGAACTTTTCTAAGATTCTTTAATCTTATCATGCCTAGTTTCTTGTTGTACACATTCCTTAATATTATCATGATGATTAATGTTCAAATTGGGATAATCAGGTGATTGATGTTCAAAGAGCATGTGTAAAATACAAGCTCCCTAAATAAACTCAGCTTCCTGCTTAGTTACTTTACTTTATGTATCAATTTTTGTTGGCTTCTGCATATGAGAGTATATCAGTTATAAACTAGCAATCTATCACTGATAGACTTCTAAATATGATAAGAGTATATCAATGATAGAAGCCTATCACTGATAGACTTCAATCACAACCTAGACACTTAATTAACCAACTCAACAAAGTAAAAGAAAAAATGTGAATATCTACTAGACACATATTGATAGTATTAGTAGTATCACAATAAAAATGTATATTGATGGAAAGAAGGGGAAGGTAAGTACTTATTTACTTTCGTATCAGTATTAAAGTATATCAGTGACTATGTATCGAAGTCTATCAGTGATAGTCGTTGATAGACTTCAATACATGAAATTCTATTAATAAAAGAAGTCTATTAGTGACTATCACTAAATTCTATTTGTATTGAAGTCTATCAGTGATAGTCACTAATAGACTTAAATATGATAGAATTCTATCAGTGACTAGTAATCACTGATAGAATTATATGTGTATTTAAGTCTACAGTGACTATCATTACAAATAATTTAGTTCAAGAGAATCTAATTACATATTAACATGCAATTAATGTCATTTTCAGGTTGTTGGAGTGGGTGAATCTTTTTGGGATGGTTGTTGATAAATACAAAATTGAATGAATATACATTCTAGAACTTTTTTGAATGTTACATTGTAATTTCTTTTTTTTCTATCAATTATATTTGTATAATCAAAACATTTGGTGCATCTTTTTGGGATAGGATGTGTAAAGCATTGAACTTTGCTGAGAATCAGTTGTTTAGAAAGTATGGTTTCGGGTCTTAGGAACTTTGCTGAGGTTCCTTAAGATTTATCCTGCCTAGATTATTGTTGTGCAGAGGCAAAAAAAAAAGTGAATATTGAGCATGATTTAGAGAAAGCTGTGTAAAATACAGAAAACCAAACAATCCAATGCACAATTGACATTCAAAACGGAGAAAACCAAGTAATCCAAACAGATCGAAAAACCAAACAATCCAAAGCATAGTGAGGAATATCCCAAATCAAAAAACTAAACAATAATCCAAAGTAGATTAGCGCCACCAAAATAATCAATTGAAGAATGCAATCGGAGAAGAAGAACCAAAATCACACGAAAACATAAAGTGAAGAATGAGAAGAAGAACAAAAATCAAGACAAAAAACAGTGTAAAAATCACGGCCAAAAACACTCAATCGAAGAATGTAATTGGAGAAGAAGAAGAACTAATCAGAGATGAAGCAAAACGCAAAAACGAAATAGGGAGGAAGAAGAAAATATGCGCCCATACATCTTTAAAATGAGGGCAAAAAAGGAATAAAGAAAATCTATTTTACAGATTTGCCATATTTGCAAATCTTTTAAAAAGTTGCTATATTTACAAATACTAAATCCTAATTTGCTACCCACTACAACAACCCTTTAATTTTATTATTCAAAATTTAGGAGTCTAATTCTTACCGTTTTTAAAGTTTGAAGGTTTAACATTTACATTTGAAAGTTTAGGGGTGTAATTGTTTTAATCACCATACTTGAAAGCTAATAAAAAAATATACCAGAAGCACCCAAAGTGGTAAAAGATCAGAAGAAAGAAAGGAGAAAAAAGACTCAATGCTATAATCGAAGGACCAAGCTTCAAAAAAGTATATTGTATTCGGGGCCTTACAAAGGAGTTTGTATCTCCATTTAAATAAAAGTAAAAAAGGATTGCACAAAAGGACCGGGCATAGAAAAGGTAAAATGGAAAGTTAGAGGAAATTAAGGCAAGACTTTCCTTAATCTTTTGGAGTAAAATCTTCAATCAACATTTATTGATTGCAGATTTGAGAAATGATAAAAAAAAAAAAAAACAAAAAAAAAAAAAAAGGTGCAATTGGCATGTTATCAATGCTGGGGGTCTTTGTCGTAACCAACGGTCAAAACCTCCTAAACTCTTTCCATGATGAGTGTGAGCTGGATGAATACCAACATATTAGTTAGCTACGCAATGGTTCACAGACTTGTTTTTCATTCTTCCTCAAGCTAAAGGGATTTCACGAACGCCCACCTTGCCCTTCAAGTCTTTGAACACATTCTTTTGGAGGGGCCTTGTAAAAATATCCGTCAATTGTTCCTTTGAAGTAACATACTTAGCTGTTAGTAATCCAAGACTAACTTTCTCTCTAACAAAATGATAGTTGAGTTCGATGTGATTTGTTTAGGCGAGAAACAAAGGATTTTAGGCCATGTGTATTGTGCTCATATTGTCGCAAAGTAATTGCGGCGGCTTGGGAACGCTCACGGCAATATCCTTTAGTAGAGAGATAATCCATGTTAGGTCTATAGTTGAGATGGCCATTGCACGATACTCGACTTCTAAACTTGATCAGACCACTGTTGATTGTTTCTTTGAACTCGAAAAAGATGCAGTTTTGTCCTTAGAAGATACAATAATAGGAGATACTCCTTCTAGTATCTGGACAACCTTCCTAATCTGCATCATAAAAAGTATATAGATTTAGTGAAATATTCTTGTAAAATGATTTACCATACCTTAAGGTGGCTTTTGTTATGGGTGTCCAGCTCATTTGTTAGACAAACAAGGTTTTTTTTCTTATGTTTGTGGGCCCAAAATATTGGGTTATATGTTTAGCCCAGTTGGGGTTAAACGTGTGGGCTTATCTAGAAAGCCTAGGTTTTTTTTAGGGAGATAATGACCTAAAAAGGAGAAAAAAAACAGAAGAAGATGTACAGAAAATGGAGAGGGAAGAGAACAGTTCGGTTTTTCAGAGACAGCTTCCACAAAGTTGTCACTTGCGGTAGTTTCAACCGTTGGATCTTGCTGAAATTTGGTCAGCTTGTTGAGGACACATAGGGTCATGTTTTTAACGGTTGGATCGTCGTTTTGAGATTCTTTTTATCGGTAATCTCTTATAGATATAATCTAGAAAACTGGATAGTTTTTTTTAATCTTTCATCTATCTATTGTTGTTCTCTTATGTATGGAACTGTTGGTGGGTTGTGAACCTTTGTATGACTGATTTGGGTTCTTTTTCCCTCAATTTCATCATAATAAGAGAAGGTGACAAGGGTGGACTCCTCACAAGTCCCGTGGTTTTTACTCTTCACATCGAAGAGGTTTTTCACGTATAATTTGTGTGTTGTTTGCATTTAGACTTTTGCAATTTTTTATGGTTTATTGATGTCCATTGCTGGTTGACCGCTTGGAAATTATTTGGTGAATAATTTGTGGTGTATTGGAATATTTTTTTGGTTGATTGTCTTGAAGGAGATCTTGGTGGGTTTGTTGTTATACTATTTGGGCCCTATCAGTTGGTATCAGAGCCAAGATTTAATTTAATTATTGTTATGGAGTCTACTAGCAGTAGTGGAGGTAATTCAATGGTTAGACTGACATCAACCAATTATTCCATTTGGAGACCGATGATGGAGGATTTGTTGTTTTGCAAAGATTTGTATGATCCAATTGAAACAACCATAGAAGCTGATGGCACCATTGCTAAACCTTCAAAACCAGAGAAAATGGAAGAGAAAGATTGGGCTAAGTTAAAGAGGAAGACCTTAGGGACTATTATGCAATGAGTTGATCTTAGCATTTTCAACCATGTGTCTAAAGAGTTCGACCCATATGATTTGTGGAAGAAATTGGAAGGTCTTTATGAAAGGAAGACCGCGCATAATAAAGCTTCATTAATCAAGAGACTTGTTAATTTGAAATTGAATGGTGGGAAGTCTGTTTTTGAGCATTTGAGTGACTTCCAGGATATTATTAACAAGTTGACTACTATGAAGATTGTTTTTTATGATGAATTGCAGGCTTTGTTCTTGTTGAGTTCCTTGCCAGACAGTTGAGAAACATTGGTTGTGACTATTAGTAACTCTGCTCCAGAAGGTGTTCTATCTTTGAATATGATCAAAGAAAGCATGTTCAATGAAGAAATAAGAAAAAAGAAGATGGGAGTTGATAATTCGAATGCTCTTCTTGTTGAGAATCGTGGAAGAAGTAAAGGACCCGAAGGCCGTGGTAACTCAAAGGGAAGGTCCAAGTCTAGAGACAAAGAGACTAGGACATGTTATTACTGCAACAAGCCTGGCCATATCAAAAAGTTTTGCTATCGTTGGAAGAAAGAACAAGGTAAGAAGTAGGACTCCCAAAAGGAAGGAGATGATAAAAATACTGCAACAACGCTTCTACGAGTGATGGTGATCTCACTTTGATTTGTGCAACTAGTGAGTGCCATCATGTAGAGAGTTCAGACACAGAGTGGCGGGTAGATTCAGGTGCTTCATATCATTGTGTTCCCAAAAAGGAGTACTTCATGAACTATCAATTTGGTGATTTTGGTAGTGTGAAGATGGGAAACAAAAGCTCAGCTAGCATTGTTGGGTTAGGTGATATTCATGTGAAGACAAGTGTTGGGTGCATGCTTACATTAAAGAATGTGCGCCATATTCCTGATTTACGTCTTAACTTATTGTCTGCAAATGTCCTTGATCAAGAAGGGTTCCAACATACCTTTGGTGACGGTAAGTGGAAATTGTCTAAAGATTCGATGACAGTTGCTCGTGGTGAGTTGTGTTGCTCTTTGTATAAAACATACTTGAGGGTATGTTCTAGTGGGCTGAATGCAGTTGAAGAAAAAAATTCTCCTAATTTGTGGTATCGAAGGGTAGGACATATGAGTGACAAGGGGATCAAACTGTTGACTGGTAAATCTCTTATTCCGGTTGATAAAACAGTTTCTCTTGACCCTTGTGATCATTGTTTGGCAGGTAAGCAACATAGAGTTTCTTTTTCAAAGAAGTTCACTAGAAAACAAAGAAAATTTGAGTTAGTTCACTCCGATATTTGTGGTCTTATTGAGGTAGAGTCTCTTGGTGGCAATAGATATTTTGTCACTTTCATAGATGATGCTACTCGAAGAACTTGGGTGTATATGTTGAAGACAAAAAGCCAAGTGTTTGAGATTTTCAGAAAGTTTCATGCTATGATAGAAAGGGAGACCGAAAGAAAGTTGAAGTGTCTTCGATCTGACAATGGTGGTGAGTATACTTTGAATGAGTTCAAGTATTATTTCTCACAACATGGCATTAGACATGAGAAGACAGAGCCCGGCACACCACAATACAATGGAGTTGCTGAAAGGATGAACATAACCATTGTAGAGAAGGTGAGGTGCATGCTTAGAATGTCTGATATTCCTAAGACATTTTGGGCTGAAGCAGTGCAATGTGTCGTGTATTTGATTAATCGATCTCCATCGATTCCTCTTGGTCATGACATTCCAAAGAGAGCATGGAAGGGACGTGATCCCACTTATTCGCATATGAGAGTCTTTGGCAGCAAGGCATACATGCATGTGCCTAAAGAACAGAGGTCAAAACTTGATTCGAAGACTAATCCATGTGTATTTGTTGGGTATGGGGATGAAGAGTATGGTTACAGGCTTTACGATCCAGAAAAGAAAAAGGTAGTGAGAAGCAGAGATGTAGTATTCTTTGAGCACGAGAAGGGTGCAGATCTTCTGAGTACAAGGTACACTTCTACTTCAAAATTGTCTTTTGATACTACTAATGGTTTCACTTCTACTCCTATTATTCACTCGTCAAATGAGAATGTTGAGGATGTACTTGATGATGTTGATGAGGTAGAACCTGATGGTAATGTACCAGATCATATTGATGATGATGATCTTAATGAGTCTTCATCAGATGAAGAAATCCATAGGGAAGATGTGCATGACGAAGTGATTCATGAAGAAGTTCATGAGCAGGGGGAGCAATCTACGCCTCAAATGGAGGATACACAGGTTCAAAGGTCCACAAGAGAGCGTAAACCTTCAACAAGGTATCCAAGCTCAGAGTTCATTCTAGTTAGTGAAGGTGAGGAGCTAGAGAATTATCAAGAGGTCTTGTCTCATGATGAGAAAGACCAGTGGCTTGATGCAATGAAGGATGAGATGAATTCCTTGAAAAAGAATAAAACCTATGAGCTAGTACAGCCTCCAAAAGGCAAGAAAGTCTTGAGAAACAAATGGGTTTTCAAGTACAAAAAGGATGGCGAGAATATAGTAAAGCGTAAGGCCAGATTAGTGGTAAAGGGATGCAACCAGAAAAAGGCATTGATTTTGATGAGATATTCTCTCCGGTGGTCAAAATGACATCTATCATAACAGTGTTGGGTTTAGTAGCAAGTCTTGATCTTGAGTTGGAGCAACTTGATGTAAAAACTGCATTTTTACATGGTGATTTGCATGAAGAGATCTACATGGAGCAACCTGAAGGATTTGAAGAAAAAGGGAAAGATAAACTTATTTGCAGGTTGAAGAATAGTCTTTATGGGCTTAAACAGGCGCCAAGGCAGTAGTACAAGAAATTTGATTCGTTTATGATAAGCAATTATTATAAACGAACTACAGCCGATTCTTGTGTGTATTTTAGAAAGTTTCCTGGAGGTAACTTCATCATCCTTCTTTTATATGTAGATGATATGCTAATAGTTGGACAAGATGCAGATATGATTCAAAGTTTGAAGAAAGACTTGTCCAAGTCCTTTGACATGAAAGATTGGGTCCTGCAAAGCAAATTTTAGGCATGGAGATTACTCGTGACAGGAAAGCTGGAAAATTGTGGTCATCCTAGAAGAAGTATATTGAATGGGTTCTTGGAAGGTTCAATATGAAGCATGCTAAGCCTGTTGGTACATCGTTAGCAACTCACTTCAAGCTAGATAAGAGAGCTTGTCCTACAACAAAGAAGGAGAAAGAAGCTATGTCAGCCATTCTTTATTCTTCTGCAGTTGGTTCTCTGATGTATGTTATGGTGTGTACTAGACCTGATATTACACATGCGGTCGGTTTAATGAGTCGTTTCATATCTAATCCAGGTAAGGCTCACTGGGAAGCAGTGAAGTGGATCTTCAGGTACTTGAGGGGCACCTCCAAATTGAGTTTGTGTTATGGAGGTGATAAACCTATACTTCAAGGCTATACTGATGCAGACATGGCAGGTGATCTTGACAACAGAAAATCTACCTCAGGTTATGTGTTTACATTTTCAGGGGGAGCCATCTCATGGAAATTCAAGCTACAAAAATGTGTAGCATTATCCACAACTGAGGCAAAGTATATTGCAGCAGTGGAAGCAAGCAAGGAAATGCTATGGCTTAAAAGATTCCTTCAAGAGTTGGGTTTGAAGCAAAGTGAGTATGTAATATTCTGTGATAGTTAGAGTGCTATGGATTTGAGCAAGAATTCAATGTATCATGCTCGCACCAAACACATTGACATTAGATATCATTGCCTGCGAGATGTGATTGAAGAGAAAAGAATGAAACTGAAGAAAGTCCACACCGACAAGAATAGTGCAGATATGCTAACTAAAGTAGTTCCTGGAAGCAAGGTTGAGCTTTGTAGTAAGCTTGTCGGGATGAGGTTCAAGTGATCTTGGATGTGATCGTGTCTTCCCCGTAATGGGGCTGGAGGGGGAGATTGTTATGGGTGTCCAGCCATTTATTAGACAAACAAGTTTTTTTTCTTATGTTTGTGGGCCCAAAATATTGGGTTATATGTTTAGCCCAGTTGTGGTTAAACGTGTGAGCTTATCTAGAAAGTCTAGGTTTTTTTTAGAGAGATAATGACCTAAAAAGGAGAAAAAAAACAGAATAAGATATACAGAAAACGGAGAGGGAAGAGGACAGTTCGGTTTTTCATAGACAGCTTCCACAAAGTTGTCACTTGCCGGAGTTTCAGCCATTGGATCTTGCTTCAATTTGGTCATCTTGTTGAGGACACATAGCGTCATGTTTTGAACGGTTGGATCGTCGTTTGAGCTTCAGTTTTTCGGTAATATCTGATAGGCAGAATCTGGAAAATTGGGTGGTTTTTTTTAATCTTTCATCTTTCTATTGTTGTTCTCTTATGTATGGAACTGTTGGTGAGTTGTGAACCTTTGTATGACTGATTTAGGTTCTTTTTCCCTCAATTTTATCATAATAAGAGAAGGTGACAAGGGTGGACTCCTCACAAGTCCCGTGGTTTTTACTCTTCACATCGAAGAGGTTTTCCACGTATAATTTGTGTGTTGTTTGCATTTAGTTTTCTGCAATTTTTTATGGTTTATTGTTGTCCATTGCTGGTTGATTGCTTGGGAATTATTTGGTAAATAATTTGTGGTGTATTGGAATATCTTTTTGGTTGATTGTCTTGAAGGAGATCTTGGTGGGTTTGTTGTTATTTTTAGATATCTCATCATGTGCTTGACCATCTTCTAATTAAGTCTTTTAGTTTGGGATCCTGTTGGCGCTGACATGCTATATTAATAGCGAAAGTGATGTGAGGTCTAGTTAGAATCAAGAATTAAAGAGAGCCCACTCTGCTTCGGTACTGAGTTGCATCAATAGCTTCATTGTCACTGGTAGATGGTACTGTGGGGGTTGACATAGGTGTGTTTAATTGAGAGGCTTCAAACATTCTTGATTTGTGTAAGATTTTCTTAGCTTATTTTTGTTGTGAAAGCATGACTCCATTGGTAGTTTGATCAACTTCAATTCCAAAGAAGTAATGTAAGGTTCCAAGATCCTTTAGAAAGAATTCTAAGCCTAGTTGGGTGATGAGCTTCTCCGTGTCTTGTGTGTTAGAACTTGTCAAAATTATATCATCAACATATACCAGCATTAGAGTAAGGATAGTTTTGTAGGGATTTTGGCAATATGTTTGAAGAGAAATTGTCCCACATTGGAAATGTACAAGAAAGTCATGGGCTCCAAGCACTATAAAAGGAGTCTATGGCTTTGGTTTCAAATCATCCCAATTCGAAATACTTTAAGCCTGGTATACTAACTCTAGTTAAGTGAGTGGTATAAAGCTTTGAGAGAGTGTTTCTTTGTAATTGGGGTCGGAAAGAGAATTCTGTGTGATTGTAATAATTTTTCACATAGTAGAGTATTTCTTTCTGTCCGTGGTTTTTTCTCCGGTTTTGGAGTTTTCCACGTTAATTCTTGTGTTTCTTATTTTGTTGCTTTCTTTTAATTTCTCAGTTATTTTTCTGCTTATTCCTACGGTAGTAGTGGGAGGTTTTTTCCCCAACAAGTGGTATCAGAGCTTTAGGTTCGTAGTTTCTTGAGTTTCTGAGTATGCTCTGTGGTTGCAGCACTGTCTAAACTTCCACATCAGAAAAGATTTCTTAAAACGAGCTACAGCTGTTTTGTGAATAGTGTGGGTTGTTCACTATTTGCAGATTCGCTAGGAATGAAAGCAGATATGTCAAGCTTTATGAGTCCAGTGAAGATTGACGTGGAGAAGTTTGATGGAAGGATGAACTTTGGCTTGTAGCAAGTGCAAGCCAAAGATGTGCTGATACAATCTGGGTTACACAAGGCTTTGAAAGGAAGACCGAGTGGTGGTGCTTCTGAAAAGTTAAGCGGTGATGGTGGTCCAGTGGAGTCCAGTGGCGGTTTCAGCAGAGGTTTTAAGAAGTCCAGCATGACTGATGAAGAATGGGATGAATTAGATTTGAGAGCTGCAAGTGCAATCAGACTAATTTTGGCTAAGAATATTCTTGCAAATGTGCATGGAATTTCGACAGCCAAAGAGCTTTGGGAGAAGCTTGAAGCGATGTATCAGGCAAAGAGCATCTCAAATCGACTGTATCTAAAGGAGCAGTTTCACACGCTGCGAATGGAGGAAGGTACGAAAATCTCAGATCATTTGAGTGTTCTCAATGGCATCGTCTCTGAGCTGGAGGTGATCGAAGTGAAGATAAAGGATGAGGATAAGGCACTCAGGCTTATCTTGTCACTTCCGCCTTCTTATGAACACATGAAGCCAATCTTGATGTACGGGAAGCAGACTTTAAATTTTGTTGAGGCTACTAGTAAACTTCTATCAGAGGAAAGGAGGCTGAAAAGTGACAGGCGTACTTCACAGGAGGATTCAGCACTGGTAGCTAGCAATTGGAAGAAGAAGAAAGACTTCGTGCAAAAGAAAGGTTGCTGGGAATGCGGACAGTCTGGACACATGAAAAAGAATTGTCCTAACAGAGCAAGTTCGTCAAAGGGCTCTGGATCGGATGCTAACACAGTCTCTCTTGTTAAGGGAGATGGTGATTTCTTCTAAAGAAAGACAGAATTCATCCTTATGGTATGTCTGCTTTACCACGATAGAGGATGTGATGTTAGCGGTTCCACAAGTATGCACACGGGCATTGGCTTGGCGGTTTATGCAAGGTGTGTGTGGTGGAAGTTATGTCGATGGCTGAAGAACTTCCGGGTAAGCCAAGTAAGTGGAAGTTGCACCATAAATTTTCAGCAGGGTTTATCGGCATGTGACGAAGAAGAAAAGTCTTGGAATGTGACATTCCAAGCAGTATACTTTTATGGTGGAGTAGGTTATAATTCTCTGAGTTGAGGATTATGTTTTTTCAATGAAGACAATTGGTGAAACAGAAGCTGTGAATTCTTCAAATATCTTGCCAAGGTGGAATTTGTAGGAATTTTGGCAATATGTTTGAAGAGAAATTGTCCCACATTGGAAATGTACAAGAAAGTCATGGGCTCCAAGCACTATAAAAGGAGTCTATGGCTTTGGTTTCAAATCATCCCAATTCGAAATACTTTAAGCCTGGTATGCTAATTCTAGTTAAGTGAGTGGTATAAAGCTTTGAGAGAGTGTTTCTTTGTAATTGGGGTCGGAGAGAGAATTCTGTGTGATTGTAATAATTTTTCATATAGTAGAGTATTTCTTTCTGTCCGTGGTTTTTTCTCCGATTTTGGAGTTTTCCACGTTAATTCTTGTGTTTCTTATTTTGTTGCTTTCTTTTAATTTCTCAGTTATTTTTCTGCTTATTCCTGCGGTAGTAGTGGGAGGTTTTTTCCCAACAAGTTTCTCCTTTGAAGATAAATAAAGATGCAGCAACATCTGATGAAATAAATCCCATATGAAGAAGAAAGTGAGATAATCTTTCAGACCAAGCCTTAGGTGCCTGTTTCAAATATTAAATTGATCAATTGAGTTGGTAGACAAGATGTCGTTCTTTTGAGTGTTGGAAATAGGGTGTGCAGTGGTTGAGACATGTATACTTCTTCCTTAAGATAACTATGGAAAAAAACATTCTTGACATCTAATTATATTATCTTAGCAGCCAATTGGAGGTAACGGTTATGGCAAGTATAAGAAATATTGTTGTTGGTTTCACTACGGGGCTGAAAGTTTCCTCATGCCTTCCACTTGAGAGTACCCTTGGGCCTCTAGTCTTGTCTTATATCATTCTATGGATCCATCCTCTTTGAGCTTGGTTATGAATATCCACTTGGAGCCTAATATGTTGGTGTTTGGTGGAGATTTAACCAAGGTCCAAGTGTGATTTTCATGGAGGGCTCGCATTTCTTCCTCCAATGCAGCCTTCCAAAAGGTATTTTCAGACTGTGTTGTAATGCTTTGGTTCTGTCTCACATTTGGTGCTGATGAGAGCTTGGTGAGGAGTGTATTTTCCCTGCTTGTGCACTTTCTGATGGGGCACTGGGTCTAAGAGAGGGTTGTACGTGAGTTTTCTCCGTGTGATCATGAGATGTAAAATCCAAGTTAATCGATAGGTTTTTGCTTATGTCTAGTAATGCATTTACCTGATGCGTGTCAAGCTGCTGCAATTTGATTTCTGTATTGCTGTCTTGGGTTTGGCTCGTTGAGTCATATTGGTTTATGTTCGAGGTACCTGCAGATAAAAATTCCAAATCAATTGATAAATCTCTGCTCATGTCTCGTAATCTACTTACCTTTTGTGCATCAAATTCCTTGAAATTGGCATCTGCATTGCTTTCTTGGATTGAATTTGCACCTGCAGGGATAAAGTATGTGTTAATCTTCACATTCGGTAACAAGCACACCTGTTGCATTGTGGTTTTCTGCTGCTGCTGGAAATGTTGTTTTGAATAGTTGTTTGTGAACTGCAGTTGTACTTCAAGGTTTGAGTCAAATGTTTCAATTTGTGATGAATTTGGACTATTGTTTGTGGGCAGAAAATGTACTTCAATGCTTGGATCAGATGTCTCAATTGGTGATGACCTTTGTGCTTGCTTCGTGAGTTTATTTTCCAAATGGTCATAATTACTGTCCTCCAATACAAGTTGTTTTCTGGTGTAGGTTGCATTGCCCAACGTTCTGTTTATTGGGCATTTGACTATTTTGAGGGGATTGCTCTGGCATGCTTGGTGGATCATTCCATCCTTCAAAATCTGTAAATTCAGAGAGAACAATAGAACTATGAGTACACTGTGTTCTAGTATTACTGCTTGTTTCAAAAGGGAACACGTTCTCATCAAATACTACATGCCTTGAGATATAGATTCTATTTGTTGGTGGGTCCAAACACCTATATCCTTTGTGGATAGGGCTATATCCAATAAAACACGCAACGGTAGGTTCTCTTTTGTAATTTGTTAATTGTGTTGTAGCTTCTAAGGTAAGGGAAACACTTGCATCTAAACACCTTGATGCCACTATAGTCAAGTTCTCGATTGAATAATTTTGAGAAAGCGGACTTTATGTTGAGACTTTTTGAGGGCATTTGATTTATTAAAAAAAAAAAAAAACAGGCTATGAGGAAGGCATCGACCCAATATATTTGGGGGGAACTTTGGATTAAATAAGGAGAGCGAGTCCACTTTGTATTATGGGCCTATGTTTTCTCTCAACAACTCCATTTTTTGAAGGGTGTGAGGATAAGAGAATTGATGAAAAATTCCTTGTTCAAGAAGATTTTTCAAGGTTAATGATGTGAACTCGCCTCCTCCATCAGTTTCAAAGATTTTTATCCTTCTTTCAAACTAATTTTCCACAAGTATTTAAACTTACCAAAGCAATTTAGAAAATCAAATTTCTTCTTTAAGATATAGATCCTACAAAACTTTGAAAAGTCATCTATGAAGCTTATATAATATCTAAAGTTTTTGACAAGAGTTGATGGGGAATGGTCTAGTGTGGAATTTTTGCTATGGAAATATTCAACATGTACTAACCGAATACACCTAAGATTAATATTTTGACAGTAAAAAATCACTCTAAACGCATGCACAATTTAAGATCTACCCCTACTTAATGGCACAAGTATATACCAAAAAGTAGGCAAGTAATACAATAGAGTATTCCAAAGATCAATCCCTAGGGAAAAATTATTCTTACATAAGATTTAGAACAACTTAAATGCAACAGATTTTACTGAACTAACAAAGATCTGGCAGAACTAAACTATGTGCTAAAAATAGAAATAACAATACACAAGATTAATCAACGTAAAGATAATAACAATGACTTGAATGCAATATGACTAAACAGGCTTGGCTCCAGATCCTCATATACTGCTTTTTCCTTTGAATTAGCGATACATGCATAAATTCCTTCTCAAATAGACATAGGTACCTACTTACCCTAACTCTTTCAAGAAGGGTGTTAAGCACAACAAATCTGACTTATTCTTTCATCTACGAGTAGTTATTTTATGTCTAAAGCACCCTAGTGATTAGCACTCTTGTTCCTCTTGAGATTTCCATATATTTTAACCTTTTCAGTGTTAAGAACGTGCTCATACTTCGCTTCGGTTAGCCAAACGGAAAGAAGTAATGGAAGAAGTAAATTGATCAAGAAAAAATTGAGAAATCATCAAACATGTATTACTAATCCATCAGAGTTACAATATAGAGTTCACCACGAGCCAAACCATGAAGATCTAGCCACTCATGGTGGTTAAAAAAAAAAATCAAAGCAATAATAGAGGAGAGATAGTTGAACATTATGCTTAAAAAAAAACTACAGAATTCAATGGCAGAAACAAATTACAGAACTAAAATAAAATCTACAATATAAATAACCGGTGATGCAATGTGACGATTCAACACAACTTCTTCATTTTCTTCCACCAAATGTTGATGAAAGCACATATGGACGGAAATCAAAATGAAATCACAAAGTGGAGAGAAAACTAGGGAGGAGAACTTGGCGACTTGGTTAAAGAGAATCCAAAAACTCCTACCACGTGGTCTAACAACTCTCTATCAATTATGTGTTAGAAATCGTTTCAAATTCTAATCGCCAATGGTCCTCCACTTTTTATATGATTCTTCTATGCAATCAAATATTTATGCGTTGAGGCTTTAGATTCTTTACGACGCACCGATACTTGTGGCAAGACAGCTTTTACTTTTATTTGTCTTATGTTAACACATGACTTCCTTCTCTTGCGTGCATGATGATCTGAAACAAGCAATACCACATTAGTCAATCTTTGGACGCATAAATTGCTAAATTTTTCAAGTTTCTCCTTAATCACCACGAATATGCTTACGTATGAATTTGGTAAAAACTCAATAAATGCATAGATTTTATGCTCTCAAATAAAGGATGACTAAATTATTTATGCAAAATAATTTGTATTTCTACAAGTTATCATGGTCTCCAAAGGTGACAATGAATGTTTTGAAGAGGATAACTACTTGGGTGTTTATTTAGCTTGAAAGGTAGTTGACAACCTTTTTCCATTTGACAAAAATCACATCGAGTTCTAATTTTATTCCAACTAACAACATGTAAGAGATGAGAATTATTTAAATGCTTCATGGACTCATCGTTTAGATGGCCCATATGTTTGTGTTAGGAGTGCTAAGATTGTTAACAAAGTCCCCAATTGGCTAGGGAAGAAAGAGATCCATGGAATATAAGTGAGGACAATTATCTCCATTGGTACGAGGTCTTTTGGAGAAACCAAAAGCAAAGCCATGAGGGCTTATGCCCAAAGTGGACAACATCACACCATTGTGGAGATATGTGTGGAGGGTTGTTGTCTTTATCAATTAATATCAAAGCCATGTACCTAGTTGTGTCGGAGGATTCCTTAGATTCCGAACAAAGAGAATTGGCGAAGCCTCATGTTGACATTGTGGACGAATCGCATAGATCGAACAAAAAGTGCTTGGAGCAGCAACAAGTAATAACTCTATCAAACTGCACTGGTAGAGGAGTAGATCTTTGTTTGAAGGGAGGAAGTGGATGGTACGATAGGTGATCGACGCTGAATATCCCACAATGTGAGTGATCCATTGGAGTGGATGGATTTGTTCAAGGGGAGGGTTGTTAGGAGTGCTAACAAAGTCCTACATTGGCTAAGGAATGAAGAGATCCATGGTATATAAGTGTAGACAATTATTTCCATTGGTATGAGGCCTTTTGGAAAATCCAAAAGCAAAGCCATGAGGGCTTATGTCCAAATTGGACAATATGATACCATTGGAGAGATATGTGTGGAGGGTCGTTGTCCTTATCAGTTCCAAATGTAGAAAGGTGCTTTGTTAGAACTTGTAGTTGCAGTGAAGGCTTAGAGAGCCTACTGGTTTTTCTCGACTAGTGCATAGAGACCTTCTCTTTTATGACCTTTGTCAAAGATTTGTCTCTACTTGTTCTTGATGACAAAACCAAAGGCATAAAAAATGATCGACATTTATTATCCATAGCTAGCTTGCTAACGGATATCAAGTTTTTCTTTATTTTAGGAACAATCAAAATAATGTTTAATTTCAATTTAGAATAATTAGTTTGAACATGGCATGATCCTGTGTGAGTTACTAAGCCATTTCCATCTCCTACATACAATTTTTCAGTTCCATTATATGGTTTTGAGAGGGGGGTCATACCAGGATCATTTAGAATGTGTGCAGTGGACCTTAAATCTGCAAACAAGGTGGAATCAATGATTTCATTCATGCTTAATGAAACTAGAGCTTTAGAAATTTCTTCATTTTGATAGTTGTGATCAAATCTATTCTAGCATTCTATGGCCACATCGTTATACTTGTTGTAGATCTTGATAAGCTGTTATTAATCAACTGTTATTAGTTGTAATTTGTTATTTAGTTAGAATACTTACCTTTCGGTACTCTGTAAAAATAGCCTTATAAATATACATGTGTATTGACTTCTGATATGAATGAGAATTACACTTTCTCTCTGTTGAATGAGAGATTATTACATGGTATTAGTTTTGGTTGACTAACGTCATTGATCCTTTCCATGCGTCTTCATTCCTACATGTGTTGGGTTTTCACGATACCTCTCTTGATACGTCTTGTTACATCTTCTTCTTGATTCCGATTCTCGATTCTTCCATGGCTGATTCTTCCTCCAAAGATCTCAGTTCACCGATCTTTTTCCTCTCAAACATTTGTAACCTGGTGTCGATTCGTCTTGATTTCACCAATTTCGTGCTATGGCGTTTCCAGCTGCACAAGATTTTGGTTGCTCACAGGTTGTTCGGCTTTATTGACGGATCTGTTGCAAAACCCACTGATTCTTCTTCCTTGGCCTATGAAGATTGGATCACCAAGGATCACGCCCTAATGACACTACTCAATGCTACTCTTTCATCAGCCGCTCTTGCTTATGTTGTTGGCTGTTCAACTGCGAAGGAAATGTGGGATACACTTGTTAAGCATTACTCCTCGGATTCAAAAACTCATATTCTGAATCTTAAAACCGATCTTCAGACTATCTCCAACGCTGCTTTAGAAACAATTGATCAGTATATTCGGCGAATTAAAGAATTGAAGGATAAATTGACTCATGTCTCTGTCATTGAAGATGAAGATCTTGTTCTCTACGCACTCAATAGCCTCCCGACTGAGTTCAATACTCTTCGTACGTCTATTAGTACACGCGCATCTCCAATTTCCTTCGCCGAACTTCATGTTCTCCTTAATTCCGAAGCTACGGCCATAGAGAAGCAACTCAAACAGGATGAGGTATTTTTTACTCCAAATGCTCTTCTTGCTACACAGACTTCTCGGAATCAGACTATTAATTCAAATTTTTGCCAAGGTTGAGTTTTCTCTGGAAAAACCAAGACTCCAACTCATGGAAAACCAGTCAACAATGGTCGAGGCTGTGGTTTTTCTGTAAATCCGTTGCCACTCATCACTTCTTCTGGAAAATCATCCCAAGATACTTCATCTCCACGAGGAGTTATTTGTCAAATTTTCCAGAAACCAGGACATAATGCCCTGGATTGCTACAATCGTATGAATTGTAGCTATCAAGGATGCCATCCACCAATTCAATTGGAAACTATGGTTGCTTCTCATAATAATGCAAGTCTTGCTGCTTCCAATTCCTCTTGGTTGACTGACTCTGGCTGCAATGCTCACGTTTCAGCTGATTTGAATCAATTCATAACAATATCTGAGTATTTAGGGGAGGAACATGTTGGTGTTGGAAATGGTCAATCTCTTCCGATTGCTCACACAGGTTGTGGTATCCTTCAAACTCCTTACTCCTCCTTTTACTCTTAAAAATCTACTACATGTTCCCACCATCTCATCTAACCTTCTTTCTGTCCATCGTCTCTGTGTTGATAACAATTGTATCATTACTTTTGATTCTGACAAATTTGTTATTCATGACAAATTTTCGGGCATGATTCTTTACCAATGACCTAGTATTAACGGTCTCTATCCAATTCAATCCGTTGTCTCTATCTCTGGCAAGTCTTCTAGCAGTCCTATTGCTCATATTGGAACAAAGGTCTCCTCCTCTCTTTGGCATAATCGATTAGGGCATCCAGGTGCTTCTACTCTCACTAAAGTTCTTAGATCTTTACATCTACCTTCATGTAGTTCTTATACTCCCTTCTGTAAACATTTGCATTGTCTACTTTTTCCTTCTTCTGTATCTCTTAAACCTCTTGAGTTGATTCATGCTAATATATGGGGCCCTACCCCTGAAATTTCAATAAATGGATACAATTACTGCCTTTCTTTTGTGGATGATTATTCACGATACATTTGGTTGTATCCTATTACTTCTAAATATGATGTTTGCTTTGTTTTCAAGTCCTTTAAGCCCTTTGTTGAAAATCAGTTAGACTCTCGAATTAAAACTCTTAAAACTGATGGTGGAGGAGAATTTATCAATCATACTCTTGGCTCTTATCTTCAAACCAATGGCATTCTTCACCAAAAGTCTTGTCCATATACCCCTCAACAAAATGATGTTGTCGAGCAAGAACATTGCCATATTGTTGAAATGGCCATTACTCTTATGTCTACTGCATCTTTACCATTAAAATTCTGGCCCTTTGATTTTGCAACTACTGTCTATATCATTAATAGGCTACCTTCACCTATTCTCAATCATAAGAGTCCCTTTGAACTTCTTTTCCACAAAATCCTAGATTACACTCTCTTTAAACACATTTGGTTGTGCCTGCTATCCTCTTCTTAAACCATACAACTCTCATAAACTTGAACCAAAATCCACTCAATGTGTCTTCCTCGATTATCCACTTGATTACAAAGGTTATCAATGTTACAATATGAGCAACGGACGCCTATACACTACTCGCCATGTCTTGTTTGATGAGTCCACTTTTCCTTTTGCTGTTTCTACCTCTTCATCGTCTTCCTCTGTCTCCACCTCTATAAATGACCCTACTTCTATTCCTCTTTATCTTCTCTTCAACAAATCTACAGAATCACACTCCGTAGTACCAATCCATGATATTGACATTTCCAACACTAATGTAGCTGCATCCAATATATATATTACTGATAATGGTATTGACATTTCAACCTCTTGTCTTCTTCCTACCACTGATATTGGTACTCAACCAAGTGCTAGTTTTAATCAGCCTATTACTACTAATGATCATCCTATGCAAACAAGGAGCAAATCTGGAATTTCTAAACGAAATTTTTTTCTAGCACATGTTGATAGTCCTACTGAAGAACCAACCTCTATTACCAATGCTTCTAATATTTCTGTTTGGCAAAATGCAATGACAAAGGAGTACACTGCCCTACTATCCCAGAACACTTGGTTTTTAACACCCTTATCGCCTGGAAAAACTTCCATAGGATCTAAATGGGTCTATCGTATTAAAATAAATCCCAATGGTAGTGTGGCTTGGTATAAAGCTCGGTTGGTAGCAAAAGGCTATCATTAAGAAGGAGGAGTGGATTATGATGAAACTTTCAGTCCTGTGGTAAAAAAACCAACTGTTTGGTATTTTTTCCTTAGCTGCTCAATATGGCTGGCAATTGCGCCAATTTGACGTTAAAAATGCCTTCTGTCATGGAGAGTTACACGAAGAAGTCTATATGCAACAGCCGCAAGGGTTTATTGATTCAAGGTATCATCATTATGTTTGCAAGCTTGTAAAATCTCTTTATGGATTAAAACAAGCGCCACGTGCCTGGTTTGAATGTTTTACATCATTTGTTAACCCTTGGCTTTGTTGCTTCTCTATCTGATTCTTCACTCTTTGTACGACATATTGATGATTCTCTTACTTATCTTCTACTGTACATCGATGACATAATAGTTACTGGAACAAGTCAGCTGTATATTGATTCTTTGGTAAATCAACTTAAGCAATGCTTTGATATGACTGATTTAGGGCAGTTGCGATACTTTCTTGGGCTGGAAATTACTTACATCAGTACTGGAATTCTTGTAAATCAGGCCAAATAAACTCGTGATCTCTTACAACGATTTGGGATGTTATATGCCAAGTCTTGTTCTACTCCCATGAGTTTAACTACTGTCTCTAGTGACAATACCCCTTGTTCTGCTGAAGACAGTCAAAGTTACCGTAGTTTGATTGGGGCTTTACATTACCTTACTTTTACCTATCCGGATATCACTTTTACTGTTGGGAAATTGTCTCAATATATGCATGCTCCTAATCATTCTCATCTTGTTGCAGCCAAAAGAGTCTTATGGTATCTTAATGGTACTTGAAATCTTGGTTTATCCTTTCTCAGAAGCTCTGCAGATTGTCTTCGGCTTAACGCATATTCAGACTCAGATTGGACGGGTGACTCAGTTGATAGACAGTCTACATCCGGCTTTGTTGTCTTTCTTGGACCTAATCCGATATCGTGGGGTGCAAAAAAGAAAACAACAGTTTCAAGAAGCTCAACCGAAGCAGAGTATAGGTCTCTTGCATCTACTACTGCTGAACTATTCTGGTTACGCCAAGTTCTCAAAGATTTGTGTATTTTCGACTGAAATCACCTTTATTATATTGTGACAATGCTTCAGCGATTCAGTTGGCTCGAAATCCAGTCTTCCATGGATGCACCAAGCATGTGGAAATTGATTTTCATTTTGTTCGCGAACGAGTCACTCGTAAAGACATTGAGCTTCAGTATGTTCCTACTGCTTACCAGCTTGCTGATCTGTTCACAAAGCCGCATACAGTTGATCGTTTACTCTATTTTCGGTCCAGACTCATGTCTAGATGACTTTTTGTTTGAGGGGGGATGATAAAGCTGTTATTAATCAATTGTTATTAGTTGTAATTTGTTATTTAGTTAGAATACTTACCTTTCGGTACTCTGTAAAAACAGCCTTATAAATATACCTGTGTACTAACTTCTAATATGAAGGAGAATTACACTCTGTCTCTGTTGAATGAGAGATTATTGCATATCTAACATTGAACCTTCTCTTTTTGGCTAGAGTTGAGGCTGCTTTGATTAAAACTTCTGTAGCTTTGTTGGGTAAGAGATTGGCTACTCTCTTGATTGACGTTTGAGCTATTTTGCATATGATTCCTAAAGTTTGGCATACTCAATTGGTTGATTTGGTCTTGGTACGTTCCTTTTCCCATAGGAACATAATTTCTTCCTCTTACTCTGGACCTTCCTCTTTGTCCAAGAAAGCCTTGGTTGTGATCTATATTTTGTTGCTTTTCTTCTTTTGTCTCACCATTTAGTTGCCGTTCATGATTCTTAAGAGCTAATACAAATTGATTTAAGATGGATGAGGAGCCTTGGAAAGCATTGCAATTCTCAAATCCTTATACTTACCTCCCAATCCCCTTGGCAAGAGGGAATATTTTGGTTGGGTCATCAAGTAGTTTTTTCATTGCAGCAAGTTTGTCACACAACCCCTTGAATTTCGTCAAATATTCTTCTGTGTTCATACTCCCTTTCTTTAAGCTAATTGAAGCTTCATTCAAATGAATCTTGTTTTCTTTGGACATGGTGAGGAGTAGATCTTCAAGAGATTTCAACACTTGATAGGCAGTTCCCGTTGCTTCCATCATGGATAGGACTTCCTCTTGTTATTGTTCCCAAGAGCCAAGAGGTCAACAACCCATCATTGTTCTCCCATGTATTGAATTGTTGATTAGAAGTAGATCTTCCTTCTGAGGTGATTTCTCGTACAGGAGAGCTATCTTCCACTGGGTGATGTTTAATGCCCATGCTTTGATGAAAGGCATTACTTGAGTTTTCCACAAGAGAAAATTAGAGGGATTGAGTTTTATAGAAATCAGACTTGAACATTGGTGAAGAAATAGCTGAATATTAAGCTTCGTAGCTTCAATTTTTGCCATGAGGGAGATGTGGGCTTTAGACAAAAAAATTTCAATGTCCTTTTGAGCAAGCTCTGATACCGTAAGAAAACATATAGCAGAAGCACTCAAAGTGGTAAAGGATCAGAAAAAAGACTTTCTCAATGTTATAATGGAAGGACCCAGCTTCAAAAAAGTATACTGTTTTTAGTGTCTTACAAAGGAGTTTGTATCCCCAATTAAATAAAAGTAAAAAAGGTCTGCACAAAAGGACTGAGCATAAGAAAGGCAAAAAAGAAAGAGGAAATTATGGCCAAGACTCTCTTCAATCTTTTCGAGTAAAATCTTTCATCAACACCGTGGGCCAAACGAGGGTTAAAATAACCCACCCAACTCCACACAAGTCTTACTTGTGGGCCAAATAGCCCCTTATTGATAGCAGATTTGACAAATGATACAAAAAATGAAAGGTGCAGCTGGCATATCATCAATGTCAGGGGTCTTTGTTGTAACCAACGGTCAAAGCCTCCTCAAAAGGGCATTATATAATTGATTTTGAAAAAAGAGATTTAGTTACAATTGATTTTGTAAAATTCATTTTCATACAATCATATTGATGTTTGATTCCAAACTTTTAAAAGTGATTTACATATATATTAGAAGTGATTTTGAATTATTATGTTTGATTTCAAAAGTTATTTTAGAATTACCAAATTACTAAAAAGGGCATTATATATTTGATAAATTATTTAACTAAACCATTGTGATAAATATCTATTTTTATTAATTTATTTTTTCATTTATTTATTGTTAAATTTGTATCTACATGGTTAATATGTTGAGTAAGAAAAATACACATAATAAATATTAAAAGAAAAAATCTTATTCAATCTATAAATGTTTGTATGATTAAAAAAAAAAACTTAAACGACATATTATCTATTGAAATAAAAACTATATAATAAAGACATTAATGAGACATAAGAAGTTTTGCAATTTTCTCCCGCTTCTCTTCCATCTCCCTTGCATGACAAGAAGTTTCACTTTACACTCAACTTATTTCTTTTGTTACTTGAGGGGAGCAAATCTTCATCATCGTCGTAAGGCTTTAACTCAAAGTCAATTGTAGAATAAGTTCTTATAAAATAAATTAAACGACAGGATTTTCGAGATCTTCAACTATATATCTCAATTCAATAATAATAATGATAAGTAAATAAATAAAATCCCATACACAAACAGAGAGAGAGATTCAAAACCAAGATGTGTGTGTTCATTTATAACTAACAAATCGAGAGACAATGCCACCAGGAAACAAAAGTTGAGTTTTCTAGTAAGAGAATGCACAATAGACATGGATAATCAGTGACACTAGAAGATTCAAGTAAAACAGAAACAAAAGTAAAGATAGAAATCAAATCGAGAACAACATACCTCAAAACACAACAAAATCTACAAAAAAAAAGGAAAAGCAAAATCAGGAAATCGGAGAAAGGAAAAGCAAACATAAAAGGTGTACCATGAAATCCTACAAAGTTTCTATAAACATAGTGTTAAATCACCAATCAATCCAAAAGCTTAAGTTGATGGGTCGTGACTTTAAGAGGTTGTTTGGCGCGCTAGTTTGGAATCAGGAACTCTGGAAATCCTTGGCTTGAATCAGAAATCCTGGGGTTCCTGATTACTGTGTTTGGGGTGCAAGGTTGAGTTGGGCTGGGCTGAATTTGTTTAGGCTGTTTTTTTAAACAATTTTTTTAGGTTTTTTTTTCAAATCCATTTTTTTACTTGATAATTGTTTACTAAATTGCATATCAATATTTTAACCAATTATGTGGATCAATTGTTTCAAGCATAGTTAATTATGAATGTGTAGTTTGTACGAGTATCTCATTCACTCCATTCACGATGATGTAAAATTAAATAACATTAGTAAGAACATATATTTTAAATAATTAATACGTGGAAAAGAAGAATGATGTTGCTGGAGTAAAGGAAATCCATAATGCAAATGAATGTCTGAAGTTCATATGTCCAAAACACAAACTAAATTAAAACTAAGTAGTAGCTGAAGGTGATGAAGGCATTGAGTTGTCGTCCATGGGGGTTGGAAGTCTATTTTAAAAATTAGGGAATTTAAAACTCTATTTCACAAAGTATTCAGAAAACTATCTTAGGAACTCTATTTTAGAAATTAAAAAATTAGAAGTTTATTTAATAAATTAAGGAATCTAAAACTCTATTTCACAAAGTAATCCGAAACCTATTTTTGGAACTTTATTTTAGAAATTATAAAATTGGAAGTCTATCTAAGAAATTAGCGAATTTAAAAATCTATTTACAAAGTATTCATAAACATATTTTTGGAACTCTATTTTAGAAAAATAAAATATTGGATGTCTATTTAAAAAATTTAAGAAATTAGTTTTATTTTAACCTTTTAAAAAATTGACTACGTAGTCGAGTCACTGGAATGATCGTTGGAGTGATTGTTGGGGTGATCAGGTTGATGGGGTCGTTGGGTTGCCGAGGTGGTCGCTGGTGGTGGTTGCACGTTTGTAACAACCGAAGAAAAATAAAGAATTATTTATTTTATTAGTTTTTTTTAAAACCTTTTTGAATTAGGATTTTATCTTCTTTTTAAATTAGGAGATAAATCTTTATTTATTTATTTATTTTTAAAAAAGAAGATGATCTTTTAAGGGTTTTGATTAGGGTTCTTTTAAAAATGGTATTTTAAGCCCTAACCTTTTTTTTATCAAAAGTTTTGACGGCAAAAAGAGAGAAAAGAAGAAGTCAGTTTTGCAGTTTCCTCTCTAAAGAAAAAGCAGTAAGTTTTCTTCCCTTTTATTTTGAAGTTTGTTTTCTTTCTTGATTGATTGAATCTTTCTTGAAAAATTTTGGGTTTTTGTTTTCAAATCTTTATTGTTTAGAATGAAAAGATTCTTGAAATCTTTTGCCCTAAAAAGTTTTTAGGTTTTTGGTTTGCTTAATTCTTTATCAAAGTTTTTCATCTTATGAATTTTGGATTAAACTTAAGGTTTGATAAAGGAAAATTTTCCAGAAATTTTCAGCTTTTATTTTCTTCTAAATTTGGGACTGTTTTTAGTGTTTTTGGGTTCTATTTGTGCAAGAAAGTTTACCATATGATTGTTTCTTTAAAGTGTGATTTATAGTTTTAATTTCTACATGAAAAGAGTATGTTTTAAAGGTTTTTACAGCAGTTTTATCTAGATTTTTCAGATCTGATTTTAGTGTTAAAAAGTGGCAAATTTTGATTCTTTTAATGTTAAAATCTTGAAGAATTTTGTTTTATGAAACATAAAATTTTCTGGGTTATTTGTCTATAATTTATGATAGTTTTGAAGGTTTTAAAAGTTGTAGGATTGAAAATTCGTTTGGTATTTTTTTTCGTATTGAAAAGTATTGATTTTACCGATTGTAATACGTTTTTAATTGGATTTTAAAGTATTTTTTTAACCCAGTTTTCAGTATTTTTTTTAGTCCAAGGACCCTATTTTCCCCAACTTTTTATGCAGAAAATTGTTTTGAATGGGAAAAATTGGGTAGAGAAGATTGTCTATATTTTAGATAAGCTTTTGGACCTTTAAGATAGAATTTTGGTTTTTGATCAGTGTAGTATTGGATATTTTTGGACTTCTAGGAAAAGTTAATGATTGTTCAAGAAAGCGGACAAGATTTGGAATTGAGATTGAGAATTGTAGGATTATCGATCGAGGTAAGTATTTTCCATATCCCTTCCAAAATAGAAATTTTGGTTCACTTTTACTGTTAGTAAATTTAATTATATCAATACTCTAACACATAGTTAGCTGAACCCCAACATCCGAATTGGAATCTCTCTCCCTTTGTCTATATGCATTTGTGTTCCTTTGATAAACTTCACACATATTCTTATGTTGTCAGTTTAACCGACACAAAAGCATCCCATTTTGAACACTCTTACAAGTGTTTGGTTTCCCTTGTCTCATAATCTATTTGGTACATTCTATTCATTTCTTAAATTACCCTTAAACTTCTTACATATCATTTTGGACACCACAAAATTGAATTGGAAGGGCTTTTTATTATTATTTAAACCAACGTGGATGAGTTCTCGTTTTTTGGGATACAGACTGTGCATTAGTTTTTTTTTTTAAAAAAGAGAATAGAGAATGGGAGGTGGTGAAGGAATAGAAGAGCCCAGCCGAACCTCAGCAATCAAATTAGGGCTAAGAGAAGAGCCTCTAGGTCAAGAGGGGAGTTTCCAATTGAAAGAAAAAAAATGAGATTATGGCTGATTTTTTTTATTAAATATGGGGTAATTAGGTCGATTTTGCAAATAGAAAAATCGACAAGTTGGTCGGTTTGGGGGCTAAAAACTCGAAAATCAACCGACCAACCGATTTTTTAAATATATAAATAAATAAATATAAAAAATAAAAAATAAAAAATAAAAAAAAAAAATATATATATATATATATATATATATATATATATATATATATATATATTATAATTAATTATAAAATAAATCAAAATATATATATCTATATATAATCTATAAATATAAGTTAAAATAAATACATATATTTAAAAAAAATTGATTTTCCGCCGAAACCGACAGACCAACTTTTGTTTGGTTAGTTTAACCCTTCTGCTAAAAAAAACCAATTCCGACCAACCGAAAATCAACATGGTCGGTTCAGCATCAGTTTGGGCAAAAGATCGATCCCGACCGACCGATGCTCACTCCTAATGAATACACATCTAATCATACAAATGGTGAATGATAGAGACGACAAGTAGAAATCAGAATCAAAGAGTTCACAAAGAAAAAAAGTCCTCCAAGCAATCAAAATGAAGCATTGCGATCGAAACAAAACTAAAAAAATAAAAACTAAAGATAAATCAAAGATTGCTTACGAATAAGAGAGATAGGTTACGAAAATGCCGAATGATTATTTATTAGGGCTAAGAGAGGAGCTTCAAGGTCGAGAGGGGAGCTTCCAATTGGGAGGAAAAAAAATGAGATGGTTGAAATTTCTTCTTAAATATGGTTGGTTTTGCAAATAGCAAAATCGACAAGTCGGTCGTTCTGGGGGCTAAAAAGCCGAAAACCAAATAAAATAAAATATACAAAAAATATATATCTATATATAATTATAAATATAAGTTAAAATAAATACATATATTTTAAAAAAAATCTATTTTCCATCGAAACTGACCGACCGACTTCAGTTTGGTTAGTTTTACTCTTCTGCTAAAAAAAACAATTCTGACCGACCGAAAATCAATATGGTCGGTTCAACATCGGTTTGGGCAAAAAATCGATCCCGACCGATCGATGCTCACCTCTAATGAATACACATCTAATCAAACAAATGGCGAATGATAGACACGACAAGTAGAAAACAGAATCAAAGAGTTCACAAAGAAAAGACAGTCCTCCAAGCAATCAAAATGAAGAATTGCGATCAAAACAAAACTAGAAAAAAACAAAAAACTAAAGATAAATCAAAGATTGCTTACGAATAAGAGAGATTGCTTACGAAAATGCCGAGAGAGCTAAGAGAGGAGCTTCCAGGTCGAGAGGGGAGCTTCCAATTGAGAGAAAAAAAATGAGATTATGGTTGAAATTTCTTCTCAAAATATGGGGTAATTAGGTCAGTTCTGCAAATAGCAAAATCGAAAAGTCGGTCAGTCTGGGGGCTAAAAAGCCGAAAACCGACCGACCGACCGATTTTTTAAATATATATATATATATATTATATTTAATAATAAAATAAATAAAAAATATATATCTATATATAATATATAAATATAAGTTAAAATAAATACATATATTTAAAAAAATCGATTTTCCGCCGAAACCAACTGACCGACTTCGATTTGGTTAGTTTAACCCTTCTGCTAAAAAAAATAATTTCGAACGACCGAAAATCGATATGGTTGGTTCATCATTGATAGCACTCAAATGTGTGCTATTTATAGGCTTAAATTTGTGTTAATTTTGCATGATTAGATTGAGCTTTCATGCATTTATTTATTTATTTTATAGGATTTGAGCTAACATGGCGAAATAGAGCTAATGAGGAAGATACGGGCGTTTTTGGAGCTTAAAGGCATGATTTAGAAGCTTGGAAGTGAAAAGAGAACAAGATAAAGCTTCATGACACGAGAGGATAGCGTCTCAATGCTATAATTGCAGCCATTCAAATCCAGTTTCCCGCAAAAGCAGCGTCGAGACGCTATTTTATAGCATCTCAAGCCAGAAACACGCGCGCTTGAAGATTTCCGTCCGTAGCGTTGAGACGCTGTGTACAACGTCTCAACACTACCCTGTTTTGCCTTCTTTATTTTGCGAATTAGGGTACAGCGTCGAGAAGCTGTCCCTAGCGTCTCGACGCTGCCCCGAGAATTATAAAAAGAACATTTTGGCTTCGATTTTGGGGGAGCCATTTTTGAGAGCCTAGAACCCTAATTTCGACAAAAAGCATTGTTTTGGGACTTAGAGAGCAGTTTGGAGAGCTAAGGAGGAGACTCAAAGCTCGAGATCGCGGGACATCAAGACGGGAACGAGTGTTGGCACGTGACGTCCAGTTTTTTTCTCTTTTCCCTTTACTTTGTTTCTTGAACTTTAGGATTTATTGGACTGAATATTGAATCTAATTTTGAGTATCTTAGACTCTTGGATGATTGTACTTTTAAACTTTGTTTGTTTTTTTTTTCAATTGTATTATATCGGAATGCCTTTTATGCATCTCGAATCAATTTTCTAAACTTTTGGCCATAGCTTCGCATATTAGGTTAAATTTAGCTTGAGAAAGTAAATTTAACTAAAGAACTTAGATGCATGACTAGAATTAATCTATTGCATGAGAATGAATAGGTTAAATTTAGAAGCCATTAAAAGAATTTCATAATGCCATGTTTAGGTGTAGAAATAGACCTAGAGGATGATTTACTACTTTACATGAGTTCAATTGGGCTTGAGAGAGTCAATTGCATATTTTAGTAATTCTTGGCTTAAGGTTGTTGCATATTCTACAATTCTTTAATCAAATTCATAGTTGCACTTCATGTAATGCAATATTCACTAGTCTCTCTAAATGGTCTCCAACCTTTGTAAATAGTTAATTTAGTTTAATCTTGTTCCAATCTAAAGTTAGGTTCTCTATATAAAATTGAGCATTGGTAATTGTAGTACTTAATTAAGCTAAGAAATCCAATCCCTAAGATCGACCCTGGCTATTACTACTACAAATGGTAAAGGTCTGGTTAATAATTTTATTTGATAGAGCCTTCGACAAGCTCTTTATCAAATTGGCGCCGTTGCCGGGGATTGGCGTATTTTAGTTTAATTAATATTGTGGTGGAAATGCTTAATTTTAATTTAGAGTGTAATTAGTGTAGATAATCTATATTTGGAAAATTGTATATTTCCTCTTTTGTGTTTATTTTTATTTTTACTCTTAATTTTGACTTTTATTTACTTTTTACTTTGGTCTTGTTGTATTTTGTTCAGGTTCACTTGGTTTATGCCCAGAGCTAAGAAGAATTTGGAACCCTTTGATCCAGAGATTGCGTACTTGCAGACGAAATCGCCAAATTCGAAGAGAAACTCAAAATCGACAAATGGCGGGTGAACAAGCAGAGGAGCAAAAGGCTATCAGGGACTACTTTAAAGCTGTCTTCCCTGCAGAGAGCTCTGGAATAGTTCATGCACCCATCG
The DNA here is from genome assembly GCA_033996785.1 of Trichosanthes truncata. Classification (NCBI taxonomy): domain Eukaryota; kingdom Viridiplantae; phylum Streptophyta; class Magnoliopsida; order Cucurbitales; family Cucurbitaceae; genus Trichosanthes; species Trichosanthes truncata. Next base: position 35,525,925 of record JAWPNB010000009.1, on the reverse strand, counting down.
CTGCAAATAATTTCAAGTTAAAAACTGGCCTGATTCAGATGGCGAGGGACAGTGCTTTTCGAGGATATCCTATAGAGGACCCAAACTCACATCTAAAATCTTTCATTGCTTTATGTGGAACTGTTAAAATTAATGGTGTGTCTAATGATTCTATTCGCTTACGTCTGTTTCCCTTTACCTTGCAGGACAAAGCTCGGGATTGGTTGGAGAGCTTAGAGCCTCAGAGTATCACCACGTGGGACGAGCTGGCCCAAGCTTTCCTTACAAAATTTTTTCCACCTGCCAAGACTGCCAGACTTAGAACAGAGATTGGGACATTCAGGCAGTTTGAAGGTGAGCAAATGTTCGAGGCTTGGGAACAGTACAAGGAGCTGCTTAGAAGATGCCCACAGCACGGTTATCCTGACTGGCTGCAAATACAGTTGTTTTACAATGGACTGAACGGAACTACGAAAACAATCTAGGATGCAGCAGCTGGAGGAACGATTTTATCAAAGACAGTCATGGAGGCAAGGAATCTACTTGAGGAGATGGCGGCCACTAGCTATTAGTGGCCCACCAAGCGCTCAATTACCAAGCCAGCGGCTGGAATCTATGAAATCAATGAGGTAAATGCTCTAAAAGCACAGATGGCTTCTTTGATTAACGCTTTGTCTCAATTATCAGGTATGGGGAACAATTATTCGATTGCATCATTAGCAGCTGCTCAACATCCACAATATGGAGGAGATTCAAGCATGGAACAAGTCAACTACGTAAACAACCGGGGGTACAACCAGGGCGGCAATCACATGCACAACTCACTACCTACACATTACCACCCAGGTTTGAGGAATCATGAAAATTTTTCTTATGCTAACAATAGGAATATTTTGCAGCCCTCTTCGAACTATGCTTCCACATCTCAATCAACAGAAAAAAAAAAAGCCATCTTTGGAAGACATGATTGGAGCTTTCATTGTTGAATCGAATAAGAGGACGACTCAGTTGGAGGAGAAAATGGAAGGCATTGCTTCTGGACATGGGAAGGCTATACAGAACCTTAAAGTTCAGATGAGTCAAATAGCCACCTCTCTGAATGCATTGCATAAAGGAAAGTTTCCCAGTGATACAGAAGTTAATCCTAGGGAGCAATGTAAAACTATAAGTCTGAGGAGTGGAAAGAATTTGGAAGGAATGACCTGTAAGGCGCCACAACGATGAGGATGAAGAATCACTAGAGAACGAAGACAAGGAAGATACACCTGCACAGGAGGCTGCAAAGACCTCTAGTCCAATTCTTCCATCTGTCCTGAATCAGATTTCTTACCCTCAACGTCTCAAGAAGAATAATTTGAATGCTGAGTTCACCAAGTTCCTTGAAATATTTAAAAATCTTCAAATAACCATTCCTTTTGCAGATGCCTTGGAGAAAATACCGAGCTACTCAAAGTTCATGAAGGAAATCTTAACAAACAAAAGGAAGTTTGGGGCCTCTGAAACTGTATGCATGACAGAAGAGTACAGTAACGCACTCCACAAGAAGTTACCACTCAAGCTAAAGGATCCAGGGAGTTTTACTGTTCCCTGCACTATTGGTAGTTCTTATTTTCATAGAGCATTATGTGATCTAGGTGCTTCTATTAATTTGATGCCTTATTCTGTGTACAAGACGTTGGGTCTCGAAGAACTGAAGCCCACAAGAATTTCTCTACAATTGGTTGATCGCTCCATCACCTATCCTAGAGGTATAGTAGAGGATGTCGTGGTAAAGGTAGATAAATTTTTAATTCCTGCAGACTATGTAGTGCTCGATATGGAGAGCGATGATGACATTCCCATCATCCTGGGACGACCTTTCCTAGCCACAGGAGAAGCTTCCATTAAGGTGAAGGAAGGAAAAATATCTTTTCAGGTAAAGACGAAAAGGTAACTTTCGATATGAGTAAAGCAACGAAATACCCCTGCGAAATGAGCCGAGGTATGTTTGTGGATGATATGGACAATTTGACTAATGAGTTTCAAGAAGAGATGTTGAACAAGGATCCGTTGGAGTGGATGCTCACCAAGGATGTCGGCGTGGATTCGTGCACGAATTGATTAACCATTTGAGCCTCATCTAGCTGAAGACGTTAAAGAAAGCGCTTCTTGAGAGGCAACCCAAGTTTCTATCATTTTTCTTTAGTTTTTATTTAGTTGTTTTCCATTCTAGTATAGGTAGTTGAGTGCCATATAAATCTCGTTCCCGTTTTGCAGGACCTCGATCATTTTGGTACTCTCTTTGTCCCATCTCATGGACCTCGAATGGAGCGATTTTCCCTTCTTATCAGGCCAGTTTTGTTCACTCATTTTTGTCATTATTCTTGCATGCTTTATATTATTTTCTTTTACATTGAGGACAATGTAGCTTCTAAGTTTGGGGGTTGGGCAGTACTTAATAGTCTTGATAATTTTGAGCATAATTTTTTCGATTCTTGAGCATGTTCTAGATGAATTCTATTGCATAATCATGACTAGGACAACTTAAGAAATGGTCTAGATGATAGTTTTTGCAATTCTCGTTAATTCTGAAAGCATGCCCTGAATTGAGTATATTTAAATTTTCTTAGATTTTCTTGCAACACATTGAGCACATAACCAACTGTCTATTATGTTCGAATGCTTAGGATAATATTATTGAGTCTAGAGGTTGTTGTCACCCCGATAGGCTTAAGAACTGATTAAAAGTCGACTTGCATGATGGTTTGTGATTGAAATCTTTGAATGAAAAATATATTTATCCTTATTGATTTTTTGCATGTTTTAAGAAAATTTTTGCATGTTTGATCAATAAGTTGTGCTTAAAATATGGGGATCAAAAGAGCTACCTCCACTGTGATCAGTTAGGCCATCCATTGAGTAAAAGCTCTGGGTAAGGGTCCTTGCAGTGGAAGTGTGAAAGCTAGGGTCCTTAAGAAAGAAAAAGACAAGTGTGGGAGTTAGTAACTCCTAGTTAAAATATGCTTAAGTAGATTGCTTACTTGACTGTGGGGATGCTAGAAATTGGGACATAGAGCCAGTGTAGGGGGAAAACGAATTAAAGACTCTTTATAATTATCAAAAGCTAATAGAAACTAATAGAAAGGTGGTTAGGCACACACACATGCAAAGGATGAAATAGTTTAAATTTAAATTGCTTGATGAAAGGGTGTGTTGATGTTTTCTTTCATTGTTTTTCTATTGTTTGGACCATTCAGGCTAGAGTTGTGATTATGTAATAGAAATTCACTATGTGGTTTTCTTTGTTTTGCTCGAGGACTAGCAAAAATCTAAGTTTGGGGGTATTTGATAGCACTCAAATGTGTGCTATTTATAGGCTTAGATTTGTGTTAATTTTGCATGATTAGATTGAGCTTTCATGCATTTATTTATTTATTTTATAGGATTTGAGCTAACATGGCGAAATAGAGCTAATGAGGACGATACGAGCGTTTTTTGGAGCTTAAAGGCATGATTTAGAAGCTTGGAAGTGAAAAGAGAACAAGATAAAGCTACATGACACGAGAGGATAGCGTTGAGACGTTGTCCATAGCGTCTCAATGCTATAATTGCAGCCATTCAAATCCAGTTTCCCGCAAAAGCAGCGTCGAGACGCTATTTTATAGCATCTCGACGCCAGAAACACACCGCGCTTGAAGATTTTCGTCCGTAGCGTTGAGACGCTGTGTACAGCGTCTCAACGCTACCCCGTTTTTCCTTCTTTATTTTGCGAATTAGGGTACAGCGTCGAGAAGCTGTCCCTAGCGTCTCGACGCTGCCCCGAGAATTATAAAAAGAACATTTTGGCTTCGATTTTGGGGGAGCCATTTTTGAGAGCCTAGAACCCTAATTTCGACAAAAAGCATTGTTTTGGGACCTAGAGAGCACTTTGGAGAGCTAAGGAGGAGACTCAAAGCTCGAGATCGCGGGACATCACGACGGGAACGAGTGTTGGCACGCGACTTCCAGTTTTTTTCTCTTTTCCCTTTCTTTGTTTCTTGAACTTTAGGATTTATTGGTCTGAATATTGAATGTAATTTTGAGTATCTTAGACTCTTGGATGATTGTACTTTTAAACTTTGTTTGTTTTTTTTTTCAATTGTATTATATCGGAATGCCTTTTATGCATCTCGAATCAATTTTCTAAACTTTTGTCCATAGCTTCGCATATTAGGTTAAATTTAGCTTGAGAAAGTAAATTTAAGTAAAGAACTTAGATGCATGACTAGAATTAATCTATTGCATGAGAACGAATAGGTTAAATTTAGAAGCCATTAAAAGAATTTCATAATGCCATGTTTAGCTGTAGAAATAGACCGAGAGGATGATTTACTACTTTACATGAGTTCAATTGGGCTTGAGAGAGTCAATTGCATATTTTAGTAATTATTGGCTTAAGGTTGTTGCATATTCTACAATTCTTTAATCAAATTCATAGTTGCACTTCATGTAATGCAATCTTCACTAGTCTCTCTAAATGGTCTCCAACCTTTGTAAATAGTTAATTTAGTTTAATCTTGTTCCAATCTAAAGTTAGGTTCTCTATATAAAATTGAGCATTGGTAATTGTAGTACTTAATTAAGCTAAGAAATCCAATCCCTAAGATCGATCCTGGCTATTACTACTACAAATGGTAAAGGTCTGGTTAATAATTTTATTTGATAGAGCCTTCGACAAGCTCTTTATCAAATTGGCGCCGTTGCCAGGGATTGGCGTATTTTAATCCAATCCCTAAGATCGACCCTGACCATTACTACTACAAATGCACACTATCGATGCAAGTAATATAAAATTGGAAGTATTCCAAAGTATTGATTCTATAGGCAACATATACAATAAAATTTAGAGATAGCACAAAGATGTTTAGAAATTGCAACTAGGGTAACCAAAGTAAAATAATAATCTGGGATGGTTGGTTTGCTAAAAAGTAAAATGCAAAAAAATCAAGTTAATAAAAAGCGGGATTCAAGCATGATTTTGCCCTTAGGTAAGATTTGCAACTCAATTGCAATTTCAATCGCGCTTTAACACAAAATAATTGTAAACCGAATCGGCTCCTATTCAATTTTGATTCAAAATCCTTAGGAGGCTAAGTGATTGGACATATATGCCTATGGCCAATCATACTTAGATAATTTTAGATCGCATTCTAGTGGTTTTGGGGGCCCGTTCTATATCTAGGATCAAGCTTTGTTTATGTCTAAGCTTTTTATCCCATTGCTTTTGTGAAATTTTCCTTCATCTATCCCTTTCAGTATTAGATTAAGACTTGAAAGCAACCCTAGTTGATCAATCCAAGTTTACTAAAAATAAATAAATCAACAAAAGCAAACAATCCTTTCTTTTGTCTTCTATATGGATGATAACGAGGTAAATGTTTTTGATGTCCAAGATATGCCATCTTTTTTCCTTTTGGCAAATAAGTGGATGACGTTTTTTTCCCACAATTGGACATGCATGATATCCTTTTACTGTACAACCACATAAATTGCCATACGCAGGAAAATCATTAATAGTCTACAATAAAATAGCCTTGAGTATGAAACTTTGTTTTTGATATACATCAAACATTCAATTCCATCATTCCAAAGTTTTTTCAAATCATTAACTAATGGAGCTAAATAAACATCTATGTCATTTCCTGGTTGTTTAGGCCCAAATATTAATGCATTTAACATAAAAAATTTCTGCTTCATGCACAACCATGGGGGTAGATTGTACGTCACCAACATAACTGGCCAACAACTATATCTACTACTAAGATCACCTTGTGGATTGACCCCATCAGTTGAAAAGCAAGACGAAGATTTCTAGGTTCTAAACCAAACTCTGGCCACAAATTTTCTACTTGTTTCCACGATAGTGTGTCCGCAAGATGTCGTATATATACCCATCAATTACTCGTTTTTCGGCATGCCAAGTCAACAAACTCTATATTTCTTTACTGCGAAACATTCGTTCAAATCTTGGGATAGGAGAGAAATACTACATGACTTTTGTTGGAATGTTTTTCATCACATCATTCGAATGTTTACGAAGCTTCCATCTTGATGTTCCACAAGTGGGACATACTTCTGCATCTGAAAGCTCTTTTCTAAACAAACAACAATCGTTACTACATACATGATTTTTTTCATACTTCATTCCAAGAGTACATAAGATCTTCTTTGCTTGATACGTAGAACTCGAAATTTCATTAGGACTTGGTAAGATGCCACGAACTAATGCTAACAAACTCAGTGAAACTTTTATCGGTCCATCCAAAATTTGCTTTCAAATTATATAACTTTACCACTGCAGATATTTTGGTAAAATTCTTCCAATTTGAGTATAATGGTTTCTTGGCATCATCTAGTACTTCATCAAAAATTAGGGACTTTTCCTTAAAATAACTATGTGCAGCCTCAAACATTCCTATTGTATCATCAACATCTTCATCTTCAACTTCAACTTCCTCCTTTTCACTAGTAGAGACGTTTTCATTGTTTCTCTTAATCAGTAGTGATTCACCATGCCAAATCTATGTTTTATAGCTTTGATCAATACCATAAATAAATAAATGGTCTCTTACTACATTCACATTTTGAGACTTTGCATTCACACATTTCAAACATGGACAACAAATGGCATATGACCGATTTGAATGTCGTAGAACATTTTCGATGAACATCTCAACTCCTAAACTATATTCTAGTGACATCTGATTCTTTGACATCCACGACTTATCCATAGCTATAAAACTGGAGGCTTGAAAGTTTAATCTATATTCATTAAACTAAAACAAAAATTAATTAAACTCACACAAAAATTAAACTTATCAAATCTAAACTCGTCAAAAATGAACATAAACCAACTATTAAAATTAAGTAAAAACTTAGGAATATAACAAAACTTACTAAACTTAATAACCAAAATTTTCAACACCTCCTCCATCACAACTAAACTCATCAAATTAAACTAATACAAAAATAAACTTATAAAATCTAAACTCATAAAAAATTAACATAAACTAACATTTAAATTTAAGCAAATGTAAGCCCTAAACTCTCTTTTGATCATATTGTGCTCATATATGATGTTTTGACATATGCAAATTGATATAGGTTGCACTAAAAGATGCCGTGGTAGAATTTGGGAATCTCCTAAGTTGTGGATATTAACGTACACAAAGCTTCATAAGGAGACAAGTTACGCATTGGGATAAGCATATTAAAAGTTGAGTAGAAGTAAGTTAAGGTCATGAGCAAGTTGGGTACACATTAGGTGTATGTTGTGTTGAATACAAAAGCTGTAATTTCTAATTAATTTAGTTAAAATTTCTTTACAATTTAGGTGGATTGAAAGGGACTTAAAGTCTAAAGAGAGAAGGAGGAGCTGGCCTTTTTAGTTACATTTTCGTTGGAGTTTTTTTTGTTATAGTGGAAGGATGAGCTGTCCAACACTTGTGACTGCAGTAGACAGCTGGAAGCTCTAGGAAGTGGATAAACTTAAAACAGTCATATCTCTCAATCCACTTGAGCAAATTCGATGATTCTTGAGCCAAAATCTCAGAAATTGAATGAAGATTAGGTCTGGAAAATTTTGTGAGAAAATATGAAGAATAAGGTCATGAAAATTTAAGAAAACCGAGAGGTGTTCCCAGTTTTTCGGCCAGCAGAACAGGGTGAAGAAATCTGGTGATTTTGAGCTCTTGAGGACGAATTAGAAGCTAAAATTTTGAGGTAAGTAAGTTTAGATGTTGTATTTGAGGGTTATCAAATAAAAGTTGGTGGTTGTTTTGCTAAAGTTTGAGAAACTCATGCTGGAAGTCGAATCTGTAATTTTTGGCTCAAAACAGAGGGGTCTAGAGAGCTTAAGGAAGTTGTGTTCCAATTTGTTATACCCTATTGCCAAGTGTGTGCAATTACTATCCTATGAGTTATGTGACTGAGTTAGATCAATTTTTGGGCCAAGTAGCAAAAGGGATTAATGTTATGGAATTCATTTTCAGGCAAACGAAGATAGGAGAAGCTTATAAGCCTTGGGAGCCTTCCGGTGTTTGTGAGTAATTTTGTTTGAAAACCTATGCGTTGATCTTTATTTATTCAAAAGCTTACTAGTGATGGATATTGAAGCATGCTTAAACTAAGTTATATTCATTTTTCATTGAATTCCTACTAATAAATGTCGGTGTTGAAAGTTAAGCATAATTGTAACTAGTTTGTTACTCCGCGTTCAAGCATGAAACCTAAGTTTGGAAGTAGGGTTTTTCTTGGAAGTACCATGCATTAATCCACTCTAAAACATGTTTGAATTGCTTGAAACTTAAAGTATGATGGTTTGGCTATGTTAAAGAATTTATGCTTTGAGAACACGAAAAATGAGTTTGGTTAATGAGTTCTCTTTTAAAACATACGATGAACTACACTTGAAGTTGGAAGCTTGTTTAATGATGAAAGTTTGTGTTTATGTTGAGAACTTGTTGAATGTGATTCCAAAACATGTTTCCTAACTATTTAAAGCATGCCCTTGTATATTATTAACCCCCGGTACTGAAGGACACGGAGAAGGTACCTGGGAGGGAGAAAACTTGACCCCCGATACTGAATGACAGTGAGAAGGTATTCGGGTGGTAGTTGGTTTGACCCCAATACTGAAGGACATGGAGAAGGTATTAAGGGAGACCAGTGAGCCTAAATGGCATACCACGTGCACGTGAGAGAGAGAGGTATTGAAGTTGTTGATTAGAGAGGACTCTACCATAGCTAGGATATCATGCTACAAGTTTTCTTTATCATGAGTTTTGATGCATTGATTATCGTGGTGCTTAAAGCCCATAATTTGGCGACATTGTTTAATTACTTTTGATACTTTACCTATGAACGCATAACTTATTAAATAGTCACTCACTGGGCTTCCCAGCTCATGTTTTCAACATGTTTTCTCTCCCCATGTAGCAAACGAGTTCCCGGTGCTTAGCCTCAACAAGACCTGTTTGCCACCACGCCACTTAGCTCCTTGTATATATATACTTCCACCTGTATATAGTTTTGAAATAAAAGCATTCTAGTCGGGGTGTAATACTTAAGTATGTTATGACTTGTTATGAAAACCTAGTCTGGAAAAATGATTGCATCTTATTCAGGTGTGCAACTGTGCACTCAATTTTACTAGTTCATATATGCTTCGTTGTATACAATTTCAGGTTAATGTTAGGTTGGGCAGGGAGTGGCAGTAAGAGGGCTGCTATTCTCTGTCTTCGCATTCCTTCCTAGGATTAGGCAAGTGAGCTGGGAGGGGGTGTGACAGCAAAAGTTAGGAAGTTCTCAACCCTTCCCCCCATCACATCAAAATACAAGTTCTTAATCCCCCCCCCCCCCCCCCCATACTCAGAAAACAAACAAAAAAAAAAAAGCTAAACTGATTCAATCTAAACTCATAAAAAAATTAACATAAACCAACCATTAAATTAAACAAAACTTACTAAACTTAATAACCAAAAGTTTTCAACCCCTCCTCCATCATTAAATTAAACCAACCATTAAATTAAACAAAACAACTAAACTCATCAAATTAAACTAATACAAAAATAAACTTATAAAATCTAAACTCATCAAAAATTAACATAAACCAACATTTAAATTTAAGCAAAAGTTAGGAAGTTCTCAACCCTTCCCCCCATCACATCATAATACAAGTTCTTAACCCCTCCCCCCCCTATACTCATTAAACAAAACAAAACAAAACAAAAAAAAAAAAAAACTAAACTTATCCAATCTAAACTCATAACAAAATTAACATAAACCAACCATTAAATTAAACAAAATTTACTAAACTTAATAACCAAAAGTTTTCAACCCCTCCTCCATCATTAAATTAAACCAACCATTAAATTAAACAAAACAACTAAACTCATCAAATTAAACTAATACAAAAATAAACTTATAAAATCTAAACTCATCAAAAATTAACATAAACCAACATTTAAATTTAAGCAAAAGTTAGGAAGTTCTCAACCCTTCCCCCCATCACATCATAATACAAGTTCTTAACCCCTCCCCCCCCTATACTCATTAAACCCAAAAAAAAAAAAAAAAAACAAAACAAAACTTATCCAATCTAAACTCATAACAAAATTAACATAAACCAACCATTAAATTAAACAAAATTTACTAAACTTAATAACCAAAAGTTTTCAACCCCTCCTCCATCATTAAATTAAACCAACCATTAAATTAAACAAAACAACTAAACTCATCAAATTAAACAAATACAAAAATAAACTTATAAAATCTAAACTCATAAAAAATTAACATAAACTAACATTTAAATTTAAGCAAAAGTTAGGAAGTTCTCAACCCTTCCCCCCATCACATCAAAATACAAGTTCTTAATCCCCCCCCCCCCCCCCCCAATACTCAGAAAACAAAAAAAAAAAAAAAAAAGCTAAACTTATTCAATATAAACTCATAAAAAATTTAACATAAACCAACCATTAAATTAAACAAAACTTACTAAACTTAATAACCAAAAGTTTTCAACCCCTCCTCCATCATTAAATTAAACCAACCATTAAATTAAACAAAACAACTAAACTCATCAAATTAAACTAATACAAAAATAAACTTATAAAATCTAAACTCATCAAAATTAACATAAACCAACATTTAAATTTAAGCAAAAGTTAGGAAGTTCTCAACCCTTCCCCCCATCACATCATAATACAAGTTCTTAACCCCTCCCCCCACTATACTCATTAAAAAAAAAAAAAAAAAAAAAAAAACTAAACTTATCCAATCTAAACTCATAACAAAATTAACATAAACCAACCATTAAATTAAACAAAATTTACTAAACTTAATAACCAAAAGTTTTCAACCCCTCCTCCATCATTAAATTAAACCAACCATTAAATTAAACAAAACAACTAAACTCATCAAATTAAACAAATACAAAAATAAACTTATAAAATCTAAACTCATAAAAAATTAACATAAACTAACATTTAAATTTAAGCAAAAGTTAGGAAGTTCTCAACCCTTCCCCCCATCACATCAAAATACAAGTTCTTAATCCCCCCCCCCCCCCCCCCAATACTCAGAAAACAAACAAACAAAAAAAAAAGCTAAACTTATTCAATCTACACTCATAAAAAAATTAACATAAACCAATCATTAAATTAAACAAAACTTACTAAACTTAATAACCAAAAGTTTTCAACCCCTCCTCCATCATTAAATTAAACAAAACAACTAAACTCATCAAATTAAACTAATACAAAAATAAACTTATAAAATCTAAACTCATCAAAATTAACATAAACCAACATTTAAATTTAAGCAAAAGTTAGGAAGTTCTCAACCCTTCCCCCCATCACATCATAATACAAGTTCTTAACCCCTCCCCCCACTATACTCATTAAACAAAACAAAAAAAAAAAAAAAAAAAAAACTAAACTTATCCAATCTAAACTCATAACAAAATTAACATAAACCAACCATTAAATTAAACAAAATTTACTAAACTTAATAACCAAAAGTTTTCAACCCCTCCTCCATCATTAAATTAAACCAACCATTAAATTAAACAAAACAACTAAACTCATCAAATTAAACTAATACAAAAATAAACTTATAAAATCTAAACTCATAAAAAATTAACATAAACTAACATTTAAATTTAAGCAAAAGTTAGGAAGTTCTCAACCCTTCCCCCCATCACATCAAAATACAAGTTCTTAATCCCCCCCCCCCCCCCCCATACTCAGAAAACAAACAAAAAAAAAAAAAAAGCTAAACTTATTCAATCTAAACTCATAAAAAAATTAACATAAACCAACCATTAAATTAAACAAAACTTACTAAACTTAATAACCAAAAGTTTTCAACCCCTCCTCCATCATTAAATTAAACCAACCATTAAATTAAACAAAACAACTAAACTCATCAAATTAAACTAATACAAAAATAAACTTATAAAATCTAAACTCATCAAAAATTAACATAAACCAACATTTAAATTTAAGCAAAAGTTAGGAAGTTCTCAACCCTTCCCCCCATCACATCATAATACAAGTTCTTAACCCCTCCCCCCCCTATACTCATTAAACAAAAAAAAAAAAAAAAAAAAAAACTAAACTTATCCAATCTAAACTCATAACAAAATTAACATAAACCAACCATTAAATTAAACAAAATTTACTAAACTTAATAACCAAAAGTTTTCCACCCCTCCTCCATCATTAAGCAAAACATAGGAAGTTCTCAACCCCTACCCTATCACATCATAATGTAACGACCGACATTTTCAGGTATTAATTAAAATTAAAATTTGAAAATTTAAATTAATTAAAAAAACCAATTTCAAATTTAAAGTTGTGTGGTGGGAGTTAATTTTGACGTTTTGCACATTTCAAATTAGAGAATTGGAGGGTAGATTGGGAAGAAAGAAGGAAAAATGGATTTAATTGATGTTGAGGGCAATTCTGTTATTTAAGAGACTTTAAGCCAAGCCCAAGCCCATAGTTAAGCCAAAGTCCTAATTTCCCTCTCTAATATTTTAATCTGCACGGAGCCCTAGGTTCAAGCCAACCCTTCAAGCCAAACTCCCAAAGCCAGACATCATCTTCCTCACTCTCTTCTTCTTCCTCTTTGATTTTTGATAGCCATTGAAGCAAGAAGAAAATTTTTCATCAGATCTGCACCTGCTGTACGAGATCCGTCGCCGCCGTCCACCTCCCGAGTCACTCGCCCAAACCGTCGCACGCCACGCCGCTCGAACAGCGAACCATGCCTAGACCATCAGCAGCAACCCCACCCGCAGCAAACCGCTCACGCAAACCGCCTCCATGAATGCCCCCGCCTTTGGGCAGCTATCCGCGGACCGCCTCGCCGACCGCCGCACAAAACGAGCCAATCCCCTGCATTTTCGTGAACCCCGAACCCCATAGCTACGTAGATCTATTTTTCTAGCAATTTTTTGGTACTGTACAGTCTCAATTCGGCTCCGTTTCATGTGGGTAAGCTTATTCTCGCTGTATTCTTATGGTTTTCAGATGGTAGATCTAGTTTTGGGCACTGTTTTCTTGTTTTGGAGGTCGACCCATTGATTTTTGGGCTCTATTTTGGAATACCCATAGTAGGAGGAAGTTGGTTGGTAAAAAATCGAATCAAACCATCATCTATTCGGAAAGGTTTGGTTCTGTTTTGGGTCGGAATTGAGGTAAATTTCTCATTCTAAAATCAAGCAAATCCTTGGAGTTTTGGGTTTTTGGTAGATTAAACTTGAGGGTACGATTAAATCATGAACCTTGTGTTTTGAATTTAATTTAACCACCAATTTGAGATTAAGTTAAATGCTAAGAAATTATTTCTAATTTTGGAATTTAGTTGGTGGAAGAAACTTTGGGATTAATTATGGATTTTAGGAATTGTTTCTAACCTTAGGGATGACTTGAATTAGGCTCCAAATCGTTTGACTGAAATTCAAGGCAGTGGAATTTTGGTGAGCATTTAGGTGATTTGATTATTGAGCTTAGCCAAGGTAAGGGACTTTATGCCGATATGCTTAAATGCAAGTCAGGTACTGAATTGAAAAAAAATAATAATTTGAAATGAAAAGCTTTTATAAATATTTTTTCATGGATTTTTTTTATGAATTTCAAAATGCTTGATATATATAAAAATGGCTTTTTTTTTTTACTTGTTGATTGCCAAATATTATCATGAGTGTTATGCATGATTTATGATTTTGATTTATGGTAAATGATATGAGAATGTTGCTTGTGTTGCATCATGGAATGAAAAGTTTAAAATGCTTTGGGACCTCATACATACATGTATGTTTTTCATGATAGAATGATTTCGAAGGCTGTGGCAATTACCCCCTAATTTATAGATGTACATCTAATTGAAAAGGAACCTGAAAGGGTTAAATGGAATGGAAATGTTAGGCTGGGTTAATTGTCCACATCAAGCTGAAGAGAAAAATTAAAGGAATATTTCCACTATGAAAATGTTTTAGGTGCCACCAGAGGAAAAGTTTTAAAAATCACTTTGTATGTGTTTGCATATCATGACCCCGGTAGTGAGGTCACTTACTGAGTATTTTAAGTACTCACCTTTTTTCAAAATGTTTTTTTCTTTTCAGGTAAGGGCAAGGACATCCTAGGCGAATGACTGGATAGTTGCTGCAAGAGGCCATGGGTGACCTATAGAAGTTTTCCTTCCGCAATTTCTTCATTTTTAGCATTTTTAGAATATCTTTTAGTAGAAGTGTTATGAAAATTAACTCAATTGTTAAATGTTTTTAGTTTATTCTTATGTTTTAAATTTAAAGGGATCCCGAGGTAAAGGTTTTTGATTGTTTTTATAAAGGTTTATTTCTTTTTGAAAGATTATTTAAGTTTGATTTTTATTTCATTAGCATGCATTTAGTAACGCCCCTAGAAAGCCCAATAGGAAAAGTAGGGTCGTTACAGTTGGTATCAGAGCCCAAGGTTATGGGTTCTGCAGACTTGCTTACATTGTAAGCATTAAGTATCCCATGGCCAAGCAGCAAATATCCAGTCATCACCAGGTATGCCCATATATTAAAGATTATTTCATTCATTTATTATTTATAATTTATTTATTTATAGGAAAAAGGGTTGTTTATGCTATGTTTCCAAGTTTACAATAAATGCTTTCATGTTGATTAAATTGGTAGGATGTGGAATTAGAAGTCTTAAATAGATTAGTTGTGATTGTAGTGTTTCCATAGAGATGTCGCCACGTAGAGGAGGAAGAGCTTGACGAGGTAGGGGACGAGGAAATGTAGGGGGACAGGACCCACCGCTGGAGCAACCAGCCTATCAGGATGTGAATCCCCCAGTGGCGCCGCCAACTAGGGAGGCTATGCAGACCTTGGTGCAGACCACAGTGGCAAATCAACTAGCACAATTAGGTCAGAACCACGGGAGTGCATCTCTAGAGGCGAGATGCCTGAAAGATTTCAGGAAATATGACCCTCGTACATTTGATGGATCCTATGGGGACCCAATAGTGGCAGAGTTGTGGTTGTCTTTTATAGAAACCATTTTTCGGCTAATGAATTGTCTGGAGGAGCATAAGGTTTCCTGTGCTGCTTTTATGTTGAGAGACGATGCATTCATGTGGTGGGAGTCCGCAATGAGAACTATGGGCACCAACAGTGAGCCGGTGACGTGGACACAATTCAAAGATGCCTTTTGGAGGAAGTTTTACCCAGCGGCCGCCCGTTACAGGAAGTAGGCAGAGTTCCTCCAACTTCGCCAGAATAGGCGATTAGTGGAGGTATATGAGAGGGAGTTCACAAGGCTCCTACGCTTTGCCCCTGAGTTAGTTGACACAAAGGCCAAGAAGGCAGAGCGCTTTATGATGGGTCTGGATGAGGATATTCGAGGTTTCGTATAGGCCTTGGCACCCCCTAATTATGCCACGGCAGTGAGGGCAGCTAAGTTGATAGGCGTCCGTCAGCAGAGTGAGCAT
Organism: Trichosanthes truncata; assembly: GCA_033996785.1. Classification (NCBI taxonomy): domain Eukaryota; kingdom Viridiplantae; phylum Streptophyta; class Magnoliopsida; order Cucurbitales; family Cucurbitaceae; genus Trichosanthes; species Trichosanthes truncata. The sequence continues at coordinate 35,510,442 of JAWPNB010000009.1, read as the reverse complement.
CATGCTCCTGCAAATCTAGGTCCCTCCACGGGCCAGAAAAGGAAGTGGGGACAGACGACCTCTGGCCCCCAGCACACCCAGGGTCCTCAGCACTCATTCGGAACGTTTCGTTTAGGTCCAGGACAGAGGCAACAGTCATTTAAGCCAAGATTAGTAGTGGCGACAAGCCACGGTGCAACGAATGTGGGAAGCAACATTGGGGCAGATGTTTAGCTAGGACGGGAGCATGCTTTAGGTGTGGACAGAAGGGTCACAGAGTAGAGAATTTTCCCAACAGAGGTACTGGGAACCAGCCTCCGAGTTCAAGTGGTGCTGGTGCTTCTAGGTCGGTGATCCAGCAAGGGAAAGCTTATGCTACTACGAGTCGAGGTGCTGGTAATTCAGATTCAGTGGTAACAGGTACACTCCCGATACTTGGGCACCTTGCCTTCGTACTTTTTGATTTAGGTTCCACTCATTCCTTTATTTCTACATCTTTTGTGAGTCAAGCTAAATTAGAGCTGGAACCATTGTTATATGTTATGTCTGTTGCCACTCCGGCAAGGGTGAGTTTGTTAGCTACTGAAAAAGTAAAAGCATGTAAAGTGTTAGTGTCAGATCGTGAGTTAGATGTGACCTTGGTAGTCTTAGATATGCAAGAGTTTGATGTAATTTTAGGCATGGACTGGCTGGCGGAGAATCATGCCAGTATTGATTGTTTCCATAAGGAGGTGGTATTTATGCTACCGTTGCAGGCAAGCTACAAGTTTAAAGGGTCCAAAATTGAGACTGCCCCTAAGGTAGTTTCTACCCTGAAGGCAAGGAAGTTGATCAACCAAGGAGCATGGGGTGTGTTGGCGTGTGTGGCTGACACCAGATGTACTGAGATTTTAGCATCATCAGTACCAGTGGTAAATGAGTTTCTAGATATTTTTCCTGAAGACCTTCCTAGGTTACCTCCTGCACAGGAGGTAGACTTCAGGATAGAGCTCGAGCCAGGGACAGCTCCTATCTCTAAAGCTCCTTACAGAATGGCCCTAGCAGAGTTAAAGGAACTCAAGTCACAACTGCAGGATCTTTTTGATAAAGGGTTCATACGCCCTAGTGTGTCACCGTGGGGGGCACTTGTGTTGTTTGTGAAAAAGAAAGATGGGTCTATGCGTGTGTGCATAGACTATAGAGAGCTAAACAAGGTAACCATTAAGAACAGGTACCCTCTCCCTCATATAGACGACCTCTTTGACCAGTTACAGGGGGCAGTGGTGTTCTCTAAGATTGACCTGTGATCTGGTTATCACCAGTTGAGAATTCGGGATGAAGATATTCCTAAGACAGCTTTCAGGTCTAGGTATGGACATTACGAGTTCATTGTGATGTCGTTTGGATTGACAAATGCGCCTGCAGTCTTTATGGGTTTGATGAATAGAGTTTTCAAAGAATTCCTGGATACTTTTGTGATTGTATTTATTGATGATATTCTGGTCTTTTCTAAGTCTGACGAGGAACACGAGCAGCATCTCATGAGAGTTTTAACAATTTTGAGGGAGAATAAGTTGTATGCAAAGTTCTCTAAGTGTGAATTCTGGCTTCAACAAGTGTCATTTCTAGGGCACGTGGTGTCCAGTGATGGAGTATCAGTGGACCCCACAAATATAGAAGCAGTGACTAAGTGGCCTTGCCCAACCACGGTCACCGAAGTACGTAGTTTCTTGGGTTTGGCAGGTTACTATCGACGGTTCGTTCAAGACTTCTCTAAAATAGCCGCACCCTGCACTCAATTGACTCGAAAGGGTACCTTGTTTGTGTGGAGTGATGATTGTGAAGCAAGTTTCTAAAAGCTGAAGCAGAAGTTCATCTCAGCCCCAGTACTCACCGTGCCTGATGAAACTGGAGGTTTTGTTGTCTATAGTGATGCCTCAAAGAAGAGCTTGGGATGTGTTCTTATGCAGCATGGAAAGTTTATTGCCTATGCCTCCCGCCAGTTGAAAGACTACGAGTGTAACTATCCGACCTATGATTTGGAATTGGTAGCAATGGTCTTTGCCCTAAAGATTTGAAGACATTATTTATATTGAGAGAAAATCCAGATCTTCACAGACCACAAGAGCTTAAAGTACTTCTTTACTTAAAAGGAGCTAAACATGAGGCAACGCAGATGGCTGGAGTTAGTAAAGGATTACGATGTTGAGATTTTTTATCACCCAGGCAAGGCAAACGTAGTTGCAGATGCTCTTAGCAGGAAGACAGTGAACACTTCGGCTCTGATTACTGACCAAGCTGACATACGAGCCGATTTAGAGCATGTGGAGATAGCAGTGTTAGTGGGGGAAGCCACCGCACAGTTAGCCCAGTTGATAGTTCAGCCAACCTTGAGGCAACGTATTATAGATTCCCAACGGGGGGACCCAATCTAGTGGGCATGTTTCGTCAAGTGGAAACAGACTAGGGGAGTGAGTTTTCTCTATCTTCTGATGGTGGTCTCTTGTGTCGGGGACATTTGTGTGTGCCTAAGATTGATGAACTTAAGAATGAGATTTTGACTGAGGCGCACTGTTCTCCATTTTCGATGCATCCAGGTAGTACAAAGATGTATCAAGATCTGAAACAGTTCTATTGGTGGCGTGGAATGAAGAGGGACGTGGCTGATTATGTTACCAAGTGCTTAGTTTTCCAGCAAGTGAAGGCACCAAGATAGAAGCCAGCGAGCTTGTTACAACCGTTAAGCGTGGCACAGTGGAAGTGGGATGAAATCTCTATGGACTTAGTGGTAGGGCTACCCCAGACAATTAGAGGCTACACAGTGATATGGGTTATTGTGGATAGACTCACTAAGTCAACACACTTTCTTCCAGGGAAGCCTGCTTACTCTGCAGAGAAGTGGGTACAATTGAACATGGAGGAGATAGTTAGATTGCATGGAGTTCCTGCGAGGATTATTTCGGACAGAGATTCTCGGTTTACATCTAACTTCTGGAGAAGTTTGCAAAAGGCTCTAGGTACTCAGTTGGATTTTAGCACGTCTTTTCATCCCCGGACAGATGGACAGACATAATGGTTAAACCAGATATTGGAGGATATGCTACGGGCCTGTGCGTTGGACTTTGCAGGTAGTTGGGATAACCACTTGTATTTGATGGAGTTCACCTACAATAACAGTTACCAAGCAACCATTGGCATGGCACCGTTTGAAGCTTTGTACAGTAGAAGATGCATGTCTCCTATTTACTGGGACGAAGTTGGTGAACGTCAGTTGCTGGGACTCGAGTTGGTCCAAGCCACTAATTAATGATGCAATTGAAAAGATTAGAGCAAGGATGCAAACCTCACAAAGTAGACAGAAGAGCTATGCTGATTCAAAGCGAAGGGACTTGGAATTTGATGTGGATGATCATTTGTTCTTGAATGTGGCTCCGATGAATGGAGTTCTGAGTTTCGGTCGAAAAGGAAGGTTAAGTCCACGTTTTATATATAGAGCCATTTGAATTCTGGAATGGATTGGCCCTGTAGCTTATAGGTTGGCTTTGCCGCCATCACTTTCTGCAGTACACAATGTGTTCCATGTATCCATGTTGAGGAAATACATGCCGGACCCATCACATGTGATTGACTTTGAACCCTTGCAGTTGAACGAGAACTTGAGCTATGAAGAAAGGCCTGTGCAAATTCTTGCGAGAGACCAGAAAACTCTTCGTAATCGAGAGATCAACCTTGTCAAGGTGCTGTGGCAAAACCACCAGTCAGAAGAATCGACTTGGGAGGGAAAGGATGAGATGCGGGCTAGATACCCCGAGCTTTTTCAAGGCTAGAAACTTTCGAGGACGAAAGTTTTCAAGGAGGGAAGATTGTAACGACCGACATTTTCAGGTATTAATTAAAATTAAAATTTTAAATTTTAAATTAATTAAAAAATTAATTTCATATTTAACGTTGTGTGGTGGGAGTTAATTTTGAAGTTTTGCATATTTCAAATTAGAAAATTGGAGGGTAGATTGGGAAGAAAGTAGGAAAAATGGATTTAATTGATGTTGAGGGACATTCTATTATTTAAGAGACCTTAAGCCAAGCCCAAGCCCATAGTTAAGCCAAAGCCCTAATTTCCCTCTCTAATATTTTAACCTGCACGCAGCCCTAGGTTCAAGCCAAGTCTTCAAGCCAAACTCTCAAAGCCAGCCATCATCTTCCTCATCTCTTCTTCTTCCTCTTTGATTTTCGACAGCCATTAAAGCAAGAAGAAATTTTTTATTCAAATCTGCACCTGCTGTACGAGATCCGTCGCCGCCGTCCACCTCCCGAGCCGCTCGTCTAGACTGCCGCACACCACGCCGCTCGAACCGCGAACCACTCCCAGACCATCCACTTCAAACCGCCTCGCCGATCGCCGCGCAAACCGAGCCCATCCCTTGCATTTTCGTGAACCCCGAACCCCATAGCTATTGTAGATCTATTTTTCTGGAAATTTTTTGGTACTGTAAATTCTCGATTCGGCACCGTTTCACGTGGGTAAGCTTATTCTCGCTGTATTCTTATGGTTTTCAGATGGTAGATCTAGTTTTGGGCACTGTTTTGTTGTTTTGGAGGTTGACCCATTGATTTTTGGGTTTTATTTTGGAATACCCATTGTAGGCGGAAGTTGGTTGGTCAAAAATCGAATCAAACCATCATCTATTCGGCAAGGTTTGGTTTTGTTTTGGGGTCGAAATTGAGGTAAAATTCCCATTCTAAAATCAAGCAAATCCTTGGAGTTTTGGGTTTTTGGTAGATTAAACTTGAGGGTACGATTAAATCATGAACCTTCTGATTTGAATTTAGTTTAACCACCAATTTGATATCAAGTTAAATGCTAAGTAATTATTTCTAATTTTGGAATTTAGTTGGTGGAAGAAACTTTGGGATTAATTATGGATTTTAGGAATTGTTTCTAACCTTAGGGATGACTTGAATTAGGCTCCAAATCGTTTGATTAAGATTAAAGGCAGTTGAATTTTGGTGAGCATTTTGGTGATTTGGATTATTGAGCTCAGCCAAGGTAAGGGACTTTATGCCGGTATGCTTAAATGCAAGTCAGGTACTGAATTGAAAAAAAAAATTAATTTGAAATGAAAAGCTTTTATAAATATTTTATTATGGATTTTTTTTATGAATTTCAAAATGCTTGATATATATAAAATGGATTTTTTTTTTTTTTTTACTTATTGATTGCCAAATATTCTCATGAATGTTATGCATGATTTAAGATTTTGATTTATGGTAAATGATATGACAATGTTGCTTGTGTTGCATCATGGAATGAAAAGTTTAAAATGCTTTGGGTCCTCATGCATACATGTATGTTTTTCATGATAGAATGATTTCGAAGGCTGTGGCAATTACCCCCTAAATTATTGATGTACATCTAATTGAAAATGAACCTGAAAAGGTTAATTGAAATGGAACCTGAAAAAGTTAATTGAAAAGGAACCTGAAAGGGTTAAATGGAAGGGGAATGTTAGGCTGGGTTAATTGTCCACATCAAGCCGAAGAGAAAAGTTAAAGGAATATTTCCACTATGAAAATGTTTTAGGTCCCACCAGAGGAAAAGTTTTAAAAATCATTTTGTATGTGTTTGCATATCCTGACCCCGGTAGTGAGGTCACTTACTGAGCATTTTAAGTGCTCACCTTTTTTCAAAATGTTTTTTTCTTTTCAGGTAAGGGCAAGGGCATCATAGGCGAATGACAGGATAGTTACTGCAAGAGGCCATGGGTGACCTATAGAAGTTTTCCTTCCGCAATTTCTTCATTTTTATCATTTTTAGAATATCTTTTAGTAGATGTGTTATGAAAATTAACTCAATTGTTAAATGTTTTTAGTTTATTCTTATGTTTTAAATTTAAAGGGATCCCGAGGTAAAGGTTTTTTATTGTTTTTGTAAAGGTTTATTTCTTTTTGAAAGATTATTTAAGTTTGATTTTTATTTCATTAGCATGCATTTAGTAACGCCCCTAGAAAGCCCAATAGGAAAAGTAGGGTTCAAGTTCTCAACCCCCCCTCTCCCTCAATAACTATACTCATTAAACTTAACACAAAAATTAACATAAACCAATAAATAAAACTAAGCAAAACATAGAAAGTTCTCAACTCCTCCCCCATCACATCATAATTCAAGTTCTCAACCCCCATCCCCCAACAACTATACTCATTAAACTAAAACAAAAATTAACATAAACCAACTATTAAAATTAAGCAAAACTTAAGAATCTAACCAAACTTAATAACCAAAAGTTCTCAACCCCTCCTCCATCACAACTAAACTCATCAAATTAAACTAACACGAAAATATACTTATGAAATCAAAACTCATAAAAAATTAACATAAACCAAAACTTAAAATTAAGCAAAATTTAAGAATATAACAAACTTAATAGCCAAAAGTTCTCAACCCCCTCTCCCACATTCTCAACCTCCCCCCACCACACACAACTATACTCACTAAACAAACATAAAATTTAAACTTATCAAATCTAAACTTATAAAAAATTAACATAAACCAACTATTAAAATTAAGCAAAATTTAGAAATATAACAAAATATCTTAGTGAGCTTCAAAAACAATCTAAACAAACAAAATCAAACTCCTAAAACAAAATTGAATTTTTTTCTTAGTCAATCTAGTGCACATGATTTCTAGATCTACACAAAAACAGTCAATACTCACAAAATCAAATTACATAAACATCCTAATGATGGTACCGACAACAAATTTCTAAATTTTCTTCAGTTTCCTTAGATTTTTTCAACAACAAAATCAATAAAAAAAAAAAAGGGAAAGAGACGGTACCCACGAGTATAAATATGAAGATTTTTCAGTCAAAAACGGTACCCACGCAAACCTCCAGTGAAGATCTACTTTGAAAACCCATGGGGAGACGAAAACCCACCACGACGGAGAACTCGAGACGAACGGCGAAACAACCTCAATCTAGATCTGAACGAAAAACTCACGCCACGAGCAAAGCAAAGAAAGGAGAATGAATGGAGGAAGAACGACAGCTAAAATGCAGCTAAACGACGAATGGCGACTGGAGAAACCGTGCTGAGCATGAGAATTAGAGTGAGAGAATAGATGAGGGTCGGGGAGATAGAGTTTGAGAAATGGCCTGTTGTCGTGTGAATAGAGAAAAGAAAGGTAATTTTTAAAAAAAAAAAAAAGATATATGATGTCGGGCTTTGCCCGACATCATATAGGAATCTACAATGTCGGGCAATGCCCGACATTGTAGATGTTTAATTTTTTTAAAAAAATTTCGCGCATTTTCATTTTGTCCGTCATCGTTTCCCAAGCACATTTTTTGTGACCGTCATTATTTCCTTGTTTTGTAGTAGTGGCTCGACACCTATGTTTGATGAAAAAAATTTAATCTATCATAAACTACTGAAAAACAGAGAGGAGAAAACTTAAAATAGTCTCATGATGGCTGAAAATCGGAGACAAATGACCTAGAGGATGAAAAACATTTAAAATAAAATAAAATAAAGTAAATAGCCTTGAAGTAGAAAACTTGCACAAGTAAGAAACCTAGATTTTAGAAAGATGTTTTCCCAAAACAATTAGGATATAATATTCAAAATAAAATAAAATAAAGTAAATAAATTTCTATCTTGCAAAATGCTAGAAAATATATCCAACAATCGAAATCCTTTCCTAAATTCTCAAAATAAACATAGAAGGTTGCAAATAAGGAAAGTTTATGGATTTCACACGCTTCAATTTTTTACAAATAACTTCTTCTTCAGAACTTGGATCGACCTGTTATTTATATGGCTACAAAGATCTTTCAGAGTGCTTTAAAATGGTATCTAATTTGGCTATATTTCCAAACATGATCAGTAAGATAATGGGAATGGAATTTGGCACAAAGCATTCTCAGTTATGAAAGTTTTCCGGCAAGAGCAGTAATCACTCAAAATGTCCTAACTTTCATAATACTTAGTAAAATACAATGAGTCTTATACTGTTGGAAATATAATTCAATAAGCTTCGATTTGACATCCAATTTGAATATATTTGCATCTTAAAATAGCATGATATGGTTGGTCAAAGTTGGTATAGAAATTATATTGCTCGAATCACCTTCAATTTGGTCCCAATTAACTCCAAAATGTTGCAAACTCTCCAAAACACGCAAATTGCTTGAATCCCTAAAAAATAATAATAAAACACATAAAATCTTTCTAACTAACAAGAAATAAGTGTGAATAAATAGGACTATATAGGTCCTATCAATGCGTTATGTACTGACCCACTACCAGGTTTTGCAGGTGATGATGAGTACTACGACCTTGGTGATACTACGACCTTGAATTGATTTATATTTGTAATTGTCTTGAGTTTAAGGTTTTAGCATTGTCGTTCTTTTTATCTTTAGAGTAAATTTATAAACTTGTTGGATAGTTGGAATTTTAGGTTTATGATACTTGTTTTATGAGGTTAGAGTGTTATTGGTAGATTATGTTCCTTTTATTTGAGTTGGAATATTTCTGGTGATTTATTTTCTAGTTGGAGTTTGTAATAGATTTGTTAGGTTGCTTTGTCTTTTAAAGTTTTGACTGTTTGAAGTTTATTGAGGAAGTTTAGTTTAGTTTTTGTTTTGGGTTGTCATGTAAAAAAATAGGATCAAGGTTTGACTACACAATAAGTGTTTGAAGTAAATTTCATAAAAAATAATCAATTTCAACGATATTTAAATAATAAAAGGAATTCATTTGTAGCACTAAAAGTAAACTATCATAAAAAAGTTATTGTTAATAAAAAAAAGTTAAACTTTTTATGTAGGGATGAATAAGAGCTATAATAAAATTTACATAAATGATATAAAAAGGTTATCACAATAATAATAGTGATGAGGAAAAATCAAGTAAGTTTGTTATAGCATAAGACTAAAGCTACGTATATTATATAAAATTATTAAACAAATGCCATTATAGGTTAGAGATAGCATAAAGAAAAGCTATTGTATGACAAAGATAGTTTAAGAAAAACTGTTATGTGTATATTATAATAAACTTGAGCAAATTTTCAAATATGCTATCATATCCTTCATGGTTCGTCAATTAGGGTCGGTTTGATATGCTTTTTAAAAAAGTATTTTTGATAACAAATTTGCTAGGATTGCAATATGTTTAAAGTGATTATAAATCACAAATATGTTTTTCTTACTGCATCTTCATTTGATTATCACTTTACTATCATTTTTTTGTTAACATTTCTTAGTGTTTCTTCAAAAAAGTCATTTTACTCTTCTTAATGTTCTAATAGGATAAGTGATTTTATTTAGAAATTACGTTTTTAAAAAATCATCTGAAACACACATTTACGCAAATAATTTTGATTTGTTGAATGAGAACTTAGTGTGCTTTAAGTATGAAAGGGTCTTCCATACCTTCAACCTAGTTTTCTTGTCTTATTTGCATCTGAATAACAGTTCTTCCACTTTACGAGTATATAAATAATGGTTTAAACCTTTTGGCAATACACACCAAATCCTTTTTCTTTTCCCTCATACCCATATTAGTGTCCTCTCAAATGCATAGGAATGCACAAAGTTTTTTCAATCACAAGCCTTTGTCCTTTGGTTGTGACCATGGTGGCAGTTGTCACTAAAGGTTGACTTGCGGATGCAGTTACATACGACCCTAATGAGTTGAGAGCATGTCTTTGGACCTACACAATGTTGGTGGAGCCATCATCAGTGTAATGACCCTAACAAACACAACAGACTAAACGCGGAAGCACGATTGAGTTACTTGGCTCATGCTCGAAATTTCGGTAGCATGACGGCGTAACTACGAGAAAACAAAATTTTACAAAGACCTGATAAGAATAAAAACACTTCTAAAACTCATATAAAATACTCAACATCCACCAAACTACGATAAGATATGTTGAGCTCAACCATCAGACACAAGAATCTAAGAAACTCTAACCAAATACACGGAAACTAAAGAATATTTAGAATTTAAAGACCAACACACTACAAGCACTATGATATACAACTGAATGCTAACAATAGGAAAGAAACTTTAGTGGAATCTCAACAGCCTCGTCAAGTCATCGCCTTTGTCACCTGCCTCGAGGATGTGCACAATATGCAAAGACAAACAAAGTAGCACGAGTGAGTATAAACATACTCAGTAAGTAGCCCACATAAGGGTCCAAAGTTCGACTCCATACAAAGGAGGGCATCGCCCCTAACTTACATACTCTAGCTTCGTCTCAAACATTCACCTTAGTTAGCTATGTGCCTACTCACCTTACCTCTGGCTCACTCCCCTCTGGTATTACATGTGCTATACCTGCGAGCCATGTATCCTAGGTGGTCTAATGCAAAGAAGGAGAACAACTCTCACGCTCATCACTCTAGGGGAATCGCCCCCTATGCTAGCATCACTTGGTGAGGCATCACAACCTTCACGCTCATCACTCTGGGGGAATTGCCCCCTATGCTAGCATCAACATCACTCACATCACTCTGTCTCACGCTCACTACTCTACCTCAACTTCTTAGAAATACATGCTCGCATGGGGAAAAAGTAAGTGGCACTAGCGTCACGTGCTTTTTCTTAGCCATAACGCACTTAGTTCGCCAAAGGATATACCGCCCAAGAGATCATAAACTTCATTCTCACCTCAACCCATAAATCTTATGCATAACCATAAACACGATCTCTACACCACACATACTTAGGTCAACAAAGCTCAAATATGTACTCAAAGCAATTCATGCACCACCAATGCCCATACGCATTCAAGAAAAACATGCTTCATAACCACTCGAGCAAACATACTCCATATATATATAACCAAGCTAAGCATGCCGCAAATGAATTTTTCTCATACGCAACCTTAACAGTCTAGTCCAAATGATTATCTACCTCTTAGGCCAACACGAAAGCCACCAACTTCTTCTTCCTCCAGGATGTTATGAGTGGCATAAAGCCCGATGCAACTTCTTTCAATATTAATCCCTTAAACTTGCTAAGAACCATAATTGTCCCAATCCTCCCATTTACCTCCAAGCCTCGCTAAAACGTGCTAAGTGTAACATAATGCCCCAAACTATTCTAAACACACACAAAAAAAAACATAAGGATCTTGAAATTCATAAGCCTTTAAGGTGTTCTAGATTGTTAGCCACCCTGCCTAACAAGTCGAGCTTTCTGTCGCAATCAACCAGTCGAGCGTTTCAAGCATAATGAACTCTAACCACATCCAACCATTCAGTTTAAGTCAACTTTCCTTTACATTTACGCTTATAGAGAAACTATAATCAAGGTCATACATGCATTCCAAGGTTCATCTCAATAACCAAGCTCTAACAAGTTAATTCCAAAACATATACATATGACCGAGACTCCTCGAATACTATACTAGCAATACGACTATAGCAACCCACTCAATTCAATCATTGACTTCCTTGAAATACTATGCTCTAGCACATATTAGAAAGAAGCATATTCGCAGGCACCCAATCACAAACCTTGAGCAAATACTCATTCAAGGTCTTGCACGTGCTAACTACAATCAACTTGAAACTTTAAGCCCTATTTCCATAATAGCCGCAAACTTAGGCCATTGTTTGCTTAATCAACCTCCACATTGATCCACTAGATAAAACATGCTTCATATACACAAGTTCATGCATACTTTCACAATTTACAATTTTCAACATCAACGGAATCACAAATAAGGAACTTTAAAGGGCTTATATCCCAATGACTACTTACATTTTAAAGTAACAATAATAGACACTTTTAAAGCATCCCAGATCACCAAAAGAAGTCCTAACAATAATTAATAAACCATTCTAAGATCCAACCATGAGTTAAAACAAGTTGAGACGAAAATCACCCAAACAACACCTTTACTTGCTGAATTGATGTTGAATTTGTCCGAACTCGACAACTCGACCTCCAAATGCAATGGGTAACTTTGAACAAAGTCCAACGCATTATGGATAAATTTTAAAACACCAAAATAGTCCCTAAACTCATAGAAAATCCTAATATATGGGCCAATTTAAATCCAACTCAAGCTTAGTCTTAATCGTGTTACAAAATTACAAGAATTCCAATAAATCTTACCCAAATCAACGCTCCCACTTGCTGAATAGCAGCTCGAACAATCCAAATTCATCCAAAACGACCTTCAATCGCAATGGTTATTCTATATTAAAATCCAAAACATTGTGGGTTAGTTTCAAATAACTAAATTAGCCCTTCAATTCAATCTGACAACCCATAAATCATTTTGAATATTTGTTGGAACACTTACCCACTTCAAATTGGAGTTGTTCAAGGTTGTACAACGGCTTGTCGGAAATTCGACCCCGAATCCACAACACCCTTGCTGTCTGAATAAAATCGAGAGGGAGAGAGAGAAGGACGGCAGTCGACGGCGAGTTGGCGTGCGGTCTGCAACGGAGTTACTGCAGTGGTTGATTAAGTTCGAAGAGGAGCTAGCGGTGAAGCTTGGGTTCATAATGAACCACGACCAACGTTCGGTGGCAACGTTCTTCAAACTCCGACGATGGCGAGCAATTGGGCGGTTCATGCAGAGTGATGATGCAGAGAGCCCGAGCTACGATGGTGATGGATGGGGACCCGTCAGGGAGCTACATCGGCGAGGAAGAGGAAGAATAAATGGGTAACGGGTGAGAGAGAGAGAGAGAGAGTTATAGAAAGATGGGTGGGTTTTTGGTGAAAGAGAGATAAGAAGAAGAAGAAGATATGAAGGGAAAGAAGGAGGAGGGGAATTTTTGACGAGAGAGGTAGAGTGTGAGGGAGAAGAGAAGATATTTTTATTTATTTTTTTTAAAATAAACCAAAAATCATATATGCCCTCACATCAACTTTTCATTCCAAATATGTTCCTTCCATCATTCTAAATTCAAAATTAACCAATTCAAGATACTAATTTGAAAAATTAGTCAAATTTAAATTCTAAAATTTCGAAATTAACACCCCTAAATAAGCTAGGTGTTACAATCAGCTTGCTGTAATAAGGAGAAGGAGCACAAACCATGCTACTGTGGATACCTCAAAAATCAAAGTATAAGCCTATGTACAGTCTTCTTCCGCCAAAAAGATAATTTTTGATTGTGGCGTTCCCATCCCTGTGTGTGAGAATCTCCCATGTGATTTAGTTGGAATTTCATATGAAATAAAAAACATTCGCTAGCTTAACCTATTACAAAATCAAACTATAAATTAAAAGATGATAATTACATGTTCTCTTTCTTTATGCCTCAACCTTTTTTTTTTCTATGTTGTAAATTATTGCATATATATACAAGATCATAGTTACATATATAAACACAAACTTTTAGTAGTAAGCCAATTTGAGCACAATTAAGTAGATAAGACATCAATTAGCATCTGAAAGGTCAATGGTTCGATCTCTCACCCCAGCAATGGTTGAACTCAAAAGGAAAAAAATTGTAGTAGCAAAAGTTATGTTGAATTAAAATGTTAGTCTTTATGTTTTGGGTATAGTTTCAATTTTGCTCCTTTTGTTTTGAAAGTTTCAATTTAATCCCAATGGTTTTGGCTTAGTATTAATTTAATTCTATGGTTTAAAAAGTTTCAACTTGGTCACCAAGGTTCGGTTAAGCCTTGCAAAATTTGTCCTTAAACTATCATTTTACCCCCCAAAAAACTTACTTATTTTCGTTTTTTTTTTACTTCGGCCTAAACTTTAGTATAGTAAACTAATACACAATTAGCGAAAAAAAAAAGATAAAAAAATTTATTTTCATGTAAAAAAATGGGGTCAATATGGTAACCCGAGATTATTTGGAAGGTTTGACCTATATGATCAGTGTTTAAAGTAAATTTCATAAAAAATGAATCAATTTAAATGATATTTAAACAATAAAAAGAATTCATTTGTAGCTGTAAAAGTAAACTATCATTAAAAAATAATTGTTGAGAAAAAAAAGTTCCTTTTTACGTAAGGCATGAGTAAGAGCTATAACAAAATTTACATAGAGAAAAGCAAATGATATAAAAAGGTTATCACAACAATTACAATGATGAGAAAAAAATAAAGTTTGTGATAGCATAAAATTAAAGCTATATATATTACATAAAAGCGTTAAGAAAATGCTATTATATGTTAGAGATAGCATAAAGAAAAGCTATTATATGGCAAAGAAGGCTTAAGAAAAACTATTACGAGTAAAATATAATAAACTTGAGTCGATTTTCAAATATGCAATCCTATCCTTCATGGTTCATCCATTAGGGTGAGTTTGATATTGTTGCAATAGAAATTTTGGCCAATCAGAAATTGCCATGTCATTAATTAAAACTTGGTGACAAAATTATTTATTTAATTAGGGATTATTTAAATTTGCAAGTATCCCTAAATTAAATTAAGGCAAACCCAAATATGCAATTGGGTTATATGAAATTTGGGCCAATTTTAAACAAAGCCCAAATTGGAGGCCCTAATCCAGCAGAGCTTAAGCAACAAAGTCCTAGCCCACAAAGGCTAGGCCCAAGGCCAATCAGGCTCAGTCTAAAGACCATGCCCAAAGCTCATCAGGCCCAGTCCAACAGTCAAGCCCAAGCCCAGGGGGCCTTGGGGAACTCTATAAATAGAGAGCTCCCTCCTCCATTTTGGAGGTTCAGAAGTTGAAACTCTCCAGAGAATTTAGAGAGAATTCAGAAACAAATACTAGAAAACTCCCTAAACCTTTGAAGATCAAACACTCTCTGAACCAGAGTCTCGAAGACTAGAAGACTTTGAAGATCGAGAACAAGCTGCGAAGCCCTCGAAACAAATCTACATTCGAGAACAAGCTGCAAAAGCCCTCGAAACATATTCACATTCGAGAACAAGCTGCAAAGCCCTCGAAACAAATCTACATTCGAGAACAAGCTACAAAGCCCTCGAAATAAATTCACATTCGAGAACAAGCTGCGAAGCCCTCCAGACAAATCTACATTCGAGAATAAGCTGCAAAAGCCCTCGAGACAAATTCACATTCGAGAATAAGCTGCAAAGCCCTCGAGACAGATGTAAATTTGAGAGAAAGAATCAGAGGAACAAATTAGAGATTGTACTCCACTAAATTGAAATTAATACAATTTAAATTCATTTACACGTGTCTCATTTCTCTTTCTTTGTTGAAATATCGTGTAAACAAATTGGCACGCCCAGTGGGACAATCTCTACCTCTCACTCCTTCTTTCATCTCAACATACAAGTTAAGTAATGTCATTCAAGACTTCTTCGATGATCTCTGTCATGAGCAATTTGTACATGGGTTCTACCACCCATAGTTGCTCCAATGAACTAAGGTTGGAAGAAGATGAAGTAACGACACTACCGGGGGCATTGACTAACAACAAGTTCCTGGTCAAATGTAACCCTTTGTTCAATTTCGATTCTGACATAGTGTCTGTCATGATGACTGAAACAAACACTATGGAAGAAAGAATGGAGAAGATGCAGGAGAAAATCAACATCTTGATGAAGGCGATTGAAGAAAAAGATTCTCAAATCGCATACTTAAAGACCCAGATTGAGAACCAAAATGTCGCTGAGTCAAGTCAAACTCTCGCCGTCAAGGATCGCAATAAAGAGAGGGTAGTTATGCAAAAAGATCAACCATAATACTCCACTTCGATCGCTTCATTATCTGTCCAACAACTTCAGGACATGATAATGAACTCCATCAAGGCTCAGTATGGTGGTCCTGCTCAAAACTCCCTTTTGTATTCCAAACCATATACTAAGAGGATTGACAACTTAAGAATGCCAATCGGATACCAACCACCAAAGTTTCAACAGTTTGATGGGAAGGGCAATCCAAAGCAACATGTTGCTCATTTCATTGAAACATGTGAAAATGCTGGTACACGAGGAGATCTTCTTGTTAAACAATTCGTTCGAACGCTGAAGGGGAACGCATTCGACTGGTACACTGATCTAGAGCCTGGGTCGATAGACAGTTGGGAACAATTCGAAAAGGAATTTCTCAACCGCTTCTACAGCACAAGACGAACAGTCAGCATGTTCGAGCTCACCAACACTAGACAACGAAAAGGTGAACCCGTTGTCAACTACATAAATCGTTGGAGAGCCATGAGTCTCGATGGCAAAGATCGCCTCACTGAACTGTCAGCTGTGGAGATGTGCATTCAAGGCATGCACTGGAAACTTCTTTACATCCTCCAAGGTATAAAGCCTCTCACCTTTGAAGAACTAGCAACTCGTGCCCATGACATGGAGCTAAGTATTGCCAGTCGAGGAGACAAAGACCTTCTAGTCCCTAACATAAGGAAAGAGGAAAATAACATCCATGAGACTTTAGAAGAGTCTATGGTTGTAAATACAACCCCTCTCAAGTTATCTTCGAAAGACAAGAAGGTTGAAAAGCGACAAGGAAATGAAAGACGTCACTTAACTTTGAAGGAAAGACAGAAAAAAGTTTATCCTTTTCCCGACTCTAACATTCCTGACATGTTAAAGCAACTACTGGACACACGACTGATCAAGCTTCCAGAATGTAAACAACCGGAAGAGATGGAAAAAGTCGATGATCCCAAGTATTGCAAGTATCATCGAGTTATCAGTCATCCAGTGGAGATGTGCTTCATCCTAAAAGAGCTAATTTTAAGATTAGCTAAAGAAGGAAAAATTGAGCTAGATCTCGATGAATTAGCTCAAACAAATCATGTTGCAGTGACAACAGACACATGCAGTCAAATGCACTCTTGTCCGCTTCATGATCAAGGAGTGTGTCTAGTCCAATTTGGAACCTTGGAACCTGTATCTATTTGGTTTCAACATGAGATACCAAAAAATAAACTTCAAGACATGGTACCTACCAAACTTCAAGATTTCCTTCCAGTGGAACAAGGGGAAGAAAATTTGGCAAGTTCATACTACACCAATGTGGAAGAAGTTGATGATTCAAAAGAAGTCGAGCAAAGGACTTCTGTCTTTGATTGCATCAAGCCTTCAACTACTCGACCTTCAGTCTTCCAAAGGATGAGTATGGTCGTGACAAAAGAAGAAAACCAAAGTCCAACTTTTGTCTCAACTCGAATTTCAGTCTTCCAAAGGCCAAACGTATCCACATCGAGGAAAAATCAACCTTCAACATCTGTACTTGATCGTCTCAAAGTAACAAGTGATCAGCATGAAAGGAAGATGAAATCCTTGAAGATGGAACTGTTCGATGAAGTGAACAATGACAAAAAGATTCATAGTCTTGTTCCTTCTCATATGAAAAGGAAGTTCTCTGTTCTCACAAACACGAAGGGTTCCTTGAAGGTTAGGAAAAATGTCATCATCTTAACAAATCCTACAAATGAAGGATCTGATTAAGACCATGATGAAGACAACAACATCTAAGATGAAAACAAAGCTCCTCATCGCAAGAGCCTAAACTGCATGATGCTCCTAGCCCGCACGAGCTTAAAATGTGAACAGCCAAATAAAAAAATCTTTGAACTACGTTTTGACTTGATCCCTTCCACTCGAAGGGTACGTAGGCAACTTAAAGGAAAAGAAAACTTTAAGCTCAGTCTCCAAAAAAGTTTCCATCCCCATGAGAATAAAATGTTACAAGTTGGATGCATACGAGAGAGCTTTGTCCACCTCAAGTTCGGTTCGTCGCTCACTCGCTTTAAATTTCAAGCTCCGTTCCCCTCAAGTTCGGTTCGTTGCTCACTCCTTTAAAGTTCAAGCTTTATTCCTTTTGAGTTCGGTTCGTCGCTCACTCCCCTAAAGTTTGAGCTTTGTTCCCCTCAAGTTTGGATCGTGGCTCACCCCCCTAAAGTTCGAGCTTCGTTCCCTTCAAGTTTGGTTTGTCGCTCACTCGCTCTAAAGTTTGGGTTTCACTCTTCTCCAAGTTCGGGGTTTGCACTTCTCCCTTTCAAGTCTTCGAGTTCGAGTTTTTCTAACTTCAAGCTTAAGTTCAAACATCGCTCGCTTGAAGTTCAAGTTTGCACTTCGCTTCCTTCAAGTTAAAGTTCGAGCGTTGATCGCCTACAAGTTTGGTGATTCACCTTCAAGTTCGGCGTTCCACCTCAAAATACAGCTAAGTTGGTGTTTCGTCTCCAAGTCAGGAGGGTCCGTCCGTCGGCGCTCACTCCTCCGTCAAGTTCGGAGGCTTCACTCGTCAACACGGGCTCCTCTGCCAAGTCAGGAGGCTCCGTCCGTCGATGCTCGTCCCTCTGCCAAGTCAGGAGGCTGCGTCCATCGTTATTCGCTCCTCCACCAAGATAGGAAGCTTCCATCCGTCGACACTCATTCCTCTCCCAAGTCAGGAGGTTTCGTCCATTGACGTTTGCTTCTCCGTTAAGTCAGGAAGCTCCGTCCATCGACACTCTTTCCTACACCCAGTCAAGAGGTTTCGTCCGTCAACACTTACTCCTCTCCCAAGTCAAGAAGTCTTCGTTGGTCGTCGCTTCTTCTTCAAAGTTCGAAGGCTTCGTCATGACTGTTTCTCCAAGTTTGAAAGCTTCGTCTTCGCTCATTCTCCAAAGTTCGAATGCTTCGTGGTCGCTCCTTCTCCAAAGTTTGAAGGCTTCGTGGTCGCTCATTCTCCAAAGTTTGAAGGCTTCGTCGTCGCTTCTTCTCCAAGTTCGAAGGCTTCGTCGTCGCTTCTTCTCCAAGTTCAAACGCTTCGTCGTCGCTTCTTTTTCAAGTTTGAAGGTTACGCCATCGATCACTTCGTCTCCAAGTTCGAAGGTTGCATCTCGCCTCGCCTTCAAGTTCAAAGACTTCATCGTCGCTTCTTCTCTAAGTTCGAAGGTTACGCCCTCAACTTCACCTGAGTTAGGGTTTGGTCTTCTACAGGTAAAACAAAGCAAAATGTGCCATCCTAAATTCCGCCTGAATCAGGGGTTGGTCACCTTCGAAGTTGAAGAAGACGCTGAAGCTGTCAAAAGGTGCCATCCTACCACCAGAATCAGGGGTTGGTCACCTTCGAAATAGAAGAAGACGTCGAAGCCGTCGAAAGGTGACATCCTAAATTCTGCCTGAATCAGGGTTTGGTCACCTTCGAAGTTGAAGAAGACGCCGAAGCTGTCGAAAGGTGCCATCCTACCACCTGAATCAGAGGTTGGTCACCTTCGAAATAGAAGATGACGTTGCAGCCGTCGAAAGGTGCCATCCTAAATTTCGCCTGAATTAGGGGTTGGTCACCTTCGAAGTTGAAGAAGAAGTCGAAGCTGTCGAAAGGTGCCATCCTACCACCTGAATCAGGGGTTGGTCACCTTCGAAATAGAAGAAGACGTCGAAGCCGTCGAAAGGTGACATCCTAAATTCCGCCTGAATCAGGGGTTAGTCACCTTCGAAGTTGAAGAAGATGCCGAAGTGGTCGAAAGATGCCATCCTAGATTCTGCTTGAATTAAGGGTTGGTCACCTTCGAAATAGAAGAAGACGTCGAAGCCGTCGAAAGGTGACATCCTAAATTCCGCCTGAATCAGGGGTTAGTCACCTTCGAAGTTGAAGAAGATGCCGAAGCGGTCGAAAGATGCCATCCTAGATTCCGCCTGAATCAGGGGTTGGTCACCTTCGAAATAGAAGAGGACGTCGAAACCGTCGAAAGGTGCCGTCCTAGATTCTGCCTGAATCAGGGGTTGGTCACCTTCGAAATAGAAGAAGACGTCGAAGCCGTCGAAAGGTGCCATCCTAAATTCCGCCTGAATCAGGGGTTGGCCACCTTCGAAGTTGAAGAATACATCTCAAAGTTGAAGAAGGCATCTTAGCTGCAAGTAAGAGTAAAAAAAAACAAGGGGGCATATATATTGTTTTAAAAAAAAATTACCTACCTGTTTACCTTATGATATTCTCTTCTATAGGAAAAGTAATTGCAAGTCTTGCAAATGTTTTAAAAAATAAACGTAAAAAAAAACGTGAAAAAAAAGTAAAAAAAAAATAGAAAGAAAAAAAAATAGAAAAGAAAAAAAAATAGAAAAGAAAAAAAATTGGGACTTGCCTATTCCTCATTCCTCAGTGAGAAGCTTCACTCACTCTTTGTTGATGTGAATTGATGGAAGACCCATCTCCCCTATTTATAGTGGAGGAAAAGATAAAATCACATCTAATTTGAATTCAAAGATCATGCCAAGAAGATCAAATCAAAACCAAAATTGGGTAGGATTTCATCTCAAATTAAAGTTTGGCATATCTTATCTCAAATTAAAAATTGACTGCAAGCCAAATTAAAATTCTATTCCAAATCCAAAGTTCAAATTTGGTAGAATTTTATCTCAAAAAGTAAAATTTGGGCATAATCCAAATTTTATCCCAAATCAAAATTAGATAAAATTAATTCTATCACAGTCAAATTATGGTAGAATTTCAATTTTATCTTACAAAGTAAAATTTGGATTATAAGTAAAATTTGGGCATAATCCAAATTTTATCCCAAATCAAAATTTGATTAAAGTCCAAATTCAAGTTCTATTCCAATTCCAAAATATAATTGGGTAGACTTTTATCTCAAAAAGTGAAATTTGGGCATAATCCAAATTTTATCCCAAATCAAAATTTGATTAAAGTCCAAATTCAAGTTCAATTCCATTTCCAAAATATAATTGGGTAGACTTTTATCTCAAAAAGTGAAATTTGGGCATAATCCAAATTTTATCCCAAATCAAAATTTGATTAAAGTCCAAATTCAAATTCTATTCCAATTCCAAAATATAATTGGGTAGACTTTTATCTCAAAAAGTGAAATTTGGGCATAATCCAAATTTTTATCCCAAATCAAAATTTGATTAAAGTCCAAATTCAAGTTCTATTCCAATTCCAAAATATAATTGGGTAGACTTTTATCTCAAAAAAGTGAAACTTGGGCACTCCAAATTCAAGCTTCAAATCAAAATTCATTGGTAGATTCTAAACTATGCCCTACATAAAAAAATGGGTATAATTTGAATACCACTTGAAATTCAAATTTGAATTAAGGAGAACATAAATTCTACCGAAATTCAAATAAAAGTTCGATGCCAAGTAAGAAAATCAAAATTATGACCCAAATTCATATTTTGATGAATTGGCACATCAAATGGAGTCCAATTTAAGAGCAAATACCTTAAATTTTGATTCCAAATTATCTTTTTCGAGATTCACTCACACATACTAGTGCATAAATCTCGAAAAGGGGGCATTTGTTGGAATAGAAATTTTGGCCAATCAGAAATTGACATGTCATTAATTAAAACTTGGTGACAAAATTATTTATTTAATTAGGGATTATTTAAATTTGCAAGTATCCCTAAATTAAATTAAGGCAAACCCAAAAATGCAATTGGGTTATATGAAATTTGGGCCAATTTTAAACAAAGCCCAAATTGGAGGCCCTAATCCAGCAGAGCTTAAGCAACAAAGTCCCAGCCCACAAAGGCTAGGCCCAAGGTCAAAAAGGCTCAGTCTAAGGACCATGCCCAAAGCTCATCAGGCCCAGTCCAACAGTCAAGCCCAAGCCCAGGGGGCCTTGGGGAACTCTATAAATAGAGAGCTCCCTCCTCCATTTTGGAGGTTCAGAAGTTGAAACTCTCCAGAGAATTTAGAGAGAATTCAGAAACAAATACTAGAAAACTCCTTAAACCTTTGAAGATCAAACACTCTCTGAACCAGAGTCTCGAAGACTAGAAGACTTTGAAGATCGAGAACAAGCTGCGAAGCCCTCGAAACAAATCTACATTCGAGAACAAGCTGCAAAAGCCCTCGAAACATATTCACATTCGAGAACAAGCTGCAAAACCCTCGAAACAAATCTACATTCGAGAATAAGCTACAAAGCCCTCGAAACAAATTCACATTCGAGAACAAGCTGCGAAGCCCTCGAGACAAATCTACATTTGAGAATAAGCTGCAAAAGCCCTTGAGACAGATTCATATTCGAGAATAAGCTGCAAAGCCCTCGAGACAGATGTAAATTTGAGATAAAGAATCAGAGGAACAAATTAGAGATTGTACTCCACTAAATTGAAATTAATACAATTTAAATTCATTTACACGTGTCTCATTTCTCTTTCTTTGTTGAAATATCGTGTAAACAGATATATTTTTTAAAAATGTGTTTTTGATAACAAATTTGCTTGGATTACAATGCATTTCAAGGTGATTCTACTAAGTACAAATATGTTTTTTTTTTATTGCGTATAATGAAGATTTTCATTTGATTATCACTTGACTGTCATTTTTTGGATTATCATTTCTCAAGTGTTTCTTCAAAAAATCATTTTTAAATCCATTTATTTTCTTTAAAAAATAATATTTTTTATTTATAATCACAGACCTTTTTTTTTTTTTTTCCACAAATGAAAAAATTAGACATCTAAAATCTTTTAGTTATACTAAATGCACTCAAAATAAGTAACTCTTCCAAATGTTATAAGACGATAAGTGGTTTTATTTAGAAATTACGTTTTTAAAAAATCATCTCAAACACATATTTACCCAAAGAATTTTCATTTGTTGAATGAGAACTTATTGTTCTCTTTTCTTATGTTAGAAGTATTACATATATGTGGTAATGAATGTTATCTATAACTTGGTAACACTCGTAACAAAGAAGTTAGTGTTGGTGAACTGCATTAATATTAAGGTTGGTAAGTTGTAAATAGTAGTTTTGTGCACAACTTCTAGATTCTTATATCAGAAAAAGAAAGATTGAACACTGTAAAATTGAGAAGATCTTATAAAACAAATGTCCAAAGCCAGTGGCTATATATAGAAGCCATACGCCGAATGCAAGTATATCAATTAGGTTGTTTAAACAAAAAAGAACAACTCTTAACCAACATTATAAACAAATATCTGAATTAGCTTAAGCTAACTAATAAGCAACAATTAACAAGCTAACAAGAACAACACATAGCCACTACTACAAATTTAGCCTTTATTGACGCGTGACTTCATTGTATAGTTTACGCTTGTGACAAAAACCGTCAATAAAAGATTCATTTTTACTTTAAAATAAATTATTAATTAATAAATATATATATCGACGGCTATTGAATGTCAAAAAAGGTCTATATTTAAGTTGACGCAATAAACCATTAACATTGATAGCTTTATTGATAGTATTTTGGAAAAATTCCGTCAAAATTGGGTCAACTTCGTGTTTTGTAATCGTTGATGGCTCATACGCGTCAACTATTGAGTGTTTTGTTGACGCACACAAAGCCTATTTTCCTTTCACACAAGTTTCATTCTTCTCCTTCACCAAGCAACCGTCAAGTTCGTTCTTCTCATCCTTCACCCACCATTGTGTTCAATTTTCTCCAGCCATCACCATCACAAACCAGCCATCGTCATCATAATCACTTGCCATTGAGTACTCCCTTTGTCACAAACCCTTGTCGTCAAGTCCTCCCTCCTTCATGAACCCTTGTCTTTGAGTTCATCACACGTCGTTGCCTCTTTTTACAGCACACGCGGTCGCCGCTTGTTACATCACACATCGTCGCCTATCTCCTTTGTGCACACGTTGTCGCCACGTGCTCGTTGCAAACTCTAAAGGCAATGTCAGCTTCTTCAACCTTTTGATTTTTCTACACTTGATTCTGTTTATATTAATATTGTTAGAATTTATTCTCCTTCTTGATTTTGATCTATGATTTATGAAATATACTTAGGGATTCTTTAATATGTTAAGTTTAGTTTTAATTTGGATTAGATTGTAATTGATTGATTTTAAATATAATTTGGATTGGAATTGAAGCAATTGGAATTGATTGATTGTTAATTTGCATTCGGATAGAAATTATGAGAAAATTAAAGTGGGGTTGAGGGATCCTCATCTTTGAAAGAACCAAAATTTTAACTTAAACCTCCTACAAATTAATATTGTTGTCCTGCATTCTTTTTCTGCTTCTATATTTAGTTTGATTGAAGCAATACTACCACTTCTACCCTTCTAGCAATTTATAAGATTTGTCTAGCCATATTGTCAATTTATAAGATAGTTATTTTCCCGTTGTATTGTATACATTTTTGTGTATAGAACAGATTACAAATAAAATATGTGCGCTATTTCAAAACTTTTTCACTATGCATTCACACTTCTTCCCAAATTAGAGGTGTTAGTTCTTAACATTTGCATTTTTGGTTGATTGATTCAATATCGTTTGTTCTTGTAAGTGACGAAGTTGTTGCTTCTTTTGTGAAGATTTCTAGAGAAAATTTGAAAGATATCAAAAAGGTATGTATTTACCTCCCTTTTCCCATTTCCCACCTTTCTTTTTTTTTTTTTTGAACGAATAGATATAGACTGTAGTACTGGAGCATAGAAAAGCTCCTAGGATATATCTATATATTTTCTACTAAGTGCTTCATAAATGAATTTGCAAAGGGCATGGCAATAATTATTTCATGATTGCCTTGGCTTTTTTGGCCATTCTTGACCAATTTAATCAAGTAACTAATGATTTTATGATGAGTTCATGGGAGATGTTTGTTTTTCTCTGGTGAAACAACAGCAGCAATTGTGCGACAACCACACGCGCTCGTACCCACTGAACCGAGTTCAAGAAATTGGTACTCTCTATTTGTGATTCGAGCTCACAAGTTCTTGAAATCGGTTTGTCTTTACATATCTTTTCCTTTCCTTCACACTTCTATATTTACCTCTGAAATCGCGATTCCAAGCTTCATGTGCAGTTTTTCTATCTTCACTTTGAATTGACTTCAAGCTTCTGTTAATGGAGATTGTCATTGAAGGATTCTACAAAAAATTTCAGATTTTGATTTGAGTCCATAATTTGCTTTCATTGGAGCTACTGGCTTATAGTCTATAGTTGTTGAAAATGGAGAAGCTAGCTGATTTGGAACTAGCATTTTTATGAGGAGATGTGGGTTTGTTGCTTCAGTAAAGAGCGATCATGCTATAATTAAAATTTTATTTAGCTTATAATTGTTGGTCACAATGCTGAGAATATCTGTTTAATTATTTGACATTATATATGAATTTTGCTTTTTACCTTTGAGATTCTGAGATATGTATCTGAACAACTTAAGGTTAAGGATTGATATTTTATTGAATCAATATTTCTATTTTATTTTTCAAAAGGTCAACTTTATTTTTAGCATTGTTTCTTATCCTAACAATTTCCTATTGCTCTTAAAAATACTTGTAATTTGACTATTAGGTTGTGAATGTTAAATACTCGGTATATGTTCTAGATGCAAGGGTGATAGGACTTATAAAGTCCTATTTAATCACACTTATTTATTGTTAGTTAGAAAAATTTTATGTGTTTTATTATTATTTTTTAGGGATTCGAGCAATTTGCGTGTTTGGAGAGTTTGCAACATTTCGGAGTTAAATTCGGACCAAATCGGAGGTGATTCGAGCAACACAATTTCTACACCAATTTTGGCCGATCATATCATGATATTTTGAGATGAAAATATATTCAAATTTGATGTCAAATCCAAGCTTATTGAGAAGTTACTACATGCATGCCAATGAAATTTAAAAAAATAAAAAAAAAATAAAAAAAAACTTAAATAACAACTCAAAAAGAATACAAACTTTTACCTCGGGATCCCTTTATTTCAAAGCATAAGAATAAACTAAAACATTTTAAGAATTTTAAATGATTTTCAAAATACTTCTACAAAAAAAAGAAGAAGAAAAAAAACAATTCCAAGAGTGCTAACAATGAATAAAAATTGCTGAATTTAAGCTCCTATAGGTCACCCATGGCCTCTTGCAGCAAACTATCATATCATTCGCCTAGGATGCCCTTACCTTTACCTAAAAAGGAAAAAGATTTTGGAAAAGGGTGAGCATATAAAATACTCAGTAAGTGACCTCACTACCAGGGTCAGGATATGCAAACACAAACAAAGTGATTTTTAAAACTTTTTCCTCTAGTGGGACCTAAAACATATTCATAATGGAAACGTTTCTCTTTTAACTTTTCTCTTCGGCTTAATGTAGACAATTAACCCAACATAACATTTCCTTTCCATTTAACCTTTTCAGGTTCCTTTTCAATTTAACATTTTCAGGTTCCTTTCCATTTAACCTTTTCAAGTTCATTTTCATTTAGATGTACATCTTTAAATTTAGGAGATAATTGCCACAGCATTCGAAATCATTTTATCATGAAAATTCACATGTATGCATGAGGTCCCAAAGCATTTTAAATTTTCATTCCATGATGCATCACAAGGCAAC
Source organism: Trichosanthes truncata (assembly GCA_033996785.1). Lineage (NCBI taxonomy): Eukaryota > Viridiplantae > Streptophyta > Magnoliopsida > Cucurbitales > Cucurbitaceae > Trichosanthes > Trichosanthes truncata. Next base: position 35,484,264 of record JAWPNB010000009.1, on the reverse strand, counting down.
ATTCTCATAAATCACAAACCATAACCCATGCATCACATTCACAAGAATAATTGGCAATCAACAAGTGAAAATCTATTTTCATATAAAATAAAGCATTTTAAGATTCACTAAAAATCATAATAAAAGTTTTATAAAAGTTTTTCATTTTAAATGTAATTTAATTTTTTTTTTCAATTCAGTTCCTAACTTACATTTAAGCATATATTCATAAAGTCTCTTACCTTGGCCAATGTTCAAGAAAAATCCTCAAACTCCTATTTCAGAAATCCTTTGGCAAACCTCCGTTCCTTCCCCAAAACAGAATCGAGCTTTGCCGATTAAATGATGGTTTGATTCGATTTTGTCGAGCCAACCTCCACCTACAATGGGTATTCTAAAATAGAGCCCGAAAATCAATGGGTCAACCTCCAAATTACCAAAACAATGCCCAAAACCCAAATTCCAATATGAAAACCATAAGGATACAACACGAATAAGCTTAACCACATGAAAATGGAGCCGAATCGGGGCTATACAGTGTCGAAAATCGCTAGAAAAATAGCCCAAAAACATAGCAATCCCTCCGGTACACGGAACTGCAGCAGCGACGGCACTCGGGTTTGCGGCGGGGCGTTTGTCGACGTGGAGCGGGCGGCGAACGACGGTCTGAGGTGGATGGTGAGCAGCGGTGGCAGGCTCGTGGTACGCAGATCTGCAGCTGCGGGTTTGTGGATCTACAGAAGCACAGCTCGGGTTTGAGCGAAGTTCGGGAGGTGGTTGCATGGTGGCTGTGCGACAGTGGCACGACGGAGGGACGACCGAACGCGGCGGTTCGAAGGTGGATCTAGAAGAGGTGCTGGAATTTTTTTTTTTTGCTTCACGGGTGTGGCTATCGAAACACAAGGAAGGAATAAGAAAGAGGGAAGAAGATGGTGGCTTGGCTTTGAGAGTTGGCTTGAAGGCTTGACTCCAACCTAGGGCTGTGTGCAATTAAAATAGAAGAGAGGAAAAATTGGGCTTGGCTTCTCCTTGGGCTTGGTTCAAAGTCACCTAATTAACAAAAATGCCCCCAAAACAATTAATTTCTTTATCCTTCAAATTCTCTAATTTCACAATTATGAAAACCTCCAAAATTAACTTCAATACACCATACAAACATGAAATTGGTCCCATAATTACGTTAAATCCCAAAATTAAAATTTTAATTAATACCTAAAGGTGTCGGTCGTTACAAAAATATATTCAAATTTGATGTCAAATCCAAGCTTATTGAATTATCTTTCCAATGGTATAAGACTCATTGCATTCCACAAAGTATTATGAAAATTATGACATTTTGAGTGATTGTTTCTCCTGTTGGAAAACTGCCTTACCAGAGAATGCTTTGTGCCAATTTCCATTCCCATTATCTTGCTTATCACGTTTGGTAATATAGTCAAATTAGATACCATTTTAAAGTTCTCTGAAAGATCTTTTCAACCATATAAAGATCATGTCGATCCAAGTTTTGGAGAAGAAGTTTTTGGCATAATACTTAAAATAGTGCAATCTAGAAACTTTCGTTATTTGAAACCTTCTATGTTTGTTTTGAGAATTTAGGAAAGCATTTTTTATTTTTGGATGTATTTTCCAAAATTGTGCAAGACAGAAAATTATTTACTTTATTTTATTTTATTTTGAATATTATTCTCTAATTGTTTTGGAAAAATATATTTCTAGAATTCAGGGTTTCTTACTTGTGCAAGTTGTCTACTTCAAGGCTATTTAAGCCTTCTTTTGGACAGCTGCATGGGGTCTCCTAGTGTAATTTTCTAGACTATAGTTTTAAGAGTTTTTCTCCCTTTTCCTTAACTTTTCTTTTGGCACTATATCGAATCAATGACGAACCTTGACTACATCATTATGATGAGCAGCTAAGGTAAGCGTTTCCAATTTAGAGGTCGGTAGCAGCTAATTGCAATGTTGTGAGGCTTGGACTTTAATGTAGTTTTCTTATAATTGCAAGTGTTCTTTGATTTCTGTGTTTATTTTATAACATGTATTTTGATTGAATTGAAGCCTCGATCGGTTTATAAGTTTGATTGCTATTCATGATGCATAATTTGTAATTGTCGTGTTGATTGAACCTGGTAGCATTAGGATTATTACATGTGTGTGTATTATGGGTTTCCATAATTGCATAGCTTGCATGTTTAATTCTAGGAATTAAAGGAGCATCTTGGTTAGGTTGAAGTTATTTTATCTAATCAGTTTGTTTTGGTCCTTTCAAAGTACTTAATGCTTTTATCTAAATAATTTGGAACGGTTTCGTGCCAAATTGTTACGTGCCAAATTGTTTAGGTAACTAGCATTAACTTTGACGTTTGTTAGAGTTAATGACTTTAGGGAATTTGTTGCTTTTTGGGGTTTCCTAATAAATTGACCAAGTGCTTGCATAATTAAATTACAACATTTTGTGTGCCTATGATCAAATTTTCAATTGGATAAAACTGTACCTTTGGATTGGATTTTGATAAGATTTGAATTTTTCTCCTTTTTAATTACTTGTTTTATCATTATAATTTTCTTAAATAAATATTTCAAAAACCCCCTGTTTTACTTTTTACTGAAATTTAACATTGAGAAATTGATGTTCTTCCTTGAGATCGACCCGGTCCACTCAATGCTACAAGTAGCTTATGATCGATTTATAAATTGTAATTTGACAAGCCCTCGACAAGCTCGCTTCAAAGAGATTCGCAAGGAACAATATGTTACCATTTAGAGCATTTGAAAAATAGTATTGCAAGCATAAACACGTGATTCTTCTGTTAAATAAGGTTTCATCTCATCTTTGAATTGGATTTTTAATGTTATTTGAATTTTTTTATAACATCTTTTAGGCTAATTGACACATGTTAAGAATGTAAGTTCTTATTTTTCTTTAATACTGACAATGATACTATTCTTGTCTTGATGTATGTAGGATTGGGTTCTACCTTAAAATGAATATTGTTTTGTCATATTGTAGGAACTCAATATTGAAGCGAAGCAGTTATATTGCAACTGGTTGATGGATTAGCTTTTTCATTGGGTTAGTGGCAAAAAACTACACGTTAGTTGAAGCGTATAGTACACTCCCTTATGTTACTATCTAGTGTAAAAATTGTTCTAATTAATGTACAAATTTCATTATAGTTAGTTTGTATGTAAAAACTCGACCAAATTTAGTTCAATGATATATAAAAGTTTATGTATGTATTAAGTTTGTGCCAAAATTGGAGTGATTTTATTTTGGAAATATGTGTATTGACAGGTCTCAGACAATATAATTCTATAGTTTTGATGAATAAATAAATAGGGATATACCACACATGTGATGAATTTTTGTTAACATTACTTGTCTCAAATGTTAGCGCTTTTAAACAACTTGCTTGATATGATACATTTAGCTTATTAGTTAGTTAATAGAAATCTATCGGTTCATTCGTGATTCGATTTTTTGATGAAATCTATATCTAGTTGTGTAATTGTTGGGTTGCAATTGAATTGTTAGCTAGTTTTGTGTGAAATAAAAGTTGATAATTACTAGCTAGTTGTGAAAATGCGAATTCGATAGATTTGTACATATAAATGCAGGTTGTAGAGGAGGGGTGAAAAATATCCAGTTTTTTTATTGGGCGCATGAATTATTTTCCTTCACATAGCCCAACGCAGCTAGGAACGGAGAATGCCTTGGGCGAGTGTTTTGGGCGTTGAGATGCGCAAAAGTAGCGTCTCAACTCCACTCCTTCGGGAATGTGAGCTTTGCTTGACTGCATTGACAACGTTGAGATGCTATGGACAGCATCTCAACCCTGTCCTCTCGAGCTCCATAACTGTAGTTTATATTATTCTTAACTCCATTGCTCCAAAACACGCTTTTGCCCTCCAAATACTCAATCATCTTTCCTAATTGCTCAATTTCATTGTATTTGCTCGAATCCTACAAAATAAATAGATTCAGTAGATGAAAGTACATTTTAACACGACAAACTAGACATAATATAAGCCTAGGAATAGTACACTTTTGTGTGCTATCAAGTTTCTTTCTGTAGCCTCCCACAAGTTTTGTCAATTTCAAGAACTAAAGGCAAAAGATTAGCCCCCTTATCACTTCGCATAAATTAATGACCTCCTCATAAAAACCAAACCAAATAAAAATAACAACAAAAATAAATGAAAAGAACAAAACTCAGATAAGTAAGCCAGAATAAATATGTATAAGAATCACATAAACCACTAAATCAATTCTTCCTATTTTCTTTCTAATATTAATCAACTAAAAAAACCTTCGTCGCTTCCCCGACAACGTTGCCAAAAACTTGATTAGGAGTACACGCAAGCGCACTTGATCGAAGTAATAATAAAACGACATAAGAGTACTGAGTATCGTATTCCACAGGAAGCGTGATGGAACCCTTGTTGTAGTTAATTAATTATTAGAATTATGAATGAATGAACGTTTCACTCCGCAACTGAAGCATTGGATCGTCTTTGATTTTATTTAAAATTAAACAATAAAAATTAAGGTTAAGCAAACTTACTTGGAGTAAATATGGAGATATTTCTTGAGGATCATTATCTCCTCCATAAAATCTTCCTGGCTATGACTCGAACACCGGACCAAGGCTTGTGGGAGCCTCTTGAAAGAAAATCCACAAGAGATTGGAGAGGAAGAGGTCTAGAGAGAATTCTCTAATTCTCTACTGAGGAGATGTGTGTTATGTCTAATGGCTTAACCCAAAGGTCCTATTTATAGAGACCAATGGTAAATTTTTGCCATAATTAAAATATTATATTTTAATATCTAATATATTAAAATATATCTTATACTTAGTTGAATCTCATTCAAATCTCCTACAATATTTATTTATTTGAATCTCATTCAAATTTTATAAATATATTTTATTTAATGTATCAAATATACATTAATTATTTTAATATTTAATGTATCAAATACAATAAATATATTTTCCTCTTTTATATTTAATATATCTAATATATTAAATATTAATTTGAACAATTAAAATTAAATATTATATTTGAACATTTCAAATTTTAATATTGAATGTATCAAATACAATAAATATATTTTCCTCTTTTATATTTAATATATCTAATATATTAAATATTAATTTGAACATTTGAAAAAAAAAATCAGCTAAATTGATCTTTTAGTGTTACTATGAGCTAGCAAGGGAAACTTATGGACCTACAGATTGTAAGCTCCAATGATACAAAGTTAATTAATTTAACACTTTAATTAATTAATTTTCATTCATTAACTATAAGTCACTCCACTATAGACCTAGAGTTGCACTCTTATGCACTGTAGGACAAGTTGTGTCCATAGATATAATCATTACATGCAAGTCGATTTTTCACGAGTTGTTCGTAATTACAACTGGTTCAAAAATCCGTTTTACCCATATAATTACATCTTGCACCTTAAGTACTACCGATCCTTTAATGAACAATATGTTTATAATCTGATTATAAACTAAGTCGCTCTCATGGCATGAGAGGGTGAGGCCCCATTATTCAAGTCCCGAAATCAGCGCTTAAGTGAACTACTCATCTACTTACTCTATATGAGAATGGGTGAATTCCATCTTATGAGATTATGTTCCTACCTCCCTAGTTGGTCAAGTCCCCAAATTGGTAGGCATATTGAATCGGCTACAAAAGCCACTCTCACCCATGTAAATCAAAGGACAAGTCCTCACAGGCAGGAGTTCATAACTCCCTCAGGATTAAGATCGAGTCGCTTATGATCATCCTGATGAAATATTAATCTTCTCAATTAACAGATTTATAAAGAGAGATTAAATATTTCGTGGTCCAATCTTATACAAACTCATTGTATAAGATACCCCCACTCACATGTGTCCACATGAACGATTTGGATCAAATGATTTGTAACTATTACAAAGTGAGCAGTATCAATAGTGTTACCAAGCACTACAAGAAAAAAGGGATACGATAGCTAACAAAAAACGCTATAAAAGACTTTTTATAGCCTTTTTTGGAAAGTCTTGACAACCCATATTATTAAAAGTCTAAGACTTTTGATAGCGTTTTTTGTTAGCTATAAAGAGTGCTATAATAAACCATGATTTTATAGCTTATTTACATTGCTATGAAATTTTATAATAGCGTTACTTCTTAAAGCTATTATAAGTTTCTATATCTAATAAGTTGAGCTATCATAAAATTATGACATTTTGTTTATGCTATTAAAAGTGCATATAAATTTTTTTTCCACCATTATAAATTTCTATAGCTTTTTCGAGTTGCTATAAATTATAAATCGTTATAATAATCATTCTTGCCTTTTTTATAGCTTTTACTCATTCTTCAAAAAATCATATTAAAATGACAGTACTTTGATCAAATATGCTTGAACATTTGTTTGTATCTAAATAAACATGCATGCTTGAATATATTTATTGAATGACACTTAAAGAAAATGCTTTTCCTAAAGAAAGCTTGGCAATCCATTACATCAAAAATACAATATTCAATAGTTCACTTCAAAATGAAAAAGATATCCAACTATAAAGAGTTCACCAAATTATTATCAACAAGACAATTGAGTTGGAAAAATACAAAATTGAATACATTTCCAAGATTAAAATACAAAATATGAAGATTGTGAGTTGTCATCTTCAATCATCGCGTTTCATCCACCTGCAAAAGATGTGGAAAAAAAAATATGATTATGTGTATATGATTAATAAAAAATGTAACTCCCATCAACTAGAGAATATAACTATTTATAGAAGAACTTCTCTAAAGATTTAATGATTATCAATGCATGATAAAACCAAGATAAATTTATACGAAATGCTAACTAGTCGCATACAATTAACATAATGTAGGTGATATTGATGTTTTATCACTCTCCATTCACATCCAGAAAATACAATATTGTACACTTACCACAAATTATAGAGGCAATTTGTTCCACATGCAGGGGTCTTCAACGCAACAATCCTCAACCAAAAGTAATAATAGCATAAGTGTTGCAGAGAATTAAGAGTTACCTGCTCAACACTGCAAACTGTTTATATAATTTATATTACTTCAAATCCAAATGAAAACTTTTAGCAAATGTAGTATTCTTCAAGAGAAATGTAGAAAAAGAAAAGAAAAAACAGAAAAATTGTTAATAATTCTAACACATGTTATTGAGTTTACCAAAAATAGAACTAATGGAAGCTAATAATTGTTCTTAGGCCTTGAGATTTCTATCACCAACATGATCATCATGCAGAATTATTTATCCTAATATAGAAATGCTTGGAGAAACAAATCACAAGGTTAATAATGGTCCATCCTTGTTTGTTTTCTCAAACATGGATGTTGAAGAAGCTCCACAAAAAAATTGTTCTAACCAAAGAGAACTACCAAGGCACCAAACCTGAAAGATGATCCAATTATAGAAACATACAAAAACACAATCAAAAGCTCAACCTTGCTGAAAAACAAATAATTAAGACTATAAAGTCAATGCACCAAACCTGAAAGATTTCAATATCAAAACCACTGGAAGATAGAAAAATCCACTTCAAACTGCCTTCAAAGACATTCCAAATTATCCAACATTTATTCAAGGAAATAATCAAAATCAATGAGATGATTAATAGAAATTTTATGTGAGGAAAGAAATACCAGAAACTAGGAGACAAATGGTGAAGTAAAAAAAATTTGATCTATCTCTTTTTACTTGTGCATCCACAAAGTTAATTTAAGATATTTTATTGACCAAAGAATTACTAGATATGTCTCCTTCCCATAAGATTTTCATCTCCACAATCAAATAATAACTTAGTTGATTCATTGTTCTTCCACATCTTCAATAGTGTCATATGGGAGCCAAAAGTTAAGACATTAATAGTCTGGACAAGTCCTATTTCTTTTAGGTTATAAATTAAGAGACCAAGAGCAAGAGAAGAAGAATTAATTGCTCAATTTTGAAGAAAAGAATGGACAAGAGAACAAAAATGTGAGCAATAACATTCTTAACACTAGAGAATATTTGGTTACATAAAGAACAAATAAACCAGATTAATCAATCTCCAAACAAACAAAGACAACAACTTGAACAAATCTGGAAACAACAACATAACAAACTATATAAACTTTGGGAAAAACTTAGGAATAGAGCCTTTAAGCCACATATATACAAGAGAAAAAGGTTGTTAGAAAGATAGTTCCTGCAAATATACATGGAAATAGCAAGTACAATATTAAACCATGTATGTAAACCCAACAAATAGCATTCTTTTGAGAAGGTAAGCAAGTTGTAACTCCACTCATCATATAAAGATTAGTACAAAGTTACCTAAAATTGGAATGATCTTGAAGACCACAAAAAACTCACTGCAAAATTGATAACAAGTAAGACGATTGTGGAACATACATAGAGCTCCTATGCCACAAACCTATGAAAAAGATAATTTTGTTTTAGTTGAAGTCATAATTTATCTTAGTCTTTATTCAAGATTTTCTTTGTGCCCATGTTTCAAAGAAAATTTAAGGTATGGTGGGAAAACGTCTTCGTGGTTGGTCTTTGGGAGTCATAGGAATGCAAATGGAGAGCTATAAATGGTTCTCATAGAGATTTTGAGGCCTTCTTTAATCTAGATTGTTACAATACTTTGAGATGGTATACTCTCTTGAAAAGCCTTAGTAATTTTAAGGCTTTATGATAATCCTCTTTGGGTAGATAGTCAGTTCATTCAAATGGCTAAAAAGATTTTGACCTTAAAAAATATCATCCAACTTCTCTACAAACATTCAACTTTCTGTTTTGGAGTTTTTTTTCACTCTATATAAAGGCAACAAAGTGAAGACTTTAAATTATAAGGGAACAAAAACCATACCTAAAAATTTGTGATCAACCACATATATTCCAAAGTTGAGAAGAATAATCCATAATATATCATTCACAGGTTTCTTGTTATAACTAAAATGAATACATATGTTAGAAATTCGTTAATCATACTAACTAATAGACTGGTGTAATTTCATCATACTAACTAATAGACTGGTGTAATTTCATGATAAAAATCAGAGGATTAGTTGAGTTTCTCTATTCAATTCTAACAGCCTATATTTTAAGGTGTTGTAAAAGAGAGGAAGACTTATTGTGTGTATAATTCTCTGATTATTGAAGGTTGTAACATTTTCTTCCTGATCATCAACAAAGTGTCCATGACTGTGATTTGTACAGTGCAAGTAGGCTATGCCGAATCCCTATAATAATTTTATTGTTCGATTCATTCTTTCTCTCCTCTTGATTATTCTTTTGTTTCTTATTCAAATTGTTCTTCTCTGTATTTGCATGAAGCTTTTCTGATCTAAAAGTTAAAATGAGAGAAAAAAACTTAGGGTTGTATTACTCTTTATTGACACCTAACAATAAAAATGAATATTAAGGTCTTGCACTACCAGCGCATAAATCCACTCACACTTCTCCAGTCACTCACTCATTAATTGGTTTTCTTGCTCCAACTGTGGTATTAAATGTAATCAGCATTTTTTAAAATGAAATTCTTCTCTGTATTCATTCAAGCGCACATACATCTTCATCGATAAAATCTTCGTATGTTTGTAAAAGTAAACATAGCATTTACTCTCAAATTCAAATGAAAAATTCCAAAACAAGAAATCTAACGCAAGTTTTAGAAACTCTACCTTAAGATCTGGCGAGCAGTAAACAGATGAGGCCGAGCATTGAAGAGAACCGGAATAGAATGTATCCCTAAGCAAATGGAAGACGATGATCTAAAACAGATCAGAACCAACAGAAAAAGAATGGCCACTGATTTTAATCCCAAAGCACTTATGAGGAACGAACACTATGACTGAAGAATCGAAATAGTGCATTTCACAAAGATACAGCAGATTTAACTTCCTTCTGGTCATTTGCGTACATCATTCACTGGTTCTAACTTAAAAAAAGTCAGAGAGATGAATGAGGAATATTTTAATCTATGCTTTAAATCTCTCCCACTATCCATATTCCTCCCGAGAAATCAAACAAAAAAAGCTGGAAAATCTGGAGGATGAAGATGAAAATCGAAAACAGAACACACAAACAATTGAACCGGAATACAGAGAAGAATTTCATTTTAAAAAATGCAGAAATCTAACGAAAGTTTTAGAAACCCTACCTTAAGATCTCGCGAGCAGTAAACAGATGAGGCCGAGCATTGAAGAGTACCGGAATTGATTTTCTAAGGTGTGTAATATTTCTACAATATTTGAGCGTAGCTGCCATAAGAGAAAGGAAGGAAGAGAGGAGAGGAAGAAAGGGAAGTGTGAGGCCATTAGAGAGGGAAAGAAGAAAAAAGGGGGAAAGAGATGAAGAGAAGCGGGAAGATAAAAAAGGGGGAAAGAGATGAAGAGAAGAGGAATAACATTTCTAAGTTCGGACGAAATTTGAGTGTGCGTTCAAATTTTTTTCATCTTTTCATAGCGCATTCTATAAAATGCTATAGTGAAAGGCTATGAAATGTGGTATTTCTTGTAGTGAAGATAAGACACCAAACTTTATCCATATACTATGACCCTTTAGGTTATTTATTGAACATTATCCTCTCGTATGTCAACCACATATTGTTCAAGATTACACTAATAATCTTTGATTTTTCATATAATGGATAATATTATATTACAAATAAAATAATCAAAATTATTATTAATTATTAAATAAATTATTAATTACGAGGCTTTAGGACATAAATCCCAACAAATTAATCATGCTCGAAATTATTTAGGGCTAAAACTAAGGAAAATGGAATGCTTAGTATTCAAATCTAACTAGAATTCGAATAAAAGAGTTGGAGACAATAGTTAAGGGGAAATTTAGGGGATCGAGCACTAATTAGGTTACAATTACCGGAATTGAACATGCCATTTAATTAATCTTTCCAATTTCATAGACCTAGAGCTAAACCATTGGAAATCTCCTGTCGATCTCATTCGAACACATTAATTAATCACTTACCTAAGTGTCCTTAGCGTTAATTAATTAATTAATTATGATGAAGCCCACTCATATTATGCCTCACCAGTCAATTGTTATTTCTATGTCACTTAGGAAAATTAGGGAGCTAATTGAATTAAGTCTATCCTAAATTCTCTCCGTTGAGCTTAATTTAGGACTGTGATCGGCTCATTGATGGCCAATTAACAAGAAGCGTTATGAACAATTCTATTAAATGAAATTAAACAAGCAATTAAAAGTCAAAAGTATCAACTAGACCATAATTACAATCCTCATCATGCTCTTAACCCCTAAACAACTACCATTAGCCCATAATGTTCAACATAAAACACAGTACTCTCATTCTTACAGCCCTAAAGAACATAAAATAGAGAAAGAAATAAATAAAGAAAACCATTGTTGTCGAATTCTCAACTCATGCCTTGAATTTTGCAATCCCAAGCGTCAAAAACGGCTCCTGAGCCCTCCAACTTGTGCTCCACAAGTGCCACTAAGGTAAGAAATCAGAAAAAAAAAAAAAAAAAAAAAAGAAAAAGAAAAAGAAAAAGAAAGAAAAAAAGGTAAAACCCCTAAAGTGGTCTCCCCAATTTAAGTATCGAAATGATGCATTTATACCATGGTTGCGACACAAACGCACTGCATCAGTTAACGTGCGAGTCTTCATCGTCAAGATGTGGAAGGCAGCATAGCAGCGCTTCATATGAAAATCCTCGCGCATGCGCCTTTCTAGCGTCGAGACGCTAGCCCTCAGGTTTGAACATCAAATTACAATGTCTCAACACTCTTTTAGGCATTGAGATGCCATCTCCTCGGCCAAATAAGCTTGTTAAGCCCCTCTTCTCCATACTTAGCTCCAATTTGGGTCCTTTTAAGCTTCACAAATCACCCAAAGATCCAAAATCCAAAATCAGTTTCCTGAAATATGCAAAATGTCCACATAAAATCTCACAATTACATGCAAAACTAGCAGTTAATTGAGCATAAATATAACACTAAATTAGTGCTATCCAATACCACTATACTTAATCTTTTGCTAGTCCCAAGAAAAACAAAATCAAACTCCCATTAAGAAGATAAATGTTTCAGAACAATGTATGCAAAGATGACTCCATTCTCAATGCACTAAAAAGTGTCATTAGAGAACAAGAACAATGGAATGAAAACATGCCTAAATCACCAGCAATTTAAAAATGAACTTTGAACTCTTTGTGTGTGTGTGTGCATAGCCTAAATAATTACTCATTTACTAATTCATAGTAATTTTATGCTTTCTCCATTCATCTTCTCCCTACACTGGCTTGAAAGACTCAATTCAGCTCCCTTGCAATCAAGAAAATAATAAAATGCTAGGTGCCCGAAATCTATGGCATAGTACTCTCCCACACTTACTTTTTTACAACAATCATGCGCACTAGCTTTCACAAAACTATCGTAGGGATCCTTATCCAAAGCACTCGCTCAATGGATGGCCTGACTAATCATGATAGATGTAGCTCTTTTTACCCCTAAATACTAAAGCTTGTGCAAAAAACTTTATTCTTTCTCTTTTTCACTCAATTTTTTTTTGTTTGAGCTCAATTTTCTTTTTCGCATGCAAATAACATACTTTTCTTATCCCTAAGCTTAACATTACAAGCTATCCTGCAAGTTCACTTACAAACCAAGCCATAAGCCTATTTGAGTGACAACAAAATTCTAGAAAACATAATACTCTAATAAATGTTCAACTCATCAATACTTCTCTAAATCTTAACACAACACATGCATCATTAGTCTTAGTTGCTATAGCTTCTACCCATTTAGATACGAAATCAACAGCAACGAAGATATACAGATAACCATTAGAGGATGGGATGGGACCCATAAAATCTATACCCCACACATCAACTAACTCAACTTCGAGAATATGGGATAGGGGCATTTCATGACGACGAGAGATATTACCTGTTCTCTGACACCTATCACAAGTTTTCACAAAGGTATAGTAATCCTTAAATAAACTAGGCCTGTAAAAACCAGATTAAAGTACCTTTGTAGTAGTTCCTAGAAGAAAGAATCGTCCTAGGACACAAGATCTCCAAAGTAGGATTAGAGGTGGACCGTGCCAAGATTGATGTGATAGCCAAGCTCCCTTGTCCAGCTAACGTAAAAGGTATCAGGAGTTTCCTTGAGCATGCAGGCTTTTACCTGCGCTTCATTAGAGGTTTTTCACAAATCACAAAACCTCTATGTGCACTCTTAGAGCAAAATAAGAGGTTTGATTTTACTAGAGAATGTTGTGAGGCATTTGAAAAATTGAAGGAAGCATTGGTTACAACATCAATCTTGACAACGCCTAACTGGGAGCTACCGTTCGAACTAATGTGTGATGCAAGTGACGTGGCGGTGGGAGCCATGTTAGGCCAGCACATCGGAAAAATGCTTCACCCCATATACTACTCCAGTAAGACATTGAATGAGGCACAACATAAGTATACCAGTACTGAAAATAAATTGTTGGCAGTCGTATATGCTTTTGACAAATTCCGAGCCTACCTCGTTGGGAATGTCCACCATATGTAGAAGAATGGAAATCATGCAAGATTTTGCCCACTTCCTCCATAGGCACACACCTCCTAATAATATGATCAAAACATACCTTAAACGGCAATGGGTCATCCCACAGGTAGGACCTCATGTCATTCAAAAACTTCTTTCTTCTCTGAGCATTTGATAGCACTCCAATGTGTGCTATTTCTAGGCTTAGATTTGTGTTGGTTTTGTATGTTTATAGTGAGATTTCATACATTTATCTATCTACTTTGTAGATTTCGAGCAATTGGAGCTAAACCAGACTTTTGAAGCTTTTTGGAACGTAATTTGAGCTTAAAGACACGCTTTGGAGCAAAGAAGATAAGTAGAAGAAGTATTAAAAGTGAGAAGACCCGAGAGGATAGCGTCTCAACGCTGTCTATAGCGTCTCAACGCTATAATTGCAGCAATCCAAAGTTGATGTCCTACAGACGTAGCGTCGAGACGCTACTTTATAGCGTCTCGACGCCAGAAACACGAGTGCCCCAAGATTTCCGTCTGTAGCGTTGAGACGCTGCGTGTAGCGTCTCAACGCTACACCGATTTTCCATCTTTAAACTGCGAATTAGGGTACAGCGTCAAGACGCTAGCGTCGAGACGCTGTCCCTAGCGTCGAGACGCTGCCCCGATTTCTATAAAAGAATCCTTACTACTTGCGAAAAGGGGGAGTTGCTTTTGGAGAAAATTAAGCCCTAGCTCGATTTCTACTCGAATTTTGAAGACAAGGAACATTCTTGAGAGCAGAGGACGAGAGTTGGAAGCTGGAGATCGTGACGTGCAACGGGAACGAGGGTCGACACATGAAATAGAGTTTTTCCTTTCCCTTTTTGTTGTAGTTCTTGCTATGGATTTTAGTTTAAGTTTAGAATTGTTTTTCGTGATTATGAGTGGCTAAACTTTAGTTAGGGAATTGATGTAGCCATTGAATTCCTTTTTTTTGTTGTTAATCCATGTGTTGATTGTGTTTTATAACTATTTGTGTTTGAATGTATTTAATGCTTGTGAATTATGGCCAAAGTTTGCATGAGTTATTGATCTAAATTTGTGCCTGAAAGGGTGGCGTTTAGATTAGAATAATTTCAAACACAACTAATTGTAAATTCTTGCATGTACATGAGGAATTCTCTTAGAGGCATATAAAGACAATCTTAATTCCTTGTAAGCTATTAAAATCTAGATGGATACGTTAGGTTTATAGTCTTGCATGAGGTCAAATGAGCTTGAAAGAGTCTTTTGACAATTTTATGTATGGCTTATAGTTTTGCATAGTCAAACCTTGGATTAACCAATTAAAAATATTGATTCAATTGGTGAAGTCAATTCCCTAAGTCTTTCTCTCTTTAGCATCTCCTTTATTTTTATATATTTTGTTAATCAGTTTTCTCCTATTTTCACTTCTCTAAATAAAATTGGATGTTATTGTTTACGGTAATCAATTGATCTAGAAAACCATTCCTGAGGACGATACTTTGCATTCATTAATCACTATACTAAAACTTGACACCGTACACTTGCGGCTGTGCATGATTAATAAATCACGCAACAGCATTCAAGCTAGGTGGGAGATTCCTTGAACGAAGATAATTTACAATATCTACATACTAAGGAAAATAAGACTTAATTGCATACAAGTCTGGCTCATGCTCTAGTCAGGACAGGTAATTGGCTACAATATTCTCACGACCTTTCCTATCCCCGATCTCATAGTCAAACTCCTGCAACAAAAGAATCCACATAATTATATGAGGTTTCGAGTCTTTGTTATTACACAAATAACAAATGGCAGCATGATCAATATGCACAATGATCTTTGAACCAAGCAAATAGGGCCTAAATTTATCAAAAGCAAACACAACAACAAGCATCTCTTTTTCAATAGTAGTGTAATTCTACTGAGCACTATCAAGAGTTCCACTTGCATAATAAATTTCCCTAAAGAACTACTATCATAGGCGCATATAATCTCAAAAAGTTCACTCCAATCAAGTACTACTATCATAGGCGCCGGAATCAACTTTTCCTTAATAACATTAAATGCTAGCATGCAATCATTATTAAAAACAAACGAAGCATCTTTCTCAAGTAGATTACACAAGGGTTTAGTAGTTTTAGAGAAATCTTTAATAAAACGACGATAAAACCCTGTGTGCCCTAGGAAGCTACGAACTCCTTTAACATTCATTCGAGGTGGCAGCTACTCGATAGCGAGATCTTAGATCGGTCCACCTTCAATCCCTGTGCAGACACCTTATGGTCAAGAACTATACCTTCCTTAACCATGAAATGACATTTCTCCCAGTTAAGGACAATATTAGTTTCCTAACACCTCTGTAACAAACTAGAGATATTATGCAAACAAGAATCGAAATAAGTACCAAAAACACTAAAATAGTTCATAAAAACCTCCATAATCTCCTCGACAAAGTTGCAAAGATAGCCATCATGCATCGCTGGAAGGTGGCAAGTGCATTACACAACCCAAATGGCATTCGCCTAAAGGCGTATGTACCATAAGAACACATGAATGTTGTCTTCTCCTGGTCCTCATGTGCTATCGCGATTTGATTGTAACCTGAATAACCGTCAAGAAAACAATAGTAAGGATAACCTACTAACCTGTCCAGCATTTGGTCTATGAAAGGTAGGGGAAAATGATCCTTTCTGGTGGCGTTGTTGAGCTTCCTGCAGTCAATGCACACACGCCATCTAGTCAGTATTCGGGTCGATATTGCTTCATCCTTCTCGTTCTTCACGACCGTCATCCCTTCTTTTTTACTGGGCTCACCCAAAAACTATCAAAAAAAGCATAAATAATTCTTGCATCTAATACTTTCATCACCTCATTTTTAACCACTTCCTTCATGGTGGGGTTAAGTTTCCTCTGATGCTCAACAGTGGGAGTAAAGGTATCCTGCATTAAAATATTATGCATAACAATAGAATGACTAATACCTTTAATATCACTTATTGACCATCCTAAGGCAGACCTATGAGCACGCAATACACTCAACAACTTTTTCTCTTCTACTTTATTTAACTCAATAGAAATAATTAAGGAAAAACTATAAGAGTCACCTAAGGAAGCATAATGTAAGTGAGCAAACAATTGCTTCAACTAAGGACGGGGGGTGTCAACTTGTGCACAAACAGACTGAGAAATAATTTTCCCTTCCTTACTATATCCTAAGGGTGCCTCAACAACATCATCACAACAATAAGCATGCTCTAAATTCAAATTCTCAGATAATTCACCTCAGACATCAGGCATGTCAATCTCCTCACCAGGGACAAACACTAACTCTACATGCTCATCAATAACAATGTCCACAATATCAAATATATGGCATGTACTAACCTCGTCGAGGTGTTTTAGTGCCTTAAACATGTTGAACACTACCTGTTCATCATCCACTAATAGAGGTAGAGTTTCTGTGTTCTCCTTGATCAAAGTGCATCATGTCGCCAAAAATGGCCTCCCCAAGATGATAAGGACCTCAACATCCTTCTCCATGTCAAGAATCACTAAGTCTACAAGGAAAATAAAGCGATCAACCTTAACTAAAACATCCTCTAAGATACCTTACATCAAAGAACGGTCTATTAACTGAAGCACGATACTGGTCGATTTAAGCTCTCTTGCACCTAGTTTCCTGGAAACACTGAGAGGCATCAAATTAATGCTCACCCCTAAATCACAAAGTGCATTTTTAATATAAAACACTACCACTAATGCAGGAGATAGTAAAACTCCTTGGGTCAGTCATTTTTTGTGGTAGCTTCCTCTGAATGATTGCATCACACTCTACATTCATCTACACTCTCTCGTCTTTACCACATTCCTTTTATTTACTGAAATTTCTTTCATAAACTTTGCATATTTTGGTATCTGTTCAAGTGCATTAGCAAAAGATATGTTAATGTGAAGTTTCTTGAGATGCTCGAGAAATTTGGCAAACTCATCATCTAATTTCTTCTTTTGAAATCTTTTAGGATATGTGATTTTATTGGGAGTAAAAGGTACATAATCAGAAAACTTCGTTGAATCAAGTCCCTGGGGTGTTTTCTCTTATTCAACCATCCTTTTTATCAATATCCCCCTATCTTTTTTCGTGTTGGGCACATCATCCATCTTCTTTTCGGGTTCATTTAATTTCTTCCCATTCCTAAGTGATATGGCAGTACATTCCACAAGTGGATCAGTAGGAAAAACTTGTAATTCACTCTTACCTTTCGATAGGCTATCCAAGAGTGTCGCCATCTGATTAATCTTATCTCCCATGTCCTTGATCACAGCATCTTAGCTTTCCACCCTAACATACACTGTAGTGACCGCATCCCTCATCGTGTGAGAAAAACTTCTGGTCTAGTCTATAAATCGTCCCAAAATATCCTCAAGTGGGTTCCTCTTCTCTTGAGGTTCTGTAGCACTACTCATGAAAACAGGCTGCACTACACTTCCATTAGTAACACAAGAGGAATTCACTTGACTTTTCTTACCTGGGCGGTCCTCAATGTTTCTAGGCTTCGTAGTCTGAACACATTTGCAACCAACATACCTTGTGCTCACTGCTCCAACATGCTTGAGACTAGGCTCCTTAACAACTATCAACTCATTAGAATCCTTCTTTGAGTCTGTCTCTATCAACATGCTCAAAGCTCTAGTTAACGTTTCAACTTGAAATTTTAATGAACTCACCTCATTGGCTTCACAAACCGCCTTTTCTGGTGTAAAATTCTCTAATGGCCACTAGTAGCTCGTGGTGGCCAAATCTTCCAACAAGGCTTGCGCATCCTTGACTGACTTTGCTAGAAAATCCCCTCTAGCTGTAGTATCAAGGGTAATTTTATTAGAGCCAAGCAAACCATTGTAAAAAAGTTGTACTTGAAGCCAATCAGAATATCCATGTGGTAGGCACTTCCTCAACATATCTTTATAACACTCCAATGCCTCATATAGTTGCTCATCCACTCTTTGCTTGAACGTACCAATTGTAGTTCTGAGCTTCATTATCTTAGCAAGGGGGAAGAATTTTGTAAGAAACGCACTCATTGGCTCACTCCAAGTTGATATGCCTCTCGGAATCAAAGAATCAAACCAATCTCTTGCCCTATCCTGCGAAGAAAATCGAAAGAAACATACATTAATAGTATCAGAATTAACACCATTAATTTTTACAATCCCACTTATATCCGAAAAATGTGCACTGATGATGGTACGAATCATCTGATGGATGTCCCCAAAATGCATTGTCTATAACCATCTGAACAAGACCAGATTTTAACTCAAAGTTATCAGTGCAGATGGGTGAGTATGCGATCGCCGAGTAATCTACATGTAGATCTGGCATAAAATAATTATAAATTGTCTTATTCTCCTCATCCATGGCTAAACAAAATAGATCAACCACTCTACGAATTGTCCAGCAAATTCAAAAACATGCAGAAAAACTCCAAGAACACAATTAATCACCTTATAACTCCACAAATATTGCCACAAATCACCAAAAACAAATACAAACAAAAATAAAATAAATTAACGAATAAAGAATAAACTCCTAAATTAAAATCGAATATTATCAGTACAATATTAATTGAATTAAAGGTCAATTTCCTGACAATAGTACCAAAAACTTGTTCGGGGTACATGCAAGGGCACGCGATCAAGTAAAATAAAACTGTAAGAATTACCGAGTATCTAATCTTCAGGAAATTGGTTAGGTTTAATTAATTAATTACCATACTTGCATCTAATTTTATTTAGGAACAAAAAAAAAACGCTAAGTCATCAAACACAAGAATTAAAAAACTGGCGAAATAAAACAGTCCACAGGAATTGGAGCACAATTAAAGGGGCCGAGTTTAGGACACCAATCTCACCAATTGGGGCCACCATTGACATTAATGGGTTATTGAAGTTAATTAATTAATTTACTTGAGTCAAAAGGTGCAATTATCACGGAATCCTCCGTCGAGCTCATCCAATACTCAAGCATAATTAATTAAATCACATGTCCGTCTCATTAATTAATTAAGTTTGGCATTAATGAACCTTATCAGAGACCATAATTGATGATCTTATCACTGTCGTGTCCAAACATCAATTATTATGCAATTAAGCTCTAATTTATGCACACTTTGTCCAGCAATAACATAAATCAGCAAATCATCAATTCCTTGACCAAGGGATTCAAAGCATTAAACTTATTGCATAAAGGTAGATAAGCGAAATTAACTACAAAACCCCCAATTAATTTCAATTACATGGTCCAATGGCTTGATTAAGCCCTAAACACCACAAACTAATTGATATACATCAAAATTTAGTGCATTACAACCACAGTCCCACTAAAAGTAATCAATAGCAGCAAAGAAATACAAGGAAAACAGAGGCAACATCTGTTACGAGTCAATCCATTGCTCCCTCTACGATCTCCACAAACCTCGGGCGTCGGATCTTCAATAATTCCATTCCAATTCAGCCCCAAATCTCTTTAAACCGTCTTAAATCATGGATTAGGGTGTAAAACCACCAAAGTGGCTCCTCTTTCCATAATGAAATCACTAATTTTAACTTTGGAAATCGACACTAGCGTCGAGACAATGAAAACGACAGCGTTTCTCCTATGCGTGTGTAGGTAGCGGCGTGACACTACAAGCAGAGTCGAGACGCTATGGACGAAACTTGACTTCTCCGTGTTTTTGCAGCTTCGAGATGCCACAGTACTGCGTCTCGACACTCGCTCTCAGATTGGACACCATTTGTCTAGCTTCTATACACCATTTTTTAGGGTTTAGATACTATTCTATCGAGATTGCTTGCCCAATTTGAGTTCATTTCCATCCTTAGCCTCAATGTGCAACACTTTTTTGTTCAAAATTCAATATAGTTGCTTCAATATGGTAATATCCGCTCTATTTACTTTGTTTCCTGAAGTATAAGAGAAATCCACATAAAAGCTCATATTAAACCACAAACTAGCTAATAAATAGGCAATAATATAGCACTAAATTAGTGCTATCAGATACTCATATCCTCTATTCTACACGTATTGGCACTGCTCGATAGACTGTTCCTCCACACTCCTCGAACTTAGTGCTGAAACCGAGGCGATTGACTGTTTGGCTCATGCAATAGACGATTTACTCAAAGCATTAGTTAACGAAGCCATTTGTACCTTAAGTGCACTCACCTCATCTATCTCATCGATGCCTGCAGTGGATTTCGAAGATGATGAACGGTCCAATGGCCATTGATAACTCATTGAGGCCATTTCCTCCAACAGAGCGCGTGCCTTGTCAACTATCTTCACTAGGAAGCTCCCCCATGTACTGGTATCAAGAATGGTTTTAGTACTAGCAAACAAGCCATTAAAAAATAAGTGTACCTGCAACCAATCTGGATATCCTTGCTGAGGGCACTTCCTCAACATCTCCTTATATCTTTTCAGCTCTCGTATATTTTTTCTCCATCGAGCTGGTAGAATGTACCAATCTCCGTTCACAGCTTCGTCGTCTTGGCTAGAGGAAAGAACTTAATTAGGAAGGCCTGGGCCAACTTGTCCCATGAAGATATGCTAGCCAACTTCATGGATTTGAGCCAGTTCTTTGTTTTTCTCTGCAATGAGAAAGGAAATAACTTCAGTCTAATAGCATCAGTACAAACCACATTTAACTTTACCATGCCACAGATCTTCAGGAAAGATATGAGATGTGAATGCAGGTCTTCTGATGGATGCCCTTTAAATGAGTTGTCCCGCGCTATTTGGATCAGCCCCGTCTTCAGCTCAAAATTATTCACCTGGATGGGCGTATGCACAATCTCATAATGGTCCGTTGGGAATACGAGATGGAAATAATAGCAAATCGACTTCCTCTCTTCCTCATTGCATTGTTCAGCCATAGTGACTCGGTTCTCCTTTTTCAACCTCCTACAAGTCCTGTCAAATTTCTAATCTAAAGGAAGAAGATTAACCTCCTTATCACTATGCATGAACATTAACGACCTCCTCAGAAAAACCAAACCAAACAAAAATAAACAGTAATAAGAAACGAAAAATCCATAAAAAGCACACAACCAAATATATACAAAAATTCCTAAACTAATTCCTCCTACTTTCTTCCTAATATCAATCAAATCAAAAGAACTCGTCGTTTTCCTGGCAGGGCTCTAAAAACTTGTTCGGTGTACATGGAAGAGAGCGCCTGATCGAAGTAATAATAAAACGACACAAGAGTACCGAGTATCGTATCCCATGAGGAAGCAAAATTGGAGTTCTTTCGAATAAATTGATTATTAAGAATAATTATTATTAGAATTATTTAGGAAAAATGCTAAAACAAAAGAATCCTTGGAAATAAATTCTACACTAGAAAGCAATAAAATAGTGGAGACAACAATTAAAGGGGAGTTTAGGGGATCGAACACACATTCAGACACAATTATGGTTAATTGGAATTGTTAATTAACCCTATCGAATTCATAAACCTCGAGCAAAAACGGTTGAAACCTTCTGTCGGTCTCAATCAAACATGCTCAATTAATTATTAACCCAAGTGTCATAAGCGTTAATTTAATTAATTGATTGAATTAAGTCCGCTCATCATTAGTCTCACCCGTCAATTGTTAATCTTATGTCACTTGGCAAAATTAGGGTGTTCGTTGAATTAATTTGGACCTAAATTTCCTTCTTCGAGCTTAATTCAAGACTAGAATCAACTAATTAATGATCAATTAATTAGAGGCATTAAACACAACTCAATCAAATGAATTCAAATAGGTCAATTAATTCCAATAAACTCCATTAAACCATAAAAGCAATCCTAAATGTGCTCTTCACCCCTAAACAACAAAATTCAGCCCAACATAGTCATTAAAACAGTACATCAAAACCATCTTTACAGCCCTATGAATTACAAAAAAGGAGAATAACGTAGAAATGAAATCTGTTGTTGTCGAATTACTGACTTTTGCTTAGAAATTTGTGCTTTCGAGCTTCAAGATACATGCATGAACACTCAAAATCGTCTTCCACATGTCTCAAAGAGGTAAGTTATCGCAAAAGAGGACTAAAATCCTAAAATGGTATCCCTCAAATAAGTCAAGAAACGAAGAATATATAGCTGCTATCGACACAACGTTGCAATGAGAGGGACAATGTTGCAACGCTACCCAAAACGCACCATATTACTTACATAAATGTGCCCTAAGCATCGCAGCGTTGCAACGCTTCTAATGGAATGACTTCAACACATGGCTTTCTAGCGTCCCAATACCACAAGGTAGCGTTGCTATGCTAGCTCTTGGGTTTGCAATACCAAATGAAACGTCTCAACGACATTCTAACGTTGCTACATTATCCCCTCAACCCTAATTTATTGTGCTGCCTTATTCTTCATACTTAGCTTCTCAAATTGCTCCATTTTAGCTATATATTCAATACATAACTCCAAAATCATCAATTTCGCTCCCAATTGCTCGGTTTCCTAAAACCCATAAAATATTCTCAAAAAAGCTCACTAATTCAACATCAAACTAGCTAATAAATGGGCATAAATATAGCACTCAATTAGTGCTATCAACAGCCTCATTCCTTTATCACCTGAACTTCCTTTTCGCACTTAGGCTCATCTTCTTCCCTAATCTCACAAACTTGATCTCGACATGGTTGAACATCCCTGAGATCATCATCACTATCCATTTCAATTACCTCAAAACTCCCTGCCTCAGTAATGTCGATAAATTGTTGCTCTTGTAGTCTCTCCAATATTATCACTTAATCAGCCAATTGGATAATATGATTACCCAGGCTCTTCATCTCAGCTCTAGTCTCCTGCTGAAACTGGAGATTTTCCTACTGAAATTGAAGAATACTATTAGCAATATCCCAAACTATATCCTCTAAAGACATAGCTGAGCTGGAAGTCTAAGCTTGGGTAGGAGTAGGTCTGGTGATATTTTGACGGCACTAGTCTTGCTGCTCTTCCTAGTTTTCATTACCAAGGTTGGACTAATCCTCTATTCTTGACTATAGTGATCATAATGAGGCTCGTAGTCCACTTGATAATGGCTAGAAAATCCTCCCATGGTGCTAGCATTTTGAATGAAACCTCTTTGCAACTAAAGGCATGCTTCAATAGGGTGTTAATTCAGCATGCCTCTATTGCTTATCGTTGCCCTACAACCATTTGAAAAACCAAAGAAGTTAATTCAGCAAGTTGACCTTTAAGATCACTTACCTCATCAACCTGCAAAGTACCTCCACAACTTATGCCTAAAACTGTCGAGAATGATCTACCATTTAAAATCAGCTAAAAACAAAACAAGAAAAACACAAAGGGGAAATGTTTTTTTATTTTTTTACGACAAAATCAACATAGAGAAACTAATCAAGTAGTTCTCTGACAATGGCGCCAAATTTTTATGCGGGCTGTCGAGACCTGTCAAAATTAAAATAGTCAATCGTAGCTACTTGCAGTACTAGTAGACTGGGTCGAACATGGGGAACCAATAATTAATTTACTCTCGTTAAATTTTCTTTAAAATTGGAACCGGGGGGTTAGCTAAAAACAAAACGATCTTACCAAGCACCAATTCGGAGTCCATCGGGTTAACTTTGTAATGTTGATCATTGAAAACTCAATTTAAACACAATTTCGTAACTAAACACTCAATCGACTTAGCCGAAAAATCGAAAAAGCCTCACTAGGGTCCCCTAATTTAATTAATCCGATAAAGCATCCAAATTAATTCTAAATTAATTAATTAGTTGGGCACGATAGTGTTCTTTACTAATTAATTAATAGCTTTAGGGATTGATTGAGACGTCCTAATTAAACTGGATAGCAAAATTTAATTAAAACACTCTCTTAATTCTAAGGCCTATCATGCAAGCTATGAATTTGAGAAAAAACCTCTAAAATCACACACACGAGCTGGCCTAATTACTACTAAAATTAAGCAAGAGTTCATGATAATTACAGATCACAAACGTCATACATAGCGGAATGAACACACAAGCATGATTAAGACGTTAATCTAATCTAAACAAGCATGCTCATATTTGGTACAAGAATTAAGAGATAATTAACTACTGAAATTAATGGAAAACCCGATGAACCTTGATAGGACGTATAAAGCTTTATTTAATCACACTTAACTCTTGTTAGTTTGGTATTTTTTTATGTGTTTTCATGTTTATTTTGTAGGGATTCGAGCAAAAGACGTATTTGGAGACTCTATGTCGAATAACAATTCAAACGAGCCAAACCGGAGGTCATTCGGACACCTGAGCAAAAAGTTAGAGCAAAATTACCAAATCTGTCTAGGGAGCAGCGTCTCGACGCCGCTCGACTCCGCTCAACGCCATGCTCAACGCTGCGGTTTGGCATGCTCAACACTACTTAACGCTAAGCTTCTGTCTTTGCTCGACACCACTCGACGCTGCGGTTTGGCTTGCTCGACGCCGCTCGACGCCACACGTACGAGCAGTTTTTCTTTCCTTATTTGAGAGGGCAGCGTCTCGACGCTGCCTAAGCCCTATTTATAGCACTTTTTCACTTTAGGTTAGGGATCTTTTTTTTGGCCTTTTGGCCTAGACATTTTTAGAGTGTTTTTAGACTCATTTTCTCTTTTCTCCTTAGACAATAATGGTATCAAATTTTATCACGATGCTCGGCTAAACTTCGCGTTTCCAGTTCAGAGGTCGGTTGTAATCAATTGCAACATTGTGAGGCTTGAACCTTAACTTAGTTTTCTTTCAATTGCAAGTATTCTTTGATTCCCGTGTTAATTTTATAAGTATGTAGTTTGATTAAATTGACGCCTTAATCACTCTACATATTTTATTGCTAATCATGATCATGTTCCGTAATTGTCATGTTGAATGAACCGGTAGCATTAGAATTATCACATGTGTATGTTTTGTGGGTTTCCATATTGCATGGCTTGCATGTTTAATTCTAGGAATTAAAGAAGCTTCTTAATTAGGTGAAACTTGTTTTACCTGATTAGTTGTCTTGGTCGTTCCAAGGTTCGTAATGCCTTTATCTAAATAATTTGGAGCGGTTTCGTCAAAATTGTTTAGGTAATTAGCGTTAACTTGACGTTCGTTAGAGTTAATGAATTTAGAGAATTTGCACTTTTTGGGGTTTCCTAATAAGTTGACCAAGTACTTGCATGGTTAAGTTTAAATATTTTGAATGCCTATGATCAATGTTTGCAATTGAATAGAACCGCACCTCTGAATTGGAACTTGGTAAGATTTGATCTATCTATATCTATATTGCTTATGTTTTATTTTATTAATAAAAAAACACAAAACCCCCATTTTTATTTGTTTTCTCCTTGGCAAATTTAATTTGAGAAATTACTATTCGGTTCCTTGAGATCGATCCGGTCCACTCAATGCTACAAGTAGCTTAGGATCGGTTTATAAATTTTAATTTGACGAGCCCTCTGATAATTCTCATTCATGAGGATTATTTGGCCTTTAAACTTAGTTATATTTGTGATTTTTATTCATATTATTTGATGAAAAATAAAAAAAAATGCTTGAATTTAATCACATGATTGATGGAAGACCTTTAAATTAAGTAAGTTGAGAAAAGAAAACAAAAGAAGAAAAAAATTCACACTTACTTAATGTTTTGATGCAGGATTTTCATGGAATGCAACTGCAGTGCAATTGCTATGCAATTGCAATCTGGGAGAATCTGGAATTTAAGTAAAAAACGAGAATTTCGGGATTTTGAAGGAAATTTGACCCACGAATTCAGCAAGATGATTAGCCATGATTGTCCATCAACCAAGAGGGAAACCCTAGCATGAGATCCCTATAAATATTGAACAAAGAAGCCGAACAAAGGGAGCTCGATTGGAGAAGATTTTAGTTTATGTTTTTTTTGGGTTTTCTTACTTTCTGCAATTTTTCATTTTTAGTTTTTAGTTGCTGTTTTGTTTTAATTTCTTGTAGATCTCAGTCCGAATCTCTTCCTCAATCCCATCACAACAAGAGTTGGTATTGGCTATAAACAAATTCTTGTTGATTGAGCACGATTTTTGGAGGAAAGTTTGTTTCGTTTTGGGTTTTGTCCCCGACAGTAGCAATTTTGTATTCATTTTCTGGATTTTATTTTTCCATTGTTCTTCCTCTTAACATCCAGAATCCTTTTCTCAATCCCATTCACCTAAGAATTGGGGATGGTTATGGACAACGACTTGGTTCGATTGAGATACGGAGAATGGGTTTTTAAGATGGTTGAAGTTTTGATTTCTGCACTTTGAATTTCTGTAATTGGGTTAGAGTAGCTACTGTTTTATCTTGTAATTTCAGCAACCTTACTTTCTGTTATGGAACTTTGATTACAACTTTGATTACAGCTTCTCAATTTAAGTATTTGGTAATTTTATTCTCTGCAATTTGAACACTTGGGAGCCTACTGGAATTCGGTTTTTGCCTATATATATTTGCAAGTTTCTTCAAATTTTGAGCTACTGGTTCTTATTTTCAATTTTCCGTGAGTTAATTTGTATTTTGAATTCTTAGAATTGTTTCTTAAAACTACTTACTTGCATTGCATTTGCAACTTGATTGCATTATTTACTTTGATTTTTCCAATGAATTCCTACAATTCTAATTTACTGTTTTCAATTTATTCCATCATGAAGAGCTAAATTTCCTTTGGGATTCAAGTTTGTGAATGCCCTAGAGGAAAGATGTAAAGCTCAAAAATAAAAACAATCTAGCTAATTCTTGAACTCTAGTTTGCTTTTGGTGAGTTAATTGTTAGGTAAACCTAGTTGGCCATCTAGTGTTGCTTGCCAAGCTATAACTTAATACCGAAAGGGTTAAGGGAAGCAGATGTCGCAAAAGCAATGGAGGAAAAGGCTTAGACATAAGTCTGAAACATCGACCCTAGACATAGGGCGAGACTCCAAAACCACTAGAATTGTGCGCAAAAATATCTAAGTTAGATTAGCCATAGAAATATAGGTTTAATCACTTAGTCTCCTAAAGATACTTCATAGAAGGTCGAATAGGAGTTGAATTCGGTTTACTTAGTTCTTGAGTTAGCTACGATTGCAATTGCTTTCTTATTGCATTTTCTTTCCAAAGGGGCATTAGCAACTTGAATCCCTTTTCATTTCCATTGATTTTTCAAACAAATTTTCTTTTAGTCAAAACACCCCTAAAATCATTTTCACCCTCGGTTACTTTAAAATTGAAAATTGTCAACGATTTGTGCAAACTAAAATTCTTTTTATTAAACCCCGTTCCCTTGGGTACGATACTCTGGAATACTTCCAGTTTCTTTATTACTTCGATCACGTGCACTTGCGTGTAGCGATAAGCACCAACCACCCTCGACAAGCTCACATCAAACCTCCAAATTGGTGTCGATAATCTAGCCGACCATCGAAATAGCGAAGCCGACTCCATGGTTAGATAAAAAAAAAAAAAAACTCCTAAATCTAAGCTAAAAGACAAAGAACAATAAATAGGGAATTAAAAATGGTCTCAAGACGGTTGAGGAAAACTCAAGACGAATTGACTTAAATAAAAATTTCCTTGTATAGTGCATGCGGTAGCGTCTAGATGCTGGGAGTAACGTCAACACGCTTCTAGAGTTTAGGGCAGTGCATCAGCAGCGTCAAGGTAGCCTTTGTGAAACTGATCCGTACTAGCGTCTAGACGCTGAAAGTAGGGTCTAGACCCTACCCTGCATCCTAACATACTGCCTTTTGCAGCATCTTGACACCTCTTATGGCGTTCAGACGTTGTCACCTTGGACAAAAAAGCTTGACTCTTCAATTCTTTATGCGTCAGTTGTTCATTTAATATCCAATTTGCTTTATTTTGATCTTGACTTGCACTCTAAACGGCTCCAATTGCTCGATTTCCTGTAAAATGATCATTAAAGCATCAAATTCATTCGAACTAGC
The DNA here is from genome assembly GCA_033996785.1 of Trichosanthes truncata. Classification (NCBI taxonomy): domain Eukaryota; kingdom Viridiplantae; phylum Streptophyta; class Magnoliopsida; order Cucurbitales; family Cucurbitaceae; genus Trichosanthes; species Trichosanthes truncata. The sequence continues at coordinate 35,455,735 of JAWPNB010000009.1, read as the reverse complement.
AATAAATTAAATAGATAAATATACCACTTTTATAGTGTTATCACTTATGGCTTTTCTCTTTGCATGCATGGTTCTGCGATCATAAGTTAAAAAATCAATAACTTTGAAAGCATTGAAGCTTTAATTCTTAAATTATCTGAATGTTCATTGCTTATAACTGTTTCTCTTAACATGGCATAATTTCATACGAATATGATCAATAAATGCACAGAACAATGCTCTCAAAGCAAGAATAATCTAGTTCTGATATAGAATAACTTGTATTTCTAAATGTTATCAGTCACTCGACGTCATGAACTCCTCTAAATCAATGACCATCAACCAATCAAAATCGAATGATGGATTTTCGACTTTTGTTTTTGTCCAAAACTAACGTTGACCAACCGATGCTCACCCCTATCATTTAAGGAATTAGGACTTACAATGCTTGACGTGGCTAAGTTTCAAAATTAAAAAATATAAATAATAATAATTTAGAAAAACTCTCTCTCTCTCATCTCAACCCACACTCTTCCCTCAACTTCGACGCCTGCACACCCTCCTTCTTACTAGCACCACTCCTCTCCTCCTTCTTCTTAGCCACCATCGCACGCCACCTTGGGAAAGCCAAATTTGAAGAAGAAGAAGCAGGATAACACAAAGAAGAAAAAGATGAAGAAGTAGAGAAGCAAAAGAATAAGAAGATGATGACAAGACCCACCACTGTAGACCCTTTCACCCACTATGCCTCCATTTAGATTTGAAAAATTTTCAGATCTAGAAAAAATTCCAAATTTGTTGCCCCTCCATTTAGATATTGTTGGGGATGACCGACTCTCGACAGATGTGCACATTTATATGATATTGTCCACTTTGGACATAAGCCTCATGGCTTTATTTTTTGTTTTACCCAAAAGGCCTCATACTAATAGAGATAGTGTCTCTCACTTATAAACTCATGATCTTCTCTCTATCTAGCCAATATGGGACTTTGGTTGCACTCCCAACAATCCCAACATATATGAACATTTTTTAGATCTGAAAATTTCCAAATTTAGGGCAAGGAGAGAAGAGAAGTTTAGACACCATTGCACGCCACCCTGGGAAAGCCAGATTCATAAAAGAAGTATAAGAAGACAAAGATGAATAAGAAGATGATGAAGACTAAACCAACCACATCAGACCCCTTGGCCCACTACGCCTTCATTTAGATTTGAGAAATTTTCAAATCTAGGAAAAATTCCAAATTTGTTGCATCTCCATTTATATATGAACATTTTTTAGATATGAAAATTTTCAAATTTAGTGGGAAGATAAAAGAGAAGGTTTAGCCACCATCGCACGCCACCCTGGGAAACCATATTCAAAGAAGTAGGAGAAGACAAATAATAAGAAGAATAAGAAGATGACTACGACTAAACCCACCACTTAACTCACTACGCCTCCATTTAGATTTGAGAAATTTTCAGATCTGAAAAAATTTCCAAATTTGTTGCACTCAATTTAGATATGAACATTTTTTAGTTCTAAAAATTTCCAAATTTAGTAGGAAGAGAAAAGAGAAGAATTCACGGGGAAGAGAGAGAGGAAGGTGTAGTGGCCGGCGAGGGTGGGACAACGACGATGGTGGGCGGCCGCCGGTGGGAGTAGGGGTACTTGGGAGGAGTAGGAAAGAACATTTCTTTTTTTAATCTTTTTTTAAAGAAAAATTTAAGATTGTTGACACATCATCATTAAATTTAGGTTAAATTAACAAAAATACCTCTGAACTATGGAGTTGATTTCAATTATACCTCTGAAGTTTAAAAAGTTTCATTTTAACCTTTGAACTTCGAGGTTTGTTTCAAAACAACCCTTGAAGGTTTTTTCCGTTACATTTATGGACGAAAATTGACGTATTTGCATATGTTTTGATTTTTTTTTCAATTTATATGTTCACATAAGCAACAATATAAATGCAAAACATCATTTTCCGTCCATAAATTTAACGAAAAAAAAAAGCCTTCAAGGGTTGTTTTGCAACAAACTTTCAAGTTCAAAGGTTAAAATGAAACTTTTCAAAGTTTAAGGGTATAATTGAAAGCAACCCTATGGTTCAAGGCTATTTTTGATAATTTAACCTTAAATTTAACCTAATGTTCAATTAATAAAATAAAGTAATTCATAAATCTTATAGAATAAAGCGTATAATTTTAAAACGTAAAGATGAAATAAAACTATTATTCAAACCTCATAGACCAAAAATATAAGTTTTCGATTGCTACACCATACCATCAACCTTTCTCCAAAATTTGAACGTCCATACGATTTGAAGAGTGAAACAAAAACAACACTGACGTCTCCATGGCTCGTCCACAAAACGTCATATCTTTCTGACAAAAAAAAGACAAGAAGAAGAAAAACAAAACTTTATCCGTCCCTTGTAATTCTGTACCTAAGAAGGTTATTCTGGCCTCATTCATGAACAAAACTCACCCCCCCCGAATCAAGTTTATTCTCTTTCCGACGTTTATACACGTGCGGATCAGGCCTTTGTCTGGGCTTCTTCCACTTTATAGCTTTAACAATTTGGTTTTTTAAATATTCTTTTTCATTTGCTGGAGCATTTATCTTCCTTTCTCGCTCATGATGCTCAAATATCAATAATTTTTTTCATTTTTTCTAACCCAAGCTTATGGCTTGCTCCGACTAATTAAAACACTAACTTTCACTTTGGTTTCAAATAATATTTTGAGTTTACTAGGAACATAGCTGGCTTGGCTCTCAAAATGCTTTCAAATTAGATTAGATACATACCTGTTGTTTGATAATCATTGTACCCCGTTTTATAACTAGTGTTTTAAAAAAGGCATTTTTAACTATTTGATTTTTAATAATTAAGCTTATGAACACTCTTTATTTTTACCTAGGTTTGAAAACTAAAAAAAGTAATTTTTAAAAACTTGTTTTTGATTTTAGAATTTGGCCTAGAGTTCAATTGTTTCCTTAAAACATATGAAATTTATTGTAAAAAAATTACAAGAAAACAAGCCCAATTTAAAAAAACCAAAAACTAAAAAGGAGGCATTTGACTCCCCTGAGTTGAGTTGAGTTGAGTTTTAAACCCAATGCATAGTTTGGCCCACAGAGAAATTAACTCCCCATAAAAAAAAAAAATCTACTCTACTGACTTGCTATAGTGTTAGGATATTAACTCTACTGACTTGCTACAGTGTTAGGATATTAACTCCACCGACTTGTACAATAACTCTATTAACATATTTTATCACCACTTCTCAAACGACCGGCGACCTTCTCTGGCCACCGGCGGCCACCTCAGGCAACCCCACGACCACTGTCGGCGACCTTCTTTGACGATCGAAGGCCATATGCTGCAACTGATGGCCACTGCCAACTACCTTTTGCAACAATCGACGACAATCGTTGGCTGCCATATCCGACAAACTGGCAGTACTGTTTTCGGCGACTATGCCGACAACAATTTCTATTGACCGAAAACACTCCCATGGTTCAAAATAATATGAAATGCACATGTACTTAGTTAGTATGACTCTCTGCTCCAATAATCTTTTGTCGGATTTACGAACTCAACCCATTGTTGTCCATTACTTATATTTTGTGAACCATAATTATGTTTTGTGAATCATGTAAATAGGCCCTTGATGACCTACTAATATTTTGTGAATATTCCACTCCTACATGACACTAATGTTGAAATATATTATCGTTTTCTTGTTGTATTTAAAAAGTAAAATACTTGCATTCCCTTTTCCAAACATGTTCAATTTAGTACATGTGTTTAAACAAGTGTAAACAAACAATGTTCGTTTGCAAAAAAAAAAAAAAAAAAAAAAAAAACGTAACGGTTAATGTGTTAAAAAAAAAAAACTCTCTCATAATGAAGACCTTATTAGTAATTGAAATAGGTCACTGTAAGGTCCTCATTTGTAAGTTTCAAAGAAGTTCAAGGTCACAGTTAGATTGCACGAAGTTCCTGCGAGGATTATTTCGAACAGAGATTCTCGGTTTACATCTAATTTTTGGAGAAGTTGGCAAAAGGCTCTAGGTACTTAGTTGGATTTTAGCACGTCTTTTCATCCCCAGACAGATGGACATACAGAACGATTAAACCAGATATTGGAGGATATGATACAGGCCTGTGCGTTGGACTTTGCAGGTAGTTGGGATACCCACTTGCATTTGATGGAGTTCGCCTACAATAACAGTTACCAAGCAACCATCGACATGGCACCGTTTGAAGCTTTGTACGGTAGAAGATGCAGGTCTCCTATTTACTGGGACGAAGTTGGTGAACGTCAGTTTTGGGACTCGAGTTGGTCCAAGCCACTAATGATGCAATTAAAAGATTAGAGCAAGGATGCAAACCGCACAAAGTAGACAGAAGAGCTACGCTGATTCGAGGCAAAAGGACTTTGGAATTTGATGTGGGTGATCATTTGTTCTTGAAGGTGGCTCCAATGAAGGGAGTTCTGAGGTTCGATCGGAAAGAAAAGTTAAGTCCACGTTTTATATATAGGGCCATTTGAAATTCTGGAATGGATTGGCCCTGTAGCTTATAGGTGGGCTTTGCCGCCATCACTTTCTGCAGTACACAATGTGTTCCATGTATCCATGTTGAGGAAATACATACAGGACCCATCACATGTGATTGACTTTGAGCCCTTGCAGTTGAACGAGAACTTGACCTATGAAGAAAGGCCTGTGCAAATTATTGTGAAAGACCAGAAGCCTCTTCGTAATCGAGAGATCAACCTTGTCAAGGTGTTGTGGCAAAACCACCAGTCCGAAGAAGCGACTTGGGAGCGAGAGGATGAGATGCAGGCTAGATACCCCGAGCTTTTTCAAGGCTAGAAACTTTCGAGGATGAAAGTTTTTAAGGAGGGAAGATTGTAACGACCGACATTTTCAGGTATTAATTAAAATTAAATTTTGAAATTTTAAATTAATTAAAAAAACCAATTTCATGTTTAAAGTTGTGTGGTGGGAGTTAATTTTGAAGTTTTGCATATTTCAAATTAGAGAATTGGAGGGTAGATTGGGTAGAAAGAAGAAAAAATGGATTTAATTGATGTTGAGGGCAATTCTATTATTTAAGAGACTTTAAGCCAAGCCCAAGCCCATAGTTAAGCCAAAGCCCTAATTTCCCTCTCTAATATTTTAATCTGCACGCAACCCTAGGTTCAAGCCAAAATCCCAAAGCCAGCCATCATCTTTCTCACTCTCTTCTCCTTCCTCTTTAATTTTCGATAGCCATTGAAGCAAGAAGAAAATTTTTCTTCATATCTGCACCTGTTGTACGAGATCCGTCGCCACTGTCCACCTCCCGAGCCGCTCTCCCAGACAGCCGCACGCAACGCCGCTCGAACTGCGAACCACGCCCAGACCATCCACCTCCAACCGCTCGGGCCGACCACCTCCACGAACACCCCTGCCGTCGCCCAGCTATCCGCGGACCGCATAGCTACTGTAGATCTATTTTTCTGGCAATTTTTTGGTCTTGTACAGTCTCGATTCGGCTCCATTTCACGTGGGTAAGCTTATTCTCGTTGTATTCTTATAGTTTTCAAATGGTAGATCTAGTTTTGGGCACTGTTTTGTTGTTTTGGAGGTTGATCCATTGATTTTTGGGCTCTATTTTGGAATACCCATTGTAGGAGGAAGTTGGTTGGTCAAAAATCGAATCAAATCATCATCTAATCGGCAAGGTTCGATTCTATTTTGGGGTCAGAATTGAGGTAAATTTCTCATTCTAAAATCAAGCAAATCCTTGTAGTTTTGGGTTTTTGGTAGATTAAACATGAGGGTACGATTAAATCATGAACCTTGTGATTTGAATTAGTTTAACCACCAATTTGAGATTAAGTTAAATGCTAAGAAATTATTTCTAATTTTGGAATTTAGTTGGTTGAAGAAACTTTGGGATTAATTATGGATTTTAGGAATTGTTTCTAACCTTAGGGGTGGCTTGAATTAGGCTCCAAATTGTTTGACTGAGAATCAAGGCGTGGAATTTTGGTGAGCATTTGGGTGATTTGGATTATTAAGCTCAGCCAAGGTAAGGGACTTTATGTCGATATGCTTAAATGCAAGTCAGGTATTGAATTGAAAAAAAATAATTTGAAATGAAAAGCTTTTATAAATATTTTATTATGGATTTTTTGTATGAATTTCAAAATGCTTGATATATATAAAAATATATTTTTTTTTACTTGTTGATTACCAAATATTCTCATGAATGTTATGTATGATTTATGATTTTGATTTATGGTAAATGATATGAGAATGTTTCTTGTGTTGCATCATGGAATGAAAAGTTTAAAATGCTTTGGGACCTCATGCATACATGTATGTTTTTCATGATAGAATGATTTCAAAGGCTGTGACAATTACCCCCTAAATTATATATGTACATCTAATTGAAAAGGAACCTGAAAAGATTAATTGAAAAGGAACCTGAAAAGGTTAATTGAAAAGGAACCTGAAAGGGTTAAATGGAAGGGAAAAGTTAGGCTGGATTAATTGTCCACATCAAGCCGAAGAGAAAAGTTAAAGGAATATTTCCACTATGAAAATGTTTTAGGTCCCACTAGAGGAAGAGTTTTAAAAATCACTTTGTATGTGTTTGCATATCCTGACTCCGGTAGTGAGGTCACTTACTGAGTATTTTAAGTACATACACTTTTTCAAAATATTTTTTTCTTTTCAAGTAAGGGCAAGGGCATCTTAGGCGAATGACAGGATAGTTGCTGCAAGAGGCCGTAGGTGACCTATAGAAGTTGTCCTTCATTTTTAGCATTTTTAGAATATCTTTTAGTAGATGTGTTATGAAAATTAACTCAATTGTTAAATGTTTTTAGTTTATTCTTATATTTTAAATTTAAAGGGATCCCGAGGTAAAGGTTTTTGATTGTTTTTATAAAGGTTTATTTCTTTTTGAAAGATTATTTAAGTTTGATTTTTATTTCATTAGCATGCATTTAGTAACGCCCCTAGAAAGCCCAGTAGGAAAAGTAGGGTCGTTACACATAATTCAAGTTCTCAACCCCCCCTCTCCCCAAATAACTATACTCATTAAACTTAACACAAAAATTAACATAAACCAACAACTAAAACTAAGCAAAACATAGAAAGTTCTCAACTCCTCGCCCATCACATCATAATTCAAGTTCTCAACTCCCCTCCCCCAACAATTATACTCCCTAAAACAAAAATTAACACAAACCAACTATTAAAATTAAGCAAAACTTAAGAATCTAACCAAACTTAATAACCAAAAGTTCTCAACCCCTCCTCCATCACAACTAAACTCATCAAATTACACTAACACGAACATATGTACTTATGAAATCAAAACTCATAAAAAATTAACATAAACCAAAACTTAAAATTAAGAAAAATTTAAGAGTATAACAAACTTAATAGCCAAAAGTTCTCAAACCCCTCTCCCACATTCTCAACCTCCCCCCACCACACACAACTATACTTATTAAACAAACATAAAATTTAAACTTATCAAATATAAACTTATAAAAAATTAACATAAACCAACTATTAAAATTAAGCAAAATTTAGAAATATAACAAAATATCTTAGTGAACTTCAAAACAATCTAAACAAAACAACATCAAACTCCTAAAACAAAATTGAATTTTTTTCTTATTCAATCTAGTGCACATGATTTCTAGATCTACACAAAAACAGTCAATACCCACAAAATCAAATTACATAAACATCCTAATGATGGTACCCACAACAAATTTCTAAATTTTCTTCAGTTTCCTTAGATTTTTTCAACAACAAAATCAATAAAAAAAAAAAAGGGGAAAGAGACGGTACCCATGAGTATATATCTGAAGATTTTCAGTAAAAAACGGTACCCACGCAAACCTCCAGTGAAGATCTACTCTGAAAACCCACGGGGAGACGAAAACCCACCACGGCAGAGAACTCGAGACGAACGGCGAAGCAACCTCAATTTAGATCTGAACAAAAAACACACGCCACGAGCAAAGTAAAGAAAGGCGAACGAACGGAGGAAGAACGACAGCTAAAATGCAGCTGAACGACGAATGGCAACTGGAGAAACCGTGCTGAGCATGAGAATTAGAGTGAGAGAATAGATGAGGGTCGGGGAGATAGAGTCTGAGAAATGGCCTGTTGTCGTGTGAATAGAGAAAAGAAAGGTAATTTTTTTAAAAAAAAAGATATATGATGTCGGGCTTTGCCCGACATCATATAGGAATCTACAATGTCGGGCAATGCCCGACATTGTAGATGTTTAATTTTTTTTTAAATTTTCACGCATTTTCATTTTGTCCGTCATCGTTTCCTAGGCACATTTTTTTATGACCGTCATTATTTCCTTATTTTGTAGTAGTGGCTCGACACCTATGTTTGATGAAAAAAATTTAATCTATCATAAACTACTGAAAAACAGAGAGGAAAAAACTTAAAATAGTCTCATGATGGCTGAAAATCGAATACAAATGACCTAGAGGATGAAAAACATTCAAAATAAAATAAAATAAAGTAAATAGTCTTGAAGTAGAAAACTTGCACAAGTAAGAAACCTAGATTTTAGAAAGGTATTTTCCAAAAACAATTAGGATGTAATATTCAAAATAAAATAAAATAAAGTAAATAAATTTCTATCTTGCAAAATGCTAGAAAATATATCCAAAAATCGAAAATCCTTTCCTAAATTCTCAAAATAAACATAGAAGGTTGCAAATAAGGAAAGTTTATGGATTTCACACGCTTCAATATTTTACAAATAACTTATTCTTCAAAACTTGGATCGACATGTTATTTATATGGCTACAAAGTTCTTTGACAGTGCTTTAAAATGGTATCTAATTTGGCTATATTTCCAAACATGATCAGTAAGATAATGGGAATGGAATTTGGCACAAAGCATTCTCGGGTATGAAAGTTTTCCGGCAAGAGCAGTAATCACTCAAAATGTCCTAACTTTCATAATACTCAGTGAAATACAATGAGTCTTATATTGTTTGAAATATAATTCAATAAGCTTCGATTTGGCATCCAATTTGAATATATTTGCATCTTAAAATAGCATGATATGGTTGGTCAAAATTGGTATAGAAATTCTATTGCTCGAATCACCTTCGATTTGGTCCCAATTAACTCCGAAATGTTGCAAACTCTCCAAAACACGCAAATTGCTTGAATCCCTAAAAAATAATAATAAAACACATAAAATCTTTCTAACTAACAAGAATTAAGTGTGAATAAATAGGACTTTATAGGTTCTATCAATGCATTATGTACTGGCCCACTACCAGGTTTTGCAGGTGATGATGAGTACTACGACCTTGGTGATACTAAAGAGGAAGCATGAGTGGAGAAAAACCATTGATGGATACTTATTTTCTTTAATAGTTGACTCGTTGAGTTTAAATTGAATTGATTTATATTTGTAATTGTCTTGAGTTTAAGGTTTTAGCATTGTCGTTCTTTATCTCTTTAGAGTAAATTTATAAACTTGTTGGATAGTTGGAATTTTAGGTTTATGATACTTGTTTTATGAGGTTAGAGTGTTATTGGTAGATTATGTTCCTTTTATTTGAGTTGGAATATTTTTGGTGATTTATTTTCTAGTTGGAGTTTGTAATAGATTTGTTAGGTTGCTTTGTCTTTTAAAGTTTTAACTGTTTGAAGTTTATTGAGGAAGTTTAGTTTAGTTTTTGTTTTGGGTCGTTGAGAAATTCTGAACCTTTAGTAGTTATGGAGTTGGAGTTTGGATGGTTATATTGTTATTTGGCTATAGAAGTGTGATTTTTTGTCTAATAGGTATTACAAAAAAAAAATAGTATTGTTGTAGTTATGTCGTTTTGCTGTCAAAATTTTTAGAGCATAATGTTTATTTGTTTTGTAGCGTTTCTTAGATTAGGCTAAATTCCGGGATGGTTACAGTTGGAGTAGTAAAAGTTATGTTAAATTAAAATTTTAATCTTTATAATTTAGGTATAGTTTAAATTTAGCTTTCAATTTAATCCCTGTGATTTTGGCTTAGTATTAATTTATTTCTATGAATTAAAAAGTTCCAACTTGGTCACCAAGGTTCGGTTAAACCTTACAAAACTTGTCCTTATACTATCTTCTTACCCATCCAAAAAACTCACGTATTAATTTTGTTTATTTTTACTTGGGCCTAAACGTTAATATCGTAAACTAATACACAGTTGGCCAAATAAAAAAAAATTAGACAATAAGTTTATTGTCATGTAAAAAAATAGGATCAAGGTTTGACTCCACAATAAGTGTTTGAAGTAAATTTCATAAAAAATAATTTAGATTTGTTGAATGAGAACTTAGTGTGCTTTAAGTATGAAAGGGTCCTCCATACCTTCAACCTAGTTTTCTTGTCTTATGTTCGAAGTTTCTCATATATGTGGTAATAAATGTTATTGATAACTTGGTAACACTCGTAACAAAGACGTTAGTGTTAGTGAACTTCATTAATATTATAGTTGGTAAGTTGTAAATAGTAATTTTGTGCACATCTGCTTGATTCTTATGTAAGAAAAAGAAAGATTGAATACTTTCATATTGAGAAGATTTTATTAAACAAATGTTCAAAGGCAGTGGCTATATATAGAAGCCATATGCCGAATGCAAGTATAGCAATTAGGTTTTTTTTTTTAAAAATATAACTCTTAACCAACATTATAAACAAATAGCTAAATTAGCTTTAAGCTAACTAGTAAGTAACAATAAACAAGCTAATAAGAACAACACAAAGATAATCAAAAAGCTTTACATAATTAATCAAACAACTTTAATTAATTAATGATTTTCCTGAATAACAGTTCTTCCACTTTACGAGTATATAAATAATGGTTTAAACCTTTTGGCAATACACACCAAATCCTTTTTCTTTCCCCTCATACCCATATTAGTGTCCTCTCAAATGCATAGGAATGCACAAAGTTTTTTCAATCACAAGCCTTTGTCCTTTGGTTGTGGCCATGGTGGCAGTTGTCACTAAAGGTTGACTTGCGGATGCAGTTACATACGACCCTAATGAGTTGAGAGCATGTCTTTGGACCTACACAATATTGGTGGCGCCATCATCAGTGTAATGACCCTAACAAACACAACAGACTAAACGCGGAAGCACGATTGAGTTACCTCGCTCATGCTCGAAATTTCGGCAACATGACGGCGTAACTATGAGAAAACAAAATTTTACAAAAACCTGATAAGAATAAAAACACTTCTAAAACTCATATAAAACACTCAACATCCACCAAACTACGATAAGATATGCTGAGCTCAACCATCAGACACAAGAATCTAAGAAACTCTAACCAAATACACGGAAACTAAAGAATATTTAGAATTTACAGACCAACACACTACAAGCACTATGATATACAACTGAAATCTAACAATAGGAACGAAACTTTAGTGGAATCTCAATAGCCTCATCAAGTCATCACCTTCGTCACATGCCTCAAGGATGTGCACAATCTGCAAAGACAAACAAAGTAGCACGAGTGAGTATAAACATACTCAGTAAGTAGCCCACATAAGGGTCCAAAGTTCGACTCCATACAAAGGAGGGCATCACCCTAACTTACATACTCTAGCTTCGTCTCAAACATTCACCTTAGTTAGCTATGTGCCTACTCACCTTACCTCCGGCTCACTCCTTTCTGGTATTACATGTGCTATACCTGCAAGTCATGTATTCTAGGTGGTCTAATGCAAAGAAGGAGAACAACTCTCATGCTCATCACTCTAGGGGAATCGCCCCCTATGCTAGCATCACTTGGTGAGGCATCACAACCTTCACGCTCATCACTCTGGGGGAATTGCCCCCCATGCTAGCATCAACATCACTCACATCACTCTGTCTCACGCTCACCACTCTGCCTCAACCTCTTAGAAATACATGCTCGCATGGGGAAAAAGTAAGTGGCACTAGCCTCACGTGCTTTTTCTTAGCCATAACGCACTTTAGTTCGCCAAAGGATATACCACCCAAGAGATCATAAACTTCATTCTCACCTCAACCCATAAATCTTATGCATAACCATAAACACGATCTCTACACCACACTTGCTTAGGTCAACAAAGCTCAAATATGTACTCAAAGCAATTCATGCACCACCAATGCCCATACGCATTCAAGAAAAATACGCTTTCATAACCACTCGAGCAAACATACTCCATATATATATAACCAAGCTAAGCATGCCGCAAATGAATTTTTCTCTTACGCGACCTTAACATGCTAGTCCAAATGATTATCTACCTCTTAGGCTAACACAAAAGCCACCAACTTCTCCTTCCTCCAGGATGTTATGAGTGGCATAAAGCTCGATGCAACTTCTTTCAATATTAATCCCTTAAACTTGTTAAGAACCATAATTGTCCTAATTCTCCCATTTACCTCCAAGCCTCACTAAAATGTGCTAAGCGTAACATAATGCCCCAAACTATTCTAAACACACACAAAAAAACATAAGGATCTTGAAATTCATAAGCCTTTAAGGTGTTCTAGATTGTTAGCCACCCTGCCTAACAAGTCGAGCTTTCTGTATGCAATCAACCAGTCGAGCGTTTCAAGCATAATGAACTCTGACCACATCCAACCATTCAGTTTAAGTCAACTTTCCTTTACATTTACGCTTATAGAGAAACTATAATCAAGGTCATACATGCATTCCAAGGTTCATCTCAATAACCAAACTCTAACAAGTTAATTCCAAAACATATACATATGACCGAGACCCCTCAAATACTATACTAGCAATACGACTATAGCAACCCACTCAATTCAATCATTGACTTCCTTGAAATACTATGCTCTAGCACATATTAGAAAGAAGCATATTCGCAGGCACCCAATCACAAACCTTGAGCAAATAATCATTCAAGGTCTTGCACGTGCTAACTACAATCAACTTGAAACTTTAAGCCCTATTTCCATAATAGCCGCAAACTTAGGCCATTTTTTGCTTAATCAACCTCCACATTGATCCACTAGATAAAACATGCTTCATATACACAAGTTCATGCATACTTTCACAATTTACAATTTTCAACATCAACGAAATCACAAATAAGGAACTTTAAAGGGCTTATATCCCAATGACTACTTACATTTTAAAGTAACAATAATAGACACTTTTAAAGCATCCCGGATGGCCAAAAGAAGTCCTAACAATAATTAATAAACCATTCTAAGATCCAACCATTAGTTAAAACAAGTTGAGACGAAAATCACCTAAACAACACCTTTACTTGCTGAATTGATGTTGAATTGGTCCGAACTCGACAACTCGACCTCCAAATGCAATGGGTAACTTTGAACAAAGTCCAATGCATTATGGATAAATTTTAAAACACCAAAACAGTCCCTAAACTCATAGAAAATCCTAATATATGGGCCACTTTAAATCCAACTCAAGCTTAGTCTTAATCGTGTTACAAAATTACAAGAATTCCAATAAATCTTACCCAAATCAAAGCTCCCACTTGCTGAATAGCAGCTCGAACAATCCAAATTCATCCAAAATGACCTTCAATCGCAATGGGTATTCTATATTAAAATCCAAAACATTGTGGGTTAGTTTCAAATCACTAAATTAGCCCTTCAATTCAATCTGACAACCCATAAATCATTTTGAATATTTGTTGGAACACTTACCCACTTCAAATTGAAGTTGTTCAAGGTTGTACAACGACTTGTCGGAAATTCGACCCCGAATCAACAACACCCTTGCTGTCTGAATAAAATCGAGAGGGAGAGAGAGAAGGACGGTTGTCGACGGCGAGCTGGCGTGCAGCGGCATGCGATCTGCAACGGAGTTGCTGCAATGGCGGATTAAGTTCGAAGAGGAGCTAGCAGTGAATCTTGGGTTCGTAATGAACCACGTGCAACGTTCGGTGGCAACGTTCTTCAAACTCCGACGATGGCGAGTGATTGGGCGGTTTGTGCAGAGTGACGATGTAGAGAGCCTGAGCTACGATGGTGATGGATGGGGACCCGTCAGGGAGCTACATCGGCGAGGAAGAGGAAGAATAAATGGCTAACAGGTGTGAGAGAGAGAGAGAGTTATAGAAAGATGGGTGGGTTTTTGGTGAAAGAGAGATAAGAAGAAGAATAAGATATGAAGGGAAAGAAGGAGGAGGGGAATTTTTGACGAGAGAGGTAGAGTGTGAGGGAGAAGAAAATATATTTTTATTTATTTTTTTTTTAAAATAAACCAAAAATCATATATGCCCTCACATCAACTTTTCATTCCAAATATGTTCCTTCCATCATTCTAAATTCAAAATTAACCAATTCAAGATACTAATTTGAAAAATTAGTCAAATTTAAAATTTAAAATTTCGAAATTAACACCCCTAAATAAGCTAGGTGTTACAATCAACTTGTTGTAATAAGGAGAAGGAGCACAAACCATGCTACTGTGGATACCTCAAAAATCAAAGTATAAGCCTATGTCAGTCTTCTTCCACTTTGTATTCGATAGGCAGAAGCGGATAATCTAGCAAAAGAGAGGTAAAAATCTCTATAAGCTATCTATTCGCAAAAAAATTGTATTCTGCAAAGATCCTAATTCTCTTATCCTTTTAGCAATCTGAGCAAAGATTGTGGGATTTAGGAGCAATTGGTATCAGAGCCAAGATAAGTTTTATTCAATAACACTCCAACCTTTGAAGCAATTTCCTTTGTTTTAAATTTTTGCTTTTCTTTGATTTAATTTGTTAAATCTTTTATATCTTAAAGCTAGAATTAATTATTGCTTTAGTTCAATTTAATTCTTCATAAGATTCTCTCTGTGGTCGTTCCGTCAGCCCTTCCGTCAATAGGCGTTGGTAAGCGATTGGTGTTCCAGGCAGCAAGAGGCGTAAGACCGTTGGTAAGCCGCGTGTTCCAGTCTACAGTTGGGTAGTTCGTGGAAAGAGAATAGTTTGAAGAGTTTTATTGTATTAAAACAATATTTATCTTTATCTTTAATTTAGAATTTGATTTTATGAATTATGTCTAAGTTACTCAAATCTTTGTTACCAAGAAAATTACTCAAAGGAGAGAGTTCTTCTTCATCTACTTGATTGGCTCAAACTACTCAAGAAGATGATGCTCATAAAGTGGAGTCAAATGCTGACGAACTTGCCAGCACTACAAATGAATTACTCCAGATAGCTAAGGTGGAGCAACAATTAGCTAACTGGAATATTCCAAAATTAGACCCAAAAACGGTCTATTTCAAGTATACCTTCAATTTTACTCAAGAATGGGGAGTAAAGATTGTTGAAGACAAGATTGTTGTCCACAACAATCTTGAGTCTTTGAACCTCCTCACTAGGAATCAAATCCTTTCACACCGAGAGGATTACTCATATATGCATCTTGGATTGGTCCAGGTTGCAATCAAGCTGTTGTTCAGAACCGACCTTAATACTCTTATTTATCTCACTCTGAAGGATAAGAGATTCCTACGGTTTCAAGATTCTCTTTTAGCGATGGTTGAAACCAATTTGGAAAGCAGACCAGCCTATTTCAATTGCTATCCATGCTATCCGCTATCATTCAAGATCCCAGAATTCTAAATTATTTAATTCTGGATGTTTACTTCAAAGATCTGAACATGCAACCCGATGCTCATGTATTTGTTGTTATATTCTGATTATGCTATCGCCTAATGAAGGCAGAGATAGCTCCAAGAGCCTTAAGGGGTTCCCCAAAAGGCAAAACCATACTTCTTGAAGCAAATGTTTCGAGATCTAATATTCAGGTCTCGAAAACATTACATTGGACAGGCATAACTCGAAATTCTCATTGGATACTTGAACGAGCTATCGCTCCAGCAGTACCACCTCCGAAGTCTGCCACTCAACTAGTTGAGCATCCAGATGGAACTGTTGAAATAAGTTTCACCCAAGAAACGCCATTGGTTCCAAAAGTCTCAACTTTTGCTCCATCAAGGCAGAGTGCCTCATATTTTGAAGGAGAAGCTTCATCTTCCAGAAGCTTCAAACCTCAAGAACCACTGAGAAGATCTTTATCTGCAAAAATTAACTCAGTGGACTTTGCTCCTCGCATACCAGAAACAACTTATGTGAGGACGAATTCTCCTACTCAATTAGATATGGACGTCAAAAGCCAATTTAATGAGCTCAATGTCATATCTGAAAGATTCAAGGTAAACATGGAATTCTTGAAAAAGGATTTCATGGACCTGAAGTGGAAAATGCCTAGAAAGTTTTTCTTCAAGGCATATGAAAAAGAAAAAAGAGAAGAATTCAAAGCTACATGGATCTCTACCATGGAAGCCCTTGAACAAAATATTCCTTTCTTTCAATGGTTCGGCAGCCGAGAAAATTATAGTGAACAGGTGAACGTTATAAAAGAAACTCTCTGGAGAACTCAAGAAGGAGAAGTTTCTAGTACTCATCCACCCATGGAACAGATTGAATTCAAAAATTCCAAGGGAAATCTAGTTGTTGCCTCTCCATTCAAGCAATTGTCTCTGGAAGAGGAAAACAAAAACCCCTCTAAAGGTATTCGAGGAGTTTTTGCTCAAAACAACTTCACAAACAAGATACTATCCACCATGGCAGAATAAATGGATCATATAGAGGAGAAGGTTTTCATTCCTCCAAAGGTCCAAAAGCCTCTAAGGATAGGATAATCTGGAATCCCAATAATTGAAGATACTCTTTCAAATTTTGGAAGGATTCCAGGAGGATCAGTTCCATTACTAAAAAGCAAAGAAGAGATCTTGCTTGAATCAATTCAACACGAGCTCAACAAGCTTAATGGAAAGTCTCCTCAAATTAACGTACTCAATGATGGCGAGATAGCTTATATAATTGCAGAGATGCAGCAAGCAACGATCTCAGATGAAGAGCCTAGAGAAATAAAAAGAATCTCTATGCACTCAAAAAGTAACCCAAGGACTTATTATCCAAGGGCTACTCACCCAGATCTGTCAATAGAAGACCAGAATCATGTTATTGCCAGTTCATTTGATGGATCATCCATTTATGAATGGAATATTGACGGTTTTTCTCAATATTTGATCATGAATGTCGTCCAAGAAATGTTTGTTGCTAACGCATCATACACTTCAAAAGGCGCAACTGATCATCAAATCGCCAAGCTTCTTGTTGCTGGATTTACAGGCATTCTGAGAGGTTGGTGGCAAAATACCTTCTTGTTGCTGGATTTACAGGCATCCTATCCGGTATATGAGTAATCTCAGCAGATTTTGAATCAATAAGAATTAATTCATAAAACTGCCGTGTTTTTGAAAGAGATTCCGGCATGAAACAACAATCACCCGGATAAATATGTGAGGTTAGCTCAGCAAAATTATCTGAATCCCACTCTGGTTCTATGGGGATTTTAGTAATAACATGAGGCTTTTGAAAATAGCCTTCTATTTCTGGCTTTGGAGTAAATCGTGTTGGTGGAGATACAACAAAGTTGTAGGTTGAGGAACCTGCAACAGATGGAGTGGCCGGTGGAGCAGAAGGCTCCTGTAGCCTAATAGAGGCAGAATGACGTTGAGCACGTGTTCTTACTGGAGTAAATGAGATATCAGGGAGAGCAAAATCCTCTATCATCATAGGAGTAGGTCTTTGAGTTTTTGAGGAAGAGGCAGAAGCCTTTTCTTTTGAAGTGGAAGAGGAAGCAATTCCTTTTCCTTTTCTTGAACTCATGATGAGTGATTGAAGATGGAAACTTGAATATGAAATTAAGTTTTCTGATGAGGAAGTTCATACTAAGCTGCAACCTCAGAGCATACTAACTTTCTTTCAGAGATTTTGAGAAGAGGGAGGCTCTCTTAGAGAGAGGAATTCTCTCAAGAGGACAGAGAGTTCTTTGAGAGACGTTCTCTCGAAAGATAATCTTCAAGAGGGTTTTGAGACCCTTTTATAGACAAAATTTGAAAATCAAAACAAGATAATATTGCTTGCCAACGAGCAAAAAATTTGTTTTGAAACCAAAATTTTAACATCTTTTTCTAAAATAAATTTAGAAGCTTGAGAATCAGTTTTTACTAAAAACGATTTATTGATTAAATCACCTTGAAATTTCTGGACACATAAAACTATTGCCAGAATTTCCTTTTTTACTGTTGAGTAATTTTGTTGTGTACTATTCCACACTCTGGAGTGGAAACGTACAATTGATTCCTTCTTATCGAGACACTGTTTAAGGATTCCTCCATATCCAATGTTTGACGCGTCGGTATCAACGATAAGATCTGCTTTTTCGTCGATAAGACTTAAGCATGGAATACATTTGACTAATTCTTTTATCTTTTGGACCGCTTTTATCTGACTGGGTCCCCATGGAATAGTTTCTTTCTTCAACCTTTGAAAAAGTAGTTTGCAAATAGGTCGAAGATCTTTGATAAAATCTGAAACATAATTTAGACAACCCAGAAATCTTTGTAACTGAGTTTTATCTAAAATTTCAGGAAAATTTTGAGTAAAATCTAGAGATCTTTGAATAGGTTTTAATAATCCGAGATGGATATCAAAAAAAGGAAATCTAATTTGAGTTTGAAAGAGTTTAAGCTTTGCAGCTGCAACAACTAAACCATTGTATTTAATTGTTTGAATAAAACTCTTTAAATGAGAAAAATGTTGATCTATATTTGATGAAAAGATTAAAACATCATCAATATAGATAATTGCAAATTCTTGAATAGGTTCCAAAATATCATTCATGATCTTCTGGAATTCGGATGGAGCGTTTTTTAAGCTAATAGGCATTACGTTCCATTCGTATTGACCAAAAGGTACATTGAATGCTGTTTTATACGTATCTTTTTTGATAATCTGAATTTGCCAAAATCCAGATTTCATATCGAACTTTAGAAACAATTTCGCATTGAAAATTCATTTGAGTAAATCATTTTTATTTGGAATTGGATACCAATCCATTCCAAAACCTTGTTTAAGGGTTTATAGTTGATTACCAGCCTTGGGACCCCTCGTTCCTTTCCAGCTTGGTTATTGACGTAGAAAGAAGCACATGACCATGGGCTTTTGGATGGCCTTATCAGCTTTCTTTTGAGTAATTCATCAATTTCCTTTCGGCAGTGGCTTAGTAATTCATAATTCATCTGGATTGGCCATGCCTTTGTTGGAATATTTGATTCTTTGAAATCTTTTTCATATGGTAATGTGACCATATGTTTCTTTCTTGACCAGAAAGCATCTGGATGAGTGGAGCAGATTTGTTGTTCAATCTGCTTTTGAATAACCTGAATTCGTCTCTGAACTCCAGGTAGTTGAAGTTGTTCTTCAATTTTCTTGAAACTGGCTTCTTCTCTTAGATAGTCAATCTGCTTCTTCTTGAGGTTGATCTTATCAACAACATTAAGATTACTTTCTGGTGGGTGTACAAATACGTTTCCGCAAGCGCACGGGTCAAGTAATATAAAACGGTATTCCTATCGAGTATCGAATCCACAGAGATCGGCTTTTAATTCAATTAATTACCATGAATACTCTCACTTAACTTTATTTAGAGAACCGAAATCAAGAGAAGATAAACTAACTAACAAAAAGAAAATAAAAACAGAAAAATAAATGGGAGGCACAAACTAGAGGGATAACTTGGGAGAGGATCAATTACTAAGTTAACAAACAATTATAACCCCATGGACAATGAACTCATAAGTCTAGAAGCTCTAAAGACATGGAATCTCTCCTCTTGGTCTCCTCCACTCTCAATGTACCAATAACTAACCTAGGTCTCCCTAGCGCTAGCTAACTCATACAAGGCGTTAAGACTCTTCATTACGAACTTCTAATGTTTATTTATTAATTCCGACTGTCACTCCGGTAAATAAACACTAGTTATGCAATTGGGTTATTGTCTAAGTTTCTCTCCTTCGAGTTTCCACTTAGAAAACTAATTAATTAGAGAAACAATGGTTAAAAGTATTAAGAAACAATTGCATAAATGATTCAAAGCCCTAAAAGCAATAAACATATATTACTTAAGAAATTAATCCAAATTTTCCATCAATCAAGCATAAAAACAGTGTTTAACAATAAACCCAAGTAAGTAGAAATTAAACCATACAAAATCATTCAACAAAGCCCAAAAATCTCTACTTTACAGCCATAAAATTAACTAAAAATTGAAAGGAAAAGAGAAGAGATTGCAAACAAATGGAGATCCCAAGTTTTTGAGGTGTTATCTCAAGAATCCAAGCTCCAAATCTTCAATATTGCTGCAATCCGCTCACAAATGCTCCCAAATCCTCTCAAAATAGCATGGAGTCGTGTTTAGGACATAAACCCTCGGTTTGGCCTCCTAAAATCGAAGAGAAAAAGATGTATATATAGCATAGGGCAAAACATATCTGAAAATCGCGATCTGCTGTATTCGCAGCGCCTAGGTGCCCAAAACAGCGCCTAGGCGCTGCCTTCTTTGCCTTCCTAGCATTCTGCCTCTGTTTCAGGTGCCTGGGCGCCGGTTTGGGCGCCTAGGCGCCGAGATTTTATTTTATTAATTTTTTTTTTAAAGCTTTCAACTTGAAAGTCTTAAACTTGGACTTCCAAAATGAAAACTTTCTTGCCTAACATTTATTAAATTTCTCTTCTATTCTTGAATCTTCAATAAAGCTCTAAAAAACTCCAATATCCATCAAAGTAATCTCGAACACTCGATTTTGCTCCGTTAGCTCAGTTTCTACAAAATCAAGAGAAATACACATCAAAGTTCACTAATTCAATACAAAACTAGCCAATAATTGGGCATAAATATAACACTAAATTAATGCTATCACTTTCTCTTAATGGGTCGATAAATTTGAATATAATGGTTTTATCCATGATTGATTAATAGATTCCTTCATCTGTTACCTATAATGGATATAATTGAGTAATGAATGGTGTATCTAAAATCACTGCTTGATTTAGGTTCTTGACTAATAAGAATGAGGTCACAAAGCAAACTCCATTGTTACATATATGCACTTCTGGAAGCTTGTGTCTGATGAATAAAGGCTGATTATTGGCTCCTCTCAAGGTTTCCATTGTCTTCTCGAAATACCTTGAAGGAATAATGCCTTCATGAATGCAATTCTGATTTGCTCCTGAATCTACTAGAGCAATTGCATTAATTGAAAAATCCTGTACTCGTAATGATATCTTAACATACCATTTCTGATACTGGACTTTTTGCAAGGAAGATAAGAACTGTTATTCTTCTGCTGAAGATTCTAAAAGTTCTCCATCTGCCTACGCTGTTGAAGTAGTTGCTTGATTTGATTCAATCATAGCAACTTCGATGGACAGTTGTGCTATGTCCTTTTGATAATCAAGGCGAAGCTTTTTAACTTCTTCCTTGAGTTTGTTGATCTCGGATTTCAAAACTGATGCTTTGATTTCTTGCTTCTCTTTCTTGAAAAGGGAAAAGACATCTTCTATGTTTGGATAATGAGTATCAACTGAAGCATACTCTTTCTCTTTTTCTTTCTGAAGAGATTCTTTCAGACGAATGAGTATATTCTTTTTGAGGTTGGCATCTGCAATTTGTTTAGCTACCTCAAATAGTAATTCCTGATCCTTAGTTAGGACATTTATGCAGTTGAAACAACCGCAAAATCTCCTCATTTGCAATCAGGTTTATGTGGTATTTCTCCTTCGAAAATATCTGTTTCAGATTCTTCCAGGAGATGAAGTGCATGATCTTCCTCTAAATCTTCATAAATTGATTCTTCAGAATCTGTTCGCACTATTTGGAGTAATTCATTCTTAATATCTTCTTCGATACTAAGTTCATTGATTCTCCTCTTCATTGGACATTTTGGAGCATAATGCCCAAATCCTCTGCATTTGTAGCACTGGACTTTAGAAGAAGGTCTTCTTGAAAAATTCCTACTGACAATAGGATTCTTCTTGCTATATTGAACTTTTCGGTAAGGACCCTTAGCATATGGTCTGCTAGTCTTGGATCTTGGCCGATAATTTGAGTAATAAGTTTTGGCTTGATTAAGTCTCTTCTTCTTCCTGAAAGATGGTGCTTCAGGATGATAGAAATATATTTTGCAAAACTGTCCAAACTCCTGTTTCTTTTCTCTGGACTTGTTTTGCTTTTCTTGCCGAGCAGCTTCGAGACATTATTTTCCTACTTCGCCAATTATGAACTGACATAGCTCGCCATAGGTAACTGAATTCCAAGGAATATCCCCTTTGTAGTATTCCCTAAGATAGATTAATAATTCGGATCCAAATATTTTTGGTAGTCCGACTATAAATCTTTCTTTCCATAATGGGCTGTGAGCATCAGTCCTCTTGTAGACTTCTGTCAAGAAAGTCTGTTTGTACCATTCAAAGTCTTGAAGTTTCAGACAAGTCAGACTTTGAAGGTACTCGCCTGTTTGATTAACATAACCATTGTTGTCTCCGACAAATGTTTTGATTATGCTAAAGTAGAGGGTTGTAATTGCATCTTCTTTGAATCCTCTTGTAGTAGCTGCAAGGGTTGTTGATAGGGCCGCTGCAGTGACACCAGTGGCTCCCCGTAGCTGGAGATACCCTGCTTTGGGCTGTTGAAGAGGATTCTCCACCTTCTCTCACTGTTCTAGTAGAATCAGTTATTTCTACTAGAGACTTATGAGTGAGAATTTCCCTTCTTTCTTCATCAGTGAAGGTATTTTGCCACCAACCTCTCAGAATGCCTGTAAATCAAGCAACAAGAAGCTTGGCGATTTGATGATCAGTTGCGCCTTTTGAAGTGTATGCTGCGCTAGCAAGAAACATTTCTTGGACGACATTCATGATCAAATATTGAGAAAGACCGTCAATATTCCATTGATAAATGGATGATCCATCAAATGAACTGGCAATAACATGATTCCGGTCTTCTATTGACAGATATGGGTGAGTAGCCCTTGGATAATATGTCCTTGGGTTACTTTTTGAGTGCATAGAGATTCTATTTATTTCTCTAGGCTCTTCATCTGAGATTGCTGCTTGCTGCATCTCTGCAATTATATAAGCTATCTCGCCATCATTGAGTACGTTAATTTGAGGAGACTTTCCATTAAGCTTGTTGAGCTCCTGTTGAATTGATTCAAGCAAGATCTTTTCTTTACTTTTTAGTAATGGAACTGATCCTCCTGGAATCCTTCCAAAATTTGAAGAGTATCCTCAATTATTGGGATTCCAGATGATCCTATCCTAAGAGGCTTTTGGACCTTTGGAGGAGTGAAAACCTTCTCCTCTATATGATCCATTTGTTCTGCCATGGTGGATAATATCTTGTTTGTGAAGTTGTTTTGAGCAAAAACTCCTCGAATATCCTTAGAGGGGATTTTGTTTTCTTCTTCCAGAGACAATTGCTTGAATGGAGAGGCAACAACTAGATTTCCCTTGGAATTTCTGAATTCAATCTGTTCCATGGGTGGATGAGTACTAGAAACTTCTCCTTCTTGAGTTCTCCAGAGAGTTTCTTTTATAACGTTCACCTGTTCACTATAATTTTCTCGGCTGCCGAACCATTGAAAGAAAGGAATATTTTGTTCAAGGGCTTCCATGGTAGAGATCCATGTAGCTTTGAATTCTTCTCTTTTTTCTTTTTCATATGCCTTGAAGAAAAACTTTCTAGGCATTTTCCACTTCAGGTCCATGAAATCCTTTTTCAAGAATTTCATGTTTACCTTGAATCTTTCAGATATGACATTGAGCTCATTAAATTGGCTTTTGACGTCCATATTTGATTGAATAGGAAAATTCATCCTCACATAAGTTGTTTCTGGTATGCAAGGAGCAAAGTCCACTGTGTTAATTTTTGTAGATAAAGATCTTCTCAGTGGTTCTTGAGGTGCGAAGCTTCTGGAAGATGAAGCTTCTCCTTCAAAATCCGAGGCACTCTGCCTTGATGGAGCAAAAGTTGAGACTTTTGGAACCGATGGCATTTCTTGGGTGAAATTTATTTCAACAGTTCCATCTGGATGCTCAACTAGTTGAGTGGCAGACTTCGGAGGTGGTACTGCTTGAGCGACAGCTCGTTCAAGTATCCAATGAGAATTCTGAGTTATGTCTGTCCAATGTAATGTTTTCGGGACCTAAATATTAGATCTCGAAACATTTGCTTCAAGGAGTATGGTTTTGCTTTTTGGGGAACCCCTTAAGGCTTTTGGAGCTATCTCTGTCTTCATTAGGCGATAGCATAATCTGAATATAACAACAAAGGCATAAGCATCGGGTTGCATGTTCAAATCTTTGAAGTAAACATCCAAAATTAAAGAATTTAGAATTCTGGGATCTTGAAGTGATAGCAGATAGCATGGATAGCAATTGAAATAGGCTGGTTCGCTTTCCAAATTGGTTTCAACCATCGCTAAAAGAGAATCTTGAAACCGTAGGAATCTCTTATCCCTCAGAGTGAGAAGAATACGAGTATTAAGGCCGATTCTGAACAGCGGCTTGATTGCAACCTGGACCAATCCAAGATGCATATATGAGTAATCCTGGTGAGGAGGTTCAAAGACTCAGGATTGTTGTGGACAGCAATCTTGTCTTCAACAATCTTTACTCCCCATTCTTGAGTAAAATTAAAGGTAGACTTGAAATAGTCCGTTTTTAGGTCTAATTTTGGAATATTCCAGTTAGCTAATTGTTGCTCCACCTTAGCTATCTGGAGTAATTCATTTGTAGTGCTGGCGAGTTCGTCAGCATTTGACTCTGCTTTATGAGCATCGTCTTCTTGAGTAGTTTGAGCCAATTGAGTAGATGAAGAAGAACTCTCTCCTTTGAGTAATTTTTGGTAACAAAGATTTGAGTAACTTAGACATAATTCATAAAATCAAATTATAAATTAAAGATAAAGATAAATATTATTTTAATACAATAAAACTCTTCAAACTAATCTCTCTCCACGAACTAGCCAAGTGTAGACTGGAACACGCGGCTTACCAACGGTCCTACGCCTCTTGCTGCCTAGAACATCAATCGCTTACCAACGCCTACTGACAAAAGGGATGACGGAACGACCACAGAGAGAATCTTATGAAGAATTAAATTGAACTAAAGCAATAATTAATTCTAGCTTTAAGATATAAAAGATTTAATAAATTAAATCAAAGAAACGCAAAAATTTGAAACAAAGGAAATTGCTTCAAACTCACCCTAATTCATGGTTCATCAATTAGGGTGAGTTTGATATATTTTTTAAAAATGTGTTTTTGATAACAAATTTGCTTGGATTACAATGCATTTCAAGGTGATTCTACTAAGTACAAATATGTTTTTTTTTACTGCATATAATGAAGATTTTCATTTGATTATCACTTGACTGTAATTTCTTGGATTATCATTTCTCAAGTGTTTCTTCAAAAAATCATTTTTAAATCCATCTATTTTCTTAAAAAAAGAATATTTTTTATTTATAATCACAGACGTTTTTTTTTTTTCCACAAATGAAAAAATTAGACATCTAAAATCTTTTAGTTATACTAAATGCCCTCAAATAAGTAACTCTTCCAAATGTTATAAGAGGATAAGTGATTTTATTTAGAAATTACGTTTTTAAAAAATCATCTCAAACACATATTTACCCAAAGAATTTTCATTTGTTGAATGAGAACTTATTGTTCTCTTTTCTTATGTTAGAAGTATTACATATATGTGGTAATGAATGTTATCTATAACTTGGTAACACTCGTAACAAAGAAGTTAGTGTTGGTGAACTTCATTAATATTAAGGTTGGTAAGTTGTAAATAGTAGTTTTGTGCACAGCTTCTAGATTCTTATATCAGAAAAAGAAAGATTGAACACTGTAAAATTGAGAAAATCTTATAAATTAAATGTCCAAAGCCAGTGGCTATATATAGAAGCCATACGCCGAATGCAAGTATAACAATTAGGTTGTTTAAACAAAAAAGAACAACTCTTAACCAACATTATAAACAAATAACTGAATTAGCTTAAGCTAACTAATAAGCAACAATTAACAAGCTAACAAGAACAACACATAGCCACTACTACAAATTTAGCCTTTATTGACGCTTGTGACAAAAACTGTCAATAAAAGGTTCATTTTTACTTTAAAATAAATTATTAATTAATAAATATATATATCGACGGCTATTGAATGTCAAAAAAGATCTATATTTAAGTTGACGCAATAAACCATCAACATTGATAGCTTTATTGATAGTATTTTAGAAAAATTCCGTCAAAATTGGGTCAGCTTCGTGTTTTGTAAACGTTGATGGCTCATACGCGTCAACTATTGAGTGTTTTGTTGACGCACACAAAGCCTATTTTCCTTTCACACAAGTTTCATTCTTCTCCTTCACCAAGCAACCGTCAAGTTCGTTCTTCTCATCCTTCGCCCACCATTGTCTTCGATTTGCTCCAGCCATCACCATCACAAACCAGCCATCGTCGTCATAATCACTTGCCATTGAGTCCTCCCTTTGTCACGAATCCTTGTCATCAAGTCCTCCCTCCTTCATGAACCCTTGTCTTTGAGTTCATCACACGTCGTCGCCACTTTTTACAGCACACGCCGTCGCCGCTTGTTACATCACACATCGTCGCCTATCTCCTTTGTGCACACGTTGTCGCCACGTGCTCGTTGCAAACTCTAAAGGCAATGTCAGCTTCTTCAACCTTTTGATTTTTCTACACTTGATTCTGTTTATATTAATGTTGTTAGAATTTATTCTCCTTCTTGATTTTGATCTATGATTTATGAAATATACTTAGGGATTCTTTAATATGTTAAGTTTAGTTTTAATTTGGATTAGATTGTAATTGATTGATTTTAAATATAATTTGGATTGGAATTGAAGCAATTGGAATTGATTGATTGTTAATTTGCATTCGGATAGAAATTATGAGAAAATTAAAGTGGGGTTGAGGGATCCTCATCTTTGAAAGAACCAAAATTTTAACTTAAACCTCCTACAAATTAATATTGTTGTCCTGCATTCTTTTTCTGCTTCTATATTTAGTTTGATTGAAGCAATACTACCACTTCTACCCTTCTAGCAATTTATAAGATTTGTCTAGCCATATTGTCAATTTATAAGATAGTTATTTTCCCGTTGTATTGTATACATTTTTGTGTATAGAACAGATTACAAATAAAATATGTGCGCTATTTCAAAACTTTTTCACTATGCATTCACACTTCTTCCCAAATTAGAGGTGTTAGTTCTTAACATTTGCATTTTTGGTTGATTGATTCAATATCGTTTGTTCTTGTAAGTGACGAAGTTGTTGCTTCTTTTGTGAAGATTTCTAGAGAAAATTTGAAAGATATCAAAAAGGTATGTATTTACCTCCCTTTTCCCATTTCCCACCTTTCTTTTTTTTTTTTTTGAACGAATAGATATAGACTGTAGTACTGGAGCATAGAAAAGCTCCTAGGATATATCTATATATTTTCTACTAAGTGCTTCATAAATGAATTTGCAAAGGGCATGGCAATAATTATTTCATGATTGCCTTGGCTTTTTTGGCCATTCTTGACCAATTTAATCAAGTAACTAATGATTTTATGATGAGTTCATGGGAGATGTTTGTTTTTCTCTGGTGAAACAACAGCAGCAATTGTGCGACAACCACACGCGCTCGTACCCACTGAACCGAGTTCAAGAAATTGGTACTCTCTATTTGTGATTCGAGCTCACAAGTTCTTGAAATCGGTTTGTCTTTACATATCTTTTCCTTTCCTTCACACTTCTATATTTACCTCTGAAATCGCGATTCCAAGCTTCATGTGCAGTTTTTCTATCTTCACTTTGAATTGACTTCAAGCTTCTGTTAATGGAGATTGTCATTGAAGGATTCTACAAAAAATTTCAGATTTTGATTTGAGTCCATAATTTGCTTTCATTGGAGCTACTGGCTTATAGTCTATAGTTGTTGAAAATGGAGAAGCTAGCTGATTTGGAACTAGCATTTTTATGAGGAGATGTGGGTTTGTTGCTTCAGTAAAGAGC
Organism: Trichosanthes truncata; assembly: GCA_033996785.1. Lineage (NCBI taxonomy): Eukaryota > Viridiplantae > Streptophyta > Magnoliopsida > Cucurbitales > Cucurbitaceae > Trichosanthes > Trichosanthes truncata. Next base: position 35,427,763 of record JAWPNB010000009.1, on the reverse strand, counting down.
GATCATGCTATAATTAAAATTTTATTTAGCTTATAATTGTTGGTCACAATGCTGAGAATATCTGTTTAATTATTTGACATTATATATGAATTTTGCTTTTTACCTTTGAGATTCTGAGATATGTATCTGAACAACTTAAGGTTAAGGATTGATATTTTATTGAATCAATATTTCTATTTTATTTTTCAAAAGGTCAACTTTATTTTTAGCATTGTTTCTTATCCTAACAATTTCCTATTGCTCTTAAAAATACTTGTAATTTGACTATTAGGTTGTGAATGTTAAATACTCGGTATATGTTCTAGATGCAAGGGTGATAGGACTTATAAAGTCCTATTTAATCACACTTATTTATTGTTAGTTAGAAAAATTTTATGTGTTTTATTATTATTTTTTAGGGATTCGAGCAATTTGCGTGTTTGGAGAGTTTGCAACATTTCGGAGTTAAATTCGGACCAAATCGGAGGTGATTCGAGCAACACAATTTCTACACCAATTTTGGCCGATCATATCATGATATTTTGAGATGAAAATATATTCAAATTTGATGTCAAATCCAAGCTTATTGAGAAGTTACTACATGCATGCCAATGAAATTTAAAAAAATAAAATAAAAATAAAATAAAAACTTAAATAACAACTCAAAAAGAATACAAACTTTTACCTCGGGATCCCTTTATTTCAAAGCATAAGAATAAACTAAAACATTTTAAGAATTTTAAATGATTTTCAAAATACTTCTACAAAAAAAAGAAGAAGAAAAAAAACAATTCCAAGAGTGCTAACAATGAATAAAAATTGCTGAATTTAAGCTCCTATAGGTCACCCATGGCCTCTTGCAGCAAACTATCATATCATTCGCCTAGGATGCCCTTACCTTTACCTAAAAAGGAAAAAGATTTTGGAAAAGGGTGAGCATATAAAATACTCAGTAAGTGACCTCACTACCAGGGTCAGGATATGCAAACACAAACAAAGTGATTTTTAAAACTTTTTCCTCTAGTGGGACCTAAAACATATTCATAATGGAAACGTTTCTCTTTTAACTTTTCTCTTCGGCTTAATGTAGACAATTAACCCAACATAACATTTCCTTTCCATTTAACCTTTTCAGGTTCCTTTTCAATTTAACATTTTCAGGTTCCTTTCCATTTAACCTTTTCAAGTTCATTTTCATTTAGATGTACATCTTTAAATTTAGGAGATAATTGCCACAGCATTCGAAATCATTTTATCATGAAAATTCACATGTATGCATGAGGTCCCAAAGCATTTTAAATTTTCATTCCATGATGCATCACAAGGCAACATTCTCATAAATCACAAACCATAACCCATGCATCACATTCACAAGAATAATTGGCAATCAACAAGTGAAAATCTATTTTCATATAAAATAAAGCATTTTAAGATTCACTAAAAATCATAATAAAAGTTTTATAAAAGTTTTTCATTTTAAATGTAATTTAATTTTTTTTTTCAATTCAGTTCCTAACTTACATTTAAGCATATATTCATAAAGTCTCTTACCTTGGCCAATGTTCAAGAAAAATCCTCAAACTCCTATTTCAGAAATCCTTTGGCAAACCTCCGTTCCTTCCCCAAAACAGAATCGAGCTTTGCCGATTAAATGATGGTTTGATTCGATTTTGTCGAGCCAACCTCCACCTACAATGGGTATTCTAAAATAGAGCCCGAAAATCAATGGGTCAACCTCCAAATTACCAAAACAATGCCCAAAACCCAAATTCCAATATGAAAACCATAAGGATACAACACGAATAAGCTTAACCACATGAAAATGGAGCCGAATCGGGGCTATACAGTGTCGAAAATCGCTAGAAAAATAGCCCAAAAACATAGCAATCCCTCCGGTACACGGAACTGCAGCAGCGACGGCACTCGGGTTTGCGGCGGGGCGTTTGTCGACGTGGAGCGGGCGGCGAACGACGGTCTGAGGTGGATGGTGAGCAGCGGTGGCAGGCTCGTGGTACGCAGATCTGCAGCTGCGGGTTTGTGGATCTACAGAAGCACAGCTCGGGTTTGAGCGAAGTTCGGGAGGTGGTTGCATGGTGGCTGTGCGACAGTGGCACGACGGAGGGACGACCGAACGCGGCGGTTCGACGGTGGATCTAGAAGAGGTGCTGGAATTTTTTTTTTTTGCTTCACGGGTGTGGCTATCGAAACACAAGGAAGGAATAAGAAAGAGGGAAGAAGATGGTGGCTTGGCTTTGAGAGTTGGCTTGAAGGCTTGACTCCAACCTAGGGCTGTGTGCAATTAAAATAGAAGAGAGGAAAAATTGGGCTTGGCTTCTCCTTGGGCTTGGTTCAAAGTCACCTAATTAACAAAAATGCCCCCAAAACAATTAATTTCTTTATCCTTCAAATTCTCTAATTTCACAATTATGAAAACCTCCAAAATTAACTTCAATACACCATACAAACATGAAATTGGTCCCATAATTACGTTAAATCCCAAAATTAAAATTTTAATTAATACCTAAAGGTGTCGGTCGTTACAAAAATATATTCAAATTTGATGTCAAATCCAAGCTTATTGAATTATCTTTCCAATGGTATAAGACTCATTGCATTCCACAAAGTATTATGAAAATTATGACATTTTGAGTGATTGTTTCTCCTGTTGGAAAACTGCCTTACCAGAGAATGCTTTGTGCCAATTTCCATTCCCATTATCTTGCTTATCACGTTTGGTAATATAGTCAAATTAGATACCATTTTAAAGTTCTCTGAAAGATCTTTTCAGCCATATAAAGATCATGTCGATCCAAGTTTTGGAGAAGAAGTTTTTGGCATAATACTTAAAATAGTGCAATCTAGAAACTTTCGTTATTTGAAACCTTCTATGTTTGTTTTGAGAATTTAGGAAAGCATTTTTTATTTTTGGATGTATTTTCCAAAATTGTGCAAGACAGAAAATTATTTACTTTATTTTATTTTATTTTGAATATTATTCTCTAATTGTTTTGGAAAAATATATTTCTAGAATTCAGGGTTTCTTACTTGTGCAAGTTGTCTACTTCAAGGCTATTTAAGCCTTCTTTTGGACAGCTGCATGGGGTCTCCTAGTGTAATTTTCTAGACTATAGTTTTAAGAGTTTTTCTCCCTTTTCCTTAACTTTTCTTTTGGCACTATATCGAATCAATGACGAACCTTGACTACATCATTATGATGAGCAGCTAAGGTAAGCGTTTCCAATTTAGAGGTCGGTAGCAGCTAATTGCAATGTTGTGAGGCTTGGACTTTAATGTAGTTTTCTTATAATTGCAAGTGTTCTTTGATTTCTGTGTTTATTTTATAACATGTATTTTGATTGAATTGAAGCCTCGATCGGTTTATAAGTTTGATTGCTATTCATGATGCATAATTTGTAATTGTCGTGTTGATTGAACCTGGTAGCATTAGGATTATTACATGTGTGTGTATTATGGGTTTCCATAATTGCATAGCTTGCATGTTTAATTCTAGGAATTAAAGGAGCATCTTGGTTAGGTTGAAGTTATTTTATCTAATCAGTTTGTTTTGGTCCTTTCAAAGTACTTAATGCTTTTATCTAAATAATTTGGAACGGTTTCGTGCCAAATTGTTTAGGTAACTAGCATTAACTTTGACGTTTGTTAGAGTTAATGACTTTAGGGAATTTGTTGCTTTTTGGGGTTTCCTAATAAATTGACCAAGTGCTTGCATAATTAAATTACAACATTTTGTGTGCCTATGATCAAATTTTCAATTGGATAAAACTGTACCTTTGGATTGGATTTTGATAAGATTTGAATTTTTCTCCTTTTTAATTACTTGTTTTATCATTATAATTTTCTTAAATAAATATTTCAAAAACCCCCTGTTTTACTTTTTACTGAAATTTAACATTGAGAAATTGATGTTCTTCCTTGAGATCGACCCGGTCCACTCAATGCTACAAGTAGCTTATGATCGATTTATAAATTGTAATTTGACAAGCCCTCGACAAGCTCGCTTCAAAGAGATTCGCAAGGAACAATATGTTACCATTTAGAGCATTTGAAAAATAGTATTGCAAGCATAAACACGTGATTCTTCTGTTAAATAAGGTTTCATCTCATCTTTGAATTGGATTTTTAATGTTATTTGAATTTTTTTATAACATCTTTTAGGCTAATTGACACATGTTAAGAATGTAAGTTCTTATTTTTCTTTAATACTGACAATGATACTATTCTTGTCTTGATGTATGTAGGATTGGGTTCTACCTTAAAATGAATATTGTTTTGTCATATTGTAGGAACTCAATATTGAAGCGAAGCAGTTATATTGCAACTGGTTGATGGATTAGCTTTTTCATTGGGTTAGTGGCAAAAAACTACACGTTAGTTGAAGCGTATAGTACACTCCCTTATGTTACTATCTAGTGTAAAAATTGTTCTAATTAATGTACAAATTTCATTATAGTTAGTTTGTATGTAAAAACTCGACCAAATTTAGTTCAATGATATATAAAAGTTTATGTATGTATTAAGTTTGTGCCAAAATTGGAGTGATTTTATTTTGGAAATATGTGTATTGACAGGTCTCAGACAATATAATTCTATAGTTTTGATGAATAAATAAATAGGGATATACCACACATGTGATGAATTTTTGTTAACATTACTTGTCTCAAATGTTAGCGCTTTTAAACAACTTGCTTGATATGATACATTTAGCTTATTAGTTAGTTAATAGAAATCTATCGGTTCATTCGTGATTCGATTTTTTGATGAAATCTATATCTAGTTGTGTAATTGTTGGGTTGCAATTGAATTGTTAGCTAGTTTTGTGTGAAATAAAAGTTGATAATTACTAGCTAGTTGTGAAAATGCGAATTCGATAGATTTGTACATATAAATGCAGGTTGTAGAGGAGGGGTGAAAAATATCCAGTTTTTTTATTGGGCGCATGAATTATTTTCCTTCACATAGCCCAACGCAGCTAGGAACGGAGAATGCCTTGGGCGAGTGTTTTGGGCGTTGAGATGCGCAAAAGTAGCGTCTCAACTCCACTCCTTCGGGAATGTGAGCTTTGCTTGACTGCATTGACAACGTTGAGATGCTATGGACAGCATCTCAACCCTGTCCTCTCGAGCTCCATAACTGTAGTTTATATTATTCTTAACTCCATTGCTCCAAAACACGCTTTTGCCCTCCAAATACTCAATCATCTTTCCTAATTGCTCAATTTCATTGTATTTGCTCGAATCCTACAAAATAAATAGATTCAGTAGATGAAAGTACATTTTAACACGACAAACTAGACATAATATAAGCCTAGGAATAGTACACTTTTGTGTGCTATCAAGTTTCTTTCTGTAGCCTCCCACAAGTTTTGTCAATTTCAAGAACTAAAGGCAAAAGATTAGCCCCCTTATCACTTCGCATAAATTAATGACCTCCTCATAAAAACCAAACCAAATAAAAATAACAACAAAAATAAATGAAAAGAACAAAACTCAGATAAGTAAGCCAGAATAAATATGTATAAGAATCACATAAACCACTAAATCAATTCTTCCTATTTTCTTTCTAATATTAATCAACTAAAAAAACCTTCGTCGCTTCCCCGACAACGTTGCCAAAAACTTGATTAGGAGTACACGCAAGCGCACTTGATCGAAGTAATAATAAAACGACATAAGAGTACTGAGTATCGTATTCCACAGGAAGCGTGATGGAACCCTTGTTGTAGTTAATTAATTATTAGAATTATGAATGAATGAACGTTTCACTCCGCAACTGAAGCATTGGATCGTCTTTGATTTTATTTAAAATTAAACAATAAAAATTAAGGTTAAGCAAACTTACTTGGAGTAAATATGGAGATATTTCTTGAGGATCATTATCTCCTCCATAAAATCTTCCTGGCTATGACTCGAACACCGGACCAAGGCTTGTGGGAGCCTCTTGAAAGAAAATCCACAAGAGATTGGAGAGGAAGAGGTCTAGAGAGAATTCTCTAATTCTCTACTGAGGAGATGTGTGTTATGTCTAATGGCTTAACCCAAAGGTCCTATTTATAGAGACCAATGGTAAATTTTTGCCATAATTAAAATATTATATTTTAATATCTAATATATTAAAATATATCTTATACTTAGTTGAATCTCATTCAAATCTCCTACAATATTTATTTATTTGAATCTCATTCAAATTTTATAAATATATTTTATTTAATGTATCAAATATACATTAATTATTTTAATATTTAATGTATCAAATACAATAAATATATTTTCCTCTTTTATATTTAATATATCTAATATATTAAATATTAATTTGAACAATTAAAATTAAATATTATATTTGAACATTTCAAATTTTAATATTGAATGTATCAAATACAATAAATATATTTTCCTCTTTTATATTTAATATATCTAATATATTAAATATTAATTTGAACATTTGAAAAAAAAAAATCAGCTAAATTGATCTTTTAGTGTTACTATGAGCTAGCAAGGGAAACTTATGGACCTACAGATTGTAAGCTCCAATGATACAAAGTTAATTAATTTAACACTTTAATTAATTAATTTTGATTCATTAACTATAAGTCACTCCACTATAGACCTAGAGTTGCACTCTTATGCACTGTAGGACAAGTTGTGTCCATAGATATAATCATTACATGCAAGTCGATTTTTCACGAGTTGTTCGTAATTACAACTGGTTCAAAAATCCGTTTTACCCATATAATTACATCTTGCACCTTAAGTACTACCGATCCTTTAATGAACAATATGTTTATAATCTGATTATAAACTAAGTCGCTCTCATGGCATGAGAGGGTGAGGCCCCATTATTCAAGTCCCGAAATCAGCGCTTAAGTGAACTACTCATCTACTTACTCTATATGAGAATGGGTGAATTCCATCTTATGAGATTATGTTCCTACCTCCCTAGTTGGTCAAGTCCCCAAATTGGTAGGCATATTGAATCGGCTACAAAAGCCACTCTCACCCATGTAAATCAAAGGACAAGTCCTCACAGGCAGGAGTTCATAACTCCCTCAGGATTAAGATCGAGTCGCTTATGATCATCCTGATGAAATATTAATCTTCTCAATTAACAGATTTATAAAGAGAGATTAAATATTTCGTGGTCCAATCTTATACAAACTCATTGTATAAGATACCCCCACTCACATGTGTCCACATGAACGATTTGGATCAAATGATTTGTAACTATTACAAAGTGAGCAGTATCAATAGTGTTACCAAGCACTACAAGAAAAAAGGGATACGATAGCTAACAAAAAACGCTATAAAAGACTTTTTATAGCCTTTTTTGGAAAGTCTTGACAACCCATATTATTAAAAGTCTAAGACTTTTGATAGCGTTTTTTGTTAGCTATAAAGAGTGCTATAATAAACCATGATTTTATAGCTTATTTACATTGCTATGAAATTTTATAATAGCGTTACTTCTTAAAGCTATTATAAGTTTCTATATCTAATAAGTTGAGCTATCATAAAATTATGACATTTTGTTTATGCTATTAAAAGTGCATATAAATTTTTTTTCCACCATTATAAATTTCTATAGCTTTTTCGAGTTGCTATAAATTATAAATCGTTATAATAATCATTCTTGCCTTTTTTATAGCTTTTACTCATTCTTCAAAAAATCATATTAAAATGACAGTACTTTGATCAAATATGCTTGAACATTTGTTTGTATCTAAATAAACATGCATGCTTGAATATATTTATTGAATGACACTTAAAGAAAATGCTTTTCCTAAAGAAAGCTTGGCAATCCATTACATCAAAAATACAATATTCAATAGTTCACTTCAAAATGAAAAAGATATCCAACTATAAAGAGTTCACCAAATTATTATCAACAAGACAATTGAGTTGGAAAAATACAAAATTGAATACATTTCCAAGATTAAAATACAAAATATGAAGATTGTGAGTTGTCATCTTCAATCATCGCGTTTCATCCACCTGCAAAAGATGTGGAAAAAAAAATATGATTATGTGTATATGATTAATAAAAAATGTAACTCCCATCAACTAGAGAATATAACTATTTATAGAAGAACTTCTCTAAAGATTTAATGATTATCAATGCATGATAAAACCAAGATAAATTTATACGAAATGCTAACTAGTCGCATACAATTAACATAATGTAGGTGATATTGATGTTTTATCACTCTCCATTCACATCCAGAAAATACAATATTGTACACTTACCACAAATTATAGAGGCAATTTGTTCCACATGCAGGGGTCTTCAACGCAACAATCCTCAACCAAAAGTAATAATAGCATAAGTGTTGCAGAGAATTAAGAGTTACCTGCTCAACACTGCAAACTGTTTATATAATTTATATTACTTCAAATCCAAATGAAAACTTTTAGCAAATGTAGTATTCTTCAAGAGAAATGTAGAAAAAGAAAAGAAAAAACAGAAAAATTGTTAATAATTCTAACACATGTTATTGAGTTTACCAAAAATAGAACTAATGGAAGCTAATAATTGTTCTTAGGCCTTGAGATTTCTATCACCAACATGATCATCATGCAGAATTATTTATCCTAATATAGAAATGCTTGGAGAAACAAATCACAAGGTTAATAATGGTCCATCCTTGTTTGTTTTCTCAAACATGGATGTTGAAGAAGCTCCACAAAAAAATTGTTCTAACCAAAGAGAACTACCAAGGCACCAAACCTGAAAGATGATCCAATTATAGAAACATACAAAAACACAATCAAAAGCTCAACCTTGCTGAAAAACAAATAATTAAGACTATAAAGTCAATGCACCAAACCTGAAAGATTTCAATATCAAAACCACTGGAAGATAGAAAAATCCACTTCAAACTGCCTTCAAAGACATTCCAAATTATCCAACATTTATTCAAGGAAATAATCAAAATCAATGAGATGATTAATAGAAATTTTATGTGAGGAAAGAAATACCAGAAACTAGGAGACAAATGGTGAAGTAAAAAAAATTTGATCTATCTCTTTTTACTTGTGCATCCACAAAGTTAATTTAAGATATTTTATTGACCAAAGAATTACTAGATATGTCTCCTTCCCATAAGATTTTCATCTCCACAATCAAATAATAACTTAGTTGATTCATTGTTCTTCCACATCTTCAATAGTGTCATATGGGAGCCAAAAGTTAAGACATTAATAGTCTGGACAAGTCCTATTTCTTTTAGGTTATAAATTAAGAGACCAAGAGCAAGAGAAGAAGAATTAATTGCTCAATTTTGAAGAAAAGAATGGACAAGAGAACAAAAATGTGAGCAATAACATTCTTAACACTAGAGAATATTTGGTTACATAAAGAACAAATAAACCAGATTAATCAATCTCCAAACAAACAAAGACAACAACTTGAACAAATCTGGAAACAACAACATAACAAACTATATAAACTTTGGGAAAAACTTAGGAATAGAGCCTTTAAGCCACATATATACAAGAGAAAAAGGTTGTTAGAAAGATAGTTCCTGCAAATATACATGGAAATAGCAAGTACAATATTAAACCATGTATGTAAACCCAACAAATAGCATTCTTTTGAGAAGGTAAGCAAGTTGTAACTCCACTCATCATATAAAGATTAGTACAAAGTTACCTAAAATTGGAATGATCTTGAAGACCACAAAAAACTCACTGCAAAATTGATAACAAGTAAGACGATTGTGGAACATACATAGAGCTCCTATGCCACAAACCTATGAAAAAGATAATTTTGTTTTAGTTGAAGTCATAATTTATCTTAGTCTTTATTCAAGATTTTCTTTGTGCCCATGTTTCAAAGAAAATTTAAGGTATGGTGGGAAAACGTCTTCGTGGTTGGTCTTTGGGAGTCATAGGAATGCAAATGGAGAGCTATAAATGGTTCTCATAGAGATTTTGAGGCCTTCTTTAATCTAGATTGTTACAATACTTTGAGATGGTATACTCTCTTGAAAAGCCTTAGTAATTTTAAGGCTTTATGATAATCCTCTTTGGGTAGATAGTCAGTTCATTCAAATGGCTAAAAAGATTTTGACCTTAAAAAATATCATCCAACTTCTCTACAAACATTCAACTTTCTGTTTTGGAGTTTTTTTTCACTCTATATAAAGGCAACAAAGTGAAGACTTTAAATTATAAGGGAACAAAAACCATACCTAAAAATTTGTGATCAACCACATATATTCCAAAGTTGAGAAGAATAATCCATAATATATCATTCACAGGTTTCTTGTTATAACTAAAATGAATACATATGTTAGAAATTCGTTAATCATACTAACTAATAGACTGGTGTAATTTCATCATACTAACTAATAGACTGGTGTAATTTCATGATAAAAATCAGAGGATTAGTTGAGTTTCTCTATTCAATTCTAACAGCCTATATTTTAAGGTGTTGTAAAAGAGAGGAAGACTTATTGTGTGTATAATTCTCTGATTATTGAAGGTTGTAACATTTTCTTCCTGATCATCAACAAAGTGTCCATGACTGTGATTTGTACAGTGCAAGTAGGCTATGCCGAATCCCTATAATAATTTTATTGTTCGATTCATTCTTTCTCTCCTCTTGATTATTCTTTTGTTTCTTATTCAAATTGTTCTTCTCTGTATTTGCATGAAGCTTTTCTGATCTAAAAGTTAAAATGAGAGAAAAAAACTTAGGGTTGTATTACTCTTTATTGACACCTAACAATAAAAATGAATATTAAGGTCTTGCACTACCAGCGCATAAATCCACTCACACTTCTCCAGTCACTCACTCATTAATTGGTTTTCTTGCTCCAACTGTGGTATTAAATGTAATCAGCATTTTTTAAAATGAAATTCTTCTCTGTATTCATTCAAGCGCACATACATCTTCATCGATAAAATCTTCGTATGTTTGTAAAAGTAAACATAGCATTTACTCTCAAATTCAAATGAAAAATTCCAAAACAAGAAATCTAACGCAAGTTTTAGAAACTCTACCTTAAGATCTGGCGAGCAGTAAACAGATGAGGCCGAGCATTGAAGAGAACCGGAATAGAATGTATCCCTAAGCAAATGGAAGACGATGATCTAAAACAGATCAGAACCAACAGAAAAAGAATGGCCACTGATTTTAATCCCAAAGCACTTATGAGGAACGAACACTATGACTGAAGAATCGAAATAGTGCATTTCACAAAGATACAGCAGATTTAACTTCCTTCTGGTCATTTGCGTACATCATTCACTGGTTCTAACTTAAAAAAAGTCAGAGAGATGAATGAGGAATATTTTAATCTATGCTTTAAATCTCTCCCACTATCCATATTCCTCCCGAGAAATCAAACAAAAAAAGCTGGAAAATCTGGAGGATGAAGATGAAAATCGAAAACAGAACACACAAACAATTGAACCGGAATACAGAGAAGAATTTCATTTTAAAAAATGCAGAAATCTAACGAAAGTTTTAGAAACCCTACCTTAAGATCTCGCGAGCAGTAAACAGATGAGGCCGAGCATTGAAGAGTACCGGAATTGATTTTCTAAGGTGTGTAATATTTCTACAATATTTGAGCGTAGCTGCCATAAGAGAAAGGAAGGAAGAGAGGAGAGGAAGAAAGGGAAGTGTGAGGCCATTAGAGAGGGAAAGAAGAAAAAAGGGGGAAAGAGATGAAGAGAAGCGGGAAGATAAAAAAGGGGGAAAGAGATGAAGAGAAGAGGAATAACATTTCTAAGTTCGGACGAAATTTGAGTGTGCGTTCAAATTTTTTTCATCTTTTCATAGCGCATTCTATAAAATGCTATAGTGAAAGGCTATGAAATGTGGTATTTCTTGTAGTGAAGATAAGACACCCAACTTTATCCATATACTATGACCCTTTAGGTTATTTATTGAACATTATCCTCTCGTATGTCAACCACATATTGTTCAAGATTACACTAATAATCTTTGATTTTTTATATAATGGATAATATTATATTACAAATAAAATAATCAAAATTATTATTAATTATTAAATAAATTATTAATTACGAGGCTTTAGGACATAAATCCCAACAAATTAATCATGCTCGAAATTATTTAGGGCTAAAACTAAGGAAAATGGAATGCTTAGTATTCAAATCTAACTAGAATTCGAATAAAAGAGTTGGAGACAATAGTTAAGGGGAAATTTAGGGGATCGAGCACTAATTAGGTTACAATTACCGGAATTGAACATGCCATTTAATTAATCTTTCCAATTTCATAGACCTAGAGCTAAACCATTGGAAATCTCCTGTCGATCTCATTCGAACACATTAATTAATCACTTACCTAAGTGTCCTTAGCGTTAATTAATTAATTAATTATGATGAAGCCCACTCATATTATGCCTCACCAGTCAATTGTTATTTCTATGTCACTTAGGAAAATTAGGGAGCTAATTGAATTAAGTCTATCCTAAATTCTCTCCGTTGAGCTTAATTTAGGATTGTGATCGGCTCATTGATGGCCAATTAACAAGAAGCGTTATGAACAATTCTATTAAATGAAATTAAACAAGCAATTAAAAGTCAAAAGTATCAACTAGACCATAATTACAATCCTCATCATGCTCTTAACCCCTAAACAACTACCATTAGCCCATAATGTTCAACATAAAACACAGTACTCTCATTCTTACAGCCCTAAAGAACATAAAATAGAGAAAGAAATAAATAAAGAAAACCATTGTTGTCGAATTCTCAACTCATGCCTTGAATTTTGCAATCCCAAGCGTCAAAAACGGCTCCTGAGCCCTCCAACTTGTGCTCCACAAGTGCCACTAAGGTAAGAAATCAGAAAAAAAAAAAAAGAAAAAAAAAAAAAAAAAAAAAGAAAAAGAAAAAGAAAAAGAAAGAAAAAAAGGTAAAACCCCTAAAGTGGTCTCCCCAATTTAAGTATCGAAATGATGCATTTATACCATGGTTGCGACACAAACGCACTGCATCAGTTAACGTGCGAGTCTTCATCGTCAAGATGTGGAAGGCAGCATAGCAGCGCTTCATATGAAAATCCTCGCGCATGTGCCTTTCTAGCGTCGAGACGCTAGCCCTCAGGTTTGAACATCAAATTACAATGTCTCAACACTCTTTTAGGCATTGAGATGCCATCTCCTCGGCCAAATAAGCTTGTTAAGCCCCTCTTCTCCATACTTAGCTCCAATTTGGGTCCTTTTAAGCTTCACAAATCACCCAAAGATCCAAAATCCAAAATCAGTTTCCTGAAATATGCAAAATGTCCACATAAAATCTCACAATTACATGCAAAACTAGCAGTTAATTGGGCATAAATATAACACTAAATTAGTGCTATCCAATACCACTATACTTAATCTTTTGCTAGTCCCAAGAAAAACAAAATCAAACTCCCATTAAGAAGATAAATGTTTCAGAACAATGTATGCAAAGATGACTCCATTCTCAATGCACTAAAAAGTGTCATTAGAGAACAAGAACAATGGAATGAAAACATGCCTAAATCACCAGCAATTTAAAAATGAACTTTGAACTCTTTGTGTGTGTGTGTGCATAGCCTAAATAATTACTCATTTACTAATTCATAGTAATTTTATGCCTTTCTCCATTCATCTTCTCCCTACACTGGCTTGAAAGACTCAATTCAGCTCCCTTGCAATCAAGAAAATAATAAAATGCTAGGTGCCCGAAATCTATGGCATAGTACTAGCTTTCACAAAACTATCGTAGGGATCCTTATCCAAAGCACTCGCTCAATGGATGGCCTGACTAATCATGATAGATGTAGCTCTTTTTACCCCTAAATACTAAAGCTTGTGCAAAAAACTTTATTCTTTCTCTTTTTCACTCAATTTTTTTTTTGTTTGAGCTCAATTTTCTTTTTCGCATGCAAATAACATACTTTTCTTATCCCTAAGCTTAACATTACAAGCTATCCTGCAAGTTCACTTACAAACCAAGCCATAAGCCTATTTGAGTGACAACAAAATTCTAGAAAACATAATACTCTAATAAATGTTCAACTCATCAATACTTCTCTAAATCTTAACACAACACATGCATCATTAGTCTTAGTTGCTATAGCTTCTACCCATTTAGATACGAAATCAACAGCAACGAAGATATACAGATAACCATTAGAGGATGGGATGGGACCCATAAAATCTATACCCCACACATCAACTAACTCAACTTCGAGAATATGGGATAGGGGCATTTCATGACGACGAGAGATATTACCTGTTCTCTGACACCTATCACAAGTTTTCACAAAGGTATAGTAATCCTTAAATAAACTAGGCCTGTAAAAACCAGATTAAAGTACCTTTGTAGTAGTTCCTAGAAGAAAGAATCGTCCTAGGACACAAGATCTCCAAAGTAGGATTAGAGGTGGACCGTGCCAAGATTGATGTGATAGTCAAGCTCCCTTGTCCAGCTAACGTAAAAGGTATCAGGAGTTTCCTTGAGCATGCAGGCTTTTACCTGCGCTTCATTAGAGGTTTTTCACAAATCACAAAACCTCTATGTGCACTCTTAGAGCAAAATAAGAGGTTTGATTTTACTAGAGAATGTTGTGAGGCATTTGAAAAATTGAAGGAAGCATTGGTTACAACATCAATCTTGACAACGCCTAACTGGGAGCTACCGTTCGAACTAATGTGTGATGCAAGTGACGTGGCAGTGGGAGCCATGTTAGGCCAGCACATCGGAAAAATGCTTCACCCCATATACTACTCCAGTAAGACATTGAATGAGGCACAACATAAGTATACCAGTACTGAAAATAAATTGTTGGCAGTCGTATATGCTTTTGACAAATTCCGAGCCTACCTCGTTGGGAAGGTCCACCATATGTAGAAGAATGGAAATCATGCAAGATTTTGCCCACTTCCTCCATAGGCACACACCTCCTAATAATATGATCAAAACATACCTTAAACGGCAATGGGTCATCCCACAGGTAGGACCTCATGTCATTCAAAAACTTCTTTCTTCTCTGAGCATTTGATAGCACTCAAATGTGTGCTATTTCTAGGCTTAGATTTGTGTTGGTTTTGTATGTTTATAGTGAGATTTCATACATTTATCTATCTACTTTGTAGATTTCGAGCAATTGGAGCTAAACCAGACTTTTGAAGCTTTTTGGAACGTAATTTGAGCTTAAAGACACGCTTTGGAGCAAAGAAGATAAGTAGAAGAAGTATTAAAAGTGAGAAGACCCGAGAGGATAGCGTCTCAACGCTGTCTATAGCGTCTCAACGCTATAATTGCAGCAATCCAAAGTTGATGTCCTACAGACGTAGCGTCGAGACGCTACTTTATAGCGTCTCGACGCCAGAAACACGAGTGCCCCAAGATTTTCGTCTGTAGCGTTGAGACGCTGCGTGTAGCGTCTCAACGCTACACCGATTTTCCATCTTTAAACTGCGAATTAGGGTACAGCGTCAAGACGCTAGCGTCGAGACGCTGTCCCTAGCGTCGAGACGCTGCCCCGATTTCTATAAAAGAATCCTTACTACTTGCGAAAAGGGGGAGTTGCTTTTGGAGAAAATTAAGCCCTAGCTCGATTTCTACTCGAATTTTGAAGACAAGGAACATTCTTGAGAGCAGAGGACGAGAGTTGGAAGCTGGAGATAGTGACGTGCAACGGGAACGAGGGTCGACACATGAAATAGAGTTTTTCCTTTCCCTTTTTGTTGTAGTTCTTGCTATGGATTTTAGTTTAAGTTTAGAATTGTTTTTCGTGATTATGAGTGGCTAAACTTTAGTTAGGGAATTGATGTAGCCATTGAATTCCTTTTTTTTGTTGTTAATCCATGTGTTGATTGTGTTTTATAACTATTTGTGTTTGAATGTATTTAATGCTTGTGAATTATGGCCAAAGTTTGCATGAGTTATTGATCTAAATTTGTGCCTGAAAGGGTGGCGTTTAGATTAGAATAATTTCAAACACAACTAATTGTAAATTCTTGCATGTACATGAGGAATTCTCTTAGAGGCATATAAAGACAATCTTAATTCCTTGTAAGCTATTAAAATCTAGATGGATACGTTAGGTTTATAGTCTTGCATGAGGTCAAATGAGCTTGAAAGAGTCTTTTGACAATTTTATGTATGGCTTATAGTTTTGCATAGTCAAACCTTGGATTAACCAATTAAAAATATTGATTCAATTGGTGAAGTCAATTCCCTAAGTCTTTCTCTCTTTAGCATCTCCTTTATTTTTATATATTTTGTTAATCAGTTTTCTCCTATTTTCACTTCTCTAAATAAAATTGGATGTTATTGTTTACGGTAATCAATTGATCTAGAAAACCATTCCTGAGGACGATACTTTGCATTCATTAATCACTATACTAAAACTTGACACCGTACACTTGCGGCTGTGCATGATTAATAAATCACGCAACAGCATTCAAGCTAGGTGGGAGATTCCTTGAACGAAGATAATTTACAATATCTACATACTAAGGAAAATAAGACTTAATTGCATACAAGTCTGGCTCATGCTCTAGTCAGGACAGGTAATTGGCTACAATATTCTCACGACCTTTCCTATCCCCGATCTCATAGTCAAACTCCTGCAACAAAAGAATCCACATAATTATATGAGGTTTCGAGTCTTTGTTATTACACAAATAACAAATGGCAGCATGATCAATATGCACAATGATCTTTGAACCAAGCAAATAGGGCCTAAATTTATCAAAAGCAAACACAACAACAAGCATCTCTTTTTCAATAGTAGTGTAATTCTACTGAGCACTATCAAGAGTTCCACTTGCATAATAAATTTCCCTAAAGAACTACTATCATAGGCGCATATAATCTCAAAAAGTTCACTCCAATCAAGTACTACTATCATAGGCGCCAGAATCAACTTTTCCTTAATAACATTAAATGCTAGCATGCAATCATTATTAAAAACAAACGAAGCATCTTTCTCAAGTAGATTACACAAGGGTTTAGTAGTTTTAGAGAAATCTTTAATAAAACGACGATAAAACCCTGTGTGCCCTAGGAAGCTACGAACTCCTTTAACATTCATTCGAGGTGGCAGCTACTCGATCGCGAGATCTTAGATCGGTCCACCTTCAATCCCTGTGCAGACACCTTATGGTCAAGAACTATACCTTCCTTAACCATGAAATGACATTTCTCCCAGTTAAGGACAATATTAGTTTCCTAACACCTCTGTAACAAACTAGAGATATTATGCAAACAAGAATCGAAATAAGTACCAAAAACACTAAAATAGTTCATAAAAACCTCCATAATCTCCTCGACAAAGTTGCAAAGATAGCCATCATGCATCGCTGGAAGGTGGCAAGTGCATTACACAACCCAAATGGCATTCGCCTAAAGGCGTATGTACCATAAGAACACATGAATGTTGTCTTCTCCTGGTCCTCATGTGCTATCGCGATTTGATTGTAACCTGAATAACCGTCAAGAAAACAATAGTAAGGATAACCTACTAACCTGTCCAGCATTTGGTCTATGAAAGGAAGGGGAAAATGATCCTTTCTGGTGGCGTTGTTGAGCTTCCTGCAGTCAATGCACACACGCCATCTAGTCAGTATTCGGGTCGATATTGCTTCATCCTTCTCGTTCTTCACGACCGTCATCCCTTCTTTTTTACTGAGCTCACCCAAAAACTATCAAAAAAAGCATAAATAATTCTTGCATCTAATACTTTCATCACCTCATTTTTAACCACTTCCTTCATGGTGGGGTTAAGTTTCCTCTGATGCTCAACAGTGGGAGTAAAGGTATCCTGCATTAAAATATTATGCATAACAATAGAATGACTAATACCTTTAATATCACTTATTGACCATCCTAAGGCAGACCTATGAGCACGCAATACACTCAACAACTTTTTCTCTTCTAATTTATTTAACTCAATAGAAATAATTAAGGAAAAACTATAAGAGTCACCTAAGGAAGCATAATGTAAGTGAGCAAACAATTGCTTCAACTAAGGACGGGGGGTGTCAACTTGTGCCAAACAGACTGAGAAATAATTTCCCCTTCCTTACTATATCCTAAGGGTGCCTCAACAACATCATCACAACAATAAGCATGCTCTAAATTCAAATTCTCAGATAATTCACCTCAGACATCAGGCATGTCAATCTCCTCATCAGGGACAAACACTAACTCTACATGCTCATCAATAACAATGTCCACAATATCAAATATATGGCATGTACTAACCTCGTCGAGGTGTTTTAGTGCCTTAAACATGTTGAACACTACCTGTTCATCATCCACTAATAGAGGTAGAGTTTCTGTGTTCTCCTTGATCAAAGTGCATCATGTCGCCAAAAATGGCCTCCCCAAGATGATAAGGACCTCAACATCCTTCTCCATGTCAAGAATCACTAAGTCTACAAGGAAAATAAAGCGATCAACCTTAACTAAAACATCCTCTAAGATACCTTACATCAAAGAACGGTCTATTAACTGAAGCACGATACTGGTCGATTTAAGCTCTCTTGCACCTAGTTTCCTGAAAACACTGAGAGGCATCAAATTAATGCTCACCCCTAAATCACAAAGTGCATTTTTAATATAAAACACTACCACTAATGCAGGAGATAGTAAAACTCCTTGGGTCAGTCATTTTTTGTGGTAGCTTCCTCTGAATGATTGCATCACACTCTACATTCATCTACACTCTCTCGTCTTTACCACATTCCTTTTATTTACTGAAATTTCTTTCACAAACTTTGCATATTTTGGTATCTGTTCAAGTGCATTAGCAAAAGATATGTTAATGTGAAGTTTCTTGAGATGCTCGAGAAATTTGGCAAACTCATCATCTAATTTCTTCTTTTGAAATCTTTTAGGATATGTGATTTTATTGGGAGTAAAAGGTACATAATCAGAAAACTTCGTTGAATCAAGTCCCTGGGGTGTTTTCTCTTATTCAACCATCCTTTTTATCAATATCCCCCTATCTTTTTTCGTGTTGGGCACATCATCCATCTTCTTTTCGGGTTCATTTAATTTCTTCCCATTCCTAAGTGATATGGCAGTACATTCCACAAGTGGATCAGTAGGAAAAACTTGTAATTCACTCTTACCTTTCGATAGGCTATCCAAGAGTGTCGCCATCTGATTAATCTTATCTCCCATGTCCTTGATCACAGCATCTTAGCTTTCCACCCTAACATACACTGTAGTGACCGCATCCCTCATCGTGTGAGAAAAACTTCTGGTCTAGTCTATAAATCTTCCCAAAATATCCTCAAGTGGGTTCCTCTTCTCTTGAGGTTCTGTAGCACTACTCATGAAAACAGGCTGCACTACACTTCCATTAGTAACACAAGAGGAATTCACTTGACTTTTCTTACCTGGGCGGTCCTCAATGTTTCTAGGCTTCGTAGTCTGAACACATTTGCAACCAACATACCTTGTGCTCACTGCTCCAACATGCTTGAGACTAGGCTCCTTAACAACTATCAACTCATTAGAATCCTTCTTTGAGTCTGTCCCTATCAACATGCTCAAAGCTCTAGTTAACGTTTCAACTTGAAATTTTAATGAACTCACCTCATTGGCTTCACAAACCGCCTTTTCTGGTGTAAAATTCTCTAATGGCCACTAGTAGCTCGTGGTGGCCAAATCTTCCAACAAGGCTTGCGCATCCTTGACTGACTTTGCTAGAAAATCCCCTCTAGCTGTAGTATCAAGGGTAATTTTATTAGAGCCAAGCAAACCATTGTAAAAAAGTTGTACTTGAAGCCAATCAGAATATCCATGTGGTAGGCACTTCCTCAACATATCTTTATAACACTCCAATGCCTCATATAGTTGCTCATCCACTCTTTGCTTGAACGTACCAATTGTAGTTCTGAGCTTCATTATCTTAGCAAGGGGGAAGAATTTTGTAAGAAACGCACTCATTGGCTCACTCCAAGTTGATATGCCTCTCGGAATCAAAGAATCAAACCAATCTCTTGCCCTATTCTGCGAAGAAAATCGAAAGAAACATACATTAATAGTATCAGAATTAACACCATTAATTTTTACAATCCCACTTATATCCGAAAAATGTGCACTGATGATGGTACGAATCATCTGATGGATGTCCCCAAAATGCATTGTCTATAACCATCTGAACAAGACCAGATTTTAACTCAAAGTTATCAGTGCAGATGGGTGAGTATGCGATCGCCGAGTAATCTACATGTAGATCTGGCATAAAATAATTATAAATTGTCTTATTCTCCTCATCCATGGCTAAACAAAATAGATCAACCACTCTACGAATTGTCCAGCAAATTCAAAAACATGCAGAAAAACTCCAAGAACACAATTAATCACCTTATAACTCCACAAATATTGCCACAAATCACCAAAAACAAATACAAACAAAAATAAAATAAATTAACGAATAAAGAATAAACTCCTAAATTAAAATCGAATATTATCAGTACAATATTAATTGAATTAAAGGTCAATTTCCTGACAATAGTACCAAAAACTTGTTCGGGGTACATGCAAGGGCACGCGATCAAGTAAAATAAAACTGTAAGAATTACCGAGTATCTAATCTTCAGGAAATTGGTTAGGTTTAATTAATTAATTACCATACTTGCATCTAATTTTATTTAGGAACAAAAAAAAAAAAACGCTAAGTCATCAAACACAAGAATTAAAAAACTGGCGAAATAAAACAGTCCACAGGAATTGGAGCACAATTAAAGGGGCCGAGTTTAGGACACCAATCTCACCAATTGGGGCCACCATTGACATTAATGGGTTATTGAAGTTAATTAATTAATTTACTTGAGTCAAAAGGTGCAATTATCACGGAATCCTCCGTCGAGCTCATCCAATACTCAAGCATAATTAATTAAATCACATGTCCGTCTCATTAATTAATTAAGTTTGGCATTAATGAACCTTATCAGAGACCATAATTGATGATCTTATCACTGTCGTGTCCAAACATCAATTATTATGCAATTAAGCTCTAATTTATGCACACTTTGTCCAGCAATAACATAAATCAGCAAATCATCAATTCCTTGACCAAGGGATTCAAAGCATTAAACTTATTGCATAAAGGTAGATAAGCGAAATTAACTACAAAACCCCCAATTAATTTCAATTACATGGTCCAATGGCTTGATTAAGCCCTAAACACCACAAACTAATTGATATACATCAAAATTTAGTGCATTACAACCACAGTCCCACTAAAAGTAATCAATAGCAGCAAAGAAATACAAGGAAAACAGAGGCAACATCTGTTACGAGTCAATCCATTGCTCCCTCTACGATCTCCACAAACCTCGGGCGTCGGATCTTCAATAATTCCATTCCAATTCAGCCCCAAATCTCTTTAAACCGTCTTAAATCATGGATTAGGGTGTAAAACCACCAAAGTGGCTCCTCTTTCCATAATGAAATCACTAATTTTAACTTTGGAAATCGACACTAGCGTCGAGACAATGAAAACGACAGCGTTTCTTCTATGCGTGTGTAGGTAGCGGTGTGACACTACAAGCAGAGTCAAGAAGCTATGGACGAAACTTGACTTCTCCGTGTTTTTGCAGCTTCGAGATGCCACAGTACTGCGTCTCGACACTCGCTCTCAGATTGGACACCATTTGTCTAGCTTCTATACACCATTTTTTAGGGTTTAGATACTATTCTATCGAGATTGCTTGCCCAATTTGAGTTCATTTCCATCCTTAGCCTCAATGTGCAACACTTTTTTGTTCAAAATTCAATATAGTTGCTTCAATATGGTAATATCCGCTCTATTTACTTTGTTTCCTGAAGTATAAGAGAAATCCACATAAAAGCTCATATTAAACCACAAACTAGCTAATAAATAGGCAATAATATAGCACTAAATTAGTGCTATCAGATACTCATATCCTCTATTCTACACGTATTGGCACTGCTCGATAGACTGTTCCTCCACACTCCTTGAACTTAATGCTGAACCCGAGGCGATTGACTGTTTGGCTCATGCAATAGACAATTTACTCAAAGCATTAGTTAACGAAGCCATTTGTACCTTAAGTGCACTCACCTCATCTATCTCATAGATGCCTGCAGTGGATTTCGAAGATGATGAACGGTCCAATGGCCATTGATAACTCATTGAGGCCATTTCCTCCAACAGAGCGCGTGCCTTGTCAACTATCTTCACTAGGAAGCTCCCCCATGTACTGGTATCAAGAATGGTTTTAGTACTAGTAAACAAGCCATTAAAAAATAAGTGTACCTGCAACCAATCTGGATATCCTTACTGAGGGCACTTCCTCAACATCTCCTTATATCTTTTCAGCTCTCGTATATTTTTTCTCCATCGAGCTGGTAGAATGTACCAATCTCCGTTCACAGCTTCATCGTCTTGGCTAGAGGAAAG
Organism: Trichosanthes truncata; assembly: GCA_033996785.1. Classification (NCBI taxonomy): domain Eukaryota; kingdom Viridiplantae; phylum Streptophyta; class Magnoliopsida; order Cucurbitales; family Cucurbitaceae; genus Trichosanthes; species Trichosanthes truncata. The sequence continues at coordinate 35,405,371 of JAWPNB010000009.1, read as the reverse complement.
AACTTAATTAGGAAGGCCTGGGCCAACTTGTCCCATGAAGATATGCTAGCCGACTTCATGGATTTGAGCCAGTTCTTTGTTTTTCTCTGCAATGAGAAAGGAAATAACTTCAGTCTAATAGCATCAGTACAAACCACATTTAACTTTACCATGCCACAGATCTCCAGGAAAGATATGAGATGTGAATGCAGGTCTTCTGATGGATGCCCTTTAAATGAGTTGTCCCGCGCTATTTGGATCAGCCCCGTCTTCAGCTCAAAATTATTCACCTGGATGGGCGTATGCACAATCTCATAATGGTCCGTTGGGAATACGAGATGGAAATAATAGCAAATCGACTTCCTCTCTTCCTCATTGCATTGTTCAGCCATAGTGACTCGGTTCTCCTTTTTCAACCTCCTACAAGTCCTGTCAAATTTCTAATCTAAAGGAAGAAGATTAACCTCCTTATCACTATGCATGAACATTAACGACCTCCTCAGAAAAACCAAACCAAACAAAAATAAACAGTAATAAGAAACGAAAAATCCATAAAAAGCACACAACCAAATATATACAAAAATTCCTAAACTAATTCCTCCTACTTTCTTCCTAATATCAATCAAATCAAAAGAACTCGTCGTTTTCCTGGCAGGGCTCTAAAAACTTGTTCGGTGTACATGGAAGAGAGCGCCTGATCGAAGTAATAATAAAACGACACAAGAGTACCGAGTATCGTATCCCATGAGGAAGCAAAATTGGAGTTCTTTCGAATAAATTGATTATTAAGAATAATTATTATTAGAATTATTTAGGAAAAATGCTAAAACAAAAGAATCCTTGGAAATAAATTCTACACTAGAAAGCAATAAAATAGTGGAGACAACAATTAAAGGGGAGTTTAGGGGATCGAACACACATTCAGACACAATTATGGTTAATTGGAATTGTTAATTAACCCTATCGAATTCATAAACCTCGAGCAAAAACGGTTGAAACCTTCTGTCGGTCTCAATCAAACATGCTCAATTAATTATTAACCCAAGTGTCATAAGCGTTAATTTAATTAATTGATTGAATTAAGTCCGCTCATCATTAGTCTCACCCGTCAATTGTTAATCTTATGTCACTTGGCAAAATTAGGGTGTTCGTTGAATTAATTTGGACCTAAATTTCCTTCTTCGAGCTTAATTCAAGACTAGAATCAACTAATTAATGATCAATTAATTAGAGGCATTAAACACAACTCAATCAAATGAATTCAAATAGGTCAATTAATTCCAATAAACTCCATTAAACCATAAAAGCAATCCTAAATGTGCTCTTCACCCCTAAACAACAAAATTCAGCCCAACATAGTCATTAAAACAGTACATCAAAACCATCTTTACAGCCCTATGAATTACAAAAAAGGAGAATAACGTAGAAATGAAATCTGTTGTTGTCGAATTACTGACTTTTGCTTAGAAATTTGTGCTTTCGAGCTTCAAGATACATGCACGAACACTCCAAATCGTCTTCCACATGTCTCAAAGAGGTAAGTTATCGCAAAAGAGGACTAAAATCCTAAAATGGTATCCCTCAAATAAGTCAAGAAACGAAGAATATATAGCTGCTATCGACACAACGTTGCAATGCGAGGGACAATGTTGCAACGCTACCCAAAACGCACCATATTACTTACATAAATGTGCCCTAAGCATCGCAGCGTTGCAACGCTTCTAATGGAATGACTTCAACACATGGCTTTCTAGCATCCCAATACCACAAGGTAGCGTTGCTATGCTAGCTCTTGGGTTTGCAATACCAAATGAAACGTCTCAACGACATTCTAACGTTGCTACATTATCCCCTCAACCCTAATTTATTGTGCTGCCTTATTCTTCATACTTAGCTTCTCAAATTGCTCCATTTTAGCTCTATATTCAATACATAACTCCAAAATCATCAATTTCGCTCCCAATTGCTCGGTTTCCTAAAACCCATAAAATATTCTCAAAAAAGCTCACTAATTCAACATCAAACTAGCTAATAAATGGGCATAAATATAGCACTCAATTAGTGCTATCAACAGCCTCATTCCTTTATCACCTGAACTTCCTTTTCGCACTTAGGCTCATCTTCTTCCCTAATCTCACAAACTTGATCTCGACATGGTTGAACATCCCTGAGATCATCATCACTATCCATTTCAATTACCTCAAAACTCCCTGCCTCAGTAATGTCGATAAATTGTTGCTCTTGTAGTCTCTCCAATATTATCACTTAATCAGCCAATTGGATAATATGATTACCCAGGCTCTTCATCTCAGCTCTAGTCTCCTGCTGAAACTGGAGATTTTCCTACTGAAATTGAAGAATACTATTAGCAATATCCCAAACTATATCCTCTAAAGACATAGCTGAGCTGGAAGTCTAAGCTTGGGTAGGAGTAGGTCTGGTGATATTTTGACGGCACTAGTCTTGCTGCTCTTCCTAGTTTTCATTACCAAGGTTGGACTAATCCTCTATTCTTGACTATAGTGATCATAATGAGGCTCGTAGTCCACTTGATAATGGCTAGAAAATCCTCCCATGGTGCTAGCATTTTGAATGAAACCTCTTTGCAACTAAAGGCATGCTTCAATAGGGTGTTAATTCAGCATGCCTCTATTGCTTATCGTTGCCCTACAACCATTTGAAAAACCAAAGAAGTTAATTCAGCAAGTTGACCTTTAAGATCACTTACCTCATCAACCTGCAAAGTACCTCCACAGCTTATGCCTAAAACTGTCGAGAATGATCTACCATTTAAAATCAGCTAAAAACAAAACAAGAAAAACACAAAGGGGAAATGTTTTTTTATTTTTTTACGACAAAATCAACATAGAGAAACTAATCAAGTAGTTCTCTGACAATGGGGCCAAATTTTTATGCGGGCTGTCGAGACCTGTCAAAATTAAAATAGTCAATCGTAGCTACTTGCAGTACTAGTAGACTGGGTCGAACATGGGGAACCAATAATTAATTTACTCTCGTTAAATTTTCTTTAAAATTGGAACCGGGGGGTTAGCTAAAAACAAAACGATCTTACCAAGCACCAATTCGGAGTCCATCGGGTTAACTTTGTAATGTTGATCATTGAAAACTCAATTTAAACACAATTTCGTAACTAAACACTCAATCGACTTAGCCGAAAAATCGAAAAAGCCTCACTAGGGTCCCCTAATTTAATTAATCAGATAAAGCATCCAAATTAATTCTAAATTAATTAATTAGTTGGGCACGATAGTGTTCTTTACTAATTAATTAATAGCTTTAGGGATTGATTGAGACGTCCTAATTAAACTGGATAGCAAAATTTAATTAAAACACTCTCTTAATTCTAAGGCCTATCATGCAAGCTATGAATTTGAGAAAAAACCTCTAAAATCACACACACGAGCTGGCCTAATTACTACTAAAATTAAGCAAGAGTTCATGATAATTACATATCACAAACGTCATACATAGCGGAATGAACACACAAGCATGATTAAGACGTTAATCTAATCTAAACAAGCATGCTCATATTTGGTACAAGAATTAAGAGATAATTAACTACTGAAATTAATGGAAAACCCGATGAACCTTGATAGGACGTATAAAGCTTTATTTAATCACACTTAACTCTTGTTACTTTGATATTTTTTTATGTGTTTTCATGTTTATTTTGTAGGGATTCGAGCAAAAGACGTATTTGGAGACTCTATGTCGAATAACAATTCAAACGAGCCAAACCGGAGGTCATTCGGACACCTGAGCAAAAAGTTAGAGCAAAATTACCAAATCTGTCTAGGGAGCAGCGTCTCGACGCCGCTCGACTCCGCTCAACGCCATGCTCAACGCTGCGGTTTGGCATGCTCAACACTACTTAACGCTAAGCTTCTGTCTTTGCTCGACACCACTCGACGCTGCGGTTTGGCTTGCTCGACGCCGCTCGACGCCACACGTACGAGCAGTTTTTCTTTCCTTATTTGAGAGGGCAGCGTCTCGACGCTGCCTAAGCCCTATTTATAGCACTTTTTCACTTTAGGTTAGGGATCTTTTTTTTGGCCTTTTGGCCTAGACATTTTTAGAGTGTTTTTAGACTCATTTTCTCTTTTCTCCTTAGACAATAATGGTATCAAATTTTATCACGATGCTCGGCTAAACTTCGCGTTTCCAGTTCAGAGGTCGGTTGTAATCAATTGCAACATTGTGAGGCTTGAACCTTAACTTAGTTTTCTTTCAATTGCAAGTATTCTTTGATTCCCGTGTTAATTTTATAAGTATGTATTTTGATTAAATTGACGCCTTAATCACTCTACATATTTTATTGCTAATCATGATCATGTTCCGTAATTGTCATGTTGAATGAACCGGTAGCATTAGAATTATCACATGTGTATGTTTTGTGGGTTTCCATATTGCATGGCTTGCATGTTTAATTCTAGGAATTAAAGAAGCTTCTTAATTAGGTGAAACTTGTTTTACCTGATTAGTTGTCTTGGTCGTTCCAAGGTTCGTAATGCCTTTATCTAAATAATTTGGAGCGGTTTCGTCAAAATTGTTTAGGTAATTAGCGTTAACTTGACGTTCGTTAGAGTTAATGAATTTAGAGAATTTGCACTTTTTGGGGTTTCCTAATAAGTTGACCAAGTACTTGCATGGTTAAGTTTAAATATTTTGAATGCCTATGATCAATGTTTGCAATTGAATAGAACCGCACCTCTGAATTGGAACTTGGTAAGATTTGATCTATCTATATCTATATTGCTTATGTTTTATTTTATTAATAAAAAAACACAAAACCCCCATTTTTATTTGTTTTCTCCTTGGCAAATTTAATTTGAGAAATTACTATTCGGTTCCTTGAGATCGATCCGGTCCACTCAATGCTACAAGTAGCTTAGGATCGGTTTATAAATTTTAATTTGACGAGCCCTCTGATAATTCTCATTCATGAGGATTATTTGGCCTTTAAACTTAGTTATATTTGTGATTTTTATTCATATTATTTGATGAAAAATAAAAAAAATGCTTGAATTTAATCACATGATTGATGGAAGACCTTTAAATTAAGTAAGTTGAGAAAAGAAAACAAAAGAAGAAAAAAATTCACACTTACTTAATGTTTTGATGCAGGATTTTCATGGAATGCAACTGCAGTGCAATTGCTATGCAATTGCAATCTGGGAGAATCTGGAATTTAAGTAAAAAACGAGAATTTCGGGATTTTGAAGGAAATTTGACCCACGAATTCAGCAAGATGATTAGCCATGATTGTCCATCAACCAAGAGGGAAACCCTAGCATGAGATCCCTATAAATATTGAACAAAGAAGCCGAACAAAGGGAGCTCGATTGGAGAAGATTTTAGTTTATGTTTTTTTTGGGTTTTCTTACTTTCTGCAATTTTTCATTTTTAGTTTTTAGTTGCTGTTTTGTTTTAATTTCTTGTAGATCTCAGTCCGAATCTCTTCCTCAATCCCATCACAACAAGAGTTGGTATTGGCTATAAACAAATTCTTGTTGATTGAGCACGATTTTTGGAGGAAAGTTTGTTTCGTTTTGGGTTTTGTCCCCGACAGTAGCAATTTTGTATTCATTTTCTGGATTTTATTTTTCCATTGTTCTTCCTCTTAACATCCAGAATCCTTTTCTCAATCCCATTCACCTAAGAATTGGGGATGGTTATGGACAACGACTTGGTTCGATTGAGATACGGAGAATGGGTTTTTAAGATGGTTGAAGTTTTGATTTCTGCACTTTGAATTTCTGTAATTGGGTTAGAGTAGCTACTGTTTTATCTTGTAATTTCAGCAACCTTACTTTCTGTTATGGAACTTTGATTACAACTTTGATTACAGCTTCTCAATTTAAGTATTTGGTAATTTTATTCTCTGCAATTTGAACACTTGGGAGCCTACTGGAATTCGGTTTTTGCCTATATATATTTGCAAGTTTCTTCAAATTTTGAGCTACTGGTTCTTATTTTCAATTTTCCGTGAGTTAATTTGTATTTTGAATTCTTAGAATTGTTTCTTAAAACTACTTACTTGCATTGCATTTGCAACTTGATTGCATTATTTACTTTGATTTTTCCAATGAATTCCTACAATTCTAATTTACTGTTTTCAATTTATTCCATCATGAAGAGCTAAATTTCCTTTGGGATTCAAGTTTGTGAATGCCCTAGAGGAAAGATGTAAAGCTCGAAAATAAAAACAATCTAGCTAATTCTTGAACTCTAGTTTGCTTTTGGTGAGTTAATTGTTAGGTAAACCTAGTTGGCCATCTAGTGTTGCTTGCCAAGCTATAACTTAATACCGAAAGGGTTAAGGGAAGCAGATGTCGCAAAAGCAATGGAGGAAAAGGCTTAGACATAAGTCTGAAACATCGACCCTAGACATAGGGCGAGACTCCAAAACCACTAGAATTGTGCGCAAAAATATCTAAGTTAGATTAGCCATAGAAATATAGGTTTAATCACTTAGTCTCCTAAAGATACTTCATAGAAGGTCGAATAGGAGTTGAATTCGGTTTACTTAGTTCTTGAGTTAGCTACGATTGCAATTGCTTTCTTATTGCATTTTCTTTCCAAAGGGGCATTAGCAACTTGAATCCCTTTTCATTTCCATTGATTTTTCAAACAAATTTTCTTTTAGTCAAAACACCCCTAAAATCATTTTCACCCTCGGTTACTTTAAAATTGAAAATTGTCAACGATTTGTGCAAACTAAAATTCTTTTTATTAAACCCCGTTCCCTTGGGTACGATACTCTGGAATACTTCCAGTTTCTTTATTACTTCGATCACGTGCACTTGTGTGTAGCGATAAGCACCAACCACCCTCGACAAGCTCACATCAAACCTCCAAATTGGTGTCGATAATCTAGCCGACCATCGAAATAGCGAAGCCGACTCCATGGTTAGATAAAAAAAAAAAAAAAACTCCTAAATCTAAGCTAAAAGACTAAGAACAATAAATAGGGAATTAAAAATGGTCTCAAGACGGTTGAGGAAAACTCAAGACGAATTGACTTAAATAAAAATTTCCTTGTATAGTGCATGCGGTAGCGTCTAGATGCTGGGAGTAACGTCAACACGCTTCTAGAGTTTAGGGCAGTGCATCAGCAGCGTCAAGGTAGCCTTTGTGAAACTGATCCGTACTAGCGTCTAGACGCTGAAAGTAGGGTCTAGACCCTACCCTGCATCCTAACATACTGCCTTTTGCAGCATCTTGACACCTCTTATGGCGTTCAGACGTTGTCACCTTGGACAAAAAAGCTTGACTCTTCAATTCTTTATGCGTCAGTTGTTCATTTAATATCCAATTTGCTTTATTTTGATCTTGACTTGCACTCTAAACGGCTCCAATTGCTCGATTTCCTGTAAAATGATCATTAAAGCATCAAATTCATTCGAACTAGCAATAAATTAAATAGATAAATATACCACTTTTATAGTGTTATCACTTATGGCTTTTCTCTTTGCATGCATGGTTCTGCGATCATAAGTTAAAAAATTAATAACTTTGAAAGCATTGAAGCTTTAATTCTTAAATTATCTGAATGTTCATTGCTTATAACTGTTTCTCTTAACATGGCATAATTTCATACGAATATGATCAATAAACGCACAGAACAATGCTCTCAAAGCAAGAATAATCTAGTTCTGATATAGAATAACTTGTATTTCTAAATGTTATCAGTCACTCGACGTCATGAACTCCTCTAAATCAATGACCATCAACCAATCAAAATCGAATGATGGATTTTCGACTTTTGTTTTTGTCCAAAACTAACGTTGACCAACCGATGCTCACCCCTATCATTTAAGGAATTAGGACTTACAATGCTTGACGTGGCTAAGTTTCAAAATTAAAAAATATAAATAATAATAATTTAGAAAAACTCTCTCTCTCTCATCTCAACCCACACTCTTCCCTCAACTTCGACGCCTGCACACCCTCCTTCTTACTAGCACCACTCCTCTCCTCCTTCTTCTTAGCCACCATCGCACGCCACCTTGGGAAAGCCAAATTTGAAGAAGAAGAAGCAGGATAACACAAAGAAGAAGAAGATGAAGAAGTAGAGAAGCAAAAGAATAAGAAGATGATGACAAGACCCACCACTGTAGACCCTTTCACCCACTATGCCTCCATTTAGATTTGAAAAATTTTCAGATCTAGAAAAAATTCCAAATTTGTTGCCCCTCCATTTAGATATTGTTGGGGACGACCGACTCTCGACAGATGTGCACATTTATATGATATTGTCCACTTTGGACATAAGCCTCATGGCTTTATTTTTTGTTTTACCCAAAAGGCCTCATACTAATAGAGATAGTGTCTCTCACTTATAAACTCATGATCTTCTCTCTATCTAGCCAATGTGGGACTTTGGTTGCACTCCCAACAATCCCAACAGATATGAACATTTTTTAGATCTGAAAATTTCCAAATTTAGGGCAAGGAGAGAAGAGAAGTTTAGACACCATTGCACGCCACCCTGGGAAAGCCAGATTCATAAAAGAAGTATAAGAAGACAAAGATGAATAAGAAGATGATGAAGACTAAACCAACCACATCAGACCCCTTGGCCCACTACGCCTTCATTTAGATTTGAGAAATTTTCAAATCTAGGAAAAATTCCAAATTTGTTGCATCTCCATTTATATATGAACATTTTTTAGATATGAAAATTTTCAAATTTAGTGGGAAGATAAAAGAGAAGGTTTAGCCACCATCGCACGCCACCCTGGGAAACCATATTCAAAGAAGTAGGAGAAGACAAATAATAAGAAGAATAAGAAGATGACTACGACTAAACCCACCACTTAACTCACTACGCCTCCATTTAGATTTGAGAAATTTTCAGATCTGAAAAAATTTCCAAATTTGTTGCACTCAATTTAGATATGAACATTTTTTAGTTCTAAAAATTTCCAAATTTAGTAGGAAGAGAAAAGAGAAGAATTCACGGGGAAGAGAGAGAGGAAGGTGTAGTGGCCGGCGAGGGTGGGACAACGACGATGGTGGGCGGCCGCCGGTGGGAGTAGGGGTACTTGGGAGGAGTAGGAAAGAACATTTCTTTTTTTAATCTTTTTTTAAAGAAAAATTTAAGATTGTTGACACATCATCATTAAATTTAGGTTAAATTAACAAAAATACCTCTGAACTATGGAGTTGATTTCAATTATACCTCTGAAGTTTAAAAAGTTTCATTTTAACCTTTGAACTTCGAGGTTTGTTTCAAAACAACCCTTGAAGGTTTTTTCCGTTACATTTATGGACGAAAATTGACGTATTTGCATATGTTTTGATTTTTTTTTCAATTTATATGTTCACATAAGCAACAATATAAATGCAAAACATCATTTTCCGTCCATAAATTTAACGAAAAAAAAAAGCCTTCAAGGGTTGTTTTGCAACAAACTTTCAAGTTCAAAGGTTAAAATGAAACTTTTCAAAGTTTAAGGGTATAATTGAAAGCAACCCTATGGTTCAAGGCTATTTTTGATAATTTAACCTTAAATTTAACCTAATGTTCAATTAATAAAATAAAGTAATTCATAAATCTTATAGAATAAAGCGTATAATTTTAAAACGTAAAGATGAAATAAAACTATTATTCAAACCTCATAGACCAAAAATATAAGTTTTCGATTGCTACACCATACCATCAACCTTTCTCCAAAATTTGAACGTCCATACGATTTGAAGAGTGAAACAAAAACAACACTGACGTCTCCATGGCTCGTCCACAAAACGTCATATCTTTCTGACAAAAAAAAGACAAGAAGAAGAAAAACAAAACTTTATCCGTCCCTTGTAATTCTGTACCTAAGAAGGTTATTCTGGCCTCATTCATGAACAAAACTCACCCCCCCCGAATCAAGTTTATTCTCTTTCCGACGTTTATACACGTGCGGATCAGGCCTTTGTCTGGGCTTCTTCCACTTTATAGCTTTAACAATTTGGTTTTTTAAATATTCTTTTTCATTTGCTGGAGCATTTATCTTCCTTTCTCGCTCATGATGCTCAAATATCAATAATTTTTTTCATTTTTTCTAACCCAAGCTTATGGCTTGCTCCGACTAATTAAAACACTAACTTTCACTTTGGTTTCAAATAATATTTTGAGTTTACTAGGAACATAGCTGGCTTGGCTCTCAAAATGCTTTCAAATTAGATTAGATACATACCTGTTGTTTGATAATCATTGTACCCCGTTTTATAACTAGTGTTTTAAAAAAGGCATTTTTAACTATTTGATTTTTAATAATTAAGCTTATGAACACTCTTTATTTTTACCTAGGTTTGAAAACTAAAAAAAGTAATTTTTAAAAACTTGTTTTTGATTTTAGAATTTGGCCTAGAGTTCAATTGTTTCCTTAAAACATATGAAATTTATTGTAAAAAAATTACAAGAAAACAAGCCCAATTTAAAAAAACCAAAAACTAAAAAGGAGGCATTTGACTCCCCTGAGTTGAGTTGAGTTGAGTTTTAAACCCAATGCATAGTTTGGCCCACAGAGAAATTAACTCCCCATAAAAAAAAAAAATCTACTCTACTGACTTGCTATAGTGTTAGGATATTAACTCTACTGACTTGCTACAGTGTTAGGATATTAACTCCACCGACTTGTACAATAACTCTATTAACATATTTTATCACCACTTCTCAAACGACCGGCGACCTTCTCTGGCCACCGGCGGCCACCTCAGGCAACCCCACGACCACTGTCGGCGACCTTCTTTGACGATCGAAGGCCATATGCTGCAACTGATGGCCACTGCCAACTACCTTTTGCAACAATCGACGACAATCGTTGGCTGCCATATCCGACAAACTGGCAGTACTGTTTTCGGCGACTATGCCGACAACAATTTCTATTGACCGAAAACACTCCCATGGTTCAAAATAATATGAAATGCACATGTACTTAGTTAGTATGACTCTCTGCTCCAATAATCTTTTGTCGGATTTACGAACTCAACCCATTGTTGTCCATTACTTATATTTTGTGAACCATAATTATGTTTTGTGAATCATGTAAATAGGCCCTTGATGACCTACTAATATTTTGTGAATATTCCACTCCTACATGACACTAATGTTGAAATATATTATCGTTTTCTTGTTGTATTTAAAAAGTAAAATACTTGCATTCCCTTTTCCAAACATGTTCAATTTAGTACATGTGTTTAAACAAGTGTAAACAAACAATGTTCGTTTGCAAAAAAAAAAAAAAAAAAAAAAAAACGTAACGGTTAATGTGTTAAAAAAAAAAACTCTCTCATAATGAAGACCTTATTAGTAATTGAAATAGGTCACTGTAAGGTCCTCATTTGTAAGTTTCAAAGAAGTTCAAGGTCACAGTTAGATTGCACGAAGTTCCTGCGAGGATTATTTCGAACAGAGATTCTCGGTTTACATCTAATTTTTGGAGAAGTTGGCAAAAGGCTCTAGGTACTTAGTTGGATTTTAGCACGTCTTTTCATCCCCAGACAGATGGACATACAGAACGATTAAACCAGATATTGGAGGATATGATACAGGCCTGTGCGTTGGACTTTGCAGGTAGTTGGGATACCCACTTGCATTTGATGGAGTTCGCCTACAATAACAGTTACCAAGCAACCATCGACATGGCACCGTTTGAAGCTTTGTACGGTAGAAGATGCAGGTCTCCTATTTACTGGGACGAAGTTGGTGAACGTCAGTTTTGGGACTCGAGTTGGTCCAAGCCACTAATGATGCAATTAAAAGATTAGAGCAAGGATGCAAACCGCACAAAGTAGACAGAAGAGCTACGCTGATTCGAGGCAAAAGGACTTTGGAATTTGATGTGGGTGATCATTTGTTCTTGAAGGTGGCTCCAATGAAGGGAGTTCTGAGGTTCGATCGGAAAGAAAAGTTAAGTCCACGTTTTATATATAGGGCCATTTGAAATTCTGGAATGGATTGGCCCTGTAGCTTATAGGTGGGCTTTGCCGCCATCACTTTCTGCAGTACACAATGTGTTCCATGTATCCATGTTGAGGAAATACATACAGGACCCATCACATGTGATTGACTTTGAGCCCTTGCAGTTGAACGAGAACTTGACCTATGAAGAAAGGCCTGTGCAAATTATTGTGAAAGACCAGAAGCCTCTTCGTAATCGAGAGATCAACCTTGTCAAGGTGTTGTGGCAAAACCACCAGTCCGAAGAAGCGACTTGGGAGCGAGAGGATGAGATGCAGGCTAGATACCCCGAGCTTTTTCAAGGCTAGAAACTTTCGAGGATGAAAGTTTTTAAGGAGGGAAGATTGTAACGACCGACATTTTCAGGTATTAATTAAAATTAAATTTTGAAATTTTAAATTAATTAAAAAAACCAATTTCATGTTTAAAGTTGTGTGGTGGGAGTTAATTTTGAAGTTTTGCATATTTCAAATTAGAGAATTGGAGGGTAGATTGGGAAGAAAGAAGAAAAAATGGATTTAATTGATGTTGAGGGCAATTCTATTATTTAAGAGACTTTAAGCCAAGCCCAAGCCCATAGTTAAGCCAAAGCCCTAATTTCCCTCTCTAATATTTTAATCTGCACGCAACCCTAGGTTCAAGCCAAAATCCCAAAGCCAGCCATCATCTTTCTCACTCTCTTCTCCTTCCTCTTTAATTTTCGATAGCCATTGAAGCAAGAAGAAAATTTTTCTTCATATCTGCACCTGTTGTACGAGATCCGTCGCCACTGTCCACCTCCCGAGCCGCTCTCCCAGACAGCCGCACGCAACGCCGCTCGAACTGCGAACCACGCCCAGACCATCCACCTCCAACCGCTCGGGCCGACCACCTCCACGAACACCCCTGCCGTCGCCCAGCTATCCGCGGACCGCATAGCTACTGTAGATCTATTTTTCTGGCAATTTTTTGGTCTTGTACAGTCTCGATTCGGCTCCATTTCACGTGGGTAAGCTTATTCTCGTTGTATTCTTATAGTTTTCAAATGGTAGATCTAGTTTTGGGCACTGTTTTGTTGTTTTGGAGGTTGATCCATTGATTTTTGGGCTCTATTTTGGAATACCCATTGTAGGAGGAAGTTGGTTGGTCAAAAATCGAATCAAATCATCATCTAATCGGCAAGGTTCGATTCTATTTTGGGGTCAGAATTGAGGTAAATTTCTCATTCTAAAATCAAGCAAATCCTTGTAGTTTTGGGTTTTTGGTAGATTAAACATGAGGGTACGATTAAATCATGAACCTTGTGATTTGAATTAGTTTAACCACCAATTTGAGATTAAGTTAAATGCTAAGAAATTATTTCTAATTTTGGAATTTAGTTGGTTGAAGAAACTTTGGGATTAATTATGGATTTTAGGAATTGTTTCTAACCTTAGGGGTGGCTTGAATTAGGCTCCAAATTGTTTGACTGAGAATCAAGGCGTGGAATTTTGGTGAGCATTTGGGTGATTTGGATTATTAAGCTCAGCCAAGGTAAGGGACTTTATGTCGATATGCTTAAATGCAAGTCAGGTATTGAATTGAAAAAAAATAATTTGAAATGAAAAGCTTTTATAAATATTTTATTATGGATTTTTTGTATGAATTTCAAAATGCTTGATATATATAAAAATATATTTTTTTTTACTTGTTGATTACCAAATATTCTCATGAATGTTATGTATGATTTATGATTTTGATTTATGGTAAATGATATGAGAATGTTTCTTGTGTTGCATCATGGAATGAAAAGTTTAAAATGCTTTGGGACCTCATGCATACATGTATGTTTTTCATGATAGAATGATTTCAAAGGCTGTGGCAATTACCCCCTAAATTATATATGTACATCTAATTGAAAAGGAACCTGAAAAGATTAATTGAAAAGGAACCTGAAAAGGTTAATTGAAAAGGAACCTGAAAGGGTTAAATGGAAGGGAAAAGTTAGGCTGGATTAATTGTCCACATCAAGCCGAAGAGAAAAGTTAAAGGAATATTTCCACTATGAAAATGTTTTAGGTCCCACTAGAGGAAGAGTTTTAAAAATCACTTTGTATGTGTTTGCATATCCTGACTCCGGTAGTGAGGTCACTTACTGAGTATTTTAAGTACATACACTTTTTCAAAATATTTTTTTCTTTTCAAGTAAGGGCAAGGGCATCCTAGGCGAATGACAGGATAGTTGCTGCAAGAGGCCGTAGGTGACCTATAGAAGTTGTCCTTCATTTTTAGCATTTTTAGAATATCTTTTAGTAGATGTGTTATGAAAATTAACTCAATTGTTAAATGTTTTTAGTTTATTCTTATATTTTAAATTTAAAGGGATCCCGAGGTAAAGGTTTTTGATTGTTTTTATAAAGGTTTATTTCTTTTTGAAAGATTATTTAAGTTTGATTTTTATTTCATTAGCATGCATTTAGTAACGCCCCTAGAAAGCCCAGTAGGAAAAGTAGGGTCGTTACACATAATTCAAGTTCTCAACCCCCCCTCTCCCCAAATAACTATACTCATTAAACTTAACACAAAAATTAACATAAACCAACAACTAAAACTAAGCAAAACATAGAAAGTTCTCAACTCCTCGCCCATCACATCATAATTCAAGTTCTCAACTCCCCTCCCCCAACAATTATACTCCCTAAAACAAAAATTAACACAAACCAACTATTAAAATTAAGCAAAACTTAAGAATCTAACCAAACTTAATAACCAAAAGTTCTCAACCCCTCCTCCATCACAACTAAACTCATCAAATTACACTAACACGAACATATGTACTTATGAAATCAAAACTCATAAAAAATTAACATAAACCAAAACTTAAAATTAAGAAAAATTTAAGAGTATAACAAACTTAATAGCCAAAAGTTCTCAAACCCCTCTCCCACATTCTCAACCTCCCCCCACCACACACAACTATACTTATTAAACAAACATAAAATTTAAACTTATCAAATATAAACTTATAAAAAATTAACATAAACCAACTATTAAAATTAAGCAAAATTTAGAAATATAACAAAATATCTTAGTGAACTTCAAAACAATCTAAACAAAACAACATCAAACTCCTAAAACAAAATTGAATTTTTTTCTTATTCAATCTAGTGCACATGATTTCTAGATCTACACAAAAACAGTCAATACCCACAAAATCAAATTACATAAACATCCTAATGATGGTACCCACAACAAATTTCTAAATTTTCTTCAGTTTCCTTAGATTTTTTCAACAACAAAATCAATAAAAAAAAAAAAGGGGAAAGAGACGGTACCCATGAGTATATATCTGAAGATTTTCAGTAAAAAACGGTACCCACGCAAACCTCCAGTGAAGATCTACTCTGAAAACCCACGGGGAGACGAAAACCCACCACGGCAGAGAACTCGAGACGAACGGCGAAGCAACCTCAATTTAGATCTGAACAAAAAACACACGCCACGAGCAAAGTAAAGAAAGGCGAACGAACGGAGGAAGAACGACAGCTAAAATGCAGCTGAACGACGAATGGCAACTGGAGAAACCGTGCTGAGCATGAGAATTAGAGTGAGAGAATAGATGAGGGTCGGGGAGATAGAGTCTGAGAAATGGCCTGTTGTCGTGTGAATAGAGAAAAGAAAGGTAATTTTTAAAAAAAAAAAGATATATGATGTCGGGCTTTGCCCGACATCATATAGGAATCTACAATGTCGGGCAATGCCCGACATTGTAGATGTTTAATTTTTTTTTAAATTTTCACGCATTTTCATTTTGTCCGTCATCGTTTCCTAGGCACATTTTTTTATGACCGTCATTATTTCCTTATTTTGTAGTAGTGGCTCGACACCTATGTTTGATGAAAAAAATTTAATCTATCATAAACTACTGAAAAACAGAGAGGAAAAAACTTAAAATAGTCTCATGATGGCTGAAAATCGAATACAAATGACCTAGAGGATGAAAAACATTCAAAATAAAATAAAATAAAGTAAATAGTCTTGAAGTAGAAAACTTGCACAAGTAAGAAACCTAGATTTTAGAAAGATATTTTCCAAAAACAATTAGGATGTAATATTCAAAATAAAATAAAATAAAGTAAATAAATTTCTATCTTGCAAAATGCTAGAAAATATATCCAAAAATCGAAAATCCTTTCCTAAATTCTCAAAATAAACATAGAAGGTTGCAAATAAGGAAAGTTTATGGATTTCACACGCTTCAATATTTTACAAATAACTTATTCTTCAAAACTTGGATCGACATGTTATTTATATGGCTACAAAGATCTTTGACAGTGCTTTAAAATGGTATCTAATTTGGCTATATTTCCAAACATGATCAGTAAGATAATGGGAATGGAATTTGGCACAAAGCATTCTCGGGTATGAAAGTTTTTCGGCAAGAGCAGTAATCACTCAAAATGTCCTAACTTTCATAATACTCAGTGAAATACAATGAGTCTTATATTGTTTGAAATATAATTCAATAAGCTTCGATTTGGCATCCAATTTGAATATATTTGCATCTTAAAATAGCATGATATGGTTGGTCAAAATTGGTATAGAAATTCTATTGCTCGAATCACCTTCGATTTGGTCCCAATTAACTCCGAAATGTTGCAAACTCTCCAAAACACGCAAATTGCTTGAATCCCTAAAAAATAATAATAAAACACATAAAATCTTTCTAACTAACAAGAATTAAGTGTGAATAAATAGGACTTTATAGGTTCTATCAATGCATTATGTACTGGCCCACTACCAGGTTTTGCAGGTGATGATGAGTACTACGACCTTGGTGATACTAAAGAGGAAGCATGAGTGGAGAAAAACCATTGATGGATACTTATTTTCTTTAATAGTTGACTCGTTGAGTTTAAATTGAATTGATTTATATTTGTAATTGTCTTGAGTTTAAGGTTTTAGCATTGTCGTTCTTTATCTCTTTAGAGTAAATTTATAAACTTGTTGGATAGTTGGAATTTTAGGTTTATGATACTTGTTTTATGAGGTTAGAGTGTTATTGGTAGATTATGTTCCTTTTATTTGAGTTGGAATATTTTTGGTGATTTATTTTCTAGTTGGAGTTTGTAATAGATTTGTTAGGTTGCTTTGTCTTTTAAAGTTTTAACTGTTTGAAGTTTATTGAGGAAGTTTAGTTTAGTTTTTGTTTTGGGTCGTTGAGAAATTCTGAACCTTTAGTAGTTATGGAGTTGGAGTTTGGATGGTTATATTGTTATTTGGCTATAGAAGTGTGATTTTTTGTCTAATAGGTATTACAAAAAAAAAATAGTATTGTTGTAGTTATGTCGTTTTGCTGTCAAAATTTTTAGAGCATAATGTTTATTTGTTTTGTAGCGTTTCTTAGATTAGGCTAAATTCCGGGATGGTTACAGTTGGAGTAGTAAAAGTTATGTTAAATTAAAATTTTAATCTTTATAATTTAGGTATAGTTTAAATTTAGCTTTCAATTTAATCCCTGTGATTTTGGCTTAGTATTAATTTATTTCTATGAATTAAAAAGTTCCAACTTGGTCACCAAGGTTCGGTTAAACCTTACAAAACTTGTCCTTATACTATCTTCTTACCCATCCAAAAAACTCACGTATTAATTTTGTTTATTTTTACTTGGGCCTAAACGTTAATATCGTAAACTAATACACAGTTGGCCAAATAAAAAAAAATTAGACAATAAGTTTATTGTCATGTAAAAAAATAGGATCAAGGTTTGACTCCACAATAAGTGTTTGAAGTAAATTTCATAAAAAATAATTTAGATTTGTTGAATGAGAACTTAGTGTGCTTTAAGTATGAAAGGGTCCTCCATACCTTCAACCTAGTTTTCTTGTCTTATGTTCGAAGTTTCTCATATATGTGGTAATAAATGTTATTGATAACTTGGTAACACTCGTAACAAAGACGTTAGTGTTAGTGAACTTCATTAATATTATAGTTGGTAAGTTGTAAATAGTAATTTTGTGCACATCTGCTTGATTCTTATGTAAGAAAAAGAAAGATTGAATACTTTCATATTGAGAAGATTTTATTAAACAAATGTTCAAAGGCAGTGGCTATATATAGAAGCCATATGCCGAATGCAAGTATAGCAATTAGGTTTTTTTTTTTAAAAATATAACTCTTAACCAACATTATAAACAAATAGCTAAATTAGCTTTAAGCTAACTAGTAAGTAACAATAAACAAGCTAATAAGAACAACACAAAGATAATCAAAAAGCTTTACATAATTAATCAAACAACTTTAATTAATTAATGATTTTCCTGAATAACAGTTCTTCCACTTTACGAGTATATAAATAATGGTTTAAACCTTTTGGCAATACACACCAAATCCTTTTTCTTTCCCCTCATACCCATATTAGTGTCCTCTCAAATGCATAGGAATGCACAAAGTTTTTTCAATCACAAGCCTTTGTCCTTTGGTTGTGGCCATGGTGGCAGTTGTCACTAAAGGTTGACTTGCGGATGCAGTTACATACGACCCTAATGAGTTGAGAGCATGTCTTTGGACCTACACAATATTGGTGGCGCCATCATCAGTGTAATGACCCTAACAAACACAACAGACTAAACGCGGAAGCACGATTGAGTTACCTCGCTCATGCTCGAAATTTCGGCAACATGACGGCGTAACTATGAGAAAACAAAATTTTACAAAAACCTGATAAGAATAAAAACACTTCTAAAACTCATATAAAACACTCAACATCCACCAAACTACGATAAGATATGCTGAGCTCAACCATCAGACACAAGAATCTAAGAAACTCTAACCAAATACACGGAAACTAAAGAATATTTAGAATTTACAGACCAACACACTACAAGCACTATGATATACAACTGAAATCTAACAATAGGAAAGAAACTTTAGTGGAATCTCAATAGCCTCATCAAGTCATCGCCTTCGTCACATGCCTCAAGGATGTGCACAATCTGCAAAGACAAACAAAGTAGCACGAGTGAGTATAAACATACTCAGTAAGTAGCCCACATAAGGGTCCAAAGTTCGACTCCATACAAAGGAGGGCATCACCCTAACTTACATACTCTAGCTTCGTCTCAAACATTCACCTTAGTTAGCTATGTGCCTACTCACCTTACCTCCGGCTCACTCCTTTCTGGTATTACATGTGCTATACCTGCAAGTCATGTATTCTAGGTGGTCTAATGCAAAGAAGGAGAACAACTCTCATGCTCATCACTCTAGGGGAATCGCCCCCTATGCTAGCATCACTTGGTGAGGCATCACAACCTTCACGCTCATCACTCTGGGGGAATTGCCCCCCATGCTAGCATCAACATCACTCACATCACTCTGTCTCACGCTCACCACTCTGCCTCAACCTCTTAGAAATACATGCTCGCATGGGGAAAAAGTAAGTGGCACTAGCCTCACGTGCTTTTTCTTAGCCATAACGCACTTTAGTTCGCCAAAGGATATACCACCCAAGAGATCATAAACTTCATTCTCACCTCAACCCATAAATCTTATGCATAACCATAAACACGATCTCTACACCACACTTGCTTAGGTCAACAAAGCTCAAATATGTACTCAAAGCAATTCATGCACCACCAATGCCCATACGCATTCAAGAAAAATACGCTTTCATAACCACTCGAGCAAACATACTCCATATATATATAACCAAGCTAAGCATGCCGCAAATGAATTTTTCTCTTACGCGACCTTAACATGCTAGTCCAAATGATTATCTACCTCTTAGGCTAACACAAAAGCCACCAACTTCTCCTTCCTCCAGGATGTTATGAGTGGCATAAAGCTCGATGCAACTTCTTTCAATATTAATCCCTTAAACTTGTTAAGAACCATAATTGTCCTAATTCTCCCATTTACCTCCAAGCCTCACTAAAATGTGCTAAGCGTAACATAATGCCCCAAACTATTCTAAACACACACAAAAAAACATAAGGATCTTGAAATTCATAAGCCTTTAAGGTGTTCTAGATTGTTAGCCACCCTGCCTAACAAGTCGAGCTTTCTGTATGCAATCAACCAGTCGAGCGTTTCAAGCATAATGAACTCTGACCACATCCAACCATTCAGTTTAAGTCAACTTTCCTTTACATTTACGCTTATAGAGAAACTATAATCAAGGTCATACATGCATTCCAAGGTTCATCTCAATAACCAAACTCTAACAAGTTAATTCCAAAACATATACATATGACCGAGACCCCTCAAATACTATACTAGCAATACGACTATAGCAACCCACTCAATTCAATCATTGACTTCCTTGAAATACTATGCTCTAGCACATATTAGAAAGAAGCATATTCGCAGGCACCCAATCACAAACCTTGAGCAAATAATCATTCAAGGTCTTGCACGTGCTAACTACAATCAACTTGAAACTTTAAGCCCTATTTCCATAATAGCCGCAAACTTAGGCCATTTTTTGCTTAATCAACCTCCACATTGATCCACTAGATAAAACATGCTTCATATACACAAGTTCATGCATACTTTCACAATTTACAATTTTCAACATCAACGAAATCACAAATAAGGAACTTTAAAGGGCTTATATCCCAATGACTACTTACATTTTAAAGTAACAATAATAGACACTTTTAAAGCATCCCGGATGGCCAAAAGAAGTCCTAACAATAATTAATAAACCATTCTAAGATCCAACCATTAGTTAAAACAAGTTGAGACGAAAATCACCTAAACAACACCTTTACTTGCTGAATTGATGTTGAATTGGTCCGAACTCGACAACTCGACCTCCAAATGCAATGGGTAACTTTGAACAAAGTCCAATGCATTATGGATAAATTTTAAAACACCAAAACAGTCCCTAAACTCATAGAAAATCCTAATATATGGGCCACTTTAAATCCAACTCAAGCTTAGTCTTAATCGTGTTACAAAATTACAAGAATTCCAATAAATCTTACCCAAATCAAAGCTCCCACTTGCTGAATAGCAGCTCGAACAATCCAAATTCATCCAAAATGACCTTCAATCGCAATGGGTATTCTATATTAAAATCCAAAACATTGTGGGTTAGTTTCAAATCACTAAATTAGCCCTTCAATTCAATCTGACAACCCATAAATCATTTTGAATATTTGTTGGAACACTTACCCACTTCAAATTGAAGTTGTTCAAGGTTGTACAACGACTTGTCGGAAATTCGACCCCGAATCAACAACACCCTTGCTGTCTGAATAAAATCGAGAGGGAGAGAGAGAAGGACGGTTGTCGACGGCGAGCTGGCGTGCAGCGGCATGCGATCTGCAACGGAGTTGCTGCAATGGCGGATTAAGTTCGAAGAGGAGCTAGCAGTGAATCTTGGGTTCGTAATGAACCACGTGCAACGTTCGGTGGCAACGTTCTTCAAACTCCGACGATGGCGAGTGATTGGGCGGTTTGTGCAGAGTGACGATGTAGAGAGCCTGAGCTACGATGGTGATGGATGGGGACCCGTCAGGGAGCTACATCGGCGAGGAAGAGGAAGAATAAATGGCTAACAGGTGTGAGAGAGAGAGAGAGTTATAGAAAGATGGGTGGGTTTTTGGTGAAAGAGAGATAAGAAGAATAATAAGATATGAAGGGAAAGAAGGAGGAGGGGAATTTTTGACGAGAGAGGTAGAGTGTGAGGGAGAAGAAAATATATTTTTATTTATTTTTTTTTTAAAATAAACCAAAAATCATATATGCCCTCACATCAACTTTTCATTCCAAATATGTTCCTTCCATCATTCTAAATTCAAAATTAACCAATTCAAGATACTAATTTGAAAAATTAGTCAAATTTAAAATTTAAAATTTCGAAATTAACACCCCTAAATAAGCTAGGTGTTACAATCAACTTGTTGTAATAAGGAGAAGGAGCACAAACCATGCTACTGTGGATACCTCAAAAATCAAAGTATAAGCCTATGTCAGTCTTCTTCCACTTTGTATTCGATAGGCAGAAGCGGATAATCTAGCAAAAGAGAAGTAAAAATCTCTATAAGCTATCTATTCGCAAAAAAATTGTATTCTGCAAAGATCCTAATTCTCTTATCCTTTTAGCAATCTGAGCAAAGATTGTGGGATTTAGGAGCAATTGGTATCAGAGCCAAGATAAGTTTTATTCAATAACACTCCAACCTTTGAAGCAATTTCCTTTGTTTTAAATTTTTGCTTTTCTTTGATTTAATTTGTTAAATCTTTTATATCTTAAAGCTAGAATTAATTATTGCTTTAGTTCAATTTAATTCTTCATAAGATTCTCTCTGTGGTCGTTCCGTCAGCCCTTCCGTCAATAGGCGTTGGTAAGCGATTGGTGTTCCAGGCAGCAAGAGGCGTAAGACCGTTGGTAAGCCGCGTGTTCCAGTCTACAGTTGGGTAGTTCGTGGAAAGAGAATAGTTTGAAGAGTTTTATTGTATTAAAACAATATTTATCTTTATCTTTAATTTAGAATTTGATTTTATGAATTATGTCTAAGTTACTCAAATCTTTGTTACCAAGAAAATTACTCAAAGGAGAGAGTTCTTCTTCATCTACTTGATTGGCTCAAACTACTCAAGAAGATGATGCTCATAAAGTGGAGTCAAATGCTGACGAACTTGCCAGCACTACAAATGAATTACTCCAGATAGCTAAGGTGGAGCAACAATTAGCTAACTGGAATATTCCAAAATTAGACCCAAAAACGGTCTATTTCAAGTATACCTTCAATTTTACTCAAGAATGGGGAGTAAAGATTGTTGAAGACAAGATTGTTGTCCACAACAATCTTGAGTCTTTGAACCTCCTCACTAGGAATCAAATCCTTTCACACCGAGAGGATTACTCATATATGCATCTTGGATTGGTCCAGGTTGCAATCAAGCTGTTGTTCAGAACCGACCTTAATACTCTTATTTATCTCACTCTGAAGGATAAGAGATTCCTACGGTTTCAAGATTCTCTTTTAGCGATGGTTGAAACCAATTTGGAAAGCAGACCAGCCTATTTCAATTGCTATCCATGCTATTCGTTATCATTCAAGATCCCAGAATTCTAAATTATTTAATTCTGGATGTTTACTTCAAAGATCTGAACGATGCTCATGTATTTGTTGTTATATTCTGATTATGCTATCGCCTAATGAAGGCAGAGATAGCTCCAAGAGCCTTAAGGGGTTCCCCAAAAGGCAAAACCATACTTCTTGAAGCAAATGTTTCGAGATCTAATATTCAGGTCTCGAAAACATTACATTGGACAGACATAACTCGAAATTCTCATTGGATACTTGAACGAGCTATCGCTCCAACAGTACCACCTCCGAAGTCTGCCACTCAACTAGTTGAGCATCCAGATGGAACTGTTGAAATAAGTTTCACCCAAGAAACGCCATTGGTTCCAAAAGTCTCAACTTTTGCTCCATCAAGGCAGAGTGCCTCATATTTTGAAGGAGAAGCTTCATCTTCCAGAAGCTTCAAACCTCAAGAACCACTGAGAAGATCTTTATCTGCAAAAATTAACTCAGTGGACTTTGCTCCTCGCATACCAGAAACAACTTATGTGAGGACGAATTCTCCTACTCAATTAGATATGGACGTCAAAAGCCAATTTAATGAGCTCAATGTCATATCTGAAAGATTCAAGGTAAACATGGAATTCTTGAAAAAGGATTTCATGGACCTGAAGTGGAAAATGCCTAGAAAGTTTTTCTTCAAGGCATATGAAAAAGAAAAAAGAGAAGAATTCAAAGCTACATGGATCTCTACCATGGAAGCCCTTGAACAAAATATTCCTTTCTTTCAATGGTTCGGCAGCCGAGAAAATTATAGTGAACAGGTGAACGTTATAAAAGAAACTCTCTGGAGAACTCAAGAAGGAGAAGTTTCTAGTACTCATCCACCCATGGAACAGATTGAATTCAAAAATTCCAAGGGAAATCTAGTTTTTGCCTCTCCATTCAAGCAATTGTCTCTGGAAGAGGAAAACAAAAACCCCTCTAAAGGTATTCGAGGAGTTTTTGCTCAAAACAACTTCACAAACAAGATACTATCCACCATGGCAGAATAAATGGATCATATAGAGGAGAAGGTTTTCATTCCTCCAAAGGTCCAAAAGCCTCTAAGGATAGGATAATCTGGAATCCCAATAATTGAGGATACTCTTTCAAATTTTGGAAGGATTCCAGGAGGATCAGTTCCATTACTAAAAAGCAAAGAAGAGATCTTGCTTGAATCAATTCAACACGAGCTCAACAAGCTTAATGGAAAGTCTCCTCAAATTAACGTACTCAATGATGGCGAGATAGCTTATATAATTGCAGAGATGCAGCAAGCAACGATCTCAGATGAAGAGCCTAGAGAAATAAAAAGAATCCCTATGCACTCAAAAAGTAACCCAAGGACTTATTATCCAAGGGCTACTCACCCAGATCTGTCAATAGAAGACCAGAATCATGTTATTGCCAGTTCATTTGATGGATCATCCATTTATGAATGGAATATTGACGGTTTTTCTCAATATTTGATCATGAATGTCGTCCAAGAAATGTTTGTTGCTAACGCATCATACACTTCAAAAGGCGCAACTGATCATCAAATCGCCAAGCTTCTTGTTGCTGGATTTACAGGCATTCTGAGAGGTTGGTGGCAAAATACCTTCTTGTTGCTGGATTTACAGGCATCCTATCCGGTATATGAGTAATCTCAGCAGATTTTGAATCAATAAGAATTAATTCATAAAACTGCCGTGTTTTTGAAAGAGATTCCGGCATGAAACAACAATCACCCGGATAAATATGTGAGGTTAGCTCAGCAAAATTATCTGAATCCCACTCTGGTTCTATGGGGATTTTAGTAATAACATGAGGCTTTTGAAAATAGCCTTCTATTTCTGGCTTTGGAGTAAATCGTGTTGGTGGAGATACAACAAAGTTGTAGGTTGAGGAACCTGCAACAGATGGAGTGGCCGGTGGAGCAGAAGGCTCCTGTAGCCTAATAGAGGCAGAATGACGTTGAGCACGTGTTCTTACTGGAGTAAATGAGATATCAGGGAGAGCAAAATCCTCTATCATCATAGGAGTAGGTCTTTGAGTTTTTGAGGAAGAGGCAGAAGCCTTTTCTTTTGAAGTGGAAGAGGAAGCAATTCCTTTTCCTTTTCTTGAACTCATGATGAGTGATTGAAGATGGAAACTTGAATATGAAATTAAGTTTTCTGATGAGGAAGTTCATACTAAGCTGCAACCTCAGAGCATACTAACTTTCTTTCAGAGATTTTGAGAAGAGGGAGGCTCTCTTAGAGAGAGGAATTCTCTCAAGAGGACAGAGAGTTCTTTGAGAGACGTTCTCTCGAAAGATAATCTTCAAGAGGGTTTTGAGACCCTTTTATAGACAAAATTTGAAAATCAAAACAAGATAATATTGCTTGCCAACGAGCAAAAAATTTGTTTTGAAACCAAAATTTTAACATCTTTTTCTAAAATAAATTTAGAAGCTTGAGAATCAGTTTTTACTAAAAACGATTTATTGATTAAATCACCTTGAAATTTCTGGACACATAAAACTATTGCCAGAATTTCCTTTTTTACTGTTGAGTAATTTTGTTGTGTACTATTCCACACTCTGGAGTGGAAACGTACAATTGATTCCTTCTTATCGAGACACTGTTTAAGGATTCCTCCATATCCAATGTTTGACGCTTCGGTTTCAACGATAAGATCTGCTTTTTCGTCGATAAGACTTAAGCATGGAATACATTTGACTAATTCTTTTATCTTTTGGACCGCTTTTATCTGACTGGGTCCCCATGGAATAGTTTCTTTCTTCAACCTTTGAAAAAGTAGTTTGCAAATAGGTCGAAGATCTTTGATAAAATCTGAAACATAATTTAGACAACCCAGAAATCTTTGTAACTGAGTTTTATCTAAAATTTCAGGAAAATTTTGAGTAAAATCTAGAGATCTTTGAATAGGTTTTAATAATCCGAGATGGATATCAAAAAAAGGAAATCTAATTTGAGTTTGAAAGAGTTTAAGCTTTGCAGCTGCAACAACTAAACCATTGTATTTAATTGTTTGAATAAAACTCTTTAAATGAGAAAAATGTTGATCTATATTTGATGAAAAGATTAAAACATCATCAATATAGATAATTGCAAATTCTTGAATAGGTTCCAAAATATCATTCATGATCTTCTGGAATTCGGATGGAGCGTTTTTTAAGCTAATAGGCATTACGTTCCATTCGTATTGACCAAAAGGTACATTGAATGCTGTTTTATACGTATCTTTTTTGATAATCTGAATTTGCCAAAATCCAGATTTCATATCGAACTTTAGAAACAATTTCGCATTGAAAATTCATTTGAGTAAATCATTTTTATTTGGAATTGGATACCAATCCATTCCAAAACCTTGTTTAAGGGTTTATAGTTGATTACCAGCCTTGGGACCCCTCGTTCCTTTCCAGCTTGGTTATTGACGTAGAAAGAAGCACATGACCATGGGCTTTTGGATGGCCTTATCAGCTTTCTTTTGAGTAATTCATCAATTTCCTTTCGGCAGTGGCTTAGTAATTCATAATTCATCTGGATTGGCCATGCCTTTGTTGGAATATTTGATTCTTTGAAATCTTTTTCATATGGTAATGTGACCATATGTTTCTTTCTTGACCAGAAAGCATCTGGATGAGTGGAGCAGATTTGTTGTTCAATCTGCTTTTGAATAACCTGAATTCGTCTCTGAACTCCAGGTAGTTGAAGTTGTTCTTCAATTTTCTTGAAACTGGCTTCTTCTCTTAGATAGTCAATCTGCTTCTTCTTGAGGTTGATCTTATCAACAACATTAAGATTACTTTCTGGTGGGTGTACAAATACGTTTCCGCAAGCGCACGGGTCAAGTAATATAAAATGGTATTCCTATCGAGTATCGAATCCACAGAGATCGGCTTTTAATTCAATTAATTACCATGAATACTCTCACTTAACTTTATTTAGAGAACCGAAATCAAGAGAAGATAAACTAACTAACAAAAAGAAAATAAAAACAGAAAAATAAATGGGAGGCACAAACTAGAGGGATAACTTGGGAGAGGATCAATTACTAAGTTAACAAACAATTATAACCCCATGGACAATGAACTCATAAGTCTAGAAGCTCTAAAGACATGGAATCTCTCCTCTCGGTCTCCTCCACTCTCAATGTACCAATAACTAACCTAGGTCTCCCTAGCGCTAGCTAACTCATACAAGGCGTTAAGACTCTTCATTACGAACTTCTAATGTTTATTTATTAATTCCGACTGTCACTCCGGTAAATAAACACTAGTTATGCAATTGGGTTATTGTCTAAGTTTCTCTCCTTCGAGTTTCCACTTAGAAACTAATTAATTAGAGAAACAATGGTTAAAAGTATTAAGAAACAATTGCATAAATGATTCAAAGCCCTAAAAGCAATAAACATATATTACTTAAGAAATTAATCCAAATTTTCCATCAATCAAGCATAAAAACAGTGTTTAACAATAAACCCAAGTAAGTAGAAATTAAACCATACAAAATCATTCAACAAAGCCCAAAAATCTCTACTTTACAGCCATAAAATTAACTAAAAATTGAAAGGAAAAGAGAAGAGATTGCAAACAAATGGAGATCTCAAGTTTTTAAGGTGTTATCTCAAGAATCCAAGCTCCAAATCTTCAATATTGCTGCAATCCGCTCACAAATGCTCCCAAATCCTCTCAAAATAGCATGGAGTCGTGTTTAGGGCATAAACCCTCGGTTTGGCCTCCTAAAATCGAAGAGAAAAAGATGTATATATAGCATAGGGCAAAACATATCTGAAAATCGCGATCTGCTGTATTCGCAGCGCCTAGGTGCCCAAAACAGCGCCTAGGCGCTGCCTTCTTTGCCTTCCTAGCATTCTGCCTCTGTTTCAGGCACCTGGGCGCCGGTTTGGGCGCCTAGGCGCCGAGATTTTATTTTATTAATTTTTTTTTTAAAGCTTTCAACTTGAAAGTCTTAAACTTGGACTTCCAAAATGAAAACTTTCTTGCCTAACATTTATTAAATTTCTCTTCTATTCTTGAATCTTCAATAAAGCTCTAAAAAACTCCAATATCCATCAAAGTAATCTCGAACACTCGATTTTGCTCCGTTAGCTCAGTTTCTACAAAATCAAGAGAAATACACATCAAAGTTCACTAATTCAATACAAAACTAGCCAATAATTGGGCATAAATATAACACTAAATTAATGCTATCACTTTCTCTTAATGGGTCGATAAATTTGAATATAATGGTTTTATCCATGATTGATTAATAGATTCCTTCATCTGTTACCTATAATGGATATAATTGAGTAATGAATGGTGTATCTAAAATCACTGCTTGATTTAGGTTCTTGACTAATAAGAATGAGGTCACAAAGCAAACTCCATTGTTACATATATGCACTTCTGGAAGCTTGTGTCTGATGAATAAAGGCTGATTATTGGCTCGTCTCAAGTTTTCCATTGTCTTCTCGAAATACCTTGAAGGAATAATGCCTTCATGAATGCAATTCTGATTTGCTCCTGAATCTACTAGAGCAATTGCATTAATTGAAAAATCCTGTACTCGTAATGATATCTTAACATACCATTTCTGATACTGGACTTTTTGCAAGGAAGATAAGAACTGTTATTCTTCTGCTGAAGATTCTAAAAGTTCTCCATCTGCCTACGCTGTTGAAGTAGTTGCTTGATTTGATTCAATCATAGCAACTTCGATGGACAGTTGTGCTATGTCCTTTTGATAATCAAGGCGAAGCTTTTTAACTTCTTCCTTGAGTTTGTTGATCTCGGATTTCAAAACTGATGCTTTGATTTCTTGCTTCTCTTTCTTGAAAAGGGAAAAGACATCTTCTATGTTTGGATAATGAGTATCAACTGAAGCATACTCTTTCTCTTTTTCTTCTTGAAGAGATTCTTTCAGACGAATGAGTATATTCTTTTTGAGGTTGGCATCTGCAATTTGTTTAGCTACCTCAAATAGTAATTCCTGATCCTTAGTTAGGACATTTATGCAGTTGAAACAACCGCAAAATCTCCTCATTTGCAATCAGGTTTATGTGGTATTTCTCCTTCGAAAATATCTGTTTCAGATTCTTCCAGGAGATGAAGTGCATGATCTTCCTCTAAATCTTCATAAATTGATTCTTCAGAATCTGTTCGCACTATTTGGAGTAATTCATTCTTAATATCTTCTTCGATACTAAGTTCATTGATTCTCCTCTTCATTGGACATTTTGGAGCATAATGCCCAAATCCTTTGCATTTGTAGCACTGGACTTTAGAAGAAGGTCTTCTTGAAAAATTCCTACTGACAATAGGATTCTTCTTGCTATATTGAACTTTTCGGTAAGGACCCTTAGCATATGGTCTGCTAGTCTTGGATCTTGGCCGATAATTTGAGTAATAAGTTTTGGCTTGATTAAGTCTCTTCTTCTTCCTGAAAGATGGTGCTTCAGGATGATAGAAATATATTTTGCAAAACTGTCCAAACTCCTGTTTCTTTTCTCTGGACTTGTTTTGCTTTTCTTGCCGAGCAGCTTCGAGACATTATTTTCCTACTTCGCCAATTATGAACTGACATAGCTCGCCATAGGTAACTGAATTCCAAGGAATATCCCCTTTGTAGTATTCCCTAAGATAGATTAATAATTCGGATCCAAATATTTTTGGTAGTCCGACTATAAATCTTTCTTTCCATAATGGGCTGTGAGCATCAGTCCTCTTGTAGACTTCTGTCAAGAAAGTCTGTTTGTACCATTCAAAGTCTTGAAGTTTCAGACAAGTCAGACTTTGAAGGTACTCGCCTGTTTGATTAACATAACCATTGTTGTCTCCGACAAATGTTTTGATTATGCTAAAGTAGAGGGTTGTAATTGCATCTTCTTTGAATCCTCTTGTAGTAGCTGCAAGGGTTGTTGATAGGGCCGCTGCAGTGACACCAGTGGCTCCCCGTAGCTGGAGATACCCTGCTTTGGGCTGTTGAAGAGGATTCTCCACCTTCTCTCACTGTTCTAGTAGAATCAGTTATTTCTACTAGAGACTTATGAGTGAGAATTTCCCTTCTTTCTTCATCAGTGAAGGTATTTTGCCACCAACCTCTCAGAATGCCTGTAAATCAAGCAACAAGAAGCTTGGCGATTTGATGATCAGTTGCGCCTTTTGAAGTGTATGCTGCGCTAGCAAGAAACATTTCTTGGACGACATTCATGATCAAATATTGAGAAAGACCGTCAATATTCCATTGATAAATGGATGATCCATCAAATGAACTGGCAATAACATGATTCCGGTCTTCTATTGACAGATATGGGTGAGTAGCCCTTGGATAATATGTCCTTGGGTTACTTTTTGAGTGCATAGAGATTCTATTTATTTCTCTAGGCTCTTCATCTGAGATTGCTGCTTGCTGCATCTCTGCAATTATATAAGCTATCTCGCCATCATTGAGTACGTTAATTTGAGGAGACTTTCCATTAAGCTTGTTGAGCTCCTGTTGAATTGATTCAAGCAAGATCTTTTCTTTACTTTTTAGTAATGGAACTGATCCTCCTGGAATCCTTCCAAAATTTGAAGAGTATCCTCAATTATTGGGATTCCAGATGATCCTATCCTAAGAGGCTTTTGGACCTTTGGAGGAGTGAAAACCTTCTCCTCTATATGATCCATTTGTTCTGCCATGGTGGATAATATCTTGTTTGTGAAGTTGTTTTGAGCAAAAACTCCTCGAATATCCTTAGAGGGGATTTTGTTTTCTTCTTCCAGAGACAATTGCTTGAATGGAGAGGCAACAACTAGATTTCCCTTGGAATTTCTGAATTCAATCTGTTCCATGGGTGGATGAGTACTAGAAACTTCTCCTTCTTGAGTTCTCCAGAGAGTTTCTTTTATAACGTTCACCTGTTCACTATAATTTTCTCGGCTGCCGAACCATTGAAAGAAAGGAATATTTTGTTCAAGGGCTTCCATGGTAGAGATCCATGTAGCTTTGAATTCTTCTCTTTTTTCTTTTTCATATGCCTTGAAGAAAAACTTTCTAGGCATTTTCCACTTCAGGTCCATGAAATCCTTTTTCAAGAATTTCATGTTTACCTTGAATCTTTCAGATATGACATTGAGCTCATTAAATTGGCTTTTGACGTCCATATTTGATTGAATAGGAAAATTCATCCTCACATAAGTTGTTTCTGGTATGCAAGGAGCAAAGTCCACTGTGTTAATTTTTGTAGATAAAGATCTTCTCAGTGGTTCTTGAGGTGCGAAGCTTCTGGAAGATGAAGCTTCTCCTTCAAAATCCGAGGCACTCTGCCTTGATGGAGCAAAAGTTGAGACTTTTGGAACCGATGGCATTTCTTGGGTGAAATTTATTTCAACAGTTCCATCTGGATGCTCAACTAGTTGAGTGGCAGACTTCGGAGGTGGTACTGCTTGAGCGACAGCTCGTTCAAGTATCCAATGAGAATTCTGAGTTATGTCTGTCCAATGTAATGTTTTCGGGACCTAAATATTAGATCTCGAAACATTTGCTTCAAGGAGTATGGTTTTGCTTTTTGGGGAACCCCTTAAGGCTTTTGGAGCTATCTCTGTCTTCATTAGGCGATAGCATAATCTGAATATAACAACAAAGGCATAAGCATCGGGTTGCATGTTCAAATCTTTGAAGTAAACATCCAAAATTAAAGAATTTAGAATTCTGGGATCTTGAAGTGATAGCAGATAGCATGGATAGCAATTGAAATAGGCTGGTTCGCTTTCCAAATTGGTTTCAACCATCGCTAAAAGAGAATCTTGAAACCGTAGGAATCTCTTATCCCTCAGAGTGAGAAGAATACGAGTATTAAGGCCGATTCTGAACAGCGGCTTGATTGCAACCTGGACCAATCCAAGATGCATATATGAGTAATCCTGGTGAGGAGGTTCAAAGACTCAGGATTGTTGTGGACAGCAATCTTGTCTTCAACAATCTTTACTCCCCATTCTTGAGTAAAATTAAAGGTAGACTTGAAATAGTCCGTTTTTAGGTCTAATTTTGGAATATTCCAGTTAGCTAATTGTTGCTCCACCTTAGCTATCTGGAGTAATTCATTTGTAGTGCTGGCGAGTTCGTCAGCATTTGACTCTGCTTTATGAGCATCGTCTTCTTGAGTAGTTTGAGCCAATTGAGTAGATGAAGAAGAACTCTCTCCTTTGAGTAATTTTTGGTAACAAAGATTTGAGTAACTTAGACATAATTCATAAAATCAAATTATAAATTAAAGATAAAGATAAATATTATTTTAATACAATAAAACTCTTCAAACTAATCTCTCTCCACGAACTAGCCAAGTGTAGACTGGAACACGCGGCTTACCAACGGTCCTACGCCTCTTGCTGCCTAGAACATCAATCGCTTACCAACGCCTACTGACAAAAGGGATGACGGAACGACCACAGAGAGAATCTTATGAAGAATTAAATTGAACTAAAGCAATAATTAATTCTAGCTTTAAGATATAAAAGATTTAATAAATTAAATCAAAGAAACGCAAAAATTTGAAACAAAGGAAATTGCTTCAAACTCACCCTAATTCATGGTTCATCAATTAGGGTGAGTTTGATATATTTTTTAAAAATGTGTTTTTGATAACAAATTTGCTTGGATTACAATGCATTTCAAGGTGATTCTACTAAGTACAAATATGTTTTTTTTTACTGCATATAATGAAGATTTTCATTTGATTATCACTTGACTGTAATTTCTTGGATTATCATTTCTCAAGTGTTTCTTCAAAAAATCATTTTTAAATCCATCTATTTTCTTAAAAAAAGAATATTTTTTATTTATAATCACAGACGTTTTTTTTTTTTCCACAAATGAAAAAATTAGACATCTAAAATCTTTTAGTTATACTAAATGCCCTCAAATAAGTAACTCTTCCAAATGTTATAAGAGGATAAGTGATTTTATTTAGAAATTACGTTTTTAAAAAATCATCTCAAACACATATTTACCCAAAGAATTTTCATTTGTTGAATGAGAACTTATTGTTCTCTTTTCTTATGTTAGAAGTATTACATATATGTGGTAATGAATGTTATCTATAACTTGGTAACACTCGTAACAAAGAAGTTAGTGTTGGTGAACTTCATTAATATTAAGGTTGGTAAGTTGTAAATAGTAGTTTTGTGCACAGCTTCTAGATTCTTATATCAGAAAAAGAAAGATTGAACACTGTAAAATTGAGAAAATCTTATAAATTAAATGTCCAAAGCCAGTGGCTATATATAGAAGCCATACGCCGAATGCAAGTATAACAATTAGGTTGTTTAAACAAAAAAGAACAACTCTTAACCAACATTATAAACAAATAACTGAATTAGCTTAAGCTAACTAATAAGCAACAATTAACAAGCTAACAAGAACAACACATAGCCACTACTACAAATTTAGCCTTTATTGACGCTTGTGACAAAAACTGTCAATAAAAGGTTCATTTTTACTTTAAAATAAATTATTAATTAATAAATATATATATCGACGGCTATTGAATGTCAAAAAAGATCTATATTTAAGTTGACGCAATAAACCATCAACATTGATAGCTTTATTGATAGTATTTTAGAAAAATTCCGTCAAAATTGGGTCAGCTTCGTGTTTTGTAAACGTTGATGGCTCATACGCGTCAACTATTGAGTGTTTTGTTGACGCACACAAAGCCTATTTTCCTTTCACACAAGTTTCATTCTTCTCCTTCACCAAGCAACCGTCAAGTTCGTTCTTCTCATCCTTCGCCCACCATTGTCTTCGATTTGCTCCAGCCATCACCATCACAAACCAGCCATCGTCGTCATAATCACTTGCCATTGAGTCCTCCCTTTGTCACGAATCCTTGTCATCAAGTCCTCCCTCCTTCATGAACCCTTGTCTTTGAGTTCATCACACGTCGTCGCCACTTTTTACAGCACACGCCGTCGCCGCTTGTTACATCACACATCGTCGCCTATCTCCTTTGTGCACACGTTGTCGCCACGTGCTCGTTGCAAACTCTAAAGGCAATGTCAGCTTCTTCAACCTTTTGATTTTTCTACACTTGATTCTGTTTATATTAATGTTGTTAGAATTTATTCTCCTTCTTGATTTTGATCTATGATTTATGAAATATACTTAGGGATTCTTTAATATGTTAAGTTTAGTTTTAATTTGGATTAGATTGTAATTGATTGATTTTAAATATAATTTGGATTGGAATTGAAGCAATTGGAATTGATTGATTGTTAATTTGCATTCGGATAGAAATTATGAGAAAATTAAAGTGGGGTTGAGGGATCCTCATCTTTGAAAGAACCAAAATTTTAACTTAAACCTCCTACAAATTAATATTGTTGTCCTGCATTCTTTTTCTGCTTCTATATTTAGTTTGATTGAAGCAATACTACCACTTCTACCCTTCTAGCAATTTATAAGATTTGTCTAGCCATATTGTCAATTTATAAGATAGTTATTTTCCCGTTGTATTGTATACATTTTTGTGTATAGAACAGATTACAAATAAAATATGTGCGCTATTTCAAAACTTTTTCACTATGCATTCACACTTCTTCCCAAATTAGAGGTGTTAGTTCTTAACATTTGCATTTTTGGTTGATTGATTCAATATCGTTTGTTCTTGTAAGTGACGAAGTTGTTGCTTCTTTTGTGAAGATTTCTAGAGAAAATTTGAAAGATATCAAAAAGGTATGTATTTACCTCCCTTTTCCCATTTCCCACCTTTCTTTTTTTTTTTTTTGAACGAATAGATATAGACTGTAGTACTGGAGCATAGAAAAGCTCCTAGGATATATCTATATATTTTCTACTAAGTGCTTCATAAATGAATTTGCAAAGGGCATGGCAATAATTATTTCATGATTGCCTTGGCTTTTTTGGCCATTCTTGACCAATTTAATCAAGTAACTAATGATTTTATGATGAGTTCATGGGAGATGTTTGTTTTTCTCTGGTGAAACAACAGCAGCAATTGTGCGACAACCACACGCGCTCGTACCCACTGAACCGAGTTCAAGAAATTGGTACTCTCTATTTGTGATTCGAGCTCACAAGTTCTTGAAATCGGTTTGTCTTTACATATCTTTTCCTTTCCTTCACACTTCTATATTTACCTCTGAAATCGCGATTCCAAGCTTCATGTGCAGTTTTTCTATCTTCACTTTGAATTGACTTCAAGCTTCTGTTAATGGAGATTGTCATTGAAGGATTCTACAAAAAATTTCAGATTTTGATTTGAGTCCATAATTTGCTTTCATTGGAGCTACTGGCTTATAGTCTATAGTTGTTGAAAATGGAGAAGCTAGCTGATTTGGAACTAGCATTTTTATGAGGAGATGTGGGTTTGTTGCTTCAGTAAAGAGCGATCATGCTATAATTAAAATTTTATTTAGCTTATAATTGTTGGTCACAATGCTGAGAATATCTGTTTAATTATTTGACATTATATATGAATTTTGCTTTTTACCTTTGAGATTCTGAGATATGTATCTGAACAACTTAAGGTTAAGGATTGATATTTTATTGAATCAATATTTCTATTTTATTTTTCAAAAGGTCAACTTTATTTTTAGCATTGTTTCTTATCCTAACAATTTCCTATTGCTCTTAAAAATACTTGTAATTTGACTATTAGGTTGTGAATGTTAAATACTCGGTATATGTTCTAGATGCAAGGGTGATAGGACTTATAAAGTCCTATTTAATCACACTTATTTATTGTTAGTTAGAAAAATTTTATGTGTTTTATTATTATTTTTTAGGGATTCGAGCAATTTGCGTGTTTGGAGAGTTTGCAACATTTCGGAGTTAAATTCGGACCAAATCGGAGGTGATTCGAGCAACACAATTTCTACACCAATTTTGGCCGATCATATCATGATATTTTGAGATGAAAATATATTCAAATTTGATGTCAAATCCAAGCTTATTGAGAAGTTACTACATGCATGCCAATGAAATTTAAAAAAATAAAAAAAAAACTTAAATAACAACTCAAAAAGAATACAAACTTTTACCTCGGGATCCCTTTATTTCAAAGCATAAGAATAAACTAAAACATTTTAAGAATTTTAAATGATTTTCAAAATACTTCTACAAAAAAAAGAAGAAGAAAAAAAACAATTCCAAGAGTGCTAACAATGAATAAAAATTGCTGAATTTAAGCTCCTATAGGTCACCCATGGCCTCTTGCAGCAAACTATCATATCATTCGCCTAGGATGCCCTTACCTTTACCTAAAAAGGAAAAAGATTTTGGAAAAGGGTGAGCATATAAAATACTCAGTAAGTGACCTCACTACCAGGGTCAGGATATGCAAACACAAACAAAGTGATTTTTAAAACTTTTTCCTCTAGTGGGACCTAAAACATATTCATAATGGAAACGTTTCTCTTTTAACTTTTCTCTTCGGCTTAATGTAGACAATTAACCCAACATAACATTTCCTTTCCATTTAACCTTTTCAGGTTCCTTTTCAATTTAACATTTTCAGGTTCCTTTCCATTTAACCTTTTCAAGTTCATTTTCATTTAGATGTACATCTTTAAATTTAGGAGATAATTGCCACAGCATTCGAAATCATTTTATCATGAAAATTCACATGTATGCATGAGGTCCCAAAGCATTTTAAATTTTCATTCCATGATGCATCACAAGGCAACATTCTCATAAATCACAAACCATAACCCATGCATCACATTCACAAGAATAATTGGCAATCAACAAGTGAAAATCTATTTTCATATAAAATAAAGCATTTTAAGATTCACTAAAAATCATAATAAAAGTTTTATAAAAGTTTTTCATTTTAAATGTAATTTAATTTTTTTTTTCAATTCAGTTCCTAACTTACATTTAAGCATATATTCATAAAGTCTCTTACCTTGGCCAATGTTCAAGAAAAATCCTCAAACTCCTATTTCAGAAATCCTTTGGCAAACCTCCGTTCCTTCCCCAAAACAGAATCGAGCTTTGCCGATCAAATGATGGTTTGATTCGATTTTGTCGAGCCAACCTCCACCTACAATGGGTATTCTAAAATAGAGCCCGAAAATCAATGGGTCAACCTCCAAATTACCAAAACAATGCCCAAAACCCAAATTCCAATATGAAAACCATAAGGATACAACACGAATAAGCTTAACCACATGAAAATGGAGCCGAATCGGGGCTATACAGTGTCGAAAATCGCTAGAAAAATAGCCCAAAAACATAGCAATCCCTCCGGTACACGGAACTGCAGCAGCGACGGCACTCGGGTTTGCGGCGGGGCGTTTGTCGACGTGGAGCGGGCGGCGAACGACGGTCTGAGGTGGATGGTGAGCAGCGGTGGCAGGCTCGTGGTACGCAGATCTGCAGCTGCGGGTTTGTGGATCTACAGAAGCACAGCTCGGGTTTGAGCGAAGTTCGGGAGGTGGTTGCATGGTGGCTGTGCGACAGTGGCACGACGGAGGGACGACCGAACGCGGCGGTTCGACGGTGGATCTAGAAGAGGTGCTCGAATTTTTTTTTTTTGCTTCACGGGTGTGGTTATCGAAACACAAGGAAGGAATAAGAAAGAGGGAAGAAGATGGTGGCTTGGCTTTGAGAGTTGGCTTGAAGGCTTGACTCCAACCTAGGGCTGTGTGCAATTAAAATAGAAGAGAGGAAAAATTGGGCTTGGCTTCTCCTTGGGCTTGGTTCAAAGTCACCTAATTAACAAAAATGCCCCCAAAACAATTAATTTCTTTATCCTTCAAATTCTCTAATTTCACAATTATGAAAACCTCCAAAATTAACTTCAATACACCATACAAACATGAAATTGGTCCCATAATTACGTTAAATCCCAAAATTAAAATTTTAATTAATACCTAAAGGTGTCGGTCATTACAAAAATATATTCAAATTTGATGTCAAATCCAAGCTTATTGAATTATCTTTCCAATGGTATAAGACTCATTGCATTCCACAAAGTATTATGAAAATTATGACATTTTGAGTGATTGTTTCTCCTGTTGGAAAACTGCCTTACCAGAGAATGCTTTGTGCCAATTTCCATTCCCATTATCTTGCTTATCACGTTTGGTAATATAGTCAAATTAGATACCATTTTAAAGTTCTCTGAAAGATCTTTTCAGCCATATAAAGATCATGTCGATCCAAGTTTTGGAGAAGAAGTTTTTGGCATAATACTTAAAATAGTGCAATCTAGAAACTTTCGTTATTTGAAACCTTCTATGTTTGTTTTGAGAATTTAGGAAAGCATTTTTTATTTTTGGATGTATTTTCCAAAATTGTGCAAGACAGAAAATTATTTACTTTATTTTATTTTATTTTGAATATTATTCTCTAATTGTTTTGGAAAAATATATTTCTAGAATTCAGGGTTTCTTACTTGTGCAAGTTGTCTACTTCAAGGCTATTTAAGCCTTCTTTTGGACAGCTGCATGGGGTCTCCTAGTGTAATTTTCTAGACTATAGTTTTAAGAGTTTTTCTCCCTTTTCCTTAACTTTTCTTTTGGCACTATATCGAATCAATGACGAACCTTGACTACATCATTATGATGAGCAGCTAAGGTAAGCGTTTCCAATTTAGAGGTCGGTAGCAGCTAATTGCAATGTTGTGAGGCTTGGACTTTAATGTAGTTTTCTTATAATTGCAAGTGTTCTTTGATTTCTGTGTTTATTTTATAACATGTATTTTGATTGAATTGAAGCCTCGATCGGTTTATAAGTTTGATTGCTATTCATGATGCATAATTTGTAATTGTCGTGTTGATTGAACCTGGTAGCATTAGGATTATTACATGTGTGTGTATTATGGGTTTCCATAATTGCATAGCTTGCATGTTTAATTCTAGGAATTAAAGGAGCATCTTGGTTAGGTTGAAGTTATTTTATCTAATCAGTTTGTTTTGGTCCTTTCAAAGTACTTAATGCTTTTATCTAAATAATTTGGAACGGTTTCGTGCCAAATTGTTACGTGCCAAATTGTTTAGGTAACTAGCATTAACTTTGACGTTTGTTAGAGTTAATGACTTTAGGGAATTTGTTGCTTTTTGGGGTTTCCTAATAAATTGACCAAGTGCTTGCATAATTAAATTACAACATTTTGTGTGCCTATGATCAAATTTTCAATTGGATAAAACTGTACCTTTGGATTGGATTTTGATAAGATTTGAATTTTTCTCCTTTTTAATTACTTGTTTTATCATTATAATTTTCTTAAATAAATATTTCAAAAACCCCCTGTTTTACTTTTTACTGAAATTTAACATTGAGAAATTGATGTTCTTCCTTGAGATCGACCCGGTCCACTCAATGCTACAAGTAGCTTATGATCGATTTATAAATTGTAATTTGACAAGCCCTCGACAAGCTCGCTTCAAAGAGATTCGCAAGGAACAATATGTTACCATTTAGAGCATTTGAAAAATAGTATTGCAAGCATAAACACGTGATTCTTCTGTTAAATAAGGTTTCATCTCATCTTTGAATTGGATTTTTAATGTTATTTGAATTTTTTTATAACATCTTTTAGGCTAATTGACACATGTTAAGAATGTAAGTTCTTATTTTTCTTTAATACTGACAATGATACTATTCTTGTCTTGATGTATGTAGGATTGGGTTCTACCTTAAAATGAATATTGTTTTGTCATATTGTAGGAACTCAATATTGAAGCGAAGCAGTTATATTGCAACTGGTTGATGGATTAGCTTTTTCATTGGGTTAGTGGCAAAAAACTACACGTTAGTTGAAGCGTATAGTACACTCCCTTATGTTACTATCTAGTGTAAAAATTGTTCTAATTAATGTACAAATTTCATTATAGTTAGTTTGTATGTAAAAACTCGACCAAATTTAGTTCAATGATATATAAAAGTTTATGTATGTATTAAGTTTGTGCCAAAATTGGAGTGATTTTATTTTGGAAATATGTGTATTGACAGGTCTCAGACAATATAATTCTATAGTTTTGATGAATAAATAAATAGGGATATACCACACATGTGATGAATTTTTGTTAACATTACTTGTCTCAAATGTTAGCGCTTTTAAACAACTTGCTTGATATGATACATTTAGCTTATTAGTTAGTTAATAGAAATCTATCGGTTCATTCGTGATTCGATTTTTTGATGAAATCTATATCTAGTTGTGTAATTGTTGGGTTGCAATTGAATTGTTAGCTAGTTTTGTGTGAAATAAAAGTTGATAATTACTAGCTAGTTGTGAAAATGCGAATTCGATAGATTTGTACATATAAATGCAGGTTGTAGAGGAGGGGTGAAAAATATCCAGTTTTTTTATTGGGCGCATGAATTATTTTCCTTCACATAGCTCAACGCAGCTAGGAACGGAGAATGCCTTGGGCGAGTGTTTTGGGCGTTGAGATGCGCAAAAGTAGCGTCTCAACTCCACTCCTTCGGGAATGTGAGCTTTGCTTGACTGCATTGACAACGTTGAGATGCTATGGACAGCATCTCAACCCTGTCCTCTCGGGCTCCATAACTGTAGTTTATATTATTCTTAACTCCATTGCTCCAAAACACGCTTTTGCCCTCCAAATACTCAATCATCTTTCCTAATTGCTCAATTTCATTGTATTTGCTCGAATCCTACAAAATAAATAGATTCAGTAGATGAAAGTACATTTTAACACGACAAACTAGACATAATATAAGCCTAGGAATAGTACACTTTTGTGTGCTATCAAGTTTCTTTCTGTAGCCTCCCACAAGTTTTGTCAATTTCAAGAACTAAAGGCAAAAGATTAGCCCCCTTATCACTTCGCATAAATTAATGACCTCCTCATAAAAACCAAACCAAATAAAAATAACAACAAAAATAAATGAAAAGAACAAAACTCAGATAAGTAAGCCAGAATAAATATGTATAAGAATCACATAAACCACTAAATCAATTCTTCCTATTTTCTTTCTAATATTAATCAACTAAAAAAACCTTCGTCGCTTCCCCGA
Organism: Trichosanthes truncata; assembly: GCA_033996785.1. Classification (NCBI taxonomy): domain Eukaryota; kingdom Viridiplantae; phylum Streptophyta; class Magnoliopsida; order Cucurbitales; family Cucurbitaceae; genus Trichosanthes; species Trichosanthes truncata. Next base: position 35,364,395 of record JAWPNB010000009.1, on the reverse strand, counting down.
CAACGTTGCCAAAAACTTGATTAGGAGTACACGCAAGCGCACTTGATCGAAGTAATAATAAAACGACATAAGAGTACTGAGTATCGTATTCCACAGGAAGCGTGATGGAACCCTTGTTGTAGTTAATTAATTATTAGAATTATGAATGAATGAACGTTTCACTCCGCAACTGAAGCATTGGATCGTCTTTGATTTTATTTAAAATTAAACAATAAAAATTAAGGTTAAGCAAACTTACTTGGAGTAAATATGGAGATATTTCTTGAGGATCATTATCTCCTCCATAAAATCTTCCTGGCTATGACTCGAACACCGGACCAAGGCTTGTGGGAGCCTCTTGAAAGAAAATCCACAAGAGATTGGAGAGGAAGAGGTCTAGAGAGAATTCTCTAATTCTCTACTGAGGAGATGTGTGTTATGTCTAATGGCTTAACCCAAAGGTCCTATTTATAGAGACCAATGGTAAATTTTTGCCATAATTAAAATATTATATTTTAATATCTAATATATTAAAATATATCTTATACTTAGTTGAATCTCATTCAAATCTCCTACAATATTTATTTATTTGAATCTCATTCAAATTTTATAAATATATTTTATTTAATGTATCAAATATACATTAATTATTTTAATATTTAATGTATCAAATACAATAAATATATTTTCCTCTTTTATATTTAATATATCTAATATATTAAATATTAATTTGAACAATTAAAATTAAATATTATATTTGAACATTTCAAATTTTAATATTGAATGTATCAAATACAATAAATATATTTTCCTCTTTTATATTTAATATATCTAATATATTAAATATTAATTTGAACATTTGAAAAAAAAAAATCAGCTAAATTGATCTTTTAGTGTTACTATGAGCTAGCAAGGGAAACTTATGGACCTACAGATTGTAAGCTCCAATGATACAAAGTTAATTAATTTAACACTTTAATTAATTAATTTTCATTCATTAACTATAAGTCACTCCACTATAGACCTAGAGTTGCACTCTTATGCACTGTAGGACAAGTTGTGTCCATAGATATAATCATTACATGCAAGTCGATTTTTCACGAGTTGTTCGTAATTACAACTGGTTCAAAAATCCGTTTTACCCATATAATTACATCTTGCACCTTAAGTACTACCGATCCTTTAATGAACAATATGTTTATAATCTGATTATAAACTAAGTCGCTCTCATGGCATGAGAGGGTGAGGCCCCATTATTCAAGTCCCGAAATCAGCGCTTAAGTGAACTACTCATCTACTTACTCTATATGAGAATGGGTGAATTCCATCTTATGAGATTATGTTCCTACCTCCCTAGTTGGTCAAGTCCCCAAATTGGTAGGCATATTGAATCGGCTACAAAAGCCACTCTCACCCATGTAAATCAAAGGACAAGTCCTCACAGGCAGGAGTTCATAACTCCCTCAGGATTAAGATCGAGTCGCTTATGATCATCCTGATGAAATATTAATCTTCTCAATTAACAGATTTATAAAGAGAGATTAAATATTTCGTGGTCCAATCTTATACAAACTCATTGTATAAGATACCCCCACTCACATGTGTCCACATGAACGATTTGGATCAAATGATTTGTAACTATTACAAAGTGAGCAGTATCAATAGTGTTACCAAGCACTACAAGAAAAAAGGTATACGATAGCTAACAAAAAACGCTATAAAAGACTTTTTATAGCCTTTTTTGGAAAGTCTTGACAACCCATATTATTAAAAGTCTAAGACTTTTGATAGCGTTTTTTGTTAGCTATAAAGAGTGCTATAATAAACCATGATTTTATAGCTTATTTACATTGCTATGAAATTTTATAATAGCGTTACTTCTTAAAGCTATTATAAGTTTCTATATCTAATAAGTTGAGCTATCATAAAATTATGACATTTTGTTTATGCTATTAAAAGTGCATATAAATTTTTTTTCCACCATTATAAATTTCTATAGCTTTTTCGAGTTGCTATAAATTATAAATCGTTATAATAATCATTCTTGCCTTTTTTATAGCTTTTACTCATTCTTCAAAAAATCATATTAAAATGACAGTACTTTGATCAAATATGCTTGAACATTTGTTTGTATCTAAATAAACATGCATGCTTGAATATATTTATTGAATGACACTTAAAGAAAATGCTTTTCCTAAAGAAAGCTTGGCAATCCATTACATCAAAAATACAATATTCAATAGTTCACTTCAAAATGAAAAAGATATCCAACTATAAAGAGTTCACCAAATTATTATCAACAAGACAATTGAGTTGGAAAAATACAAAATTGAATACATTTCCAAGATTAAAATACAAAATATGAAGATTGTGAGTTGTCATCTTCAATCATCGCGTTTCATCCACCTGCAAAAGATGTGGAAAAAAAAATATGATTATGTGTATATGATTAATAAAAAATGTAACTCCCATCAACTAGAGAATATAACTATTTATAGAAGAACTTCTCTAAAGATTTAATGATTATCAATGCATGATAAAACCAAGATAAATTTATACGAAATGCTAACTAGTCGCATACAATTAACATAATGTAGGTGATATTGATGTTTTATCACTCTCCATTCACATCCAGAAAATACAATATTGTACACTTACCACAAATTATAGAGGCAATTTGTTCCACATGCAGGGGTCTTCAACGCAACAATCCTCAACCAAAAGTAATAATAGCATAAGTGTTGCAGAGAATTAAGAGTTACCTGCTCAACACTGCAAACTGTTTATATAATTTATATTACTTCAAATCCAAATGAAAACTTTTAGCAAATGTAGTATTCTTCAAGAGAAATGTAGAAAAAGAAAAGAAAAAACAGAAAAATTGTTAATAATTCTAACACATGTTATTGAGTTTACCAAAAATAGAACTAATGGAAGCTAATAATTGTTCTTAGGCCTTGAGATTTCTATCACCAACATGATCATCATGCAGAATTATTTATCCTAATATAGAAATGCTTGGAGAAACAAATCACAAGGTTAATAATGGTCCATCCTTGTTTGTTTTCTCAAACATGGATGTTGAAGAAGCTCCACAAAAAAATTGTTCTAACCAAAGAGAACTACCAAGGCACCAAACCTGAAAGATGATCCAATTATAGAAACATACAAAAACACAATCAAAAGCTCAACCTTGCTGAAAAACAAATAATTAAGACTATAAAGTCAATGCACCAAACCTGAAAGATTTCAATATCAAAACCACTGGAAGATAGAAAAATCCACTTCAAACTGCCTTCAAAGACATTCCAAATTATCCAACATTTATTCAAGGAAATAATCAAAATCAATGAGATGATTAATAGAAATTTTATGTGAGGAAAGAAATACCAGAAACTAGGAGACAAATGGTGAAGTAAAAAAAATTTGATCTATCTCTTTTTACTTGTGCATCCACAAAGTTAATTTAAGATATTTTATTGACCAAAGAATTACTAGATATGTCTCCTTCCCATAAGATTTTCATCTCCACAATCAAATAATAACTTAGTTGATTCATTGTTCTTCCACATCTTCAATAGTGTCATATGGGAGCCAAAAGTTAAGACATTAATAGTCTGGACAAGTCCTATTTCTTTTAGGTTATAAATTAAGAGACCAAGAGCAAGAGAAGAAGAATTAATTGCTCAATTTTGAAGAAAAGAATGGACAAGAGAACAAAAATGTGAGCAATAACATTCTTAACACTAGAGAATATTTGGTTACATAAAGAACAAATAAACCAGATTAATCAATCTCCAAACAAACAAAGACAACAACTTGAACAAATCTGGAAACAACAACATAACAAACTATATAAACTTTGGGAAAAACTTAGGAATAGAGCCTTTAAGCCACATATATACAAGAGAAAAAGGTTGTTAGAAAGATAGTTCCTGCAAATATACATGGAAATAGCAAGTACAATATTAAACCATGTATGTAAACCCAACAAATAGCATTCTTTTGAGAAGGTAAGCAAGTTGTAACTCCACTCATCATATAAAGATTAGTACAAAGTTACCTAAAATTGGAATGATCTTGAAGACCACAAAAAACTCACTGCAAAATTGATAACAAGTAAGACGATTGTGGAACACACATAGAGCTCCTATGCCACAAACCTATGAAAAAGATAATTTTGTTTTAGTTGAAGTCATAATTTATCTTAGTCTTTATTCAAGATTTTCTTTGTGCCCATGTTTCAAAGAAAATTTAAGGTATGGTGGGAAAACGTCTTCGTGGTTGGTCTTTGGGAGTCATAGGAATGCAAATGGAGAGCTATAAATGGTTCTCATAGAGATTTTGAGGCCTTCTTTAATCTAGATTGTTACAATACTTTGAGATGGTATACTCTCTTGAAAAGCCTTAGTAATTTTAAGGCTTTATGATAATCCTCTTTGGGTAGATAGTCAGTTCATTCAAATGGCTAAAAAGATTTTGACCTTAAAAAATATCATCCAACTTCTCTACAAACATTCAACTTTCTGTTTTGGAGTTTTTTTTCACTCTATATAAAGGCAACAAAGTGAAGACTTTAAATTATAAGGGAACAAAAACCATACCTAAAAATTTGTGATCAACCACATATATTCCAAAGTTGAGAAGAATAATCCATAATATATCATTCACAGGTTTCTTGTTATAACTAAAATGAATACATATGTTAGAAATTCGTTAATCATACTAACTAATAGACTGGTGTAATTTCATCATACTAACTAATAGACTGGTGTAATTTCATGATAAAAATCAGAGGATTAGTTGAGTTTCTCTATTCAATTCTAACAGCCTATATTTTAAGGTGTTGTAAAAGAGAGGAAGACTTATTGTGTGTATAATTCTCTGATTATTGAAGGTTGTAACATTTTCTTCCTGATCATCAACAAAGTGTCCATGACTGTGATTTGTACAGTGCAAGTAGGCTATGCCGAATCCCTATAATAATTTTATTGTTCGATTCATTCTTTCTCTCCTCTTGATTATTCTTTTGTTTCTTATTCAAATTGTTCTTCTCTGTATTTGCATGAAGCTTTTCTGATCTAAAAGTTAAAATGAGAGAAAAAAACTTAGGGTTGTATTACTCTTTATTGACACCTAACAATAAAAATGAATATTAAGGTCTTGCACTACCAGCGCATAAATCCACTCACACTTCTCCAGTCACTCACTCATTAATTGGTTTTCTTGCTCCAACTGTGGTATTAAATGTAATCAGCATTTTTTAAAATGAAATTCTTCTCTGTATTCATTCAAGCGCACATACATCTTCATCGATAAAATCTTCGTATGTTTGTAAAAGTAAACATAGCATTTACTCTCAAATTCAAATGAAAAATTCCAAAACAAGAAATCTAACGCAAGTTTTAGAAACTCTACCTTAAGATCTGGCGAGCAGTAAACAGATGAGGCCGAGCATTGAAGAGAACCGGAATAGAATGTATCCCTAAGCAAATGGAAGACGATGATCTAAAACAGATCAGAACCAACAGAAAAAGAATGGCCACTGATTTTAATCCCAAAGCACTTATGAGGAACGAACACTATGACTGAAGAATCGAAATAGTGCATTTCACAAAGATACAGCAGATTTAACTTCCTTCTGGTCATTTGCGTACATCATTCACTGGTTCTAACTTAAAAAAAGTCAGAGAGATGAATGAGGAATATTTTAATCTATGCTTTAAATCTCTCCCACTATCCATATTCCTCCCGAGAAATCAAACAAAAAAAGCTGGAAAATCTGGAGGATGAAGATGAAAATCGAAAACAGAACACACAAACAATTGAACCGGAATACAGAGAAGAATTTCATTTTAAAAAATGCAGAAATCTAACGAAAGTTTTAGAAACCCTACCTTAAGATCTCGCGAGCAGTAAACAGATGAGGCCGAGCATTGAAGAGTACCGGAATTGATTTTCTAAGGTGTGTAATATTTCTACAATATTTGAGCGTAGCTGCCATAAGAGAAAGGAAGGAAGAGAGGAGAGGAAGAAAGGGAAGTGTGAGGCCATTAGAGAGGGAAAGAAGAAAAAAGGGGGAAAGAGATGAAGAGAAGCGGGAAGATAAAAAAGGGGGAAAGAGATGAAGAGAAGAGGAATAACATTTCTAAGTTCGGACGAAATTTGAGTGTGCGTTCAAATTTTTTTCATCTTTTCATAGCGCATTCTATAAAATGCTATAGTGAAAGGCTATGAAATGTGGTATTTCTTGTAGTGAAGATAAGACACCCAACTTTATCTATATACTATGACCCTTTAGGTTATTTATTGAACATTATCCTCTCGTATGTCAACCACATATTGTTCAAGATTACACTAATAATCTTTGATTTTTTATATAATGGATAATATTATATTACAAATAAAATAATCAAAATTATTATTAATTATTAAATAAATTATTAATTACGAGGCTTTAGGACATAAATCCCAACAAATTAATCATGCTCGAAATTATTTAGGGCTAAAACTAAGAAAAATGGAATGCTTAGTATTCAAATCTAACTAGAATTCGAATAAAAGAGTTGGAGACAATAGTTAAGGGGAAATTTAGGGGATCGAGCACTAATTAGGTTACAATTACCGGAATTGAACATGCCATTTAATTAATCTTTCCAATTTCATAGACCTAGAGCTAAACCATTGGAAATCTCCTGTCGATCTCATTCGAACACATTAATTAATCACTTACCTAAGTGTCCTTAGCGTTAATTAATTAATTAATTATGATGAAGCCCACTCATATTATGCCTCACCAGTCAATTGTTATTTCTATGTCACTTAGGAAAATTAGGGAGCTAATTGAATTAAGTCTATCCTAAATTCTCTCCGTTGAGCTTAATTTAGGACTGTGATCGGCTCATTGATGGCCAATTAACAAGAAGCGTTATGAACAATTCTATTAAATGAAATTAAACAAGCAATTAAAAGTCAAAAGTATCAACTAGACCATAATTACAATCCTCATCATGCTCTTAACCCCTAAACAACTACCATTAGCCCATAATGTTCAACATAAAACACAGTACTCTCATTCTTACAGCCCTAAAGAACATAAAATAGAGAAAGAAATAAATAAAGAAAACCATTGTTGTCGAATTCTCAACTCATGCCTTGAATTTTGCAATCCCAAGCGTCAAAAACGGCTCCTGAGCCCTCCAACTTGTGCTCCACAAGTGCCACTAAGGTAAGAAATCAGAAAAAAAAAAAAAGAAAAAAAAAAAAAAAAGAAAAAGAAAAAGAAAAAGAAAGAAAAAAAGGTAAAACCCCTAAAGTGGTCTCCCCAATTTAAGTATCGAAATGATGCATTTATACCATGGTTGCGACACAAACGCACTGCATCAGTTAACGTGCGAGTCTTCATCGTCAAGATGTGGAAGGCAGCATAGCAGCGCTTCATATGAAAATCCTCGCGCATGCGCCTTTCTAGCGTCGAGACGCTAGCCCTCAGGTTTGAACATCAAATTACAATGTCTCAACACTCTTTTAGGCATTGAGATGCCATCTCCTCGGCCAAATAAGCTTGTTAAGCCCCTCTTCTCCATACTTAGCTCCAATTTGGGTCCTTTTAAGCTTCACAAATCACCCAAAGATCCAAAATCCAAAATCAGTTTCCTGAAATATGCAAAATGTCCACATAAAATCTCACAATTACATGCAAAACTAGCAGTTAATTGGGCATAAATATAACACTAAATTAGTGCTATCCAATACCACTATACTTAATCTTTTGCTAGTCCCAAGAAAAACAAAATCAAACTCCCATTAAGAAGATAAATGTTTCAGAACAATGTATGCAAAGATGACTCCATTCTCAATGCACTAAAAAGTGTCATTAGAGAACAAGAACAATGGAATGAAAACATGCCTAAATCACCAGCAATTTAAAAATGAACTTTGAACTCTTTGTGTGTGTGTGTGCATAGCCTAAATAATTACTCATTTACTAATTCATAGTAATTTTATGCCTTTCTCCATTCATCTTCTCCCTACACTGGCTTGAAAGACTCAATTCAGCTCCCTTGCAATCAAGAAAATAATAAAATGCTAGGTGCCCGAAATCTATGGCATAGTACTAGCTTTCACAAAACTATCGTAGGGATCCTTATCCAAAGCACTCGCTCAATGGATGGCCTGACTAACCATGATAGATGTAGCTCTTTTTACCCCTAAATACTAAAGCTTGTGCAAAAAACTTTATTCTTTCTCTTTTTCACTCAATTTTTTTTTGTTTGAGCTCAATTTTCTTTTTCGCATGCAAATAACATACTTTTCTTATCCCTAAGCTTAACATTACAAGCTATCCTGCAAGTTCACTTACAAACCAAGCCATAAGCCTATTTGAGTGACAACAAAATTCTAGAAAACATAATACTCTAATAAATGTTCAACTCATCAATACTTCTCTAAATCTTAACACAACACATGCATCATTAGTCTTAGTTGCTATAGCTTCTACCCATTTAGATACGAAATCAACAGCAACGAAGATATACAGATAACCATTAGAGGATGGGATGGGACCCATAAAATCTATACCCCACACATCAACTAACTCAACTTCGAGAATATGGGATAGGGGCATTTCATGACGACGAGAGATATTACCTGTTCTCTGACACCTATCACAAGTTTTCACAAAGGTATAGTAATCCTTAAATAAACTAGGCCTGTAAAAACCAGATTAAAGTACCTTTGTAGTAGTTCCTAGAAGAAAGAATCGTCCTAGGACACAAGGTCTCCAAAGTAGGATTAGAGGTGGACCGTGCCAAGATTGATGTGATAGCCAAGCTCCCTTGTCCAGCTAACGTAAAAGGTATCAGGAGTTTCCTTGAGCATGCAGGCTTTTACCTGCGCTTCATTAGAGGTTTTTCACAAATCACAAAACCTCTATGTGCACTCTTAGAGCAAAATAAGAGGTTTGATTTTACTAGAGAATATTGTGAGGCATTTGTAAAATTGAAGGAAGCATTGGTTACAACATCAATCTTGACAACGCCTAACTGGGAGCTACCGTTCGAACTAATGTGTGATGCAAGTGACGTGGCGGTGGGAGCCATGTTAGGCCAGCACATCGGAAAAATGCTTCACCCCATATACTACTCCAGTAAGACATTGAATGAGGCACAACATAAGTATACCAGTACTGAAAATAAATTGTTGGCAGTCGTATATGCTTTTGACAAATTCCGAGCCTACCTCGTTGGGAATGTCCACCATATGTAGAAGAATGGAAATCATGCAAGATTTTGCCCACTTCCTCCATAGGCACACACCTCCTAATAATATGATCAAAACATACCTTAAACGGCAATGGGTCATCCCACAGGTAGGACCTCATGTCATTCAAAAACTTCTTTCTTCTCTGAGCATTTGATAGCACTCAAATGTGTGCTATTTCTAGGCTTAGATTTGTGTTGGTTTTGTATGTTTATAGTGAGATTTCATACATTTATCTATCTACTTTGTAGATTTCGAGCAATTGGAGCTAAACCAGACTTTTGAAGCTTTTTGGAACGTAATTTGAGCTTAAAGACACGCTTTGGAGCAAAGAAGATAAGTAGAAGAAGTATTAAAAGTGAGAAGATCCGAGAGGATAGTGTCTCAACGCTGTCTATAGCGTCTCAACGCTATAATTGCAGCAATCCAAAGTTGATGTCCTACAGACGTAGCGTCGAGACGCTACTTTATAGCGTCTCGACGCCAGAAACACGAGTGCCCCAAGATTTTCGTCTGTAGCGTTGAGACGCTGCGTGTAGCGTCTCAACGCTACACCGATTTTCCATCTTTAAACTGCGAATTAGGGTACAGCGTCAAGACGCTAGCGTCGAGACGCTGTCCCTAGCGTCGAGACGCTGCCCCGATTTCTATAAAAGAATCCTTACTACTTGCGAAAAGGGGGAGTTTCTTTTGGAGAAAATTAAGCCCTAGCTCGATTTCTACTCGAATTTTGAAGACAAGGAACATTCTTGAGAGCAGAGGACGAGAGTTGGAAGCTGGAGATAGTGACGTGCAACGGGAACGAGGGTCGACACATGAAATAGAGTTTTTCCTTTCCCTTTTTGTTGTAGTTCTTGCTATGGATTTTAGTTTAAGTTTAGAATTGTTTTTCGTGATTATGAGTGGCTAAACTTTAGTTAGGGAATTGATGTAGCCATTGAATTCCTTTTTTTTGTTGTTAATCCATGTGTTGATTGTGTTTTATAACTATTTGTGTTTGAATGTATTTAATGCTTGTGAATTATGGCCAAAGTTTGCATGAGTTATTGATCTAAATTTGTGCCTGAAAGGGTGGCGTTTAGATTAGAATAATTTCAAACACAACTAATTGTAAATTCTTGCATGTACATGAGGAATTCTCTTAGAGGCATATAAAGACAATCTTAATTCCTTGTAAGCTATTAAAATCTAGATGGATACGTTAGGTTTATAGTCTTGCATGAGGTCAAATGAGCTTGAAAGAGTCTTTTGACAATTTTATGTATGGCTTATAGTTTTGCATAGTCAAACCTTGGATTAACCAATTAAAAATATTGATTCAATTGGTGAAGTCAATTCCCTAAGTCTTTCTCTCTTTAGCATCTCCTTTATTTTTATATATTTTGTTAATCAGTTTTCTCCTATTTTCACTTCTCTAAATAAAATTGGATGTTATTGTTTACGGTAATCAATTGATCTAGAAAACCATTCCTGAGGACGATACTTTGCATTCATTAATCACTATACTAAAACTTGACACCGTACACTTGCGGCTGTGCATGATTAATAAATCACGCAACAGCATTCAAGCTAGGTGGGAGATTCCTTGAACGAAGATAATTTACAATATCTACATACTAAGGAAAATAAGACTTAATTGCATACAAGTCTGGCTCATGCTCTAGTCAGGACAGGTAATTGGCTACAATATTCTCACGACCTTTCCTATCCCCGATCTCATAGTCAAACTCCTGCAACAAAAGAATCCACATAATTATATGAGGTTTCGAGTCTTTGTTATTACACAAATAACAAATGGCAGCATGATCAATATGCACAATGATCTTTGAACCAAGCAAATAGGGCCTAAATTTATCAAAAGCAAACACAACAACAAGCATCTCTTTTTCAATAGTAGTGTAATTCTACTGAGCACTATCAAGAGTTCCACTTGCATAATAAATTTCCCTAAAGAACTACTATCATAGGCGCATATAATCTCAAAAAGTTCACTCCAATCAAGTACTACTATCATAGGCGCCAGAATCAACTTTTCCTTAATAACATTAAATGCTAGCATGCAATCATTATTAAAAACAAACGAAGCATCTTTCTCAAGTAGATTACACAAGGGTTTAGTAGTTTTAGAGAAATCTTTAATAAAACGACGATAAAACCCTGTGTGCCCTAGGAAGCTACGAACTCCTTTAACATTCATTCGAGGTGGCAGCTACTCGATCGCGAGATCTTAGATCGGTCCACCTTCAATCCCTGTGCAGACACCTTATGGTCAAGAACTATACCTTCCTTAACCATGAAATGACATTTCTCCCAGTTAAGGACAATATTAGTTTCCTAACACCTCTGTAACAAACTAGAGATATTATGCAAACAAGAATCGAAATAAGTACCAAAAACACTAAAATAGTTCATAAAAACCTCCATAATCTCCTCGACAAAGTTGCAAAGATAGCCATCATGCATCGCTGGAAGGTGGCAAGTGCATTACACAACCCAAATGGCATTCGCCTAAAGGCGTATGTACCATAAGAACACATGAATGTTGTCTTCTCCTGGTCCTCATGTGCTATCGCGATTTGATTGTAACCTGAATAACCGTCAAGAAAACAATAGTAAGGATAACCTACTAACCTGTCCAGCATTTGGTCTATGAAAGGAAGGGGAAAATGATCCTTTCTGGTGGCGTTGTTGAGCTTCCTGCAGTCAATGCACACACGCCATCTAGTCAGTATTCGGGTCGATATTGCTTCATCCTTCTCGTTCTTCACGACCGTCATCCCTTCTTTTTTACTGAGCTCACCCAAAAACTATCAAAAAAAGCATAAATAATTCTTGCATCTAATACTTTCATCACCTCATTTTTAACCACTTCCTTCATGGTGGGGTTAAGTTTCCTCTGATGCTCAACAGTGGGAGTAAAGGTATCCTGCATTAAAATATTATGCATAACAATAGAATGACTAATACCTTTAATATCACTTATTGACCATCCTAAGGCAGACCTATGAGCACGCAATACACTCAACAACTTTTTCTCTTCTACTTTATTTAACTCCATAGAAATAATTAAGGAAAAACTATAAGAGTCACCTAAGGAAGCATAATGTAAGTGAGCAAACAATTGCTTCAACTAAGGACGGGGGGTGTCAACTTGTGCACAAACAGACTGAGAAATAATTTCCCCTTCCTTACTATATCCTAAGGGTGCCTCAACAACATCATCACAACAATAAGCATGCTCTAAATTCAAATTCTCAGATAATTCACCTCAGACATCAGGCATGTCAATCTCCTCATCAGGGACAAACACTAACTCTACATGCTCATCAATAACAATGTCCACAATATCAAATATATGGCATGTACTAACCTCGTCGAGGTGTTTTAGTGCCTTAAACATGTTGAACACTACCTGTTCATCATCCACTAATAGAGGTAGAGTTTCTGTGTTCTCCTTGATCAAAGTGCATCATGTCGCCAAAAATGGCCTCCCCAAGATGATAAGGACCTCAACATCCTTCTCCATGTCAAGAATCACTAAGTCTACAAGGAAAATAAAGCGATCAACCTTAACTAAAACATCCTCTAAGATACCTTACATCAAAGAACGGTCTATTAACTGAAGCACGATACTGGTCGATTTAAGCTCTCTTGCACCTAGTTTCCTGAAAACACTGAGAGGCATCAAATTAATGCTCACCCCTAAATCACAAAGTGCATTTTTAATATAAAACACTACCACTAATGCAGGAGATAGTAAAACTCCTTGGGTCAGTCATTTTTTGTGGTAGCTTCCTCTGAATGATTGCATCACACTCTACATTCATCTACACTCTCTCGTCTTTACCACATTCCTTTTATTTACTGAAATTTCTTTCATAAACTTTGCATATTTTGGTATCTGTTCAAGTGCATTAGCAAAAGATATGTTAATGTGAAGTTTCTTGAGATGCTCGAGAAATTTGGCAAACTCATCATCTAATTTCTTCTTTTGAAATCTTTTAGGATATGTGATTTTATTGGGAGTAAAAGGTACATAATCAGAAAACTTCGTTGAATCAAGTCCCTGGGGTGTTTTCTCTTATTCAACCATCCTTTTTATCAATATCCCCCTATCTTTTTTCGTGTTGGGCACATCATCCATCTTCTTTTCGGGTTCATTTAATTTCTTCCCATTCCTAAGTGATATGGCAGTACATTCCACAAGTGGATCAGTAGGAAAAACTTGTAATTCACTCTTACCTTTCGATAGGCTATCCAAGAGTGTCGCCATCTGATTAATCTTATCTCCCATGTCCTTGATCACAGCATCTTAGCTTTCCACCCTAACATACACTGTAGTGACCGCATCCCTCATCGTGTGAGAAAAACTTCTGGTCTAGTCTATAAATCTTCCCAAAATATCCTCAAGTGGGTTCCTCTTCTCTTGAGGTTCTGTAGCACTACTCATGAAAACAGGCTGCACTACACTTCCATTAGTAACACAAGAGGAATTCACTTGACTTTTCTTACCTGGGCGGTCCTCAATGTTTCTAGGCTTCGTAGTCTGAACACATTTGCAACCAACATACCTTGTGCTCACTGCTCCAACATGCTTGAGACTAGGCTCCTTAACAACTATCAACTCATTAGAATCCTTCTTTGAGTCTGTCCCTATCAACATGCTCAAAGCTCTAGTTAACGTTTCAACTTGAAATTTTAATGAACTCACCTCATTGGCTTCACAAACCGCCTTTTCTGGTGTAAAATTCTCTAATGGCCACTAGTAGCTCGTGGTGGCCAAATCTTCCAACAAGGCTTGCGCATCCTTGACTGACTTTGCTAGAAAATCCCCTCTAGCTGTAGTATCAAGGGTAATTTTATTAGAGCCAAGCAAACCATTGTAAAAAAGTTGTACTTGAAGCCAATCAGAATATCCATGTGGTAGGCACTTCCTCAACATATCTTTATAACACTCCAATGCCTCATATAGTTGCTCATCCACTCTTTGCTTGAACGTACCAATTGTAGTTCTGAGCTTCATTATCTTAGCAAGGGGGAAGAATTTTGTAAGAAACGCACTCATTGGCTCACTCCAAGTTGATATGCCTCTCGGAATCAAAGAATCAAACCAATCTCTTGCCCTATCCTGCGAAGAAAATCGAAAGAAACATACATTAATAGTATCAGAATTAACACCATTAATTTTTACAATCCCACTTATATCCGAAAAATGTGCACTGATGATGGTACGAATCATCTGATGGATGTCCCCAAAATGCATTGTCTATAACCATCTGAACAAGACCAGATTTTAACTCAAAGTTATCAGTGCAGATGGGTGAGTATGCGATCGCCGAGTAATCTACATGTAGATCTGGCATAAAATAATTATAAATTGTCTTATTCTCCTCATCCATGGCTAAACAAAATAGATCAACCACTCTACGAATTGTCCAGCAAATTCAAAAACATGCAGAAAAACTCCAAGAACACAATTAATCACCTTATAACTCCACAAATATTGCCACAAATCACCGAAAACAAATACAAACAAAAATAAAATAAATTAACGAATAAAGAATAAACTCCTAAATTAAAATCGAATATTATCAGTACAATATTAATTGAATTAAAGGTCAATTTCCTGACAATAGTACCAAAAACTTGTTCGGGGTACATGCAAGGGCACGCGATCAAGTAAAATAAAACTGTAAGAATTACCGAGTATCTAATCTTCAGGAAATTGGTTAGGTTTAATTAATTAATTACCATACTTGCATCTAATTTTATTTAGGAACAAAAAAAAAAACGCTAAGTCATCAAACACAAGAATTAAAAAACTGGCGAAATAAAACAGTCCACAGGAATTGGAGCACAATTAAAGGGGCCGAGTTTAGGACACCAATCTCACCAATTGGGGCCACCATTGACATTAATGGGTTATTGAAGTTAATTAATTAATTTACTTGAGTCAAAAGGTGCAATTATCACGGAATCCTCCGTCGAGCTCATCCAATACTCAAGCATAATTAATTAAATCACATGTCCGTCTCATTAATTAATTAAGTTTGGCATTAATGAACCTTATCAGAGACCATAATTGATGATCTTATCACTGTCGTGTCCAAACATCAATTATTATGCAATTAAGCTCTAATTTATGCACACTTTGTCCAGCAATAACATAAATCAGCAAATCATCAATTCCTTGACCAAGGGATTCAAAGCATTAAACTTATTGCATAAAGGTAGATAAGCGAAATTAACTACAAAACCCCCAATTAATTTCAATTACATGGTCCAATGGCTTGATTAAGCCCTAAACACCACAAACTAATTGATATACATCAAAATTTAGTGCATTACAACCACAGTCCCACTAAAAGTAATCAATAGCAGCAAAGAAATACAAGGAAAACAGAGGCAACATCTGTTACGAGTCAATCCATTGCTCCCTCTACGATCTCCACAAACCTCGGGCGTCGGATCTTCAATAATTCCATTCCAATTCAGCCCCAAATCTCTTTAAACCGTCTTAAATCATGGATTAGGGTGTAAAACCACCAAAGTGGCTCCTCTTTCCATAATGAAATCACTAATTTTAACTTTGGAAATCGACACTAGCGTCGAGACAATGAAAACGACAGCGTTTCTCCTATGCGTGTGTAGGTAGCGGCGTGACACTACAAGCAGAGTCGAGACGCTATGGACGAAACTTGACTTCTCCGTGTTTTTGCAGCTTCGAGATGCCACAGTACTGCGTCTCGACACTCGCTCTCAGATTGGACACCATTTGTCTAGCTTCTATACACCATTTTTTAGGGTTTAGATACTATTCTATCGAGATTGCTTGCCCAATTTGAGTTCATTTCCATCCTTAGCCTCAATGTGCAACACTTTTTTGTTCAAAATTCAATATAGTTGCTTCAATATGGTAATATCCGCTCTATTTACTTTGTTTCCTGAAGTATAAGAGAAATCCACATAAAAGCTCATATTAAACCACAAACTAGCTAATAAATAGGCAATAATATAGCACTAAATTAGTGCTATCAGATACTCATATCCTCTATTCTACACGTATTGGCATTGCTCGATAGACTGTTCCTCCACACTCCTCGAACTTAATGCTGAAACCGAGGCGATTGACTGTTTGGCTCATGCAATAGACGATTTACTCAAAGCATTAGTTAACGAAGCCATTTGTACCTTAAGTGCACTCACCTCATCTATCTCATAGATGCCTGCAGTGGATTTCGAAGATGATGAACGGTCCAATGGCCATTGATAACTCATTGAGGCCATTTCCTCCAACAGAGCGCGTGCCTTGTCAGACTATCTTCACTAGGAAGCTCCCCCATGTACTGGTATCAAGAATGGTTTTAGTACTAGTAAACAAGCCATTAAAAAATAAGTGTACCTGCAACCAATCTGGATATCCTTACTGAGGGCACTTCCTCAACATCTCCTTATATCTTTTCAGCTCTCGTATATTTTTTCTCCATCGAGCTGGTAGAATGTACCAATCTCTGTTCACAGCTTCGTCGTCTTGGCTAGAGGAAAGAACTTAATTAGGAAGGCCTGGGCCAACTTGTCCCATGAAGATATGCTAGCCGACTTCATGGATTTGAGCCAGTTCTTTGTTTTTCTCTGCAATGAGAAAGGAAATAACTTCAGTCTAATAGCATCAGTACAAACCACATTTAACTTTACCATGCCACAGATCTCCAGGAAAGATATGAGATGTGAATGCAGGTCTTCTGATGGATGCCCTTTAAATGAGTTGTCCCGCGCTATTTGGATCAGCCCCGTCTTCAGCTCAAAATTATTCACCTGGATGGGCGTATGCACAATCTCATAATGGTCCGTTGGGAATACGAGATGGAAATAATAGCAAATCGACTTCCTCTCTTCCTCATTGCATTGTTCAGCCATAGTGACTCGGTTCTCCTTTTTCAACCTCCTACAAGTCCTGTCAAATTTCTAATCTAAAGGAAGAAGATTAACCTCCTTATCACTATGCATGAACATTAACGACCTCCTCAGAAAAACCAAACCAAACAAAAATAAACAGTAATAAGAAACGAAAAATCCATAAAAAGCACACAACCAAATATATACAAAAATTCCTAAACTAATTCCTCCTACTTTCTTCCTAATATCAATCAAATCAAAAGAACTCGTCGTTTTCCTGGCAGGGCTCTAAAAACTTGTTCGGTGTACATGGAAGAGAGCGCCTGATCGAAGTAATAATAAAACGACACAAGAGTACCGAGTATCGTATCCCATGAGGAAGCAAAATTGGAGTTCTTTCGAATAAATTGATTATTAAGAATAATTATTATTAGAATTATTTAGGAAAAATGCTAAAACAAAAGAATCCTTGGAAATAAATTCTACACTAGAAAGCAATAAAATAGTGGAGACAACAATTAAAGGGGAGTTTAGGGGATCGAACACACATTCAGACACAATTATGGTTAATTGGAATTGTTAATTAACCCTATCGAATTCATAAACCTCGAGCAAAAACGGTTGAAACCTTCTGTCGGTCTCAATCAAACATGCTCAATTAATTATTAACCCAAGTGTCATAAGCGTTAATTTAATTAATTGATTGAATTAAGTCCGCTCATCATTAGTCTCACCCGTCAATTGTTAATCTTATGTCACTTGGCAAAATTAGGGTGTTCGTTGAATTAATTTGGACCTAAATTTCCTTCTTCGAGCTTAATTCAAGACTAGAATCAACTAATTAATGATCAATTAATTAGAGGCATTAAACACAACTCAATCAAATGAATTCAAATAGGTCAATTAATTCCAATAAACTCCATTAAACCATAAAAGCAATCCTAAATGTGCTCTTCACCCCTAAACAACAAAATTCAGCCCAACATAGTCATTAAAACAGTACATCAAAACCATCTTTACAGCCCTATGAATTACAAAAAAGGAGAATAACGTAGAAATGAAATCTGTTGTTGTCGAATTACTGACTTTTGCTTAGAAATTTGTGCTTTCGAGCTTCAAGATACATGCACGAACACTCCAAATCGTCTTCCACATGTCTCAAAGAGGTAAGTTATCGCAAAAGAGGACTAAAATCCTAAAATGGTATCCCTCAAATAAGTCAAGAAACGAAGAATATATAGCTGCTATCGACACAACGTTGCAATGCGAGGGACAATGTTGCAACGCTACCCAAAACGCACCATATTACTTACATAAATGTGCCCTAAGCATCGCAGCGTTGCAACGCTTCTAATGGAATGACTTCAACACATGGCTTTCTAGCGTCCCAATACCACAAGGTAGCGTTGCTATGCTAGCTCTTGGGTTTGCAATACCAAATGAAACGTCTCAACGACATTCTAACGTTGCTACATTATCCCCTCAACCCTAATTTATTGTGCTGCCTTATTCTTCATACTTAGCTTCTCAAATTGCTCCATTTTAGCTCTATATTCAATACATAACTCCAAAATCATCAATTTCGCTCCCAATTGCTCGGTTTCCTAAAACCCATAAAATATTCTCAAAAAAGCTCACTAATTCAACATCAAACTAGCTAATAAATGGGCATAAATATAGCACTCAATTAGTGCTATCAACAGCCTCATTCCTTTATCACCTGAACTTCCTTTTCGCACTTAGGCTCATCTTCTTCCCTAATCTCACAAACTTGATCTCGACATGGTTGAACATCCCTGAGATCATCATCACTATCCATTTCAATTACCTCAAAACTCCCTGCCTCAGTAATGTCGATAAATTGTTGCTCTTGTAGTCTCTCCAATATTATCACTTAATCAGCCAATTGGATAATATGATTACCCAGGCTCTTCATCTCAGCTCTAGTCTCCTGCTGAAACTGGAGATTTTCCTACTGAAATTGAAGAATACTATTAGCAATATCCCAAACTATATCCTCTAAAGACATAGCTGAGCTGGAAGTCTAAGCTTGGGTAGGAGTAGGTCTGGTGATATTTTGACGGCACTAGTCTTGCTGCTCTTCCTAGTTTTCATTACCAAGGTTGGACTAATCCTCTATTCTTGACTATAGTGATCATAATGAGGCTCGTAGTCCACTTGATAATGGCTAGAAAATCCTCCCATGGTGCTAGCATTTTGAATGAAACCTCTTTGCAACTAAAGGCATGCTTCAATAGGGTGTTAATTCAGCATGCCTCTATTGCTTATCGTTGCCCTACAACCATTTGAAAAACCAAAGAAGTTAATTCAGCAAGTTGACCTTTAAGATCACTTACCTCATCAACCTGCAAAGTACCTCCACAGCTTATGCCTAAAACTGTCGAGAATGATCTACCATTTAAAATCAGCTAAAAACAAAACAAGAAAAACACAAAGGGGAAATGTTTTTTTATTTTTTTACGACAAAATCAACATAGAGAAACTAATCAAGTAGTTCTCTGACAATGGGGCCAAATTTTTATGCGGGCTGTCGAGACCTGTCAAAATTAAAATAGTCAATCGTAGCTACTTGCAGTACTAGTAGACTGGGTCGAACATGGGGAACCAATAATTAATTTACTCTCGTTAAATTTTCTTTAAAATTGGAACCGGGGGGTTAGCTAAAAACAAAACGATCTTACCAAGCACCAATTCGGAGTCCATCGGGTTAACTTTGTAATGTTGATCATTGAAAACTCAATTTAAACACAATTTCGTAACTAAACACTCAATCGACTTAGCCGAAAAATCGAAAAAGCCTCACTAGGGTCCCCTAATTTAATTAATCCGATAAAGCATCCAAATTAATTCTAAATTAATTAATTAGTTGGGCACGATAGTGTTCTTTACTAATTAATTAATAGCTTTAGGGATTGATTGAGACGTCCTAATTAAACTGGATAGCAAAATTTAATTAAAACACTCTCTTAATTCTAAGGCCTATCATGCAAGCTATGAATTTGAGAAAAAACCTCTAAAATCACACACACGAGCTGGCCTAATTACTACTAAAATTAAGCAAGAGTTCATGATAATTACAGATCACAAACGTCATACATAGCGGAATGAACACACAAGCATGATTAAGACGTTAATCTAATCTAAACAAGCATGCTCATATTTGGTACAAGAATTAAGAGATAATTAACTACTGAAATTAATGGAAAACCCGATGAACCTTGATAGGACGTATAAAGCTTTATTTAATCACACTTAACTCTTGTTAGTTTGATATTTTTTTATGTGTTTTCATGTTTATTTTGTAGGGATTCGAGCAAAAGACGTATTTGGAGACTCTATGTCGAATAACAATTCAAACGAGCCAAACCGGAGGTCATTCGGACACCTGAGCAAAAAGTTAGAGCAAAATTACCAAATCTGTCTAGGGAGCAGCGTCTCGACGCCGCTCGACTCCGCTCAATGCCATGCTCAACGCTGCGGTTTGGCATGCTCAACACTACTTAACGCTAAGCTTCTGTCTTTGCTCGACACCACTCGACGCTGCGGTTTGGCTTGCTCGACGCCGCTCGACGCCACACGTACGAGCAGTTTTTCTTTCCTTATTTGAGAGGGCAGCGTCTCGACGCTGCCTAAGCCCTATTTATAGCACTTTTTCACTTTAGGTTAGGGATCTTTTTTTTGGCCTTTTGGCCTAGACATTTTTAGAGTGTTTTTAGACTCATTTTCTCTTTTCTCCTTAGACAATAATGGTATCAAATTTTATCACGATGCTCGGCTAAACTTCGCGTTTCCAGTTCAGAGGTCGGTTGTAATCAATTGCAACATTGTGAGGCTTGAACCTTAACTTAGTTTTCTTTCAATTGCAAGTATTCTTTGATTCCCGTGTTAATTTTATAAGTATGTATTTTGATTAAATTGACGCCTTAATCACTCTACATATTTTATTGCTAATCATGATCATGTTCCGTAATTGTCATGTTGAATGAACCGGTAACATTAGAATTATCACATGTGTATGTTTTGTGGGTTTCCATATTGCATGGCTTGCATGTTTAATTCTAGGAATTAAAGAAGCTTCTTAATTAGGTGAAACTTGTTTTACCTGATTAGTTGTCTTGGTCGTTCCAAGGTTCGTAATGCCTTTATCTAAATAATTTGGAGCGGTTTCGTCAAAATTGTTTAGGTAATTAGCGTTAACTTGACGTTCGTTAGAGTTAATGAATTTAGAGAATTTGCACTTTTTGGGGTTTCCTAATAAGTTGACCAAGTACTTGCATGGTTAAGTTTAAATATTTTGAATGCCTATGATCAATGTTTGCAATTGAATAGAACCGCACCTCTGAATTGGAACTTGGTAAGATTTGATCTATCTATATCTATATTGCTTATGTTTTATTTTATTAATAAAAAAACACAAAACCCCCATTTTTATTTGTTTTCTCCTTGGCAAATTTAATTTGAGAAATTACTATTCGGTTCCTTGAGATCGATCCGGTCCACTCAATGCTACAAGTAGCTTAGGATCGGTTTATAAATTTTAATTTGACGAGCCCTCTGATAATTCTCAATCATGAGGATTATTTGGCCTTTAAACTTAGTTATATTTGTGATTTTTATTCATATTATTTGATGAAAAATAAAAAAAATGCTTGAATTTAATCACATGATTGATGGAAGACCTTTAAATTAAGTAAGTTGAGAAAAGAAAACAAAAGAAGAAAAAAATTCACACTTACTTAATGTTTTGATGCAGGATTTTCATGGAATGCAACTGCAGTGCAATTGCTATGCAATTGCAATCTGGGAGAATCTGGAATTTAAGTAAAAAACGAGAATTTCGGGATTTTGAAGGAAATTTGACCCACGAATTCAGCAAGATGATTAGCCATGATTGTCCATCAACCAAGAGGGAAACCCTAGCATGAGATCCCTATAAATATTGAACAAAGAAGCCGAACAAAGGGAGCTCGATTGGAGAAGATTTTAGTTTATGTTTTTTTTGGGTTTTCTTACTTTCTGCAATTTTTCATTTTTAGTTTTTAGTTGCTGTTTTGTTTTAATTTCTTGTAGATCTCAGTCCGAATCTCTTCCTCAATCCCATCACAACAAGAGTTGGTATTGGCTATAAACAAATTCTTGTTGATTGAGCACGATTTTTGGAGGAAAGTTTGTTTCGTTTTGGGTTTTGTCCCCGACAGTAGCAATTTTGTATTCATTTTCTGGATTTTATTTTTCCATTGTTCTTCCTCTTAACATCCAGAATCCTTTTCTCAATCCCATTCACCTAAGAATTGGGGATGGTTATGGACAACGACTTGGTTCGATTGAGATACGGAGAATGGGTTTTTAAGATGGTTGAAGTTTTGATTTCTGCACTTTGAATTTCTGTAATTGGGTTAGAGTAGCTACTGTTTTATCTTGTAATTTCAGCAACCTTACTTTCTGTTATGGAACTTTGATTACAACTTTGATTACAGCTTCTCAATTTAAGTATTTGGTAATTTTATTCTCTGCAATTTGAACACTTGGGAGCCTACTGGAATTCGGTTTTTGCCTATATATATTTGCAAGTTTCTTCAAATTTTGAGCTACTGGTTCTTATTTTCAATTTTCCGTGAGTTAATTTGTATTTTGAATTCTTAGAATTGTTTCTTAAAACTACTTACTTGCATTGCATTTGCAACTTGATTGCATTATTTACTTTGATTTTTCCAATGAATTCCTACAATTCTAATTTACTGTTTTCAATTTATTCCATCATGAAGAGCTAAATTTCCTTTGGGATTCAAGTTTGTGAATGCCCTAGAGGAAAGATGTAAAGCTCGAAAATAAAAACAATCTAGCTAATTCTTGAACTCTAGTTTGCTTTTGGTGAGTTAATTGTTAGGTAAACCTAGTTGGCCATCTAGTGTTGCTTGCCAAGCTATAACTTAATACCGAAAGGGTTAAGGGAAGCAGATGTCGCAAAAGCAATGGAGGAAAAGGCTTAGACATAAGTCTGAAACATCGACCCTAGACATAGGGCGAGACTCCAAAACCACTAGAATTGTGCGCAAAAATATCTAAGTTAGATTAGCCATAGAAATATAGGTTTAATCACTTAGCCTCCTAAAGATACTTCATAGAAGGTCGAATAGGAGTTGAATTCGGTTTACTTAGTTCTTGAGTTAGCTACGATTGCAATTGCTTTCTTATTGCATTTTCTTTCCAAAGGGGCATTAGCAACTTGAATCCCTTTTCATTTCCATTGATTTTTCAAACAAATTTTCTTTTAGTCAAAACACCCCTAAAATCATTTTCACCCTCGGTTACTTTAAAATTGAAAATTGTCAACGATTTGTGCAAACTAAAATTCTTTTTATTAAACCCCGTTCCCTTGGGTACGATACTCTGGAATACTTCCAGTTTCTTTATTACTTCGATCACGTGCACTTGTGTGTAGCGATAAGCACCAACCACCCTCGACAAGCTCACATCAAACCTCCAAATTGGTGTCGATAATCTAGCCGACCATCGAAATAGCGAAGCCGACTCCATGGTTAGATAAAATAAAAAAAAAACTCCTAAATCTAAGCTAAAAGACTAAGAACAATAAATAGGGAATTAAAAATGGTCTCAAGACGGTTGAGGAAAACTCAAGACGAATTGACTTAAATAAAAATTTCCTTGTATAGTGCATGCGGTAGCGTCTAGATGCTGGGAGTAACGTCAACACGCTTCTAGAGTTTAGGGCAGTGCATCAGCAGCGTCAAGGTAGCCTTTGTGAAACTGATCCGTACTAGCGTCTAGACGCTGAAAGTAGGGTCTAGACCCTACCCTGCATCCTAACATACTGCCTTTTGCAGCATCTTGACACCTCTTATGGCGTTCAGACGTTGTCACCTTGGACAAAAAAGCTTGACTCTTCAATTCTTTATGCGTCAGTTGTTCATTTAATATCCAATTTGCTTTATTTTGATCTTGACTTGCACTCTAAACGGCTCCAATTGCTCGATTTCCTGTAAAATGATCATTAAAGCATCAAATTCATTCGAACTAGCTATAAATTAAATAGATAAATATACCACTTTTATAGTGTTATCACTTATGGCTTTTCTCTTTGCATGCATGGTTCTGCGATCATAAGTTAAAAAATTAATAACTTTGAAAGCATTGAAGCTTTAATTCTTAAATTATCAGAATGTTCATTGCTTATAACTGTTTCTCTTAACATGGCATAATTTCATACGAATATGATCAATAAACGCACAGAACAATGCTCTCAAAGCAAGAATAATCTAGTTCTGATATAGAATAACTTGTATTTCTAAATGTTATCAGTCACTCGACGTCATGAACTCCTCTAAATCAATGACCATCAACCAATCAAAATCGAATGATGGATTTTCGACTTTTGTTTTTGTCCAAAACTAACGTTGACCAACCGATGCTCACCCCTATCATTTAAGGAATTAGGACTTACAATGCTTGACGTGGCTAAGTTTCAAAATTAAAAAATATAAATAATAATAATTTAGAAAAACTCTCTCTCTCTCATCTCAACCCACACTCTTCCCTCAACTTCGACGCCTGCACACCCTCCTTCTTACTAGCACCCCTCCTCTCCTCCTTCTTCTTAGCCACCATCGCACGCCACCTTGGGAAAGCCAAATTTGAAGACGAAGAAGCAGGATAACACAAAGAAGAAGAAGATGAAGAAGTAGAGAAGCAAAAGAATAAGAAGATGATGACAAGACCCACCACTGTAGACCCTTTCACCCACTATGCCTCCATTTAGATTTGAAAAATTTTCAGATCTAGAAAAAATTCCAAATTTGTTGCCCCTCCATTTAGATATTGTTGGGGATGACCGACTCTCGACAGATGTGCACATTTATATGATATTGTCCACTTTGGACATAAGCCTCATGGCTTTATTTTTTGTTTTACCCAAAAGGCCTCATACTAATAGAGATAGTGTCTCTCACTTATAAACTCATGATCTTCTCTCTATCTAGCCAATGTGGGACTTTGGTTGCACTCCCAACAATCCCAACAGATATGAACATTTTTTAGATCTGAAAATTTCCAAATTTAGGGCAAGGAGAGAAGAGAAGTTTAGACACCATTGCACGCCACCCTGGGAAAGCCAGATTCATAAAAGAAGTATAAGAAGACAAAGATGAATAAGAAGATGATGAAGACTAAACCAACCACATCAGACCCCTTGGCCCACTACGCCTTCATTTAGATTTGAGAAATTTTCAAATCTAGGAAAAATTCCAAATTTGTTGCATCTCCATTTATATATGAACATTTTTTAGATATGAAAATTTTCAAATTTAGTGGGAAGATAAAAGAGAAGGTTTAGCCACCATCGCACGCCACCCTGGGAAACCATATTCAAAGAAGTAGGAGAAGACAAATAATAAGAAGAATAAGAAGATGACTACGACTAAACCCACCACTTAACTCACTACGCCTCCATTTAGATTTGAGAAATTTTCAGATCTGAAAAAATTTCCAAATTTGTTGCACTCAATTTAGATATGAACATTTTTTAGTTCTAAAAATTTCCAAATTTAGTAGGAAGAGAAAAGAGAAGAATTCACGGGGAAGAGAGAGAGGAAGGTGTAGTGGCCGGCGAGGGTGGGACAACGACGATGGTGGGCGGCCGCCGGTGGGAGTAGGGGTACTTGGGAGGAGTAGGAAAGAACATTTCTTTTTTTAATCTTTTTTTAAAGAAAAATTTAAGATTGTTGACACATCATCATTAAATTTAGGTTAAATTAACAAAAATACCTCTGAACTATGGAGTTGATTTCAATTATACCTCTGAAGTTTAAAAAGTTTCATTTTAACCTTTGAACTTCGAGGTTTGTTTCAAAACAACCCTTGAAGGTTTTTTCCGTTACATTTATGGACGAAAATTGACGTATTTGCATATGTTTTGATTTTTTTTTCAATTTATATGTTCACATAAGCAACAATATAAATGCAAAACATCATTTTCCGTCCATAAATTTAACGAAAAAAAAAAGCCTTCAAGGGTTGTTTTGCAACAAACTTTCAAGTTCAAAGGTTAAAATGAAACTTTTCAAAGTTTAAGGGTATAATTGAAAGCAACCCTATGGTTCAAGGCTATTTTTGATAATTTAACCTTAAATTTAACCTAATGTTCAATTAATAAAATAAAGTAATTCATAAATCTTATAGAATAAAGCGTATAATTTTAAAACGTAAAGATGAAATAAAACTATTATTCAAACCTCATAGACCAAAAATATAAGTTTTCGATTGCTACACCATACCATCAACCTTTCTCCAAAATTTGAACGTCCATACGATTTGAAGAGTGAAACAAAAACAACACTGACGTCTCCATGGCTCGTCCACAAAACGTCATATCTTTCTGACAAAAAAAAGACAAGAAGAAGAAAAACAAAACTTTATCCGTCCCTTGTAATTCTGTACCTAAGAAGGTTATTCTGGCCTCATTCATGAACAAAACTCACCCCCCCCGAATCAAGTTTATTCTCTTTCCGACGTTTATACACGTGCGGATCAGGCCTTTGTCTGGGCTTCTTCCACTTTATAGCTTTAACAATTTGGTTTTTTAAATATTCTTTTTCATTTGCTGGAGCATTTATCTTCCTTTCTCGCTCATGATGCTCAAATATCAATAATTTTTTTCATTTTTTCTAACCCAAGCTTATGGCTTGCTCCGACTAATTAAAACACTAACTTTCACTTTGGTTTCAAATAATATTTTGAGTTTACTAGGAACATAGCTGGCTTGGCTCTCAAAATGCTTTCAAATTAGATTAGATACATACCTGTTGTTTGATAATCATTGTACCCCGTTTTATAACTAGTGTTTTAAAAAAGGCATTTTTAACTATTTGATTTTTAATAATTAAGCTTATGAACACTCTTTATTTTTACCTAGGTTTGAAAACTAAAAAAAGTAATTTTTAAAAACTTGTTTTTGATTTTAGAATTTGGCCTAGAGTTCAATTGTTTCCTTAAAACATATGAAATTTATTGTAAAAAAATTACAAGAAAACAAGCCCAATTTAAAAAAACCAAAAACTAAAAAGGAGGCATTTGACTCCCCTGAGTTGAGTTGAGTTGAGTTTTAAACCCAATGCATAGTTTGGCCCACAGAGAAATTAACTCCCCATAAAAAAAAAAAATCTACTCTACTGACTTGCTATAGTGTTAGGATATTAACTCTACTGACTTGCTACAGTGTTAGGATATTAACTCCACCGACTTGTACAATAACTCTATTAACAAATTTTATCACCGCTTCTCAAATGATCGGCGACCTTCTCTGGCCACCGGCGGCCACCTCAGGCAACCCCACGACCACTGTCGGCAACTGGCCGCATATGGCCACTGCCAACTACCTTTTGCAACAATCGACGACAATCGTTGGCTGCCATATCCGACAAACTGGCAGTACTGTTTTCGGCGACTATGCCGACAACAATTTCTATTGACCGAAAACACTCCCATGGTTCAAAATAATATGAAATGCACATGTACTTAGTTAGTATGACTCTCTGCTCCAATAATCTTTTGTCGGATTTACGAACTCAACCCATTGTTGTCCATTACTTATATTTTGTGAACCATAATTATGTTTTGTGAATCATGTAAATAGGCCCTTGATGACCTACTAATATTTTGTGAATATTCCACTCCTACATGACACTAATGTTGAAATATATTATCGTTTTCTTGTTGTATTTAAAAAGTAAAATACTTGCATTCTCTTTTCCAAACATGTTCAATTTAGTACATGTGTTTAAACAAGTGTAAACAAACAATGTTCGTTTGCAAAAAAAAAAAAAAAAGAATACGTAATGGTTAATGTGTTAAAAAAAAAAACTCTCTCATAATGAAGACCTTATTAGTAATTGAAACAGGTCACAGTAAGGTTCTCATTTGTAAGTTTCAAAGAAGTTCAATGTGTGTTTAGAAAATGAAACCTTAGATTTCTATATTTTGATAGAACTTCAATTGGTGCCTAAAGACACAAAAAAATACAGATACGTTGTCTTTTTTTCCAATCATCAATTGCTATTTGTTGTTATAAAGAATGCAACATTTTATTTTTATAAATTGAAAGAAGTTCAATGTGTAATGAAAATATTTAATTTCTATAAATTGAAAGAGTTCAATGTGTAGCAAAAAGAGAAAACGAGGCTACATTGCCTATAGTTTGGAAGGAAGTCAATTTCTAAAAAAATAAAGATAAAGAATGATATTTTCTAAAAAAAGATAAATGTTGAAATATATTGTTTTTTTGAAGTGGACATTCAAATTCAGTGTT
The DNA here is from genome assembly GCA_033996785.1 of Trichosanthes truncata. Taxonomy (NCBI): domain Eukaryota; kingdom Viridiplantae; phylum Streptophyta; class Magnoliopsida; order Cucurbitales; family Cucurbitaceae; genus Trichosanthes; species Trichosanthes truncata. The sequence continues at coordinate 35,335,918 of JAWPNB010000009.1, read as the reverse complement.
GGAAAGTTGGAAAAATATGTTTCTACAATTCGATTGGAAAAAGTAAAAATAAAGGAAACAAAAACAGTCAGCTGAAAACCAATCTGCTTCATATTTCAAAAAATCACACCAGATACCCCTAACAACTCAACTCAACTCTGCACCTTGAACAAAGACTTTTTGACTCAACTCAATCCAACTCTACACTCCAAACACAGACTTCTGAACTCACTGACAAACTAACTCTGCCCAACTCAACTCAACTCTGCGCGCCAAACGCCCCCTAAATGTTTATCAAACGAGGCCTTGATTTTTGATTTTTGGTTTTTTCAAATTAAGCATATATACATCACTTTCACTTATGGGTTTCTTTGGTTTGTTATCTACTTTTTACAAGTGTTTTCAAAACCCAAGCCAAGTTTTGAAAACTAAAAAAAAAAAAAACTAGTTTCTAAAAACTTATTTTTGTTTTTAAAATTTGGCTAAGAATTCATATGTTTCCTTACAAAAGATAAGAACCATTGTAAAGAAAATTGAGAAAACCAGCACAATTTTAAAAAACAAAAAAACTAAAAACAAGATGGTTATCGAATGGGGCCTACATATTTCCCTTTCTTCTTTTTATTTTTTTATGAGAATTCATAATCTTGTTGTCTACTAAATCATGCTTGGATTAGGGATATATTTTAGTTTGATTCATTTTCTGGTACTGATTTAGTTTTTAACTCAAATATTTACTGTAAATTTCTATTTATTTTAGTATCATCATTTATGTGATTTTTAGTGTGGGAGCCTAAGAATAATCCTTTTGTAACCACCTGACTTCTTAAACTGGATTCGTAAGGTCGCTACCACATGCATGCAAAAAATAAGGGCTTTTGAAAAATTAAAGTGGAAGCATTTCATTAATAAACCCAATAAAAAATCAAGACACTTTGAGTTCGGGATCCCAACACAGAGTAAGTTGTAAAACTAAATAAATAAAGAGCATTTGAATAAATAAAATAAATAAATAAATAACCAAAGAAAAAGTCATGAAACGAAGAGTTTATTCTAGAATCCTAGGGATTATGGTCCATTCCTATCTCCATAGCATTGCCAAGTTGAACGCCCTCGCCACATGCCTCGTAGGTCTATGCACCATCCGAAAAGGAAAGTAAAGTAGCATGAGTAAGTATAAAAATACTCAGTAAGTAATCCCACTTGAGGGGTTGAAACTTCAAATACTTACGCATAGTCGAAGTGCTAAAATATGTGGGGTCCTAACTTAATATAAACATTAGGTGCTGATGCCTAAAAACCTTTAATTGAGAACATAGTGATTTCCTATCTAAGTGAACAATTAACCTATCCCCAAGCTAGACCAACTATGATATTATGAGTGACAATATGTAAGGAAAAGCACCACTAAAGGTTAGTTGGCGGCCCCATAGTAGAGTTAGACGTTTCACATGAAGGGCGTGATCCCCAAGCTGTAAACATGGAACATCCATGGGATCATACATGAAATCATACTCAGAAGCATTCAAGGAAACATACATGACATGAGGAAGGTAAGTGTCACTAGCAATTAAGGTCTTAGGCTAATCACACATTTAAGTAAGACCCTCATGAAATCATACATGAGCCTTAAGCATGAACATCATTTAATTAAGGCCCCTAACTATGCTTAAAAAAACTTACATCTATGAGCAGTCCATTCCAAAATCAAACCCCTCAAAATCCTCATGCTAAACGCACGTAAGCAAATCTAAAGCTCAAGAAAATTATAGATAACAAATAGGTCAAACTCAACATGCTTCAAATACATAAAATTAGGTCATGCTTATCAAATCACAACCTTAAAAAAATATGGATAATATTATCCAAGACCGTAAAGAGGGTTTGGACCAATTGGCTACTTACCTTAAAAAGTGACCACAAAGAAAACTTGGCTCTTTCAATAAACGTTCTTGCTTAATCTGAACAATATCTAACATTAAACACAAATAACAATTCCAATCCAGAGACTAAATTCTTGAGGAACAAGAACTTACTCACATAAAATGCTCAAAAGGAACACCTAAGCAATTCTATATCCAATGTCGACCTCAAAACTTAACCAAGCAGCCCCAAATCTACATAGAACATTTCCAAAGGTCAGAGTTTCCATTCTAGCATTTAACCATGGGTCCAATTAGATTTAGAATGAACATTAATCACTGGACCTTAGCAAAAACGAATCCAAAAGTTTGCTAGTTTGACTTGGTACAAGCTTGGTTTTACAGATCCAGACTCCAAACGCAATGGGTAACCTGAAATAGAGTCCAATCCATCATGGGTCACACTCGAAACTCAAAAACAACACAACCCTTTGCTAAAAATGCACTATACCTTACCTAATGAATTTGGAATCAATGGGCTGTGGGCATTCGAATCTAGGCTTGATTGGAGTGTGGGTCACATGATTGAAGCGATTTGAGGGACAAATCGTGTGAATCTATTTGCTGGAACGTGAAGTGCAACGCCAATTCGAACATTAGGTCAATGCATTGTCGTTGCCACCGAAACGTGCCTAAAGTTTTCGCCTGAACGTAGTATGAAGGGTAGTTGTCAACTACTATTGTACCAAAAAGGTCATTTGCGACTGCACCGCACTAGAGGTCAAGCTGCAAATCGCTGGATCTGATGTCGAAGAAGAGGAAAACGCCACCAACAACTGTTGGAGTGAATGCGGGAGCTAGGCATACGCCATCGCTGCTTTGCTAGAGAAGACACCAGAGAAAGATAGCATTGTGCACCTGCTCGCTGGAAAATGCTCGTCGGTGTGGGATGTAGCTTCACACTCGAGGGAGAAGAAGAATTCAAAGAAGAATATTTTGGTGAGGTTGGAGGAGACGACTGTGAGAGGAATAAGGAGAGGGAAAGAACGAGCTTAGGGTTTTGTCCTTGTTTTCTCTATTCTTTTTTTTTTACAAACCTATATGAAATCACCATGAGATCGTAAATAGACATTTTTTCTTTTTTTCGAACACCAAAAGAATCTTAATTAAGTCCAAATCTTTCAATTCTCCTCTTTTCTTCAAATCTCTTAATTCCAATTATGCCCCAAAATTGAAACAAATAAAACATTAGCTTAAAATTTATTTCGAAATTGAGAAATAAATCCTTACCTGGAATTGCGGGGCGTTACACTTTTGATCTACCACTCTATATTATCACATTACAAATTATTATTTTTTTAGACATTTCATGATCGCACCAATGCATGTCATGCACTGATGTCATGCATCGTGGTCATGCACTGATGTCATGCACTGATGTCATGCACCGTGGTCATGCATTTGGTGCATCTTTGATAGTCCAAGTCAAAAAGGTTGAGTTGAAACTTAAAAGTTAGACATAACATGGGAATTGAACTAATGAATGATAACTTTGCATAATGTGTTCCAAAGAAAAATACGCCAACTAAATAAAATAATCAAAGTGGGTGTGATCCAAAAATATTTGATAGATAGGGTGGAAAGAATACATTTGAAAATTTTATAGTCATCTCTTATTTTCAATATATATTAATTTCTTTAGTTGGGCGTGTTTAGCTCATAACTTGAAGCAAAATGTTGAACTAGCTAGCTTTTGTTGTTGTGAAAGTAGAATATATAAGGAAAAAAGAAACAATCAAGTTTTAAAAACATAAATAACATTAAACGATACCAATTGAGGTGACCTAGTCATGCAGTGAGAAATTCGTGGAAGATGTCGAGATTGTATCTTACATGTTGTGTAAGTAAAGAATAAGGTGAAGCTGCATTAAATGAGTTTAGCCTTCATTTAGTGAGAATCCATGTTCAAATCTATTTTAAGTCAAGAATATGTCTTTACTAAAGTAAAGTTGCAGTCAATGAAATAAAATTTCAGATAATAGAATCAAGAATAACGAATAAAATAAAGCTTCAATTAAGAGAAGGCATATTTCATCTATGGAAGTAGGATTGAAACTACTTCAAGAGAATTCTAATTTATCCATGGACAAAACCGTAGAATCTGTTTTTTTAATGTCATTTTAGTTTTAAACCCTATATTTACTTTATTAGGTTACTTTTACTTAGCTCCTGGTTATAGATGTCTTGAATTGTTTTGTGAAAGTTTCAACTTTCTAAATTTTCCTATAGAGATAATGTATGGACTTTTGTGAGTTTGTTCAAAAAAGCTAAATATTGACCAATATTCACCTTTGTAACCGGATTTGGATTTTTAAATGAAGGTTGAGAGCCCTTTGAACTAGCTGTCTCTTTTCATTCAAAAGCTAACTTGCTATTGAGGATCCCACATCTGAAAGATGAAGTGACCTCACAATTTATAAGATATATGAGTTACTCCTCCCATTGCCAATTGGTTTTGAGACGGAACCCCATGTAATCTTAAGTTGGTATCAGAGCTCATTTAAACCCAAACGGGTATTCGATCCCAAAAATAAAAATAATAAAAATAAAAATAAAAATAAAAATAAAAGAAATAAAATTAGGATCCGATTCAAGAATGGTGAACCCAAAGAGGCACCATTTAACCCAAACGGGTATTCGGTCCAATACAAACCCAAACGGGTATTCAGTCAAAAATAAATAAATAAATAAAATTGGATCCGATTCAAGAATGGTGAACCCCAAAAGAGGCACCCCATCTCGAGGGGGCATATTGAGGATCCTACATCTGAAAGATGAAGAGTGACCTCACGATTTATAAGATATATGAGTTACTCCTCCCATTGCCAATTGGTTTTGAGATGGAACCCCATGTAATCTTAAGTCTTGCAACTTATGATAGTTTGCATGTTGAGATTCATTCAAGATTTCTTGCCTCAAGATATTAGATTATACAAATTCAAATATTAAAATTGATTTCAAATATGTGCTTGTGATTTAAATATTTTATTAGTACTAGGGTTATGCGTATATCGAGGGTTATTAGATTCAACTGTTTAGGCTTTCATGAACTTAAATGTTAAGATTATAAATAGGTTCAATTACAAATTTATGAGATTTTATCAAACTAAATTCTAACTAGGACCAAATTTGTAAGTTAACCTTATACATATTTTTTGAAAAACTTACAACACTTGAAATGCAAATTACAATTCAGAGATCGAAGAGGCAAAAAAAAAAAAAAAAAAAAAAACCCATAAACAATATATAGAAAATTATTCATACATCAGGCCTAGTTCAAGTGAGTCGAACAATGAGAGTTTAGCGTTCAGCTTCTAAGATACGGTTTTGATAGATCCTTTTGATGAACTTTTCAGCTTTTTTGTCAATACCCGGCACGGCAACCCAATTGTGACGTTTGTCCTCGTCGCTCGGCCACACCTTATTTAGACTTGACCCGTCGTCCCGAGTGGCGTCACTACGGTCGTAACAATCTCTTTTTCTACCATTTTTGGATATGAAAAGGTTGCAGATTGAAAATGAAGAGTGAGGCTTCTTCTGCTTGTTGTTTCCTCCCATGGTGTAGTGGGTGTTCGGTAAGAGCAATTATTTGCAGAAAATGAAGTGCGTTGTGTGAGTGTTGGTTTGTAGTGGGAAGGTAGGGTTTCTATTTATAGTACAAAAAAAAAAAAGCCTACGCTTTGAGCTGTGAGTAAATAATTATTCATAGTGTCGGGATAACTACACTTTTTCTTTCCTCCACTTATGAGAAACGATAGGGAAAGAATCCTTTGTTAGACTTGGAATTCCAACTTATCCTACGGCCAGTATAACAAATCATAGTGTTAACGTTTTTTAACTAAACACATAATTATTTTTTTTTTTAATTTAATATGGGACGGTGGGGATTCAAATTTCTAACATCTTGGTCAAGGGTATATGCCCTAACTGATTGAGTTATGCTACGTTGGAAATTACATTTATATTTATAAATATAAAAAGTTATTGATATTAACTTATATTTGGTTAAAGCATACAAAATTACTCCTAAAATTTTGGATAAGATTTCAGTTATGCTATTGAACTTTCTAAACTTCCAGTTTTACTCTTAAACTTTAAAGCTATTTCAAAACAATCTTTTTCTATGAAGCCAACAATGGACCAAAAGGAAGTGAAGGTATTACGAAGTAATAGAATGATGCATGATTTTATAAAATGGTTATAGCAGGAGCAAAGATATCTATAAGTGCGAAAATTGTTAAGGAAAAAAATCTCAAAAGCATTGTGTCTTCTTGAAAAGGAAATGTATCATATGAAAATGAAAAATATTTACCTAACCAAAGTACTACAAGAAATATACATCGTGAGTTTTCTTCTGATTTTCATAAGGGACATGTATTGGATCCTCCATTTATAAGACCAAACAGAATATCAAATGTGAGATTGAAAAACTACATGGAAAAGTGATAAGAAGAAGAATGAAGTGTCTGGGGAAGGAATAACAATTATCTAGGTAGTATTCCTCGTTTTTTTTTTCTTTTATATACTACAAGAAAAAATGGATACAATAGCTAACGAAAAATGCTATAATAGATTTTTTATAGCTTTTTTTCGAAAGTCTTGACAGCCCATTATTAAAAGTCTTAGACTTTCTATAGCGTTTTTTATAACCATAATGGATGTTAATTATAATAGAGTATGATGGTATAGAATATATACACTGATAGGAAAACATTTTATAGCATTTGTTATTAAACTATCTTTAACATATAATAGCTTTTGCTTAACGCTATCTTTAACATATAATAGCCTTTTATAAAACATATAATATCCTTTTTCAACACTATCTTTAACATATAGTAGTATTTTCATAACGCTATTATAACAAACTTATATGATTTTTCCTCATTACTATGATTGTTGTGGTAGCCCTTTCACAGCATTCATTTTTCGCTATGTAAATTATGTAATAGCATTTACTCACAGGGGCACACCCATATACTAATGTTTGTGGGGCTGACAAATTTGTTCGGTGTCACGCAACCGCACCCGATCAAGTAGTATATAACGGTACGTACTACCAAGTATCGAATCCACAGGGAATTGAGTCAGTATAATTCAATTAACTATTGCACTTAATCATATTTAATTTTATTTAGGAAATCAAATATTGGAAGACCGTGCAACAAAATAAAAAAAAAGCAATGAAAGAATACGAACGAGAGCGTAATTTAATCGGGGCTTAACTTATGGCGTTAATCTCACCTAATGGATCGACAAATAAAATGAACAAGACTTTGCCATTAATTAAGCATATTACTTGAATCTAGAGGGTGTAAAATTCATGGAATTCTTTGTCAAGCTCATCCTGTTCTCGAGTGCAATTAATTAAATCACGTGTCTGTCTTAGTAACTACAAACACTCGACATTAACTACCCTCATCATCGATCCTAACTATTATTTTTACCACTTCCATGTCCAAACATCAATTATTATGCAATTAAAGCTCAAATTCATACATTCTTTGTTAAGAAATTGTATAAATCAACAGCTCAATCAATCTTTGATCAAGGAATTAATAGCATTAAGAACATTGCATGAAAGTCGTTCTACTTAATCACTTACAAACTCTTAATTAACTACAAGTAAAATGTCCAAAGACTTGATTAAGCCCTAAACTAATGAAATTAATCAAAGAAAATCATAATTCAGAATAGCACACTCATGATCCAACAATATATTTGTTAAAAAAAAGGAAAATCAAAGAAAAATAAAGGAAACACCGTTGCGCGTTGATCATTCGCTCCTGCTACAATCTCCGTGAATCCCGAGCGTGGATCTTCAATCTACCCACTCCAATTTTTCCTTGATCCTCCCCATTCTATCTAAACTTCTTTTTTATTTTCTTTTTCAAACATTCTCTCTCTTTTATTCTTCAATTTTTCCACTGCAAGCAAATAAACATTAAACTCCTAAGTACAACATTACCAACGATCATGCAAGATCACCTTCTAATCAAACCTTAAGCCTATCGAGGTGACAACAAACTTCAAAAGACTATAACCCTATTCTACGCTTTCACAACCTATCATAGATAGGCATAAAGTACTCCACATATGCATGGGATGAACAAAAAAAATTTACAAACACCTTAAAATCAAGGGCATGCTCACCAACATCCAACAATTTGATCAACACAATATTTAAACATGTATCCTTGGATGTCCTAATCACAAGCTTGCAATCACATCCTCAGTCCAATCATAGCACACGATCACCAACATAGCAAGTTTGATAGCACTAATTTAGTACTATATTTATGCCTATAATTAGCTAGTTTCATTGTGTAAATGTGAGCTTTTATGTGTATTATTCGTGTAAAGTTAATGAATGAAAATTAATTAATTAAAGAGTTTAATTAAGTATTTTTGTATCATTGGAGCTTATAATTGGTAGGTCCATAAGGTCCCATTGCTAGCTCATAGTAACACTAAAAGATCAATTTAGTTGAAAAAAAATATTAAAATGTTCAAATTAATATTAATTTGAAGTGTTCAAATTAATATTTAATATAATAGATATATTAAATATAAAAGAGAGAAATATATTTATTGTATTTGATACATTAAATATTAAAATTTGAAATGTTCAAATTTAATATTTAATTTGAAGTGTTCAAATTAATATTTAATATATTAGATATATTAACTATAAAAGGAGAAAATATATTTATTGTATTTGATACATTAAATATTAAAATTTGAAATGTTCAAATTTAATATTTAATTTGAAGTGTTCAAATTAATATTTAATATATTAGATATATTAAATATAAAAGGAGAAAAGATATTTATTGTATTTGATACATTAAATATTAAAATAATTCATGTATATTTGATACATTAAATAAAACATATTTATAAAATGTGAATAAGATTCAAATAAATAAATATTGTAGGAGATTTGAATGAGATTCAAAGACGTATAAGATATATTTTAATATATGAGATAATAAAATATAATATTTTAATTATGGCAAAGATTTACCCTTGGTCTCTATAAATAGGACCCTTGGGTTAAGCAATAAACAACAACACACATCTCCTCAATAGAGAGAATTAGAGAATTCTCTCTAGATCTCTTCCTCTCCAATCCCTTGTGGATTTTCTTTCAAGAGGCTCCCACAAGCCTTGGTCTTGTGTTCGAGTCATAGCCAGGACGACTTTGTGGAAGAGATAAAGATCCGCTAGAATATTCTCCATAATATTATTTTCAAGGTATGTTTTGCTTAACCTTAATTTTTATTGTTTAATTCTAAATAAAATCAAAGACGATCCAATGCTTCCATTGTGGAGGGAAACGTTCATTCCTATCACATATGAACATCCCACTCAGAACCGTGAGGATCATGACTCATCTCGTGCTGGCTAGGAACTCTAGTGATGTAGGCTTGGTGCATGTGATCTCGCTCAAACTCCCATGATCGTTGTAGCTCTACAACCCTTTCAACAAGTGAGGCTAACTCATCCATTCGTCTTCTACACTCACAAGCCTTAATGTGGCTCAAAGCGGCTCCTCCAAAATTCCTGAAATGGTTAGCCATAACCAGAACAAGGTGTAGACTCTTTTTTTTATATTTTGTTTTATTTAATTAGCAGTTCCCCTGCAATAGTGCCAATTTGATCGTAACCTTGTCGAGGGCTCAATCAAACACATTTATAATTATCAATCTAAACTTAACTATTTGTAGTAATTAATAATGGTCCAAGTAGAACCACAAGGAGCAGAATAAATTTATTTCTATTAATTGGAACTCTTATTGACACGGTCTGACACCGACAATTGGGTTTGGAATAAAGCACAAAACAAACAGAAGGATTAAACTGTAAAGATAAAGATAAGGATCTCACATAGGCATCGATTTGGGGTCATGTTGAGATATATTTCAATAATGCCAATCACAGATAATCATGAAGTTAAACTCATGCTTTGGATGTACCTAGAAACCTAATTGGAACCAAATGAGCTTTTAATAACTCCTAACGTTGTTTAATAAAGCAAATGCTAACTAAACCCAAAAGTAATCCTAAGCTGGGGACGATACTAATCATAACCACAGATTGCAGCGTACCATGCTCAAGACTGGTCGTTTAAGCCCTAGGATTTATCAGAATTAGTGAGACGCTCAAACTAATCTAAGTGGCAAGCTCAAATTAGCCCTTAAACTTTTTACTTCTTTAGAACCTAGTTCCTTGTAGCCATTCATGATCGCATTCAACTCACAAACTCACCGAATCTAAGCCTTATTGCTACTCAAATTAAGCGCTCTCTTGATATGTTCGAATTAACTCAAGATTACACATAACTAAGCTAAACACATTCCTCGCGTATAGGTTTGTCAGGCCTACCTACGAACATGCTTAGGAATGAATTTAAAAAAGAAAAAGACATTCAAAGCAGAAAATTTAAATATATTAAAAGCTAAACCTCACTACATTACATTGAAATATCCAGACTATCTCCTCCGAATTTGCATTTTCACTTAGCCATAAACGATAATCTCAACCAACAATCCCAGGGATTGATCAAAAATACTAAAACTACCCTAAATCCAAAGAAAATAGTAAAGATGGGAGGAAGAGAAGCCCTTGGTGGCTGTACATTAGGGCTTAAAGACCTAAATGGGATAAAATTTTCTTTTACAGAAATTGCAGTAGCGTCTTGACACTACAGGCAGCGTCTCGACACTACGCCCAATTAGACCAGCGTCTTTGGGGCTCGTGTAGCATCGCACGATGCTCACTATTACAACATTGAGACATTGTCCTGTTCTCGCACATTCTTTCTGCTTTTAGCATCTCGTTGCTATCAACAGCTAAGTGCTCAAATCCTCGCTCGAGTGATCAAATGACCTCCAAATTGATCCAAATTAACCCCAATTAGATGCAAATGCTCCAAAACACATCTCTTGCTCGAATTCTTACAAAATGGACAAATAAACACATAAATTCTATCAAACTAACAAGAATTAGGCACAAGAATATAGGACTATTTTAATCCTATCATGTCTCAATGTGCCTCAGTCACTATAAGTTCATCATTTTTAGTTCGATTTAGAGGAGACAATTTTGGGGATATAGAACCATAATTCGAGACTACACTGAATTGAAGATTTGGAGAAGCCTATTGGAGCAAGAATTAAAGATTTTGAAATTCGAATTCGTAGAGATTGTAACAGAGATGGGAGATTGACACACCATCTAGTTTTTCTCTTCTTTCCTTAGTTTTTGTAGTTTTGATTATGGTTGTAATTAAAAGTTTAGAATTTGTTTTAGTGAACGTGAGTAACTAAACTCCTTAATTCTAGAGATTGATGTAGCCATTGGGCTAATTGTCTTAATTAATTGAACCTTTTGATTGATTAGCATTAATCCCATTCATACTTTTAATTCTTAATGCTTTTAATCTCTTGATCACAAATTAAATGTTGTGTTGGTATAAATTCACGCTTGGAAAAGGTAATTTACACTAGATCCTAATTGCATGACTAAAGGTTATTTTGACATGTCAATAATTAGGTCTGCTTTAGAGATTGTTTAATGAAGGGTCTTAAAGCTATGCATGTTATTAGAAATCATTAGGAATGTAGGTTTTATAATATATCATGAGAATTGTTTGGCATTGAAAGAGTTGTGCATGATATTAGACTTTTAGACTTATGGAATATGTGCATAATCAATCTGGGATGTTTCTTAATTAAATTGTTAGGCTAATTGGTGATATCAAATCTCTAGAATAATATCACTCCTGATTGTCTCTATCTTTATTTTCAGTCTTTTTTATTTTATTTTTCATTTCATCATTCGAATTTATTATCTAAATAAAATTGATTGAAATTATTCGTAGTACTTAAGTAAATTAAAAACACCAATCTTGTGGATGACACTCAATACTCAAAATCACTGTGCTAAAACTTGACTCGTGCACTTGCGGCAATGCAAATTTATGCAACAATAACAAAAAAGTAATGATGATTTTGGGAGTTTATAAACAGCAAGTAAAAGTAAACTGAAATGAAAGTTCATGATAAGAAGAATAATGAGAGAAGGGGGATCCAAATCTTCTTCAACCCCAAAGAATATGCGTCTATTTATGTGCCTGCAGTTTGCTCAACTAGAGAGACCTATAAGAGATTGTTGTGCATATGCGCTTGAATCTCACTCTTTCGAGTTCTATATAGTTCAGGAAAAATGCTTTTTGAATGCTCCTACAACATATCCTAATCGCATTTAAATTCGTGAGTCAAGCTCAACATCTATTCAACCGTTTTCTAAGTTCTTTTAGGAGCTTAAGTAATTAAACACATATGTCGATGGCTAATTGAACTAAGATAAATGAGCAAACTGAAGGGAATAATCCAATCAAACCCAAAGGGGAAGCCTTGGAATTGACTTTGAATTATTTAAAATTAAACATAAACATACAAGGTTAAGTAAACTTACATTGAAATATATAGATATATTTTTTTCGGGCTTTTAATCTTCTTGCTCTAACTCCAACGAGGTTGAAACTCCAATTCCATAAAGCCTACTTGATATGACTCGAAATTAGGACCAAAGCTTGTGGGAGTCTCTTAAAAGAAAATCCACAAGGTATTGGAGAGGAAAATGTCTGAAGAGAATTATCTAATTCTCTATTGTGGATATGTGTTCTCTAATGACTCAACCCAAAGGTCCTATTTATAGAGACTTAGGGAAAATATTTTCCAGAAATATAATATTATATTTTAATATCTAATATATTAAAATATATATTATACTTATTTGAATCTCATTCAAATCTCCTATAATATTTATTTAACCTATTTTAATCTCATTCAAATTTTAAATAAATAAATAAATATATATATATATATATATATATACATTAATGATTTTAATATTTCATGTATCAAATACAATAGATATATTTTCATCTTTTATATTTAATATATCTAATATATTAAATATTAATTTGAACACTTCAAATTAAATATTAATTTGAACATTTCAAAATTTTCTTTTAACTAAATTGATCTTTTAGTGTTACTATGAGTTAGCAAGTGGACCTTATGAACTTACAGATTATAAACTCCAATGATACAAAATTAACCAATTAAACTCATTAATTAATCAATTTTCATTCATTAACTTTAGGGTCACTCTGCTATAGACCTAGAGTCGCACTCTTATGCACTGTTGATAGCACGTAATTATGTTATCTTATTTCCTATTAATTATGCTAGTTTTATGCTTTAAATATATGCTTTAATGCCTTTTTATCTTAATTTCACATAAATCGAGCTTAAGTAGCAAAATCGAGTGTTTGGGAGTACTATGTTGAATATTGGAGCCCTTTGGAGCCATATTGAAGATCAAAGAGGAGAAGATGTGGTGTTTTGACAAAAGAACCCGAGGGGAGTGTGTCTAGACCCCTAAAATGGCGTCTAGATGCCACATTTGAAGTGTCAAACCCGAGAGCAAGTGTCAAGACGTTATCCTGTAGCGTTTCGACACTCAAAATGCATGCATCAGAAGCATCGAGATGCTGCCTTCAGCGTCGAGCACTAGTAGCGTACGCTTGCAGAAAACGTCATCGTTTGAGCAACGTCTTGACACTATCCCTATCATCTCGGCGCTGCATTGATAGACAATATATATTCTTTGTTTTCTCTTTGAGAAAGGGGGGAAAACCCGATAGGGAAAGCCCTAATCTCTAATCAATGTTGTTTTTGGATGTTTTGGGGAGCATTTGTGAGCGAAATTGAAGATTTGGATCTCAGGTTCATAGTAGATTACCTCAAAAATGCGGGATCGACCTTCCGTTTGCATTTCTTTCTCTTTTTCTTTCAATTTAGCTATTGTATAGGCTTTAATTTGGGGACATATGTGCTATAATGATTTAATATGTAATGTTTAGTCCTTAAGTTCTTGGGATTTAATTGTAGAACATTGTTTTGTGCTTAATTGTTGGAAACTTTAAATTAATTTTTTAATGAATAGATGTTAATTGATTTTATGGCTTTAATTTCTTTTATTGATTTAGAGTTTAATGCTTTTAATCACTGCTCTATGATTAATTGGATTAATCTAAGTTAAGCTTGAAAGAGAAAACTTAAGAAGGGTTAAAATTGGCGATTAATTAATTACTCGAGTGACAACGGAAGTCAAGGTTAGTTAATTGTAGTGTTTGAGAAGATCAAATCATTTAGCAGTGATTGATTGATTGGTTTGCTAGTGTAGGCTCGACAAAGATAAGCTAGTTTAAAATCAAATGCATGACTGATGATTGCTTGGACACGACAGTGATAAGAGCAATTGTTAAAGGTCTGTAATGAAGGGTTGTAATGCCTTATATTAATTAGCTTGCGTTAAGGGACACCTAGGTTAGTTAATTAATACTTGAGATTAGAGAAGACCGACAGGAGAGTCCATATTCTTAGGTTTTCTAGACTTATGAATTTACTGCCAGATCAGCTGTGAATATTTGTTTTATTTGAGAAGTTGATCCTATACCCAAGTTTACCCCTTAGGTTTGTGTTTCCCATTTATCTTGCTTTCTAGGAGTTGTTGTTATTTTCCATATTTGCTCTTGCTTTCAGTTCTCTAAATAAAGTAAAGTGAGATTATTCGCGGTACTTATTTGAATTAAAAACCAATCACTGTGGGATACGATACTCGGTACTCTTGTGTCGTTTTATTATTACTTCGATCACATGCGCTTGCGTATGCACACCGATCAATTTTGTGGCGCCGTTGTCTAGGATTGGTGTATTTTAATTTGATTAATATTGTGAAGAGATTGCTTGCTTTAATTTAGAGGTTTATCTTTGCTTTTGTTGCTTGGTTTTTGTTTTTTCTTTGAGTCCTCGTCTTTTTTGTTTTTTTTGTGTTGCATTGTGTGTTTGGTTGAGCCTATTTGTATTTGTCTTATTATTTTTAGATGGCTTTTGATAAATTTGGGTGGTTCTTTAGGGAATTTGAGCCCGAAGAACAAACACCACCTTCTAGTTCATTTTCTTTTAGTTATCCCTCTTTAGATTATGAGCATTTTAGTGTGGATTATAGGTTTCATGGTTATCAATTATCTAAATATTATCATACTGAATCTATGAGTTATGAAAATCTCATGTATGATAATGATGAGTGCATTTGGACTCATGAACCATGTCCTAATTATTTTCAAGAAGCCTAAGTAAAGGAAGAATCCCCCTTAGAGAGACAGTCAAGAGAATTTTTAGACGAGTCTAGAGCTTTGAGTGTTCGATTAGATGAGATAGAGAAGAGACTCCAAACATTAAAGGAGAACCGTAAAGTGGGTTCCCTTTCTTTAGGGTGTCTAATGAGTCACATGATCACTGATTCACTGATAGCAGGAGCCTAATCCTTCGATTCTACTGAGGTTGGGCAATCGAGAGAGTGGACTATTGATATTGGGGATGAGTTAGAGAGTTTACATACACTCTAGGATCGATTCAGTGAAGATGAAAGAGGAGATGAGCTTATTTTAGTGGACGAGGTTCAAGAGGTAGAGTTTGAGGTTGTAAGGCCTTTGTCTGTTTTATCTTTTGACTCTTCTCTTATTCCTGAGTGTTCTTCTTCTTGTTCTCACGAGTTCGTGTCAGAGTCTTTTTATTTTATTTTTTATTTTTTTTTTGAGAAACAGAGTCTTTTTATTTTGATTTTTCTCCTTTTATGCTTTTATTAATAAAAAATACCAAAAATATTTTTGTTTCAAGGTCCCATGAGAATCTAGTGATCTTGTTAGCTCTGGTATGTTTCGTTGACTATTGGAAGAGGGTCCCAAAGAAATGGGAGAATTTTTATGTACCTTGAGAGTCCACACGAGCCTCATGTAGTTAAAGACATTAAATAAGCGCTTTTTGGGAGGAAACCCAAGCTTTCTATCTCTTAGTCTTTCTTTTCTTTATTGTTTTTTCTGTTTTCCTTTCAGTTTGTTTTGTGTTGATCTTGTGTTCCTATTTGATTAATTATTTTTAAGAGCTCGAGAATTATTTTCCTTCACATTGCATCCAAGTGGATTCATGAGGCTGAATCAAGGAGTTTCTTTCACTCCAACTCCCTATAGTGATTGACATCAATCATGCTTGTTAATGGAAGTCTCTTCAATTGAGGGAAGTACTGTTACCCCTCTTATCTTTTATTTGTTTTTTTTCCATGGTGATTGCCTTATTTAAACATTGAGGACAATATTTGATTCAAGTATAGGGGGATTGGTGTTAGGCTGTTGTTGAGATTGTTGAAGTAGTTCGAGAATTTGAGCTTTTTTTTTTTTTTTTAGATTGTTGAGTTAATCAATTTTCATTCATTAACTTTAGGGTCACTCCACTATATACCTAGAGTTACACTCTTATGCACTATAGGACAAGTTGTGCCCATGGATATAATCAATACATGCAAGTCAATTATTCACGAGTTGTTCGTAATTACAGCTGGGTCAAAAGTCCATTTTACCCATGTAATTAAATCTTGTACCTTAAGTACTACTGATCCTCTAATGAACAATTTGTTTATGATCCAACAATAAACTAAGTCCCTCTTAGGCCAATGAGAGGGTGGGGCCCCATTGTTCAAGTTTCGAAATCAGTACTTAAGGGAACGACTCATCTACTTACCCTATATAGGACGGAGTGAATTCCATCTTATGAGATTATGTTTTCAGCTCCCTATTTGGTCAAGTCCCCAAAGTTGTAGACTTATTGAATTGGCTACAAAAGCCACTATCACCCATGTAAATCAAAGGACAAGCCCTCACAGGCAGTTCATAACTCACTCAAAATTAAGATCAAGTCGCATATGATCATCCTGATGAAATATTAATTTTCTCAATTAATGGATTTATAAAAAGAGATTAAATATACATTCCAGTCTTATACAAACTCGTTGTTTAAGATACCCCCACTCAAATATCTCGACATGAACGACTTGGATCAAATTATTTGTAACTATTACAAAGTGGGTCGTATCAATAGTATTACTATGAAAAGGCACCCAACCTTATCTATATACTATGACCCTTTAGATTATTTCTTGAACATGATCCTCCCGTATGTCAACCACATACTATTCAAGATTACACTAATAACCTTGAATTTTTCATATAATAGATAATATTATATTGTAAATAAAATAATAAAAATAATTATTAATTATTAAATAAATCATTAATTATGAGGCTTTAGGGCATAAATCCCAACACAAACAACTCTATTGACTTCAAGGGTTTTTTCCTATGTCTAGGCACTAAAACAAAGTTTAATTTCTAGGAACTTTTCCTAGATTACTTATCTAAAATCGTGCTTCACCCAACCTTTTTAGTATTGGATTCCACACATTTTATGCCTAACCTAACTGATTAGTTTAAGCTAATTATGAAGCTTAAACTCAATAAAAGCAAACAGTGCTAAGTATTGAGCAAGGTTGCTTATGCACAAGGTGAGACTTTTTTCCTACTTAGGGTATCCACATCTTTGGATCCCCAAGAAGGAACATAGCTCATAATTGAAAAAAAAAACAAAACTAAAAAAGTAAAGAAGGGAGCTTGAAAGAATAAAATTTGAATTAAAATTAAAGAAATGAATGAATACACTTGAGTTTTGAATCAGAACAATACAACAACTAAACTTGAAATACAAAATAGTAACTTAATCTAAAAACAGAATTCAATAAAAGAAAGAAAAGTAAAATAATAAGACCTAGCTTATTTCTCTATCTAACTTGTTGAATCTCATTTAAGGAGAGACGAGTGTTTACACTTTTCTTCTTTCAAATAGAGTGTCCAACAGAGGTTGAACAGCACTAGGGAACTCTGATTGTTGGCTGAAAATAAGAACAACTATCTAAGACTAAAGCTTATAGAGAGATCCAGAGTTGTCAAAATGGGAGCTTTTGCGGCCTTTTATAGACCTTTAGGTCTACGATTTATGCCGAGATCAATGAGAGAAGCTATAGCTGACCATAATCTCTTGATTTGAGAAGATTTGATGGAATATCTTTCAAGAATCTGTCAAATCTGTGAGTTCAGAAAAAATTTGTCGATTAGGTCCAGTTGCGGCTGTATGCTGGGAGCATTTTGCTCGTTTTCAAGCTTCAGTTGATTTTTTCCTTCTAACTCAATATGCAGTTACATACTTGGTTGCATCTATTATTTTTACAGCTTCTGCATAAAAGCATTGAAAATTAGCAAATTCTTTATAAAAATAACTTCTTTTACACCCATTTACTAACTTTTACAAATTCATGATCATGAACATATGCTTAACTTGTTTTTACTTAAATTCGCTCTATAGGACATGATTTATGATAATAAACACTTACTTTCTAAATAATAAGTTAGGTTTTTAGAGCTAAATAATCCTCATAAAAGAGCATTATTAATAACTCTCTATTCAAGTAGCTATTTTAGGTCGCTTTGATCAGTTCTAACTATGAACTTTCTTCCTAACAATTATGGTCTCCATCGTTGCATTGAAAATACCACCGCCATGAGTTCCCTATCATAAATGGACTTGGTTTGAGCTTGGGTATATAATGTGTGGCTAAAAAATGCAATTGGTGGCACTTTTGTGATAAAACAGCTCCCATATCGATACATGAGACATCTATTTCTACAATGAATGGTTGAGTGAAGTTTTGTAACGCTAGTAAAGGAAGTTGTCACCATCGCCTGTTTGAGATGCTCAGAAGCTTTGATTGCCTGATTTGTCCAGACAAAGCCCCCTCTTTTTTTATCACCCGATGCAATAGAGCTGTGATATTGCCATAATTGGCCATAAAACATCTGTAATACCCCGTGAGGCCTAAGAATCCTCTCAACTCTTGTATGTTATGGGGCATCGACCATTCTAACATTGACCGCACCTTTTCAAGATTTGCCTTTACTCCTTCTGAGACCCAATGAACTAAATACTCGATGATATTTGGTCGGGTTGTCGAAGCCCTTCAAAATATTTACTGATTCTCTAGATCTAACTTGTAGAAATAGTAGACCAGGTAGAATCCCAAGGGAACCAATCAAATTAATTTCTCAAAATAAAATAATAATAATAATAATAAATAAAAATAAAAATAAAAATAAAATAGGGGGTTTTGAATTGTTGAACAAAAATTATAATTAAACAAAGAAAAAAATGAATAAAAAAATCAATTTTATGAAACTTCCAATTCAAGGACGTAAATTTCATCCAATTGTAATATTGATCATAGACTTTAAAAAAAATCAATTTCAATTTCTCAAATTGAGGAACTTAGTCTACTTATTTGGAAAAACCATAACAAGTGTAAATTATCCTATTTTAACTGACTCTGACCAAGCGTCAAAATCAAAAATTACCATTTAATCAATTGGGCACGATAACTTTCCATATCAATTAAATAATAGCATTAAAAACAATGAGAATGACTAAACCAAAACTAACTAATCGAGATAGCTACAAATTAATTAATTTTGTTTCGTTGTTTCCCTAGAGTCTATTATGCAAGCTATGTAAAATGGAAAAATCATAACTACACATACATAAGCCAACCCCTTGCTACATAATTTAATCAATTGTGACAATTACGGATCACAAAATCATAGATAACAATAAATCGATTAAAACTAAATTAAGGCGTCAATTTAATTTAATAACAATCAACATCATGAAAGTAAAAATAAGAAACAAAGAATTCTTGAATTAAAGACAAAATTTCAATTTGGCCCAAAGCCTCACAAAATTACAATTGGAAATTAAATCACCATTGAATAAGAAATTAAGACTTAGCCACACATGGTGGAAAAACAATAAAAGCTGTAGAAGGGAAGCAACATAAAAAATATATATAGAAACAAACTAAAAAAAACATTAAAAAAAAAAAAAAACTCACTGCACTACACTTTCCTACACTCCAAAGAAGAACTGAATTATGAAATCCTCATTGCATCCAACACCTTTTTATACTTGAAGGGGAGGAAAATATTTTATAAAAATAGAATTTTCCACACTTTAAACTTTTAATGTATGAAAAGTCTTCTCCAAAAATGGTGGCCATTTTTTTGCTTTTGTTGAAGACTTTGAAGAAGCTTCAGTTGAAGAAGTCCTCATATGCCACCTACAAGAAACAAACAAACAAACTCAAAGTTTGTTATTTATTTTTTCAATATATATATTTCTTATTTTTATATTACTTTCTGTTTTATTTTTATTTTATTTTCATTTCTCTCATTGTAATTTTCTTTAATTCTTTTTTTTCCTTTCAATTCAAACTCTCTCTTTTATTATTATTATTATTATTATTATTATTCTGATATTTTTAATTTCAATTTGTAAAAATAAACTAAAACGTGCTTTTTGCTTGAATTTCACCAAATCTTTGGTAATTCACCCCTAAATAAAATTAAATACAATTTCCACAATCAAGCGCAATATTCAATCAAAATAGAAGGAAATTAGACATAATAAATGTAACATCTGGTTTAAATTTTGGTATTTTGAATTATGGAATAATTGGATAAAAATTTCATAAAAATATATCTAGAATATTTTCTCTTATCATTCTTTTACTAAAATAAATATTACTAAGTTATAAATATATTTGTTTTTTTTTTAAAAAAATAATAATAATTATTTTTGTAGTTATTTTTATCATTATTATTATTATTATTATATGTATATATTAAAAAAAAAAAAATTCAGACAACCTTATCCCTCCCTCTTCCTCTCTGTCCGCCTCCCTCCCTCACGTCTCTCTTCCTCTCCGTCCAGCCCCCTCCCTCACGTCCCTCTCTCACTCTGCCCGTCTCCCTCCCTCACGCCCCCTCCCTCTCGCCCCTCCCTCTCTGTCCGTCTCCCTCTCTCTCGCCCCTCCCTCTCTGTTCGTCTCCCTCCCTCACGCCTCTCCCTCTCTGTTTTCCCTCCCTCACTGTTTATCTCTTTGTTTCTGCACCTCTCGTTCTTAAATATTAGCTAATCAAAGTAATTTTCGGCGAATCAGTGGGTGGACAGCACTTTCCTTGAAGTTATTTGGGCATTTTAGAGCTTGTTTTGGTGTGGTTTGGAACCGTTAAGCAGTGGGTAAGTATTTTGGTTTGAGAATGAGAAGTTTGGTGTTTTTAATTGCTTAATTTTGCATATTTTCAATAGTTGGATGGATTTTGGTCTATGGATCTCACTTTAAGATAAACCATTTATGGTTGAAGGTAAATTTTATCCAAGTCGGGGCGTACAAAGAGTTTTCCAGCAGCTTTTGGTTGTGGTAGTTTGTAAGCTTTTGAATTTGAGGTATTTGACATTGGTCCCTTAAGGCAAAGTAAGATTTAGAAACTTGATTTTGGTTTATTTAAGTTGTTATTGAGTAATTGGAAATTTTTTTTATGCATACTAGAAGTCAAACTTGGAAGTTGTAGATATCCGGACTTTTCTCTCATTGTGGCTCAAAGTAACTTAGCATCGTTTGGCGAAGAGACGTTAATTCTACTTTGATTTATTTTGTAAGGTAAGTAGTGATAGGAACAACATAGTTCTATATTTTCATACTTAAATCATGTTAGTTTGGAAGTTTTAATGTAATTAACTGATCATTTTGTAGGGATTTGAGCATAAGGCACGTTCCGAGAGATTCTACGTTGAATCACGATTCCAACGCATCAAACTGGAGGTCATTCGGACACCTGAGCGAAAAGTTAGAGCGAAAATAAGCAGTGCTGCTGCGCACTGGGTAGCGTCTAGACGCTGTCCATAGCGTCTAGACGCTATTGGCAGTTCCCTGAAGCTTCCCTCGACGCTGCGGAGAGCCCCTGTGACTCTGGGAGCGTCTAGACGCTGTCCAGAGCGTCTAGACGCTCCGTCGATTCCTATATATAGATTTTTTCGTCCTCTAGGTCATTTGTCTCCGATTTTCAGCCGTCATGAGACCAATTTAGGCTTTCTCCTCTCTGTTTTTCAGTAGTTTAGGATAGATTAGGAGTTTTTCATCAAACCATGGTGTCGAATCGAGCTCGTTTGCACTCGAAGTTTTCTATGGAGATGCTCGGCTAGATTCTGCAATTCCGGTTTAGAGGTCGGTTGTAATCAGTTGTGACATTGTGAGGCTTGAACCTTAACTTAATTTTCTTTCAATTGCAAGTGTTCTTTAATTCCCGTGTTAATTTTATAAGTATGTATTTTGATTAAATTGACGCCTTAATCTCTTTACATGCTTTATTGCTAATCACGATCATGATCCGTAATTGTCATGTTGAATGAACCGGTAGCATTAGAATTATCACATGTGTATGTTTATGGGTTTCCATGATACATGGCTTGCATGTTTAATTCTAGGAATTAAAGAAGCATGTTAATTAGGTGAAAGTTGTTTTACCTGATCGATTGTCTTGGTCGTTCCAAAGTTCGTAATGCCTTTACCTAAATAAATTGAAGCGGTTTCGTAAAGATTTGTTTAGGTAATTAGCGTTAACTTGGCGTTCGTTAGAGTTAATGACCTTAGGGAATTTGCTACTTTTTGGGGTTTCCTAATAAGTTGACCAAGTACTTGCATGGTTAAGATTAAATATTTTGAATGTCTATGATCAATGTTTGCAATTGAATATAACCGCACCTCTGAACTGGAACTTGGTAAGATTTGATTTTTATCATTTTCAGCAATTGTTTTATTTTTGTCAATTTTTATTTGGAAAATATTTTCCAAACCCCCCCTCTTTTTAATTGCTTTCTCATTTGCAAATTTAACTTAAGAAATTAATATTCGGTTCCCTGAGATCGACCCGGTCCACTCAATGCTACAAGTAGCTTAGGATCGGTTTATAAATTTTAATTTGACGAGCCCTCGACAAGCTCGCTTCAAGTAGCCTTTGGAATTACGTGCTATGTCTCGTTGTTGTAGTGAACGTTTGAGACATGTTTAATTCACCAAGAAGGCAAAATTACTAATTCGTTGGTAGTTAAACATTGATTGCATTCGAATGAGGCATGAGCCTAACTACTTAAATGTGTTGAAAGTAGACTTTGTGATGATGGTTGAGATTATGAACCCCGAATCAGGTAGTGGCAGTGGCATGATAGCAATAATGTATTTAGGGGTTTTCGAAAAAAAAAAGTAAAGTTGATCACAAGCCAGTGATCTAGTATTATTTATCCTATCTCGGTTGTATTGAGTGAGCGTGTAGACCTAGAATATATATGATGTGTTGAGCATAGGGAAGGCGAAAAAAGGATCGTTGTTCTTCCATTTTTAGAATTTATTTTTTGTTTGTTAAAGTTTATTTTGTTCCAATTTAGAAGATTTTAGCTACCGAATTTTTCTTATTTCAATAGTATTTTAAGATTCAAAACAGTTGTTAAAGTTTTATTGTAGTTCGACGTTGAGTTTTTATTACTTAATAAAATTTCTATCTTGTTTTGAGTTCACCTTCCTTCTCAAGTTAATTTTATTATAGTTTTTAGTCTAGTTAGGTTTTTCTAAGTTCTATTTAAACTCTTCTTGACTTAATTCTGGAACTTTCTAATCTTTTTCTTTTACTTTTGGTTATGAAACTTCACTCCGTTGATGTTTTCTTTCTTATTTTGCAAAGATGAGCTAAATTTCCTTAAGGGATTTGAGTTTGTGAATGCCCTAAGAGGAAAACATGTAAAGCTTCTAGCAAAATCAATTTAGCATAGGACTTGTGTCTTGTTTGTTTTTGTTGAGTTTAGTCTTGGGTAAACCTAGTTGACCACCTAGTGTTGCTCATCAAGTTTAAACTTAATACCAAAATGGTTAAGGGAAAGCCAATGTCACAAAAGAAATGGAGGAAGAGGCTTATAAATAAGTTCTAAACATCAACCCCTAGACATAGGGCGAGACTCCAAAACTACTAGAATTGTGTGCTAAACTATCTAAGCTAGATTAGCCATAGAAATATAGGTTTAGTCAATTAGTCTCATAAAGATTTTTAATCAAAATTGTATAGGAGTTGAATTCGGTTTACAAGGTTTTCTTGTGTTAAGCTACAATTGCAATTGCAATGGAGTTGACATCTTTCTAAGGGGCATGATCAACTTGAATTCCTACTTTATTTCCATTGATTTTTCACTTTATGTTTTTAGTAAATTATCTTCTCTGAATTTTCAAAAATCTTGGTTACCTCAATTGCATTTTAAACACCATCTTGCATTTCTTGTACTTAGTTGAAATCCTGTTCTCTTGGGTCACGATATCCGGAATACGTTCCACTTACTACTTGCTTTGACAGTGTGCACTTGAATTGGGCTAAAATTAATTTTAACCTGCAAGTTTCACTCGATCATTAGAGATGCGCCATGCACCCACTTACGTGTTGAAAATTAGGGGAGTTTTTATGTTCCCCTTTCTTTTGTCTCAGTTCTTTTAGATTTCGATATATTAGGGACAATGTAGAATTTAGGTTGGGAGTGGATTAGTTTATGAGCTTTTATAGTTTGTTTAGTATGATTGGTTGAGTCCTTGAGCATCTGAGCACATACCTTTCTTTTTGTTTGTTGTTGTTCTTTAATGTTGAGTCCTTGAGCACTTGAACTCGAACTTTTGATAAATCGTTCTAAGTATATTATTTTTTGTAAAATACTTTGTTCATTATATGAAAATTAAGATTTTATTGAAAATCTTTGAAAACTTATTATTATTATTATTATTTTGTGCTTTAATTGTTGATGAATTGGTAGCATGATGCATGATTAGGACATTAAAATATATGTTTTCTATAGTTGGGTATTTGCACTTTGTTGAATTCGAGAATGTATTCTAATTTGAGCGTTATTCAAATTTTTTCCTTCAATTTCTTGCATGTTCTTGAGCACATCTTGCCTTTTCCCTTTGTAGTCTTCAAGGCATAGGGTAGTTTTATGAGGTTTAGATGTTCGTTGCCACCTTGATAGGCTTAAGGATAGTTTGGAGGCATCATTGCATGATGGTTTGTAATGTGTTACTTACGGATGGAAAAAAAAGCGTTTTATATGCCTGCAAGAAATGAAAGAAAAGAAAATTGATCTTAGAAGGGAAAAAAATCATTTTTGAGGGAGAAAAGAGAAAGAAAAGAAATGAAAGAAGAAAGAAAATAAACTTATAACGTGTTAAAAAGAGTCGAAGGTAAAATGAGTTGCCGCTATCATCATCAGTTAGGCCACCTATCGAGCAAGTGCTCAAGGTGAAGGTCCCTACAATAGTTATGTGAAAGCTAGTGCCCTTGACATTAAAGTGATGCAAGTTTAGGGGATCCCTTGTTTGTTTCAGGCACCTGATAGCCTATTACTTTCTCGACTGTTTGTAGACTTTACAATTAGTTCTTGTAGCGCCCAGACCCAAGATTTGGACTAGGATTTGGAATCCAGATTAACCACCTGGTGGCTTTGACATCCCACGCGACCTTTCCGCACTACCTACTTTTCTTGAGCTGCTTGCAAGAGTGAAGACTATCCCAACAAACCAACACGGTTCTTTTAAACGTGCTTTGTCTTCTCACCCACATACTTCCTAGGAAAATTCCTAGGAGGTCACCAAACATAGGATTGCTCCAGGCCAACCATGCATAACTTTGACGTTCCTATGATTGAGCCACCGAAAAGGAAGGTGCACCTGTTGGGATTTATGCCCTAAAGCCTCATAATTAATTATTTATTTAATAATAATAATTTTGATTATTTTATTTACAATATAATATTATCCATTATATGAAAAATCCAAGGTTATTAGTGTAATCCTGAACAGTATGTGGTTGACATACAGGAGGATCGTGTTCAAGAAATAACCTAAAGAGTCATAGTACATGGATAAGGTTGGGTGCCTTATCCTGATAACAATATTGATACTACCCACTTTGTAATAGTTACTAATGATTTGATCCAAATCATTCATGTGGAGACATGTGAGTGGGGGTATCTTATACAATGAGTTTGTATAAGACTGGACCACAAATTATTTAATATCTCTTTATAAATTCGTTAATTGAGAAGAAAAATATTTCATCAAGATGATCATATGCGACTCGATCTTAATCCTGAGTGAGTTATGAACTCCTACGTGTGAGGGCTTGTCCTTTGATTTGCATAGGTGAGAGTTGCTTTTATAGCCGATTCAATATGCCTACCATTTTGGGGACTTGACCAAATAGGGAGCTGGGAACCTAATATCACAAGATGGAATTCACTCCTTCCCACATAGGGTAAGTAGATGAGTAGTTCCCTTAAGTGTTGATTTTGGAACTTGAACAATGGGGCCCCACCCTCTCATTGGCCCAAGAGGAACTTAGTTTATAATTAGATTATAAACAGATTGTTCATTAGAGAATCAGTGGTACTTAAGATGCAAAATGTAATTATAGGGTAAAATGGACTTTTGACCCAGCTGTAATTACGAACAATTCGTGAAGGATCGACTTGCATGTAATGATTATATCTATGGACACAACTTGTCCTACAGTGGATAAGAGTGCAACTCTAGGTTCATAGTGGAGTGACCTATAGTTAATATATGAAAATTAATTAATTAAAGAGTTTAATTAATTAATTTTGTATCATTTGAGCTTATAATCTGTACGTCCATAAGGTCCCCTTGCTATCTCATAGTAACACTAAAAGATCAATTTAGTTGAAATAAAATTTTGAAATGTTCAAATTAATATTGAATATATTAGATATATTAAATATAAAAGAGGAAAATATATTTATTGTATTTGATACATTAAATATTAAAATTTGAAATGTTCAAATTTAATATTTAATTTGAAGTGTTCAAATTAATATTTAATATATTAGATATATTAAATATAAAAGAGTTAAACATATTTATTGTATTTGATACATTAAAAATTACAATAGTTAATGTATATTTGATATATTAAATAAAAGATATTTATAGAATTTGAATAAGATTCAAATAAATATAAGATATATTTTAATATATTAGATATTAAAATATAATATTTTAATTATGGCAAAGATTTTTTCTTGGTCTCTATAAATAGGACCCTTAGGTTGAGCCATTAGACACAACACACATCTTCTCAATAGAGAGAATTAGTGAATTCTCTTTAGACCTCTTCCTCTTTAATCCCTTGTGGATTTTCTTTCAAGAGGCTCCCACAAGCCTTGGTCCTGTGTTCGAGTCATAGTAAGGAATACTTTATGGAAGAGATAAAGATCCGCCAGAAGAATCTCCATATTTTAAAGGTATGTTATGCTTAACCATAATCTTATTATTTAATTCTAAATAAACTCAAACTGATTCCTACGCTTCCGCTTAGGTTTAATTAGATTATTCCTTTCAATTGGTATCAGAGCGGTCTTTGAATTTTATTTAGAATTAAAGTTTTGTGATGGTGGGTATTTTAATTTATCATATATTAGATATACTGTGGTTTGCAAATTGATTGTTTAGGCTATTTGGCATTAGATTTATTGCTTTGATTAGATCATTGTAAAACCCATAAGGGTTAGGATTTCATGTATTTTACTTGAATGACTACGATAGCTGCAAATTTTGATTATATGGGCTGAAGAAGTCGACAACGAAAAACGTTTGCGAAAAAAAAAAACGTGAATTGTAGTCAGCTTCTACAATTGAAAATTTAGGATTTCTAAATCCTAAATTTGGAATGGTCCAACAAAGGAAGATATTGAAGGCCAAGATATGTCTTGGATTTAAATTATTTTCAATTTCTTAGGATATGCCAAATATTCCGGTTAATTTTGCTATTTTTAATTTAATTATGCATGAGATGTATGTTTTAAATTGTTTGATTGTTGCATAAAGTATGCCATTTAAATTTAAAATCCCTCCATAGGTTAAGCATGATCATGTATCTTACTATTTTTGAATATAATTGTTATGTTTGAAAATTTTGATTAGGATGTTTCCAAAAAGAATTAAGATGCTTTCCTAATTAGTTTATATTTTCCATATCTTTGAAGATAATTGTTATATTTGGAAAATTAAATTAGGATATTTCCTTTAATAATTGGAATCCATGTTTCCTAATAAGATTAGGATATTTACTAATGAGAATAGGTTTCCTTTTATTAAAGATATTATTGATTCTAGTTTAAAATAGTTTAAATATAGTTTATCTTCTTTTGTTTCTAATTGGATTAGAATTTAGGATAGTCTTTTATTCTATTTTAAAGGTTTAAAATGATGGATGTTTAAGACTATCCAAGTGAATTGTTTTTTAATAAGATTAAAAATATTTATTTATAAATTCACTTATGTTCATTAATCTAATAATTAATAGTTAATTAAAGATTAATGAATTTGAAATAAAAATTGACTATAAGGGAACTCTGTCTATGGAAGGTTCTGCCTAGACTGGGGTATTTAAGCTAACCGAAAGGGAACACCTCTAACTGGGAACCGACCTGGGAGTTGAATTAGTAAAATTTTATTTAATTTCACTAAGCATGCTCATAATGTGATTAATTTTTTTTAAAATAGTTTTAAAACTTGGTGATTCACATTAAAATCAATCTAACAACATAAGAGTTATGGAAGGTAGATTGAGGAATTTAGATAAATGAGATTAGCCTAATTTGTCTAAGTAAGAGAAAACCCTATTTCAAAATAGTAAGTCGGAGAAGGAAATGTGTCAATATATCCTATGGTCTCCATAATTGGTTCACATCGTGAGATTCTTGTAGGGCCTCGTGGCGGCTTTTGAACCGTCCCCCTACGAAAGGTGTTTGCATGGGTCAATATCAGGGTGAACTCCTAAGAAGGATAAGATTGTAGTTTTGTTTCCAATACTTGACCTACCCTACGGCGACACTTGTTGGGATAAAACTACGGGATCTAAAATTATGGGTCACACTTACAAAGGGCTCATTAAAGTTGTTAATGATGCCCTTGACCAAAATAATGGTAACTAAATATTATATGAATAAGAGTTATTCTAGTATAATACTTTGTTGAGATTGTCTCAGTTTAGTGAAGGAATACTTGACCTACCCTATGACGGCACTTGTTCTAACTCACTAAAGTACCATAACATTAGAAATGATTTATAGGGTTCATTTTTTCAAATTGTTTGATTTCTATGCTAAAATTGAATGGATAATTGTTTGCATGGTGTTAAATTATATATCTTATATATTTCAATATTATGTTAGTTTCTCTCATAATTTTTAATTTTATTACTGATAAGTCAAAATTGAGAAATTTTATTACTTGGAAATGGAAAAGTAACATTAACACTACAATGGTAGTGTAAAATTTTGAATTTGTCTTTATTGAGAAATATTCTCAAAAGTTGTTGCTAATTCTATTCGAATTGTTCGTAAAGCACGTGATTAATGAATCAAAAGTAAACGAGATAGCTTGTAAGTATTCTCCTAGTTGACATGTTAGATGTCAAATTTAGAAGATAGAGAAATGACAACAACATATGAGATGTTGAAGTCAACATAAGCTAAATTTAGAAAGTTGTCTAAATGATCTCAAAACTAAGTATTACAAAAATCGAAGTAAAGAAACCAAATGATTGAAGCTATATAAAAGAAAATAGTTTCTAAATTAGCTAGGACAGTCATAATAAGATGAATTCTTGAAATACCTCTAGGAAGAAAAATATATATGAAAGTAAATTTGATTTACTAGATTTTTGGTGGAATATAAATAATGTCACTTAGATAGCCAATATAAGATCTACTATCAAGATTTATTCTTCATTACATTTAATATATAATTCTTGGAAAATACTTAACATATAGAATAGTTTCTACAAGTTAGCACCATGAAGCCTATCTCAGTTAGTATAGTGGGAGACAATAAGATGTCATTAAGTAAAAATTGTTACATAATGCTGAATATGGTATTTTTAGTAACCATAAGAGAAATTCAATTTCTCGAACTTTATTACTAAAATGTTCATATAGTATGAATAACTTTGAAATATGAAAGTTTATATTTTCAAAATTGTTTGAAAATACATTCAGATGAAAATAAGAACAATTTGTATATGTTATAAATTTTGACATATACTATATTACAAAATACTGAGATATTCAGGATTATAAAATCCAAAATAGAAAGACATTGTTTTCTCCTAAAAGATGATACTTGACTTTGACTGTTAAGGTTGATTAACATCAACTTGAATAGAATGAAAAGACTGTAAAAGGTAATTCTCTAAAAAGTTAGTTAATTACTTTACCTGTCTGTAGATCTTGCCTTTAATGCAAAATAATCATTGGGCCTTTATTAGATAGGACTAGAACGCCAAAGATTATTCTGGGCTTACACATTCTGACCCAAGTGGTCTGGTGAATGTAAAAGTCAAATAAAGTCACGAATATTTAATCACTCTAGTTGATGATAATTCAAGGTATAAGTATATTTACCTAATACAACATAAGTCTAACTTTTTGAAAAGTTCAAGAAAATTAAGACTAAAGTTAAAAAAAAAAATCAATTAGGTAATTAAATCTATCAAGATATTATGATCAGATCATAATAGAAAGTACATGAACCTTACGTACTAAAACTAATTAATCGAAAATGGGTTTTTATCCCAATTATCTTAATACCAAGTACAATTTTATGAAATTGTGCTGCAAGAGGAGAAACAGGTCCTTGTTAGACATGGTCACATCAGTAATGAGTTACACACCATTACCATACTCCAGTTAGGAAATGCAATAGAGATTGCATGGTGAACATGATTCCCTCCAAAAGTGTCTACGAGACAATTTTAAGACTACAGAAGAGTAGTAAAGCTGGTTTACAGCACTTCACCATTTGGGAATGTTAAGATCACATGCTAAAACAAGCCTAAAAAGCTTGTATATGTTCAAAGATAAGCCTAAGTATAGGCCACCCCTAAGGAGTATAAAATGGTCTTTTATGTAGTCCTAAAACGAATAAGGTAATTGTACGACAAATATCATTTTTATAAGAAATGTCAAATAAAAGACTACTAACCTTTAATAAGGTGAGATAGTGTTAATAAATTGGTTCCAAGTGAAGCCACTAAATAGTTAACAAAAATTGTTAACAATTTAATTACATTTGAAAGTCAAATGGATCCTAGTCATGAATTGGATAAGGCCCATTGTAGTGGGAGAGTTATGAGATGACTCAACCTTTACAAGGACTTAATTGAAGCCCAAATTGTCATGTTAGATGACAAAGTTGAAGGCTTATTACCTGCAAAGTGAGACTAATGGCAAAGGGTTAAACCTAATAGGAGAAATTAGACTGCGAGTAATTTTTCTCACATGTTGCCATACTGAAGTCTGTAAGCATTATTTAATTCATTGTTGTATATGTGATATAAAAAAATGAATGTTTAGAATTCTTTTATGAAAAGAAATCTTAGATAATGCATCTACACAAATCAATCAGATATGTTTATTTTCAAAGATCAAAAGCAAAAATTTTGCGAAATAGTAAAGGTTCATTTATGAAATGAATTTTACCATTAGATCTGTGAATATAAGGTTTGATAAAAGTATCAAAATCTATGATTTTGGATAAATATTAATGAAGCTTGTATAGACAAGAAAATCATTAATTGCTTAGTGGATTTTTCTCATGTTTTATGTTGGTGATATTTTTACCCATTATGAATGATGTAAGATGTCTAACATAAAACATTAATTAAGTAACCAATTCCAAATAAGTGATTTGGAATGACTTGTTATATTTTACATGTCCAAAATGGAGATTTTAAGGACAAAATGTTAACTTGGTATCAAACATCTTATATTGACAAAATTGTTGTCAAATATTTGATATTTATGTCTAAGAAAATATATCCTAAAACCCCTCAAATGTTGAGAGTATATGATATGCATAAATGAGACTGAACATTTAATATACAATTGGTTAGCATACATCAGTTAAACGAATGGTATAACCATTGAGTAGAAATTTTTTTTTAAAAAAAAAATTCTCAAATTATTTATGGATGATGAGAAATTTTTGGATATGGAGTTAAAGATTTGATCTTTACAAGATACACTGGTTCTTACAAAGATTTAGGAAATTTATGTAAAGATAAATTTTACCCTAGGTGGTGGAATATGGTATACAAATTAAATTATTTTGCTTATGAAGTAACAAAAGGACTTGTATGACTCAAATAGTTCCTTGAAGATCTGAAAGGTGTTTCAGATATGATTTAGTCTATCGTCTTTATTACGATAATAGTGGTGAAAGACTAATATTAAGGATATTAGAAAACACCAATGTATATGGAATCATATCAAGAGAGAGAAAGCATCATGGTAGTGACCAGGATGGCTTTTAATGACAGTCGTTTAGATCTATATAAAAATACTCTCCAGGCTAAAGTGTTTAAAGGTCACCTAGAATGTCTAGGATTATGAGACATGCCTCGTCTTCGCTAGGGCAAGTGGGAGAACATGTTGGGTATAGAGTATGCCCTAGGATACATGTCTCGCCGACTTTAGTGCAAGTGGGAGATTGTTGGGATTTATGCCCTAAAGCCTCGTAATTAATTAATTATTAAACAGTAATAATTTTGATTATTTTATTTACAATATAATATCATCTATTATATGAAAAACTTAAGGTTATTAGTGTAATCTTGAACAGTATGTGGTTGACATACAGGAGGATCGTGTTCAAAAAATAACCTAAAGAGTCATAGTACATGGACAAGGTTGGGTGTTTATCCTGGTAACACTATTGATATGGCCAACTTTGTAATAGTTATAAATGATTTGATCCAAATCATTCATGTGGTGACATGTGAGTGGGGGTATCTTATACAATGAGTTTGTATAAGATTGGACCACGAAATATTTAATCTCTCTTTATAAATCCATTAATTGAGAAGATTAATATTTCATCAAGATGATCATATGCGACTCGATCTTAATCGTGAGTGAGTGATGAACTCCTGTCTGTGAGGACTTGTCCTTTGATTTGCATGGGTGAGAGTGGCTTTTATAGCCGATTCAATATGCCTACCATTTTGGGGACTTGACCAAATAGGGAGTTGGGAACCTAATATCACAAGATTGAATTCACTCCTTCGCACATAGGATAAGTAGATGAGTAGTTCCCTTAAGTGTTGATTTTGGAACTTGAACAATGGGGCCCCACCCTCTCATTGGCCCGAGAGGGACTTAGTTTATAATTAGATTATAATCAGATTGTTCGTTAGAGAATCAGTGGTACTTAAAGTGCAAGATGTAATTATAGGGGTAAAACGGATTTTGACCCAGTTGTAATTACGAACAACTCATGAAAGATCGACTTGCATGTAATGATTAGATCTATGGACACAACTTGTCCTACAGTGCATAAGAGTGCAACTCTAGGTTTATAGTGGAGTGACCTATAGTTAATGAATGAAAATTAATTAATTAATTTTGTATCATTGGAGCTTATAATTTGTAGGTTCATAAGGTCTCCTTGCTAGCTCATAGTAACACTAAAAGATCAATTTAGTTGAAAGAAAATTTTGAAATGTTCAAATTAATATTGAATATATTGGATATAGGGTAATTGTAATGGGTAGCAAATTAGAGTTTGTTATTAGCAAATATAGTAACTTTTAAAAAGATTTGCAAATATGGCAAATCTTTTAAATAAAATTTCATTATTCCCTTTTTACCCTTGATTGTTGCGGATGGAAATGAAAAATGGCCATCAAAAGAAGTGAAGGCCAAGCAGCAACCAAAAGGATGTTTAATTTTAATTTTTAAATGCCTCCAAACACTTTCACGGGGGACTTTTTTTCCCCTTCTTTTTCATTCTCTTTTAATTTTCTTCGTCTTCCTCTTCTCCTCCTCCAAACATTACTTCAATCTTATAACAATCTCGTCGCTGATATATTAATTAGGAATCACCCAAAGTCGAGAGAGAAGGAAACGAAATACAAAGATGAGATATTAATTGAAAAATAACATTTGGTAGAATATCTAATTCAAAAATGCTTTTACATTCGAACCAAGATTTATATAAATGGTTAGCATATCTCATTCTCACTAGTCCTATCTCATATTCTCGTAACCTTAATAGTGTACACTAACAAGCAATATATCAAAATTTTATTGCTCAAAAGATTCTCATCACAAATTACCCTAATTATATCCCTTTCATTCTCAAACATTATTAATATATACATCCTTATACCAACATAAGTGTAATTCAACGGTAATTGACATGTACCTTTTTTACCATTTTTAATATGGCAAATATTAAAAATTGCAATAGTAATTATCTTCCTAATGTGCAGGAAAAACCTTTAGGCTTAATATAGCAGATTTACAATACATGGAAAAGCAAGTTAACTAAGGGGGTTGTGTTTGATTTAGTCCATATGTGTTTGATTTAGAAGCTAAATTGAGCAAAAATGGTTTTTAACATTTTGTTTTCATTTTCTCGTCGAGTTCCTTGTAGTAGTTCTTATTTTTTGTTTGCTAAGCTCATTTTATAGTATGTATCACTTAGATATAGTGTTGGTTATGATCTTTTGAATGTATATTCTTCAACAATAAATTGATATTCCTCTCTGATATCAGAGAGGAAAAACAGTCTATCATTAATAGACTGATATTTCTCTCTAATATCAATCTATCACTGATAGACTAATATTCCTCTCTGATATCAGTTTATCACTGATAGACTCCAATCACATTGAAGTCTATCATTGATGGACTGATATTTCTCTATATTATAGGAGTAATATCAATCTATTAGTGATAGACTTTAATATGAGATATAAATCTTATTGATATCAGTATCATTAACTTACTTTTTTTTTTTTTTTTGCAGTAATTTGAAATTATGGTTAAGCTTTCTATGAGAATTATAAGACTACTGGAGTTTTGGTTGATGAAATGATGGTTTTTTGGACTTTTGGGGTTTAATATTGAAGCAATTAAACATCAAACAAAACTAAATAGAAGATTACATTTACTATGATTACTTCATAGATGATAGAAGCCAATCACAGATAGACTTCGTTCACAACATATTGCCTATCTCTTGTATAAGTCTATCAGTGATAACAGTTTATCACTTCTATCACTGATAGACTACATTTGTTGTGATTTGAGTCTACCAACGATAGACTTCTATCTGATAAACTTCAATCACAACGCATGTAGTATATCGATGATAGATTGCTATCAACTATCCTGATAGATTTCATTCACAACATATAACAAGTCTATCTGTGATAGCAGTCTATCACTTCTATCACTGATAGACTACATACGTTGTGATTGAAGTCTATCAACGATAGACTTCTATCACTGATAGATTTCAATCACATTGATAGACTTCAATCACAATGCATGTAGTCCATCAGTGATAGACTGCTATCACTCATAATGGAAGTCTATCAACTAAACATCAATGATGCACCATTTTAATGTGATTAATCAACAACCAAACAAAGAAAAAACATAATCCAACCAAAAAAGAAACCAAACATATTAGAAGAAGCATAATACAAAGAAAAAAAATAGCAAACTAAACCAGTTAAACAATTTGGATGCATCTAAACATCAAACAATACCAATAGAAGATTAAAAATGAAAGGACTTAAGTTCATATGAAAGAAGTATATCACTATGGAGTTTATAAGTGCAATGAGTCTGGTGAGGTTGTCGAAGCCTACCAAAATTAAACTGGTTTCCTACTCTAGCTTGTAGAAATAGTGGACCAGGTCGATTTCCCAAAGGAGCCAGAAATTTTATATTCTCAGTATTAAATTCCAGTAACAAAATGAAACGGGGGGTTTTAGAAAATATTTTCTTACTTAATGGAAATAAAAATTGACAAAAATAAAACAATTGCTGAAAAGGATAAAAATTAACTCTTACCAAGTTCCAGTTCAGAGGTATGGTTATATCCAATTACAAACATTGATCATAGGCATTCAAAATATTTAATCTTAACCATGCAAGTACTCGGTCAACTCATTAGGAAACCCTAAAAAGTGCAAGTTCCCTAAAATCATTAACTCTAACAAACGCCAAGTTAATGCTAATTACCTAAACAAGTCTTTACGAAACCGTTTCAATTTATTTAGGTAAATGCATTACGAACTTTGGAACGACCAAGACAATTGATCAGGTAAAACAACTTTCACCTAATTAGCATGCTTCTTTAACTCCTAGAATTAAACATGCAAGCCATGTATCATGGAAACCCATAAACATACACATGTGATAATTCTAATGCTACCGGTTCATTCAACATGACAATTACGGATCATGATCGTGATTAGCAATAAAGCATGTAAAGGGATTAAGGCGTCAATTTAATCAAAATACATACTTATAAAATTAACACGGGAATTAAAGAACACTTGCGATTAAAAGGAAACTAAGTTAAGTACAAGCCTCACAATGTCGCAACTGTTTACAACCGCCCTCTGAACCAGAATTGCAGAATCTAGCCGAGCATCTCCATAGAAAACTTCAAGTTAAAACGAGCTCGGATTGACACCATAAACTCTCTAAAAGTAAGGGGAAGAGGTCTAAAAAACTCTCTCAAAATCGTGTGTGCAAGGAGGCAAAAAAGGTCCCTAACCCTAAAGAGAAAAGTTGTTTAAATAAGGCAGAGAAGCGTCTAGACGCTTGGAATAGCGTCTAGACGCTGCACCCGCGAATAAGGAAAAAATCTGGCAGAATCAGGGTAGCGTCTCGACACTTGATAGTAGCGTCTCGACGCTACCAGCGTTTTGAGCAACCTCCCCGCAGCGTCGAGCAAGCCTTCGTTCTTCAAGTAAGCGGCATCATGTCAAGCCTGCGGTTCTCCAGGCTTGACATGATTGTGCAGCAGCGTCTCGACGCCCAAAACAGCGTCTAGACGCTCTGCTCCCGGCTCTCTTGGCTTGAATGGTCTCTCTTCTCCATTCTAATGCTCAAAATAAGTTCGAATGGCTTCCTTTTAACCCCGATTCATCCAAAGTCTTCCGATTGGCTCTGAATTTCTCAATTCCCTGCAAAATAAACAAATAAGCATGTGAGAGCAAATAAACTAGCATGAAATAAGCTGATAAAATAGCACTATTACTGTGCTATCAGAGTCTATCAGCGATAACTTATAGTTATTGATAAACTTTTATTGATTATTTTGAAATCAATAAGTGATAGTCATTGATAGACTTTAAATAACTGAAGTCTATCAATGATAGACTTCTATCACTAATAGACTACAAGTGATAGGAGTCTATCACTAATAGACTCTATCAATGATAAAAGTCTATCACTGGGGGGTTTTTAGTCTTTTGACGCAAGCTTGATTTAATTTTTGCCATATTTGCAAATAGTTTTAGGATTTGCTATTTTTGCTATTTTTTTGGCCGTCTTTGTTATCTGTGCAAGTATCCCTTAGATATATTAAATATAAAAGAGGAAAATATATTTATTGTATTTGATACATTAAATATTAAAATTTAAAATGTTCAAATTTAATATTTAATTTGAAGTGTTCAAATTAATATTTAATATATTAGATATATTAAATATAAAAGAGGAAAATATATTTATAGTATTTGATACATTAAATATTAAAATAGTTAATGTATATTTGATATATTAAATAAAAGATATTTATAGAATTTGAATAAGATTCAAATAAATAAATATTGTAGGAGATTTGAATGAGATTCAAATAAATATAAGATATATTTTAATATATTAGATATTAAAATATAATATTTTAATTATAGCAAAGATTTTCCCTTGGTCTCTATAAATAGGGCCCTGGGTTGAGCCATTAGACACAACACACATCTCCTCAATAGAGAGAATTAGAGAATTCTCTCTAGACTATTTCCTCTTTAATCCCTTGTGGATTTTATTTCAAGAGGCTCCCACAAGCCTTGGTCCTGTGTTCGAGTCATAGCAAGGAAGACTTTGTGGAAGAGATAAAGATCCACCAGAAGAATCTCTATATTTTTAAGGTATGTTATGCTTAACCATAATATTATTATTTAATTCTAAATAAACTCAAACTGATTCCTACGCTTCCGCTTCGGTTTAATTAGATTATTCCTTTCAACACCTTGTTGGAATAGGTAGTAGCTATCAATTCTTTTAAGCCTTTTGTTAACCATGCTTTGCATAGCCTCAGGACCCCTCTCATTCGGATGTGGTCTCGATTCATTCATGTACTCCTCTTGAACTCGAGCGTTATAGTTCTTAGGGCCAGTGTAGAGGGAAGATGAATATGAAGATCCTATAAACCTACTCCTCAATTGTAAAGGCTATGTTAGGGATGCTAAGTGCACACACATGCAAGAAATTATAGGAATCATTTTTTATTTTCTCATTGATGGACAGTGCATTTGCAATGCTTCTTATTTGTGAAAATGTTTAGCTATTTTGAGCACTGAGTTCAGAGTTGTGCATTTGCTACTAAGAATTCATTTATCTTTGTTGCTTAGTTTATGTCTTACTCAAGGACCAGCAAAATTTAGGCTGGAGGTATTTGATGAGACCGAAATAGCCCAATATTATTATGCCTAAATCATGTTAGTTTGTAGGTTTTTATGTGTTTACTTGGTTATTTGGTAGGTAATAAAAAAAAGAAGATCGTTTTGAAGCATTTGCATCTAATCGGGGTTAATATGAGCCAAACTGGAGGTCAATCGAACACCCAAGTGAAAAGATGCTGCAAATTGACCCAAAATGCCCCTGTCAAGAGTGTTGCAACGCCCAAAGAATCGTCGCAACGCTGGAGCATCGAGCAAAAAGGCAGAATGTCAAAGCACAAGGTAGGGTTGCAATGCTGTCCATAGCGTTGCAATGCTATCACAAGTCCCAAACGTGCGCTAGATGCTGTAATGTTGCAATGTTGTCTACAACATTGCAACGCTACCGCCTAAAGTATAAAATGTAATTTTCGAGCACTACGTCATTTAACTCTTGTTGTTTCGTTGAAATGGGGCTCTTTTATATAGTTTCTCTATGGTTTTCATAATTTTAGGCTAAGTTAGGTGTTTTAGATCAATTATCGATGTCGGGCAACGTCAGTGCGATGGATTGCTAGGCTTTCGATCCCGTTTCGAGATGTAAATACAGTTTTATGCTATTTATTATGAGATTTTGTTTATCAATTCTATTTTCCAAAACTGTTTTATGGCTTGCAATTCTTATGCGTAATCTTAGTTGTTTCTACTTTGATTGGGCTGACAAATCAATTA
Organism: Trichosanthes truncata; assembly: GCA_033996785.1. Taxonomy (NCBI): domain Eukaryota; kingdom Viridiplantae; phylum Streptophyta; class Magnoliopsida; order Cucurbitales; family Cucurbitaceae; genus Trichosanthes; species Trichosanthes truncata. The sequence continues at coordinate 35,296,864 of JAWPNB010000009.1, read as the reverse complement.
ATTTATAGATTTCTTAGCTATGTTAGATGTACTCATAGGTGTCCTCGGTCTCTAGCTTAATTTTAGTAGTAAATAGGGCAGTAGCCACATCGATTTAATTAGGTAGAATTGCTTAATTACGAGTACATAGTAGGCTTTAGAATTGTTAGCATGAGCTTAGTTAAATTAGATCGACCAGTCTTAATTAATTAACTTGTTTCGACTTATCCTGTGGGTTTAATTCGTTTAATTAATTCGTTTGGTATGGTCATGCCAAATTTGTTAGTTAAATTATAACCTATTCGGCGTTTGTAAATTGGTTTGATTAGGAGAGGCTCATACAGTGTCCCGAGGAGTTCAATTGGTCTTAAAAACTTGGAAAATTGCATGTTAGGTTGGTTTCAATGATCAATGAATTACATTATTACTTGTTTACTCCCGATCCAGTGGCCAAGGTGAGATAATTTTTTTTATTGCTTTTAGTCCTTTTGTCCATCTTATATTTTATGTATAACTCCCCCTTAGTCCGTGTCAAATAAGAAATCTAGAATTTAGAAATCAATTTATTCAGTTCCCTGGGATCACCCTAGCCACTTATACTGCAAATTATTTATGGTCAGGTTTAGAAATGTATTTGATTGTGTGTGATGAGCACTATCAGTAAGAGCCATAACAAAATTTACACAATGAAAAACAAATGATATAAAAATGTTATCACAATAATTACAGTGATGAGGAAAAATCAAGTCAATTTGTTACAACATGAAATTAAAGCTGTATATATTATATAAAAGCATTAAGAAAATGTTATTATGTGTTAAAGATAACATAAAAAGAAACTATTATATGATAAAGATAGTTTAAGAAGAACTATTATGTGTATATTATAATAAACTTGAGTCGGTTTTCAAATATGCTAGCCTATCCTTCATGATTCGTCAATTAAATCGAGTTTGATATACTTTTTAAAAAAGTGTTTTTGAAAACAAATTTTCTTGAATTGTAATACGTTTAAAGGTGATTCTCCTAATCACAAACATGTTTTTTTTACTGTATTTTCATTTGATTATCACTTTTCTGTCATTTTCTGGATTATCGTTTCTCAAGTGTTTCTTAAAAAAAATATTTTTAAATCCATCTATTTTATTGAAAAAAAATATATTTATAATCAGACCTTGTTTTTTTTTTGTTTAACCACAAAAAAAAAAAAATAGACATCTAAAATCTGTCAGGAATACTAAATACCTTTAAAATTAGTAACTCTTCTAAATGTTCGAATAGGATAAGTGATTTTACTTAGAAATTACGTTTTTAAAAAATCATCTGAAACACACATTTACACAAAGACCTTTTATTTGTTGAATGAGAAATTAGTGTGGCTTAAGTATCTAGGGGTCCAACCATTCAACCTTAGAAGTTTCTAACATACATTAATCGATATTATTTATAACTTGGTAACACTCGTAACAAATAAGTTAGTGTTGGTGAACTTCTGTAACGACCCGACTTATCCTATTAGACTTTCTAGGGACGTTACTACATGCATGCTAATGGAATTTAGAAATCTTTAGTAAAAGACAGTGTAAAATCGAGATTTCACGAGATTTTTCCTTGAATTTTCTAAAAAAAAAAAAAAATGTTTAAAACATTTGTTTGGGGTATTAAGGAGAAAATAATATGTGTGGGGTTTTTTTAAAAAAAAAAAAGAAAGAAAGGAAAATAGGAAAAAGGGAAAAAAAAAAAAAGAGAAAGTGGAAGTCTTTTTTTTTACTCATTTTACAAATATACCTTAATCTACCCATCTTGCATCTCATTTACCAAAGAGAAGAAGAGGGCTTCGTGGGAGAGGATGAGAGAAAGAGAGGAAGGAGGATTTTCTTAGTTTTGAAGTTGAAGAAGAAGGGGAGAAGATTCAATTCAAGGTTGCATGACAGATTTGGTGATCAATCCTGCTCACTGCTGATATTTAGATCGTTTTAAGCTCCACAAGAAGAATTAAGAGGTGAGGTTTGATTTTCTGGAAAGTTAGCTCATTTTCGAACAAATTTCGTGAAGGAAGCTCGAGCAAAATCTGACTTTAAGTTGTTGATTTGTAAAGGGGAAGTCAGAGGGGAAAATCTGCTGTCAAATCTGAGAAACCTCTGGTTTTTGGGTCGTGCTGGTCTGTAGATTTTGAATTAGAAGCTCCGTTAGGTATGGTTGGAAAGCTTATTTAATTTTCTAAAACTTTTGTGAAGAAGTTGTGGGCGAAATATGATTGGAAGTTGCTTTAAAATTCAGGACAAGTTCAGGGTGCAGCAGGAAAACGCTGCTGGAATTGCAGAAACTGAATTTGAGGGAGGTAGCTTTCGAGGTATTTACGGACACATTCTTTGGGAATTTAAATTCCATTCCTTCATATGAGTTGTAGAGGGTTCAAAAAGGAAGAGTCTGGTATAAAGTACATCATTTTTGGCCAAGTAATGAGGAAGTAATGAGTATGTGAAATTAGGGTATGGAAGTGGTAGAATACTGGAAGTAGATAGAATGGTTTTGCAATTCTAAGCTTGGAATTCATGAATTCAAAGTTCTAATGCTTGGGTTTTGGTTTATTTGACAGGCCAAGAGGAAATAGGTCGAGTATACGGGCCGAGAATCTAGATCTAACGTTGTGAGTGACAAAACGAATTTCGAAAACATATTCTATGCTTGAAATCATGTCTATGTGAATATAAGACTTCTTAGGAATGAATTAGCTTAAATGTTTTAGGTTTTCTGAACACATGGTTATGAGCATACATGATTGCCTAGGAATGATTTTAAATGCTCGTGGTGAGCTTAGATTTTTTCCAACGAAATTTACATGTGAGCATATGTTTATTGATTTGCTAAAATCTAGCGAAAATGTTATGATTTCAGGCAAGCATGCTCTAGCAAGTAATGTTTAAAGATTATCATGTGTTCTTCTGAGACTCGAATGAGTAAATGAGTGAGATATTGAGCCGAGGTTGTATAGTACTGTGTGCACACAGGTCATTTTCTGTTGTCGACGTTGAGTCTACTCCGTGACAACAATGCTGTCGTGAGTGCTGGGCGGGCCCCACTACGACAAAGACGATGGGAGTGCTGGGCGAGCCCCACTACATCGTAGAGTGAACGTTGGTTGTACTGGGCGTGCCCTACACAACGTAGATTGTCATATGTTTCTAGATGGTTAATATTCTTGGTATGCCTTGCGAGTTTTTAATGACATACCTGTTGGATTTCTGAGAAAGACTGTGATAATTATACGTTTATATTTAGCGCTTGACTACCGACACATATGCCCAAGGTTTACCATATGTTGTAATTTGCGAGTTAATAGTTATAAACTCAGTCACTCACTAAGCTTCCCAGCTCATTCTTTCAATGTTTTCCAACTTTTCAGGTAGTGATCGAGCTCCCGGTGCCTGAAATCCTGCCATAGTCTGCCGAAAGCTCTACGAGGTTGATATTTTGTACGTGGGTGGAACTGTATAGCGGTCCAAACATTTTGTAGTTATTCTGAGAGGAACGTATAGTTATATTCGTGTATGCACTAGTGGTCGTGGTTGTGTAAATCATGTTTGGGATGTATTTTGGTTGTAGTACTTCCTACCCGTTTAGAGGTTCAAATGGGGTTTAAGTAGGGCTGCTCCGTATGTATGTATAGTGACTTTCAAACTTCCGCTGTGTTGTGTTTAGACATTTTAAATTCAAGTATAGTATGTTTATCAGGTTTAACAGGGTCACAGGTATCGTTAGGGAGGAAACGATGTTTGTTGGCTTCACGCCATCTTCCGGGCTAGTTAGCAGGTGGTTCGGGAGGGGGTGTGACAGACAAAAAGAATTAAACTTTTTTGCTAAACAATCAAAATCTTTTAGTCCGGGATCCCTTAAAAAATCATTGCAAAACATAATGTGAATCAAAACGTTAAATCAAATGAAATAGTTTCACTTCAATTAAGTTTACTTAACAAAATATTTTTAAATAAAACATAAACTAGATGCGGAAGCTATACTCCTCATGACACCCATGACTGCAAACCACCTTGCCACTCGCCTAAAATATGTTCTTGTCTTTACCTGAAAAGAAAAACATTTTGAAAAATGATGAGTATTTAAAATACTCAGTAAGTGACCTCACTACCGGGTCAGGATATGCATACACATACATAATGAGTTTTCGAAAACATTTTCTTTCTTTCCTTTGGTGGGACCTAAATTCCTTTCATAGAGGAAACGTTTCTCTTTCAACTTTTCTCTTCGGCTTAACGTGGACAATTAACCCAACCTAACCTTTCCTTTTCATTTAACCTTTTCAGGTTTCTTTTCATTTAACCTTTTCAGGTTCCTTTTCATATAGCCTCGTAAGGCTCCTTTTCATATAGATGTACATCAATAATTTTAGGGGGGTAATTGCCACAGCCTTCGAAATCATTTTTATCATGAAAACATAATGTATGCATGAGGTCCCAAAGTATTTTAAAATTTTCATTTCATGATGCAACATAAAACAAAGTTCTCATGTCATTCCTCATATCATATATCATATAACATGCATCACATTCATAAGAACATATGGCAATCATACATGTGCAACTCCATTTTCATATAAAATAAAGTATTTTAAAATTCATCAGAAATCACAACTAAAAACATTTATAAAACTTTTCATTTGAAATAATTAATTTTTTTTTTCAATTCAGTTCCTAACTTGCATTTAAGCATACCGGCGTAAGATCTCTTACCTTGACTAAGGTCAAGAATCCAATTCACCCAAATGCTCACCAAAAATTCTACTTCCTTGAACCTCGGTCAAACGATTTAGGGCCTAATCAAAGTCATCTTAAGGTTAGTAAAGATCCCTAAAATCCATAATTGAGGCCAAAGTTTCTTCCACCAACTAAATTCCCAAAATTAGAATTAATTCTATAGCATTTAACTTAATCGCAAATTGGTGGGTAAATTTGAATTTAAGTCATATAAGATCCATGGATTAATCTTATTTTCAATTGATCTATCATACAGCCCAAAACTCAAGGATCTTCGTGACTTATCGAAAATTTCGCTCCAACAGTCCAAATCCTACTGGACAGCGACACACTCGTGATTTTGATGCCGAAACGGAATGGGTATCCTTGAAACAAAGTCAAGATTCATGAATTAAATCTTACCCAACCAAGATCATCAAAGAACTATGTAGAAACCAATTGCTTACCCACAATTGAAGGCTCGCCGGACTGGAAGAGGCTGATCGGAACGACGGCGCGTGAACAATAATTGTGCGTGAACAGTACCCGCGGTATGAACAGTAATTGCAGTATGAATAGTGAGCGTCGTGAACAGTCTGCTGCTGTGTGAACAATACGCGCGGTATGAACAGTGCCCCCCCCCCCCCCCCCCCCCCCCGGTCGATGAACAGTACTCGCTGTGAACAGTAACCACACGATGGATGTTTGTTGAAGAAGAAGAAGCTTTTGAATGGATGAGTCTCTTGGTAGTGAAAGGGAGAGAGAGAGAGAGGGATTAATGGTGGACGTTGTTTTTCATGGAGGAAGAGGAGAAGGTTGAAGAAGATGACGGCTTGGCTTGACCTAGGGCTGCGTGCTCTATAAAAATAATAGAGATGGATATTTGCGCTTGACTTCTCCTTGGGCTTGGGCTTGGCTCAAAGTCCCCTAATTAACAAAAGTTGCCCCCAAACCAATTAATTCCCTTTTTCCCTTCTTTCTTCCCTATTCATCCTCCAATTTCTCAAATTTCAATTATGCAAATTTCTAAAATTAACTTTCAACACAACTTTAAACATGAAATTGGCCTTACAATTAATTCAAATCTCAAAATTAAAACTTTAATTAATACTTGAAAATGTCGGTCGTTACAACTTCATTACAATTAAGGTTGGTAAGTTGTAAATAGTAATTTTGTGCACAACTAGTAGATTCTTATGTAACAAAAAAAAAAAAGATTGAACAAATTAAAGTTGAGAAGATCTTATTAAACAAATGTTCAAAGGACGAGGCTATATATAGAAGCCATATGCCGAATGAAAGTATATCAATTAGGTTGTTTAAACAAAAAATAGCAAAACTTAACCAACATTATATACAAATAACTCAATTAGCTTTAACTAATTAACAAGTAAACAGCTTCACATAATTAATCAAACAACTTTAATTAATGATTTTCCTTAACAACCGTTCTTCCACTTTACAAGTCTATAAATAATGGTTGAAACCTTTTGCCAATGCACACCAAATCTTTGTTCTTTTCCCTCATACCCATATTAGTGTCCTCTCAAACGCTTCAGAATGAAGAAAGTTTTTTCAATCACAAGCCGTTGCCTTTTGGTTGTGGTGATGGTGGCAGTTGTCACCAAAGGTCGACTTGCGGAGGCGGTGACATGCAATCCTAATGAGTTGAGAGCATGTCTTTGGGCATACACAATGTCTGTAGCGCCATCATCAGCTTGTTGTAATAAGGTGAAGGAGCACAGACCGTGTTACTGTGGATACCTCAAAAATCAAAAGTATAAGCCCTATGTACAGTCTTCTTCTGCCAAAAAGATCATTTTCGATTGTGGCGTTCCCATCCCTGTTTGTTAGAATCACCCTTATGTTCTAGTTGGAATTTCATATGAAATAAAGATGTATTCGCTAGCTTAATCTATTACAAAATAAACCTATAAATTAAAAGATGATAATTACATGTTCTCTTTTTTATGGCTTATATTTTTTTTTTCTATGTTGTAAATTATTGCATATATATACAACATCATAGTGATAGATATAAACACAAACTTTAGGTAGTAAAGCCAATCTGAGTATAACTCGGTGGATAAAACACCAATTACGATGCAAAAGGTCGATGATTCGATCCCTCACCCTTGCAATGGTTGAAATCAAAAGAAATGAAAAAAAAAATTGAGTAGTAAAAGTTATGTTAAATTAAAAATTTAGTCTTGATGATTTGGGTATAGTTTCAATTTGCCTCTTTTCATTTTGAAAGCTTCAATTTAATCCCTATGGTTTTGTCTTAGTATTAATTTAATTATATGATTTAAAACGTTTCAACTTGGTCACCAAGGTTCGGTTAATCCGTACAAAAATTGTCCTTAAACTATCATTTAAACCCAAAAAATTCACTTATTTCCTTTTATTTTTACTTGGCTCTAAACTTTAATACAGTAAACTAATACACAGTTGGCCAAATAAAAAAAGATAATAATTTTATTGTCATGTAAAAAATTGGGTCAATATCGTAACCCGGAGATTATTTGCAAGGTTTGAATACACTATAAGTGTATGAAGTAAGTTTCATAAAAGAATGAATCAATTTAAATGATATTTAAACAATAAAAGGGATTCATTTGTAGCACTAAAAGTAAACTATAATAAAAAAAAATTATTGTTGGTAAGAAAGTTATACTTTTTATGTAGGCATGAGTAAGAGTTGTAACAAAATTTACGTAGTGAAAAGTAAATGCTATGAAAAGGTTACCACAACAATTACAGTGATGAGGAAAAAATAAGAAAGGTTGTTATAACAAAAGATTAAAGCTATATACATTATATAAAAGGGTTAAAAAATGTTCTTATATGTTAAAGATAAGAAAAAGAAGAGCTATTATATGATAAAGATAGTTTAAGAAAAACTATTATGTGTATAATATGATAAACTTGAGTCGATTGTCACATATATGTTATCCTATCCTTCATAGTTCATCAATTAGGGCGAGTTTGACATACTTTTAAAAAAAAAAAAAAAGTGTTTTTGATAACAAATTTGCTTGACTTGCAATACGTTTAGAGGTGATTCTACTAATCACAAATATGTTTTTTTACTCCATATAATGAGGATTTTCATTTGATTATCACTTTACTATCATATTTTTTATTATCGTTTCTCGCGTGTTTCTTTAAAAAATCATTTTTAAATCCATCTATTTCTTTATTTATAATCACAGACGTCTTCTTTTTTTTTTTTTTAAAAAAAGACATCTAAAATTTGTTAGGAATACTAAATGCTCTCAAAATTAGAAACTCTTCCAAATGTGTAATCGGATAAGTGGTTTTATTTAGCCCCTTTAGATAACTATTTGGCTTTTGTTTGTTTTTTTTTTTTTTTTGAATATCAACCCTATAAGTACGAATTCCAACTATGAGTTTCTTTATTTTCTTATCTACTTCTAACATGTGTTTTCAAAAACCAAGCCAAGTTTCCAAAACTAAAAAAGTGGTTTTAAAAACATCTTTTTGTTTTTGGAAATTGTCTAAGAATTCAAACATCTTCTTAAGAAAAATAAAACTTAATGTAGAGAAATGATTAGAAGACGAACAAAAATTTCAAAAACTAAATTGTTATCAAACATTACCTTAGAAATTACGTTTTTCAAAAATCATCTGAAACACATATTTACCCAAAGAATTTTGGTTTGTTCAATGATAACTTAGTGTGCTTTAAATATCAAGGGATGCTCCTTGCCTTCAACGTAGTTTCCTTGTCTTATGTTAGAAGATTCTATTATATGTGGTAATTGATGTTAGCTATAACTTGGCTGCACTCGTAAGAAAGAAGTTAGTGTTGGTGAACTTCATTAATATTAAGGGTGGTAAGTTGCAAATAGTAATTTTATGAACAGCTTCTAGATTCTTACGTATGAAATGGAAAGATTGAACACTGTAAAATTGAAAATATCTTATTAAACAAATGTTCAAAGGCAGTGGCTATATATAGAAGTCATCTACCGAATGCAAGTATACAAATTAGCATGTGTAAATAAAAAATAACAACTCGTAACCAACATTATAAACAAATAAGTAAATTACCTTTAAGCTAACTATCAAGTAACAATTTACAAGCTAACAACAATAACAACACATAGCTAATCAAACTGCATCACATAATTAATCAAACAACTTTAATTAATGAGTTTCCTTAACAACAATTCTTCCACTTTACAAGTTTATAAATAATGGTTGAAACCTTTTGCCAATATACACCAATTCCTTTTTCTTTTCCCTCATACCCATATTAGTACTCTCCAAACTCTTAAGAATGAAAATAGTTTTTTCAATCACAAGCCTTTGCCTTTTGATGGTGGCGATGATGGGAATTGCCACTGGAGGTCTACTGGCAGAGGCGATGACATGCAACCCTAACGAGCTGAGAGCATGTCTTTGGGCCTACACAATGTCGGTGGCACGATCATCAGCTTGCTGTAATAAGGTGAAGGAGCACAAACTGTGCTACTGTGGATACCTCAAAAATCAAAAGTATAAGCCCTATGTGCAGTCTTCTTCTACCAAAAAGATCACTTTCAATTGTGGCGTTCCCATCCCCGTGTGTTAGAATCACTCATATGTTTTAGTTGGAATTTCATACGAGATGAAGATGTATTCGATAGCTCAATCTATTACAAAATGACACTATAATTTAAAACATTATAATTACATGTTCTCTTTCGCTATGCCTAAACTTTTTTTTATATGTTGTATATTATTGCATATACAACAAAATATTTATAGTTATGAACACAAACTTTTAATACTAAAGTCAATCTAAGCATAGCTAAGTGGTTAAGACATCAATTATCATCTGACATGGTCAATGGTTCGACCCCCCAACCTCTGCAATGATTGAACTAAAAAGAAAAAAAAAAGTAGTAATAGTTATGTTAAATTAAAATTTTAGTGTTTATGATTTGGGTATAGTTTCAATTTAGCTCCTTTCGTTTTGAAATTTTCAATTTAAACTCTACAGTTTTAGCTTAGTATTAATTAAATTATATGGTTTAAAAAGTTTCAACTTGGAGAAACTATTCAGTGAGGCAGCAATAATGTAACTGACAGTTTTTACTGTTGAATGTAGAGAGAGAAGTACCCTGAATTCATAGCCAGTGGTCATTAAATGACATGAAAATTATTGAATCCACATCAAATGATTAATATGAGGCAGCCATATTGAATATTTTATCTTCAACTTGGTTACTAAAGTTTGGTTAAACCTTACAAACATTGTGCTTAATTTTTTACCCACCCAAAAAACTCACTTATTTCCTTTTATTTTTACTTGGTCCTAAACTTTAATATAATCAACTAATACACAATTGGTCCAATAAAAAAAGATAATAAATTCATTGTCATGTAAAAAAATGTGTCAATATGGTAACAATGAGATTATTTGCAAGGTTTGACTACATGATAAGAGCCAAGCTCAAACTATAAGTATTAAATTGGAACTTTTAATACCATATTGGTGAAAGTAAAACTATGCCTATACCACAATGACCAAATTTATAATATAACCTAAAAAGTAAATCATTAGACTTGAATGTAAAAGTGAAAAGTAGTTGTCATGCACTGGCTTCATAATAGAAAATATTCTGTCCACATGCCTACGCGGTCATCTATGATTTGGAGAATTCTTCTTCTTCCATGGGCATCAGACAGTCGCAATGTGACGTCATCTGCATCAGCATGAAAATCTAGTATTTTGTGTTGGTCAACCAAAAGGTCAGCAAGTCTCTCAAAAATATCAATTAATCATTCAAACAATTAAGAAGATGAATATCTATGAATCTTATGTTGTCGCAAAACTAAGCCGTTATAATGCAAAACTATTAAAAACAAGGTTAATCTTCCTACTGAAGCATAAGAATGAGTTAGTTTTTGGCTATATTAACTTGTTATTCACTATTTATCACACCTCTAAATTTAGCTCCTTGCTTGTCTTCAACCAATTCTCACGTAAGACTTAATAGAATTCCCTCTCTCTTTCCTCGCTTTTATACACTTAGCCAAACTACTTGACTACCATCTCATTACGTTTACGCTAAATTTAGGGGTGTACAAATAACCCGATAACCCCGAACAACCCGGACGACCCAACCCAAATAGTAAGGGTTGGGTTGGGTTGAGTTTTTTTTCGGTTTGGGTTGGGTTGGATATTTGTAGAACCGAAATTTCGGTTCGGTTCGTGGGTTGATAATTTTTTGGTTCGGTTCAACCCGAACCGAACCGAATTCATTAAATAAATAAATAAATAAATATATATATATATATATAAACCAAACCCTAATTTCACCTTCACATGCGCCTCTCTCTGAAATCCCGCCCCTCGGTCCCCTCTCTCACTCATTCAAACGCTGGCCAAATGCACCTCTCTCTCTCACTCGTTGAAATCCCACCCCTCGGTCCCCTCTCATCTCGTAGATCGCCGGCAACTCAAAATCGACTCCACACATCATTCTTGTTCGCAGATCGCCGGCAAATGTAAGCTCATTGTAGTTCGCAGTCACCAGCCCCTCTCATCTCGCAGTTCGTCGTCGTTCGACGCTCATCATCGCCATCGATTTGTTTCTGCCGTCACCCAAATGCCAAATCCAGATCTGAAGTACTTAGTGAACAGATCTGCTGAATATGAACACCCACCTGAAAATTTGAAGTTTGGAGAAGGGAATCTGCAAATAGATGGTTCTAGATTCATTTTTTTAACAGTTCTTTTAAAGCTCTTTGAAATTTGGATGCATGTATGTTGGATTGCAGGTACTTAATTTTATTTTCTTTTAGTTTTGAAATCAGTGTTAAATTTTTACCATTTATGTCAAAACTAGTTCTGAAAACACCTTAAAGTTGTTTTGAGAAAAGTTTCTAAATAATTTGCCATTAACCACAATACCCAGTTTATGCTTCGGGTAAGATAACCAAAAATTAAATTTATTTTTATGCTCCAATGTCTTCAACATTTATCCAACTTTTGGTGTATAAATCCATTCATTTGCGGTCCAATTTAATTATTGTACTGAGTTATTATCAATTTTTTGGATTGCTTTTGTGTTGAATCAATTGAAATTCTTGATTGTAAACCATTTAAGTCATGAGAGGCATATTTTAATGAACAACCCGGTGACCCGACCCGACCCAACCCGAAAATTGAAGGGTTGGGTTGGGTTGGGTTGCCAACACTACTCGGTTCATTCGGGTAGTAGATCCGACCAACCCGAAAATTCGGGTTGGTCCAAAAAGACCCCCCAACCCGACCCAACCCAACCCGTGTACACCCCTAGCTAAATTTTTTCCCCAAGTCATTTCTCGCTCTATGTCTTAGCTTTCTACCAAGCTTTGGTGTTTGACTTGCTACAACACATCACTACTCTACTCAACCACAGACCCTTAATAATCACTCTAACTAACCTTTGTCAATGCTTTTAGGCTTTTCTTTTCTTTATAAAATCTCGTAGTATCTCTTTATTTTTCTTTTATTCATTGCAGAGCCTATTTTGTCAGATTTGCTTTCGTTCCAGCTTACTAACACTTTGTAGTGAAAGTATTTGACTACGAAAAGGGCTCATAAAAAGACTGCCAAATTTAACTCACTTCTTAGTTGTCTTTTTATGCAAAGACAAACGATGAGTGTTATAAATGCCCCTTATTACTCAAACCTGCATAAGAGGAGAAGTAATCCAGCACTTTTTTTAACTGCAAAATTTATGATACAAAAGTTCTAGCTCATACAAAAGCACAACAAGTACCCCCAATACCTCAAGACTTAAATGTACAATGTCCTCGATGTGGCTATCTACAGAGATGGGATTTTGATATGATGAAAGTGGGTTTACTATAGCGTTTTCGTTAGGCCTTGATTAAACTGGAATCTAACAACATTGGCCAACACAAAGGATAAAAGTCATAGGGTTAAACACGCTAGCACAAGCCTAAGAACTCCGGGTTGACCTACTAGTAAGAAGAAGGTACAACGAATAATCAACATAGAAAGGCATTAGGGCAAACACAATATTCATAAATCTTCACTAAGGGTAGATTGGGAAACAAGGAGAGCACTCAAAAAGTAAGGCTAAATGTTGGGTGATTATAAGTGCAATACTGTAAGTGTACGAGTCAAGTTTTAATAAAGTGATTGAGTGTTAACGTATCATCCACGGGATTGACATTCTAGTTCACTTATGTACCATAGAAACTAACACACAATTTTATTTAGAAATAATATTGAATGATGAATTGGATCAAAACAAAACAATGACAGAAAATTAAACAATTGAGACAAATCAAGAGAGAAATATGTTAGAGAATTGATTTCACCGATTAGACCAACGATTCAATTAACTAAATAACTAAGATTGATCACACAAATATTCCATAAGTCAAGAAGTCTTATATCATAAATGACTCTAATAAGGTCAAGTAATTCTATTGCAATATTATAAAACCGACATGATTGTCTAGCTTTTAATAACATGCAAGGCATTACGACCATTCTTTTAACAAACTCTAAAAGTGCCCTAATCACAACTACCCTTAGTCATGCAATTAAGTTCTAACCTAAACCACCCGTAATAAAGCTTGGATTTAAACCTATTAAATAATTATATGCACATCACATTTTGGTAAAACATTAGGCAAAACATCATTAGGCATAGAAGATGCTCTAACAAATGTAGTTTTGAAACTAGATGAACACTCTCATCAATATAACCAAGACCCCTTTTTTCATTTCAAGTTTTTCCCATTTCAATAATTTTATCCAATTTTTGTGCACCTATTGTTAATTTCTTTACATATTCTTTGGCACAATTAAGCTCACTCATAAGATTTGACTCTTTTTCTCTTAGAGCTTTAACAAGTTCATTTAATTTAGAGATAGTATGCTCGAGAAATTTAATCTTATCTAACATAGCACATTTATCTTGATCACATGAATTATCAACGTCATGGTCATGTTTTGCTACATTATTGACATTTAATTTCCAGCATGCATTTTCCTCAACTAATGAATTATTTTCAACAATTAAAACATTCAAGTCATTTTTCAATTCTAAAAATGAGGAATTAATTTTCTCATTTTCTTCCTCTGTTCTTCTTTATACAATAAATGTATTTAGAGCCTACCTTTTCAAATTCAAGCTTAATTTCATTATAGGCATTTCTTAAGCTCATCATAAAAGAGATTTTCACTACTTACCTCTTCGAAATCACTTTCGTTATTGGTGTGTGAGCCATCAAGCACCAATGAGATTTCTAGAAATCTACTTTCTTCAATTTTTGACAATCTTCTTAATTTCTAGATTAAGAAACCTCCTTCACCTCACGAGAATTGTTAGAAACACAACATGAATATTCAAATAAATCATTAACTCCAATATTTTCCATAAGCTCAAACAATTAAGTTTTCAAGAAAGGTAATTTTGAAAAAGAATTTAAGGAAAATAACTTTTGAAATTGTCCTTCCAAACAAAAACACTTTTTTCAAGTTTTGAATTTTAAGGAAAAATATAATATTCAAAAGGTTTCTTCTAGACAAAAAAAATTTCAAAATTAAGAGAGTTATGAAAAAGTAGTTTTGAAAAACCAATTTTCAAGAAAAGTAATTTTTTAGTGAAATCGGCTTGTAAACCACAGTTTTTCAAGTTTTTCTTCCAAAATTAAAATATTACAGATTTAAAAAAATTAATAAAATAGTTAAAAAAATAAAATAAATAAAATTTCAAAACACTTTTTGAAACAAAAAAAAAAAGGAGCTACCCACTCTAATGCCAATTATAGGATCATATGACAACAATAGAGGGGGGTGAATAGGATTGCTTAATGAAACTTAAACTTGTTCGAGAAATTTAACTAAAATAATTCAATATGAATTAACTGAATAAGCATCCTAAAAAAATCTATAAAATAATTAAATGGCATAAACGAAGAAGAGTAGAGAAAAGAAGTGACACCGAAAATTTATATAGTGGTTTAGAAATCCATACTCCACTCTCCAAGACACCTTCTTAGAAATTTTACTACGACGATTCACTTACGGGTACGAACCAAACCGATTGACCACTCTTTTTACCAGTTTACGAGTCAACCACTAACTGATCCTATTACAGGTTCAGGATCTAACCTATATCGATCCTTTTAACGGGTTTAAGATCAAACCACTACAAATCCTTTTTCGAGTTCAGGATTAGACCACACACTCAATCCCAAAGTGTACTCACACCTTAATACAAAACCCCAATTAATATATGATATTAAAATTTTCACAAAAAAGCAAACTCTCACAAGAGTAGATTTACAAGTTTTGAGCTCTCAACAATAATCTAATCTCTTATATAAAATTATCTCACAAGAAAAATAGAAAAAGATGAAGCTTTGAAGAATGATCAACAATGGAGAATAGAGGGAACCTTGCAATAATTTTGGGAGAGGAGAGATTGTGAAGGAAGAAGATGACAATAATGGTTGAATTTTAAATTGGAAAGCTTTGAAATTCAACCATTAGATTTAGGGTAAAAAGGATGGAGGGTGGAGAATGAAAGATGGGAAAAAGAAAAATATACGAATTTATGAAATTGAGAGAGAATATATCCCAAATAAAAATTAGAGATCCTTGTTGGAGAGAGAGAGGAGAAAAATGGTGAAAGCTTTTCTTTTTAATTTTTTTTAATTTTCGGACGTCGCCACGTGTTCGCACTCTAATCATCCATGTCATCACCAATTTAGCAGTTTTCTTCCTAATCTCATTTTGGCCATAACTTCTTCATTTAATGTTCGATTTAAGGGATTCAAAATGAGTTGGATTCGTCTTTCCAAGCTCTGCGTTATGAATATTTTAAAATACTAAAATAATTAGTAATTTAAAAAGTTGTTATCATCAAATCATATGGTATGATTGAAGCTTGTAAAGCTAACACGTAAAGTATGTGTTTGATGAACATCTACATGCATTTTTACCCATTTTTTCATACGTAACACATATGTGTTGAAGTAGTTAATTTTAAACCAAAGTCCATTCCTTGGCATTAGAACTATTTTAACTTTGTGTTTTTTAAGGAGTGAATTGCATTGGAAGAGAAGAGGCAAGACTGAAAGGAGCTAGCACAAGCCTAATATTTAGGATAAGATCCTCGTGAAAGACAATCTACTTATGCGTCCACCAGAGTCAGCATAGCGCATGTTAGCCAAATATTGTCGTAAAGATGCCGCACAAATGGAAATGGTTGAACTGACTGTCAGGTGATTGTATGCTGCATACATACCTAACCTGCATAAAGAAGCAGTTGCATTACAACATTCAAGTCGATCAAGTTTTGTATAAATTTATGAGAATGATGTATTTGTGATAGATTTTTGGAAGGGAGTTAGAGATTTTGAGGGAATTTTATTCGATTCCAAATTTCTTCCCTTTTTAGTTTAGTTTGCTTTTTAATTTTTCCTTTGTTCTTTCGATGTTCTTGCACACTATTGCTCTCCATCGAAGAAGAAGCGAAGTTGCTGCCGATCAACCTCTTGTCCACCGATGCCACAATGTTCTTATTTGTTTTTCTTTTATTTTTGATATTTCACTTGTAAGCTCACCATTGTATTTTTCCAATTCATCAATTAATCTAAGCATGAAGTTTAGTTATCTCTCTATTTTGTTGTTGTTGTTGTTATTATTATTATTATTATTATTATTATTATTGTGTTTTGTAGCCATGAGTAGCTAAATCCCTTAAGGTTTGGCTCAAGGAGGACTCTATTATGTAACTTCTTTATGTTGCATAGTATACATGTATAAAAACTCAACTTCTTCTTGTCTTTTTATATTCATCCATTGCCTTCTTCAGTTTGGCCAACCAAAGTTAGGTATTGGCACATTCACCACTGAGAGGGTTCGAGTGGGTGGAAACTCCAAGGAGAGCAAGAATAAATCCATTTACTAGGGGGTTTTAGATATAAAACAACCACTTCTAAGCTTAAATGGGTCTGGTGAGATACCATTCTATCAGACATAGACATATGATGGTACCATGTGCTTAACATCCTTCTCGAAAGAGTTAGGATAAGTAGGAATCCATGCTTAGTTGAGAAGAAATACGTGTAGGCTAAACCAAAATAAGAGAGTTCCATAATAGAAGAATCTTGAGCCAAGCCTGTGTTCCCATCACTATTTCACCTTTTATTAATAATTATACTATTTTCTTTCTTGCGTTCAAGTTTAGTTATTATTTTTGTTGTCCTCACACAGTCCATTCTCATTCATTTACTTTATTTCAGTGACCGCAAGCTGCTAAGAAAAATTCATAGTAAAAATTTGTGTAAACAAGTCTTGTCAGATTCGACCTTAGAGTACTTCCAAGTATGACTTTCATGCATTGGGTGTGCACTTGTGCTCAACGCAAGGTGGACAATCTTTGTGTTTATGTGTTGTATGCGTGTTAGAATTAGCAACTATTTTCATTATTATCAACGCATGCTCATGCATATCCACATATATATCACATTTTCATAACCACAACACAACAACAAGCAGTTTCACCCCATTTTTTCTGGCACCTTAGTAGCATATTACTTTCTTGAGTGTAGGGAGGTTTGACAACTAGAACGTAGGGAAAGAGTAGGGGAAAAACAAATTGAGAGTCGTATAAAACTATTTTAGGCTTATAAAGACTGAAATACAAGAGGCTTCATGATAGCACTTATTTAGTGCTATAATTCTCCCATTTATTTAACTAGTTTTGTGTTGAATTAGTGAACTTTGATGTGCATTTCTCCTTTATTCTAGGAAATCGAGCAATTGGGAGCATTATAGTAAAATTGGAGTATTCCTATATGATGTGGAGGTTAAATGGAGGAGCTTTTTAGACTACGTATGAGACGAGACACTGCACAAGCAATTGGGGCTGAGAGGATCGCGTCGCAATGCTAGAAATGGCGTTGAGATTCTTCATTGTATCATGCAAACCTGAGAACTAGTGTTGCAACGCTGTCCTGTGGAGTTGTGATGTTAAAAATGCAGGAAAGAAAAGAGTTTCGTTTGTTCTGTTACAATGCTACTTATAGCATTGCATCGCTATACATGTGCACAAAGGCAAAAGTGGTGCATTTGAACATCATTACAACGTTGTCCCTACTGTTGCAATGTTGTGTCGACAACAACTTTAAATTATTCCTTTCGTGATTGAAAAGGGAGGCACAAATAGGGGTTTTTTTTGCCCTTTTTACGATGGGAACTCAGATTATGAGCAGAGGACGTCATTTCAATACCTTTGGAAGGAGATGATAGCATAAGTGTGTTATTTCTAGGCTTAGTTTCATGCTAGTTTTGCTATGATTGTGTCTACTTTCATGTATTTTTATGTATATTTTACAGAAACTGAGCAATTGGAGTAAAACTGAAGTTTTGAGAAGTGTTTGGATGAATTTGGAGCAAATTAAGGCCATAATTGAGCATCTAAGTACTGAAGAGGAAGAATAACGCATTTGAATCAGAGAGCATAGTGTTGCAACGCCACTTGTAGCGTTGCAATGCTACATCAACAAGCATTCAACATTGGAAACCAACAGACATAGCGTTGCAACGCTACTTACAACATTTCAACGCCATCCAAATTTATATTTTCCTTCTTTATGAAATTTGAAAGGACAGCGCTGCAATGCTGCCCCTAGCACTGCAATGCTATCTCGACTCTATAAAAAGGAAGTTTTGCTATTAGCAAAAGGGAGCCGTTTTGAGAGACCAAAAACCCTAGACTCGATTCAAGAACTTTCTAAGGACCTAGAGGAGACCTTTGGAGAGCCAAGGAAGAGACTCGAAGCTCAAGATCGTGGACATCACGTCGGGGAAGAGTGTTGGCACGCGACCTAAGTTTGTTCTCTATTTCCTTTTTCTTTTCTTTTAGATTTGGGAGTTTTAGTAGGCTATACTGATGTTATAAATTTGTGGTTAGACCATTGCTTGGATGTGGTTGTTGAACATTTGGTTTATTTTTAATTTCATTTATACATTGACGTCTTTTATGCATCTCTCTATATTGTCTTAACGTTTGGCCATGATTTTGAATGTTTAACTAAATTTAGCTTGAGCGAGTAAGTTTAGTTGTAGAACACTAGATGCATGACTATGCTTAATCTATTGCACGAAAGTGAGTAGATTAATTCTAGAAGCCTTAAGATAATAAATTAATGTTATGTTTAGTGATAGAAATAGACCGAGGTTGATTTTTCGCTATGCATGAGTTCAATTGGGCTTGAGATAGTCAATTGATTATTTAGAAATTCTTGGCATAAGAGTGTTAGTATAAAATCAAGTTATTAATCAATTCAAGTTGAACTTAATGTAATCAACCATGTATGTTTCTCAAAATTGGACTCCAAAGCATGTACATATTAGTTTAGATTCTATTTCAACTTGATTCCAAGAGTTTGTATCTCTAAATAAAATTAAGCATAATTAACTATGGTACTTAATTAATCTAAGAACTCTAATCCCTATGGATGACCCTAGCCACTATTATTGCAAAACTATAGAGGTCCCGTTTATAAATTTATCTGATAGAGCCTTCAACAAGCTCCTTTATCAAATTAGCATTGTTGCCGGAGATTGACATATTTTAGTTTAATTAATATTGTGGTGAAAGAGCTTGATCATAATTTAGAGTGTAAATCGTGTATATTGTATAAATTTTCTTATGTTCTATGTATATTTGTATAATTATGTAGTTGTTTAGTTTTCTTCTTTTAGTTGTGTTTGTCTTATTTTAATTTTCTTTTTTTTTTTTTTTTTGTAAATTATGTATGTTGTGTATTAGTGTGATTTTTGGTTTTGTAATATGTATATTCCTTGTGGTATTTTACCTTTGAATAAATTTATGTGGATTATGTATTCGAGTGTAAAATTAATATATTATTTTTCTTGTATTTTTCCTTGTTGTGTTCAGTTGAGTTTAGTGTACTATATGTAAAATATTTTGTTTCATTGTTTCTTGTACTTTATGTATGTTTCTTAGTTTTGTTTGTAGTTTGTTAGTTGGTTTCGTTTTAGTTTAGTTTTTTTATTTTTTATTTTTTTGGCTAGGCTCCCTTGGATTGCGCTCGAAGAAGAAGAATGCCTCATGAGCCAAATAGCGTAGATATGGGTAGTCCAGGAGAAAGGAGGCATGACGGTGGTAAAAACAACGACGATGAATTCATCTCCACCAGGACAGTGACGGGTTCGCGTGTGTGCATTGATTATAGGAAGTTGAATAAGGCTACGAGAAAAGATCACTTCCCTCTTCCTTCAATTGATTAGATGCTTGATAGATTAGCTTGCTTTCCTTATTATTGTTTTCTTGATGGTTACTCATGTTATAATCAGATTGCTATTACCCCAAAGGACCAAGAGAACATCACCTTTACATGCCTTTATGGGACATATGCGTTCAGGAGGATGCCATTTGGACTATGCAATGCACCTGCCACTTTTCAGCGTTGCATGATAGCCATCTTTCACAACACGATAGAGGAGATTATGGATGATTTTTCAATTTTTGGATCTTCATTTGATTCTTGTTTGCATAATCTTTCTATTGTGTTGCAGAGGTACCAATAAACTAACCTTGTTCTTAATTGGGAGAAGTGTCATTTTATGGTAAAGGAATGTACAGTTTTAGGGCATAAGGAGTCAGAAAAGTGGCTTATGGTGGATCGAGCAAAGATTTATGCAATTGAACAATTTTTACCTCCAGTAAATGTGAAGGAAGTCTATAGTTTTCTATGTCATGCAAGGTTTTATAGACGTTTTATAAAAGATTTTTCAAATATTGTGAAACCTTGTGCAACTTGTTGAAAAAGGATTCTATTTTTGTACTTTCTGAGGAATGCATGCTAGCTTTTAAATTGTTGAAATAAAAATTAACTTATGCACCCATTATTGTTACATTTGATTATAGTAAACCCTTTGAAATCATGAGTGATGCTAGTGATTATGCAGTATGGGCAGTCTTATGTCAACGTAGAGATAAAATGTTTAGAGCCATCTATTATGCAAGTAGAACTTTGGATTATGCATAACAAAATTATACTACCACTGAAAAGGAAATGCTTGCAGTTGTATTTTCTTTTCACCAGTTTAGACCATACCTGTTAGGGACTAGGGTAATTGTTCATACTGACCATGTATCCCTTAAACACTTGTTCAATAAGAAAGATGCTAAGCCTAGATTGATAAGATGGATTCTTCTTTTGCAGCAATTATATTTTGAGGTGAAAGAGAGGAAAGGGTGTGGGAACGTAGTTGCTGACCGCTTGTCCAAGATGGAGCATGAAGGAGATCAAAAAACCAAGCCCATCATAGAGGACTTCCCTTATGAGAAGCTTATTAGGTGGAAGTTAATGTACCACGATTTGCTGATTATGTTAATTTTCTTACAGGAGGACTGATGCCACCAGAGTCGAACTCTCGACAAAAGAAAAGATTCCTCCACAATATAAGAGTCTACCTTTGGGACGATCCCTTACTATTCAAGGTTTGTTCAGACTAAATAGTTCGAAGGTGCGTACCCCTTGAAGAAATATCTAAGATTAAACATGATTGTCATTCTTCACCATATGGTGGGCACTTTGTGCCTACTCGTACAACTGCAAAGGTATTACAATCTGGATTTTACTGGCCTACTTTATTTAAAGAGTTTTATACTTTTGTGAAAGCATGTGACAGGTGCCAAAGGACAGGTCATATTTCCAAACACCACGAACTTCCTTTAACTCCTATTATCGAAGTAATGTTCTTTGATGTTTGGGATATTGATTTTACGAGTTCATTTCCCTCTTCCCATTATTATTTGTACATCCTGGTTGCTGTTGACTATGTTTCTAAGTGGGTCAAGGCTGTTGCTACCAAAAAGAATGATGCACGTGTAGTCTTAAAGTTTTTGCACAAAAATATGTACACACGGTTTGGCACTCCTAGGTCTATAATTAGTAGGGGTGAGCATCGGTCGAGTGGGGTAGGTTTTTCGCCCCAACCGACGCCGAACCGACCATATGTGGGTTCAGTCGGGCGGTAAATTTTTTTTTTTTGCATAAAGCTTAAACCGACCGAACCGACTTCAGTTCGGTCGGTCGGTTCGGTCGATTATATATATATAATATATATATATATATATATATATATATATATATATATTAAATATATTTATTTATTTTAACTTATTTATATATATATATTATATATTTTTATTTATTAATTTTTATTTATTATTATTCATAATATATAAAATATATAAAATTTTACAGTTTTTGTATTTTATAATTATTTATATTATATAATATAAATAATAATAATAATAATAATATTATTATTATTATTTAAAAATTTGGTCGGTCGGTCGGTTTAAGCCTAAGCCCCAAAAATTCGGTCGGTCGGTCGATTTAAGCCTAAGCCCCAAACCGACCGACCGACTTGTCGGTTTTACATTTTGCAAAACCGACCTCCGACCGATGCCTTCTTTCAACCGCCCGACCGACGTCGGTTCGGTCGGTTTCGATCGGACAGACTGATGATATGGTATGCTAAAGAAATCTTATGCTTAACTCCATAAGAAGTCTAGCTAATGACGTTAAAGAAAGTGCTTCTTAGGAGGCAACCCAAGCTTTTTCTCTCCATTGCTTATTTACTTTTCTTGTTTGTTGGTTTTCTATTCTAGTGTATGATGTTTTTGAAAAAGAGTGCCAAGTAAACCTCGTTTCCATTTTGCAAGACCACGATCGTACTGAGTAACTTCCTAACTATCTCAAGGAACTCCCATGGAATAGACTTTCATCTTACCAGGCCAGCACTATTCCCTAATTCTACCCCTGTCCTTATTTATTTCATTGACTATGTTCATTAAGGGCAATATAAACTTTACGTTTGGGGGTGGGTAGTACTTTAAAGTCCTGAAAATTCTGAGCAATTTTTTTTTCGATCTTAAGAATGATTGAATGACTTATAATGCATGATGATTGATTAGGATAACCTAGGAAGTAATTGAGTGTTTTTTTTCTTTTACATTATAATGACTTCTAAAGCATGTCCTAAATTGAGTGCATTTAAATTTTATCTGCAATTTCCTCGTAAAACGTGCACATAACTGACTTTTTATTATGTTCAAACACTAGGATGCATTTGTTGAGTCTAGAGGTTGTTGTAAACCCCAATAGGCTTAAGAACTAATTGATAGTTGACTTGCCTGAAAGTCAGTGATTGAAATTTGTTGAAATAAGAAAATCTTTATTCTTTATTGATTTTTTAGCATGTTTCAAGAAAGCCAAAGCATTTTTCATCAATATTGTGTGCTTAATGTGTGGGGATCAAAAGAGCTACATCCATTGTGATCAGTTAGGCCATCCATTGAGTGAGTGCTCTAGATAAGGGTCCCTACAGTTGAAGGGTGAAAGCTGGGGTCTCCGTAATTAGGAAAAATATAAGTTTGGGGGTTAGTAATCTTTGTGGAAAAAAAAAGAGAATGAATGCTTAAGTAGATTGCTTGCTATAGTGTGGGAAAGATTGAAAATTGGAACTTAGGGCCAGTGTAGGGGAAAATGAAGAAAAGTCTTGGTAAAAGTGTCTTAAGCTAGTAGAAACTAATAGAAAGCAAGTTAAACACACACACACAATGAATGAGATACATAGAATTTAAATTGCTTAAGGAATGATGTGTTAAGACCCTATGTTGTTGTTTTATATCAATTAGAAAACTGAGGCTTGAGTCATTAATCTTGCATTGATATCTTGTGAAACTGTTATTTTGGTTTTGTTTTGCTCGAGGACTAGCAAAAATCTAAGTTTGGGGGCATTTGATAGCATACATAAGTGTGCTATTTTTAGGCTGAGTTTTATGCTAGTTTTGCTATGATCGTGTGTACTTTTATGTATTTGTATGTATATTTTACAGCAACCGAGCAATAGAAGCAAAACCAAAATTTTGAGAAGTATTTGGATGAATTTGGAGCAAATTAAGGCCATAATTGAGAATCCCAGTGTTGAAAAGGAAGAATTAAGCATTTGAACCTGAGAGCATAGCGTTGCAATGAAACTTATAGCTTTGCAACGCTACATCAGCAGCCATGTAGCATTGGAAACCATAAAACATAGCGTTTCAACGCTGCTTATAGCGTTGCAATGCCATCCAAATTTATATATTCATTCTTTATGAAATTCGAAGGGACAATGTTGCAACGATGTCTTGACTGTATAAAAAGGAAGTTTTGCTATTTGTAAACGAGACCCGTTTTGGGAGACCAAAAACCCTAAACTCGATTCAAGCACTATCTAATGACCTATGGGAAAACTTTGGAGAGTCAATGAGGAGACTCAAAGCTTGAGATCATGGAAATTACATCGGGGACGAGTGTTGGCATGCAACCTAAGTTTATTCTCTATTTTCTTTTTATTTTCTTTTGAGATTTAGGAGTTTTTGTGGGTTGTACTTATGTTCTAAATCCATGCTTAGACCCTTACTTGGTTGTACTTGTTGAACATTTGGTTGATTTATAATTTCATTTATACATTAACATCTTTTATGCATATGTCTATATTGTCATAACCTTTGGCCATGGTTTTGCATGTTTAACTAAATTTAGCTTGAGAGAGTAAGTTTAGTTGTAGAACACTAGATGCATGACTAGGTTTAATATATTGCATGAGGAGACTCAAATGCATAACTTAATGTCATGTTTAGTGATAGAATTAGACCTAGAGGTTGATTTGTCCCTATGCATGAGCTCAATTGGGCTTGAGAGAGTCAATTGGTTATTTAGACATTATTGGCTGAATATTGTTAGTATAAAATCAAGTTATTAATCAATTCAAGTTGGGCTTAAGGTAATCAACCATGCATATTTCTCAAAATTGGACTCCAAAGCATGTACGTATTAGTTTAGATTTTATTTCGCTTGATTCAAATAGTTTGTTTCTCTAAATAAAATGAAGCATAATTAACCATGCTACTTAATTAATCTAAGAACTCCAAACCCTGTAGATGACCTTGGCCACTATTATTGCAAAATTTTAGAGGTCTGGTTTATGAATTTATCTGATAGAGCCTTCGACAAGCTCCTTTGTCAAGAGAATCGAGGCTCAAATTATGAGGAAAAGGTACAAAATCATGGGTTTCATGTCTTGTTTCTATTTGTTTTCCATTTTGATAATTCTTTTAGGGTTGATTAATGAGTTGTTGGGCTGTAATAATAACTTTTAGAGGCTAAACTCTTAGTTTAGGGTGTTGATGGATATTTTTGGACTTTCATTTATGTTTTAATTTATCTACATTGAGATTGTCACTTATTTCAATTCTTTTATGCATGTGTGAGCTTAATGCCCTCAAACTATCGCCCATAATTTGATTGATGTTTAGATTGAATTGAGCTAGAAAGAGATTGTTTAAGCTTTGAACTACCATGCATGACCTTCAATTCTCACCTAAGTGACATGGGAACAATGAGAATTAATTGAAGCTAATAATGAAGGTTCGTAATGTCTTTAATTAGTTAATTAGCAATAGGGACACCTAGGTTAGTTAATTAATCTAAGAAAATTGGAGGAGCTTGATAGGACTAAAATAGTCCTTATTTTCTATGCCTAAATCTTGCAGCGTTTTAGTGATTTTACGTGCTCAATTCCTTATTTTGTTGGTAAATTAGTATGAGGAGCATTTTGGAGCGTCTCAAATGCTTTTAGAGATTTTTAGAGTATTAGGGGTTAATTTGAACGCAATTGAAGGTAATCCGAGTCCTAATGGAAGAAAATGAGGACAAGTGACCATTCTTTCCAGAGCGTCTCGACACTGCTACAGTGAGTGTCGTGCGACATTGCGGCGAGCCCCTGTGATGTTGGTCTAATTGGGTGTAGTGTCGAGACGCTAGTCATAACGTCTCCATGTTACTTCGAGAATTATAAGAGGAATTTTCCTTTTAGGGCAACCAATCTTCAACGGTTTCCAGCCGACTTGCAGACCTTCCATTTCTTTTTTATACCCATTTTTAGTCCCTTACCATTTTGGGTTTAATTTGTACTAATTAATATCTTTTGGAGCATTTTGAGGTTACCAGTTAGTTTCTAATGCCGTTTCGAGGAAAATTCAGATTGAATTTTTACTTTGGGATGTTTAGTTCTTAATTTCTAGTTAATTTATGTGTTCAAGCGTGTTTGAGACTCTGTTTTAATCCATTGAAATTAGCATATTAGACTTATGAATCTTCTTTGTTTGCTTGGTTCATCGCCATGCACCTGTTTTGAATTCACCATTTCATGCACTTACTTAATTAAGTAGCACCTAAACCGGCTTGTGCTTGCATAGAATGAGGCTTAACCTCTTCGTGTATTTTGCATAATAAGTTTTGGGATCCACGCAACTCTTTAATTGAATTAGGCTTATTAAATTAATTATTGATGTAATGCAATTGATTCTCTAGACATGGAACGCTATCGTGCTCAGTCGAGAAGGTCAATTAGGGGCTATTGATGCTAGGTTGACATAGTCTAGCTTTGGGAGCCGTTAGGAGCCTATTTAGCTTAACCAGATGGGTCGATTAATTGCTTAATTTGGAAGTTCGCATCAATCTCTTGAAACCCAATGCTCAAAGTACAAATTTAGATCCGATGAACCCTGGTCTGGTGTTTAGTAGGTAAGACATGTTTTTCACCCTTTAATTGTCATGTTTATTTTCTGCCTTTAATTTTTACTCTAAAAAAAAAAAAAAGCAAAATGCCCCACCCATGTTCGGTTTAGTTTTGTATAGTTCAAATTAAATTGGAAAACAATATATTTGTCTGCCTGAGATCGACCCAACCTCTTATACTACAGTTTTTGTGGATTTGGAGTTATAAATATTATTTGGCGCTTTCGATAAGCTTTGTCAGAGCTCGACGGAGGATTTCATGACAAAAGCTTCTAGGCTTAAGAATTAGGTGAGTTGACATTTCAATTGCTCAATTAAATATTCACCGGGTCCAATTAGTGAAATTAACCCCTAAACGCCCTAATTCTAGTGTTCACAACTTTAATTTCATTGCATGTTTTTAGTTTTAATTTCTCAAAGTGACATTCCATTGTGTTGTCTAAATAATATCGATTGTTAATACTCTTGGTACTCAAACAAAACCACGATAAATTTCCTGGTGGACTATTATATTCGGTAAAATGCTTAACAATTTATTTCTTGATCACATGCACTTGCATGTATCTCGAACAAGTTTTTGGCGCAGTTGCCTGGGCATTTGGAAATCGTGTGTTTGTTTGATATTGAGAGGAACATGATTTTTATTAATTTAGGGTTTTTTCTTTTATTTTTATTTTGTTGCTGAGGAGTCCATTGGCATTGCATGCTAAGTAATAAGGAGGCTAACTTTCTTCCTTTTTATCTTGAAATTAACAGGATCTGCATTTTACTTTGAAAGGAGAAGAAAGCCCGAGAGTCAGCCATGGTCGAGCAAGAATAGAACGTTGAGGAGCCAAGAGCCATTCGTAATCCCCTCTCTTTTTGCTTTTTTATTTTACTCTTTCTTTGTAGGAGCTGGGATCAAGATTCGCACTTAATTTACAAAGGAACGACGTGCTCAACAAAGGAAGTGAGAAGAGAGTAAAAGAGAGCCTAACATAGATATCATTACCTAACCTCGTCAGAGCTCAAACAAAGAAAATTATGGTTGAGCAAACTTTAAAGAACTTGCAGCTCCAGATTGGGATCAACAACTGCTGTGTATCGTTTATCCTGAACCCAAGGTGAATTCGAACTTAAATATGGTTTAATTCACTTATTTACAATTTTTCATGGTAATGCAGAGGACGATCCATATAAGCACCTAAAGGATTTCCACGTGGTTTGTTCGGGAATGAAGCCCCATAGTGTGACAGAGGACCATATGAGTTTTAGGGCATTCCCTTTCAGTTTGAAGGACCAAGCAAGAGATTGGTTGCATTACCTTCCTTCAGGTTCCATAACAACATGGAACGAGATGCAAAGGCTGTTTTTGGAAAAGTACTTCCCAATTTCAAAAGCTAGGAGCATCAGGAGAGAAATTAACGACATCACACAAGGAGATGAGGAGCTGCGCCTATTGGGACCGCTACAAGCGTTTGTGTGCAAGTCTTCTTGATCAACAAATTCCTGATAACCTGCTCATTCAATTTTTTTATGAAGGTCTTCTTCCAGGAGATAAGATTTTAATTAATGCAGCCAATGGAGATTCCTTGACTGATAAAACCATAACACAGGTGAGGAGGCTCATTTCATATATGGTAATTCACGCTAGTTTGGAATCCGACCCCAATAGTTGTTAAGTACTTGAAAGAGGTGACATAACTTAATTCTCAAATTTTTGATCTTACCTCAACTGTTAAAATTTTAGTTGAAGGGCAAGCACAAATGATGAAAATGGTGAACAAGTTGCGAAAAAGACATGAAGCAAGGGGTTGATGCCAATGGAGGGTGCACCAAATCACAACAGGCACATGTGCAAATGCAAGCATCGAGTTCAGGCTCAGGAATGTTTCTGGAGGATTATGTTAAGAGTTTAGCCTTTGATGTGTAGCAATTTCGACAAGAGACACGAGATATGTTCAGCCAACTTGCTTCCATGTTTGGGAAATGGAGCTCGAACAAGGAACCTCAAGAAGGCTATAATGAGGACATTAGTGCCATTAACTTGAGAAGTGACAATAAGATTCCATCCCAAGGCCCACCTATGGAGCAACCATAGGAAGAGAACCCAACTCTAATGGTTGAAGAAGAAGAGGATAGTGCTTCGCCAGGACAAAGAGAACTAATTTTCGATCCACCATTAAACTTAAATTCCTATGTTCCTAAAGCTCCTTTTCTTTGGAGGCTAGCTAGGCAAAATTAGACATAAAGAAAAGGAGAAATACATTTTGGATACTTTTAGGAAGGTGGATGTAAACCCGAGATCTCTCCTAGTAATTTCTTTAAAAAAAAAAAGTAATAAGTAAATAAAAAAAAAATTTAAAACAAAAGAAAACATAAAATAAACAAAAGGAAAATGAAATGAGAATTATATATTAAAGAAAAGAAGAGTGGAGAAGTTTGGGTTTTTTTTTTTTAAAAAAAAAAAAGAAAAAAGAGAGAAAAGGAAATCCCACCACCGCCAATTCCAATTCCTTTTAAACCTATATCCATTCTGTCATCATTTATCAAAAGCAGTAGATTTTTCGTGAGAGAGGGTGAAAGGAAGAAGAAAGGTATTTTGTTGAAGTTGAAGAAGAAAGGGAGAAGCTCAATTGAAGTTGCATGACAAAGTTTGTGATCAATCCTGACTACATCTGATGTTTGGATCATTCTGAGCTCCACAAGAAGTATTAAGAGGTGAAGTTTGATTTCCTTGAAAGTTAACACATTTTAGAACAATTTTCGTGAAGGAAGCTCGAGCAAAATCTGATGTTATGTTAATGATTTGTGAAGAGGGATTTGAAGGAATGTTTTTGCTGTCAAATCCGGGGAACCTCTGGTTTTTGGGATATGCTGATCTGTAGACTTCGAATTAGAAGCTGTATTAGGTATTTATGGAAAGCTGATTTAATGTCCTATAACTTTCATGAAGAAGTCGTGGTTAGAATTTGTTTGGAAGTTGCTTTAAATTCCAGGTTAGTTTCGGGTTGCAGCAGGAAAACAGTTCTGGTTTAGCAGAAACGTGTTTGGGGAAAATGGCTTTCAAGGTAGTTACAGACACATCCTATAGGAATTTCAATTTCACTCCTTCAGATAAGTTTTAGAGGGTTCAAAAAGGAAGAGTTTGGTATAAAGAAAATCATTTTTGAGCAAGTAATGGAAAAGTTATACGCGTGTGAGTTTAGGGTATAAAATCTGTAAAGTGCAGGAATTAGATGGGAGGGTTTTTGCATTTCTAAACCTTAAATTCATGAGGCCGAGATTCTAATGCTTGGTTTTGATTTGTTTGGCAGGCCAAGAAGAAATAGGACAAGTTTACGGACCGGGAATCTAACTTTAACGCTGTGAGTGACAAAACGAATTTCAAAAACGAATTCTATGCCTGCACGTATGCTATGAAAATAAAAAATTTTCTAAGGATGACTTAGCTTAAAGACCTTATGTCTCTTTGGATATGTATTTGTGAGCATATGTTACTGATTTCTTTTTCTGAAACTAGTAGAAATACCATAATTCCAAGTTTTCATGTGTTTCTCTGAGACCTGAATGAGTTAATGGTTGAGATACTGAGCTCGAGGCTGTAAAGTACCGTGTGCACACAGGTCATTTTCTGTTGTCGACGTTGAGTGTACTCCGTGACAACAATGCTGTCGTGAGTGTTGGGCGAGCCCCACTACGACAAAGACGATGGGAGTGCTGGGCGGGCCCCACTACATCATAGAATGAACATTGTTTGTACCGGGCGAGTCTTACACAACTAATTTGTCATATGTTTAAAATGGTTAATACTTTTGACACGCTTGCTGGACTTCTGTAAAAGCTATTGATGTTATATGTTATGATTTACGAGTTAATAGTTTTAAACTCAGTCACTCACTGAGCTTCCCAGCTCATACTTTCAATGTTTTCCAACTTTTCAGGTAGAGATCGAGCTCCCAGTGCCTGAGATCCTGCCATGGCCGCCGAGGGTTCTCAGAGTTAGATACTTTGTACGTGGGTGGTATTATATAGCGAGTCTGCTCGTAGTGTAGATAACTTAAAAGGGACGTGTAGTTATGTTCGTGTATGGAACTAGTGGTCTTGTTTGTGTAAACAACGAGTGGTTGTGTTTTGATTGTTCAAGTGAGATTTTAACTAAAACTGCTCCGTGTGCATATGTAGAAATTTTCCAGGGTTCCGCTGTGTAATATGTAAAGTATTTCGTTTACAGGTATGGTTTGTTTATCAGGAATTAAAAGGGTCATAGGTATCGTTAAGTAGTGAAACGATGCCTGTTGGCTTCACGCCATCTTCCGGGCTAAGTTAGCAGGTGGTTCGGGAGGGGGTGTGACAGTGGAAATCAATATTCCCTTTTTGGATGCCATTGAGAAGATCTCTAAATATGCAAAATTCATGAAAGAGGGGTGCACCAACAGTAGAAGGACAAAAGAGAAAGATAGGGTGCTAGTAAGTAGAAATGTATCAGCCATGTATGTATGTTTACATTACCTTACTATACTTCAAAGGAACATGCCTGAAAATTGCAAGAACCCATGTATGTTTACATTACCTTACTAGACTTAGGCGCATCCATTAATGTCATGCCATGCTCTATCTATAAGGAGTTAATTCTTAATGACTCGTATGAAACAGGCATAGTTATACAATTGCCTGATAGATCCCAAATACACACTTTAGAAGTAGTAGAGGATATCCTAGTTAGAGTGACTGAGTTAATATTCCCTACTGACTTCTGTATTATGAATATGGATGGTAATTCCCACGCGTCATTTGCATCAATCTTGTTAGGAAGACCATTCATGAAAACCGCTATAAAAAAAATTTCAGTTGTTGAGGGTACGCTTTCTGTTGAGTATGGCGATTAGATAGCTGGTTTTAATATTGTTTATGCCATAAAGTACCCTGATGAGGAAGCTCGTTCCGTGTGTGCTGTTGATGTAGTCGACTGACTAGTGCAGGATGTTTTTGTTGATGTGAGATTAGGCAGGATTTGTCTGAGCTATTTAATGAGACTGGTTTGGAGGAGATATCCTTACTTACTCCCTCTGAACTTGCTAGTTTTAAGACTCAAGTCTCATTCCAAAAGGATAAAATGTTTCCTTTTGTTTTGCAGGCACCCAACTGGAGTTGAAGGCTCTTCCTGACCATCTAAAGTATGCATACCTCAGTGACATGGAAACCTTGTTTATTATCATCTCAAAACACCTTACTTATAAACAGGATGATAAGATCATGAGTGTGTTGGAAGAGCATAAGTTGGCGATGGGTTGGACTTTTACCGACATAGGAGGATTGAGTCCAGCTTTGTGCATGCACTGGATCCTGCTGAAGGAAGTAGCAAAACCATACATAGAATCCTAGAGATGCCTCAACCATTCAATGAAGTAGGTAGTGATAAAAATAATATTAAAGCTTCTCGATTTAGGTATTATCTATCATATCTGTGATAGTAAATGGTTTAGCCCAATTCATGTAGTTCGTAAGAAAACAAGCATGACTATAGTTAGGAATAAAAATGATGACTTGGTACCCATGAGAGTTCAGAACGGATGGAGAATGTGCCATTATAGGAAGTTAAATTTTGTAAAGAGAAAATATCATTTTCCTATCCCTTTCATTGACCAAATTGTTGAGTGTCTAACTGGGAAACCATTCTTTTGCTTCTTTGATGGATTTTTTAGGTTTCTACCAAATACCCATTGCGCAGCAGGATCAAGAAAAGCCTAGCTTCAGTTGTCCATATGGTACGTTCACTTTTTGAAGGATGCCTTTTGGCCCGTGTAACGCTCAAGGTACGTTTCACAGATGCATGATGAGTATATTTTATGAGTTCATTGAGAACTGCATTGAAGTGTTCATGGATGATTTCACAGTGTGTGGCGACTCCTTTGATAAGTGTCTGTTGAGTCTAGCTAAGGTCATGAAAAGATGTATTGAGCGTAATCTTGTTTTAAACTTTGAAAAATGACATTTCATGGCTAGTCAAGCCATAGGGTTAGGACATGTAGTCTCAACTAGAGGCATT
This sequence comes from Trichosanthes truncata, assembly GCA_033996785.1. Lineage (NCBI taxonomy): Eukaryota > Viridiplantae > Streptophyta > Magnoliopsida > Cucurbitales > Cucurbitaceae > Trichosanthes > Trichosanthes truncata. The sequence goes on along the minus strand of JAWPNB010000009.1, from coordinate 35,264,449 downwards.
GAAGTTGATAACACTAAAATAGATGTTGTGGCTAACCTTCCTTAGGCTACAAATGTTAGGGAAGCTCGATCCTTTCTTGGCCATGCAGGTTTCTATTGCAGGTTCATAAAGGACTTCTTCAAGATCGCCCTACTAATGATGAACCTACTGCATAAGGATGTTCCCTTCGAGTTCAAAGGATTGTGTAAGAAGGAGTTCGATGTTCTTAAGGATTTGTTAACTATCGCACTCATCATGCACCCTTCCCGATGGGACCTTCCCTTTGAGATCACGTGTGATGCCAGCAACTTTGCTGTTCAAGCTATCCTTGGCCAAAGGATTGACAAAAAGAGCCACACCATCTATTACGGATCTAGGACCCTTAATCCGACACAATGCAACTACACGGCTACGGAAAAAGAGCTTCTCTCTGTTGTTTTTTCCCTTGAAAAGTTCAAGTCTTATATTCTTGGCTTTTAAGTGATTGTTTATTTTGATCATGCATATTTGCGTTACTTGCTGACAAAAGAGTCAAAACCTCACTTGATAAAGTGGATTCTACTATTTCAAGGGTTCGATTTTAAGATCAAGGACCGCAAAGGGTCGAAAAATTCAGTTGTTGATCATCTAAGCGGTATCGTGAGAGATGAAGATATGGTACCACTGAATGGCTCATTTCCTAATGAATTCATAATCCATATGCAAGGTATTACTCCCTGGTACGCTGACTTAGTTAATTATTTAGTTATTGGGATTCTACCTTATATATTTAATAGATATAGGAAGAGTAAGATTAAGAGTGAGTCTAAATATTATGTGTGGGAGGACACCTATCTTTAGAAGTTCTGTTCGGATAAAGTCATTAGGAGATGTGTGCATGATAGCGAGATGCAGCAGCTTTAGTGTTTTGTCATGAGTATGTAGTGGAAGCCACTTTGGCCCTAGAATGACTGATAGGAAAGTGCTTGATTCAAGACTTTATTGGGATACATTGTTTAGGGATGCCTAATTTTTGGAAAACCTATGAGCGTTGTGAAAGGGCAAGAGCCATAACTCATAGGAATGAAATGCCCTAAACACCAATATTATTTGTGAGATTTTTGATGTGTGAGGGATGGATTTTATGGCCCTCTTCCCTTGTCATGTTGTTATAGGTAGATTATCTTTGTTATGGATTATGTGTCTAAGTGGGTGGAAGCAAGAGCCACTGTTACTGACGACTATAAGACTATTGCAGGTTTCTTGAAATCTAACATCTTTAGCAGGTTTGGAGTCCCATGAGCCATCATAAGCGACCAAGGCACCCATTTTTGCAACAAAACCATTGAGAGCTTAATGAAGAAATTTGGAGTGACTCATAGAGTTGCTACGCCTTACCACCCTAGACGAACGGGCATGGACGAACGGGCACGTGAAAATCTCTAATTGTGAGGTGAAGTCCATTTTCAAAATGACGTTGAATCCTAGAAGCAAAGACTAGAGCCTTGATTTTAAGATGTCTTGTGGGCATATCGCACAGTTGACAAGATACCCATAGGGATGTCTCCTTTTAGGATGGTGTATGGTAAGGCGTGCCATTTGCCGATTGAGATTGAGCATAAGGTATATTGGGCGGTAAAGAAGTACAACTATAACTCTAATCAAGCTGGTGAGCAGAGACTTTTTCAATTTCAAGAGCTCGAGGAGATGGGGCTTGAGTCATATGAGAATGTCGTGATCTATAAGGAAAAGGCAAAGTCATTCCATGATAATATGCTTGTCAGGAAGAACTTCAATAGTGGGCTGAAGGTCCTACTATACAATTCTCACCTCAAACTCATGCCAGGTAAATTGCCCTCCCATTGGTTAGGTCCTCTTGTTATTACTAATATTTTTCCTCATGGTGCAGTGGAAATACAGAGTCTTGATACAGGTAAAATATTTAAGGTGAACGACATAGGCTCAAGGTCTTTAATGAATGCAATCCCGTTTCCATTCTCTCAACATTTTCTTTGGAACATCCGAACTATTGGGAGCTAGGTTGAAGGAGCCATACGGCGAGAATCGAGGTTAGTTAAAGTACATTTGGAGGGAAACCAAGACATTGTCCGAATAGACTGAGAGTGGAGGACGTTATTTTAGTTCATTTGGAGGGAGAATCGAGGCTCATATTACACGTGGATTGAGGAAAAAGTCGAGAATCACAGATTTCGTGTCTTATTTCTGTTTGTTTACCACTTTAATTATTGTTTTAGGGCTGATTAATGAGTTGTTGGGATGTAATAATGAGTTTTAGAGGCTAAACTCTTAGTTTAGGGTGTTGATGGATTTTTTTGGACCTTCGTTTATGTTTTAATTGATTTATATTGACATTGTCACTTATTTCAATTCTTTTATGCATGTGTCAGCATAATGCCCATGAAGCACCGACCATAGTTTAATTGATGTTTAGCATAAATTGAGCTTGAAAGAGAGTGTTTAAGCTTTGAACTACCATGCATGACTAATAGCACTAAATTAGTGCTATATTTATGGCTTATTTTGGCTAGTTTTACCCTATATTTGTCAGCTTTTACATTGATTTATTGTTGATTTTAGGAATCCGAGCAATTCAAAGCGAAAATTGTAATTTTGGAGCTCTATGTTGAATATGGAGCTATTTTAGAGCTTTTAGAGGAGCTAAGGAGAAGAAGAGAGGGTGCACAAGATGTTGGGTTTGAGAGGACGACGTTGGAATGCTTGAAGTGGCATTGTAATGCCATAATTTAGTGTGCAAATCCAAGAGTTAGCATTGCAACGCTACTCTATTGCATTAAACGTTTGAAACACGCACAAGAGGAAAGATCCATTTGTAGCATTGTTACGCTACCCCTATGTACACGCCAAAATGTATGCGTTTTGGGACAGCGTTGTCCATGGCTTTGTAACGTTGTCGCGACTGCAGCCTATTAATTGATCGTTTCGTTTGCGAACTAGATGATGCCATTTTGGGTTTTAGATGCCCAAATTCGATTTCTACCCTCTTGGGACTTGTTGATACGAATTGGAGGTGTTCGGGAGCAAAGTTCGAGGCTTGAAAGAGCATATTTCAAGGCAGAAGTCGGGCGTTTGGAGTCGATGGTCTTATCTCTATTTTGCTTCCCTATTTTCACGTATCTACTTGTTGTAATACATAGGATTTTGTGTTGTTATCTGAATGTGTTGGGCTAAATTTGTATTTGGGGATTAAGAGAACAAATTGGTTTGGTTTTATGTTGTAATTGATACTTTAGCAATTTAATTTACTTGTTATGTTTCATTTAGTTGGGTTGTACTTAATGATTCATATGAACTGGCCATTAGTATGTTGATTTAGTCCCAAAATTGAGCTTCATAGAGACTGTTTAGGGTAAATTTAGTCCAATTAACGCCCCTAGATTGCCTAAGTGACATAGAAACAACAATTGAAGGGTGAGGCTGAAGAAGAGAGGGCTTAATCCAATTGGCTAATCAATTAACGCTAAGGACACTTAGGTAAGTGATTAGTTAAGCATGTTCGAATGAGATCGACAAGAGATTTCGACCGGTTTGGCATTAGGTCTATGAAATTGGTAAGGCATAATTCAATGGCAGGTTAAAATTCTCATAAAATCAACCTAAGACTGCTCGGTTTCTCTAAATTCCCCTTAATCGGTATCTCCTCCCATTTATCTTGCTTTCTAGGATTATAATTTATTTCCCTGTTTTCTCTTGCAATGTGTTCTCTAATTAAAGTAAAGTAAAATTATTCGGGGCAATCCTAGTGGATGCGATATTAAGTCTCAAAACAAAGAAAAAAATACTAATTAGTGCTATCATAGAGTGTCGAGACACTTCGAAAAAATATGTCGTAAGTCCTTTCATCAAAATGCACGTGCTAGAGACTGATTCCATCTGTAGCGTCAAGATATTGTGGTAGATCATCTCAACGCTACCCTTTCGATTTTTAAAAATACATTTTTGGAAGACAACGTTGAGACCCTGTCCCTAGCGTCTCGACGTTGCTTCGATTACTATAAATTCATCATTTTAATCTCATTTGGAGGGAGCTAACTTTGGGACCCTAATTCGAAATTGACATTGTGTGAAAGAGTAAGACACTTGTGAGCAAGATGAAGATTTTTCAAAGCTTGTGATCGTAGACATCGCAATGGAGATGGAGGTTGATACGTGATTCTAGTTTATTTCTCTTTCCCTTTACTTTGTAATTTTGTATTTGAGTTTAACGGTTGTAATAGTCAACATGAGTGGGTAAACTTGTTTATCTCAAGGGTAGATATAGTCGTTGGACATTACAATTTAGTTAATTGAATGCCTTAAATTATTGTCTCTCATTCCATTTACGTTGTTGTGTTTGTAATGCTGATAATCTCTTGATTGCGGATGTTGGTTCTTTCAAAAACACTAAATCTTCAACATGAAAGATTCTCAGAGGAAAAAAAAAGAATATTATTAGTATTGCTGTTAACAGTAGTGGCGAATGGGTGGAGCGGGAGGAAAGGATATGGCTTATTGCGAATGAGTATTTTTAAGAGCCTTGTTCAAATCTCCAACCCTTGCATTGAAGTATTGGTCAAAACCACATACGACATCACCCAGAGAACCACAATGAAGCAAAATAAAGAGATAATCAACATGTTTACTATGTTTGAGGTTAAAGCAACCTTACAACACGAGTCCCTCAAAGGCATTGATCCTGACGACTTCCATGCCATGTTCAATCAAAAGTATTGGGACTTGGTGCCTAAAAGTGTTTAACGAAGGTATCATTGTGAACCCTCTTAAATAAATCTTGGTTTTGTTGATCGCGAAAGGTTTCGCAAACTTCAGACCAATCAGACTATGTAATGTTATTTCTAAAATTATTACACAGTCTCTTGCCAAAAAATTAAAGGTCTTAAATGATATCATCTATCCTACTCAAGCGAAATTCATCTCAGACAGACTAATTATTGATTATGTGAATTTTGGATTTGAATGCAACCACACTATTAATAGTAAAATGAGCGAAAAGGAGGGACTTATCGCCATGACGCCTGATATGAGAACGCTTATGACAGGGTTGAATGGAGCTTTCTGTGAAAGGACATGGCAAAAATGGGTTTCGAAGAAGGATGGATCGACAAGATGATGAATTACGTGGAATCTGTAAAGTACTCCATCCTTATAAATGAGTCCCCTCAACAAGAGTTCGAGCCTAAAAGAAGGTTGAGACAGGGAGATCCTCTTTCACCGTATCTTTTTTTCATGCGTGCTAAATACTTCTTAGCTCCCCTAAACAGGGAAGAATCTATTCTTAATCTTAAAGGCTTATGCATTACTAGAATATGTCAGACACCAACACATCTCTTTTTTGCAAATGACAGTCTTCTTTTCCTGTAGGCATTAAAGAACGAATGTGAAAAGATCAAAGATGTGATAAAATTCTATGAGAGGTGTAACGCCTGACTCTTTCAGACAACTAACTCCAACTTTTGAATACAACGTTGGGTTAATTTTGTTCTAAGTTGGTTAATTAAATTCAATGTTGGGGCTTAATTGAAAATTTTAGATTTTAAAATGGGAAAGAGAGTTAAAAGAGTTTGGGGTATTTTTGTAATTACTATGGCTTTATACCAAGCCAAGTCAAAACGAAGAAAATAACCCTAGTGTTGTCTTATTTATAGATTAGCCAAGCCATTTGAACTGCATGCATCCTAAGGCACTTGATCTTCTTCCTCTCCTCTCATTCATTTACGATTTTAAGCCCCAAAAAGAGACTGGTCTTCTTTTTCCTTTTGTTTTTTGATCGAGGTACACGCAAGCACACATGGTCGAAGTAATAATAAAACGACACAAGAGTACTGAGTATCGTATACCAAAGAGATTGGTTTTTAATTCAATTTAGTACAGTGAATAATTTCACTTCACTTTATTTATAGAACAAAAAGCAAGAGCAAACAGGTAGATAACAAGGAATCCTAGAAAGCAAGATAAGTGGGAGATACAAATTGATAGGTAATTCTACGAGTGTTCATTGCATTCTTGGATCTTAATTTACTTAATTAAGCTAACAATTTAGTCACAATCAAGTGTTCGATTCATAAGTCTAGAAGCCTAAGGTCATGGAATCTCCTATCAATCTCCCTCAATTTCTCAAGTATTAATTGGCCAACCTAGGTATCCCTCAACGCTAACTAAGTCATACAAGGCATTACGTCCCTTCGTCACTAACCTCTATAGACTAATTATTACTCCTACTATCACTCAAGTAATTAATCTATAGCCATGCATCCAATTCTAGTATAAGTTTATCTATGTCGACCCTCCACTTAGTAACTAAAAAATTAGACTGTGCTTAATTAATTAATCCTCAACACTAACTATAATTAATTAACCTTTTATCCCGCTATCACTCGGGTAGCTAACTAATTGTTCACTAAGCTAACTAGGAATCCTCTATCGAGCTGAACCTAATCATACCTCAATTAATTAACCAACATAATCTCAGAGCATTAAGCCTGAAATGCATAAATGAACATAAACACTTAATCGAACCACACTTACTATAAATGGTCCAAGAATTTACAACAACCAATAGAAATTAGGAAGTAATTAAACATAATCAGCATTTACAACTCGGAAATCCATAATTATAGCCACTAAAGTAACTACAATTAAAAGGAAAAAGGAAAGAAAATGCAAACGAAGGACAATCTCATGTTCTTGAGGTGATCAATCTTGAACTCAAGCTCTAAGGTCTTCAAATACACTCTAAAACGCTCACAAATGCTCCTAATACCCTCAATTATGGTATGGAATCAAGATTAGGATTTCAACCCTCAAAATGGCCTCTATTTAGATGAAGAAGAAGTGAGAATATATACTGCCCATCATGATAGCATTGCAATGCTAGGGACCTCGTTGCACCATTGTCGAAAACATGGTCGTTTTGCAGTTGCGTGCAGCGGTAGCGTTGCTACGCTATAAACTGTGTTTCAATGCTATGGACGGAACACTTCCTCTCCTCGTGTTTATAGCGTTGCAACGCCACAAGGCTGCGTGACAATGCTATCTCTCTGGTTTGCATAATGAATTATGGCAATGCAACGCCATTTTTAGTGTTGCAAAACTATCTTCTCCGCCCAACAACTTATTTCTTCATCTCTTCTCTTATTGGCTATCCAAAATGGCCCGATTTAGCTCCGATATGACTAAAATACCCCCAAACAATTTGTTTTGCTCCTTAAGCTCGATTTCTGCAAATTAAACACAAGTAGGCATCAAAGCACACAAATCATAGCAAAACTAGCTAAAATAATGGGAAATTAGATAGCATAATTACATGCTATCAAATATAAACCTTTGCTAGTCCTGAGCAATGCAAAACAAAACTGATATATGAATCAACCATTACATCAAAGTGACTCAAACCTCAATGTTCCAAATAACAATATAAGCACAATTAAAGGAAATACTCAAACACATCAATTCAATAAGTAACTTTGAATTTAAACTTTTCCTATCTTGTGTGTTTGTGTGCATAGCCCTCCTAAAGTAGTCTTTACAAACATAGAATAGGTTTATAGAGTCCTTCATTCATCTTTCCAATTCTATAACATTTATACACTCAATAAAGTAATAAGCTACTGAGTGCCTGAAAATAAACAAATTGGATGGCTAAACTTGCATTCCTTTGATGTCAAGGGCACTAGCTTTCACACTCCCATCGCCCTTACCTAGAGCACTTGTTCAATAGGTAGCTTAACTGATTGCGACAGGGGTAGGTATTTTTACCCTAAACTCTTTTCAATACATTACAAGCTTTTTTTTCTTTTTTTGTTTCACTAAAATGATTTTTCTTTAGAGCTTATTTTCTTTTATTTTTCTTGTAGGAAAATCAACATGCTTTTTATTTCTCCTGAGTAACACATTACACCCTTTCATGCAAGTAAACCATCAACCAGAGCTTAAGCCTATCGAAGTGACAACAAACTTCTGGATAATATAAAACTACTCTAAGCCCTCAAACTAACAAAAGATAGGCTAGGTGCTTATAACTTGCAAGAGAATTCAATCAAAAATTTAAATTTTCTCAAATCCTATACATGCTCTCATATTTCACAAAAATTGCAAAAATATTCACTATTCAGAACACATCACTTGTTGTCCTCATCACATGGATGGAACAGAATCGACATATAATTCACAAAAAAATTTCAATTAAGTTCAAATCACAGAATAGGAAACATTCCCCCGCATTTACTCGTACATTGTCCTCAGTGTATAAAATAACAAGCCTAATTAAGCATGCTTAAGGACAATTAAAAAGGTAAATGGAAGAACAATACTGCCCTGGAGTGCTAGAGCAACCTTAATTCAGCATGATAAATCTATTTAGGTGCAATGTGAAAGAATTAATCTCGAGCTCCTAAAAATATCACCAAACACAAGAACATAAGATCAACAAAAACTAAACAAAAAGGAAAAATAGAAAAACAACAATGAGAAGAAAACTAAGAGAAAGAAAGCTTGGGTTGCCTCCCAAGAAGCGCTTATTTAGCGTCTTTAGCTAGACGAGGTTCGTGTGGGTTCTCAAGGTACGTAAAAGTTCTGCAATTTCTTCAGGCTCCTCTTCCTCGAGTTGAGAAAACATATCAGAGCTAGCAAGAAAACTAGCTTCTCGCGGGACCCTAAAGTAAAAGTATTTTTTGTATTTTTTATTAATAAAAGGATGAAAGGAGAAAGATCAAAATAAAAGGACTCTGAAAAAAACTCGTGAGAATTAGAAGAAGAACACTTAGGATAAAAATAAGAATATGAAGATAAAACAGACAAAGGCTTTATAACCTCAACCTCTACCCCCTGATTGAACTCTTCTAACAAATAAGGCTCATCTCCTCTCTCGTCCTCACTGACTCGGTCCTGGAGTGTGCTAAAATATTATAATTATTCTCCAATATCTATAATCCACTCCCTTGATTGGCCTAACTCAATAAAATACAAATGGATCAATGGTCAAATGACTCACTTGATAACCTAAAGAAGTGAATCCCAATTCACTAACCTCCAAAGGGATCTCGAGACTATTAAAAAAGTCATCTAATTGCAAACTCCTAGCTCTAGTCTTCTTTGAATACTCTCAAAAATCTCTCTATAGAAGTTTCTTCCTTTACTTGAGCTTCCTAAAAAGAATTAGGATATAGTTTATGGGTTCAAATGCACTTGTCATTGCCATACATGGGACTTTCATAACTCATAGATTCAATATGACAATAATTATGCATTTGATAACCATAAAACACATAATCCTCAATAAAAGGCAGATAATGTAGAGAGGAATAACTAAAAGGAAAAAACTAGAAGGTCGTGTTGGTTCTTCAGGCTCAGATTCCCTAAAGAGCCACCCAAATCTATCAAAAGCCATCTCAAAAAAATTAAACAAATAATCACACACTCTCAATCAAACACTAGATAATAGCACAACCAAAAACAATGGATCAGGACTTAAACAAAAAAAAAAAACAAGTATGAAAAGCAAAGATAAACCTCTAAATTAAAGCAATCAATTTCTCCACAATATTAATCAAATTAAAAGACAGCAATCCCCAGCAACAGCACCAAAAACTTGATCAGGGTACACGCAAATGCATGTAATCGAAGTAATAATAAAATGGCACAAGAGTACCGAGTATCGTATCCCACATAAATTGGTTTTTTATTCAATTCAGTACTGTGAATAATTTCACTTTACTTTATTTAGAGAACATAAAGCAATAGAAAATAGGTAAATAACAATTAATCCTTTTCTCTTCTTCATTCCACCGTCCATGGCAGCCTTCCGAGTTGCAGCCCGAATTGCCACCGCTTGCTGTATTTTTAGCCAACCATGCCGCACCGTGCTCTACCACGACCTCGTTATTCCGTCGCGCCACCACGTCGTCGATTAGTTGCATTGTTGCACACTAGAGTCACTGTAGGTCGACTCTCTATGCCTATTTCTCTCGTGTGCGTGCATATTGAATGTCCAGTGGTTGGGTAACTCTTTCAAAAATGATTCGAGATGGTTTTGGGTTGTAAAACTGAATTGAAGGGCCAATTTGGTGATTGGAAACCAACCCACAATGTTTTTGACTTTATTCTATAATACCCATTGTGATTAAAGGTTGTTTTGAGCGAAATTGGTTCCTTGGAACTACTGTCCATAAATTTTTAGCACGGTGTTGGGGTAAATTTTATTTGGGTAAGGTAATTTTCCAAACATTTGAGGCTAAGGTTGAGGTTGGAGTTAATTGCAAATGTTTTAGGACCTTTTGTTGGATTTAGGGACTGTTTTTGTGTTTTGAAACTTACCCATAATGCGTTGGACTTTGTTCAAGGTTACCAATTGTGTTTGGAGGCCAGGTTGTCAAATTCGGATCAATTCGACATCAAATTCAACAAATAAATGTGCTATTTGGGTAAGTTTACTTGGCTAATTTTTGTCTCAACTTGTTTAAACTCATGGCTGGATCTTAGAATGGTTTGTTATTCATTGCTATGACTTTTTTTGGCGATTTGGGATGCTTTGGAAGTGTCTATTATTGTTACTTAAAAATGTAAGTTGTCATTGGGATTAAGCCCCTTTAAGTTATTATTTGATTTGTTTGATGTTTGAAAATCAGTAAATTGTGAAAGCATGCATGAATTTGTGTTATGAAGCATGTAATGGTTAGTGAATTTGGGTGGAAGTTGTTTTCAGCTAAAAATGGCCTAAGTATGTGGCTAATATGGAAATAGGGGCTTAAAGTTTCGAGTTGATTGTGGTTAGAATGTGTAACACCTTAAGAAATTGCCTAAGTTGTGATTGGGTTTGCAATATCCTTAAACCTTGATATGGTTTTCAAAAGGGTCGAGACCATGTGTATATCGTTGTAAGTAGTTAATTATGAACAACTTGTTAAAGTATGGTTAAGTAGTGTCGATTTGAATGTTTGAATATTTGTCTGAGTACAGTGTGCTTGAAACGCTTTAATGATTGGCTGAGGGTTAGTTTATTATGGTGTTGCATGAGTTGACTGCGTGCAGGATGCGTGACTCGTTAAGCTGACTGGTTTTGCAATTTATAACCTAAAAGTATATAAGGTTTTGGGTCATTATTCATGATTCTTGTGTTAGATTGGTTCAAGATGACTTATATGTGGCTAGAACGTGAACAAGGAGAATAATGATCGTAGGGTTCCTAACGTGGTTAGGGGGTAGCTTATAAGGGAACTACTTAGGGCAATATATCGATAGCGTGTGTAGGAACCACAACTAAGTGAAGGCCTTAGTAAGAATGTTGTTGAGCTTAAGAAAAAGTATATGCTCGAGATTCATGATTAGTGGTTAGTGGGAAAGCCGTGATGTGTGAATTTTTGCTTGTTGAGGTGTGGCCCTGTGAATCTTTTGATGGCAGATAAACTTAATTTTAAGGCCCTTATTGTCCCGAACTTGTACTCATACCAAGTTCACCTAAGTACGTTTACTGATTGAATTGTGGTTTCAGTTGCACTTATGATCCATGGGTCGGATTGGTGGGAGAGATTTAAAACCTGCTGAAGGGCTAGGAGTCATAATATACCCCTTGGCATTCCAAGTCAGTTGTGAGTGAAAAGAAGGTCGTTGATTGGCATCACTTATCCTTTTCCTATATTATCATGTCCCCCTAGGTTACTGTGAGATGTGTTTGGCATGATAGTTGCTTTTCCTTTTGCATTTTGCCAACTTAGGGAGCGAATTCCCATTTTGATTAGTGTCAGGGTTGCTTTCATTTGCCAAGTTGTGCTAGCTTAGGGGGCGATTCTCCCATTGTATGTGCTTGAAAACCTCAGGCCAGGTTGTCAATGTGGTTCTGACACGATGGGTGATTTTGGTATAGTGACTTACGCTGGAGGTTTCAAGAGTGTTGCAAATGAAATTTCGTTAGGCTGGTGTTGCCTATCTTTTCCTTTATTTCCGTGCAAGCATGTATTCATAGGATGTTGTGAGATATGATGGCCATGAGGGTTGCTTTCTCTTGTTGCTCGTGATAGCTTAGGGGACGATTCCCCCACATTATTTAGAATGATGGTTGCTTTCCTTCATTCAGTGTGCTAGCTTAGGGGGCGGTTGCCCAACAATGTTTGGATTGAGGGTTGCTTTCCTTCATTCAGTGCTAGTTTAGGGGGTGTTTCTCCCACATCGTTTAAAATGAGGGTTTCTTTCATTCATTTAGTGTGCTAGCTTAGGGGGTGATTCCCCACTGTTTCGAGCGTGAGGGTTGCTTTCCTTCATTGCATTGTGCTAGCCAAATGAGGCAATTCCCCCAATATTGTAGGCGTTAGGGTTACTTTCCTTCAGTGCATTGGGCCTAGCTTACATGAGTCACAGGTATAGCACGAGGCAATACCAGAGAGGGGTGGGCTTGGGGTAAAGTGAGTAGGCACTTAGCTAATTGAAATGAGTGTTTGAGACTGAGTAGGAGCCTGTGAGTTAGGCAGAGCCCTTCTTTGTATAGTTTTGAACTTTGGACCCTTAAGTTGGCTACTTATTGAGTATGTTAATACTCACTCTTGCTTCTTTGTTTGTATATTTAAAGATGGTGAACAACCACGAGGTGGGTGACGGAGGAGATGACTTGACGAGGGCATGGAGACACCACCGCAGTTTGTTTACCTGTGTCTAGTGTCTAGTTTTGTATCCTTGTCCTTTGTCGTGTGGTTGACTTGTAAATCCTAAATTTCTTTTGTTTTCTATTTCAGTAGGATGTTCTATACTCATGTCTGTTGATTGAACTCAGCATGTTATTTGTAGTTTGGTGGATACTGAGTAGTTTCTCAGAACTATAGAAGTATTTATATCCCTTTCAAGTCCTTATAAAATTTTTGTTTTCTCATAGTTACGTCGTCATGCTGCCGAAATTTTGGGCATGTGTGGGGTAACTCAGTCGTGCTTTCGCTTTAGAGGGTTAAGTTTTTAGGGTCGTTACAATTGGTATTAGAGCCCTATATTCTAGGTTATATAGACTTGTTTTAAATTTAATGACCTCACCTCTCCTAGTCACCCAGGCTATTGCTAACTGTGCTAGTTCTACAATCATTTGTTTTGGGTTGACCTGCTCACTAGTATATTGATTGTAGTCATCCAGATCAAAGTTGGGCAACCTATAGTACCTTTTAATGGTCGTAGAGTTAAAATTAATATGTCATCCTCTTACATAGGAGTGAGATTCATCCTCCTTCATGTTCGCATAAAACTCTCTAACCACGGTACAACCCCAGCCTTAGGCTGTTGTACCAACACCTGCCAATCTTTCTGCACAATATTTTGGTATAATTGCCTTTGATGATAATCATCAAGAGCTATTCCTCGTTCTGGTACAAGTGCTCGATAGACTAGGTACCCTTGGTATCTCTCTACAACTTCTCTGTCTTTAAATCTGCAGGCATCAAATCCCCCATTAGATGATGAAGATGAAGCTCTTGCCCTTTTTGATCTCATTGTCCTGTTCTTGTTCAAAAATTTATTCCACAAGCAGAAAAATATCAATACTTCAATTAATCAATCCACAACACACACTTCAAACTTCTTCTCAGGTCCACAAAAATTTAGCAATCTCAACACTTCAAAACAATTTTTACCATAAAAATTTATAGTTTAAACTTTAGAAATTCTTAAGTTTCGAATTATCTTCTTCACAAATTTAGATCAACCAACAAACTCCACCAATAATGTAGATCTATCACTCCAAATTGACTTAAAATTTTTCCTAAGCATAAAGGAAGTCAAACGAGAGGAAGAAGAGTATCGAACTCATTCTGAAAAGAAACCCACAGAGTGCTGAAGAATACCCACGAATTTTGGTAGATTTCTCTTCCAAAAGATGATAATCTTGCTGATGGCACTCAAAAGTGTGTTATTTCTAGGCTTGGATTTGTGTCAGTTTTGTATGTTTATATTGAGCTTTCATGCATTTATTTATTTATTTTGTAGGATTCAAGCAAACCTAGTGAAATAGAGCTTGTGAGGAAGATATTGGTGTTTTTGGAGCTTAAAGGCTTGGAGGCTTGGAATTGAAACGAGAACAAGTTAAAGCTTCATGACCCGAGAGGATAGCATTGAGACGCCGTCCATAGCATCTCAACACTATAGGTGTAGCTATCCAAATTCAATTTCCCGCATAAGTAGTGTCAATACGCCAGAAACGCGAGCGCCAGAAGATTTTCGTCTGTAGCGTTGAGATGCTGCGTACAGCGTCTCAATTCTACCCTGATTTGCCATCTTTATTATGCGAATTAGGTTACAACGTCGAGACGCTGTCCTTAGCATCTCGACGCTGTCCTTAGCGTCTCGATGCTATCTCAAGGATTATAAAAATAACATCATGGCTGCGATTTTTGGTGGAGACCATTTGGAGAGGGACCAGTCTAAAGTCGAATTCTACCTCGTCTTTTGGGACCAATGAAGCACTCTTGAGAACAGAGGAAGACATTCAATGCTCGAGATCGCAGCGTTTAATGACGAGAACAAGTTTGGCACGCGTTAGAGAGTTCTTTATCTTCTTCCTATTTAATTTGTAGTTTTGATTTTTAGACTTTTGTATGAGTTTAGCATTGTAATTGTGGATTTTTATGATTGAACTCATGTGTTTAAACTTGATTGTGATAGATAGTTGCTTTTATTCCGAGATTTATAAATTTCAATTCTTATTTATGCATGCTCGTTGTTTGATTAATTCTTAGGCCAGGAGTTAATTATGTATGATTTGAATTATAGCTTGGGAGAGTAAAATTTGAATCTAGATAGCATGCATAACTATTAATAATCGTGAGCATGGATGAATTGCTTGCTAATAGGAGCTGTTAAAGAAGTCTTGCAATGTCTGTTTAATTATGAAATTTAGACTGGAAAGTTAATTTAATAATTAAGCATGAATTTTAGTTGGGCTTGAGAAAGTGAATTGAATGGATATGCAATTTCTTGGCTTATAAGAGTTGAACATTCGACTAATCTCGTAATTGGGTTAACTTGAATTTGTTTGGTAAAAAAAGTCAATGTTTAAAAAAAGGTTCTCTCTAAGTGTCTCCAACACTGAAAATACATAGATTAGTTTATTTTTATCTATCTCTTAAATTTAGGGTCTCTAGATAAAATTGAGCATTGGTAATTGTAGTACTTAATTAAGCTAAGAAATCCAATCCCTGAGATCGACCCTGGCCATTACTACTGCAAATTGTCAAGGTCTGGTTAATAATTGTATTTGATAGAGCCTTCAACAAGCTCTTTAACACCTGCAAAACTTGAACAAATTTGTGATTTTAGACGGTTGGATATGTGAAATATTGAAGAAATTGAAGTGTGTTTGAGGTATTTAGAGCTGGAGTCGATGAAAGAGGAAGAGCTTTTGGGTTAGAGCAAAAGATCATTTCTTTCCGCAAATGAAATTTGGGGTTTTAATCCCATATTTCATGACAAGGAACTATTTACAAATCCACACCATTCCTTTGCTCCTCGAGTTTCCTTGTATCCAAAACTCAAAAAAGAAATTTCCATTAGTAAATAATTTGAAAGATTAATTTAAACTAAAAAAATATTACCAAAGGACTTTAAAAGAGAAAACACAAATAACCAAAAAATACTTACAAAAATAGACAAAAATAATTTACAGAGCACAAATTATACATATGATACATGAAATAGAAAAAGAAAATAAGCATATAATACAAACAACTTACATAATTTACACAATGTACAAAACAAATTCTACATAATATATGATTTAACCTCCTTAGTTCTTCAAGTGGCTGTAGGGAGACTACAAGCAGTGGAGACATGTAGAATTTGTTCGTTTCAAGGACACCCCACTGAAGCATGTCCTCAGTTGCAGCGAGATTTCATGCATAACACCTACACTATGAGAGGATTTTCTGGTCATCAAATGAACTACGAGCCTTACAGTCCCTATCTTGAATGAGATTAATCAAGCTTTGCCTATGGATACCAGGAGGAGCAGCCGAGCCAGTACTTTCAAACTTCAGACTCAGGTACGTCTTTAGAGGCTATAGTTTACAAAATTGCTAATAATACTCTTCAGTTTCAGCAGGAAAATCTCCAATTTAAAAAGGAAAATCTCCAATTTCAAGAGGAGACTCGCGTTGGAATGCAAAGTCTGGGTGACCAAATTACCCAGTTGGTTGATTATGTGAGGAGACTGGAGAGTCTACAAGAGCAATACTCTTTTAACATCACTAACGAAAGATTTTTTGAGGAAATCGACACCGATAGTGATGAGAAATTTTTGAATTCCACACCATGCTAAGAACAGGTAATTTGTGAGGTTAAGGAGGAGTTCGAGCTTACACCTGAAAAGGAGATTCAGGTGATAAATTTGGATGCTAAAAAACCTTCACCTGTTCTATTCCCTAGCTCTCTTCTTAATTTTGAATTTGCTTTTCTTTATTCTCGTGAGTCCTTAAAGTCTTTTGTTTCTTTTGAGTCAGTTAACTTAGTTAAGTCTTGCTTTTTGTCTTTCATTCCTTATATAAAAAAGTAACAAAAATAATGATTTGTCTGGTACCTTAGAGAAATAGGAAAGCCTTCTAAACTTGGAAGGTTACATTGATTCAAGCAAGAAGGAACCGAAGAAAGTAGAAGAATTTTACTTGCCCTGACACTTACGAACCCTGTCGAGCATAACGACGTTAAAAATTTGTGCTTCTTGGGAGGCAACCCAAGTGCTTTAATTGTTTTATTTCCTTTCAGTTATTTATTTCCTTTTCTTAGTTTTTTTTTTTTTTTCTTTTGTAGGTGTTGCACTTGGGAGGAGAAATTTAGGATAAAGATGCACCACCACCTACAAGCCATCCAAAAACTAGGGGAGTTTTTCTATTCCTCTTGCTTTTTGTTTGTGTAACTTTGTTTAGCGATACATTGGGGACAATGTATCAATTAAAGTTGGGGGTGGAGAACGTTAGATTTGCATGTTTAGGGTTATTCATGAGCATGTTGAGTAGCGAGCGTTAATTTAAAAAAAATTGAGCTTAAATTGCATGATGAGTTAGTTACATATTAGGTGATTATGACAATCTAGGAGGTGCTTTAGGTAATTCCATTTGAAATGGTTGAAACTTGAAGATTCATGCTTGATTTAAGCCTATTTTAAATTTTTTTCTTTTGATTCCCTTATACTTTTTGAGCATTTAGCCCTCTTGTCTATGGTTTTGAAGGCTTAAGATTTGGTTATTTGGTCTAGATTCTTGTTGTCACCTCGAAAGATTTTAGGAACTAGTTTAAGAGTCTACTTGCAGGATGTTGAATAACGTGAAACTTAGGAGTAATTGCATGTTTTATTTGCCTTTATTATTGTGATAAAATGAAAACTCGAGTAAAGAAAAAAAATTGGTTGCATGTTTTTAAAAGTCTAATGGCAAAAAGAGCTACCTCTACTGTGATCAGTCAGGCCATCCATCGAGCAAGTGCTCTGGACAAGGGTCCCTATAGTGGATGTGTGAAAGCTAGCGCTCATCAAAATAAGCAAAAATCTAAGTTTGGGGGAGGCCTACCCCGGAGCACCTTAGTTTCTTGTTATCCTTTTGAGTGTAGGGAAGCTTGAGAATTGGTCTTAAAGTCAGAAGTAGGGGGAAAACGAGTAGAGGATCGAATACAACCTTCTCAAATTATAAAGACTTAGATTAGAGGAGCCATACACACACACATAAGGGATGAAGGGATTAGTTTTAAAATTCTCATTGATTGAATGTGTTTGATTGCTTTCTTCTATTGCAAATGTTTTGTTGCCTAAAGCATTGAGATTAGAGTCATTGATATGCAACAAAGTAGTCAGAAGATTGTTTAATTTTACCTTGCTCTAGGACTAGCACAGGGTCATCCACAGGAATTTGAGTTGTTAGATTAATTAAGTACCATAGTTAATCATGCTTAATTTTATTTAGAAAAACAAGCTCTTGGAATCAAGGGGGAATAAAGTCTAAACTAATATGTACATGCTTTGGAGTCCAATTTTGAGAAACGTGCATGGTTGATTACCTTAAGCCCAACTTGAATTGATTAATAACTCGATTTTATACTAACAATCTTAAGCAAAGAATTTCTAAATAATCAATTGACTCTCTCAAGCCCAATTGAACTCATGCATAGAAAAAAATCAACCTCTTGGTCTATTTCTATCACTAAACATGGCATTAAGTTATTCTCTTAAGAGTTCTATAATTAATCTACTCACTCTAGTGCAATGGATTAAACCTAGTCATGCATCTAGTGTTCTATAACCAAAGTTACTCTCTCAAGCTAAATTTAATTAAACATGCAAAACCATGGCCAAAAGTTAAGACAATATAGAGAGATGCATAAAAGACATCGATATATAAACCAACTAAAATCAACCAAGTCTTACACAAACACAATCATACAAGTGTCTAAAAACATAGATTTACAACCTTAATACAGTCCACAAAAACTCCTAAATTCAAAAGAAAAGAAAAGGAAATAGAGAATAAACTTAGGTCGCGTGCCAACACTCATCCCCGATGTGATGTCCATGATCTTGAGCTTTTAGTCTCCTCCTTGGCTCTCAAAAGGTCCCCTCTAGGTCCTTAGACAGTGCTTGAATTGAGTTTAGGGTTTTTGGTCTCTCAAAACGGCTCCCCTCACACGAATGTACAAACTTCCAATTTATAGACAAGGGGCAGCGTACAACGATGTCCCTTTATTCCTTATTTACAATTCGTGGTAGCATTGCAACACTACTAACAACGTTACAATGCTACCCTCACGGGTCTTGCAACTTGTTCTTCAAACCCTCTTTCGCCCAAATTCTAAATTATGCCTCCAAAATGACTCTTTGGCCCCTTTTCTTCTCATTTGCCAATTTTACCCTCGATTGCTGAATTCCTGCAAAATGAACACTTACTTGCATGAAAGTATTCGGTAAGGCCTTTAAAATTGCAATAATATGTCCCTAAAAAGCATCCTAAATTGCACTTATCATGGATCTGGGTGGAAGTTGTTTTGAGCTAAAAATGACCTCATTATGTGCCTAATATAGAAATAGAGGCTTAAAGTTTCGAGTTAATTGTGGTTAGCATGTGTAGCACCTTAAGAAATTTCCTACGTTTTGATTAGGTTTGCAATATCCTTGAACCTTGATATGGTTTTCAAAAGAGTCGTGGCCATGTGCATGTCGCTGTAAGTAGTTAATTCGAAACAACTTGTTAAAGTATGGTTAAGTAGTGTCTATTGAAATGTTTGAATATTTGTCTGAGTAGAGTCTATCTGAAGTGCTTGAATGATTGGTTGAGGATTAGTTTCTTGCAGTGTTGGATGAGTTTATTGCATGCAGGATGCTTGACTCATTAAGCTGACTTGTTTTGCGATATAGAACCTTCTAAGAGTCACTACAACAAATTATGCATTTAATGACGGATGAAAAAAAAAAAGCGCGGGGAAACAATGACGGACGGCGAAAAAAATGTGCGAAACTTTTATTTTTTTAAAAAAGGGTACAATGTCGGGCAATGCCCGACATTATAGAATGTTTTTCTTTTTACCTTTTTTTTTTTAAAAAAAAAGGCTTTACTTTTTATATTCCCCCAAATAGATAGCCCTAAAAGAAACGTGTCTTCCCCCCAAATCAACATCCCTAAAGCAATTGATACTTCCCCCAAATCGACAGCCATGCATTTTCTTCACCATCGTCCGTGAGCTTTCGTGGGCTTTTCATTCATCGCTGCCACCCAGTCCAGATTTTTTGTCGCTGTTAGCTTGGGTTTCAGTCATCGAGGGTCGTGGTAGATATGTGCGCCTTGTGTTAAATCGTCATGGGTCGCGGTAGATCTATTTGTCGTGGATCGTGGTGGATCTGTATGCCGTGAGCTTGGGTTTTGGGAAGATGGTTGGATTTATCATCTCTAATGCTTACTTCTGATGACTTGATATTTTCAAAGATTTTTTAAAAAGGTAAATATAGTTTGAAATTGAAGAATAAGAATAACTCTCTGGATTTTTTTTGGTTTGTTTGGGGTGAAGGGGCATGTTTACCTTTTTTTTTTATATGTTCAAGAGTTGAAATTGTAACAGAATGAAGGTAGTTGAGGGTGTTCTTTTCTTGTGGAACAGATCTTGAGTGTGTTCTTTTCTTTTGTGAAGGGAAAAACTGCTCAAGCATGTATTTGAAAAAAGGTGAGAAATATCCTATTTTGCTTATTGTCTTTTTTTTTTTTTGTTGTAATTGAAGTTGTAATCAAATGAGTGGAGAAATATCCTATTGTTTGTTATTGTTTCCCTTTTTAATTCAAAAACATTGGAGTTTTAATTCTCTGGCCATCATTGTTAATTAGGATATGAGCTTGAAGTTGATGGGCTTGCTTTTTGAATTTTGGCAGGTATGCAAGTGGGTGATTGAATTGTAATTGATGGGGGAATGGAAATGTTTGAAGTGATTGAAAAGCTTGAAGAGTGCTCAGCACTACACTGAGGCAGCTATGGACAAGATTACAATCTTGAAACAAATTGCAGAGGGAGACCTTGACGATAAAAAAATGTGTGGTGAAGCTTTTGGATCATTTAATTGATATTTTGTTCATCTTTGCGAATTCCATTTTTGGTTTTTGAGCCAAGTATTGTTAGTCTTTGTGAATTCCAGGTAATTTGAGCCAAGTATACTTAAACATGAACTAGGTAATTTTTTTTTGTTTGATGGCAGTGTTCTAGTTGATGCAGCTCCTGCAAATCTTCTTATACTTGCAAATGTATGATTTGAGCTTGTAATTTAATGAGTTTTTCTTTAACATACTTGATTTGAAACTAGGAAAAAGAATGTGTACTTTTAGTGAAAAACATGGACTAATGTTGTATTTATACTTGATGTTATCAAGAGGCTATGCAAAGGAGAGATATCGCTTCCATAGCTGCAGCTAAAGTGTTGGAAGAGGGCAATTTCTCCTTAATCGATCATATGGAGCAAAGGTATTTTTGTACTGGTTATGAATATTTGGCAATATTTTGTTGTAAACCTGACTTATTTGAAGTCTCGTAAAAGAAAACCTTATTTGAAACTTTTGTTCTCATAATTGTATCTCTGCAAACTTTGAAATTTGAAGTGTTGGATCCAAATTATAAACTACTTGTCTTCCTTTCCTTGTTTCAGAGCACCTTTGAAATTTGAAGTGTTAGTTGTACTTTGCTTGATGTGGTTTGCATTAAATTGTCTTATTCATCAATGAACTTGTTATTGATTCTCTATTCAAGTAGGGAACCAATTGGCAAATATAAGAACACAGTCGAATAGCTTGTTAAGGGAGAGCCTTAGCTACTTCTCACCCATTTCTCATTAGGTAATACTTTAACTTATATTTACTTTACAATATATTGCATGTTCTTTTCCGTTTATCTCAATGGTCAGAACTTTTGTTTGGCTTTTCTTTTCTTCATCATCATCATTTTGCTAAATGGTTTAGTTCTAGGGTTGAATTTGAAAAGTGGTTTTCAGCAAAGATTTACACACACCAAAACTTAGATGATTGTACGAACTCTCCATTGAGCAATGCTAAGACTAGATTTTGTGCATTCTCATTATATGTTGTTTAGGTACCTTATCATGATTACATGAAAGAGCATATGAATTTTATAGTTTGTTGATTTTGTCTTGTAAATTTTTTTTTAAACAATTAGCCCGATAAATGCTTATGTTCTATTAAAAAAAGGGAATTCTATGTTTTGTAATCACCTTAGCATTGAGTTGAGGGTTAAAGTTGCACTGATACTTCCCCCTCTCACATTCCCTTCCAATTTAAGCGTTGTTGGGAATGGTGTTCAAATCAAAGTATACTACACCCAATTTCCTCTACTAAAGTTGTTGAATACTACATGTTGTGGTACAGCACGTACTTTTTTAATGTAACTCAAATTTTTTTAAGCATGTATCGAAATGAATGTTGATCATTATAACTCCATGTCACATCTCTAATTTTTCTAAGTGAATGACTAGAATTTAATGTGATTATGTATAGTTTGTATATAGTTTTGTGTTTTTTCAGCTTGATTGTTAGTTTTTCCAAGCTCGATTTTTTGGTTCTAAATTTCATTTTAAAAGTTTGCTACTACAAGTATTAAAATTCAGATTCTGAGCAGTATTTTACTTGGACTTGTTTGTATTTTGTGCTTTAACGTGTCTTCTTTCAAGGTAATTCATTAAAATTTAATGACTTCATAATTGTAAATTATAATTTGAATGGTTATGCACCTATTAGTTTTTATAGTAATGGTAACAAAAACTATCATTTCTAGTGACATTTGCCATCGAGACTCGCTAGGAGTAAATCTACAGGTTTGTCTTTAACTTATCTAGAGTCCATCAATGGTCTGCTTTTACTATATGGTTATATCATATTTTTTGTTCTACTTTGTTGAATTGTTATTAGTAGTCATTATACTCCTGGTAAGCTCAACAATCCTATGAGATCTCTTTCTCCATCCTTCCACTAGAGCATTTCCAGCTTTCTTTCTCTCAATTGTTCTACAAATGATATTCTTCAACTTAGTTTTATCCCTTGTGAATTCTTGTCAATAGATGGCTTGCTTTTCATTGTTGAACTGCATGCTTGACCCATTCCTTTGAATTTATTATCTTGAACTTTCAATTTAACTTTCTTATAGTGCTTTTAAAGTGTTTGAGCTTATGGTTTTATCTTATTCATTTATTTTGATTTCATTTGTTTTGTGTCGATCTTGAAGCTTTAAGTTAACCACAAAGAAATAAATTTTGTTTACTGCATTTCAACGTTGAGAGGTCTTTTTTGTCTATGGGTGCTTTTAAAGCAATGATTTTTGGATTTTGTAGGGTGCAAGTACTATGTACAAAAATATATACGAGAAATGCATATATCAACACGAAGAAATTGACGAGGTTCAAATAGAATGGGCAGAATTTGTTGGAAGATGTGTAGACTTATGAATTTGTTAATTTTGTATACATTATGCAAGTACTTTTGTTTAAATTTTCATTTACTAGGATAGTTGATATTTTTAATTAATTGATATGTTATTAGTTAAACGATTTGTTAATTTTCTTATTGCATATTTTATTAATTAAGGTTTTTTATTGAGTTAATTATTTTGTAAAAATAATAATATTATTGATATTTTATTTTGTGCATAAGTTGAGAAAGATAAAAATTTTGGTTAGCTATGTGTGCAACCAATAATTTTTTTTATTAAATTATTCATGCAAAGATGACGGGCATTGTCTGTCATTAAAACAGACATTTAATGACAGACATTGACTTTTAATGTCATACGTTAACCGACATTAAAAGTTGACTGTCATTGTAGGCTACGATGACGGACACCTTTTAATGACGGGTGATAGGACCTATAAAGTCCTATTTAATTACATTTATTTCTTGTTAATTAGAATGATTTTATGTGTTTTATTATTATTTTTGAGGGTTTCGAACAATTCACGTGTTTTGAAGAGTTTGCACCATTTCAGAATTAATTCGGACCAAATTGGAGGTGATTCGAGCAACTGAATTTCTATACCAAATTTGACCGGTCATATCATGATATTTCGAGATGAAAATATATTCAAATTTGGCATTAAATCGAAGCTTATTGAATTATCTTTCTAACGGTATAAGACTCATTGCATTCCAATAAGTATTATGAAAGTTATGGCATTTTGAGTGATTACTGCCCCTGCTGGAAAACTGCTGTACCCGAGAATATTTTGTGCCAACTTCCGTTCCCATTATCTTGCTGCTCACGTTTTGGGAATATATACAAATTAGATATCATTTTAAAGATCTCGGAATTATCTTTCCAACCATATAAATATCACGTTGATCCAAGGTTTGGAGAAGAAGTTATGGGCAAAATAATGAAGACTGCGCAATCCAGAAACTTTCCTTATTTGCAACATTCTATGTTTGTTTTGAGAATTTAGGGAAGGATTTTCGAGTTTTAGATGTATTTTCTAGCATTTTACAAGAGAAAACATTATTTACTTTATTTTATTTTATTTTAAATAGTATTCCCTAATTGTTTTGGGAAAATATCTTTCTAGAATTTAGGGTTTCTTACTTGTGTAAGTTGTCTACTTGAAGGCTATTTAAGCCTTCTTATGGAAAGCAAGGGGGATCTCTTTTTTGGCCCTTTGGCCTAGATGTTTTTAGAGAGTTTTTAGACTCCTTTTCTCTTTTCTCCTTAGACAATAATGGTATCAAATTTTATCACGATGCTCGGCTAAACTTCACGTTCCCAATTTAGAGGTCGGTTGTAATCAATTGCAATATTGTGAGGTTTGAACCTTAACTTAGTTTTCTTTCAATTGCAAGTATTCTTTAATTCCCGTGTTAATTTTATAAATATGTATTTTGATTAAATTGACGCCTTAATCACTCTACATATTTTATTGATAATCATGATCATGATCCGTAATTGTCATGTTGAATGAACCGGTAGCATTAGAATTATCACATGTGTATGTTTGTGGGTTTCCATGATACATGGCTTGCATGTTTAATTCTAGGAATTAAAGAAGCATGTTAATTAGGTGAAAGTTGTTTTACCTGATCGATTGTCTTGGTCGTTCTAAATTTCGTAATGCCTTTACCTAAATAAATCGAAGCGGTTTCGTAAAAATTTGTTTAGGTAATTAGCGTTAACTTGGCGTTCGTTAGAGTTAATGATTTTAGGGAACATGCACTTTTTAGGGTTTCCTAATAAGTTGACCGAGTACTTGCATGGTTAAGATTAAATATTTTGAATGCCTATGATCAATGTTTGCAATTGAGTAGAACCGTACCTTTGGATTGAATTTTGGTAAGATTTGATCTATCTCTATCTTTATTGTTTATGTTTTATTTTATTTATAAAAATATAAAACCCCCCTTTTTAATTGCTTTCTCCTTTGCAAATTTAACTTGAGAAATTAATATTCGGTTCCATGAGATCGACCCGGTCCACTCAATGCTACAAGTAGCTTAGGATCGGTTTATAAATTTTAATTTGACGAGCCCTCGACAAGCTCGCATCAAATTTGGCGCCGTTTCTGGGGAACCACTATTAGTTTCTCTTTGTTAAATTTGCTCTAAAAAAATAAAAAAAAAATCTTTTGTATTTTTGTATTTTTTTTTATCTATTCTTTAAATGGCAGATTATTCTCAGCACTACTGGACAAATGGTGGAGCTGCCCCGTATGTGGATGAGGTTAGTGAGCTCAAAACTCAAATTTCTGAATTAACCTCTGTTGTTCTTCAAGTGGCTGTAGGGAGGCTTCAAGCAGTGGAGACATGTAGATTATGCTCGTTGCAAGGACACCCCACCGAAGCATACCCTCAGCTGCAATGGAACTTTGTGCCAAATGCTTACACTTTGGAAGAATTTCCTGGTCATCAAATGAACTTTGAGCCTTACAGTCCCTATCTTGAATGGGATCAATCTAGCTTTAGCTATGGATACCAGGAGGAGAAGCCGAGTCAATACTTTCAAACTTTAGACTCAGGTACGTCTTTAGAGGCCATAGTTTACCAAATTGCTAATAATACTCTTCAGTTTCAGCAGGAAAATCTCCAATTTCGAAAGGAAAATCTCCAGTTTCAAAAGGAAAATCTCCAATTTCAAAAGGAAAATCTCCAATTTCAAAAGGAAAATCTCCAATTTCAAGAGGAGACTCGCGCTGGAATGCAAAGTCTGGGTGACCAAATCACCCAGTTGGCTGATTCCGTGAGAAGACTGGAGAGTCTACAAGAGTAACACTCTTTTGACACCACTGAAGTAAGAATTTATGAGGAGATCGACATAGACAATAACGAAGAGGTTGTGAATTTCGCGCCATCCCAAGAACAGGTAATTTGTGAGGTTAAGGAGGAGTCCGAGCTTACACGCAAAGAGGAGATTCAAGTGATAGAGTTGGAGGCTAAAAAGCCTTCGCCTGTTCTATTCCCTAGCTCTCCTCTTAATTTTGAATTTCCTTTGCTTTATTCTCATGAGTCCTTAACGTCTTTTGTTTCTTTTGAGTCAGTTAAGTTAGTTGAGTCTTATTTTTTTCCTTTTATTCCTTATATAAAGTATAACAAAAATAATGATATGTCTGGTACCTTAGAGAAACAGGAAAGCCTTCTAAACTTGGAAGGTTACATTGATTCAAGCAAGAAGGGACCGAAGAAAGTAGAAGAATTTTACGTGCCCTGACACTTACGAACCCTGTCGAGCATAACGACATTAAAAATTTGCGCTTCTTGGGAGGCAACCCATGTGCTTTATTTGTTTTATTTGTTTTCCTTTCAATGATTTATTTCCTTTTCGTAGTTTGTTTTATTTTTCTTTTGTAGGTGTTGCACTTGAGAGGAGAAATTGAGGATAAAGATGCACCACCACCTACAAGCCATCCAAAAACTAGGGGAGTTTTTCTGTTCCTCTTGCTTTTTGTTTGTGTAACTCTGTTTAGCAATACATTGGGGACAATGTATCAATTAAGGTTGGGGGTGGAGAACGTTAGATTTGCATTTTTAGGGTTATTCATCAGCATGTTGAGCAGTGAGCGTTAATTTTAAAAAAAAAATTGAGCTTAAATTGCATGATGAGTTAGTTGCATATTAGGTGGTTATGACAATCTAAGATGTGCTGTAGGTAATCCCATTTGAAATGGTTGAAACTTGAAGATGCATGCTTGATTTAAGCCTATTTTAAAATTTTCTTCTGATTCCCTTATACTTTTTGAGCACTTAGCCCTCTTGTCCATGGTTTTGAAGGCTTAAGATTGGGTTATTTGGTCTAGATTCTTGTTGTCACCTCGAAAAATTTTAGGAACTAGTTTAAGAGTCTACTTGCATGATGTTGAATAACGTGAAACTTAGGAGTAATTGCATGTGTTATTTGCCTTTATTACTGTGATAAAATGAAAACTCGAGTAAAAAAAAAATGATTGCATGTATTTAAAAGTCTAAGAGCAAAAAAAGCTACCTTTACTGTGATTAGTCAGGCCATCCATTGAGCAAGTGCTCTGGATAAGGGTCCCTACAGTGGATGTGTGAAAGCTAGTGCTCATCAAAATAAGCAAAAAAGTAAGTTTGGGGGTAGGCCTACCCCGGGGCACCTTAGTTTCGTGTTATCCTTTTGAGTGTAGGGAAGCTTGAGAATTGGTCTTAAAGTCAGAAGTAGGGGGAAAACGAGTTGAGGATCAAATAAAACCTTCTCGGGCTTATAAAAACTTAGATAAGGGAGAGCTATACACACACACACATAAGGGATGAAGGGATTAGTTTTAAAATTCTCATTGATTGAATGTGTTTGATTGTTTTCTTCCATTGCAAATGTTTTGTTGCCTAAAGCATTGAGATTAGAGCCATTGATATGCAACTGATTAGTCATAGGATTGTTTAGTTCTACCTTGCTCGAGGACTAGCAAGATTTAGGTTGGGAGTTGTGATAGGACCTATAAAGTCCTATTTAATTACACTTATTTCTTGTTAATTAGAATGATTTTATGTGTTTTATTATTATTTTTTTAGGGTTTCGAACAATTCACGTGTTTTGAAGAGTTTGCACCATTTCAGAATTAATTCGGACCAAATTGGAGGTGATTCGAGCAACTGAATTTCTATACCAAATTTGACCGGTCATATCATGATATTTTGAGATGAAAATATATTCAAATTTGGTATCAAATGGAAGCTTATTGAATTATCTTTCTAACGGTATAAGACTCATTGCATTCCAATAAGTATTATGAAAGTTATGGCATTTTGAGCGATTACTGCCCCTGCTGGAAAACTGCTGTACCCGAGAATATTTTGTGCCAACTTCCGTTCCCATTATCTTGCTGCTCACGTTTTGGGAATATATACAAATTAGATATCATTTTAAAGATCTCGTAATTATCTTTCCAACCATATAAATATCACGTTGATCCAAGGTTTGGAGAAGAAGTTATGGGCAAAATAATGAAGACTGCGCAATCCAGAAACTTTCCTTATTTGCAACATTCTATGTTTGTTTTGAGAATTTAGGGAAAGATTTTCGAGTTTTAGATGTATTTTCTAGCATTTTACAAGAGAGAACATTATTTACTTTATTTTATTTTATTTTAAATATTATTCTCTAATTGTTTTGGGAAAATATCTTTCTAGAATTTAAGGTTTCTTACTTGTGTAAGTTGTCTACTTGAAGGCTATTTAAGCCTTCTTATGGACAGCAAGGGGGATCTCTTTTTTCGCCCTTTGGCCTAGATGTTTTTAGAGAGTTTTTAGACTCCTTTTCTCTTTTCTCCTTAGACAATAATGGTATCAAATTTTATCCCGATGCTCGGCTAAACTTCGCGTTCCCAATTCAGAGGTCGATTGTAATCAATTGCAATATTGTGAGGTTTGAACCTTAACTTAGTTTTCTTTCAATTGCAAGTATTCTTTAATTCCCGTGTTAATTTTATAAATATGTATTTTGATTAAATTGACGCCTTAATTACTCTACATATTTTATTGATAATCATGATCATGATCTGTAATTGTCATGTTGAATGAACCGGTAGCATTAGAATTATCACATGTGTATGTTTGTGGGTTTCCATGATACATGGCTTGCATGTTTAATTCTAGGAATTAAAGAAGCATGTTAATTAGGTGAAAGTTGTTTTACCTGATCGATTGTCTTGGTCGTTCCAAATTTCGTAATTTCTTTACCTAAATAAATCGAAGCGGTTTCGTAAAAATTTGTTTAGGTAATTAGCGTTAACTTGGCGTTCGTTAGAGTTAATGATTTTAGGGAACATGCACTTTTTAGGGTTTCCTAATAAGTTGACCGAGTACTTGCATGGTTAAGATTAAATTTTGGTAAGATTTGCCTAGGATCAATGTTTGCAATTGAGTAGAACCGTACCTTTGGATTGAATTTTGGTAAGATTTGATCTATCTCTATCTTTATTGTTTATGTTTTATTTTATTTATAAAAATAAAAAACCCCCCTTTTTAATTGCTTTCTCCTTTGCAAATTTAACTTGAGAAATTTATATTCGGTTCCCTGAGATCGACCCGGTCCACTCAATGCTACAAGTAGCTTAGGATCGGTTTATAAATTTTTATTTGACGAGCCCTCGACAAGCTCGCATCAACGGGCATTGCCCGTCATTAAAAAGCGTCCGTCATTGTAGCCTACAATGACACTCGAAAAGATGACGGACACATGTCCGTCATCATTTCCCTTTAATGACGGGCAATGCCCGTCATTAAAAGCCAAATTTGTACTAGTGAGTATATAAAGTTCTGGATCATTATTCTGTATTCTTGTGTTAGATTGGTTCAAGTTGACTTATGTGTGGCTGGAACGTGAATAAAGATAATAATGACCATGGGGTTCCTAGTGTGGTTAGGGGGTAGCTTAGAAGGGAAATACTTTGGGAACTATACCTTCATTCACTGTGTTGGCTTAGGGGACGATTTCCCCACAGTGGTTGGAATGACGGTTTCTTTCCTTCATTCAATGTGCTAGCTTAGGGGGCGATTCCCCCACAGTGTTTAAAATGAGGGTTGCTTTCCTTCATTTAGGATGCTAGCTTAAAGGAAATTTCTGACTGTTTCAAGCACGAGGGTTGCTTTCCTTCATTGCGTTGCGCTAGAAATAGGGAGTGATTCCCCCAAGATTGCAGGCGTGAGGGTTGCTTTCCTTCATTGCATTGGGCCTAGGTTACATGACTCGCAGGTATAGCACGAGGCAATACCAAAGAGGGGTGGGCTTGGGGTAAGGTGAATAGGCACTTAGCTAACTGAAATGTGTGATTAAAACTGAGCAAGAGTCTGTGAGTTAAGTCGGAGCCCTTCTTTGTATGGTTTTGAACTTTGGACCCTTAAGTGGGCTACTTATTGAGTATGTTTATACTCACTCTTGCTACTTTGTTTGTGTCTTTGCATATGGTGCACAACCATGAGGCGGGTGATGGAGGAGATCACTTGACAGGGCAATGGAGACACCATCGCAGTTTGTTTCCCCGTGTCTTGTGTCTAGTTTTGTATCTTTGTCCTTTGTCGTGTGGTTGACTTGTAAATCCTAAATTATTTTGTTTCCTCTTTTAGTAAGATGTCCTGTACTCGTGTCTGTTGGTTGAACTCAGCATGTTATTCGTAGTTTGGTGGATGCTAAGTAATTTCTCTAAAATATAGAAGTGTTTATATCCCTTTCAAGTCCTTGTAAATTTTTTTTTTCTCATAGTTATGTTGTCATGCTAGCGAAAATTCGGGCATCAGCTGGATAACTCAGTTGTACTTCCGTTTTAAAAAGTTCATTTTTAAGGGTCGTTATAATTCATAAATCTAAAAGCCTAAGATCATATAATCTCCTATCGGTCTTCTCCATTTCTCAATAGTTAATTAGCTAACCTAGGTGTCCCTCAGTGTTAGCTAAGTCATACTCGGCATTACGTCCCTTCATCATTGACCTCTATAGACTAACTATTACTCATGTTGTCACTTAAGTAATTAATCTATAGTCATACATCCAGTTCTAGTCTAAGCTTATCTTTGTCGACCTCTACTTAGTAACTAATCAATTAGACAGTGCTGAATTAATTAATGTTCAACACTAACTACAATTAATTAACCTTTTATATCGTTGCCACTCGGGGTCGCTAACTAATTGTGCATTAAGCTCACTAGGAATCTTCTGTCAAGCTCAACATAGTCCTACCTCAATTAATTAACCACCACAATCTAAGGGAATTTAGCCTAAAATGCATAAATGAACATAAACACTTAATCGAACAACAATTACTAATTAAATTAAGTAAAATAAAGGCAATGGTCCAGGAAATTATAACAACCCATAGAAATTAGGAATTAACAAAACATAATTAGCATTTATAACTTAGAAATCCCTAATTACATCCACTAAACACAACAATTGAAAGGATAAGGAAAAGAAAATGCAAACGAAGGATGATCTCGTATTTCCAAGGTGATCAATCTCGAACCAGGGCTCCAAGGTCTTCAAATCCACTCTCAAACACTCACAAGGAAGGAAAATAAAGATATAATGAACATGTTTACTATGTTTTAGGTTAAAGCGACTCTTACAGCATGAGTCCCTCAAAGGCGTCAAGTCCTGACGGCTTCCATCCTATGTTCAATCAAAAGTATTGGGACTTAGTGCCTAAAAGTTCTTAACGAAGGTATCATTGTGAACCCTCTTAAATAAACTTTGGTTTCATTTACCCTGAAAGGTTTGGCAAACTTTAGACCAATAAGACTGTGTAATGTTATTCATAAAATTATTGCACAGTCTCTTGCCAAAAAATTAAAGAAGGTCTTAAATGATATTATTGCTCCTACTCAAGTAACAATCATCTAAGACAGACTAATTATTGATTACGAGATTTTGGAATTTGAATGCATCCACACTATTAATAGTAGAACAAGAGAAAATGAGGGATTATCGCCATGAAGTTTGACACAAGCAAGGCTTATGGCAGGGTTGAATGGAGCTCTTTGGTAAAGGACATGGCGAAAATGGGTTTCAAAGAAGGATGGATTGACAAGATGATGAACTGCGTGGAATCTATAAAGTACTCCATCCTTATAAACGGGTCCCCACAAGAAGAGTTTGAGTCTAAAAGAAGGTTGAGACAGCTGACACGTGTTAGAGTCATATGAATAAATAAGCAATAATATGATTGTCTATTCGCAATTGTACACATGTAAATGTAGCAAGTACTAAGTAAATTATCGTATCCACAGGGACTAGTAATCTTCTACTTTACGACAAATTGACTCTCAATAAACTCAAACTGTATCTAATAAAATTCATCAAGAAACCGAAATAAAGTAAATCAATAATGGTGAAACAAAATAATTGATAAAACTGAGACAAACAGGGGAATCATATTAAATAGAGAACTGCTAAACTTATACTTTAAGCTAGATAAGAAGCTTGGATTAGAGGTAAATTCATGCTTTAATTAACTTTACAACTTAAGTACATATTCATTTCGTTCAACTCACTACAATTTACACGACATTCTCCCAAATCACCTAAAATGTACTGTTTCATTCCCATTATTACAACAACAATTTAACCCACTGTAATGTGTGTGTGTTAGGTGAGTGATTATCCCTAACCTCCTCACTTAGCTACTTACTAACCCTAACATGGAGCTCATGTGGTTTTTAATCTTTCTGCCTTTCTTATTCTTCCCATAAATCAGAGAAATGTTGCTACAATGGTTGGCCAAACGGAATCGAGCTAATGAAATAAAATCTCTTAAAAACCATATTAAGGTAATGAAATATACTCAAATGTAGAATTAATAAAAAACAATCATCCCCTAATCATCACCTTAAGGTGATTAGTTCATAATGTGAAAAATACAGCAGAGAAAGCTAAATACAGACATAAATTAATTGGTGCAAGAAAACTAAATGGAAGAAGAAGAATAAGAAGAAGAAATGAACATAATGTTGCCCCAAAAAGCTCAATTCAGCATCAACTTCATTTCATGTCTGTGTTTTCACCTAGCTAAATGAGTGCAAACCTTAAGCTTCACCAAGACCCTGTATAGCAGATCTAAGTTTAAGTTGAGTATGTGAAGTTTCGGCCTTTTAAGTGGGCTACTTATTTAGTATTTTATACTCACGCGTGCTACATCTTGTTTCATTTACATATGGTGCTTAGTCATATGAGGCGGATGGTCTGGGCATCAACTTGGCGAGGTTATGGGGATGGAGATGGACCCTATTTCCTATGATCTTAGGATTTATCTTTGTCTTTTGTCTTACTTCGATGTTAGTTGTGGTTTTTGTTTACATTAACTTTTTGCTAATATGTCTTTAGTTTTGACTGTCTTGCAAG
The DNA here is from genome assembly GCA_033996785.1 of Trichosanthes truncata. Classification (NCBI taxonomy): domain Eukaryota; kingdom Viridiplantae; phylum Streptophyta; class Magnoliopsida; order Cucurbitales; family Cucurbitaceae; genus Trichosanthes; species Trichosanthes truncata. Next base: position 35,231,647 of record JAWPNB010000009.1, on the reverse strand, counting down.
TGTTTTCGCATCGGGATCCATAATCAAAGGTTTTTGTAAATTTTTATCTAATCAAAGATTAGAGTTCATATACTCAGATGTAGAATTAATAAAAAACAATCATCCTCTAATCATCACCTTAAGGTGATTAGTTCATAATGTGAAAAATGCAGCAGAGAAAGCTAAATACAAACATAAATTAATTGGTGCAAGAAAACTAAATGGAATAAGAAGAATAAGAAGAAGAAATGAACATAATGTTGTCCCAAAAAGCTCATTTCAGTATCAACTTCATTTCAACGGGAGAAACCTTCCTTATTTGGAAAACAATCGCCCATGCCCTCCAAAATCGGAAGGTCCTTTCCTTTTCTCTCTATCTTTCTTCTTGAACCTTTCTCTCCTTCTCTCTTAAAACGATTGCTCGACAATTCTCTCCCTTTTCTTGTGAAAATCAAGGATGATTAGATGAGACCCTTGAAATGGCGAGCTCCTATTGGCCGAAATAAGCTTACTGTTCTGATGTCTTCCAGCTCATTTAATGAGCTGCCTTTTCTCACGTGCGAAATTCGTGTTGTCTTGAACTATCAGATTTGCTCCAGCAAAACGTTATAAAACTGTTGCCCTTAGCATGAAAATTCTTTCTTCAATATCAATTATATAATATTTAATCACATATTGAATTAATCAAATAAAACTCATTAATTACTAAAATCATGCTCTAATAAGAATTTCACTAAATCAAAAGTAACCTAGCACAAAATAAATCAAAGCTAGGGGATTGCCAAGATAAAATTAGGTAAAATATGGCAAGTCACTCTTAAAATGATAACCTATAACTCTTATTTTAAGAGTTATCAATAGGGAGATCATCTTTCGCCTTATCTTTTTCTCATGTGCTCTAAATACTTCTCAGCTCTTCTGAACAGGGAAGAATCTCTTCTTAGTTTTAAAGGTTTAATTTATGCACTACTAGAAAATGTTCGACACCAAAGCATCTCTTTTTCGCAAATTATAGTCTTATTTTCTTTAAGGCATTAAAGAACGAATGTGAAAAGATCAAAGATGTGATAAAAGTCTATTAAAGGTGTAACACCCGACTCTTTCAGATAATCAGCTCCAACTTTTGAATTCAATGTTGGGTTAATTTTGTTATAATTTGGTTAATTAAATTCAATGTTGGGGCTTAATTGACAATTTTAGATTTTAAAGTGGAAAAGAGAGTTAAAAGAGTTTGGGGTATTTTTGTAATTAGTATGGCTTTAAGCCAAGCCAAGTCAAAAGGAAGAAAAAAACCCTAGTTTTATCTTATTTATAGCTTAGCCAAGCCATTTGAGCTGCACGCAACCCAAGGCACTTGATATTCTTCCTATCTTCTCCTTCATTCACGATTTGAAGCCCTAAAAAGAGGTCGATCTTCTTTTTCTTTTTGTTCCTTGATTGAGGTACGCACAAGCGCACGTGATCGAAGTAATAATAAAATGGCACAAGAGTACCGAGTATCGTATGCCACAAAGATTGGTTTTTAATTCAATTAAGTACCATGATTAATTTCACTATACCTTATTTAGAGAACATAAAGCAAGAGCAAACAAGTAAATAACAACTAATCCTAGAAAGCAAGATAAACAGGAGACACAAATCAATAGGTAATTCTATGGGTGTTGATGAAGGAATAAATGTTTCACTCCAAAGCGGAAGCATTAGATCATCTTTGATTTTATTTTAAATTAAATTAAAAAATAAGATTAAGCAAACTTACTTGGAGTAAATATGGAGATATTTCTGCTGGGTCTTTATCTCCTCCACAAAGTATTCCTTGTTATGACTCGAACACATGACTAAGGCTTATTGGAGCATATTGAAAGAAAAATCCACAAGGGATTGGAGAGGAAGATGTTTAGAGAGAATTCTCTAATTCTCTATTGAGGAGATGTTTGTTATGTCTAATGGCTCAACCCAAGGGTCCTATTTATAGAGAACAAGGAAAAATCTGTTTCATAATTAAAATATTATATTTTAATTATCTAATATATTAAAATGCATCTTATACTAATTTGAATCTCATTCAAATCTCATACGATATTTATTTATTTGAATCATTAAAGTAATTAATGTATATTATATATGTTAATAAAAGATATTTATAAAATTTTAATCATATTCAAATTTTATAAATATCTTTTATTTAATGTATCTAATATACATTAATTACTTTAATATTTAATGTATCAAATACAATAAATATATTTTCTTCTTTTAAATTTAATATATCTAATATATTAAATATTAATTTGAACACTTCAAATTAAATATTAATTTGAACATTTCAAATTTTAATATTAAATGTATCAAATACAATAAATATATTTTCCTCTTTTATATTTAATATATCTAATATATTAAATATTAATTTGAACACTTCAAATTAAATATTAATTTGAACATTTCAAAATTTTCTTTCAACTAAATTGATATTTTAGTATTACTATGAGCTAACAATGGGACCTTATGGACGTACAGATTATAAGCTCTAATGATATAAAATTAATTTTAAACTCTTTAATTGATTAATTTTCATTCATTAACTCTAGGGTCACTCCACTATAGACATAAAGTTGCACTCTTATGCACTGTAGGACAAGTTGTGTCCATGGATATAATCACTACATGCAAGTCGATCATTCACGAGTTGTTCGTAATTATAGTTGGGTCAAACGTCTGTTTTGCCCCTATAATTACATCTTGCACCTTAAGTACCACTGATCCTTTAATGAACAATTTGTTTATGATCCAACCATAAACTAAGTCCCTCTCGGACTAGTGAGAGGGTGGGGCCCCATTGTTCAAGTCTAGAAATCAACACTTAAGGAAACTACTCATCTACTTACCCTATATGGGAAGGAGTGAATTCCATATTGTGAGATTATGTTCCCAGCTCCCTATTTGGTCAAGTCCTCAAAATGATAGACATATTGAATCTGCTACAAAAGCCACTCTCACCCATACAAATCAAAGGACAAGCTCTCACAGGCAGGAATTCAAAACTCACTCGAGATAAAGATCGAGTCGCATATGATCATCCTGATGAAATATTAATCTTCTCAATTAACGGATTTATAAAGAGAGATTAAATATTTTGTGGTCTAGTCTTATACAAACTCATTGTATAAGATTCCCTCACTCACATGTCTCCACATGAATGATTTGGATCAAATCATTTGTAACTATTACAAAGTGGGACGTTTCAATAGTGTTACCAAGATAAGGCACTCAACCTTATCCATATACTATGACCCTTTAGGTTATTTCTTGAACATGATCCTCATATACGTCAACCACATATTGTTCAAGATTACACTAATAACCTTGGATTTTTCATATAATGGATAATATTATACTACAAATTAAATAATCAAATTTGTTATTAATTATTAAATAAATCATTAATTACGCAGCTTTATGGCATAAATCGCAACAGTTGATTGCATTCTTGGACCTTAATTTACTTAGTTAAGCTAGCAATTTAGTCACAATCAAGTGTTCGATTCGTAAGTCTAAAAGCCTAAGGTCATGGAATCTCTTATCCATCTCCTCCATTTCTCAAGTATTAATTACCTAACCTAGGTGTCCATCCACGCTAGCTAATCGTCACTAACCTCTATAGACTAATTATTACTTCTCCTGTCACTCAAGTAACTAATCTAAAGTTATGCATCCAGTTCTAGTCTAAGCTTATCTCTATTGACCATCCACTTAGTAACTAATAAATTAGACGGTGCTCAATTAATTAATCTTCAGCACTAACTACAATAATTAACCTTTTATCTCGTTGTCACTCGGGTAGCTAACTAATTGTGCTTTAAGCTAACTATGAATCATCTATAGAGCTCAACCTAGTCCTACCTCAATGAATTAATCAACACAATTTAAGGGCATTCGGCCTAAAATACATTAATGAACATAAACACTTAATCGAACCACAATTATCAACTAAATTAAGCAAAATTAAGTGCAATGGTCCAAGAATTTACAACAACCCATATAAATTAAGAATTAACAAAACATAATGAACATTTACAACTCAGAAATCCATAATTACAGCCACTAAAGTAACTACGATTGAAAGGAAAGGGGAAGGAAAAGGCAAATGAAGGACGATCTCGTGTTCTTGAGGTGATCAATTTTGAACCCGAGCTCCAAGGTCTTCAAATCCGCTCCAAAACACTCACAAATGCTCCAATACCCTTAATTATGGTCTGGAATCGGGATTAGCGGTTCAACCCTCAAAATGGCATCCATTTGGACGAAGAAGATGTGATCAATATATGCTTCCAATCGTGATAGCGTTGCAAGACTGTCCACAACATGATCATTTCGCAGCTTTGTGCAAGGGTAGCGTTGCAACGCTATAAGTATGGTTGCAACACTACGAACGGAACACTTCCTCTCTGCGTGTTTCTAGTGTTGCAATGCTAGCTCTCAAGTTTTCACAATGAATTATGGTGTTGCAACGCAATTTCTAGGGTTGCAGCGCTATCCTCTCAGCCCCAATAGCTTATTCCTTCATCTCTTCTCTTATTGGCTCCCCAAAATGGCCTGATTTAGCTCCAATATGACTAAAATATCCCCAAACATTATGTTTGGCTCCTTCAGCTCAATTTCTACAAATTAAACACAAATAGGCATCAAAGCACACAAAATCATAGCAAAAGTAGCTAAAATAATAAGAAATAAGATAGCATAATTACACACTATCATTCTTCAACAACAGCCTCTTCCTCCACCCATTTCATCATCTTCTTCTTCTTCTTAGATTTTCCCTCACCTTCGCGTGGGTGCTCCATCTTCAGCAACAAGGATGACAGGCTAAGGTCTCTAACAATCGTCTATCTCATCTCTAGCTTGTTTCGTTGCGCGTTCAGTGGTCCCTACCTAGGAAATCGGTGCTGCATACATCGGGCTCTTGAGCTGCAATAGTTGGCTGGTCGTTCGAGTTTCCAGCACTCGTTTTCAATGGTTTTTCTCTCCAATGACAGTCTTTTGATTTCAGGTTCATTTATGATGAGCTACAACAGCCTTTTCGGGTGGTTTCAATGAGGTAAAGCTGTGTTTATTCCTTGATTTGGCGTGGGTAAGTTTTCTGGCATGGATACAAGGTGGAATTTGACTGTTAAAGTTGATTTTAGTTATTATTTTTTTGATTTAAAGTTGACCAATTGATTGTCAAACTCAATTTCAGGATACCCATTGCGATTCTATGGCGAATTGTCAAATTTGGATTAATTTGATGCCAATTTTAGCAAGTGGTGGTATTGTTTGGGTGAGAATCAAATTGTAAGCCTCTCTTCTAAACTCAATTGGACCCTTGGGTAAATTAGTAGAAGCGTTGATTATGATTTTTTGAATACCCATCAAGTGAATTTATGAATTTTGGACTTATCTCTAATTTAGATACTTTTTGGACAAGTTGTAAGTCCGTTCGGTTAAGGTTGGAGGCGTTCATAATTGAAGAATTTAATTGGGTATTTTCTCTTTTGAACCTTCGTGGATAAGAAAATTGTTGAAATTAATTTTCAAGTAATTTTTGGAAGTTTTGGTTAAAAAGTTTGTTTGCCAATCTGTATTGTTCCTTTGATTTTTTCTCCAGATGGTGTTAAGTGACTTCTAGGAGGAGTTTTGATTTTTGTTGAATTTGCATAATTTGAATTGGCTTAAAAAGGTAAGTAGACAATTGGACTTAAACCCCTTTAAGATTTTGAATAAGATAGGTTTTTGTTTCTTGAGATTTGTGAATGGGCAAACATGCTTAAATTTTGTGTATGTGGAACATGTGATTGTGGGTTAATTGTTATGAGTTGTTTCTTGAGCTTAAGTTGCCTAAGCATGTATGATGTTGATATTAGGGGGTTAAATTTTGGAGTGAACTGCTTAGGGATATATGTTGCTAGCATGTGTAGGGCCCACTTAAGTGAAATTATTGTTAAAGATTTTTGTTGGGAATTATGCATAAGTTTGATGCCTGAAGCTCATGGATTGTGAAAATTGTTGAAAAACATGATTTAGGATGTTGTTGAACATTGATGTGTGACCATGAGAATCCCGATAGCATTAGTGAATGACTTAAAATTGGTTAGGCTAGAGACAATTACCTTCCTCATGTCAAGCATGCTTCCTTAGTTGATTTTGAGATGTGTTGGTGTGTGGGTTGTGTACCTTCGTTGCATTGTCTAGCTTGAGGTTGTGTACTTCCGTTGTGTTGGCTTGAGGGTTGTGTACCTTCATTGCAATGTGCTAGCATCGAGGTTGTGTACCTTCATGTGTGTGCTGTTTGAGGAGCGTGTCCCTCATTTTAGGTTGTATGACTTTGAGCATGGTGTTGAGGCACAATGTTATAGGTAGTGAGTGTGGGGACAGGTAAAATTTTCACTTAGCTAAGTGAGTGCAAACCTTAAGCTTCACCAAGAGCCTGTATAGAAGAGCTAAGTTTAAGTTGAGTATGTGAAGTTTTGGCCTTTTAAGTGGGCTACTTATTTAGTATTTTATATTCACGCGTGCTACATCTTGTTTCATTTACATATGGTGCTTAGTCATACGAGGCGGATGGTCTGGGCATCAACTTGGCGAGGTTATGGGGATGGAGATGGACCCTATTTCCTATGATCTTAGGATTTATCTTTGTCTTTTGTCTTACTTCGATGTTAGTTGTGGTTTTTGTTTACATTAACTTTTTGCTAATATGTCTTTAGTTTTGACTGTCTTGCAAGTGTTTTCGCATCGAGATCCAGAATCAAAGGTTTTTGTAAATTTTTATCTAATCTTTTATAAAGGGCCTTTATTTCACTTTCCCTTTTTATTTTGGTAAAGGTTTGAGTATTGAATGTACGTGTTGTAGCGATCCTCAAAAATTCTTGTTAAAGTGGTTGGGTCGTTACAGGAGGGCTTTAGAGCATACCATCAAACTTGATAAAGCTGATAAAACCCAAAAATAGTCCCTATCATAGATTTATCGAAACATAGGGACGAATTCTAACTTTAAAAATCAAAGGGGCTAAATTCTAACTTTCTTCAAAACATACGGACTAAATTTGTAATTTAACCAATATTTTAACATTTATATTTTAATAATAATCAATATTCTTATATTTCTAAATTTAAATTAAATTAAAAATTAACATTAAAATGACATGAATGTACTGTTCATGAGGATGGTTAGTTACCATTGATCCCACAACGTGTAGAAAGAAAGGAACAGTAAGTTGGAATTATCATTCCAAGTCTTGGCAAGGGATTCTTTTAGTCAACTTTTGGGCTCAAAGCAATGGAGGAAACAAAAAGTGTCGGAATAATTACTCCAGAAACTAACACTTATGTTTTTTGTGCAGTTGTTTCACTACTTCTATAGATTCGTTTCCTCTCCAAAGCTGTTCTGTCAACTTATGCCTTCTTCTTCTACTATAAAAAGAGTATGCTCACCTCTCCTCTTAAAACCAACAAAACAATTCAATTCATCTTTTCTATCTTATTACTTAAGCAATTTTAATTTATTGTAAAAGATAATGAAATTCCATGTAACTAACTTTTTTTATCGAATTTGCCCGAGCATATTCTTTTAAACTGCAAATTCAAGCATATAATTAATAAAAGCATAACTTTTAAGAAAAGACCGCAAATTCGAGCATAATTAATACAAGTATAATACATAGTAATATAGACCTTTAAGTGTCAAAGTAAACTTAACTTAGTGGTAATTGACATGTACCCTCGATTAAGAGGTCACATGTTCGAACCCTCCTACCTCCAAATGAAAACTCAAAAAAAAAAAAAAAACACCTCTAAGTCAGATATTTTTTTGGTTAAATTACAAGTTTAGTCTCTAAACTTTCAACTTTGTGTCTATTTGGTCTTTGAACTTTAAAAAATGTCTAATAGGATCCATAACTTTTAGATTTGTATCTATTTAGTTTTAGAACTTTAAAAAATGTCTAATATGCCCTTAAACGACTTTCAATTTTGTGTCTAATAAATTATTGACATATTCATTACTTTAAAAAATTCACAGATCAACTAAACACAAAATGGAAAGTTTAGAGTTGTATTAGACATGAAAATTAATTTTAGATCTAACAGATCAATTAATTTTTTAAAAAAATTGAATACAGTAGGGACCTATTAGACATAAAATTAAAAGTTGAGAAACTTACTAGATATTTTTAAAGTTCGATGACCTATTAGACATGAGATTGAAAATTCAGGACCTATTAAACACTTTTTAGAGTTCAAGAACAAAATAGACACAGATTTGAAGGTTCATGAACTAAACTTATAATTTAACCTATTTTATTTCATTACACTTTTCTTTTTTTTTAGCTTTTTTAGAATGTAATAAATAATATATATATGTATATATGTATATATACACACGTATATATATGATCAATTAATGAAAACAACTATGGTTTCTTTTCACATTTTTATAATTAAAAAAAAGTATTACACAAAAGATTGTTTTTCTTTCTTTCTTTTTCATAATTATTGATTTAGCCCAACTTTAAAAAATAATAATTAAGACAAGCAATCAATTAAAAAAAAAAACGTATTGTATTGATTCTATTAAAAAAAAATATTTGAACTTTCTAGTTGAAAAATAAGAATAAATTGGAGAGAAAAACGAAGGGATAATGGATCTTGAATTTTCTTCCAATATTTTTCTCCATCACTCGCCCATTATCGCCACCCAGAGCACGTGGCAGCTCTTTTTAGCTTTTAAATTTTTGTAAAACTTAGACTTACTTTGGGATTGTAGCTTTTCAAATAACGGCTGGCAATTGTACTTTTATAAAAATTTGTTGTAATATGAAGTAAATTAATGTTGAGTAAATTTTAGCTTTAAAATTTTAAAAAGTAGACTATAGTGTTGGTAAAAAAATACTAAATTATTGTCATTTAGCTATAATGACTAAAAAACAAATTCTATCAAATTTTGCATATATTTTTTTTTTCTTGATAATTTATAATTTTGAAATAACTTTTTTAAATGTTATATCGTTTGAATTTTAATTTTATTTTGGTTTTCTCTAAACTATTTGTTAAGTATGAAGAGAAATAACGATAATTTTTTTTTTAAATGTCCTGATATTAATTTTTTTTTTTAAAAAAAGAATTGCATTCATCTAGTCAAGTTGAAAAATTAGGAAATAAAATTTGGTAGGTTGAAAAAAATACTAGATAGATAAAACCAACCTTAAATTTGATAAAGTTGAAGATTAAAAATAAGATCATGTAATGACCTGACTTGTTGAACTGAAATCTGAGAGTCGCTATTATATGCATGCAAAACATGCACCTTTGAAAGAAAAGTGGAATCTCAAGTAAACCAAACAAAAACATTTCAATATTATGAACTGATTAAATTAAAATATACTTTGAATTCGAGATCCCAATAAACGTTTGTTTTCAAAACTTAATGAATAAAGAATGTTTAAATAATTGCAAAAGAATAAATAAAAGAATGGGCATAAAGAAGAAACTTGAAATTTCTAGGATCCTAGGAATTTCTAGTTTGACACTGTCTCCATAACCTTGCCAGAATGTACGCCCTCACCATTGGCCCTGTAAGCTCATGTACCATCAAAGAAGAAAAGTAATGGTGAGTATAAAAATACTCAGTAAATAGCCCAACTTATGAGGCCAAAGCTGCGTTCGAATATAACATTCATGATACTGAAACATGTGGGGCCCTGGCTAAAATACACAATTGTGTTCTGATATGTAATGGCCTTAATTGAAACATGGAATTATACTGTCTTAGTTAGTGAGCAATTAACCTATCCCAAAACTGTACAAACTATGGTGCATGTGTGTGTCAGTCCTTTGAGGCTAAGTAACACTAGAATATAGTCGGCGACCCTCTAGTGGTACTAGTCCTAGGCCAACATAGTACCTCATGAAAAAAAAAAAAACATTCCGGTTGAACCTATAGGGGAGCTGCCCTAAAGCTGTACCAACTATGGTGCCTATGTGGGTTAGTTCGATAAGGCCAAGTACCACTAGAGGTTAGTTGGCGACCCTCTAGTAGAACTACATCTATCCCACATAGTACCTCATGAAAAATGTAGTGGATTTGACCATATGCTAAATTTACCATGCATTGAATGACATAAATTGAAAAAGAACTAATAAACGCATAAACTTAATGAGTTCCACCCATAAATTCAACACAACTAAAAAAGAACTAATAAACGCATAAACATATCCTATTATGTACAAAGTTAGAGTCCAATTTTAGAGTGTCATTCGTTAATTGCTATTCATGAAGCCCGGCTATGAAATTGACTACTGAATTGTGAATCATGCAACAATTCTAAGTCAATAATTACTAAAGTATTCAATTTACTGTCTCGAGCCCAATTGAACTAATGCAAGAGGTAAATCAACCTTTCGGTCTATTTTTACAATCAAGAACGGCATTATGAAATTCTTTTATTGACTTCTAGTTTTAACCTATTCATTCTCATGCAATAGATTAATCCTAGTTATGCAGCTAAGTTCTTAGTTAAACTTACTTTTTCAAGCTAAAGTTAACTCAACGTACAAAGCTATGGTCGGAAGCTAAGAATATTAAATCAAGATGTATAAAAAACGTTACAGTCACATTCAAACAATCAAACATAGTTTGATACAATCATACAACTAACTAAAAAGTCTAAAACACTCAGATACATGCAATTTGAGTACACTAAATCCTAAAATCTATAAAGCAAAAGAAAGGGGAAAAAAAAAAAAAAACTGGACGACGCATGCCAACACTCGTTCTTAGCATGATGTCCCGCGATCCCGAGCCTTGAGTCTCCTCCTTATCTCTCCAATGTGCTCTCTAGACTTCTTAAATAATGCTTTTATCGAAATTAGGGTTTAGGTCTCACCAAAATGGCTCCCCTAACTCATATGTACAACTTTCTATTTATACACAGGGGACAGCGTTGCAACGCTAGGGACAACATTGCAATGTTGTCCCTATATTCCATATGTTACAAAATCATGGTAGCGTTGCAACGCTACTAGCGGCGTTGTAACGCTAGGGGCAGCATTGCAACACTGTCCCTATATTCCATATTTTACAAAATAATGGTAGCATTGCAACGCTACCCTCACGGGTTTGCTAGCTTATTCTTCAATCATCTTTCGCCCAAATGCTCAATTGTGCCTCCAAAATGACTCTTTTGCCCCTTTTTCTTTTCCTTTTCCAATTTTACCCTCGATTGCTTGATTCCTGCAAAATGAACACTTAATTTCATGAAAGTATTCAATAAGGCCTCTAGAAGTACAATAAAACATCCCTAAAAATGCATCATAAATTACACTTATCACCTATCATACTTTGGTGGCCATTCTTAGCCATTGGTAAGGTTGAGATTAGAGTTCATAAAGGTAAACTCACCTTAATCGTTGATGATGAGAAGTTATTGTTTGACATTTTTAATTCTATGGATGATTATGATAGTGTGCATGCATGTTATAGGATTGATTGTGTTGAGCTTAAATCTTCTACTAAGAGGGTGAGAGTAGAACCTCCTGATAGTGAGATGATTGATTTTTCTGATGGGCCTATGCATTATTCTGTCTCTTTTGTTATGCCAGCTGCATTGAATAATTCTCGAGTACTTGCATACTCTAGAGAGTTAGATTTTTTTTATTTAAGATATTTTGATGATGCCTATGTATGTGAGCTTGAGTTAGTTGAAAATATGCATTCTAGAAGGTCCTTAATTATTGAGTATAGGAAAGTAAATGAATTTGATTTTTATTCTGGATGTCTGAATAGGAACATGCATGAGCTTGAGCACTCTATATATGCTATGTTGTTGGACTGTGATATTTTGAATTATATGCATATTGGAGAGCTCTTTTATGATAGAAAGATTGTGTTGGATGAAGTTCATGTTTCTATTTCCTTTGAATCAGATTTTGATGATGTTTTCTTGATAGATGATATTAGGCACCCAAGTTCCTTATTGTTTGATCTTTTTTCTGAGCTAAATTTAAAAGCTATTGAGGATCATAAGATGTTAATTGAGGGTGCAGGTGAAGGTGTGAAGGTCAAATCTTTATTTTTGAAGCACCTTGAAGGAGTTTGTTGGAACCTCGTCTAGCTAAAGACGTAAAAGAAGCGCTTCTTGGGAGGCAACCCAAGTTGTTTGTTCTGTGTGTAGTTGGTTTTAAGTTTGTATTTTTAGTGATCTTTGCTTTTGCTTATTATTTGTGTTTCTATGAGCTCGTGATCCAAACATGCTTCCAAATCTCCATTATTTGATGGAGTTTAGCGGCTCATGGTGGTTTCTCGTGTAACAGGGCAATGTCATTTCCCATTTATCTTTTCAATTGTCCATATCTTGGTTAGGAAGGGTAAATGATATCATACATTGAGGACAATGTATAGGTTAAGTTTGGGGGGAATGTATGCTTTGCCTGAGTTGGTTTTGAGCTGCATTTGAATAATTTGATAATTTGTGTTGCATACGTTATGGTTAGAACAATCAATGATGTGATCTGTCTAATGAGTTTATTTTTGCATGATTTTCATGAATTTGAAACATGTCTGAATATGAGAAAATTTGAAAATTTTGCTTTGAATTCCTTATGCATGATGAGCACATAGCCTTCCTTTGGTATTCTGAATGTTTAGAGTGGCTTTATGTTGTCTAAAAGTTTGTTGTCACTTCGATAGGCCGAGGGCTTAGTTTGTAAGTGATTATGCACGATAGCTGGTAATGTCGAGCTTATGAAGTAGTAAAAGTTTGTTATATGCCTGCAAAGAAAATTTTTGAGTTTCAAAAAAAAAGAGAAAAAAGAAAAAAAAGAGGAAAGAATAAAATACCTTGCATGAGCTTGAGTATTAGGGGGTAAAAAGAGCTACTTCTATCGTGATCAGTTAGGCCATCCATTTAGCGAGTACTCTGGACAAGGGTCCCTATGATAGATGTGTGAAAGCTAGTGGCCTCGATTCAAAGTAAAAAGCAAGTTTGGGGAAAGCGCTACCCCATAGTAGTTCAGGCACCTAACCAAATATTACCTTCTTGAATATGAGAGAGCTGAACTGAGTCTTAGAGCTAGTGTAGGGGGAAGACGGATGGAGGACTTCATAAACCTATTTTGGGCTAGTAAAGATTCCATCTGGTAGGCTAAGCACACACACACACACAAGGAGTTCAAAGTTTGATTTAAATTTCTCGTGAATTAGATATGCATGTTTATTTCATTTTTGTCTCGTCTTAAACTCATTATTGAGATCATTGAGAATTGAGTCATTGTCATGAAACCATTGATTCATTTTATTTGTTGATGTGTTGTTTTGCTCGAGACTAGCAAAATATAAAGTTTGGGGGTATTTGATAACACTATTTTAGTGCTATATTTTTACCTTTATTTAGCTAGCTTTGTGTTTTAAATGTGAGCTTTCACGTTGATTATTTGCTTATTTTAGGGAACCGAGCAGTTCCAGGAGAAATGGATGAAGTTGGAGCAAGATATTGAAGATGGTGCTATTTTAGAGCATTTGGATGAGCTAAAGAGAAGAAGAGATGAAGTGTAAGCTGTTGGGGCCGAGAGGATGGTATTGCAATGATTGAAATGGCGTTACAATACCATAATATATGGTGCAAACTCGAGAGCTAACCTTGCAGAGCTGCCAGTGGCGTTGCAACGCTAGAATCACACTGAGGAGTTGTTGTCCATCCGTAGTGTTGCAAGACTACTATGGTGTTGCAATGCTACCTTCACGAGCGCGAGAGAAACAACATCGTTTGGACAGTGTTGCAATGCTATCGCGACAGCAACTTTAAGTAATTCACTTCTTTGCTCGATTTGGGGGGAGAACTCTTACGGTTTTATACCCCTTTTACATAAATAGAGAAATTTGGGATAGCTAGGGAGATTTTGGAGGCTGTTCGGTGGAGGATAAAGGCTCGGGATCACGAAGATCAAGGCAAAAGTCATGGACCGACGTGGTTTTAGTTTCCTTTTTCTCTTTTTCCATTTTAGTTGTTGTAATTAGGTTATAATGAATGCTATTGGGATTGCTATGATTATGTTTAGTGGCTAATTGCTTTTGTTTGGGGAATTAATGTAGCTAATGGACCCTTGTAGTTAATTAATTGACGTTTATTGATATTGTATCTATTCTTAATAGCTTTGTGCATTGGATTCTTTATGCCTTTCACAAAGCAAGGAATAGGGGTTAAATAATCGTTAGTTCAACTGAGCTCGACAGAGTATATTAAACTTAGAAAAACAATGCATGACAATTAAATTCCGCCTAAGTGACATAGGAACAATGGAAATTAATTGAGGTTTAAAATGAAGGTTCGATAATGTTGGGTGAGGATTAATTTATGAGACAAACATGACAAAGGATTCCTTGGAATTAGACTTCTAGGCCTAGTAATTAGTTGAGATAACAATATTAATAACTCAGTTAATTAATTGCGAGATCCAATTTAGTGAAATTAATTCTCCAAACGTCTTTAACCCTGTTGTTCTCAATCGTTAACTTTGCTTGCATGTTTTTATTTGTTTTGATCACTTACTACTTTATTTCTTTCTCTAAACATAATCAATTGCAATTATTTTCGGTATTGAACCAACCGTAACAATTCCCTGGCAACGGTGCAAAAAACTTGATCGGTATACACACAAGTGCACGCAATCGAAGTAACAATAAAATTGTATTTGAGTACCAAGTATTGAATCCCAATGGAAGCAGATATGAAACTTCTTTTTAAAGCAAATTAATTATTACGAATAATCAAAATTGGAATTATTTAAGATCCAAACTAAAGGAACGATGCTTAAGAAATTAAACTAACTAGGAAAGCAATATAAAGAGTTGGAGATACCAAATTAAGAGAATCTTTAGGGGATCGAGCACAATTAAGGTTGGACTTATGGCAATTGCATATGACAGTTAATTAAACAAGCTTAATTGCATAAACCTAAAGCAAAACCGGTTGAAATCTCCTGTCGGCATCATCCGAACATGCTTAATTAATCGCTTGCCTAAGTGTCATTAGGGCTAATTGACTAATTAGTTGGAATAAGCCCACTCATAATTAGCCTCACCCATCAATTGTTACTCCTATGTCACATCAGCAATTTAAGGGTGTTAATTGGATTAATTCAGTCCTAATTTCCTATGACAAGTTCAATTAAGACTAAGTTCAACTAATTATTGGCCAAATAAATAGAAGCATTAAAAACAATCCAATTAAATGCAATTAATCAAGCAATTAAAAGTCAATGATCACAATTAATCCATAAACTCAATCCTAAATGTGCTCTTAACCCCTAAGCAAGTAAATTTAGTTCATAAATGCCATTAAAACAACACAGTACTTTTGGGATTTATGCCCTAAAGCCTCGTAATTAATAATTTATTTAATAATAATAATAATTTTGATTATTTTATTTGCAATATAATATTATCCATTATATGAAAAATCCAAGGTTGTTAGTGTAATCTTGAACAGTATGTGGTTGACATACGAGAGGATCATGTTCAAGAAATAACCTAAAGGGTCATAGTATATGGATAAGGTTGGGTGCCTTATCCTGGTAACACTATTGATACGGCCCACTTTGTAACAGTTACAAATGATTTGATCCAAATCATTCATGTGGAGACATGTGAGTGGGGGTATCTTATACAATGAGTTTGTATAAGACTGGACCACGAAATATTTAATCTCTCTTTATAAATCCGTTAATTGAGAAGATTAATATTTCATCAGGATGATCATATGCGACTCGATCTTAATCCTGAGTGAGTTATGAACTCCTGCCTGAGAGGGCTTGTCCTTTGATTTGCATGGGTGAGACTGGCTTTTGTAGCCGATTCAATATGCCTACCATTTTGAGGACTTGACCAAATAGGGAGCTGGGAACATAATCTCACAAGATGGAATTCACTCCTTCCCATATAGGGTAAGTAGATGAATAGTTCCCTTAAGTGCTGATTTCGGGACTTGAACAATGAGGCCCCACCCTCTCACTGGCCCAAGAGGGACTTAGTTTATAATTAGATTATAAACAGATTATTCATTAGAGAATCAGTGGTACTTAAGGTGCAAGATGTAATTATAGGGGTAAAACGGACTTTTGACCCAGCTGTAATTACGAACAACTCGTGAAAGATCAACTTGCATGTAATGATTATATCTATGGACACAACTTGTCCTACAGTGCATAAGAGTGCAACTCTAGGTCTATAGTGACCTATAGTTAATGAATGAAAATTAATTAATTAAAGAGTTTAATTAATTAATTTTGTATCATTGAAGCTTATAACCTGTAGGTCCATAAGGTCCCCTTGCTAGCTCATAATAACACTAAAAAGATCAATTTAGTTGAAAGAAAAATTTGAAATGTTCAAATTAATATTTAATTTGAAGTGTTCAAATTAATATTTAATATATTAGATATATTAAATATAAAAGAGGAAAATATATTTATTGTATTTGATACATTGAATATTAAAAATAATTAATGTATATTAGATACATTAAAGAAAAGATATTTATTAAATTTGAATTGGATTCAAATTAGGAAATAGATGTCGTAGAAGAATTTTAAAAGTTTGAATAAGATTCAAATTGGTTAGATAAATATATTTTAATATATTAGATATTAAAATAAATTATTTAATTATCTTCCCTAGACCACAATAAATAAAACCCTAGGGGTGAGCCATTGGGCATTCTACACAATACACATCTCCTAAAATAGAGAGAATTAGAGAATTCTATCTAGACCTCTTTCTCTCCAATCCCTTGTGGATTTTCTTTCAAGAGGCTCCCACAAGCCTTGATCTTTTGTTAGAGTCATAGCCAGGAAAACTTTGTGGAGGAGATAAAGACCCGCCAGAAAAATCTCCATATTTGGAAGGTATTTATTGCTTAACCTTGTATTTTAGTTTAATTCTAAATAAATCAAAGACGATTCCTATGCTTCCGCTGTGGGTTTAATTCGATTATTCCCTTCAATTGGTATCAGAGCCTCTTTGAGTTTTATTTAGAATTAAATTTTTGTGATGGTGGGTATTTTAATTTATCATATATTTCTTATATTTGTGGTTTGCAAATTGATTGTTTAGGCTATTTGACATTAGATTTATTGCTTTGATTAGATCATTGTAAAACCCATAAGGGTTAGGATTTCATGTATTTTACTTGAATGATTACCATTGCTGCAATTTTCGATCACATGCGCTGAAGAAGCCGACGACGAAGAGATGCATGAAAAAAAAAAAACGAAAAAATCGAAGTTAATCATATTCGGCTGAAGCTTTATATTATTATTAAACATTCCAGTATTCGAAAACAGTGTTTGGTTTAGTGGTGAATGAAGCTTCTTGTTATACTCAAGGTCTTGGGTTCAACACTTGGGTAATGCAGTTTTTCCTTTTTTATTTTTGTGACTGCTGGTACCATAATTGGAAGACAAGATTTAGGTTTTTAAAATCTAAATTTGGATGGCTGAACAAGGAAGATATTGAAGACCAAGATATGTCTTGGATTTAAATTATTGTAATTTAAATTATTTTCAATTTCTTAGGATATGCCAAATATGCCGGTCAATTTTGCTATTTTTAATTTAATTATGCATGAGATGTATGTTTTAAATTATTTGATTGTTGCATAAAGTATGCCATTTTAAATTTAAAATCCCACCATAGGTTAAGCATGATCATGCATCTTATCTTATTTTTGAATATAATTGTTATATTGGAAAATTTGATTAGGATGATTTCTAATAGAATTGAGATATTTTCTTAATATGCTTATATTTTCCATATCTTTGAATATAATTGTTATATTTGAAAATTAAATTAGGATATTTTCTTTCATAAATGAAATCCATGTTTTCCTAATAGGATTAGGATATATCCTAATGAGATTAGGATTTTCTTAAAATAAAGATATTTCGAATTCATGTTTTAAATAGTTTAAAATTTGAATTTAATATATATTTATTTGTTAGAATTTATGATAATCTTTTAATTTAGTTTTAAATGGTTTAAAATGGTAGAATTTCAAGATTATCCATAGTTTAAGTTTTGAATTTAATTTATCTTCTATTTTTCTAATAGAATTAGAATAAAATATCCAGGATTATATTTTAATTTGTTTTAAAGGGTTTAAAATGATGGATTTTTAAGACTATCCAAGTGAATTATTTTTTTAATAAGATTAAAAATATTTATGTTCGTTAATCTAATAATTATTAGTTAATTAAAGATTAATGAATTTGAAAATAAAAATTGACTATAAGGGAACTCTGTCTATGGAAGGTTCTGTCTAGACTAGGGTATTTAAGCTAACCGAAAGGGAACACCTCTAACTGGGAACCGACCTGAGAGTTGAATTAGTCAAATTTTATTTATTTTCACTAAGCATGCTCATAATGTTATTATTATTTTTTAAATAGTTTAAAAACTTAGTAATTCACATTAAAATCAATCTAACAACATAAGGGTTATCAAAGGTAGATTGAGAAACTTAGATAAATGAGATTAGCATAATTTTTCTAAGTAATAGAAAACCCTATTTCAAAATACTTAGTTGGAGAAGGACACATGTCAAAAATCCAACGGTCTCTATTATTGATTCACATCGTGAGATTCATGTGGGGCCTCGTGGCGGCTTTTGGACCGTCCTCCCTACAGAAGGTGTTTGCATGGATCAATATCAGGGTGAATCTTTTGAGAAAGTATTATAGTAAGTGGGAGAAGGAAATGTGTCAACATATCCTACGGTCTCCATCATTAGTTTACATCGTGAGATTCATGTGGGGCCTCGTGGCGGCTTTTGGACCGTCCCCCTACGGAAGGTGTTTGCATGAGTCAATATCAGGGTGAACTCCTGAGAAGGATAGGATTGTAGTTTTGTTTCCAATACTTGACCTACCCTACGACGGCACTTGTTGGGATAAAACTACGGGATCTAAAATTATGGGTCACACTTACAAAGGGCTCATTAAAGTTGTTAATGATGTCTTTGACCAAACTAATGGTAACTAAATATTATAGGAATAAGAGTTATTCTGGTATAATACTTGGTTGAGATTGTCTCAGTTTAGTGAAGGAATACTTGACCTACCCTACGACGTCACTTGTTCTAACTCACTAAAGTACCATAGCATTAGAAATGATTTATAGGGTTCATTTTTACAAAATGTTTGATTTCTATGCTAAAATTGAATGGATAATTGTTTGCATGATGTTAAATTATATATATATTTCAATATTATGTCAGTTTCTCTCATAATTTTTAATTTTATTACTGATAAGTCAAATTGAGAAAATTTTATTACTTGAAAAAAGTAACATTAACACTATAATGGTAGTGTAAAATTTTGAATTTGTCTTTATTGAGAAATGTTCTCAAAACCTGTTGCTAATGATATTCGAATTATTCGTGGAGCACATGATTAATGAATCAAAAGTAAACGAGATAGCTTATACATATTCTTCTAGTTGACATGTTAGATGTCAAGTTTAGAAGATAAAGAAAATGACAACAACATATGAGATGTTGAAGTCAACATAAGCTAAATTTAGAAAAATGTCTAAATGATCTCGAAGATTAAATATTACAAAATTCCAAGAAAAAAAAACCAAATGATTGAAGCTATATAAAAGGAAATAGTTCCTAAATTAGCTGGGACAATCATAATAAGAGGAATTTTTGAAATACCTCTAAGAAGAAAAATATAAATAAAAGTAAATTTGATTTACTAGATTTTTGGTGGAATATAAATAATGCCACCTAGATAGTCGATAAAAGATTTACTATCAAGATTTATTTTTCATTACATTTAATATGTAATTCTTGGAAAATACTTAACATGTAGAATAGTTTCTACAAGTTAGCACCAGGAAGCCTATCTCAATTAGTGTAGTGGGAGACATTACGATGTCATTAAGTAAAATTGTTACATAATGTTGAATATGGTGTTTTTAGTAACCATAAGAGAAATTCAATTTCTTGAACTTTATTACAAAAATGTTCATATAGTATGAATTACTTTAAAGTATGAAAGTTTATATTTTCAAAACTGTTTGAAAATACATTCAGCTGAAAATAAGAACAATTTGTATATGTTAAAAATGTTGACATATACTATACTATAAAATATTGAGATATTCAGGATTATAGAATCCAAAATAGAAAGACATTGTTTTCTCCTAAAAGATGATACTTGATTTTGGCTGTTAAGGTTGATTAACATCAACTTGAATAGAATGAAAAGACTAGTAAGAAGTAATTCTCTAAAAGTTAGTTAATTACTTTACCTGTCTGTAGATCTTGCCTTTCATGCAAGATAATCATTGGGCCTTTCTTAGATAGGGCTAGAACGCCAAATAATACTTTGGGCTTACACATTCTGACCCAAGTGGTCTGGTGAATATAAAAGTCATATAAAGTCATGAATATTTCATCACTCTAGTTGATGATCATTCAAGGTATAAGTATCTTTACCTAATACAACATAAGTCTAAATTTTTTAAAAGTTCAAGAAAATTAAGACTAAAGTTCAAGTTTAAAAATCGATTAGGTAATTAAATCTATCAAGATATTATGATCAGATCATAATAGAAAGTACAGGAACATTACGTACTAAAACTTATTGATAGAAAATTGGTTTTTATCCCAATTATCTTAATACCAAGTGCAATTTTGTGAAAATGTGCTGCAAGAGGAGAAACAGGACCTTATTAGACATTGTCACATCAGTAATGAGTTACACACCATTACCATACTCCGGTTAGGAAATGCAATAGAGATTGCATGGTGAACATGATTCCCTCTAAAAGTGTCTACGAGATAATTTTAAAGATTATAGAAGAGTAGTAAAACTGGTTTACAATACTTCAACATTTGGGAATGTTAAGCTCATATGCTGAACACAAGCCTCAAAAGCTTGTATATGTTTAAAGATAAGCCTAAGTGTAGGTCACCCATAAGGAGTATAAAGTGGTCTTTTATGTAGTCCTAAAACGAATAAGGTATTTGTATGACAAATATCATTTTTATAAGAAATGTCAAATAAAAGACTACAAACCTTTAATAAGGTGACATAGTGTTAATAAATTGAAGCCACTAAATAGTTAACACAAGTTGTTAACAATTTAATTACATTTGAAAGTCAAGTGGATCCTAGTCATGAATTGGATAAGCCTCATCGTAGTGGGAGAGTTATGTAACGACCCGACTTTTCCTGTTAGACTTTCTAGGGACGTTACTACATGCAAGCTAGTAGAATTTAGAAATCTTTGGTAAAAGACAAAAAGAATTAAACTTTTTTTGCTAAACAATCAAAATCTTTTAGTTCGGGATCCCTTTAAAAACCATTGCAAAACATAATGTGAATCAAAACGTTAAATCAAATGAAATAGTTCACTTCAATTAAGTTTACTTAACAAAATAATTTGAGTTAAAACATAAACTAGATGCGGAAGCTATACTTCTCATGACACCCATGATCCTTTTAGCAAACCACATTGCCACTCGCCTAAAATATGTTCTTGCCTTTACCTGAAAAGAAAAACATTTTGAAAAAGGATGAGTATTTAAAATACTCAGTAAGTGACCTCACTACCGGGTCAGGATATGCATACACATACATAATGAGTTTTCGAAAACATTTTCTTTCTTTCCTTTGGTGGGACCTAAATTCCTTTCATAGTGGAAACGTTTCTCTTTCAACTTTTTCTCTTCGGCTTAATGTGGACAATTAACCCAACCTAACCTTTCCTTTTTATTTAACCTTTTCAGGTTCCTTTTCATATAGCCTCGTAAGGCTCCTTTTCATATAGATGTACATCAATAAATTTAGGAGGGTAATTGCCACAGCCTTCGAAATCAATTTTATCATGAAAACATATTGTATGCATGAGCTCCCAAAGCATTTTAAACTTTTCATTCCATGATGCAACACAAGCAACATTCTCACATCATTTATCATAAATCAAAATCATAAATCATGCATAACATTCATGAGAAGATTTGGCAAAACAAGTGAAAATCCATAATAAAATATTTATAAAAACTTTTTATTTCAAATATTTTTTTTTTATTCAGTTCCTGACTTGCATTCAAGCATACCGGCATAAAGTCCCTTACCTTGACTAAGCTCAAGAATCCAATTCACCCAAATGCTCACCAAAAATTCCTTCGCCTTGAACCTCAGCCAAACAATTTGGAGCCTAATTCAAACCATCCTAATGTTAGAAACAATTCCTAAAATTCATAATTCATCCCAAAGTTCCTTCCACCAAACTAAAGTTCCAAATTAGAATTAATTCCTTAACATTTAACTAAATCTCAAATTGGTGATTAAACTCAATTCAAATCACAAGTCTCATGATTTAATCGCCCTCAAGTTTAATCTACCAAAAACCCAAAACTTCCAAGGATTTGCTTGATTTTAGAATGAGAATTTTACCTCAATTCCAATCCCAAAACAGAATCGAACTTTGCCGAATAGATGACGATTTGATTCAATTTCGCGAGCAAACCTCTACGTACAATGGGTATTCCACGCGAAAACAAAGCTGAAACGAGGCTGTACAGTACCGAAAATCACCCAAAAATCAAACTGCAGCAGATCAAGCGGCAGTTCGTGGAGTCCGGCGTCGTGAACAGTACCCGCGGTATGAACAGTACCCGCTGTATGAACAGTGCTCGCGGTATGAACAGTATTCGCGGTATGAACAGTGCCCGCGGTATGAACAGTCGCTCGGTGAACAGTACGCGATGAACAGTCGCCGCCGTGAACAGTACCTCGATGAAACAGTACCCCCCCCCCCAAGAAAAAAAAAACTTTCGAATGGATGGGTCTTTTGGTGTTGAAAGAGAGAGAGAGATTGATGGTGGAGGCTGTTTTTCATGGAGGAAGAGGAGAAGATTGAAGAAGATGACGGCTTGGCTTGACCTAGGGTTGCGTGCTCTATAAAAATAATAGAGAGGGATATTTGGGCTTGACTTCTCCTTGGGTTTGGGCTTGGCTCAAGGTCACCTAATTAACAAAAGTTGCCCCAAACCAATTAACTCCTTTTTCCCTTCTTTCTTCCCTATTAACCCTCCAATTTCTCAAATTTCAATTATGCAAATTTCTAAAATTAACTTTCAACACAAATTTAAACATGAAATTAGCCTTACAATTAATTCAAATCTCAAAATTAAAACTTTAATTAATACTTGAAAATGTCGGTCGTTACAAGTTATGAGATGACTCAACCTTTACAAGAACTTAATTGAAGCCCAAATTGTCATGTTAGATGACAAAATTGAAGGCTTATTGGCCTCAAAGTGAGACTAATGGCAAAGGGTTAAACCTAATGGGAGAAAGTAGACTGTGAGTAAACTTTCTCACTTGTTGCCATATTGAAGTTTATAACCATTATTTAATTCATTTTTGCATATGAGATATGAAAAATGAATGTTTAGAATTCTTTTATGAAAAGAAATCTTAGATAATGAATCTACACAAATTAATCGGAGAGGTTTATTTTCAAAGATCAAAAGCAAAAGGTTTGCGAAATAGTAAAGGTTCATTTATGAAATAAATATTACCATTAGATCTGTGAATATAAGGTTTGATAAAAGTATCAAAATCTATGACTTTGGATAAATATTAATGAAGCTTGTATAGACAAGAAAACCATTAATTGCTTAGTGGATTTTTCTCATGTTTTATGTTGGTGATATTTTTACCCATTATGAATGATGTAAGATGTCTAACATAAGACGTTGATTAAGTAACCAATTTTAAATAAGTGATTTGAATGACTCAGTATATTTTACATGTCCAAAATGAAGATTTTAAGGACAAAATGTTAACTTTGTCTCAAACATCTTATATTGACAAAAATGTTTTCAAATATTTGATATTTATGTCTAAGGAAGTGTATCCTAAGACACTTCAAATGTTGAGAGTATATGATATGCATAAATGAGACTAAACATTTAATATACAATTGGTTAGTATATATCAGTTACACGAATGGTATGACCATTGAGTAGAAAATTAAAAACTTTCTCAAATTATCTATGGATGATGCGAAATTTTTGTGTATAGAGTTAAAGATTTGATCATTACAAGATACACTGGTTCTTACAAAGATTTAGGAAATCTATATAAGGATAAATTTTACCCTAGGTGGTAGAGTATGATATACAAGTTAAATTGTTTTGCTTGTGAAGTAACAAAAAGACTTGTATGGCTCAAATAGTTTCTTTAAGATCTGAAAGGTGTTTCAGATATGATTTAGTCTATCCTTTTTATTATGATAATAGTGGTGCAAAGACTAATATTAAGGAAATTAGAAAATACTAATGCATAGGGAATCATATCGAGAGAATGAAAGCATTATGGCAGTGACTAAGATGGATTTTAATGGCAATCCTTTGGATCTATATAAAGAGACTCTCCAGGCTAAAGTGTTTGAGAGTCACCTAGAATGTCTAGGATTACGAGACATGTCTCATCTTTGCTAGGGCAAGTGGGAGAACATGTTGGGTATAGAGTATGCCCTAGGATACATGTCTCCCCGGCTTTAGTGCAAGTGGGAGATTGTTGGGATTTATGCCCTAAAGCCTCGTAATTAATAATTTATTTAATAATAATAATAATTTTGATTATTTTATTTGCAATATAATATTATCCATTATATGAAAAATCCAAGGTTGTTAGTGTAATCTTGAACAGTTGTGGTTGACATACGAGAGGATCATGTTCAAGAAATAACCTAAAGGGTCATAGTATATTGATAAGGTTGGGTGCCTTATCCTGGTAACACTATTGATACGGCCCACTTTGTAACAGTTACAAATGATTTGATCCAAATCATTCATGTGGAGACATGTGAGTGGGGGTATCTTATACAATGAGTTTGTATAAGACTGGACCACGAAATATGTAATCTCTCTTTATAAATTCGTTAATTGAGAAGATTAATATTTCATCAGGATGATCATATGCGACTCGATCTTAATCCTGAGTGAGTTATGAACTCCTGCCTGTGAGGGCTTGACCTTTGATTTGCATGGGTGAGAGTGCCTTTTGTAGCCGATTCAATATGCCTACCATTTTGGGGACTTGACCAAATAGGGAGCTGGGAACATAATCTCACAAGATGGAATTCACTCCTTCCCATATAGGGTAAGTAGATGAGTAGCTCCCTTAAGTGCTGATTTCGGGACTTGAACAATGGGGCCCCACCCTTTCACTGGTCCGAGAGGAACTTAGTTTATAATTAGATTATAAACAGATTGTTCATTAGAGAATCAGTGGTACTTTAGGTGCAAGATGTCATTATAGGGGTAAAATGGACTTTTGACCCAGCTGTAATTACGAACAACTCGTGAAGGATCAACTTGCATGTAATAATTATATCTATGGACACAACTTGTCCTACAGTACATAAGAGTGCAACTCTAGGTCTATAGTGGAGTGACCTATAGTTAATGAATGAAAATTAATTAATTAAAGAGTTTAATTAATTAATTTTGTATCATTGGAGCTTATAACCTGTAGGTCCATAAGGTCCCCTTACTAGCTCATAATAACACTAAAAAGATCAATTTAGTTGAAAGAAAAATTTGAAATGTTCAAATTAATATTTAATTTGAAGTGTTCAAATTAATATTTAATTTGAAGTGTTCAAATTAATATTTAATATATTAGATATATTAAATATAAAAGAGTAAAATATATTTATTGTATTTGATACATTGAATATTAAAAATAATTAATGTATATTAGATACATTAAAGAAAAGATATTTATTAAATTTGAATTGGATTCAAATTAGGAAATAGATGTCGTAGGAGAATTTTAAAGGTGTGCATAAGATTCAAATTGGTTAGATAAATATATTTTAATATATTAGATATTAAAATATATTATTTAATTATCTTCCCTAGACCACAATAAATAGGACCCTAGGGGTGAGCCATTTGGCATTCTACACAATACACATCTCCTAAAATAGATAGAATTAGAGAATTCTCTCTAGACCTCTTTCTCTCCAATCCCTTGTGGATTTTCTTTCAAGAGGCTCCCACAAGCCTTGATCTTTTGTTAGAGTCATAGCCAGGAAGACTTTGTGGAGGAGATAAAGACCCGCCAGAAGAATCTCCATATTTGGAAGGTATTTATTGCTTAACCTTGTATTTTAGTTTAATTCTAAATAAATCAAAGACGATTCCTATGCTTCCGCTGTGGGTTTAATTCTATTATTCCCTTCAAGTACAACATTCTAAAGTCCATATATATATAAAACAGAGAGAAGATGATGGAGAAGAAGACGGTAGCTGCTGAATTCTTGACTCTCGCCTCGAATTTCATGATCTCGAGCCTTGAACTTTGCCCCCAAACACTCTGTTTCGAGCTCCACAGGTCCCAATGAGGGAAGTTATCAAAATTAGGGCTAAAAACCCCCAAAAGGTCTCCATTTGGATGAAGAGAAAACGAATACTAAATACCCTCTATCACGACAGCGTTGCAACGCTGTCCTAAAATGCCGCAGTTTTTCCTTGTGCGCAGGGGTAGCGTTGCGCGTTGCAATGTTACGAACGGACTTTGAGTGAGCGTGCGTTTCTAGCGTTGCAACGCCACAGGGAAGCGTTGCAATGTTAGCTCTCAGGTTTGCACAACATATATGGGCGTTGAATTGCCATGTCAAGCGTTGAACGCCATCTTCATGCCCCCAATTTCTAGTGCATCATCTGTTGTTGCCCTTAGCTCGTCCAAGAGCTCTAATTAAGCTCCATTTCCATCATTCTGCTCCAAAATTTATAATTTTCCCCCTAATTGCTCAGATTCCTAAAACAAGCACAATAATCACATAAAAGCTCACAATTATAGCGTAAAACTAGCTAAAATGAGGCATAAATATAGCACTAATTTAGTGCTATCAAATAGCCCCACGCTTAAGCTTCTTCTAGTCCCAAGCAAAACAAAATCAAACTCTCACTAAAAAGATAAATGCTTCAGAAATTTGCATGCAAAAGATGACTCCATTCTCAATGTACTCAAAAGTGGAATAAGATAACAAGGAGAATGGAACTAGAACATGCTCAAATCACGAGCAATTTTAAAAGAAACTCTGAACTCTTTGCATGTGTTTGTGCAAAGCCTAATAATGATTCGTTTACTAAGTTAGAGTAACATTATGATCTCCTCCATTTATCTTCCCCCTACGGTTGCTCAAAAAACCCAAGTCAGGTCCCTCGCAATCAAGAAAGTAATAAAAAGTTAGGTGCCTCAAACCCTAAGGGTAACACTCTCCCACACTTCCTTTTTACCACATTCAAGGGCACTCGCTTTCACACAACTATCATAAAGTCCCTTATCCAGAGCACTCGCTCGATGGAATGCCTCATTGATCATGATAGAGGTAGCTCTTTTTACCCCCGAACACCTAAAGCTCATGCAAGATATTTTTCTTTCACTATCATTATATACTTTTTTTTAACTCAATATTTATTCTTTTCACAGGCAGATTAACACTTTTTCTTACTCCTAAGCTTAATCTTACAAACTATCTTGCAAGTTCACTTACAAACCAATCCTTAAGCCTATCGGAGTGACAACAAACTTCTAGAAAAAATAAAACTCCTCTAAATGCTTAACTTATCAAAACTAGGCTAAGTGCTTAACATTTGCAAATAATCCAAAAATATATATTTTTTATTTACTCTGATTTCAACATGCTTCAGATTCCACAATACAAATGCAAAAACAATCCACTCATGTATACAAATCATAGAATTTCTTCATCTTAAGAGCATGCAAGATCTTAAAACTAATATACAGCACACAACTCAACATTCATTTAATTTCAGATTTTTCAAATTTAGCTCAAAAACAACAATCATCGGAATTTCTCTTTCAAGCATAAGAACCATTCCCCCCACACTTAAATCAAACATTGTCCTCAATGTTTACCCAACAATCATTTAACAAATTGCAAAAAAACACAACTACAAATATTTAAGGGTAAGAGTACTTCCCTGAGATGACGAGACCTATCAAATTAAGTACTTTTCGAGAACTGAAAAACACAAATAGGTATTGTATTCAACTAACAACAAGCAAAAACAACTTAAATAAGAAAAATAAGAACCCTTGGGTTTCCTCCCAAGAAGAGCGTGTTTAACGTCATTAGCTCAACGTTTCCCACGTGCTTGTTTCAAGGTGGCCCAAAAAACATAAAGAAATAAACATCCTCCCTCTTATCTGCATATTGAAGATTAGATACACATTCTCCCATAGAATTGAAAAAACATGGTCAAACATGGGGAGAAAGAATTATGATTAACAGGGGAGGGGACAAAAAAATTATAAGCACCTAAAGCAATCCCCTCCTCGCGATTCTCGTCCAAGATAGTACTCGAATAAGGAGGCACCACAAATTCATGCTTAACACTCATCTCAGACAAATCACTCACAAATAATTTTTCAATTTCATATTTCTCCATAATCAATTTATTGTTAAGCACAACGCTATGAAAAGTAAAGAAATCATTATTCTCGAAGAGGTCATCTAGCACATGCTCCATTTTCAGCACTCTTTGAACACCCTCACTCAATCTATTGGCATAAAAGATGGTTTCACTTGCAGCACACTCAGTACGCATGCAGTAAGGGCAGTCAGGCAAACAAACATCAAAATCTCTATTAAAAGACAAAGAATTTTCAATAAACACGTTTTCTTCAACAAAGTCATTCATCACATCATCAAAACCAACATTATTCTCATTCTCAAGATCACAAGATACAACAGCTTTCACAGCAAAAATAGGAGATATATTAGTAGAAGAATCATGGGCATCCAGCGTATCTACATCCTGAGGCCTATTTCTAATAGTATGCCTTGAAGGTCTAACTTCCACTAAATCAACCCTAAATCTATTGTTCTCAAAACCAAAATTGTGGATAGGGTAAAAAATATAGAAAATTGCCTTATCATCATCCACCTGCATAGTTAGGTTACCTCTTGACATGCTCACCTCATCTCTACTCGTGGCTAAGAACGACCTTCCAAGGATGATGGGTATCTCTTTGTCCTCCTCCATATGCAAGACAACAAAATCTACAGGAAAAATGAACTTGTTAACCTTAACAAGCACATCTTCCACTATATCTTTTGGTTTGACAACCGAACGGTCAGCAAGTTGGAGGGTAGTACCAGCAGGATGGATTTTCTATAAACCAAGTTTCCTAAACACACAATAAGGCATGAGATTAGTACTTGCACCCAAGTCACATAATGCTCTATCTATCATTAAACTACCAATTTGACTGGGAATAGTAATACTCCCCAGGTCCTTTTGTTTCATGGGCATTTTCTACTTTACAATGGATGTGCTGCTTTTCAGACAGACTAAGCACAACTTTACCTTGAATCTCCTCTTTTTCGAACGCATCTCCTTCATGATCCTACCATAGTTAGGCATGTTGGCAAGTGCTTTTGCAAAAAGAATGTTAATGTGCAGTTTTCTAAACATGTTTAAAAATTCAGAAAATTGCTCATCTAATTTAGCATCCTTATAGCTCTCGCGAAAAGGTAACTCCTTGTAATTAAATGTAGCACACTCTCCACGCCTCCTAAGACTTATATGTGCTCCTCTATTAACTTGTCAGAGTCTAGGTACCTTAACATCCCTCGCTAACTCCTTGGACTCCTCAACAATCAAGTCTAGGAAGGTTTTCCTTATATTTTCATCTTCCTCTTCATTCTTCTTCTCAAATCTCTTCATTCTTTTCTTCTAAACTTCATTTCTTGTTTCATCTCTGGAATCACATACACTATCATCAAACTTAAACTGAAGAGATGGGTCAGAAAGCTTACGTTGGGTGGTTTTTTCTGCCACAGCCCCATGACTCTCTATCTCTTCCTCATCTTCACCCCTTTTTGACGCCAAGGGTAGCGTTGCAACGTTGTCCTTAGCATTTTACAAAGAAGAAAAAATCTTCTTCGGTCAGTGTTGCAACGTTGTCCTTACCATCGGATGCATTTGCCTTGTCCTTCCTCTTCAACAATTGAATCCTCAACTATAGCCTTAAGTTGCTCGAATTTGTCCAAATATTTCGCAATTCTCCAGTTTTGCTCCAAATGCTCGATTTCTGAGAATTATACATAAAAACACGTAAAAGCACACATAATCATAACAAAACTAGCATAAAACTAAGCTAATAAATAGCACTATTTTGCCCAGTATCAAATATGTAAGCCCTAAATTTTCTTTTGATCTTATTACACTTATACATGAAGTTTGATACACGTAAATTGGTATAGGTTGCGCTGAAGGATGTCGTGGTTGAATTTGGGAATTTCCTAAGTTATGGACTATAACGTGCACAAAGCTTCATAAGGAGACATGTTAGGCATTGAGATAAGCATATTAAGAGTTGAGTTGAAGTAAGTTAAGGTCATGAGCAAGTTGGGTATACATTAGGTGTATTATGTGTTGAATGCAAAAGCTTTAATTTCTAATTAAATTAGTTAAAGTTTGTTTTATGGATTAGGTGGACTTAAAAAGACTTAAGGTCTAAAGGAAGAAGTAGGAGCTGGCCAATGTATATGAATTCACGGATTAGTGTTATTGATGAAGTAGGAGCTGTCCATTTCTTGTGAATCCAATAGCCAGCTGGAAGCTCTAGGAAATGGGTCAACTTCAAATGGTCATATCTCTCAATCCACTTGAGAAAATTCGATGATTCTTGAGCCAAAATCTCATAAATTAAATGAAAAATATGTTTGGAAAAGGTTGTGAGAAAATACGAAGAGGAAGGTCGTGAAAACTTAAGAAAACCGAGAGGCATTCCAGTTTCTCGGCCAGCAGAACAAGGTGAAGAAATCTGAAGATTTCGAGCTCACGAGGACGAATTAGAAGCTCAAATTTTGAGGTAAGTAAGTTTAGACATTTTATTTGAGGTTTATCAAATAAAATGTGGTGTTTGTTTTGCTAAATGTTGAGAAACCCATGCTGGAAGTTGAATCTATAATTGTTGGTTCAAAAGAGAAAGGGCTAGAGAGAGAGTAAGGAAGATGTGCTTCCAATTTGTTATACCTTACAGCCAAGTGTGTTCAGTTATTATGCTATAAGTTATGTGACTGAATTAGATCTAATTTTGGGCCAAGTAGAAAAAGGGATTAACGTTATGGAATTCATTTTCAGGGCAAACGAAGATAGGCGAAGCTTATAAGCCTTGGGAGTCTTCCGGTGATTGTGAGTGACTTTGTTTGAAAACCTATGCTTTGATCTTTATTCGAAAGCTTACTAGTGATGGATATTGAAGCATGCTTAAACTAATTTATATTCATGTTTCATTGAACTCCTATTAATAAATAGCGGTGTTGAAAGTTAAGCATAATTGTAACTAGTTGTTACTCCGCGTTCAAGCATGAAACCTAAGTTTGGAAGTAGGTTTTCTTGGAAGTACCTTGCATTAATCCATTCTAAAACATGGTTGAATTGCCCAAACCTTAAAATATGATTGGTTGGCTATGTTAAAGAATTTATACGTTCAGAACATGAAAAATGAGTTTGGTCAGTGAGTTCTCCTTTAACCGTACGATGAACTTAACTATTGGCATGACACTCGACATTTGGAAGCTTGTTGATCGGTGGTTTTTGCTACAACACGCAAGTGCACGTGATCGAAGTAATAAAGAAACTGGAAGTATTCCAGAGTATCATACCCAAGGGAACGGGGTTTAATAAAACGAATTTTAGTTGGCACAAAATTGTTGACAAATTGCAACTTAAGGTAACCGTGGGTGAAAAGTTTTGTGAGGTGTTTTCACTAAAAGAAAATTATTTGAAAATTCAATGGAAATGAAAAAAGGATTCAAGTTGCTAATGCCCCTTTGGAAAGAAAATGCAACAAGAAAGCAATTGCAATCGTAGCTAACTCAAGAACTAAGTAAACCGAATTCAACTCCTGTTCGACCTTCTATGAAGTATCTTTAGGAGACTAAGTGATTAAACCTATATTTCTATGGCTAATCTAACTTAGATATTTTTGCGCACAATTCTAGTGGTTTTGGAGTCTCGCCCTATGTCTAGGGTCGATGTTTCAGACTTATGTCTAAGCCTTTTCCTCCATTGCTTTTGCAACATCCGCTTCCCTTAACCCTTTCGGTATTAAGTTATAGCTTGGCAAGCAACACTAGATGGCCAACTAGGTTTACCCAACAATTAACTCACCAAAAGCAAACTAGAGTTCAAGAATTAGCTAGATTGTTTTTACTCTCGAGCTTCACATCTTTCCTCTAGGGCATTCACAAACTTGAATCCCAAAGGAAATTTAGCTCTTCATAATAAAATAAATAAAGAATAGTAAATGTACTTTAATAATCTTCATTGGTATAACAAGGTAAAAGAAATACAATAAAAACAGTGGCTATTAAACTCAAAGAATCATGTAGATATATAGGCAAAAATTGAATTACAGCAAGTCTCCAAAACTCAATAACCAAAATTAAAGTTGCTGAATACAACAACCCATAGCCATTAAACTCAATTGACAGAACAAAGAACAAGTTTTTTTTTAGAAATCACAGAGACTAATCCATCCTAAAAATCATTCTTCTCGACTCAATCGAACATGAAGTCTGTTCATAACCAAATTCAATTTTTATGGAGATGGGATCGAGAAGAGAATTCTGGACTTTTAGAAAGAAAAACAGAAGAACAACCCGAAACTTCAATTTACTGCCGCAGATGAAAAACCCAAAAAAGAAAACAGAATTTCCTCCCAAAAATCGTGCTCAATCGAATAAGTATTTGCTTTTTACCAACATCAACTTCGTTGAGATAGGATTAAGGAAGAGATTCGGACTAAGATGAAGAAGAAATGAATACAAAACAACAACAAAAAAAAAACTCAAAATGGAAATTACAGAAAGTAAGAAAACCCAAAAAAACGTGAACAAAAATCTTCTCCAATCGAGCTCCTTTTGTTCGGCTTCTTTGTTCAATATTTATAGGGATCTCATGCTAGGGTTTCCCTCTTGGTTGATGGACAATCATGGCTAATCATCTTGCTGAATTCGTGGGTTAATTTTCCTTCAAAATCCCGAAATTCTCGTTTTTTTACTTAAATTCTAGATCTGCCAGATAGCAATTGCACTGCAGTTGCGTTCCACTAAAATCCTACATCAAAACATTAAGTAAGTGTGAATTTTTTTCTTCTTTTGTTTTCTTTTCTCAACTTACTTAATTTAAAGGTCTTCCATCAATCATGTGATTAAATTCAAGCATTTTTTTTATTTTTCATCAAATAATATGAATAAAAATCACAAATATAACTAAGTTTAAAGGCCAAATAATCCTCATGAATGAGAATTATTACTTGTTTAAAATGAAAGTTTGTGTTTATGTTGAAAACTTGCTGAATGGGATTCCAAACTATGTTTCTAACTATTTAAAGCATGCCTTGTATATTATTAACCGCCGGTACCGAAGGACACGGAGAAGGTACCTGGGGGAGAGAGAAAACCTGACCCCAGATACTGAAGGACAGTGAGAAGGTATTTGGGTGGTAGTTGGTCTGGCCCCAATCTGAAGGACATGGAGAAGGTATTAGGGGAGGCCAGTGAGCTTAAATGGCATTCCACGTGCACATGAGAGAGGTATTGAAGCTGTTGGTTTAGAGAGGACTCTGCCACAACTAGGGTTTGGAAGTGTACCATGCTACAAATTTTCTTTATTATGAGTTACTACGATTTGAAATACCTATTTTTGATTTTGATGCTACCTTATGAGTTCTTATGCATTGCTTTTCGGGGTGCTTAAATCCTGTAAATTGGCGGCCTTGTTGAAATACTTTTGATGCTTTATCTTTGAACGCATAATCTATTAAAGTAGTCACTCACTGGGCTTCCCAGTCACGTTTTCAACATGTTTTCTCTTCGCAGGTAGCAAACGAGTTCCCGATGCTTAGCCTCATCAAGACCTGTTTGCCACCATGCCTCTTTAGCTCCTTGTATATACTTCTACATGTATATAGTTTTGAAATTAAAGCATTCTAGCCGGGTTGTAATAGACTTAAGTATGTTATGACTTAGTATGCAAACCTAGTATGAGGGACTGAATGTATCTTACTCAGGTGTGCAACTGTGTGCTCAATTTTACTTGTTCATACATATTGCGTTGTGTACAGTTTGAGGTGGATGTTAGGCTGGGCTGGGAATGCTAGTAAGAGGGCTGGTATTCTCTGTCTTCACATTCCTTCCTAAGTTAGGCAAGTGAGCTGGGAGGGGGTGTGACAAAATACCCCTAAACTTAAATTTTTGATAGTCCTTAAGCAAAACAAAACCAAAATAACAGATTAACAAGATTTCTAATACAAGATTCATGTTTCAAGCCTCAATATTCTAATTGATATAAAACAATAGACTGAAGCCTTAACACGTCATTTCTTAAACAAATTTAATTTTATCTATCTCATTCCTTGTGTGTGTGTGTTTAACTTCCTTTCTACCATTTTCTACTAGCTTAAGACACTTTTACCAAGATTTTCCTTCGTTTTCCTGTACACTGGCCCTAAGTTCCAATTTCAAGCTTTCCCACATTATAGAGAGCAATCTACTTAAACATTCATTCTTTTTTCACACTTCTACTGTAGGGACCCTTATTCAGAGCACTCGCTCAATGGATGACCTAACTGATCACAATGGAGGTAGCTCTTTTGATCCTCACACATTAAGCACACAATATTATTGGAACATGCTTTGGTTTTCTTTAAACATGCTAAAAAATCAATAAAGATAAAAAATTTATTATTTCAACAAATTTCAATTACTAACTTTCATGCAAGTCATCTATCAATCAGTTCTTAAGCTTATCGGGGTGACAACAACTCTAGACTCAACAAAAGCATCCTAGCATTCGAACATAATAGAAAGTCAGTTATGTGCTCATTGTTTTGCAAGGAAGTCAAATATAAATTTAAGATATACTCAATTCAGGATATGCTTCAAAAGTCATTCTATTGCAAAAAAAAATCACTTAGATTACTTCTTAGGTTATCCTAATCAATCATCAGGAATTATAAGTCATTTAATAGTTCTTAAGATTGTAAAAATTTTGCTCAGAATTTGCTCAGAATTATCAGGACTGCAAAGTACTACCCACCCCCAAACTTAAAGTTTACATTGCCATCAATGTAACATTATCAATGAAATGAATAAGGACAAGGATAGAATGAGAGAATAATACTAGCCTGATAAGAGACGGTTCCATGAGAATTTCTTGAATTGGCTTGGAGGTTACTCCATACGATCGAGGTCTTGCAAAATGTAAACGAGATTTTCTTAGAACTCTTTTACAAAACAACTTAAACTGGGAAAGAAAAACAAACAAGAAAAGTAAATGAGGGAAAGAAAACTTGGGTTGCCTTCCAATAAGCGCTTTCTTTAACATCTTCAGCTAGACTAGACTCATGTGGTCTTTCACGGTACATAGAAATTCTCCTATTTCTTCAAGCCCCACTTCCTGGAATCTACAAAATAGACCAAAGCGAGTAGAAACACTAGCTTCTAGTGAGACCCTGGAGTAGAAATAATTTTGGTATTTTTGAATAAGAAAAACATAAAAGGAGAAAGATAAAAATACAAAGACTTAGACACGGACTCATGAGAATAAGAAAAACAATCAAAGATAAGAGACGAATCAGAAGATAAAATAGACAAAGGCCGTATAGCCTCAAACTCTACCTCCTAAACCTCCTCAACTAAGATTGGCTCATCATCTCTCTCATCTTCACTAACTCGATCCTGGAGTGTGTCTAAACACTTTAGCTCTTTCCCAATATTAATAATCCACTCCTTCAATTGCCCAACCTCAGTAGAATCGGAAGAATTATGTTCTTGAAGAGCTATCAGGAAATCAGTGATCAAGTGACTCACTGGATAACCTACATAAGTGGTTTGCACTTCACTAACCTCCCTAGGGGTCTGAAGACTCTTAAGTCTCTCATCAAACTATAACCTCCTAAGTCTAGTCTCCTTTGTAAATTCTCTCAACATTCTCTCTAAGGAGGATTCTTCCTCTAATTGGGTTTCTTTAAAGAAATTAGGATATGGTTCATGGGTCCAAATGAATTCATCATTACCATACATTGGATTTCCATAACTCATAGATTCGGTATGATAATAACTAGGCATTTGATAATCATGAAACATAATCTTCACCAACAAGCTCATGATCAAAAGAGGGATAACTAATAGAAAAAGAACTAGAAAATGGTGTTGGTTTTTCGAGCTCATATTCCCTAAAGGGCCACCCAAATCTATTAGAAGGCATTAAACAAAACAACAAAATAATCACAGGATCTCGAGCAACACCAAATAATCACACAACCATAAACAATGGACCACGACTCAAAAGAAAACAAAAACAAGCAATATTAAAAAAACAAAACAAAGAGAAACCTCTAAATTAAAGCAAAAAAGAAAAAAAATAAACTAAAAATATACACTATTTACACTCCAAATTAAAATATAGCACTTTCACCACGATATTAATTAAACTAAAGTATGCCAATCCCTGACAATGGTGTCGATTTGATAAAAGGGCTTGTCGAAGGCTCTTATAAGATTAATTTATAAATCGAACCTCTAAATATTTTGCAATAATAGTGGCTAGGGTCATCCACATGGATTGGAGTTCTTAGATTAAATAAGTGCCATAGTTAATTAATATCGTAATTTAATTAATTAAAACGGAGATTTAGAAGAGCTCGACAGAGGATTCCACGATACACTACCCTTACATTCAATTAATTTGATTAATTAATAACAAATGCCCATTAGACTCAATAAATGGTCCATTTGTGAGATTAATGTCCTAAACTCAGCCCTTAAATTTGTTCTCTTTCCTTTTATTCCTTTATTGCTTAAATTTAGTCTTTTTCGTTACCTGTTCTTCTAGCAGTTTGTTTTCTTAAATAAAACTAGATGCAATTAAGTACAATATTTAATTGATTAAACCTTTTCAATTCTCTGAGGATTCGATATTCGTTGATATTTATCATTTTATTATTGCTTCGATCTTGTGTGTTTGCGTGTACACCATCAATAGACTTGATGAGTTCCACCCTAAATTCAGTACAAGTATACATTGAAAATAAGGAAGTAATACACTGAATTTGAAGGATAAATTGATAACCCTTCATAAAACAGTTATTCTTGCTTAAATTCCTTGACTAAGCCTACTTGTTTAAGGTGTTTTGGTAGTTTTTGGTTGGTAAAGTCCCTAAGTCAATGTCTTTTTGCTTATTCGGCTTAGGTAATTGAAGGGTCTTGATAAATGGCTTGTTTCTTGTAAACTGTGAGTTCAAACTTCAGTTTTTGTCTCAGGTGGAAGCCAAAATAAATGCGAAAGCTGGAAGATGGAATATAATTAAGAGAGCAGCTGTGCTGAAGCATTCCTTTCATTAACGTCCTCTAATACTCACGTGCAAGAATTTGTCATTAATTGAGTTGTCCAAAAGTGGAGCTAGCTAGACTGAGGTGGACCAATAGGGAGCTGCCAATGCCTCTTACCATGTCTAATCAGCCTTGAAATTGATGGATGAGATGGAGTATTTAAGCTAAGCATTTTATAACTAAAGGGAGATATGAAAAAAAGGGAAAAGCTACAGTAATGGAGAAGGATAGCTAAAAAAGAGAATATCTACATTTGGAAAGGAGCGGAAGACAAAGGAGGGAGACCTTTGGAAGCTTCATCCTCTTTACTGTTTTCTTCTTATTTTTGTTCATCTAGAATGGAGAACTATTGGTAATGGATTCATTGTTGCTTTCTAGTAGTTTTATTTATGTCATTATGAGCTAAATAGTTTTAGGCAAGGATTAGGGAATTCTATATTGTAGATAGGCTTAACCTGAGTTGAATTTATGTTTATTTGTATTGATATGGAGTGGTTCTAATTTTAATGTATGGATTGAGTTTGGCCAGTATTCATGCAGGGTGTCTGATATACGCCAAAAGCAAGCACAAGTGCACGCTGTCCAAACAAGTAATATATGGAAGTATTCAAAGTATCGAACCCAATGAAACGGTTAACAAAGAGCTTTTCAGTTAACAACACAAATACTTTCAAGTTGCAATCGAAGGTAACCAAATAATGAGATGTTTTTTGAGATTGTGTGAAATAAAAATAAAGTAAACTAAAAGAAAAGATAAGAAAACAGTAATGAGAAGCAGGGGGTTCAAATCTGTTTCAACCCTGAGGAAGTGCACCCACCTTGCTTAACTACGTCCGACTAATTCAGAGATTCTTCCTCTTGCACCCGCATACTGTCTCTTTCGAGTTCTATGCTATTCAGACAAAATGCTACTGAAATGCGCCCGCAACCTACCCTAACCGACACTTAACATCATGAATCGAGTTCAACACCTATTCAACCCTTTTCTAAGTACTTTTAGGAGACTAAGCAATTAAACACATTTGTCTATGGCTAATTTTAACTTAGATAAATAAGGAACACAACTCAATGATTCTAAAGGTTTTTGTCCTATGTCTAGGTGCAAAAAGTGAATTTTATGTCTAGACTCTTCTCCTATATTGCTTTTATGAAAATTCTTGCTCGATCCAACCCTTTTAGTATTGAATCTCACACAAAATATGCTAACTCGAGTGATCAGTTTAAGCTAACAATGAAACTTAAACTCAACAAAAGTAAATGATGTTAAATGTTAAACAAAGTTAATAGAATCACATGGTGGGGCTTATCTCCTTTATAGGGTATCCACTTCATTGAATCCCCTCCAAGGAGTTTAGCTACTCATCGAAAAGAAGACCAAAGAGAAAAAAATAAAGAAGAAACGAAAATAAGAAATAACACACTTCATTGAAATAATGATATTCAATACACTTTGAAGTATGAAAACAAAGGAAGAACTAAATGAAATTAAATTAAAAAGGAACTATTACCATAATTAAAATGAAAAACATAAACTTACAAGCTAGAAAATAAAGGTAAAATAGCAAGTATACCTCCTAAAAACTTACAAAACTAAATAGAAAAACTAAGAACAAAAAGAACCCTAAGATGTTCTTCTTTTCTAACTTGTTCTACCTTTTTCAAGGAGAATCAAGTACTTACTCCTTCTTCTTTCGAAGTTGGAGTCCGAATGGAATATGAACAGAGCTTAGGGGACACTCAGAGTGGCGGCTAAATTAAAGAGAAAATGACAGATTTAGAGATGAAGAGAATTCCCAACTCCAAGCTCGCTTGAAATTGAAACTTGAGCCGCCTTTTATAGACCTCAAGGCCTAGGGTTTGCTGTTGAGATCAGTGTGGAGAGCCTTGACCGATCATATCCCTTGATCCTCAAAGATTTGATTGAGAATGTTGATTTTATCTAATTTTATCTATAAATCTCGCGAATCTGGAAGAATATGCCAAAAAGGTTTAGATGTGGTCGTATATTTGGGCACAATTGTGCTGTTGTCGAAATAGCCTAAATGCGGCCACATAGTTGGGCGCACTTTAAGTTCTCCCTATAACATTTAGAATTTGGCTTCTGCTCTCAATTGTTGGAGCATCTTGGTCGCATATCTCTTGAATCATCTTTCTTTTGCTTCAGTTGCAACCATA
This sequence comes from Trichosanthes truncata, assembly GCA_033996785.1. NCBI lineage: Eukaryota > Viridiplantae > Streptophyta > Magnoliopsida > Cucurbitales > Cucurbitaceae > Trichosanthes > Trichosanthes truncata. Next base: position 35,191,995 of record JAWPNB010000009.1, on the reverse strand, counting down.
ATGTTGGCGCATTTGGGTCCTTTTTCAGCATCTACACACAACCAACAAAAATTAACACTTTCTTAACAAAAATGACTCTAAATACACCTAAAACTTGTTTTTACAAAAACAAGACTTCAAACACATGCACAACTTGTTTTTACTTAAATTTTTTCTAAATGACATGAAATATAACATTAAACACTCGCTTAATAAGAAAATAGTGTAGTTTTTAGAGCCAAATAACACTCATAAATGAGCAATATCAATTCATCTACTATTTTCTTGAATTTTGGAAAGAATAATAGGAAATCGATTGCTTCAAATCACATTAGGATTGATTACAAGTGAGCCTGAGTGAAATGGATACGTTAGGGATAATCACCCACCTAATGCACACAAAGCATGGAGTAAATATGAGTAGTTGAAATGGGAATTTAGCTACTAATTAGGAAAATCTTGGAAGATTCCATGTTAGAATCTTGTGTGGTATAAAACTTGCATAAGTTTTTCTTCGAGAATATAGTCTCGATATAGTACAATAATCCAAGCTTGCTTTTACCTCTAAGTGAATTTACTTATTTTTTTATCTATCTTTTTTTCGTTCAACTACTGTTTTAGGTTTTGTTGTTGTTTGTCTAGCTTGATTTATTTCCTTGAGTCATTTGCTGTTTTTCATTTTGTGACCCCTTAATTCATTAAAGATTAAACTCAACTTGGTGAATTTCCTTAAATATTCTATGAGGAGTCGATTAAATTACTTATCACTTGATGCATGAGCTTTGTATACTTGCACACATAAAAGTGTTTTAATTGCAAAATTACTTATACTCAAGCTAGGGCAACATCGATCCACAGGGAAAATAATTCTTACATAGACTTGATTTGATTTTTGCCCAATAGATTTTAGGTAACCAAAATTAGATGATGCGGTGCTCATTTATAAACACGAAAAGTAAACATACTCTAGATAAAGCAGATTAAACACAATTTTAGCTTCAATTCCCCTTACAGTGTTCTTCCTCCTTGAATTCTCAATAATTTTCTGGGTTCTTCTCAATTAGAATTAGATACATGCTTACTCTAGATCTCTCAATAAAGGTGCAAAGGACAAAGAAAATGTGTATTTCTACCATAATTTCAGTATAATAACCCTAATGTATTCATTCTACGAGTGATGATTTTATCTATAAAATATCATAGCAATTAAGCTCTTGTAACTCTTATCCACATATTTTAACCATGAAAGTATTAAAACATGATAATTCTTCACTTCGGTTTGCCAATCGAAAAGAAGCAATGAACAAACTATAGAAATCAAGAAGAAATTGAGAATAATCCAGTATTTATTGATTCATCCAATCGATTTTAAATTATAAGGTTTCTTGAAGCCGACCCGCGAGGATCTAGTCACGCATGGTAAAAAAACAAGAAAAATAGATGAAATAAAGCTTGAATTCAACATTGTATTGAATTGAAAACATAGCATAAAATATAAAGAAAAACTAGAAAATAAGTGCATAAATTAAATCCTGAAACAAGGGGTTGAGATGAAGCTTCCGCCGCAACGTCTTCTCTTTCTTCAACCTCTGATGTTGTAAACTTCAACATGTCTTCTTGGAAACTAAATCTACTTGAACTAAAATTTCATAAACTAAAAATTTGCAAAGAAAACCTAAAAATTACGTTGTAGAATGGAAAGTGAGGAGAGGAAGAATAAGCCTCCAAGCTTCCTCAACTCCTTATATATATGCCTTCAACCCTCGGATCCCAGCCACATGGAAATCTAGATTCCTTTTCGGTAATAAAGATCGCGTTTGTTAGCCCACATGATTCATTGTGGTCCTAGATGTAAAAAAATTTCTTCTAGAAGGTCTCCTTATGCGTTGAGCTTCAAAGACTTTGTTCATCACAGAGCGTACTTGATAGCATGCATAAATGTGCTATTTTTAGGCTTACTTTTTGGCCAGTTTTGCTATGATTTCATGTGCTTTCATGTATTTTTATGTTTATTTCTCAGAAACCGAGCATTTGGAGCGAAGCCAGAGACTTGTGAGATAATTGGACAAATTTGAGCAACTTAAGGCTATATTTGAAGATTCAAGTGTTGAAGAAGATGAACAAAGCTTTTGGACCCGAGGGAATAGCATTGCAAAGCCATTTGAAGAGTCTTTCTACCTTGAAGAACCACAAGCATAGCGTTGCAACGCTACTCAAACAAATATTTTCCTTCTTTATAAAATTTGAAGGGACAATGTTGCAAAGCTGTCACGACTCTATAAAAAGGAAGTTTTTTTATTTCACAAAAGGGAGCCGTTTTGGAGATACCTAAACCCTAATTACGATAGAAGCAGTGTTTGAGAGGTCTAAAATTCACATTGGAGAGCTAAGGAGGAGGCTCAAGGCTCGAGATCGCGGGACATCACATCGGAAACGAGTGTTGGCATGCGTCGTCCAGTTTTTCTCTTTTCCCTTTCTTTTGTTTTCTAAATTTTAGGATTTAGTGGATTGAAATTGCATGCATTTGACTGTTAGGACTTTTTAGTTAATTGTTTGATTGTATAAAACTATGTATTGATTTATTGAATGTGATTGTAACGCTTTTTATGCATCTTGATTTAATATTCTTAGCTATTGGCCATAGCTTTGTATGTTAGGTTAGATTTAGCTTAAGAAAGTAAATTTAACTAAGAACTTGGACGCATAACTAGGATTAATCTATTGCATGAGAATGAATAGGTTAAAACTATAAGTTAATAAAAGAACTTCATAATGCCATGTTTAGTTGTGAAAATAGACCGAAGGGTTGATTTACTTTTTGGATGAGTTCAATGGGGCTTGAGAGAGTCAATTGAATATTTTAGTAATTCTTCAATTAGAACGGTTGCATGATTCACAATTCAATAGCCAATTTCATAGTCGGTCTTCACGAATAGCAATTAATGAATGTCTCTCTAAAATTGGACTCCAACTTTGTATATAATAGGATAAATTTTATGCTTTCAAACCAAATCCAAATTAGTTTTCTCTGAATAAAATTTGGCACAATTAACTGTGGTATTTAATTAATCTAAGAACTTCAATCCCCGTGGATGACCTCGACCATTATTATTGCAAAGTACTTGATAGGACCTTCGACAAGTCATCTATCAGTACTGATTTCACTCCATGATTTTTTCACGTGTTCACCAACCTGTGATCAAATTGAAGGGGAAAATCTAATTAAACCGAAGCGGAAGCGTAGGAATCGGTTTGCGTTTATTTAGAATTAAATAATAATATTATGGTTAAGCATAACATACCTTGAAAATATGGAGATTTTTCTGGTGGATCTTTATCTCTTCCACAAACTCTTCCTAGCTATGACTCGAACACAGGACCAAGACTTGTGGAAGCCTCTTGAAAGAAAATCCACAAGGAATTAAAGAGGAAGAGGTCTTAGAGAGAATTTTAATTCTCTCTATTGTGGAGATGTGTGTTGTGTCTAGTGGCTCAATCCAAAGGTCCTATTTATAGAGACCAAGGAAAAATCTTTGCCATAATTAAAATATTATATTTTAATATCTAATATATTAAAATATATCTTATATTTATTTTAATCTCATTCAAATCTCCTACGATATTTATTTCTTTGAATCTTATGCAAATTCTATAAATATCTTTTATTTAATATATCAAATATACATTAATTATTTTAATATTTAATGTATCAAATATAATAAATATATTTTCCTCTTTTATATTTAATATATCTAATATATTAAATATTAATTTGAACATTTCAAAATTTGCTTTCAACTAAATTGATCTTTTAGTGTTACTATGAGCTAACGAGAGGACCTTATGGACCTACAGATTATAAGCTCCAATGATACAAAATTAATTAATTAAACTCTTTGATTCATTAATTTTTATTCATTAACTATAGGTCACTCCATTATAGACCTAGAGTTGCACTCTTATGCACTGTAGGACAAGTTGTGTCCATAGATATAATCATTACATGCAAGTCGATGCTTCACAAGTTGTTCGTAATTACAGCTGAGTCAAAAGTCTGTTTTACCCCTATAATTGCATCGTGTACCTTAAGTACCACTGATTCTCTAATGAACAATCTGTTCATAATCTAATTATAAACTAAGTCCCTCTCAAGTCAATGAGAGGGTGGGGCCCCATTGTTCAAGTCCTGAAATCAGCACTTAAGGGAATTACTCATCTACTTACCCTATATGGGAAGGAGTGAATTCCTTCTTGTGAGATTATGTTCCCAGCTCCCTATTTGGTCAAGTCCCCAAAATGGTAGGCATATTGAATGGGTTATAAAAGTCACTCTCACCCATACAAATCAAAGGACAAGCCCTCATAGGCAGGAGTTTATAACTCACTCAGGATTAAGATTGAGTCGCATATGATATCCTAATGAAATATTAATCTTCTCAATTAACAGATTTATAAAGAGAGATTAAATATTTCATGGTCCATTCTTATACAAACTCATTGTATAAGATACCCCCACTCACATGTCTCCACATGAATGATTTGGATCAAATCATTTGTAACTATTACAAAGTGGGCCATATTAATAGTGTTGCCAAGATAAGGCACCCAACCTTATCCACATACTATGACTCTTTAGATTATTTCTTGAACACGATCCTCCTATATGTCAACCACATACTGTTCAAGATTACACTAATAATCTTGGATTTTTCATATAATGGATAATATTATATTGCAAATAAAATAATTAAAAATATTATTAATTATTAAATAATTAATTAATTATGAGGCTTGCGAGCATAAATCCCAATAGAAACAGCCAACATTAGTTCATTTTCTTCAGCAATGAACTATAACATTTTGATTTTCCGAAGTACTCAACGAGTGCAACTTTGATACTTCATTTGGAAAAGCTTCAATAAAAATGTCCATACTAACGCATAAATCAATGCTCTCAAAGCAAGAATAATCTATTTTTGGACCATTATAACTTTTATTTCTACAAGTTATCAAACTCCTAAACTTAGATCATTGCTCATCCTCTAGCTATGCAATAAAATTCAGTAAAAATCTTATATCAACTTTTAACTATATTGCTACAGTTTCCTTACTATCAATTCAAGTAAAAAAGTTTCATTAGTAGCCTTCATCACAATACCACAACTTCTCTAATTCACTATTCTCTATATTCACAAACTTCAAACTGCTTAAATCCGTCTATAACTTTCTTTCAAAACTATTCTCCATTTTACCTTTCCCCAACATAGTATATGCTAAAGAGCCAGTGTAACTTTATTCAACGCAACGAGAATAGCTTGGGGATTTTAGCAAAGTGAATTCAAACAAATTTTATTTTTCTAGAAATATCCTTCATTTGTTGTATTACCTTCGTTTTGGCTTATCAACATTGTTGATGAAGATATCCAACTACATGTAGTTAAAGATTGCTTTGTTTGCATACTCATTCCACACATCTTTTTCATGAAAAGGAAAACGATGGGTGTCATGAATGCCCCTGATTACTTAGGAATCTGTTGGAAGCAGAGTATTTTCTAAATTTTTTTTATTTTTTTAAAAGCTTGAATGCACTTATACTTACAAGAGTGATGTAAGGAATTCCTTCCCCCAAACTTAAACTCAACAATGTCCTAATTGTTGTCCTCCAAACTTAAAGATGACTTCTAGTCATTCTTTAAGTTTTTAGAAAGCAACGAATATAGTGACACAAACCTATCACGTAATTCCTATGAAGGTTTAAGATACGATGATAGTATAGTTCTTATTGAATGTCTATGATGAGGTAAACATTAATTGGTTTGGAAGGTAAGGGTATAAGGAATAAAAGGAACTGAAGGTTTAAGTGTTGAATGCATAGTCTCTTCATAGGGTTGGTCGTCTGTAATCAAAATATGAATTATGTATAAGAATGCATGTAATGATTATTAAATACTAATTGTTTGTTACAAATTGATACACAGCTTCTATCCACCATGCGTTGAGCCCAAGTATAAACTCAATGCAACTCGAGGTATTCCGAGATCAAATCCTCAAGGACTTGTTTAGACCGCAATTGATTTCGTAATAACTAATTGAACGAAGTGAGGGGATGATCGATCTCGTTAGACACATCAAATGATTTTATTTCTTCTACCAACTAATACTTTGCAATAATTGAAACATTTCTCATGCTTGTTTCAAATTTAAACACCATGGGAGGAGGTGGTTGTGCAATAAAGGTAAAATGCAATGAAATTGAAGGCAATAAATCGAAAGGCAGGAAAATAGAGTTTACTAACTTAAAGACACGAGTTCAGGAGTTTGCTTGGGATCCAACATGCATGTTCATTCTTGATTTACTAAAGTATCATCCAAGTTTTAATGCTTAATCTAACTAAGTAGAAAAGTCGCCTAGTTAAGGATCTTAATGAAATTAATTAAGCCTATCACCTAACTAATCCTAAATCAATCCCTAAGGCTGGGCACGATAGCGTTCCATGGCCTAAAGATTGATTGTGTTACCCTTAGGACCGATTAAGGACGCTTCAATTAATTAGTTAGCTAATTAATCTAAGTGTTGGTCATCAACCAAGGCCTAAAGCAATTACACAGGGGCATTCGTTCCAATTTTATGTAAATGAATGGCCTAAAGCTACTCAAATGCAAGGAAATCAAATATGATAGCATAAATGACTTCTAGCTAGTAGTGAGATGCAATAAATGCTCATAGGTTGTCAATCCAACATATTCATACAACTCTATACTGAATGCAAGTAGAAAAAAAAAACCCATAAACCCTGAACGCTCCAAAAAGCTCCCAAACAACTCGAAATGCTCCTCAAATACCTACAAAATAAGCAATTAAGCACATAAAACTACTAAAAATCACAAGATTTAGGCATACACTGCAACAAAGTTGCGTTTTAATGACAGTCTTACAATTTCACGCTTGGAAAATAATGACGGACAGTACAAAAAGCACGCATATCCAAAAATTTGACTTTTAATGTCACGCAAGGTGTGTCATTATTTTATCACTTTTAATAACGGGCATTGCCCGTGATTGTATCTCAATAAGTTTTTTGAGAAATTAAAAATTACTTACTCTTATTTTTAATACAGTGAGTCAAATTTAGGGTCTGTCATTCTCTTTCTTTCTTCTCCTTCCTCTCCTCTTTCTCTTTCTTCTTCCACTTTCTCTCCACGTATTCAGCCACAACTCTTTCTCCTCTTTCCCTCTCATGACAATATGACTCTAACAAAGCTACGATAATACAACCCACTCCGGTGAACAACGCGTCGACCTGACCACCGGCGTATATTTGCACAATGGCACGAACACCTCCTCCTTTTATCAGTAGATCTCTGCCAGCGACAACGTTCCAGATTTGATCCAAGCTCTTTGTTCGACTGAACTCATACCCTCAACCCACATCGGATTCGTGAAGGAAGAACAACCCATAACCCGATCTATACAAGAATCAAGGTTGGCACCAAGAGCTCTTAGATCCAAACACCCACCCACCTCTAAGTCTAAGGTCAAATCTGCAGCAACAAACCTATTCAAGCTTAAACTAGTAAATACCCTATCGATTTAAGGCAGTAAAACATTGTTAATCTAGTACTTTAGGGTCTATTTAGGCCCTTTTAGTTTAGAATTTGCTTTATTTAGTTTCTGAAAACCTTGGTTTTAGTTTGTATTGGAACACTCAACGAATTTGGCTTGGAACACTCAATGAATGAATTGAATTGGAGCTTCAGTTTTGGTTTTGTATGCTGTTTTTTTCTTCTTCTTTGTTTCTTTAATCCTAGTTGTTCTTTATCTGCTGTTTTAGAAAATAAAAAAAATTGAATGTTTTTATTGGGAACAACTTTTGCTATGTTATTTTGATAGAGGACAATATTTGGTTCAGAAATTTGGAGTGATAACTTTAATATCCTTTTAATTTTATACTTTATCTAATAAAAATTACTAACAAAAGTATTTAATCTCTTCGTGGTTAGGCAATCAATACTGGGCTTGTGATGGCCAAACATACTAAAGACAATTACATGAAGCCAAAGAAGAGGGGGGATGATGATTGATTGGAAGATATACGACCCAGGTTCCCCTTTTGACATACTATTGAAGAAGTTCTTGTTACTTCTGTATCTGTAGGCATTGGGTACCTACTATATGTTGAAATTTTGTGGTTATCTATTTAGGAAACTGCAATTTTTTATCAATTAAATGAGTTTTGATCACGTAATCGGAGTATGGAATTTATTCTTTCATGAATGCATCGTTGTTTTTTTTGGTGGTATTGTGGTAATTAAATTGGGAATAAGTAATGCAACATCTTCTATAAACTTTTCTAATTTTTCTTTTCTCTGAAATTTTTCTAATTTCTCTGTTTATGGAACCTGATAATTCTTATGATATTTCTGAATGAGCATGTTGTGGAAATCAAAGCGAAGCATAATTTTGAATTTTCAGTTTGAGGAAGTTTAGGTGTGTTATAGGGGGGGGGGGGGGGCTAATTCTGAGTGATCATTAATTTTTTTTGGAGTAATATTGATTTTCTTTTTTTATTTTTTCATGTCTACTTCCTTGAACTAATTGAATTTTCACTTTTAAAATGATATTTAATGTATTTTCACATATATGCTAATAGAATAAAACATGGTTGTATAGAATTTTGTGTATTACGTTCTTCTAATTCAGTTTCACTCTTCGCTTGCACCTAGCCCTCACAGGTCACTGAATTAAAATCTTCCTTTAATTTTCTCTTCCACGTTTTCGTTTCCCAACATCAAATACTAAGAGGAAGAAAACAAGAAAAAATGTAGGAACTTGCAAGTAAATGTGAGTGTTGGTTGCATCGTGTCTTCTAATTTGTTGGCTTTCATCATTGGAAAATTTTTGTTCTCGCTATAATCATCAATTTCATCTGTTTCCCCTCTTTCAGCAGTTACATTTGGCTTTAAACAGGCTTTTGCAGGTGATTTGTACTGAAAAAAGGTCTCCAAATGCAGTCACAGGAGAAACCTCCAACAGAGCCTACAACAATGGAGCCGAAAAATAGTGACATTTTTGCCTCTCTCAGAAAAACCCTACCATGGTGTTATCTTTCTAAATTGCATGTCGCTCCCATATGTAATATGGTAAGTTCTCCCTCCTTGGGAATTTGAGAACAGATTGTGTTTTAATGTAACGACCCGAATTCCTACGACTCTCTAAATACGGAAGCACGACCTAGTTACATCGCTCATGCTCGAAATTTCAGCAGCATGACGGCGTAACTAGAGAAAACCAAAATTTTCAACAACCTGGAAAAGACATGAGCACTTCTATATTTCAGGAAATAGACTCAGCACCCACCAAACTACAATACATAGTGCTGAGCTCAATAAACAGACAACCAAACCTAAGAGCTTCTAACCAAACACACGAAACTAAAGAATATTTAGGATTTACAAACCAAACACACATCAAGGAACAAGGAAATAAAACTAAAAACTAAAACAGGGAAAAGAAATTTGGTGGAGTCTCCATAGTCTCGTAAAGTCATCGCCTGCATCACCCGCCTCGTGAATGTACACAATCTGCAAAACAAACAAAATAGCAAGGATGAGTATAAACATACTCAGTAAGTAGCTCACCTAAGTGACCAATATTTAAAGCAAACATACCAAGCACTTACTCACACTCGTGCTTAGATTCCAAATACTTCCTTCAATTATTTTTAAAGTCCATTTAACCTTCCACAACATTCACTACTACCTGACCCTAACTTCGTGTCATACCTGCGAGTCCTGTAACCTAGAACCCAAACCTGTGAAGGTCTATAACCCTCACACTCATCTCAATAGAGAAATCACCCCTATGCTAGCATACAGGCGCTAGGGAACGCATTGCCTACGCTCAACATAATGGGAAAAACACCCCTAAGCTAACACACAGGCGCTAGGGAACGCATTCCCTACGCTCAACATAATGGGGAATCATCTCTAAGCTAGCACACGGCAATAGGGAACGCATCCCCTATGCTCATCATAATAGGGAAATCACCCCTAAGCTAGCACACATGCGCTAGGGAACGCATTCCCTACGCTCAACATAATGGGGAATCATCTCTAAGCTAGCACACGACAATAGGGAACGCATCCCCTATGCTCGTCATAATAGGGAAATCACCCCTAAGCTAGCCCATCGGCAATAAGGAACGCATTCCTTATGCTCATCACATCACATACGTTATAGGCTTACAAACTCGCACGAAACAACAAAATTAGAGTAGGTAGCACCAATCTAACTGGCCTTTGTACTTTCACAATAGTTTTGGAACCTCTCGAGTCATTCACCATACCAAAATTCATTCATCATTCCCAAACCGAATTCACAACCTGGCCCGAAGTTCACAAGCACATTCAATGGGGAAAATCGCCCCCTAATTCTCCCAAGCAAAAAGGGAAAGCAATCCCTCAAATATTTCCGTACATTTATAACACCTTGCGCCTCATATATATATATATATATAAGCGAACACAAATCCTAACGGACCAATCCGAAAGGATACTTACTTTCTAGGCCAGTATCAAGACAACCCACTTCTTTTCTTTTAAGAAATTATTAGTGATGTATGACCCAGGCCCACCCTCAACAAACAACCTCAATCTCATCATAATGGCTTTTCGCCATAGATCACAAGCACGAGTCTCAAGTAAGATCTTATATCCTAGTTCAACGGCACTTCTAAACAAACCTTTACTTAATTCGAAACCCATATGGGTGCTAGTGGCATAAAGCCCTCAACCATTTAACTCAGAAATCGGCCCTTAACCAGTCTCAAACAAGTTAAACACAACTCGTTATTCCAAATACTCCAAACACAAGGATTACGAGACCATTTAGTCCTTTATCTCAACGTTCGAGGCTCTACAATCACTCTGGATTCCATCTCAAGCCGCATATCACAAACAATTCAAATATGTGTGTTTATACAATCTAAACTAACTTCCCATACGTCCTTACTTCATAAGAAACCACGATCACAGTCAACCATGCATTCCAGAGCGTTAATATATAACCAAACCCCTTACTAGTTCACAAGGCCAAGTTCTGGTGAACACCCCACTAAGAATCATGACCTATGCAAAGCCACTCAACTAAGTCGACAACTTCCTTTGGATTTTCGGGTTTAGGTACAATAAGGCAAAATCTCATTTACGAACTATTTACCAAGCGACACATCCACGACCAACATGGCCACACCTATACTTCATACTTGAAAGAATTACACCCATGGCCACTTAACATACACCAATTCAAACAACCACTCTCTTAAAGTGCTACTCATGCTAAATCATAAGCCATTCGAAAATGTTAAGCCCCTAATTTCCATTATAACCATATAAAAGACCATTTACAACTCAAGCAACACCTACACCAATCCGCAAATCACTACATGCTTCATAAATATGGTTTTCAAGCATGCTTTCACAATTCTCAAGTTATCAAACATACATCAATTTAAATGGAAACTTAAAGGGGCTAATATCCAAATAACTACTTACCTTTACTCCGAGGTTCAAGTCGTCCCGAAGTCGAATACATGATCTTGAATCGCCCAATAAGTCCCCAAACTTCATTAAAAGGTCCTAACATATAGCTAATTAAATCTCGATTCACATTTAGCCTTAATTGTGTTGAAGCACACCATAACCACATGAAACTTCCAAAACAGTGACCAAAAGGTGCTGGACAGCAGCTCAAATGCTCCAAATTCTCCTAAATCGGCTTTCAATCACAATGGGCATTCTAAAATAAAATCCAAAATATTGTGGTTAGTTCCAAATCACTAAATTAGCTCTTCATTTCTATCTTATAACCCATAAAACTATTCGAATCGTTGTTAGAACACTTACCCACAAACAATTTGACTCCAAAGGTCTAAATTCACATATATAACATCCAAAAGCTATGAGTAATCTAAAATTAGCACAAGAACTTTATGGGTGTCTCAAATTTGCAACCACACCAATCAATAAATTGAAATGAAAACTCAGGAAGCTTACCGACTACAAATCGAGATCGTATATGACTGTACGAGCACCGAACTTGTCAAAATTTAACCCCGAACCACACCCTCCTTGCTGTTTGTACCAAAATCGAGAGAGTGAGTGATAGGACCTATAAAGTCCTATTTAATTACACTTATTTCTTGTAAATTAGAAGGATTTTATGTGTTTTATTATTATTTTTTAGGGATTCGAACAATTCACGTGTTTTGAAGAGTTTGCACCATTTCAGAATTAATTCGGACCAAATTGGAGGTGATTCGAGCAACTGAATTTCTATACCAAATTTGACCGATCATATCATGATATTTCGAGATGAAAATATATTCAAATTTGGTATCAAATCGAAGCTTATTGAATTATCTTTCTAACGGTATAAGACTCATTGCATTCCAATAAGTATTATGAAAGTTATGGAATTTTGAGTGATTACTGCTCCTGCTGGAAAACTGCTGTACCCGAGAATATTTTGTGCCAACTTCCGTTCCCATTATCTTGCTTCTCACGTTTTGGAATATATTCAAATTAGATATCATTTTAAAGATCTCGGAATGATATTTCCAACCATATAAAGATCACGTTGATCCAAGCTTTGGAGAAGAAGTTATGGGCAAAATAATGAAGACTGCGCAATCCAGAAACTTTCCTTATTTGCAACATTCTATGTTTGTTTTAAGAATTTAGGGAAGGATTTTCGAGTTTTAGATGTATTTTCTAGCATTTTACAAGAGAGAACATTATTTACTTTATTTTATTTTATTTTAAATATTATTCCCTAATTGTTTTGGGAAAATATCTTTCTAGAATTTAGGGTTTCTTACTTGTGTAAGTTGTCTACTTGAAGGCTATTTAAGCCTTCTTATGGACAGCAAGGGAGATCTCTTTTTTTTGGCCCTTTGGCCTAGACGTTTTTAGAGAGTTTTTAGACTCCGTTTCTCTTTTCTCCTTAGACAATAATGGTATCAAATTTTATCACGATGCTCGGCTAAACTTCGCGTTCCCAATTCAGAGGTCGGTTGTAATCAATTGCAATATTGTGAGGTTTGAACCTTAACGTAGTTTTCTTTCAATTGCAAGTGTTCTTTAATTCTCGTGTTAATTTTATAAGTATGTATTTTGATTAAATTGACGCCTTAATCTCTTTACATGCTTTATTGCTAATCACGATCATGATCCGTAATTGTCATGTTGAATGAATCGGTAGCATTAGAATTATCACATGTGTATGTTTGTGGGTTTCCATATTACATGGCTTGCATGTTTAATTCTAGGAATTAAAGGAGCATCTTAATTAGATTAAAGTTATTTCACCTAATTTGTTGTCTTGGTCCTTCCAAAGCACTTAATGCCTTTATCTAAATAATTTGGAGCGGTTTCGTCAAAATTGTTTAGGTAATTAGCATTAACTTGACGTTTGTTAGAGTTAATGACCTTAGGGAATTTGCTACTTTTTGGGGTTTCCTAATAAGTTGACCAAGTGCTTGCATTGTTAAGTTTAAATATTTTGAATGCCTATGATCAATTTTTGCAATTGAGTAGAACCGTACTTTTGGATTGAATTTTGGTAAGATTTGATCTATCTCTATCTTTATTGTTTATGTTTTATTTTATTTATAAAAATACAAAACCCCCCTTTTTAATTGCTTTCTCCTTTGCAAATTTAACTTGAGAAATTAATATTCGGTTCCCTGAGATCGACCCGGTCCACTCAATGCTACAAGTAGCTTAGGATCGGTTTATAAATTTTAATTTGACGAGCCCCCGACAAGCTCGCTTCAGAGAGAGACATCGACCGGCGATTGACTCGAGCTGCTGGGCGTGCGGCAGCGACGTGCTGCGGCGAGGGGAGGCAAACGGCGGCGTGACGGCGTGGCGTGCAGCAGCTTCGGCGGATGGTGAGTGAACGGCGATGAAGGCCGACGGCGTCAGATTCACAAGAAGAAGAAAAACACAGCAATTCGAGAGAGAGAGAGAGGGAGAGGGAGAGAGAGAGAGAAAAAAGAGGAAAAAAAATGGAGATGGGTTTTCGGGTGAGACCATTTCGGGGGAGAAAAAGGATATGGAGGAGAAAAAGAAGGAAATGAGAAAGAAAGAAAGGAAAAATGGGTATGGGTATGGTTATTCGGGGGGAGAGAAATGAAATTGAGGGAAGAAGAAGATGAAGATAAGAATGAGGGTATTTTTTTTATCATTTTTTTTTTACAAAATTGCCCTCATCCAACTTCTCCATTCCATATTTACCCCTTCCATCATTCTAACTTCCAAATTAACCAATTTAAAAATTAAAATTTCAAATTTTCAAATTAACTTTCGAATTTCAAAATTAGTGCTCCTGAATAAACCAGATGTTACATTTAAACTGAATTGGATTGTGGGTACTTGCATTGCAAACCACTAAATTTTATGGCTAATCCTGGAAGTAGTTCTCTAGTTTGATGAATAGGTTCAATATCTTTTTGTTATTATTATCTCTTAAAGAAATGTTTGAAGAGATATTTGCAAGATTAGCTAGTCTGGAAACTATTATAAATACAATTTAGAACAAAAGTTTTGTGAAAATGGGTTTAGAAATAGTTTTGAAAACAAAGACAAAAAGTTGTCTTCAAAACAGTCATTAGTCTCCTGTTCAGAATCACGATTATTATGACTTGTCAGTGCCCAATTCTTGGCTAATGCCAAACACTGAAATTAGGCATCTTTTAGGCATATATATAAATCAACTTAATTGTGAAGAACTATCATATCTCACTAGTACAAAATCAGCTTTTAATGACGGGCAATGCCCGTCATTATAGGGTTTTAATGACGGACAAGCGTCCGTCATCAATACTCGTGTCATTATAGCCTACGATGACGGGCTCCTTTTAATGACGGGCAATGCTCGTCATTAAAAGGCGCCCGTCATCGTAGGCTATAATGTCGAACGCCTTTCATGACGGGCAAAGTATGACATGAAAACCAGCTGACCGTCATTAAAAGTGAAGTGTGCTGCATGTTACGATGACGCTGACTATATAATGACGGGCAATGCCCGTCATGGAATGTCAATTAAGTGGACTGTTTTTTAATGCGGTCAATATATAATGACGGGTAATGCCCGTCATGTTAGGTTATAGATGATGGTTTTTAACAGTCATTACAGGGTTTTAATGTTGGTCATTAAAATTGATGTCTGTCATTAAATGTTATATGTGCGTCGTGAAATGTCCGTCATTAAATGTCCATTTTTTGAAAGATTTGATGGCAGGCAATGCCCGTCATCGTTTTGTGCATAATTTAATAAAAAAAAAATTGTTGGTTGCCCGGGTGGCTAACCAACAATATTTATCATTTCGTCAAACCTCTTAATAATATACAATTTTATTTATGACTTAACAAAGATAAAACTTATTACAAACACAACAATCAACTTATTCACTACAAAGATTTTATAATGTTATACATATGCACACAAAAAGTAAATCGATTATAAAAGAGGTTATTGATCTAATTTGCTAAGATTTAACAAAACTAACCTAAAAGAAGTTAAAATGCTTAAAATGCTTAAGGAAGGTTCTTTAATATTCATTCACTTAAATTGAATGAAACCAAAAACTGAAAATTTCGACATAACCTCTACTAAAACTACCAAAAACTAAAATGAAATAGTGCACATGTAATTCACTTCTATATCATAATGCATTAATACATTAACATAAAACTAAAATACCTATTAACTAAGAAGATTCTTTAGCATTCATTTACAAAAACTGAATCAAACCTAGCGGAAATTTCGGCATGACCTCTACTAAAACTACCAAAAACTACCTGAAATAATGCAATTCACTTCTATATTATACACATATATGGGACCACTCGTCCCTCCACAAACTACATTCAACAAGACAATATCCAACAATAATTTCGAAAGAATGGATATGTACATCTAAACAACTTTCTTTATACATACAATTTACACAACAAACAAACCATAGTTGATCATCTTTCCTAAAACTTAACAAGAATAAAAAACTGAAAATTTTGGCATGACCTCTATTAAAACTACCAAAAACTAACCTGAAATTGTTGCAATTCACTTCTATATTATACACATATATGGGACCACTCGTCCCTCCACAAACTACATTCAACAAGACAAGATCCAACAACAACTTTCGAAAGAATGCATATGTACATCTAAACAACTTTCTTTATACATGAAATTTACACAACAAACAAACCATAGTTGTTCATCTTTCCTAAAACTTAACAAGAATCAAAAACTGGAAATTTCGGCATGACCTCTATTAAAACTACCAAAAACTAACCTGAAATTGTTGCAATTCACTTCTATATTATACACATATATGGGACCACTCGTCCCTCCACAAACTACATTCAACAAGACAAGATCCAACAACAACTTTCGAAAGAATGCATATGTACATCTAAACTTCAAACAATGGGACCACCCGTCCCTCCACAAACTACATTTCCTCCACAAACTACAGCCAACAAGATCCAGTACTACATCTAAACTTCAAACAATGAGACTACCCATCCCTCAACAAACTACATTCAATAAGATCCAAAAATTTAAACACTTCTACTATTTTTATAAACAAATATTTTCATTCTACATGTAACAAAGACATAAAGTAAATCTACTACTTACATCAAATCTCTTCTTAACATTCACAAATAGCTCTACACAAATCTTCCAACAAAATCTGTCCATTCTATTCGAATCTCGTCAATTTCTCCTTGTTTATATGCACTTTTGCTGTTAAACTACAAAGAAAAATAAATATACATATAACATGAGAATAAATCATATAGTTATAATCACTTAAAAGGTAAATGAATAATACGTACAAGGTTACTTATGGAGATACTAGAGTTGTGCACTATTTCTCGTATATACTTTTGCACATAGTATCCACACTCTACAGAACCCAATTGGCGGGGGCACTACATGTAAAATAATTGAAAAACAACATACTTAAGTTATACATATAAGAACATACCAAAGAGTTCAAATAAATAATATAATCAATGTAAATTTACCTTTACAAGTTTCCAAACGATATTAGAGCGATATTGTGAGAGTGAATGTTTAGCTTGCCAAATTCTCAAGGATCTAAATAACTTGAAACATTAGAATAATATAAATGTAGAAATCAGCAACTATAAAAGTTTAAAACACTTACGTATTTATGGTTCCTTAAAAACTTTCTTCGAGTTTACTACGTAAAGAGTTCAATACATACACAGTGTTCTCTCGCAGATGGACAACGATCAACATCCAATGATAACTATTAGAAATGAATATTCTAATATCATTGTTTAAGAATAAAACAAAACTATAATTAAGTTAAAGTAATTTAAATTTTCATTACTTACCCAGTGTTATATGGGATGAGTACTCGTTGATCCAAATCTAAATTAACCATGTCTAATCTGTTGGCTATATTTCTGCAACGAGTTTCTTGACACTTCACGTAATTTGAAATTGTTATTTGATTAACTAACATGAACTTACTGATTATTTCGTAGTCACATACAGTCCAAAGATACCTAAAGAAAATTAAAATTATCATAAAACATTAAAAAAAAACGTAGTACATAAATAAAAAAATGTGATAAATTTTGTATACTTACACAATGTATGTGACTATACATGAATAGCCTATCTCCACCATCCCACAATAATGCATGATGTCGTCGCGATGTAGATAAATTATTTTCTCCTTTCCGAAAATGTGCTCGCTCAAGTTGATTTGAATTGTATCGCCCTCTTGCATAGAAAGCATAGCATATCGATTCAAGAGCTTGATAGTAACGTGGACATCCGTGTAGTTAGAAGATTGTGAAACAGGGACGTTGACAGAAACATCTTTCTTAGGTTTGGCAGAAGAAGAACCCTATCACAAACAAAATTGAAATTATAAACGAAAAATAACAAAAACATTTAAGTTGGCAAAAAACATACCTTTTTAGCCATATTCAAAATTACAAGTTCACGAGGCCATGCCACAAAGTTACCCATCGCTTGACTTAAAGTTTCTACTTCTCCCATTAAAGGAATTGGTATGGTAACATCTTCGCCCATGATCATATCTACCACCACTCTGACATTGTTGGTTCCTAGTGGAACTCCATGGATAGTTGGAAATTGAACATCAGACTCATACATTGTGCCTACAGCAACAATGTTATCCACTGATCCTATAGCCAAGTGGCATGGTGTTCCCTTCAATGTATTTAAAAGAAAGAAGTTACGTGTCTCGCCATATGGTCAAGTTACACAATATAAATAAAAGTTACCTCTAAAATTTCTTCTACATCTTCAATGATCTCTTTTCCTTTTGACTTCGAATTTGAAACATTACTTCCTACACTTGAACCCTTATTTGATTGCGAGCGTCGAGTTGCACCTTTGTTGCAAGACTCTTCACCCAGTTTTGATTGTCCTCTAACGACATTAAAGTAAACTGATGGTTTAACAAACTTAACCAATCCCCTAACACGCCCTCTATGTTCTGGCGTGCCCAATGCTTCTGTCAAAATATCTTTACCCTCATGTGTCATAGCTAACTCGTCCTGTCACAACCATTTAGATTTACACATTTCAATTATCAAAGGAACACATAATCATATGACATTTAATCTAAGAATCATATCTACATATGCTTAAAATAAAAATATTTAAACTTACAATTCGACTAACACATTATTTAGTGTCGTCATCGAAGTATTCACTATTCTTTCCTTTTCGAGCTTCCTTCCATAAAGTTGCACGATTGGAAGGATCGTCTGACAATTCCTATATGAACATACACATTATTAATTCTCATTAACATATAATCATAAGAAATAATTTAATTAATTTAATTAATGTTACTCACTAGTTCTGCAGCCAAGTTTGCGTAACCCTTACGAGAGATATGGTGATTATATTTACATTTTTCTCTTCGTTCTTTCTGGACACGACTAAGCGCCTGTATAACATAAGACCATTGATTTAAATCTTCGAAACAATTTCACTAATATTTAAAAAATATGTTAGTATTATGTAGTTACCTCCCACTCTTCAGATATTCTTGCATTAACAAATGTCTCTCATTGTGCTTGATCAATGTGTGAATACTTTTTAGGAGGACTTTTCAATAAAGATGGTTCATTCTTGAAGGGAAGAATATACTTCTGAGTCAATGTATATCTATATGTCCGAAACTTCGTTGAAGCCGATTGAAGAATAGCATGTTTGGACCTAGAGTCCACCACAAACGACATCTGCATATGAAAATCACCATAAAAATTAAGTACATCTACATAATAAAAAGTATTTACCTTAAAATTAATTAATACTTACCTCTACACAATCAAAAATTTTGTCTTTCAATTCTTGTGGAACCTCTTTCCAATTGTTGTAGATCAATGGAATTTGTTGTCTAACACAAACTCCAATATAGCTTTGCATTTTATTTGCATTTTCACCTACAACTTGACCTTGATTATTGTATTGGATGACTAAGCGTTCTTCTGTATTTCTTATGCGTGCCAATTCACGCATAGTAGTGAGGCCTCGTCGAGCAGTCTGTCTAGCCTCCATATGAATAGCTACGTTCACTCCGTCATCACTACTGCTACTCAAATCACTCATTGTAACAATCTACAAGAAAAAACATCATAAAATACAACATAAGATATAATAACTAGTAAGATACATTAACTCAACAATGTGACTAAATTACTAAATGACATACCATATTAAAAACATTATTTATCAATCCATGTACCCTCACAATCATTTCTAAGTGTAACGACCCGACTTTTCCTGTTAGACTTTCTAGGGACGTTACTACATGCATGTTAGTAGAATTTAGAAATCTTTGGTAAAAGACAAAAAGAAATAAACTTTTTTGCTAAACAATCAAAAACTTTTAGTTCGGGATCCCTTTAAAAACCATTGCAAAACATAATGTGAATCAAAACGTTAAATCAAATGAAATAGTTCACTTCAATTAAGTTTACTTAACAAAATAATTTGAGTTAAAACATAAACTAGATGCGGAAGCTATACTCCTCATGACACCCATGACCCTTTCAGCAAACCACCTTGCCACTCGCCTAAAATATGTTCTTGCCTTTACCTGAAAAGAAAAACATTTTGAAAAAGGATGAGTATTTAAAATACTCAGTAAGTGACATCACTACCGGGTTAGAATATGCATACACATACATAATGAGTTTTCGAAAACATTTTCTTTCTTTCCTTTGGTGGGACCTAAATTCCTTTCATAGTGGAAACGTTTCTCTTTCAACTTTTTCTCTTCGGCTTAATGTGGACAATTAACCCAACCTAACCTTTCCTTTTCATTTAACCTTTTCAGGTTCCTTTTCATTTAACCTTTTCAGGTTCCTTTTCATATAGCCTTGTAAGGCTCCTTTTCATATAGATGTATATCAATAAATTTAGGAGGGTAATTGCCACAGCCTTCGAAATCAATTTTATCATGAAAACATAATGTATGAATGAGGTCCCAAAGCATTTTAAACTTTTCATTCCATGATGCAACACAAGCAACATTCTCACATCATTTATCATAAATCAAAATCATAAATCATGCATAACATTCATGAGAAGATTTGGCAAAACAAGTGAAAATCCATAGTAAAATATTTATAAAAACTTTTTATTTCAAATATATATATATTTTTTTTCAATTCAGTTCCTGACTTGCATTCAAGCATACCGGCATAAAGTCCCTTACCTTGGCTAAGCTCAAGAATCCAATCACCCAATTGCTCACCAATATTCCTTCGCCTTGAACCTCAACCAAATAATTTGGAGCCTAAATCAAACCATCCCTAAGGTTAGAAACAATTCCTAAAATCCATAATTAAATTCCAAAGTTCCTTCCACCAACTAAAGTTCCAAAATTTAGAATAAATTCCTTAACATTTAACTTAATCTCAAATTGGTGGTTAAACTCAATTCAAAACACAAGGTTCTTGATTTAATTGAACTCTCAAATTTAATCTACCAAAAATCCAAAACTCCAAGGATTTGCTTGATTTTAGGATGGAAAATTTACCTCCGTTCTTTCTCCAAACCGACCCAAGCTTTACTAAATAAATGGTGGTTTGATTCGATCTTGTCACACCAACCTCCACCTACAATGGGTATTCCAAAATAGAGCCCAAAAATCAATGGGTAAATCTCCAAACTTCCATATCAATGCCCAAAACTACATCTATTATTTGAAAACCGTAAGATTATAGCGAAAATAAGTTTACCCACGTGCAAAAGGAGTCGAAACAGCGCTGTGCAGTACCAAAAATCCGCCAGCAAAATCAAACTGCAGCAGATCGGCGTCGTGAACAGTACCTGCGGTATGAACAGTACTCACGGTATGAACAGTAATCGCGGTATGAATAGTACCTCGCGTGAACAGTACCCGATGAACAGTACCGCCCGTGAACAGTATCGCGGTCGTGAACAGTACCCTCACGTGAAGAACAAATCCTGCGATGGATGTTTGTTGAAGAAGAAGAAACTTTCGAATGGATGGGTCTTTTGGTGGTGAAAGAGAGAGATTGATGGTGGAGGTTGTTTTTCATGGAGGAAGAGGAGAAGGTTGGAGAAGATGACGGCTTGGCTTGACCTAGGGCTGCGTGTAGTATAAAAATAGTAGAGATGGATATTAGGGCTTGGCTAAAACATGGGCTTGGGCTTGGCTTAGTGACTCTTAATTTACAAGAATGCCCCAAACATCAATTAAATCCCATTTTTCCTTCTTTCTTCTCATTCTACCCTCCAATTTTTCTAATTTCAAATATGCAAATGCTAAAATTAAATTCCAACACAACTTTAAGCATGAAATTGACCTTACAATAAATTTTAAATTTCAAAATTAAAGTCTTAACTAATACCTGAAAGTGTCGGTCGTTACACTAAGATATGTAGATGACATTTCGTCGATTTCATGAGATATGTCAATATTCGGAATTGTTTCCAAAACCCCATATCCACAATCTTGAACAATATCTACCATTTCATCTTCGTACAAATCATCTTCAACTATTCTTGAAGGAGGGGTTAAAACCACTGACCATCGAGGATCAAGAGGATCTTTCACGTAGAATACTTGTTTGGCTTGAGAAGCTAAAATAAATGAGTCTGATTTATGCCCAATGCGATTAAGATCTACAGTTGTAAACCCAAGCTCGTCTATTTTAACTCCATTATTATTCTCAACACAGTCACATTTTAATAAAATGAAAGTTAATTTATGGTAATCAAGCTCCCATATTTCCTGTATTACACCATAAAAGGTCATGTCCGACATAATAGGATTTTTGTCCTTAGCACTGGAAACTTGCATTGTATTAGCTGTTATAATGACTCCACTGTTTTGGACATTCCTAATATCATCGTGTTTCTTCGTATGATAATGAATACCATTAACCACATAACCACGATATGTGGCCACATCTGGACGAGGCCCATGAGCTATCCATCTTAAAGAAGATGATATGGAGTTGTTTGGCACCTCGAGAGCAAGTCCAACCTGAAATTAAGATTTAAATTACGTTGGAATTAACATTACACCCACTCATTAAAAACTATGGCTTTTAAGATTACCCGATCACGCAACCAACCGCTAAATGTGCGATTATGCTCATCTTGAAGCCACTTTTTGTTTTTGGATCTACTTGGATTGAGTTTAGATAAAGTTTCCATGTGTTTCCTGTTGAATTCATGCAACATACGAAAATGTCAAAGTTATTAGATCATCACATAATTAGAAAATTACGTGAAAAGGTTTGAGATTTACGTACCCTACATATGGAAGCACGTCATTTACATTTTGTAGAACATAAAGATGAGCTTGATCCAATTGTTCCTTACTGGGATTGATATAATGAGCAACAGATAATGGTCTATCAATGTCTGAATTCTCTTTCCTTGCCGATGAGCGTAACCCAGTAGACTCAATTCTAGAGAGAAATTCAGAACAAAACTCTACAGCCTCCTCTACAATATAATTTTCTCCAATGCATCCTTCTGGTCGATTTCTATTTCGCACATAACCTTTTAGGACTTTCATATATCGTTCAAAAGGATACATCCACCTCAAATAAACCGGTCCACAAAATTCTATCTCTCTTACAAGATGGACCACAAGATGTACCATTATCGTGAAGAATGCCAGTGGAAAATATTTCTCTAACAAGCATAAAGTGACTACTACATCCTCTTGCAAGCCTTTTAACTTAGATGAATCGATCGCCTTACTGCATATAGCATTGAAGAAGAAACATAGGCGAATAATTGCATATCTAACATGTTTGGGTAAAATACCACGTATTGCCACAGGTAATAATTGCTGCATAAGAATGTGGTGGTCATGCAACTTAAGCCCGTAAAGTTTCAAATCTGTGAGTGACACTAAACTTTGTATGTTTGATGAATAACCTTCCGGTACTTTAATTTCTGATAGTGTCTTACACAAATTCAACTTCTCCATCCGCGATAATGTATAGCATGCTGGAGGTAAGAATATTCTTTTCTCTCCCACTTGAGGGGCCAACTCTGATCTAATGTTCAATTCAACCAAATCTAGACGAGTTTTTAATCCATCTTTTGTCTTCCCAGGAATATCAAGTAACGTGCCAATAATATTAGCACACACATTCTTTTCAATATGCATCACATCTAAACAATGTCGCACTTGAAAATGTTTCCAATATTCTAACTCAAAGAAAATAGACTTCTTCTTCCAATAAGAGTTTGAAAGATCTCCATTATTTTTTTCCTTTTTTGATTTCTTACCAAGCGAATATTGAAGTCTACTTATTTTTGCACGAATCTCCTCTCCACTTAATGGTTTGGGAGCGAATTCCAATTCTTGTTCACCATTAAAGGCTTTCTTCTGTCTTCTATATGGATGATAACGAGGTAAATGTTTTCGATGTCCAAGATACGCCATCTTTTTCCCTTTTGGCAAATAAGTGGATGACGTTTTCTCCCCACAAATTGGACATGCATGATATCCTTTTACTGTACAATCACATAAATTGCCATACGCAGGAAAATCATTAATAGTCCACAATAAAATAGCCTTGAGTGTGAAACATTGTTCTTGATATACATCATAACATTCAATTCCATCATTCCAAAGTTTTTTCAGATCATCAACTAATGGAGCTAAATAAACATCTATGTCATTTCCTGGTTGTTTAGGCCCAGATATTAATGCATTTAACATAAAAAATTTCCGCTTCATGCACAACCATGGGGGTAGATTGTACGTCACCAACATAACTGGCCAACAACTATATCTACTACTAAGATCACCGTGTGGATTGACCCCATCAGTTGAAAGAGCAAGACGAAGATTTCTAGGTTCTAAACCAAACTCTGGCCACAAATTGTCTACTTGTTTCCACGATATTGTGTCTGCAGGATGTCGTATGTACCCATCAATTACTCGTTTTTCGGCATGCCAAGTCAACAAACTCGATATTTCTTTACTGCGAAACATTCGTTCAAATCTTGGGATAGGAGAGAAATACCACATGACTTTCGCTGGAATGTTTTTCATCACATCCTTCGAATTTTTACGAAGCTTCCATCTTGATGTTCCATAAGTGGGACATACTTATGTATCTGAAAGTTATTTTCTAAACAAACAACAATCGTTGCTACATGCATGAATCTTTTCATACTTCATTCCAAGAGTACATAAATCTTTTTTGCTTGATACGTAGAACTCGGAATTTCATTAGGACTTGGTAAGATGTCACGAACTAATGCTAACAACTCAGTGAAACTTTTATCGCTCCATCCAAATTTTGCTTTCAAATTATATAACTTTACTAATGCAGATATTTTAGTAAAATTCTTACAATTTGAGTATAATGATTTCTTGACATCATCTAGTACTTCCTCAAAAATTGGGGACTTGTCATTAAAATAACTATGTGCAGTCTCAAACATTCCTATTGTGTCATCAACATCTTCATCTTCAACTTCCTCCTTTTCACTAGTAGAGATGTTTTCATTGTTTCTCTTAATCGGTAGTGATTCACCATGCCAAATCCATGTTTTATAGCTTTCATCAATACCATAAATGAATAAATGGTCTCTTACTACATTCACATTTTGAGACTTTGCATTCACACATTTCAAACATGGACAACAAATGGCATCTGACCTATTTGAATGTCGTAGACCATTTTCGATGAACATCTCAACTCCTAAACTATATTCTGGTGACATCCGATTCTTTGACATCCATGACTTATCCATAGCTATAAAACTGGTGGCTTGAAATTTTAATCTATATTCATTAAACTAACACAAAAATTAATTAAACTTATCAAATCTAAACTCATAAAAAATTAACATAAATCAACTATTAAAATTAGGTAAAACTTAGGAATATAACAAAACTTACTAAACTTAATAACCAAATATTTTCAACCCCTCCTCCATCACAACTAAACTCAACAAATTAAACTAATACAAAAATAAACTTATAAAATCTAAACTTATCAAAAATTAACATAAACCAACATTTAAATTTAAGCAAAAGTTGGGAAGTTCTAAACCCTTCCCCTATCACATCATAATACAAGTTCTTAACCCCCCCCTTCCCCCCACTATACTCATTAAACAAACAAGAAAACTAACCTCATCCAATTTAAACTCATAAAAAAATTAACATAAAGCAACCATTAAATTAAACAAAACTTACTAAACTTAATAATCAAAAGTTTTCAACCCCTCCTCCATCACAACTAAACTCGTCAAATAAAACTAACACAAAAATAATTTTATGAAATCTAAATTAGTAAAAAATGAACACACACCAAACAATTAAAATTAAGCAAAACATAAGAAGTTCTCAACCCCTCCCCCATCACATCATATTTCAAGTTCTCAACCCCCATCTCCCCCAATAACTATACTCATTAAACTAACACAAAAATTAACATAAACCAACAATTAAAATTAAGCAAAACATAGAAAGTTCTCAACTCCTCCCCCATCACATCATATGAAGTTCTCAACCCTCTCTCCCAACAACTATACTCATTATACTAAAACAAAAATTAACATAAACCAACTATTAAAATTAAGCAAAACTTAGGAATCTAACCAAACTTAATAACCAAAAGTTCTCAATCCCTCCTCCATCACAACTAAACTCAACAAATTAAACTAAACTCATCAAATTAAACTAACACAAACATAAAGTTATTAAATCAAAACTCATCAAAAATTAACATAAACCAAGAATTAAAATTAAGCTAAATTTAAGAATATAACAAACTTAATAACCAAAAGTTCTCAACCCCTCTCCTACATTCTCAACCTCCCTCACCACACACAATTATACCCATGAAACAAACACAAAATTTTAACTTATCAAATGTAAACTTATATAAATTAACATAAACCAACTATTCAAATTAAGCAAAATTTAGAAATATATATAACAAAAAATCTCAATGAGCTGCAAAAACAATCTAAAAAAACAAAATCAAACTCCTAAAACAAAATTAAATTTCCCATTAGTCAATCTAGTGCACATAATTTTCAGATCTACACAAAAATAGTCAATACCTACAAAATCAAACTACATAAACATCCTAAGGATGGTACCCACAACAAATTTCTAAATTTTCTTCATTTTCTTTGGATTTTTTCATCAACAAAATCAATAAAAAAGGGGAAGAGAAGGTACCCACGGTTTATAGATCTGAAGAATATTAGTCAGCAACGTTACCCACACGACCCTCCGGTGAAGATCTACACGGAGAATCGACGGGGAGGAGAACTCGACGAACGGGGAAGAAATTTCAGGTAGATCTGGACGGAATCCCACGGCCACGCGCAAAGCAACGAGCGGCGGACGAGCAGAGGAAGAGCGGCGGACGAGCAGTGGACGAGCGGCGGGACGAGAAGAGAACGAGCGACAGTCGGACGGAGCAGATCTATGAGAGTGAGAGGGAGACAGAGGCGCGCGAGAGAGACTACATTAGACATGTGATCGTGCGAAAATATAAAACTAAAAGGAAAAATTTTGTGTTTTTTAAAAACACCTATGATGTCGGGCTTTGCCCGCCATCATAGAGGACTTACAATGTCGGGCAATGCTCGACATTGTACGTCTTTGCCATTTTTTTTTTAAATTTCCGCGCGTTTTTTTTTTGTGCGTCATCATTTCCTAGGCGTTTTTTTACATGTGCGTCATTATTTCATTGTTTTGTAGTAGTGTCTCATTTGTAGGTTTTGCCCACCAAATTTCATTATGTTTTACCTGCTATTGTGATCCCTGTGGTTCTTTATTGTGGGGTCAAGAAATGGAACAGAGAAATAATCTAATGAATGCTCCAATACATGCATAGGCTGCTCATGTCAAGATAGTTGTTTTAATTTGATGAGTTTAGTATTTATTTCATGATAAGTTAGTTGTTATGTTTTCTAAGTTTTGATAAGTTTTAGTTGTTTACTTGGTATGTTCATAAATGTTGATAAGTTAGTTAAGTATTGTTGTTATGTTCATAAGTTTTGATAACTTTAATTATTCATGCTAGTTTGATGAGTTTGATCAAATAGATGATGGCCATAAATATGGACACTGTTGTCATTTGCCCACTGTTACCATTATAACTCATTAGGCTCGCAACCATTATAGAACATCAAATTTTCATTTGCTTATCATTTTATAATTGATGTGCAAATGCTAAAGATAGATTTTGAAAATTCAATCTACTATTGAAAATTGGGTGTGCACTTTGCTGACTTTGTGATGTTCCATAATTGATGAATAAAAAATAAAGTGATGCATATCTTTGGAGTTCTTGGTTGTGTTCTCTGTGTTGTGGGTTCTACAACTATTGTGGAGCATGAACCCATTGTCTTGCATGCTCCACTCGAGAAAAAGATTGAATCCATTAAGGAAGTATATGACATCTTGCAAAAGAGCCGAATATAATATACTTGAGTATTTAACAAATGTTGGTCACATGTTTATAATCATAATCTACACAATCAGACTTCAGGCTTGGCTTTGTTTGAATTCTACAAATTTATTTTATAATGTCTTTGTTTAATTGGTATTGTTTTAAGGGTGCAATTATCAAGAGAGTTATTTTGGGGTTAGTTTCCGTTATCTATTAATCACTTAGCTTATATTGCAGGCATAGTTGTTGCTTTTTCTGCTCCCAACTAGACATGGTTGCTTGAAGGTAGTTGAGAAAAGCTATTGTACATCCAAACAATTAGCTAAATGAGCAAACCATATGATGTCATGATCATGCTAAATGCAACCACTTCATCCAACATTCAAGCTCAAATTTTTTAAAAAAATTTTAAAAAATTGTAAAGATTTTCCACATGCTCCAAAAACATACATTTCAACAATTGATCGGAGTACACGAAAGAGCATGCGATCGAAGTAATAATAAAACAGTATTCCTACCGAGTATCGTATCCACTGGGATTGGTTTTTAATTCAATTAATTACTGTGAATAGTCTTACTTTGCTTTATTTAAAGAATAAAATGCAAGAGCAGACAGGGAAAAACATACAACTAAAACTAGAAAGCAATTAAATGGGAGACACAAGTCGATAGGTAATTCTATGGGTGTTGATTGCATTCTTGGACCTTAATTTACTTAATTAAGCAAACAATTAGGTAAGACGAAGTGTTCAATTCATAAGTCTAAAAGCCTAAAATTATGGAATCTCCTGTCGGTCTCCTCCAAACCTCGGTTGTAATTAATTAAATATCGTGTCTGTCTCATTAATTAATTCTCACCCGGCATTAACGAACCTTCATTTTAAACCTCAATTAATTTTCGTTGTTCCTATGTCACTTAGGCAGAATTTGATTGTCATGCATTGTTTTTCTAAGTTTAATCTACTATGTCGAGCTCAATTAAACTAAAGATCATTTACCCCTATTCTTTGCTTTGTTAAAGGCATTCCAATGCATAAATGAACAAAAACACTTAAATTAAGCCACAATTACTACTGAAATAAGCAAATTAAGTGCAATGGTCCAAAAACTACAACAACCATAGAATTTAGGAATTCAACTAAACATGTTCCTCAAATGCAAATAAAAAATCACTAACTACAGCCTACTGAAATAACTATACATGAAAGAAAAAGTGAAAGAAAGTGCAAATCAAGGACAATCCAGCTCCCGAGGTGATCAATCTCGAAACCGAGCTCCAAGGTCTTCAATTCTGCTCCAAAACGCTCACAAATCCTCCCCAAAACTCTCAATAACAACTTTGAATCGAGATTAGGGCTTTCCCTATCAAAATGGCCTCCTTGTGGACGAAGATGAAGCGATGAATATTTATTGCCCATCGAGACAGCGTTGCAAAGCTAGGGACAGCGTTGCAATGTTGTCCAAAACACGATTGCTTTGCAGCTACGGTCAGAGGTAGCGTTGCAACGCTACGGTCGGAACTTCAATTCTCCACACATTTCTAGCGTTGCAACGCCTAGCTCTCGGGTTTGTACAATACCTTTACGCATTGCAACGCCGTCCTCTCGGCCCCAATTGCTAGTGCATCATCTCTTCTCTTCTTGACTCTCCAAATTGGCCCAAAATAGCTCTAAAATGATTATATTACCCTCGAACACTCTGATGTTTCTCTTTAGCTCAGTTTCTGCAATTTAACCACAAATATGCATCAAATCACACAAAATAATAACAAAACTAGCCAAAATAAAAGGAAATAAGATAGCATAATTACATGTTATCAACAACTAAATCATCATATATACATGCTTAGCACAGTCAACCAAAAGTCCGAGCTTAGGTGCTCAAAGACTACACAATAATGCCCAACCATCAATCATGCTAAACAATTCAACATCATTCAAAGCTCAATAATTGCTACCTTCATACCCCCAACCTAATTCATACATTGTCCTCAATGTATTTAACATCCATAAAAAGGACAAATAAAAAAAGAAAACTAGTACTCCCCTTACATTCCATAGCATGTAGGGTGGGAAGCGTGACACAAAGCTCTACTCCATAAAGAGTCTTCTTTTCCTGATAAGGTCAGCAATTCAAACCTACAAAATTTCAACCAGCCAACTCAAACAACAACCAAAACAAGCAAAAAAAAGGAACTGAAAACTAAGGAAAGTAGTAAAGATTTAAAGCTCAGATGCCTCTATGAAGCTCAAAATTTTAACGTCGATTACTTGACGGAGTCTTTTCTCTCGAATAATCAACCAACATCCATCCTTTTAAACACAACAGCCCTCCTTCTGGACCTTCTCCTCTTTATGAGAACTCTCCAAAAAGAATACTAATCTAACTTGCACAGTGAGTGCACCATGTGAGAACTTTCAACATCATTAAAAGCATTTAATTCTAGTTTCTCACCATCAAACTCTACAGAAAGACAACCCACATCAACATCTATATTTGTTCTAGAAGTTTTCATGAAAGGTTTACCCAATAGTAAAGAAGTAGAAAACTCCTTAGGCCTATTGCACATGTCAATCACATAAAAATCTGCAGGAAATATAAGATGTTTGACATGGACTAATACATTCTTAATGACTCTTGGGGGTTTAATGAAGGAACTATCAGCTAGTTGCAAAAAGATAGGTATCTCATGAAAATCAAATAAGTTCAGTTCTTTAAAAAGAGATAAAGGCATGACATTAATTGACCTGCCTAAATCTAACATCGTATGATCAACTTTCTTGCTACCTATTGTGCATGGAAGAGTGAACTGTAAGGAATTTTCTGTCCTTTCACTTTTGGGAAATATATATATTTATATTCCTTTCACTTTTTGGAAATATATATTTACATTTATAAAACTTTTATCTCATAAGGAAGAGCCACGTGGGGGAATTGGTGCTACTGTGTCGAGAAGCTTACATGAGCTAGGTTTGGACGAAAAAAATGATGAGAATAAAAATAAAAGTGGGAAACAAAAATTGGGAAGAAGAAAAAAATAACCAAGGAAGAAGGTGTGAAGTAGAAGACTAAGGCTTAATATGCAATTTTGAGATATGGTGTTCTAAATCATGGTTTGATAAGCTAAATTGTGAAGGAATTGGAAATTTTGAAACATTTAGTGATGATATTGAGGGAGTTTTTACCTTTAATTTTATGGAATTAGAAGGGTTTATGAGGTTACCAAGGTATAGATTAGAATTCAGTGGATTGATTTCTTCAAATTTAGAGGGACAAATGGGGCCTTGGGTGTATAAATTTAAGAGAAATTTCAAGGGTTTTGGGGGGTTTGGAGAATAGAATTATAGTCATAGTAAAAAAAAAAAGGAAGAAAAATCATTAAAAACTGAGGTGAATCAAACATGGGTGATTCCTCGGTGGAAGGGTTCAGTAGGAAAGTAGAAGAATAAGAGGAAAAAGAATAAGTAGAAAAAGAAGAGGACGAGGAGAGGCTCGTGGAGATGGAAATGGGAGAGGAAAAAGTGTGATGTACTTGTGAAATAAATAATTAATGGAGAAGAAGTGAGGTCACATCAAATAAAAAGAAAGGAAGTATATTGCAAAGTACAATAGAATTAAATGAAGGGAGAGGTTTTGGGTGTCAATCACTTGGGTGACATGTGGAAAGAGAAGTGTGTAATGGAAGAAGAGGACAAATTGCACTTGGTGTTAAGTAAAGGAATAAATTGGTTTAGCAAATAGTTTTAATACTATTGTCATTTAAGTTGGTATTGACTGTATGCTTCTATGGTGTTTTAATTAATATTTCAAGTCAATTGGAGATTGGAAAAACTTACAACCAAAACACATCATTTTCATAATAGTAGTGAATGGTTTATTTTATTAAATGTTCTATTATTTAACTAATATTGTGAAATTTCACGAATATATAATTATGTATGAGTTTGAACCATTATTGTGAGATTTTCATTGAAATGGTTGGGAATTATAGTATCATATGTTTTTAACCGAAATTATGATTTTTTAGATGTTTGAGAGCAATTGTTATGGGATTTTCAGATTTTGATATGAATTTCCAATAATTTTACAACTTTAGCTAAAGTTATAATTTTTAAAGTTATTTGGGAGATTTTGATTATTACTTGAGAAATTATACATGTTTGATATTATTCGAGTAATCTCTCAAGATTATGAAATGTTGTTTTAGAGGAAGAACATGATTTTCAAAGAGTGCCTGAGGATTAAAAGTTTTTATGCATAAAGTAATTTTCAAACCACTAGATCTTACCCATAGTGATTACTCGTATACTATGTGAATGTGTTTCCATAGCATACCAGAAAGGGAGAGGTTTTTGGGACCCACTCTAGCACACACACATAGGCTTTGGGCCGTGTGTTAGGGTGCTTAGTAGTCCTTTGGAGGCAGCTCTATGTGCACGTATGACAAAGATTTGCTCTGGTATGTATCCTGAGATTACTCGATGCATAGTATGACAAAGATTGATTTGTTGTGCGTATGGAGATTACTCTATGCCTGTATCCCAGAGATTTGGGTACAGGTTTAGCGATAGGTTTTACAAGCTTATGCTTATGTTTTAAGGAGTTGTAACTACATATTATCTCTCTCTCTCTATATATATATAGTGTTATTAGCAAACGTTGTGTTTTAGGAGGTATTGTTTATAGAGCTGTAATCTCTATTTCCATTGTTTATGGTTAAGAGATACTGTTACAGGTTTTATTGTGTTTTTGTGATCTTGAGCACTTCAAAATTGTTCTTGATTTTCTTTGTGATTTTTATATAATTTTGAATTATGTGTATTTCGTAAATGGGTTCTCTAAAAGTTATTTTCATATGACCTTACTACTCATTGGGCCTTTAAGTTCATTCCTTCCTCCTACATTTTCCTGCTAGGTAGCGTTTGAGTTTCTGATGAGCCTTCTGAAGTTGACATCTGCCACTGACTTGTAAGATTGTATACCATTTTGTATGTACATGTGTTTTGAATGCATCTTTTGTAACTAGAGTGACAAATACGAGTCTAAGGGCATCATGTTTGTGTTTTACGCTGGCTTAAGATTAGTACTTGTAAATTGTTAATAAAGTCTTTGTCTTTCTAAAGTTATGTTTGAAATGTTGGAGTGATGCTGAATAGTGTGTTTGAGAATAATTTGGAAAATGCAATGAAGCTAAATACGTTTTCTGTTTGGGAGCGTATCATTTCCAATTTTAGGTGTGTTTCATCCATTTTTCAGGAGAAACTCTATCGAAATTTTTGTGGACTTTGTTTCAATAAAGTTTGTTGCTAACCACCTATATTTTAAAAACCTGTTTTGTTTTGCTAAGTTGGACAATCGGTTCCAGTGTTTAGTTGGAACCGATTGTCAACATGTTCCATCCTAGGTTTGTTAGGGTGATCTGGGGCAGCGTGTGTCATGAACAAACCTAGGCCTTTGCACATTGTAGGCATAGACTGCTCGGTAGCCTCTGAAACGTTCGCACATACTAATGGTTTCCCTTTCTACAAGCTCTTCTTGCTCATGCACCATTTCTTCACAAGTTTATAGAACTTGGGAACCTTCCTCATAACATCTAGTAGAGGAATGTTCACCTCTACCTTCTGGAATATATCCGTCGTTTCCTTCTCATACTCCTCCTCCTTGGGCTTAGGCTTAGCCAACCTAGAAGCGAAAGAGGCACGAGCACGAGCCACGTATGAGTTCAGTCCTAAGGGAGAGTAAAAAATAATAGCTCTAGTTCTCTATTGCACTAGGGCAATGGGTTCTTCTTTATCATCTTCCTTCTATTCTTCATTCTTCTTTTCTTCTTTATTCTCATTAGAGACGACCACAAGATCACTCAGCATCATTTTCCACTCCTCAACGTTAATGCACTTACATTCCTGTGGGGTGTTTCAGGTTGGATGGGCAGCTTCCCTAAATTCGAGCTTCCTGATTGAGTTCGCCAGTTGAGTGATCTAAGTACCGAGACTCTTCATACCTGTATTGGTCTCCTGCTGAAATTTCAAAGGACTGTCAACTAAACTCTTAATTATATCTCTAAATACATAGCTAAAAAGGAAGACTAGCCTTGTGCTGGTGCTAGAGATGAAGGACGGTAGTTTTGTTGAGGCTTCTGATGTGCTCGTCCACTCCCATAGCTAAAATTTAGAAGAACTCTTCTTCCTAGATTTTGAGCCCCATTTGAGCCATTTTAGAGATCCAAGAAGAGAAGAAATGGAGTTTTGGCAAAAGAACTAGAGGAGAGAATGTATGCACTCTGGAAAGAGCATCAAGTTGCCATATTTGGAGTGTTAAACCCGGGAGCATGCATCAGACCTTGTCTTGCGACGTCTAGACGCTAAAAAGGCAAGTAGCTTGAAGTTTCGTCTGGAGCATCGAGATGTTGCCTTCAGCATCTCGATGTTGAGGGCGCACACATAAGCTAAGCAATGCGTTGTGATAGCGTCTCGACACTGTCGTTATAGAGGTATATATTCATCATTTTCTCTTCAAGCAAGGAGAGGCCAAACTGAAGGGTTTTAGCCCTAATCTCGATTAGAAGCTATTCTTGAGGGTTTTGGGAGCATTTGTGAGTGAAGTTGTGAAAAATTGAAGAATTCAGAGCTCGAGGACCAAGGAGATCACAACGGTAATGAGGGATCGACTTTTGTTTGTAATTTTCTTCTCTTTTCCTTTATTTTTAACTACTATAGAGGCAGTAATTTAGGGACTAGGGGCTGAATTGATTGATTTTGTGTGTCTCTGTCCTTAATTACTTGTGTTTAATTGTATTAATTAGGATTCTGCTTGATTGTTGGATGTTTGGGATTGATTTGTTGATTTTCGATGTTTATGACTATTATAGCTTTGAATCATTTGTGTATTTAAAGCTTAATGTTTTTAAATAGTGCTCTTTAATTAATTGAGGTATATCTAACTTGAGCTCCATGGAGGAAACTTAGTTTAGCTTAATGCACTATTAATTAGCTACCTGAGTTATAATTGGATTAATGGTTAATTAATTGTAAATTGTTTCTAAGTGGAAACTCGACAAAGAGAAGCTTAGGTGAGAACCGAATGCACGATTGTTAGTTAATTACTCAAGTGATAGTGGGTCTAATAATTAATGAATAGAGGTCCATAATGAAGAGTCTTAATCCCTTGTATGAATTAGTTAGCACTAGGGACACCTAGATTAATTAATCAATGCTTGAGATTGATCGAGACCGACAGGAGATACCATGCCCTTAGAGCTTCTAGACTTATGAGTTCACTGTCAAATTGATTGTATTTATCTGTTTAATTGAGTAATTAATCCTTTATCCAAGTGTATCTTGTAGGTTTGAGTCTCCTATTTATTTTATGCATTTATTTTCAGTTGTTTAGCTTGGTTTTATTTGTTTCTTTCTATTATGATCTCTAATTAGAGCTAACGTGAGAGTATTTGCGACACTTCAATAAATTAAAAATTCCAATCCCTTGGAAGACAATATTTAGTAAATACTTACCATTTTTATTACTTGACCCGTATACTTGCAGTTATGCGCAAAAGTACGCATCAAGTTTTTATTGTCGTTGCCAGGGATTTGTAGCTTAATTTGTTTAATAGTGCGGAGAAATTACTTGGTTTTAATTTAGAGATTTATTTTTTGCTTTTTCGATCTTATTTTTATTTTTATTTTGAGTCTTGGTCCATTGTTTCTTGTTGTGTGGATTATCTACTATTGTTTTTGAGCTCCTGTTTGGTTATTTTCTTATTTTTAGGTGGCTTCTGATAGATTTGGGTGGCCCTTTAGAGAATCCGAGCTCGAAGAACCATCACTGCCTTCTATTTCCTTTCCTGTTAATTATTCCTCTTTTGAACATGAACCATATTCTCATCCTTTTCAGGAAGCCCAATTAGAGTAAGAATTCCCTTTAGAGAGAAGATTGAGAGAGTTTAGGGTGGAGTCTAGAGTTAGGTGTTTGCAATTAGATGAAATACAGGAGAGACTGTAGACCTTAGGGGTGGTTAGTGAAGTGCAATCCACTTCTTTAGGATGTTCAGTGAGTCAATTGGTAACTGATTCCCTGATAACCTTTCAAGAGCCTAATTCTTTCCATACCACTGAGTTTGGATATTCAAGAAAGTGGATAATATATATTGGATAGGAAATAGAGAGTTTAGATGCACATCAGGATCGAGTCAGTGAGGAAGAAAAAAAATGAGTCTATGTTAGAAAAGTTCGATCAGGGAGTAGAGTTTGAGACTGAAAGACCTTCGTCTATTCTATCTCCTGCTTCCTCTCTCTATCCTGAGTGTTATTTTTCTTATTCTCACGAGTTTGAGTTTGAGTCTTTGTCTTATTTTGATCTTTTGCCTTTTATGCTTTTCTTATTAAAAAAATACCAAAAATATTTATGCTTTAGGGGCCCATGAGAAGCTAGTAATCTTGCTAGCTTTTGGCCCAAAGAAATGAAAAAATTTCTATGTGCCTTGAGAGCCCACACGAGCCATATCTAGCTAAAGACGTTAAATAAATGCTTCTTGGGAGGCAACCCAAGTTTTCTTTCCTATAGTTTATTGTTTTCTTGATTTTGTTTGTTTTTTCTTTTAGTTGTTTGTGTTGATCTCATGTTTCCATTGGTCGATTGATATAGGAACCCAAAAAGCAGATTTCTTTCACATTGCACCCCATTTGATCAGGCTGGAATCGAAGAGTCTCTCGCACTCCAGGGCAGTACCATTCCCTTTATTTTTTTAATTGTTTTTATGCATGCTTAATTAGTTTGGATAATTTATACATTAAGAACAATGTATGCTTTAAGTTTTGGGGGATGCTTTGCTGTTCTGATTCTGAGTTAATCAAATTTTTTTTTGTGAATATGATGTTCATGTTTGCATCTATGTGATGATGAAGGTTTGTGATGTATTATGATTAGTAATATTTTTTGCATTTTTTGTGAAATATGAGACCTTGTCTAGAATTCAAGTAAATTTAAATTTTTTCTTGGAATTCTTTACACTTGTGGAGCACTTAGCCTACTTATTAATGGTTTTGAACATCTAGAATAGATTTATATTTTTTAGATGCTCGTTGTCACCCATATAGGCTTAAGTCCTGGTTTGAAGGTGTTCTTGCATGAGAGTTTGTAATGTTGAGCTTAGGGGAAAAAATGACTATTTTCTTGCTAAAATAAAAAGAGAGAAATGAAAGAAAAAAATAAAAAAATAAGAAAAAGAGAATAAAATAGCTTGTAGTATTTATTAACCTAGAGAAAAAAAGATCTGTCTCTATTGTGATCAGTTAAGCCACTCATTGAGTGAGTGCTTTGGGGAAGGGTCAATGTAACAAATGTGTGAAAGCTAGTGTCCTTGAGTTTTTAAAGAGAAATGCAAGTTTGGGGGAGGCATACCTTGTTGTTGTTGTTGTTTATGCATCCTAGATAGATATTACTTTCTTGAATGTTATGATGCTGGATAATTGGATCTTAGGGCCAGTGTAAGGAAAGATGAATTGAGGATTCTA
This sequence comes from Trichosanthes truncata, assembly GCA_033996785.1. NCBI lineage: Eukaryota > Viridiplantae > Streptophyta > Magnoliopsida > Cucurbitales > Cucurbitaceae > Trichosanthes > Trichosanthes truncata. The sequence continues at coordinate 35,154,484 of JAWPNB010000009.1, read as the reverse complement.
TAAATCTTTCTAGGCTTTTAAAGATCGAAGTAGAGAAGGCTATGCACGCACTTGCAAGAGATGAAAAGTTTACATTTAAATTTCTTGATGAATGGATGTGTTTGAGTATTTCTTTTAATTGTGATAATTTTGTTGGAACATTGAGGCACGAGTCATTATGATGCAATTATTTATTCATATCTAGTTTTTTTTAGCTTAGCTCGGGACGAGCAAAGGTTTAAGTTTGGGGGTATTTGATAGCATGCAATTCTGTTATATTATAACCTATTATTTATGCTAGTTTTGTTATGAATTTGTGAGGTTTTATGCCTTTTTATCTTGATTTTATAGAAACCAAGCTTGAGAAGCAAAAATGAGTGTTCAAGGGTATTTTGGTTATTGTGGCCCTCATTTAGGCCATGTTGAAGATCCAAGAAGAAAAGAAGTGGAGTTTTGGCAAACGAACCTGAGGAGAGAGTGTCTAAACTCTGGAAAGAACGTCAAGATGCCATATTTGGAGTGCCAAACCCGGGAGCAAGCGTCGAGACCCTTTCTTGTAGCGTCTCGACTCTAAAAAAGGCTCGCAGCTTGAAGTTCAATCCTAAGAGTCAAGACACTGCCTTCAGCTCAAGCGCTAAGGGCGCCTGCATAAGTTAAGTAGTGAGTTGCAACAGCGTCTAGACTCTACCACGATAAAGGTATATATTCATCACTTTCTCTTGGAACAAGGGGAGGTCAAACCAAGTGTTTTAGCCCTAATCTCGATTTCAAGCTACTCTTTAGGATTTTGGAGACCATTTGTGAGCATAATTGAGTGGAATTGAAGAATTCGAAGCTTGAGGACTAAGGAGATCATGACGGAAACACGAGATCGACTTCCATTTGCAATTTTCTTCTCTTTTCCTTTATTCTTAGCTACTGTAGAAGTTTTAATTTAGGTACTTAGGGGCTAAATTAACTGATTTTGTGTATCTTTGTCCTTAATTACTTGGGTTTAATTGTATTAAATAGGATCATGCTTAATTGTTGGATGTTTGGGATTACTTGATTTATTGATGTTTAAGACTATTGTGGCTTTGAATCATTTGTGCATTTAGCGCTTAATGCTTTTAAATAGTGTTCCTTAATTAATTGTGGTATATCTAAGTTGAGCTCGACAGAGAAAACTTAGTTTAGCTTAATGCGCAATTAATTAGCTACCCAAGTGACAGGGGAATTAATGGTTAATTAATTGTAATTGGTGATGAAGATTAATTGATTGAGCATTGTTTAATTGAATGGTTGATAGCACACGATATGTGCTATCTTTAGGCTTCATTTTATGCTAGTTTTGAGACTTAAAAATATGCTTTTCACGTTCATAATTGTTTATTTTGTAGAAATTGAGCCTTTGGAGCAAAATGAAGATTTTAGAAGAAATATGGTGATATATGTGCTAATTAAGCAACCAATTTTGGGGACAATTTTTGGTGAAGAAAAATAATCCTAATTTAATTAGGTTATCGATTCTTAATTTAATTAGGTTATGGATTCCTAATTTGATTAGATTTTGGATTCTTAATTTAATTAAATAATGAATTCCTAATTAGATTAGGATATGGATTGACCCATTATAAATACCTACATTCTCTTCACTTGAAGGATTCAACTTTGGAGAGCAGAACTCTAAATTTCTACATACAAGAGTGAGAAGAGACCTGAGGGAAATATTCAAGGCCAAGTTGTGGAGATCATACGGAGAAGGAAAATCGACACACCAGCATAGTTTTCTCTTCCTTCTTTTTTAGTATTTAAATGTTGTTTAAGAGTTTAGATTTTGTGATAGTGAACATGAGTGGCTAAACTCTTTTCTTATTCTAAGGATTGATGTAGCCATTAGACCTTATGTTTTAATTATTTAAATCCCATGATTGATTGTCATTAATTTCATTCATATTTTTATATTCTTAATGCTTTTAATCTTTTGATCACGGATTAAATGTTATGTTGGTCTAAATTCACGCTTGAGAAAGGTAATTTAGATTAGATCTTAATTGTATGACTAAAGGTAGTTCTAACTTGATAATGATTAGGGCTCCTTTCGAAGTTGTTAATGAAGGAACTTAATGCTATGCATAACGTTAAAAATCATCAGAGATGTAGGTTTTGCCTTATTGCATAAGAATGGTTTGTCCTCGAGAGAGTCATTCATGATAAAAGACTTCTAGACTTATGAAATATTTGTTTGATCAATCTTGGATGTTTAAGTAATTTATTTATTTTAGTCTAATAGGTGAAATCAACTCCCTAGGATATTCTTTCCTCTGATTGTTTTAATTTTTATTATAATTGTTTTATTTAAATCTTGCATCCATCATTCAATTATATTCTCTAAATAAAATTGGGTGATAATATTCATAATACTTAAGTGAATTAGAAAACCAATCCTGAGGACGATACTCGAACACTCTTTCACTATATTAAAACTTGACTCGTACACTTGCGGTATTGCGCAAAAATTACGCAACAATGGTTTCTAAGTGAAAAGCTCGACGAAGAGAAGCTTAAGTAAGAATAGAATGCATGACTTTAGTTAATTACCCGAGTGACAACGGGATAATAATTAATTAATATAGGTCAGTGATGAAGAGTCTTAATGCCTTGTATGAATTAGCTAGCGTTAGGGACACCTGAGATTCTTAATTAATGCTTGAGATTTGTGGAGACCGACAAGAGATACCATGCCCTTAGAGCTTCTAAACTTATGAGTTCACTGTCAGATTGGTTGTATTTATCTGTTTAATTGAGTAATTAATCCTTTACCTAAGTTTATCCCATAGGTTTGAGTCTCCCATTTATTTTATGCATTTATTTTCAGTTGTTTAGCTTAGTTTTATCTGCTTCATTTGATTATGTTCTCTAATTAAAGCTAAAGTGAGAGTATTCGTAGTACTTAAATAAATTAACAATTCCAAAGCTCGTGGATATGATATTCGATAAATATTTTCCATTTTTATTACTTGACCCTTATACTTGCAGTTATGCGCAAAAGTACGCATCAACATCAACCAGACTGATGTGAGTTTTATTTTTATTTACTTCTCATCCAATATACGGTTTGATGCATTGACCATTAACTTTGAAATTGTTCTGTCCATCCTCACTTTGCAACTCAACAGCTCCATAGGAAAATATCTTCGTAATGATAAATGGTCTCGACCATCTTGACTTAAGCTTACTGGAAAAAAGACGAAGACGAGAATTAAAAAGTAAAACCTACTGACCTTCATAAAAAAATTTATTACTAATGTGTTGATCGTGCTAGAGTTTAGTCTTCTCCATGTAAATCTTGGCATTTTCATATGCCATCAGTCTCCATTCGTCCAGTTCATTTAATTGAACCTTCTTGACTTCACCAACTGCATTTAGATGGAAATGTAACTTCTTGAGTCCCCATTGTGCCTTATACTCCAAACAACAAATGATAAGCATGGCCAAGACTAGCATATATGGGGAGATCCCTATAAGAGTTTCAAACGCAATTTTGTAAGCCGGGAGTGCTTCATCCAGTTGTTATGCCCAATCTTTCCTTTTCAAATTCACCATTTTTTCCAAGATGGACTTAATTTCTCTATTAGAGAATTATGCTTGGCCATTTGATTGTGGATGACAAGCAATAACCAGTTTATGTTTGACATTGTACTTCAACAGTAATTTCTCCATAATTTTGTTAATAAAATGGCTTATTTCATCTCTTATCAATGCTCTAGGTGTTCCAAATCTTGCAAAAACGTTCTTCTTTAGTAACTTAGTCACTATCAAAGCATCATTGTTTGCACAAGATATTGGTTCAACCCATTTCGACACATAGTCAACTGTCAGTAGAATATAACTGTCCTCCTGAAGGTGGAAATGGATCCATGAAATCAATGCTCCAAATATTAAACAATTCCACTTTTAAAATTACTTCAAGGGCATTTCATTTCCAGTAGAAATATTCCCAGTGCATTGACAACGATCGCATTTAATTGTGTATTCTCTTGCATATCTGAATAGGGTTGGCAAAAAATACCCACTCTACAAAACTTTTGCAGCAGTGCGTTGACTTCCAAAATGTCCTCCGTATGGTGCATCATGACATTGTCACAAGATTTCTTGATTTTCATATTCTCTAGCACATCTTCTTAAGAGTTGATCAGGACCAAGGCGATACAAAAATGGCTCATCCCAAAAGTAAATCTTAGAGTCATGAATCAGCCTTTTTCATTATTGCATTGTAAAGTCAGCTGGCCATTCACCACATACTAGGTGATTGAAAATATTGGCAAACCATGGTTCTGATGTTTGATTTTGTAATAACTGCTCATCTAGGAAATTTTCGTTGATATCTCTTGAAGTATTTGTCACCACAGGATTTTTTATTCTTTATAAATGATTTGCCACTTGATTCTCAATACCCTTACGGTTTTTAATTTCAAGATCATATTCTTGCAATAATAAAATTCACTTGATGAGGCATGGTTTCGCATCCTTCTTTGCTATTAGATACTTGATGGTCACATGGTCAGTACATACCGTTACTTTTAATCCAACCAAGTATGCTTTGAATTTATCAAATGCAAAAACTATTGCGAGGAGTTCTTTTGTAATGACAATGTTATTGCACCGGGCTTCATTTAAAGTTTTACTTGCGTAATATATTGGAGGCAAGATCTTCTCCTTTCGCTGTCCTAACATTGTGCCCACTGCTTCATTACTCGCATCACACATTAATTCAAATTATAAATTCCAATATGTGATAATGTTTCATTTCAACCTTCAACGCTTCCTCTAATGATTCTTTTAAGATGGGAATAGTTCGCTCTGACAAGTTTAGAGATTCCAAATGTCCCATTAGATTCATCGCATAAATTTCTTCCATCTTCTCATGCGATTAACCTTCCTCTACTTTTTATTTTTCTTCCATTTTCAACTTTATTCCTCTTCCCAACTTTCTTATACTAACTCAAGAAACTGAACTACATTGTTACTTCCAGTCTCTTCAGGCATCTTTAATGCGTTGAAAATGTTGAATTTTACTTCTTGATCATTCATTCGTACAATTAATTGTCCTTTTTGTATGTTAATCAACACTCTCCCCATAGCTAAAAATAGTCGTCCTAAAATAATTGGACTATTCTTGTCAACTTCGTAGCCCAAAATTATAAAGTCTGTGGGGAAAAGGAACTTATCCACTTTTACAAAAATATTTCGATATGTCCTTATGGATAAGTAATTGATTGATCGGCAAGTCGGAGAGTTAGTATTTTTTGTTTGGCTTTACCTATGCCTAACTTTCAAAATATTGATGAAGGCATGAGATTTATACTAGCACCTAAATTGCACAAAGCACACCCAACATATATCCCTCCAATGGAACAAGGAACTGTGAAACTATTTGGATCCTTCAACTTCTTAAGAATTTTATTTTGAAAGAAAGCACTACTTTCTGCTGTCAATGCAACATTTCTAACTCTCCCAATTTTCACTTTTTTCATCACATTTATTTTAAAATTTAGCATAAGTAGGCATTCGCTCCAATGCCTCAAGTAAGGAAATATCTATGTGCAATTCTTTGGTCATGAATTTCTTGAAATGCATTTCATCGTTTTTTCTTCTAATTCTCTATGGATAAACAATCATGCACTTATTATGCACAATCAACGTATCCTTCACTGCATCCTTCTCTTTTCCTTTTTCACTCAACTTTTCTTCTTCGTCTCTCAAAGCATTGTTTTCAATATTATTCAATTCTTCGCCTATTGCTTGCTCATCAATTTTTTCAATAATTTGGCAATCACATTCTTCATCTTGAATTGGCTTTTCATTTGACAAGTCTCAATTTTTTGACATGGTGCCATATTTCCCACAATATAGTCCTCTATATTCACCTCTTCACTAACCCTCAATGTATTACCACTACCTTGTTCCTCATCCTCTATGTTTAACATGTTTGCATAGCTTAGTGAAACATCTGGAGGTCTATTCCTCACTTCATATACAAGTTGATTCATTTTCTATTCAAGGCTCTGTACAAATAATGCTTGCTTTGTAATTCATCACCACTCTTTGCCATATATTCCATCATCATCTTTTCAAATTCAGGCAAAGGTTCTTCACTGTGTTCCAATGCATTCTATTGAAAGTTCTCGTAATATGCCATCGCATTGGACCATTGCCAATCATGAGTATACCATTCTCCATAGTGACTACACGATGCCCGTTTCGCTTGATTCAATCCAAAGAACTGAGGATTGTTTCCCCTTATTTCACCCTATTTCAATTTGTTGTAGCATCCTTGACATTTATGCCACTTGAGCCACTGATTCAAGCAACACATCTAAATATTCTGTGCAAAACATCTTGTAAAATCACTTTCGATGAATGATCCTTGAGCCAAAATAATTCAAAATTTCTCTATGCGTTCAACACCCATTGTACCTAAAAAGGTTCTATGAACAAAGATGAGGCTAGTGCAAAACAAAACCAAATTCACAATATAATCAAAAATTAACTTTTTTCCCAGCAACAGAACCAGAAACTTGTTGTGAATTGGAGCATATGCTAAATTTACCATACTTTGAATGAAATAAATTGAAAGAGAACTAATAAACCCATCGACTTAATGAGTTCCACCCTAAAATTCAGTGCAAGTATACACTGAAATAGACAAGTAATACACTGGAGTATTCTAGAGATTGTTCCACATGGAAAAGAATTCTTGCATGGACTTGATTTGATTTGGACGAAATAGAATTCAGGTAACCAAAATTAGATGATGTAGTGATCAATTACAAACATGAAAAGTAAACAGACTCTGGATAAAACAAATTAAACACAAGCTTGGCTTCAATTCCCCTTACACTGTTCTTCCTCCTAGAATTCTTAATAATTTTATGTGTTATTCTCAATTAGAACTGGATACCTACTTACCCTAGATCTCTCAATAAGGGTGTAAAAGATAAAGAAAATGTATATTTCTACAATAATTTTAGTGCAATAACCCCGATCTATTCATTCTACAAGTGGATGATTTTATCTCTAAAATATCCTAGCAATTAAGCTCTCTATCCTCTTGATAGGTCCACATATTTTAACCCTCTCACTAATAAAACATTCTAATACTTCACTTAGGCTGGCCAAACGGAAAGAAGCAATGAAAGAACTATAGAAATCAAGAAGAAATTGACAACAATCTAGAATTTATTGATTCATTCAATCGGTTTCACATTATAAGGTTCCTTGAACCCAAACTATGAGGATCTAGCCACTCATGGTAAATAGACAAGAAAACAATATGAAATAAAAGCTTGAATTCAACATTGTATTGAACTGAAAACATAATAGAAAATACAGAGAAAAGTTGGAAAATAAGTGTAGAAATGAAATCTAGAAACCAAGTGTTGAGATGAAGCTTCCACCACAACTTCTTATCATTATTCAACCTTTGATGCTGCGAATTTCAACTTGCCCTGGAAACTCAATATGGTTGAACTAAACTTGCAGAAACTACAAATTTGTAGAGAAAACCTAAAAATTACGCTGCAAAAAGGAAAGTGACGAGAGGAAGAAGAAGTCTCCAAACTCCCTCAACGACTTAAATAGATGCATTCAACGTTCAGATCTCGGCCATGTGGTAAACTTGATTGCCTCGCAGTTATAAAAACGAAATTTGTTAGTCCATGTGATTGATTGTGGTCCCATATGTAGCAACTTTTCTTCTAGAATGTCTCCTTATGCGTTGAACTTCATAGGTTTTGTTCATAACAGAGCATACTAATTTCACTCCATGATTTCTTCATGCATTCACCAACTTACAATCAAACAGCCAACATTAGTTAATTTTCTTCAGGAATAAAGTATAATGTTTTGATTTTCCAAAGTATTCAACGCATGCAACTTTAACTCTTCATGTGGCAAAAGTTCAACTAAAATGTCCAATGCAATGCATAAATCAATGCTCTTAAAGAAAGAATAATCTATTTTTGGAACATAATAACTTGTATTTCTACAAGTTACCAAAAAACATACCTAACATGTAATGAAAGGTAATTGTCACACTAACCATCATCATGAACTTAAAAATAAACATATACATAACTGAGGCCCAATGATTATCATGCTAAGAATAAAAAACATTCAACACTAGTCCATACAATAATTAGACCCCTCAAATGACCATACGAGATAATATACTTAACAAAATCTCATACTTAAGAAAATCACAGATCATTCTAAACAAATCATCCAAGAAACAACATGCATTCTATTTATGTACTATTTTACCTAAAATTCTAAGGAGTTTAATCCAATTAGGCTACTTGCCTTGATTGGTATAGACTACAAAGCAATAATGGTTTATCCTAAAATTCTTCTTGCCCAACCCTAACAAATTTCCAACAACAATCACTAATCCAACAATAAAAACTAAGGACGTAATTCTTTAAGGTTTGAGAAATTACCCAAAAGTGCTAAAGGAAAGACACCCAACAAATTGACTACTAAACGTCAACCTCCAATCTCAACTAGCGAGTCTCAACCAAAACAGGAGAGTTCCAAGTTCATGGACCCAGTTATAATATAAAACAATAAGACAAAAAATGCAAAACAGAACATTACCCACTACTTTTCCTCAGATTTTGAACTCGAATCGTTGCTGATTTTGACTCCAAATGGGTTGATTTTGCGAATCCAAAACCCAAAGGTTATGGGTAATATAAAATGAAGTTCAAAGATTCATGGGTTAACTTCAAAATACCAAAAAAAAAAAAAAACATCACGAAACCCACTAGGACAAGCATCACCTTTCGCCGGCATAAGTTCTCACAGAAAATGTGTTGGTCTGACGTCACACGGCTAAGTTGCTGCTACAACTTATGGATCAACTGCTTGTCGGCTTTTTGGCCCTTAATCTAAAATTAATTAATTTTAATTAAATAATTAATTAATATTTTGATGATAACAAACCTACTATTAATTATTAGAAATTTGTGTATTTTGAAGTTTCCATAGCATAGAGCTCGGAATAAAGATTCCAACGCCTCTTGAATCACTCAAATCGGAGTTAAAACGAATAAGTTATGGCCGTATCAAATTTGAATAGAAAATTCTCGACGCGATGATGTGGCAACTGAGTCAGTATTGTGGACCATTTAGAGAGTGACACGTTGAGCTATGGGGAAGTGACACTTGGTGGGATTTTTGTTTATTTTAAAATAAAAGAAAAATAAAATTATATATTATTATATGTGTGTGTGTGAGTTAACTGTAACCTTGTTTAAATTTAAAAAATTAAAAAAAAAAAGTCAGAATGCATTTAATGCATTTGACCGTTTGAGTTTTTTAAAAAAATTATATATATATATACTTCTTTTACCATTACTGTTGTTGTTGTTGTTGTTATTATTATTATTATTATTATTATTATTATTATATTATATCTTTTATTTATTATTTACTTTTACTTTTTATTTTCTTTAAATCTCCATCATTTATTTTACTCTTACAACAATCCAATGGCCCAAATTAAATTTTGATTTTTACCACATTTTCCTCTCTTTTTATACCATCTTCTTCTCCAAAATTCTACAATTTCTCAATCCTCCAAAATCTAAAAAAAAAACCTCCATCGTTGCTCTCTCCAAGCTCTCAATTTTTTCTTTTCATCCTATTCTCGAGAGAGAATTATTATGTTGTGAGAATTGGTTTGTGAGAGTTAAATTTGTAAATATATTATATTAAGAGAGTCCATAAGTGTGTTCTTTATTTTCTTCAAACTTTGTAACGGTTTAATCCTAACAAGTGGAAAGGATTGAGTTTGCTCTTGAACTAGTAAAAAGAGCGGTGTAGCGATTTGGCTCTAATCCGTGGAAAGAGTCGGTAAAGTTTTTATCCAAATTCCCAAGAGGTGCTTGGGAAGTGGAGTAGGTCGAGTTCGACCGAACCGATATAAAATTACGGTGTCATCCTCTCTAACTCTTTCTTGTTTACTTTTGCAAATTAATTGTAGTAATTTATTGCATGCTTTGATTTGTTCTTAATTGTTTATTGTGTTGGATTGAGTTAATTTTTCATACTTTATATCTATCTTGCTTATTGCATTAATTTGTTTATAAAAAGTTTGATAATTAGATTATTTGAGTATACTTAGTAAAAAGTTTTATTAAACCCTATTCACCCTCCTCTAGGGTTGCCATACCGATTCAACACCGCCATCAAGTAGGGGTAGTCCCAAATCTCGTGATCTGGTCACGCAGGTGTTTGTTGATGAGTCGTTGAGAGTGGATGCTTCACCAGAGAACACGTCAAAGCCCGATGTGAACTCATGAGCATGAGAGAAACAATGTCGACGCTACTATAAGTAGCCATAAAATGCAGGCGGGAGAGAAAATGGCAGTGGCTCACGGTTCTAGGCGGCATTTGGAGTTGAGCCGAGTAGATGGCATCGTCAGAGGTGTCGTCCGCTAAGTAGGGGCCGCCAATCTAAAGCATGCCATGAAGTGGCTGCTAGAAAACAAAAGGAGGGTGTGAGGGGGGAAGATCTTGTCGTGAAACAGAAAAAGATAATTGGGGAATAAGATGTCTCGAACTATGTGCATACTAGAAGATAAAAGCTAGGGTTATTTATTATTATTTTTTCAACCCTAGCTCTTTTTTCCTTTCCCATTTTAATTCTTCCCTATCTCAAACAACCTTAACTAAATTTAAACAAAATAACCCTATTCACTTCTCAAATTTCCATTTGAGATCGAATCATTTAGACCCAAAAACCCAGAATTAATCAATTGAATTCCAACTAATTTCAATAGTGGATAACTAACAACGCCTGGAGTTGTCGGATGTTACAATCTCCCCATGTTAAAAACTTTCGTATTCAAAAGTTTCTAGGGTTGAAAAAGCTCTGAATACTTGGCTCTCATCTCTTCCTCTCGTTCCCATTTTTCCTTCTTAAACCGGTGATTATGCGAAAGGACATTGACAAAGCCTATCTCTCGATTACGAAGAGTCTTTTAATCCCTTAACAAAGGCTTTTATTCATAACTCAAGTTCTCATTTAAGCGCAAAGGCTTAAAATCAATCGATGTGATGGATCCAACATATACTTCGGCAACGTGGAGACATGGAACACATCATAAACTGTAGAGAGAGATGGTGGCAAAGCCAAACGATAAGATATAGGGCCAATCTGCTCTAAAATCTCAAACGACCAAATAAACCTGGCACTCAACTTCCCTTCCTTTTCGAACCTTGACACTTTCTTGAACGGTGCTACATTTAGGAACACATGATTACAAATAGCAAACTCAAAGTCCCTCCGTCTTGTGTGAGCATTGCTCTTTTGTCTACTTTGTGTTGTTTGCATTCTTGCTCTAATTTTCTGGATTGCCTCATTCGTAACTTGGACCAACTCAGGCCCCAACAATTTTCCTTCACCTACCTCGTCCCAATAAATAGGAAACTTATACCTTTTACCATAAAGAGCTTCAAACGATGTCATGCCAATAGTTGCTTGAGAACTATGTTATAGGAAAATTCCATCAGATTCAATGTGAGTATCCCAACTACCTACAAAATCCAATGCCCAAGCTTGTAGCATGTCTTTTAAGGTCTGATTCAACCTATTTATTTGGTCATCGGTCTGTGGATGAAAAGTCGTGCTAAAATCCAACTAATCGCCCAAGGCTCTTTGAAAACTCCTCCATGTACAAGTGCGCCTACTTCTCAACAGAGTAAGTAAGCTTCCCTAGAATGAAATGTACTGACTTGGTGAGTCTGTCAATAATGACCCAAATTACTGTGAATCCTTTAGTTGTTCTATGCAACCCTATGATTAAATCCATAGATATTTCCTCTCATTTCAACTGTGGCACACTTAAATATTGTAAAAAACTCGCTGGTTTCTATCTTCGCGCCTTTACTTGCTGACAAATTAAAGACATACTAACATAATTCGCTATATATTTTTTCATGTTAGGCCACCAATAGTACTGTTTTAAATCCTGATACATTTGTGTACTATGTAGGTGCATCAAAAATTTAGAACTGTGAGCCACAGCCAAAATCTCATTCTTGAGCTCATCACTCTCAGGCACGGCTAATCCTTAAAATGTCAACGAGGCCAGGATTTCCTTACTGGAAATTTATGACACGCTGCCTCAAAGTTGGCTGAACTGTCAACTAGGCAAACTATGACTTGGTCACGCTGCCTAGTTGTCTTGAATTGCTTTTGAGAGTGAAAACTCTCTCCACAGACCAACACGGGTCATTTAAGCATATATTGTCCTCTCTCACATGCTCCCTAGGAAAATTTCCCAAAGGTTACCCAGTATAGGATTGCTCCAAGTCAAGCACGCTTAACTTTAGAGTTCCTACGATTGGGTCACCGAAAAGGAAAGTGCACCTTGTTGGTATAGGTAGTAACTATCAATTCTTTTAAGCTTATCTTAACCTTACTTGCATATCCTCAGGATCCCACTTATTCGAATGTGGTCACGATTCATTCATGTACCCCTTTTGATCTCTGGCGTTACAAAACCTAGTTTGTGAATGAACGTGTTTTACAAAAGTGACTTGAATGGAATCACTTAGGGCATATTTGGAATTGATTTTGAAATGATCAAAATTTTTATGTTCAAAAATACTCTGAAACATGTCTTTGTTCAGTCAAAATCAACTTAATATTTGATTTTATACTTTTAAAAACAAATTTCATACAAAAAAAAAAACAGTTTTTAATAATTAAAAACTTGTTTCAAATTCATTTTGAATAATACAAAAGTGAGTTTAACTATTTCAAAAGCAATCACAAACGCAGCCTTAGTCTGGTTTGATAACAAGTTGAGTTCCTGGTTTTTTGTTTTTGGAAAATTAAGCTTATAAATATTATTTCATTTATGGTTATCTTGATTTGTTTTTTTATTGGTGTAAATTTAAGCCAAGTTTTGAAAACTGTTTTTAAAAAATTGTTCTTGTTTTTGTTTTTGGCCAAGAATTCAAATGTTTCCTTAAGAAAGAAGAAAACTATTGTAAAGAAGTTTGAGAAAACAAGCACAATTTTCAAAACCCAAAAATCAAATAGATATCAAATTTCGATTTCTTTGAGTATTATCGTATTTATTGTATTACCGTATTTCACACCTCTTCTTTGCCGATGATAGTCTCTTATTTTGCTGAGCAAACTTGGATAATTATTATACAGTGAAGAAGATACTCAACATTTATGAACAGGCCTCTGGGCAGTGTGTCAACTTTAATAAACCAGCCATTGTGTTCAGCCCAAATGTGAAAAATGATAGGAGGATAGATATTGAACAATTGTTGGCAATGAAAGTTGTGGATAATTTGGGCAAATATCTGGGCCGTCCATCACAATTTACTCAAAATAGGTCTAAGAATCTGCTGTTCATTAAGGAGAGAGTTCAGAAAGTGATTACAGGGTGGAAAGATGGTCTATTTTCAGCGGGTGGCAAGAAAATTCTTATAAAAGCAATAGCTCAATCTATCCCAACTTATGCCATGTCCTCCATTAGGCTTCCCAAGTCTTTTTGTGAAGATTTAACTAGGTATATGGAAAGATTTTGGTGGGGATCTTTACCTAACCACAAAAGAATTCATTGGAAGTCATGGAAAAATATGTGCTTACCAAAGGAGAAAAGGGGATTACGATTCCGGAATTTAGAAGGTTTCAACCAATCACTAATTCCGAAACAGGTGTGGCGAATCCTAAAGTACCCAAATTCCTTGGTTGCTAGGCTACTGCAGGTGAGATATTTTAAAGGAATAAACATCCTGCAACTGATTTGGGAGCTAATCCATCATATACTTGGCGGAGTACTTTATGGGGAAGACAGTTGCTGGTATACGGTCTTCGAAAACGGATTGGTAATGGGCTTGATACCAAGGTGTTTGGGTCTCCATGGATACCAAGAGAGAGAACGTTCTCAATACTTACACCTCCTCAACCATAATTAATCTAAATGAGGGTCTGTGAACTGATGAATACCGAAGGAGGATGGGACTTACAAAAGATGCAATCAATTCTTTGGAAGGAGGATATTGATGTTGTGAGAATGATTCCAATTTGTAAAACAACAATTTCGGATAGTTGGGTTTGGCATTATTCGAAAGATGGAGATTTCTCGACGAAAAGCTCCAACAAAGTTTTTATTGATTCAAGGGGTGAGGCTTTGACATCAGTGGGAACAAAGGAGGAAATGTGGTGGAATAAGTTATGGAAACTCAAAATCCCCAATAAAATAAAAGTTTTCATGTGGCGAGTTTTCCATAATATACTTCCATCCAAGGATAATCTATGCAAAAGAAAGATGGATGTAGCGCTAAAATGTTTATGCTCCCAGAAGGAGGAAGAAACAGTCAAACATACATTGTTCCTATGCAAGTGAGCAACGAAGATATGGAAGTTATTATGTCCTAAGTTGAGCATATTCCAGATTAATAAACTGTCATGCCAAGAGTGTCTAATACTAATTGGGGATGATTTCAAGACAGATGAAATTGAGATGTTTTGCATTACTTCCTGGAGGATTTGGAACGATAGAAACTTAATTGAACTGAGCAAACCTTGTGTGAATCCAAGTGAGAAAGCTTATTTGATTTCCAAATACCATAACGAGATCAATCTGGCACATTGAAGGATTGAAAGAGACATTTAGAATATGGAAATTTCGGAGATCCCATGATTGGAAGGCACCAACAGAACATCTTTATAAGTTAAATGTTGATGCATCGTGTCATCCCACAAGACAATCTACTGATTTCAGAATGGTGATTTGCGACTGGAAGGGCTCTCTCATAGTAATGGCATCTGAACCTTCTTGCAGCAACCTCGATCCTTTCTCAGCTGAAGCTACTGCTCTTCTTCATGGTTTGAGATTAGCTAATAGTAGAAGCATTGGGTCTTTGTGGATTGAATCAGATTGTGAGAAATTGGTAAAGGTAATTCATGGCCATGGGTATCAGAACTCTCCACAAGGGATTCTTCTACAAGAAATTCATAACTGGATGATAAAACTACATATTCCAGGCTTCAGTTATATCCCTCGGGCTGCTAATAGAGTTGCACATAATTTAGCAACTCAAGCTTTGGGCCTTCGTTTGGGCCAAACTTGGGGACTGGATATACCAATCTGGCTATCTTCCCTAATTTCCTTTGATATTTTGAACTGTAGCCCAATGGGTGTTATTTTGAGTTAATGAAATTTGTTTATTTATCCAAAAAAAAAAAAAAAACCTTCTTTTTTCCTTGTGCTGGTGAGTTCGCAATTTTTTTTTCTTCCTTTCCAAAATTTATCCTGAATTTACTTTTCTAATTTAAAATCATTTTTTTTGGGAAATTTCTCAATTATCGTTTTTTTTTTCTTTTGAATAATTCAATTATAGTTGTTAAGTTTATATATTTTTCTATTTTGATTCTGAATTTTTGAATATTTGAAATTCGATTTGTGAACAAACAATTTATTGACTTTTAATCTATAAAAATATGCTTTCAAAACTCTAGTCTAATACTTGAATTTCAATTAGATTATTTTTTACAAATAGTTTATTTCAATGTTCTTTTTTTGGAAAAAAAAATTATACCCCTAAACTTTGAAGTTGTACCACATATAACCTCAAACTAATAATTGTATCCATTTAAATCCTAAACTTCTATAAGTGAATTAATTTAGACAATTTGTTAGAATTTCGTTTTAAAACAATTAATGCATAGTTTTCACACATGTATAAGAGTTCTTTAAATGCAAGGATTAACGTAATTTAGAGAAAAATGCTAGAATCAAATGGATAGTAGTAGTTTTCATTAATATGAGCGGTTTTTCATCTTCTCGTCTTTCTCTATTTTTCTCTACTTATTTAGAAAGAATTACGTGATAGTTTTTATTGCTACTTTAGTAGGACTTTAAGATAATAACTTTATTTATGTATTCTTAAGAAAATTTAAAATAGAAACAAGTGATAATAATAATAAATCACTAACAAATTGTCTAAATTGATTCACTTGTGAAAGTCTAAGGTTTAAATTGATATAATTATTAGTTTGGGGTTTTAATTATTACAACCCTAAAGTTTAGACACATAAATTGAAAAAAAGGAACACAATACTCTTTTTGTCCTTGAGGTTTGAGGTTTGAGACCGACAAAGAGCAGGAATTCTAACATTTTACTTGTTGGTTGGAGTTCTGATGCTAACTAATTGAGTTTCACCATTATCGGTTAAAAGGTAAGTTAGTAACTAAAACATTATAAAATGAAAGCAGCCTTTCATCATAGCACTGGTCCACGTGCTTGGGCAGTGAATGAGATTGGTGTGTGAAAAAAAACATAAATTATTCAATGAGATCGCCACGAGGAGGCTCCTCTTTAAAACCGTCAGATTTAAATCTTAAAACTTATCTACCTCATAATAGCCGCTGGATCCAAAAGCGAGGTACATTTACAGTTTATCTCTCATACATTCAATGGTGCAAAAGTACTTGCCTCATAGTGGCAGCCTCCTAAAATAATTTCTCGTAAAAAAGGCTTGAAGAGGACTGATAACTTGTAATAACAAGTTATTTGGGCACCTTAATTTGGCTATTCTTGTCCTCAACGCAATGAAAAGAAAGCCTAAATGGAATAACATAGAGCTATAATTGCACAAGTATGTGCGATGGGCGCATTGCATGTCTAACACAGTAAATTTATTGAAAACCTTCAAATATATTCTATTATTGCACCATTCTTAACAAGTGTTTATGCAGGTGAATTCAAACCCACGGCACTTAAGTTTGAACTCGTTCAATGGTGGTGAATTATGTAAATAGAAGACTTGACGCGCTGAAATTGAGGCGCCTGAAAGTGACGCAGTCGAAACTAATGCAACCAAAAATGAGGCACCGAGAATTGTAAGAGACCACTTTCGTACAACACTCTGATTCAAGGTGGACCAAAAGGATGTTCTAGAGAGAGACAACTGTACATGTCTGGCCTGCACCACATGCACAAAGCATTTTTGTCATTCTAATTGCCTAGAACATATTTTAAATAGACCCATCCATCTCATTTTTTAGGGTATCTGAGTTTCCATCCCCATGATCACTGCCTCCTTTCCACCGCTCTTTCATCTTCATCTTCAACCTCCAAAAGCTCACATGGTGGAGTGACAGCACAATTGAAGAGTTGAAGGAGGTTGAGAGGCAACTTCAGTTCACCGACCTTAGTTTTTCATCTACCTTAGTATTTTTACATCTTTAGTTTATTTCTATAAACATGTTTTCCTTTGTAGTTTTAGTTTCTTTACTTTCAAGCATGAGTTAGTTTTTCTTGTAAGGCTTGGTTAAAAGCTTTATGTTGTAATCTCTCCTTTTTGAAATGAAATTTCTATAAAACTTTTTGGTATTCTTCTACTTGAGAGTTATTTTGTTGAAATTGCTCTTGTCTACTTGATGAACCGATGTAGAGTAGTAGCATGTTTTAGGCATCGGAAGGGTCGAGGCATGTTGAAATACTCGTGTAGAGGAAGAGTGAACATAGTTTGCTATGTTGTTTTAGGGATAAATCAACCACTTGTAGGCATGTAAAATGGGGCAGTGGAAAATGAACATTAGTAGCATGGAGGAATATAACTACTTTTGTGTGGGAATGCGATATTGAGAGGGAGGCATTCGAAGGTTCCCCTTCCTATAATCACCAAGTTGTAGAGTAGAAGTGGATGTCTAACAATTAGAAGGATGTTCAACATAGGGTAGCCGAATAACCAAGCCTTACATCATTTATTTCGTCTGCCTTGCATTATGTATTTTGTCTTCCTTGCATTCTGTATGTTTATCTGCCTTATTTTATTTACCTTTTATGCCTTAGTCTCCCTTATGTTTGTCTGCCTTATTTTACTTTCTGTTCTTTACTTTCAAAGCGTCAACCATCCATCTTTTATTTTTGTATCTTATGACTGCTAACATGCATTCTACTTGTATAAATTTCTCGTGCACCTTAATTAAGAATCTGATCTATTCCCTGAGGATTCAACCCTAGAATACAAGCCAAGTATTACTTGCTAGCATGTCTGCTTATACTTGGGCAGGTGCGCTAGGTGACGAATGTCTGTGTGTTGTTTATAATTTTCACTGGGTCATTTTCATCTGCCCATATTTTTTATCACGTCGTTCACCGTGTCAAACACACAACATCACATTTCTCACACACACCATGGACCTTCCTATAGAGGTGACAGAAATGATGGTTACAGACCATTTAATTACAAAATTAATTATATTGATATAACTATTACAAATTCCACCTGATTAAATTTGAAAATGAATTAGACGTACTTTCAACACCTAGCCGCCTTGGCACCTAGCAGCCTCGACATTTCCCTAAGACCTAAGAGAACCACTTGATTTCGAGATTGGCATGCTTTATTCTCACTCACATGGTTCTAATAAAAAATCACTAGGAGGTCACACAACATATGATTGTTCTAAGTTAACCACAAAAAAACTTTTGAGTTCCTATGAATGAGCCATCGAAAAAGGAAGGTGTGTAACTATCAATTAATTTTAAGTTTTTCTTAACTAGCTTGCATAGCTGCAAGATATCTCTCATTCAGATGTAATGTCAATTTACTCATGTACCCTTCCTCTACTCAAGTGTTGTTGGGCCTTCTCCAAGTAAGGAAGTTAGCTCTAGTGCATGAACATACTGCATTCACAAGTAATATATGAAAGTATTTCAAGTATCAATCCCACTGAGACTATATCTATATATGATGTTTTAGTAAAATCTTTACCAAATTGCAACAAAAGTCTAACCAAGAAAATTCGATGATTGTGGTCAGTGCATAAATAAAACAAAGGTATTATAGCATCAAAATGTGTTTAAAGGTGCAAGAAATAAGCTTTGTTTTAGGAATTAATTAAACAAAAATACAGAGAAGAAGAAGAAAAGTGTCTGTAACAACAACATGGTGATTGAACAAGAAGAAAAGGAGTAAAGGATAGAACAAGAAGAGAAACTCATTTCGTTTGTTGTTCAAATCTTGTAGGTTTTTGTTTTCCTAAAAAAATTATTTTATTGCCATTAAGAATTAGAAAGTTGTTTAATTGAATCTACTACTTCTTTGATTTTTGGGTTTTGGAGTTTCTTTTTTAGGTTTGTGAAAGAGGAAGAGAATAAGATGGAGAGATGGAGATGAATGGAATAGAAAGATCTGCGGTAGTCGACCCGTCAATAGTCTGAAATGACAGCGACGTTGATATGGTAGGAGATGCGGTGGTGCAGTGATGATGTCTTTCAAAAGAGAAAAAGAAGGAAATAGGAGAGTGAAAAATGAGAAGGGAAGAGAGAGAAAATACAGAATAAGAATACAATAAAAAAATCCACATGAAACAATATAAAATAAATAAAATTTGTCACTTCACCACTACCAAATCATTTTTCTTCATTAAGCTAATTGTCAACTTTAACATACTGACGGTTTAGAATCATTTTTCAAAGTTTGGAGACTAAAAGTGTCCCTCTTGACACATCGAGGATCAATAGACACTAAGCTGAAACTTTAGAGACCAAAAGTATATTATGCCCTTCTCTTTTGTATCTTGTATATATTCTATTGGATGGTTTTTAGGCTAAATAATTTAGTCTCTAATATTTATGTCTTTTAAGAATTTTGCTCATAATGTTTGAAAGTTTCAGTTTCATAGATTATGTATTGAATTACTTTTAATTAACTCCTTATAATAACTAAATGTTTAGAAACAAAACTATACATTGAATTTAAAAATGATAATTTTTATGTGAAAATATCATTTTCATCTCGATACTTTTGGATTTGTTCTATTTTTAGCCCCTGTACTTTCAAACATAATGTTTAAATTTAGTCCTCATACTTTCAATAAATTTTAAAATTAGTCCATATTGTTAGTTTATAGTTAAGTTTTCTAAAAACAATTTAGTCTCTATTACGCTCTATAAATTTTGGAAAGATATTCACATTGTGTGTTTTCTTAAATGAAAATTATTATTATTATTTTACCAAATTTAATAAAAAAAAAATAACTTCAAACTAATAATAGGGACTAATTTTAAGATTTATTAAAAGTACATGGACTAAATTTGGACATTTGAAATTACAGAGACGAAAATAGAATGAGTCCCAAAGTACAAGGACCAAAATGGTATTTTAACCTAATTTCTATAAGGTTTCCAATTGTAACTTTTCCAATATTTTCATATGTCAATTTTTTATAATAACAATGAGCAACTTTAGGTCGAGTAAGTTTTGTTAGCAGTGCAAACAAAGTCCAACATTGGGTAGGGAAGGGTGGATCCATGGAATATAAGTGAGAACAGTTACTTCCATTGGTATTGAGGCCTTTTGGGTGAAACCAAAACAAAGTCATGAGGCCTTATGCCCAAAGTCGACAATATCATACAATTGTGGAGATATGTGGAGGTTTTATTGTTCTTGACAATTGGTATCAAAGCCCTGGATTAAAACCTAGCTATGTGTCGAAGAAATCGTCCGAGTCCAAACAAAAATTAATGAGCCTTATAATCATACCACATTCTAGATGAATTCTTAGATAGGACGAAAAGGGCTTGAGTAGTGGCAAGCAAGTATAACTCTATCAAGTCCAGCTAAAGTGATAGAAAGATGAAGAGTAGTCCTATCATGTTGAGTAGACTGATAGAAGGAGTATTTCTTTTTTCAAGGGGAGGAGATGGAGGGTGCGATAATGGACACAAGGAAATATCGCACAATGTGATCCATGTTTTTTCTCTATCTACCTTTGTGATGATAAAAGCAAGCTCGTTGTCAATCGGGAGTGGATGAATTAATAATTGTCCGAACGGAGGCTTAAGTGGTATGATACTTGTAATAATAAGTTATTTGAGCGCCTTAATCTGACTATTATTGACCTTAATGCGGTGAAAGAAATCTTGACGGAGAAAATAGAGCAGTATTGGTGTAAATGTGTTCGATGGATGCATTATTTGTTTAACACATTGAATTTCTTGCAAATCCTTAAGATCTTTTTATTAATGCGTCATTTTTAACAAGTGTTGCGGCAGGTGAAGCCATATTCGCATTGAAGGATTAACACAATGACGAAAAAGAGGATAAAGTTGTGCGAAAGTGACGTGTATCATCCTTGTCAGACAGGCATAATGGACCAGCTCAAATAGTACAAAAGAACGGGTTAAGGTCGGCCAAAAAGCAAAGAAAGGACAGAGACCACTGATCGACGCGGCTAACCATACTTGAGCGTAAACGACATGTCTGACACGTGTGGTTTGAGTTAGTTGCGCCAACACCTCCCTATATAAAGGCTCCTTATTGTGCATTTTAAGGCATCTTGGAGAATTTTCCATCTTCACGATCATTTCCTCCATCACTCTCCCAAAGTACTCCATCTTCTTCTTCAACCTTTGAAGGTTCTCGACGAGTGGAGTGATAGACCACCATTAGAGATTCCAAGGAAGTTGAGAAGGAGCTTTGTTCGCTGCACCATCCATTTCCAGCTTAGTTTTTCTACTGCCTTATTTTAGTTCTTTGTTGTTTATTGTAGTTCTTTACATTATGGTTTTTATTCAAGATGTATCTTCTTTTATTTCAAGTATGAGCTAAATTTCCTCTCAAGACTTGGCTTAGGCCATTTTGTTGGACTTATTCTCATGTCTTAAGCATATTATCTAATGAAGCACATTTATGTATTACTTCTTAAGGGCGCTTTATTAAAATTGTTTGTGTCCGTTTGGAAAACCGATAAAAGTAGTAGCATGTTTAAGGGACCATAAGGGTCAAGGTGAGTGGAAAAACTCAAGAGGAGTAAGGGTGAACATATTTCACTAGGTTGTTTTAGGGATAACTCAACCACTTGCAAGCTAGAAGGGGGCAGTGAACTAATGAACAAACATAGCACGTAGGAATATAACTAGGTTTGTTTGCAAGGCATTGCACTAGAAGGGCAATGCTCATCGGTCTTCCTGCTTAGATTCAATAATGTGCTTCATTATATTGTATGTGACGCGAGGAAATGAGTGTATCATTAGGCAACTGAAGGCTAAATCTTGACCTTTTACTATTGATTATTTTTCTCATCACATCATTTATTTTACTTTCACTGCATCGTGTTATGTAAGTTTTCAAAGCCTCAATCATATTTTGAACGCCTTGGTTACTTGTCAACACACTTTGAGCAGTTGCATGTTTTTTAAGTGCATTCTTTGTGAACATATATCCTTAAGGATTCAACCCTGGAACACCGTAGGTATTACTTGCTAGCGCATTGGCTTACACTTGGGCTAGTGAGTTAGGTGACTTATACATTTTGTGTGCACACCATTTCAACACCTCATTTATCCATTATTTCATCTACTTTTCCTCCACTTTCCATTCATTTCACATAGATAATCATAATTTTATAATACAAAATCTAAGTCACACCGTGGTTCTTTGTTCGAGTGGAGGATTGTAAGGAGTGCAAATAAAGTCCCACATTGGCTAGGGAAGGGAAAGATCTATGGAATATAAGTGAGGACAATTATCTCTATTGGTATTGAGACCTTTTGGGTCAAACCTGTTGGAATTTATGTTCTAAAGTCTCAAAATTAATATTTTGTTAATTAATAGTTATTTATAATTTTCATTATTTTATTTGCAATATTATATTATCCATTATATGATAAATCTTAGGTTATTAGCTAGTGTAATCTTGAATAATATGTGGTTGATATACGGGAGAATTGTGTTCAAGAAATAACCTTCAGTGATTATAGTATATGGATAAGGTTGGGTGCATTATCATGTGGCATCTCAACGCTGGAAATGTGTGTACAATGTAGCCTCCTTCCAAAGCGTTTCAATCCTGCCCTCAATGTCTCAACGTAGAGGGCGTGTGTGCTTAAGTGATACGATGTGTTTTGTATAACGTCTCGATGTTATCCCAAGACCAGGCATTGAAACATCACTTCTAGACTGATTTAAGGGTGACCAATCTTACGGTTTCGAGCACTTTTGCGATTCCAAACCTTACTGGGACCTATGAAGCACGAATCAGAGTGTTTAGAAGCTGTTTTTTAGGCTTAAAAGCATGGGATTCAAGCCAGAGTTGAGAATTCGACGACGACGGTTTTTTTTACTTTTTCTTTCTCTTTTTCATGTTTCATAGGGTTGTAATTATGAAAATTTTATATTGTTTAATACATATTATGGGCTACTTATAATAATTTAGGGGTTAAAGCACATTTAGACCTTCTTTTATGGATTAATTTGATACAATTGCCTTTGTTTTTTTTTTTTTTTTAGTTCAGCAACATTTGGGGTGGGGGGATTCAAACCTATGACCTTTTGGTCATAAGTCCATACTTTATGACATTTGAGGTATGCTCTTGTTAGCCTCTTGATACAATTGCCTTTTAATTATTCTTATTGGAATAGTGAATTATTCTTAATGCTTCTAATTAATTACTACTAATTAGATAATCTCAATGCTAAATTGAGCTTGACATAGAGAATTTAGGATAGAAATAATTCGCTCAATGCCCTTAATTTTTATAAGTGACATAAGAATAACAAATGATAGGTGAGGCTAATGATGAGCAGACTTAATTCAATTAATTAACTAAATTACCGCTAAGGACACTTAGGTTAATAATTAATTAAGTGTGATCGATTAAGACTGGCAAGAGATGTCGACTGTTTTAGCTGTAGGTTTTGAATTTGAGAGAGTTAATTATTTGGCATGTTCAATTTAACATAATAGCGTTCTAACGTGTGCTCGATCCCCTAAACGTCCCTATTATTGTTGTCTCCACCGTTACTTTTTATGCTTTCTAGTTTAGTTTTAATTCCAAACATCTGTCGTTTAGTGTTTATCCCTAAATAATTCCAATCGCTTGTAATTCTAGTAATTAATCAAGTTGACGAAAATACGCACTCCCTGTAGATTTGATACTCAGTATTCACTTGTTGTTTTAAATTACTTGATCGCATGCGCTTGAGTGAACTCGAACACTGATCACGACTGTGGCATCACTTTTTACCCCTGATCCCTCGTACACATTACAAGCTTATTTTTCTTATCTTTTCTTTCTAAAAAATAATTTTTCTCTTTATAACTCAATTTTTCTTTTTTTCTTTTTCTTTTCTTTCTTGCAGGCAAATACACATTCTTTTTTCCTAAACAAGACATTACAGACTTTCATGCAAAAATCGACCATCTACTCCTTAAGCCTATCGACATGAGAACAGACATATGGACCTCATAAAACTATCCTAAGCCTTGCCAATATGCTAGAAAATCAAAGAAATTTTTTAAATATGCTCAAATTAGGACAAAATGCTTATGCTTCATCAAAATGCAAACAACAAGCTATAGCAAGCATCTTATGAATTGTCCTAATCAAGAGGCATACATCCAATTTATCAATCAAATCAAGCTAAAAAATTCTCAAAAAAATAGCATGCTCAACACATCAATCAAAAGTCCGAGCTTAGGCGCTCAAGGATTCAACCAACATGCAAAGCAGTCAATATAAGCTCAAAATTTTTAACTTTTTAAAATTTTCTCAAAATCTAAATAGTCTGAACTCAAATGCTTAGGACACAACATTATGCTCAAATCAACATACAGTCATCCCCAACCTAAAATCTACATTGTCTTTAATGTATAAATATCAAAAAGCATAAAGACAAAGATAAAAAGGGAACAAAAAACTCCCCTGGAATGTTCAACACGTAGGTGGCGGTCCGTCTCCAGCCTCCCAGAATGATAAAATTCTTCTCAAAGGTTACATTATTACTACAAAAACAAAAAAAAAAAACCGTACAAATTGAGCTAGAAAAAAGCAAAAACATAAAGCATGTAAATTTTCAAGTCTTGCTGCCTTTAGGAAGCGCAAATTTTTATAGTCGATTGCTCGACTTGTTGTGTGGCATGCGTCAAGGCACATAAAAGTTCTCCCATTTCTTCGACTCTTTCTTCCTCGAATCTACAAAACCCATTGCACAAAGTAAGCTCTTCAACGTCTAATGAGCTTAAGAAATGCAGGTCTTTTGTAGTTTTTGGACTCTAAAAACATAAAAACAAAAAAATCAAAGAAACAAGACTCTGAGTCTAACTCGCAAGAGCAAGCAGAAGGACATTCGCATAATAAGGAAGACTCGAAGGATAGAACATACACGACCTTTTGGCCTCCAACTCTATGACTTTGACCTCCTCGAATTTAAGCTCAACTTCTTCTCTCTCATACATGTTCCTCCCATGGAAAACAAATTTCATCCTTAGTTTCAAAATCAACCTCAATACAACGTACCTCGAGAATGTCTAAAAATGGTTGCTCTTGAATGCTCTCCAGTCTCACCACTGGATGAAACAACTGATTGATTTGATCATCCAGCCTGCACCATCACTCGAGTCTCCTCTTGAAACTGAAGAGTGCTTTGTTGAAACTGGAGAGTACTATTAGCAAGTTTATTGATAAAACCTTCTAAAGACATACCTTAAACTGAAGAATAGGTACCTTCTCCTAGATTCCTTAAATTATCAGCCATAAAAAGAAAACTAGTATAGACTCTATTTATATTTTTTATATTGAAATAAGAAAACCAAAATCAAGAAATTAATTTAATTGGCGGTTCCCCAGCAATGACACCAATTTGATATTGAGCTTGTCAAGGGCTCAATCAAATACATTTATAATACCCATCTAAAATTAAATACTTATAGTACTTGGTAGTGGACTGTGTTAAACAAAGAGAACCGAATAAATTGATTTCTATTTAATTGAAGTTCTTAATGATACAGACTGACTTGGACTAGGGGGATTTGAGATAAAGCATAAAAAGACAGGACTAAGCTCAAAGCAATAAAGATAACGATCTCACCTGAGGCACCGAATCGGATAAAAGGATACTTATGCAATAATTGATCATTGAAAACTAACCTAACAGGCAAAATTCAATGTTTTAAGACCAACCGGACTACCTAAAATACCATGTAAGCCACCCCTAAGGAACTGAGGCTCCAAAGTCTAAATCGGCCTAATCTAACCTCCTAGCTGGGCACAAACGTTCCATATTATTGTATTAGATGCATTAAGGGATTGGGACACGTCAGAATACAATAGTTTAATGCATTAAAGTCTAACAAACATCAAACCGACATTGCTCAACACTGAGGATCGATCAAAAACACTAATCTAAGCCTAAAACTATGAAAAACAAAGAGAAAAAACCTAAGGAGGTCTCATCTCAGCGGAAAATCATGAGACAAATGACCTAAGATCGAAAATTTTGCTTTTATACAAATAGCAGTAGCATCTCAATCCTACCCAACGTCAATGAGGCTTGTCACAGAGTCGAGCGACGCTTCTAGTGTGGTTGCGACAGTGTTGAGACGTTGTCCTGTTCTTCAACATACGGCCTTCTTCCAGCGTCTTGATGCTCTAGTGGGTGTTGAGACACTCCGACAAGGGCATTCTGGTCATTTCACTTCTAATTGTCACTCGGTTGCTCAAATAACCTTCAAATTGGCTGGAATCATTCCCAATTGGATGCAAACCCTCCAAAATACTTCTCTTGCTCGATTATCAACAAAATGATCAAATAAACACATAAAAACTATTGAACTAACACAAATTAGGCACAAGAATATAAGACTATTTTGGTCCTATCACCTATTAAATAAGCCTACTGATCGAACTTGTCAAACCCGTCAAATAAATTTATGTAACTGAATCTGGCTTAAATTATAGTATAAGCAGGTCGGGCGATCACCGGGAGTCCTAATTTAGTTATCTTATTTCCTACTTTGGATTAACGACCGTAACATGGGGAGTTCTACTTAATTATAATAATAGTGAAAATAAATTGCATAAAAATATAGATTAAATTGTAGGGAATTAAAATAGTCTTACCAATTCACGAATTTGGAGATTCAATTGGTTGTCTATGTAACGTTGATCAATGAACACATAAAACAAGCATCAAATTCGTTTAAACCTCTAACCGACCTTGATGGAAAAGCCACCAAGCCCTTAATCCCTTAAAAGACTAATTCAACCTAGCATTCTATAGCCCTAAATTGACTCTAAGAGATGGGCACGATAGCTTTCCATACTCCTTAAATCAATTGCTTTAAGAACGAGGATTGATTAGAACCAACTAACTTATTGGATAGCCTAATTAATTAGCAAGCCACTTTGTTTTCAAAGCCTATCATGCAAAATACATGAGAGATTAGACTCTACTATGGAAACATGAGTTGACCTTTGTACTACTAAATGAAGCAAGA
Organism: Trichosanthes truncata; assembly: GCA_033996785.1. Lineage (NCBI taxonomy): Eukaryota > Viridiplantae > Streptophyta > Magnoliopsida > Cucurbitales > Cucurbitaceae > Trichosanthes > Trichosanthes truncata. The sequence goes on along the minus strand of JAWPNB010000009.1, from coordinate 35,127,197 downwards.
AATCGAAACGATAGTGCACAATTACAAGCATAACAATGAATGATCATACATACTCGAGGCGTCAATTCTAATATGCATTCAAATTCTATAATAAAAGCAAGAAACAAAACATGCTTAAACAAAAATAGAAATATAATTTGAGGCTCAAAATCTCACAAAGTTACACAATCAAACCCGATTCACTCCTGAATTGGGATTGTACTCTAGCCGGACATGATGAAATTGACTCCCAACTCCATGAATTGAGGCAAAAACTTAAAGGCTAAATTGTACTAAAGCAGTAAAGAGGGAAGAGTATTTGAGAGAAAACGGCTAGATTGTCTAACATTATGACCTAAAAGTGGAAAATAAGCTTTTATATAAATTGGAGTAGAGTCGAGACTCTACAGGCAGTGTCTCGATGCTACCAACATCAATCCCAACATTCCTAGCATCAACCTCTGATCTCTCGATACTTGCCTTGCACAGCATCGAGATGTTGCCTTGTTCTGAGGCATTCAACCTTTTGCATCTGAGTAAAGAGTGTTCAGACACCTGTATTGGCTTCTAGACGCTCTCGCTAGGGGCATTTTTGTCATTTCACTCCATCTCTTGCTTGATTCTCGAATGACCTCCAATTTGGTATGAAATAATCGCGAACAGTTGCAAACTCTCCAAAACATGCCAATTGTTCAATAACTTACAAAATATCCAATTAAGAGCATAAATTCTATCCAACAAGCATGAATTAAGTGAGAATATATAGGACTTTCTAGGTCCTATCACCTACCATTTTGAGAATCGTGAAGAATCGACTTACATGTAATGGTTATATCCATGGACACAACTTATAACACCCAACATTTTCAAGTATTATTAATTTATTCTTTTGAAATTAATTTTTAGTTTAATCTCCCATCTAGATTAATTTAGGGACTTATTTACCTTCCTTGGGCTTGTTGGGTTTATTGTTGAGATTTAATTATTTGGAATATAGGCTGACGCTAACTAGTTTGAAGTTACTTAATAATTTAGAGTTTAATGAAAGTTTTAAATTAGAAAAGAAAGGGGAAAAAATAAAAGGTTAAAATATCATTTTGGTCCCTGTACTTTGGGCTTTGTTCCATTTTAGTCCCCATACTTTTAAATGTCCAATTTTAGTCCATGTACTTTCAATAAAGCTTAAAATTGGTCCTTATGACAAGTTTGAAGTTAATTTTTATCAAGATTGGTTAAATAAGAATAATAATTTTAATACAAGAAAAGACACCATGTGAACATATTTTCAAAATTTATAGAGGAAAATCTAATAGAGACTAACTTTTTTTAAGAAAAATTAACCATAAACTAATAGTAGGGACCAATTTAAGCTTTATTGAAAGTACAGAGACTAAAATTGGACATTTGAAAGTACAGGGACCAAAATGGAATAAAGCTCAAAGTACAAAAACCAAAATGGTATTTTAACCAAAATAAAAATAAAAAAGAGAAGAAGGGTACACTTGAGAAGAGGAAAATAAATTGTTGGTTATTAAAGATAAAATAAATAAATAACCCTAATTTTTTTCCCTTTGTGTGCCACAGACCCCCTTTGATAGCATGCAATTGTGCTATCTTATTTCCTATTATTTTAGTTAGTTCTGTGTGATTTTGTGTGCTTTGATGTCTATTTGTGATTAAATTGCAGAAACCGAGCCAAAGAGCAAAACTGTAGTGTTTTAGGGTATTTTAGTCATTTTGGGACTATTTCAAACCATTTGGGAGAGCCAAGAAGGGAAGAGATGATGCACAGCAATTGGGGCCGAGAGGACAGCATTGCAACGCCCAAATACATTGTGCAAACCCAAGCATTACCATTGCAATGCTAGAAATGCACGGAGAATTGTTGTTTCGTCCGTTGACTTGCAATGCTATCCCTATGTGCATGGAAAAATGATGGCATTTTAGGAAAGCGTTCCCTAGCGTTGCAATGCTGTCATGACGGACAATATAAGTTCTTCGCATTCTCTTTGTCAAAAGGAGGCCGATTTGAGGGTTTTAGCCCTAATCTCGATTCTTGAGGGTATCTGGGAGGATTTGTGAGCGTTTTGGAGTGGGATTGAAGACCTTGGAGTTCGGATTCTAGATTGATCATCTCGAGAACGCGGGATCGTCCTTTGTTTGCACTTTCTTTCCCTTTTCCTTTCATTTATAGTTATCTTAGTGGTTGTAATTAGGGATTTATTTGGGCTGTAATTGTTGAATATGTTTAGTTAATTCCTAATTTATATGGGTTGTTGTAATTCTTGGACCATTGCACTTAATTTTACTTAGTTTAGTTTGTGATTGTAGTTTAATTAGTGATTATGATCATTTATGCATTTTAGGCTTAATGCCTTTAGATTGTGTTCGTTAATTAATTGATGTAGGACTAGGAGGAGACTGACAAGATATTTCTAGTTAGCTTAATGCACGATTAGTTAATTATCCTAGTGACAGCGAGATAAATGATTAATTAATTGTAGTTAGTACTGAAGATTAACTAACTGGGCACCGTCTAATTGATTAGTTACTAAGTGGAGGCTCGACAGTGATAAGCTTAGACTATAACTAGATGCATGACTATAGATTAATTACCTAAGTGACAACATGAGTAATAATTAATCCATAGATGTCAGTGATGAAGGGTCGTAATGTCGGGTGAGAATTAATTAATGAAATGGATACAAGATTTAATTAATTACACCTGAGGTTTGGAGGAGACCGACAGGATATTCCATAATTTTAGGCTTCTAGATTTATGAACTGAACACTTGGTTATGCCTAATTACTAGCTTAATTAAGTAAATTAAGGTCCAAGAATGCAATCAACACCCATAGAATTAGCATTCAATTTATGTCTCCCATTTATCGAGGTTTGTAGGATTAGAGTTTACTTCCCTGTTTGCTCGTGTGGTGTGTTCTCTAAATAAAGTAAAGTGAGACTATTCGAGCTTTTTAATTGAATTAAAAACCAATCTTAATGGATACAATATTCAGTACTCTTATGTCGTTTTATTATTAATTCGATCACGTGCGCTTGCGTGTACGCCCAATCAATTTTTTGGCGCCATTGTCGGGGATTGGTGTCTTTTAATTCAATTAATATTGTGGAAAAATTGCTTGCTTTAATTTAGAGGTTTATTTTTGCTTTATTTTTCATGCTTTTGTTTTGTTGCTCTCAATCCTGGTCCTTTATTTATGGCTGTGTTGCATCGTGTGTTTCATTGAGCATGTTTTTAGTTGTTTTATTATTTTTAGGTGGCTTCTAATAGATTTGGGTGGCCCTTTAGGAAATCTGAGCCCGAAGATCAAAGACTACCTTCTAGTTCTTTTTCTTATAGTTATCCATCTTTAGATTATGAGCCTTTTAGTGAGGGTTATGGATTTTATGGTTATCAAATGCCTAATTACTACCATACTGAATCTATGAGTTTTGAAAATTCCATGTATGATAATGATGAGTGCATTTCAGCCCACGAACCATATCCTAATTATTTTCAATAAGCCCAAGTAGAGGAAAAATCCTCCTTAGAGAGAATATTGAGAGAGTATTTAAAGCATACTAGAGCTATAAGTTTGCAATTAGATGAAATGCTTAAGCGTCTCAAGACCCTTAGGGAGGTTAGTGAAGTGAGAGCCTCATCTTTAGGATTTCCAGTGAGTTACTTAGCCACTGATTCATTGGTAGCCTATCATGAGCTTGATTATTTCGATTCTACCGAGGTTGGGCAGTCGAGGAAGTGGACCATCGATATTGGGGATGAGCTAAAGATTTTTAGCACGCACTAGGATCGAGTATGTGAGGATGAGAGAGTAGATAAGCCTAATTTAGAAGAGTTAGTTCATGAAGTAGAGTTTCAGGTTGTACAACCTTGTTCTGTTTTATCTTCGAATTCTTTTCTTTATCTTGAGTGTTTTTTTTCTTGTTCTCACGAGTCTGTGTCAGAGTCTTCTTATTTTGATTTTTCTCATTTATTTTTATTAATAAAAAATACCAAAAATATTTGTACTTCAAGGTCCCAAGAGAAGCTAGTGATATTGCTAGCTTTGGTCTGTTTCGTTTACTCTACGAAGAGGGGCTCGACGAAATGGGAGAATTTGTACGTACCTTGAAAGCCCATACGAGCCCCATCTAGCTAAAAACATTAAATAAGCTCTTATTGGGAGGCAACCCAAGCTTTTTTCCTTTGCTTTGTTGTTTTTCTATTTCTCTTTTAGTTTTGTATTGATCTCATGTTCTCATGGTTGATTGTTCTAGGAGCTCGAGATTCATATTATCACTTCCATCATGCACCTTAGTTGATCATACTGAATCTAGGATTCTCTCACACTCGATTGCAGTATCATTCCTTTATTTTATTTTAAATTTTCCTTAACCCTGCTTAATTAGTTGAGTAGTTTATACATTGAGGACAATGTACGCTTTAAGTGTGGGGGGATGTTTGTTGTTCATATCTGAGTTTAATTGAAAATTTCTGTGAACTATATGATGATTCTGTTGCATTGTGTATGATGAGGACGACCTATGAGGTGTTCTGAATGGTGGAATTTCTATAAGTTTTGTGAAATATGAAAGCATGTTTATGATTCAAGCAATTTTAAAATTTTTTCTTGGAGCACTAAGCCTACTGATTAGTGATTTTGAACACGAAAATATTTATTTTTTCTAATTGTTTGTTGTCACCCCAATAGGCTTAAACTCTGGTTAGAAGGTTGTCTTGCATGATAGCCTGTAATGTTGGGCTTAGGGGAGAAAATCATGTTTATTTTCTTGTTAGAAAGAAATAAAATAGGAAAGAAAGAAAATAAAAGGAAAAAACAAGAAAATAAAATAGCTTGTTGTGCGTAGTGATCAAGGGAAAAAATAGTTGTCTCTGTTATGATCAGTTAGGCCACTCATTGAGCAAGTGCTCTGAGTACGGGACCCTGCAACAGTTGTACGAAAGCTAATGTCCTTGAGTTTTAAAGAAAAATTCAAGTTTGGAGGAGTGTTACCCCGTAGTTTTCAAGCACCCTAGTTAGATATTAGTTTTTGGGTGTTGGATGCTAGATAGTTGGTGCTTGGGCCAGTGTAGGGGGAAGATGAATGGAGGATTTTATAAATTTTTCTAGGCTAGTAGGGATCAAATGAGGAAGGCTATGCACATATTTGCAAGGAATGAAAAGTTTGAGTTTAAATTTGCTTGATGAATTGAAGTGTTTGAGTGTTTCCTTCAATTGTGATAGTTTCTTTATTTAGAACATTGAGGTTTGAGTCACATTGATGTCATGGTTAATTCTTATATGTGGTTTTGTTTTGCTTAGCTTGGGACTAACAAAGGTTTAAGTGTGGGGTTATTTGATAACATGCAATCATGCTATCTTATTTCCTATTATTTTAGCTAGTTTTGTATAATTTTGTGTGCTTTGATGTCTATTTGTTGTTAAATTGCAGAAACCGAACTAAAGATGGAACTATTTTGGGCCATCTTGGAGAGCCCAGAAGAGAAGAGATGACGCACTAGGAATTGGGGCTGAGAAGACGGCGTTGCAATGCTTGAAATAGCATTGCAATATTGCCCTGTGGTATTGCAACGCTAGAAACTCGCGGAGAATTGTTGTTCCATCAAATAACATTGTAATGCTACCCTTGTGTGCATGGCAAAACGATGGCATTTTAGGACAACGTTGGAACACTGTCACAACAGACACTATAAGTTCTTCGCATTATCCTCTTCCAAAAGGAGGCTAATTCAAGGGTTTTAGCCATAATCTTGATTCCATACCATATTTTAGGGTATTTGGGAGGATTTGTGAGCGTTTTGTAGTTGAATTGAAGACCTTGGAGTCTGGGGTTTAAGATTGATCACCTCGAAACTCGGGATCTCAAACCCGAAAGCGTCCTTCGCTTGAACTTTCTTTCCTTTTTGCTTTCATTTACAAATATTTTAGTGGCAGTAATTAGGGATTTATTTGGGTTGTAATTGATGAACATGTTTAGTTAATTCCTAATTTCTATGGGTTGTTGTAGTTCTTGGACCATTGCACTTAATTTTACTTAATTTAGTTTGCGATTGTGGTTTAATTAGTGTTTATGTTCATTTATGCATTTTAGGCTTAATGCCCTTAGATTGTGTTGTTGTAATTCTTGGACCATTGTACTTAATTTTACTTAATTTAGTTTGTGATTGTGGTTTAATTAGTGTTTATGTTCATTTATGCATTTTAGGCTTAATGCCCTTAGATTGTGTTGTTGTAATTCTTGGACCATTGCACTTAATTTTACTTAATTTAGTTTGTGATTGTGGTTTAATTAGTGTTTATGTTCATTTATGCATTTTAGGCTTAATGCCCTTAGATTGTGTTCATTAATTAATTGAGGTAGGACTAGGAGGAGATCGATAGGAGATTCCTAGTTAGCTTAATGTACAATTAGTTAATTACCTGAGTAACAACGGGATAAACGGTTAATTAATTGTAGTTAGTGCTGAAGATTTATTAATTGGGCACCATCTAATTGATTAGTTACTAAGTGGAGGCTCGACAGAGATAAGCTTAGACTAGAACTGGATGCATGATTATAGATTAATTACTTGAGTGACAGCAGGAGTAATAATTAATCTATAGAGGCTAGTGATGAAGGGTCATAATGTCGAGTGAGAATTAATTAATGAGACAGGCATGAGATATAATTAATTATACCTGAGGTTTGGAGGAGACTGACATGAGAATCCATAATTTTAGGCTTATATATTTATGAATTGAACACTTGGTTATGCGTAATTGCCAGATTAATTAATTAAATTAAGGTCCAAGATTGTAATCAACACCCATAAAATTACCTTTCGATCTGTGTCTCCCATTTGTCTAGCTTTATAGGATTTGAGTTTATTTCCCTGTTTGCTCTTGCTTTGTGTTCTCTAAATAAAGTAACATGAGACTATTCGCGGTAATTGATTGAATTAAAAACTAATCCCAGTGGATACGATACTCAATACTCTTGTGTAATTTTATTATTACCTCGATCACGTGCACTTGCATGTACGCTCGACCACCCTCCTTAAGCACCATCATTTTTCTTCTTCTTCCTCCACATGTTCGCCAGTTGCCCACCATCTCCACCATCATCATCATCTCCAGTTTTTTCCTTTTCCTCACAGACTCCAACAAACAGGTGCTCGACGACTTTCTTCACCGACTAAGAATACAGCAGGGTGAGATTGAGTCCTGTGATACCCATTCCTCAAACGATCGTCGACGGTTAGTCTTCTCAATATCAATTTCGCGTGCACCGGCAGTTGGGCTCCCCTTCGCTCGATTTCTTCTTCTAGATCTGGCAGTTTTCAGAGTCCTTCTCCAGCATTTCGCTAGCGCCGATGACCCAAATCCTCTCTTACATGATTTTTCCAGTCTTGTTCAGCCCTGGCAGAAGCTGAAGGTACTTTCCGATTTAGTTCCAGCAGTAGCTAGGTGAGTTTTGTTTTCGATAAGGTTCGTGGCTGGTTTTTGGTTGTGTTGAAGTTTGACACATAAAATTTTGACATCGTTTCAGAATATCCACAGCGTTTGGAGCCCAAATCGTCTATATCAAACCTATTCGTACTTGGTTCAACAAGAATTCAAGTGAGTAATTTTGAAAAAATCAGTGGATAACATATTATTAAGTTTTAGGAACTCAATTTAGAAGTTAATAATGTGGACCCTAACTCTTGGATCTCTCCTGTACGTATTTTGAATTAACCAGTTAAGATCCAAAGGCAACTGTGAGTTGAAAATCAATTTGGGTAACCTTCCTATAAGTATTTCAGGGTAAGCTATGTCATTAAACTAAAATCTCAAGTTGATTTTTGAAATTAAATTTTAAGATCGTGAATGTCAAGCAATGATCTCTTGAAAATTTTTATAGGGTGGGCAAATGACCTCTTTGGTAGAAGTTATTTGTTCTTTTGATTTGAATTCGAAGCCAAGGTAAGTGGCCTAACTTACAGAGAACTCCTTCAAGTCTTGGTTAAAGGAGTACAAGAAATTTTTAATATTTTCCTTTAGTGGCAATTACCCTTCCTTGCATGTTGTGTACACTTTTCATGAGGTACTATGTTGGGAGAGGCTTACCATCACTGGAGGGTCGCCAACTAACCTCTAGTGGCACTTGGCCATACAGGATAGGCCCACATAGGAACCACAGTTGGAAGAGTTTTGGGATAGGTCCATTGCTAAATTAGCCAGAGCACGTTAGTGGGAAATCAATTATAATATTTTTACCCATGTTATTATATAATAGTACCTACCTGTTTAAGCTATAAATTTGGGGGTAACAAAGAGTGTGGAATACAAAAGGAGAGTGGAGGTCATAAAGAGTGTGGTATCCCGAGTGTATAAAGTGGAGGTCTTAAGGTGGGGTGTAAGGTAGGGTGTACTTTTAAAGTAGTGTGATAATCGGGTAGAAGCTAAGTACAAATACAGAGTCTGAATCGGGTAGGAACCCACATGTTCAATCTCATGTTTTATTGACAAAAAATAACGGTGACCATCGGATTTTGCCACCTACGACTACCACCTGTCATTCGCAACCATCGGATTTTTCCACCTACGATTGGCAACAGTCGTTCGCGACCACTAGATTCAGCCGCTATCCACCACCACCTAATTGTTGGCAACCAGCTCCTCTAGCAACAACCATTGGCCACCACCAGACACCAACCAAGACCACCGTCGCTGACAACACATACTAGGGACAACTAGATTTGGCAGCCTACCACTGGCGACCACCGCAGGTGACTCCAACAGCATCCACCGCCACCTTACCATGGCCACTGTCACCTCCAACAATCATTAGCGACTGTTGTCAGATACCACCAACGACCGCGAGTGACCACCACCCGCAACCACCACCAATGACTGCCACTACCGACAACACATATTGGCGATCACCGAATTTGTCACATACCACTAGTGACCTCTGTTGGCAACCACCGAATTCTGTTGTCGTCCACCGCCACCTCATTTTTGACAGCCACCATTGGTGACCACCATATTCCGCCGCCACCTCACCGTCAGCGACCACTCCACCAACCACCGTGGTGGGTCCTAGTAGTTTAAATACAAATATGAAGTTATTAGTTCATAGTGTTTAATAGTTGTGCTTTATAGTAATTTGACATTTGTAGAAACATTTTAAATGTAGAGCAAATCAAACTGTAAATTGTGTATATGAACACTTTTGAGAAAATGTAACTAAATATATGGGTGTTTTAATTTTAAATCGTTTTTATAAAGAATGTACAAAAGAAAATGCATTTTCTAAAAACCCTTTTTTTTTTCTCAAGCAATCGAAAAAAGCCCTAAATAATATTTTTAGCCGATTTTTTTTATTTTACAATCAAAGATTAGTTTAAACATTAAAAACCACCCTTCTATCCTTGAGCACAAAAATTACTGAAGTACCTTATTTCTCAATGCATTATTTATCTTATATAATATACTAGTTTCTTAAACAACTTGTGCACAACGGTAGCTAAACATAATTTATATGTAAAATAAAATGTTACAACATGATATGATTACTTTGTTATCATTAAATTACAAAAAACTAATAATTATTCTTCATCACAACTTTGTGAGTATTCTTTTGCAAGTTTATTAACCTACTAATTTTAATTTGTAAAATAAAATTATAATCTATGAATTATATTATCTTAATAAAAGAAATATGTTATTGATGAAATCAAAATTTTAACTTTTATATTTTGATACGATTCAATATTTTTATATTTATAAATTTAGACATGTTATTAGATTAAAACTTTAACATTATAATGTAAATTTATTTTGATATTTATGTATTGGTCGTGAAGATTGTTAAATTACTCCCACAACTTGTAGAAGGGAGAAAATTAACATAAGGTGGAATTATTCAAAGTCTTAGCAAATGATTCTTTCAGTCAACATGGCTTAAAGCAATGGAGGAAATGAAAAGTGTCTGAATAATTACCCTACAGACTAACATCTATGTTTCTTGCTTAGTGGTTTCACCTAGGCTTGCATCTAAGGATTCTTTGCTCCCAAGAGTTGTCCTTTCATCTTATGCCCTTTTGTTCTACCATAAAATGAGTATCCTCATATTTCCTCTTTAAACCAGAACTCACAGTCCAAATAATTCATTTTTCCATCTAATTACTTTCTTTACGCCATGGGAGGCAACAACAGGCAGAAAAAAGCTCACTCTTCCTTTTCAATCTTTAGCTTTTTTAAATCCAAACGGGGTAGAAAAAGAGATCAGTACGACCACGATGACTCTAGGGACGAGATAGCAAGATCGGGCAAGGTGTGGCCGAGCGATGAGGACAAAGCTCATCGTTGGATTGCCGAACCTGGTATTGACAGAAAAGCCAAAGATTATATTGACAGGATCTATCAAAACCGTGTTTTAGAATCCGAGCGCCAAACTATCACTATTGATCCCAACGGGAAGAAGCCCAATATGTGAATAATTTGTCAATATATGTTTTTGTTTTTGTTTTTTCCTTCTTCTCCTTCTTCTTCTTCTTTTGCATAGTCTATATTCTAATTTGTTCATATGGTATAGGTTCTTTAAATAATATATTTTATAATTCTTAGGATTCATTGATATTCAAGTTGAATATTTACTGTCTCAATTAGAAAAGCTGCAGCTTTTGCATTTGACGGTAAACGTAATTAATAAAGAATCCGTAATATATGGAAGTACACATAATTCTGTACAAAATGTTGAAGCTCGATGTCATAACTTTTGACATTTTTTAAAACCCTAATATTTATAAATAATTACAAATATAAAGTATTTCTTTTTTTTTTTTTTTTAAAAGTAAATAAAACATTTTTTAAAACTTAATAACTTTGACATTAATATATTTATATTTAAATCCCGATTTTTTTTTATTTAAAAAAATTGCATAAGCCACCTTTGAACTATAAAGATTTTTATAAGTCACTAACTTTTAATTTGATCAATCACTCACATGAACTAACAAATTATTACAACCATTACTTTACAATACCATTAGTCATAGATTTTCGTAAATTGTACAACCCACCTTTGAACTATAAGTATTATTACAATCAAACTCTTGAACTACAAAATTGTTACAATCTAACTCAGATGCTTGAACTCTAAAGTTTGAAATCTATAGGTTAAAATAAAACTTTTTGTTCATTTATTATCATTAATGCAACAATTTGGTCCCTAAATATTAGTTTGTAATAATTTAGTCTCTATACTTTCAAATTTGTAACAATTTAGTCCTTTAATTTTATTATACAACAATTTAGTCCATGTACTTTTAAATTTGTAACTATTAAGTCCCTATCTTGAAAATTTTTGTTAAGATTTAAAGTACATATAAATAAAAATTGACACTTCATTTGGATGAGATTTTTACAATAATTGTTACTATTTTTAAAGTACATATACTAAATTATTATATACTAAAATTAAGGAACTAAATTGTTAGGAATTTGAAGCACAAAGACTGAATTATTACATACTACAAATTAAAGGTCTAGATTATTACAAATTTGAAAGTACAATACTAAGGCCCCATTTGATAACCATTTGGTTTTTGGTTTTTGGTTTTTAAAAAGTAAGCCTATAAATACTACTCCCACCTATGGTTTTACTTGTTTTGTCATATACTTTTTGCCTATGTTTTCAAAAACTAAGCCATGTTTTGAAAACTAAAAACAATAGTTTTCAAAAACTTGTTTTTGTTTTTAGAATTTGACTAAGAATTCAAATACTTCCTTAAGGGAGATGAAAATCATTGTAGAGAAATTGGGAGAAAACAAGCTTAATTTTCAAAAACTAAAAACCAAAAACCAAATGGTTATCAAACGAGGCCTAAATTATTGTACTAAATTATTGTTACTTCAATGAAAGTATACAAGGACTAAAATTATTTTTTCACTAAAAGTATAATATCAAGGTTAAAAAAAATATTTAATATTCAATAACTACAAAATTTATTAAAACATAACCCCAAGTGGAGAAGTATTTTGAGGTAAAGTGTAAGTCGGTCAGTTCAGATTGGATCAATGATTGGCCACAATTGACGTACAATCGACATATTGGACTAAGAAAATAACTAATCGAGGTCAAATCAATTTTTAGAAAACCAAATCGATTGCCCAACCTAAACCAATTCAAACCAACAAAATTGACTGTCAAACCAACCATTGATATTTGGTTGAACAGTTGATCAATAATCATAAAACCGGCATTTAAAAAATCTTCAAGAAAAAGGCTGGTTCACACAAGATCTTCAATGAAATTTAGTTCATGGAAGTGAACTTGTATTTGTATGTACTTTTCTTGTGCCCTTTGTATGTTTTTGATCCAACCATTCAAGTTTCCATATATTTGTGTTTATGCTAAAATATTAATTTAAAAAATGATCCTCCCCCTTACTCACTTTTTAAAATGAGATTCTATCACCCTTTTAATTTTTTTTTTTGATGGAATTTGAATTCTTTAATAATTTTTACATTGCTTTATATTCTATTAATATATCATTTTTACTGACACACATATATATAATTGAATATTCAAACCAATAGAATATTATAAGTAGATGCTCCACACGTTACACATCCCATATTTTTTCAATCCCATTCACTCTTATTTTTCTCTCATGAGTTACAAATCTCATTTATGTTAGATCTTGTAACTACTATCTTCACAACCCTATAAATAGAGGTTGTGGAGAATATTTGTAGAGACACAAATTCAAAAGTTGAATAACAAGCATTTTTTCTCTCTATTATTTTCTCTATATTCTTCTTGTGTTTTTCTTCTTTTTCTTTTGCCCTATTTTATAATACTTATCAACATGAGCCTCTACCATTTTCGTTGAGCTAAATGTAGGGTTTATTTTTATTTTTGTAATTTGTGCCAAACGTCTTATGTACATCTCGTATATATAGTGTATACGTATTATATATCTCATATACATATACTTTGTGTATTGAATGCTGATAACATCAATTTTATACATGATCAACATGTTGTTTGTTATTTTACATGTTATACTCAGTAAGTATTTATTTGTTTATGATGATAATACATTTGGATCAATTTTATTGTTCATGATTCATTATTTTCATCATTTGTGTCGAACGTCTTCCGTACATCTCATTTATACAGTGTATATGTATTTTATATCTCATAAATACATTGTGTATTTAGCGTTGATAACATATATTTTATACATGATCAACATGTTGTTTGTAATTTTATATGTTATGCTCATTAAATATTTATTTGATTATGATGGTACTACATTTACAGATGCTCTTAGTAGGAAGATAGCCAACACATCAACCTTGGTTATTGACCAAGCTTATATACTTGATGATGTGGAGCGAGCTCAGATAGTAGTAATGTTGGAAGAAGTTGCTTCACAGTTGGCCCAGTGACGGTTCAGCCAATTTTGAGACAACGTATCATGTATGCTCAGCAAGAAAGACGCTAACCTTGCGAATGCTTTGCGCCAAATTGAGTCAGGGCAAGGGAATGACGTCTCCCTATCCACAGATAATGGTCTCCTACATCCAAGGGCGATTGTGCGTGTCAAACAGTGACGTACTCAAGGATGTGATTTTGGCTGAGGCTTAGAGATCTCCCTTTGCTATGCATCTAGGTAGTACAAAGATGTATCAAGATTTGAAATAACACTATTGGTGGCGTAATATGAAAAGAGATATAGCATATTATGTCAATAAGTGCTTGGTTTGTCAGCAAGTGAAGGCATTAAGGCAAAAGCTGGCAAGGTTGTTGCAACCTTTGAGTGTGTTGCAGTAGAAATGGGATGAAATCTCCATGGACTTCATTTTGGGTCTGCCTAGGACAGCTAACCAAGTCGGCACATTTTCTCCCAGGAAAGACTTCTTATCTTATAGAAAAGTGTTCTCAGTTATACATGGAAGAGATAGTCAGATTACATGGACTTTCTACTAAGATTGTCTCAAATAGGGACTTTTGTTGCACGTCCAACTTCAGGAGGAGTTTGCAAAAAGATTTAGGTACTTAGTTGGATTTCAGTACAGCTTTTCACCTACAAACCGATGGCTAGACAAAGCGATTGAATCAAACTTTGGAAGATATGTTTTGAGCTCGTGCTTTGGATTTTGCATGTAATTGGGATACCCACTTGTATTTAATGGAGTCGATTGAAGCTCTGTATAGGAAGATGTGTAGGTCTCCTATTTACTGGGACAAGGTAGGTGAATGCCAGTTGTTAGGACCTGAGTTGGTCCAAGCCATGAACGGGTGCGATCCAAATGATTAGAACAAGAATGAAAATTGCGCAAAGTAGACAGAAGAGCTACAAACACACGAGGCGAAGGGACTTAGAGTTTGCAGTGGGTGATTATGTGTTCCTATGGTAGCACGAAGGAATCAAGTTTTGAGGTTTGGAAATAATAGGAAGTTGAGTACCAAGTTTATCAACCCATTTGATATCTTGGAGCGGATTGGCCCTGTAGCTTATCATTTAGCTTTGCCACCATCTTTTTCTACAGTTCATGATCTGTTCCATGTTTCTATGCTACCAAAGTATATGTCAGATCCGTCGCATGTGATTGATTTCAAGCCCTCGCACTTGAATGAGAACTTGAGTTATGAGGAAAAGCCTATGCAAATCCTTGCAATAGATTTGAACTTAAGTATCTAGAGCTTTTTTAAGACTAGACATTTTCGAGGACGAAACACCAACAATTTTAGGTATTATTTAAGTTTTTAACTTGGAAGTCAATTTTTGAGCTATTGTCTAATTTGCTTTAATTTTTAGGCTAAATTGGTATTTAGAGAATTGAAGAAGAAGAAAGGAACTTAAAAGTTTAGTTAGGGGCAATTTTAGAAAAAAGAACATAAGTCAAGCCAAGCCAAGCTCTAGGTTTTGGCTTCTTATAGTTGCATGTAGCCTTAGGCGAGTCCAACATCTTCTTCAACCTCCGGCACCATCATGATCAGCACCTTCTTCTTCCCTCTCTTTTCTGCAAACAGTAAGCTCAACCTCCCTCACTTTCTTCTTCGATTCCTCTTCTTTATGTAGGAACTCCATCTTCAAGGACAAGAGACGACGACGAAGGTCTTCAGCGATCGTTCCCTCCCACCTGTGCACGAAACCCATGGTGGATTTTGGGTCGACCCACGTTTGCGCGTCTCTCCGGTGACTCAACCGCAATCCGACTAGCGTTTTGAGTGTGGGCGTGTCCTTCCTCACATTTTTGGCAACTGCAGCCTTTAATATAGGCTTCAGTGGCTCGATGCTCGTGAGTTGCAATAGTTCAGGTGTTTCAAATCTAGCAAAGGGCGTGGTTTCGTTTAACCAGCTTCAAATTTGACGAATTCTTGGTTCGAAGAGAAGTGAAATTTGACTTTCAAATCAAGATGTAAGTGGTTTTGGTATTTTTGAGTTTATCCATAACGTTTGTGGCTTAATTTCAGATATCCATTGTAACACCCCACATTTTTAGATTAATTTAATCTCAATATTTTGGAGATTAATTTGGGTTTGATTGAACTAATTGGAATTGTTGCTTAAAAATCTAATTTGTGTAAATAAGATTTAAGCAGAATGAATTAAGATAATTCAATTTTCGAACTTTTGGATTAGAGAATTTTTTGTTAAATTCTCAAATTCATAGTTTTTTAAAATCTAAACATTCGATGAATTTTTTATTTCAAGTTGGAGGCCCAAACTTTTATCTCCAAAGTTTTTCCTATATTTGAAACTAAGTAAAGTTTAGTTAGAGTTTTAAAATTAGGATGGGAAAAGAGGAGAAAATAAAATGAAAAAATAGAAATAAATGAACAAAAAAGAAGTAAAAAAAAAAGTTATTTAAATAATCCTTTTGTCTTATATGTGCACACAACTCTAAGCAACTATTCACCATCTTCTTCCTCCATCTTCTTCTCCTTTACTATAAGCAGCAGCCCACCTCCATTTTTTTGCTTTTGCATTCTTTTTCTCCTTATCATTGGTTGCTGTCGACCTCGAATGTCACCGCCATTTCTCAATGACACCCATCAGTGCAACATGTCATTTGCCCATATCCCGCACGCGTTGTTGCTCCTTTTTCCTTGAGCTTTCCTTGTTTGTCAAGCGCTAAAAGTGACGTTCCAGTGTTCTTCCTTCGTTCCAGCGTCTCCTCGCACAGGTGGTTGGGTTCCAGCGACATCCAAGGGTGGTTTTTGTTTCAAAGTGGTTTTAGATGTATTTTGAATTGACCCACATTATTTGACTCCGTTTTAGAGTATCCACTCCATTCTGACTTTAGATTCACGAGTTCGACGCCTTTAAATAGTACCGAGTAGGAGATTTGGCTTCGTTGGTGTTTTTGTAGGTATCTAACATCCATAAACCTTTTCGAGTTCAATTAAAGGTATAAATTGAGTTTTATTTAGTTTCGATTTGAGGCTAATTCATGAATAGTTGACCCTATTTCATATTTACCCTTGGATGGTAAGGTCCAAATTTGCATGTTTGATTCTATTCAGAGTTAGATGAGCAAGAATTAAGTACTTGATTTGACAAGGATTGGTGTGTAACGCTCTAATTAATCCTTTTAGACTTAATTTAGACGTTTTGAATAAGGAATCTAACCCTTAGATTACAATGTTTTGCATAGTTTTGAATTGAGCAATTAAGATTTGAAGGCGGCTTTCGATTGGATATCATTTGGAGTATGACTCTCTTCTAGATACTTTGAGTAAGTTAAGTTGTTAAAATAAGTTCCAAGTTGTTTCGCAATCAATGTTCATGGATTTAAATTTCAAGTATTGATTTCTTGGAAAATTATTACAGGTCTGGTGAAGACTCTTTTTGTTTTAAAAAAGTTAGTAATTCTTGTGGTTTGGACTCGAACCCAAGGTAAGTGGCTTTTTTATGTGATTGCCTTAGGACATGATTGTGTGTTTTCTGTTGCATGAAATGATTTATGTGAAAATGTAGCCTTAGTTATGTTTTACAAAAGTTGGGAATTGTTTTACAAAAGTCATGAATTATTTTATAAAGGTCATGAATTGTTTATTCAAAAACATGAATTATTTTATAAAGGTTGTGAATTTATTTATAAAAGTCATGAATTATTTTGTGAAAGTCATGAATTGGTTTATGAAAGTCATGAATTTCTTTATGAAAGTTATGGATCTTTTGTGATGTAAAAGAAATGCCATATATGGCATGTATGTAAAGGATTATGTTGTTTATGAGTGAATGATCTCTTATGTTGCATCATGATACTACGCTAGGTGTTTTTATGTGGGACTTCATGCATGTGTGTATATTCATAAAAGTCATGAAATGTTTAACGGATTCCGTCCTTTTCATATATGACTTGATTGCTTGGAAGTGATGCATGTCTAGGGGGCTCTAAGTACATGAAAGTGATGTGCTTAGGGTTAGTGTGTATGAAAGTGATGCATGCATATGTATGAAAGTGATGCATACCTAGAGAGGCCTGGGGTATATGAAAGTGATGCACACCTACTGGGTTCTATGTATATATGAAAGTGATGTACATAAGATCATGTGTATAAAAGTGATGCACATCCTAATAAACCAAAGGAAATGAGTGAAAACCAAAGAAGCAAAGTTTTAGGTACCACGATAATAATAAAAGCATAGTCATGTTGTATGTGATTGCATATCCTGACCCCAGTAGTGGTTTACTAGGTATTTTTAATACTAAACCTTTTCCAATTTTATTTTTCTTAGGTAAAGGTAAGGACTGCAAGACGAGTGACTGGGGTTGTTTGCTGATTGTGCCATGAGGCCGAAGTCAGCATACTTTCGCATTCATGTTATTTTATGTTTTAAAAGTTTTGTTTTGTTTTTTTTTTAAAGTTATGTTATGAGAATTCCTTAATTTTGTTTGTACTTTATTCGATTACATGTTTTACAATGTTTTCATTGGGTCCTCAAATAAAGGTGTTGATTATTTTAAGGAAAGTGCCTTTTATCCATAGTTTTCTCACGAGTTTTCAACTATTTTTAGCATGCATGTAATAACGGCTTTTGTCAGTCTAAATCCAAAAGTTCGGTCGTTACAGTTGGTATCAGATCCTAAGGTTATAAGTTTTGTAGACTTGATTACATCGTAAGCATTAAGTGTCACTATGGGCAAGCAGTAAACACCTTGTCGTCGCCAGGTATGTCATTGTTGCAAAATATTTTGTTTAAAATTTGTTGCAAAATGTTTTGTTTTAAAAAAAATGTTTACAAATAGATATGACCAGTTTGATGTTTGAAGTGGTTATTGCTGTTATGTTTTATATGGTGGGAAATGGAAGTAAAAGTGTTTAAAATAAGTTTTACTAGCATGAAACACTTGCTTAAGTGTTAGATGTAACTAGTAGTTCAGACAAGGGAAAAAATAGGTGATCTTAAGAGACTAAAGGTTTTTTTTTTCCTCTCAATGTTCACTAATTAACCTTGTCTCTTAAGTAAAACACTTGAAGAAATGAGATGCTATGATTACTCTTGAGAAGTTTAAGGTTGTGATGTACTAAGTAGTGTGTGTGGGCTTCTATGTCATTACAAAATGAATGAAAAAGTGGTAAGATGGAGTATATATTAGTGTTTATATGAAGAACTGGAGTCTTGAGTCTTAAATACTTAGATAGCGTGTGTGATTAGCAAAGAAAATCAAAGGTAGTTCAAAAAAGGACTTGAGACTTGGAATGGAAAAGTAAGTTGTGGGTTTGAATTTAAAAGTCACTTATCAAGATACTTCAAACTACTTAAATTTTATCCATGCCATTAATGAAAAAGATTCTAGTTCAATTGTACCAAGAGAAATTTTTGGGAGACTAAATGCAAATCCATAAAGTTAAGAAAAATTCTGCCAAAGGTTTAATTTGAAACTCATAACGTTTATATGTATTAGTTGAAAGAAATGGTATGAGTCTATGGCTATGAAACTCCACTTTAGTATGAGGGACTTTTCTCCAAAACAAAGGATTAAGCAACGAACATCCAACCATTGAAAGACTGCTTGGTAAGCTTTGTCTTAGATTTACAAGTGTATTGGAGGAATCAACCTTTTGTTTGGAAACGATTATTAGCAATAAGTTGTTAAGAAACTTTTGACATGAAATTTTGAGGCATTATTAGTGAAGGGATGAGATTTTGGTCCTATTATCAAAGTTTTTGAGGATTTGATTTTTGGGATCAAAATTAGTACAGAGAACCAATAAAGCCATCATTGCGGTTGAAAGGGAAAAATTAAGTCAGCTTGGAGTAAATTGAAAATTTGTGCTAGTGTTAAATAAAGTTAGTTAGGTCTTTCAAGGTTACCATAAGTAAAGGAGGTAGTTTCAGCAAAGAACTTGAGTTGAGAACTACTCTCATTTCTTTTTTTAGGATTTGGATCGAATAGCCCCAACAGGGTTGAAGTAGTCCAAGCCACAGATACGAGAGTTACTGGACAAAGGTTTAATACGCCCTAGTGTTTCGTCATGAGGGGCACTAGCTATATTCGTTAAGAAGAAAGATGGTACTATGCAATTATGTATCAATGTCAAGAGTTGAACAAGGTGACAATAAAGAATAGGTACCCTCTCTTTTGCATTAACAACCCTTTTTACCAACTCTAAAGGGCAAAGATTTTCTCAAAGATAGATTCACAAGTCAAGACGACGAATATCCCATAAACTACTGTAGGATCAGGTGCGGTCATTGTGAGTTTACAGTGATGTCTTGTGGACTCGTGATGTTTTGCAACTTTCATGGACCTCATGTGAATTTTTTCCTAGACTAAGAACAACATGAGGACTACTGGAAGTAACTTTTGACAGCCTTGAGAAGTAAAGAGCTATCTGTCAAGTTTTCTAAATACGAGTCATTGCTAGACAAAGTGGCTCTTCTCTGGCACATAGCTATTAAGGAGGGTTTTGCAAGGGACCCTTTCGAAGTAAAATTAGCTCGTAGTTGGCCTAGACTTAGTATGGTTAGAGATTTGTAGTTCCTTGATCTTACAAGCTATTATTAGAGGTTTATTTAGAATATTTTTAGCTTAGCATCACCTTT
The DNA here is from genome assembly GCA_033996785.1 of Trichosanthes truncata. Lineage (NCBI taxonomy): Eukaryota > Viridiplantae > Streptophyta > Magnoliopsida > Cucurbitales > Cucurbitaceae > Trichosanthes > Trichosanthes truncata. The sequence continues at coordinate 35,107,152 of JAWPNB010000009.1, read as the reverse complement.
GACTCAGTTGAGTCATAAGAACATAACTTTCACTTAGAATGAAGACTTGCAAGAAGAGCTTTCAAGCGTTAAAAGAACAATTGACTTCAACCCCAATGTGAACTCTTCTTGATGGTATAAAAGGTTTAATAGTCTACAGTGATGCTTCAAGAGAATTATTAGGTTGTGTACTGATGCAACATTGAAAAGTTATTGTTTATGCCTGGTGTCAATTAAAGGGACATAGGCTTAATTTTCTCACTCATGACTTGGAGCTAGCAACAAGTTATTGATGCTCATTTAAAGGACCCAAAGTTAGTTAAATACATGAGTAAGGTAAAACGAAAAGATTTTATCGCCTTTAGTGATCCAACTTTGTTGTACAAAGGGAGACTATGTGTGCCAAGAGATAGACTTTAAGAAGAAAATTGTTAGAGGAGGCACACAAAACATTTTTTTCAAATGCATCGTGGTAGTACCAAGATGTACAAAGAGCTCAAAAAGTATTATTGGTGGCATAAACTGAAGAGAGAGAGATTACTAAGTTTGTCAATAAGCCCTTTTCATCCCAACAAGTAAAGGCTAGAAGACAAAGGTCTGTTGGTTTACTGTAACTTTTAAGCATTCTTGTTGGTTTATAAGATTATAGCTAAGTATCATGATTTTTTTGATACGCGGAACTTTCGAGGACGAAAGTTCTTAAGTTTGGGAGATTGTAATGCCTCACGTTTTCATATTAAACTAATCTCAATATTTTAGAAATTAAATTGAATTTGATTGAACTAATTGAAATTGTTGCTTAAAATCTAATTGGAGTAGATTAGATTTAGAATTTGATTTGAGTGAAATGAATTAAGATAATTAAAATTTCAAACTTTTGGATGAGAGATTTTTTGTTAAAGTCTCAAATTCATAATCTTGAAATTTTAATGATTCTATGGATTTTTTATTTCATGTTGGAAAAGCCCAAATTTTTACCTCCACAATATTTCTATACGTGAAACGAAGTGAATCTATATTTGAAACTAAGTGCAGTTTTAGTTAGAGTTTTAAAATTAGGAAGGGAAAAGAGGAGAAAAGAAAATGGAAAAATAGAACTAAATGAAAAAAAAAAAAAATTAAAAATAATCCTTTTCTCTTATATGTGCACGCAATCCTAGGCTATTCGCCATCTTCTTCCTCTGTGTTCTTTTCCTTCATGATAAGCAGCAGCCACCTCCATTTAGACATGATTTTGACATAATTTTTTAAATCTGAAAATTTCAAATCATACTTGTTAATTTCAAATCATACATAATTTTTTAAAATTAGAAATCTTGTTACTAATTTTGTTAATTGGAAACCTTGTTAAATCAGACCTATTTAGACATAATTATTTTAGATCAACACAATTTCAAATCATGCTTGACTTCAAATTCTAAAATTTGAATAAATTAAAGTGTGTCCCGATTGAAAATCCTTTCAAATCTAAGGTTCCATACCTGGTACATAGGATTTAAACACTTATTCAAAAACGGTAGTTGGACTTAATTTAAAAGTAAAATAAAACATTGGAATATATCATACAATTACTTCGTTATAATTAATTAAGTTAGATAAAACTAGTTTTAATTATTCTTCTCACAACTCTCTAAGTATTTTTTTTGCAAGTTTAATAACTACTAATTTTAATTTTGTAAAATGAAATCTATAAATTAGATCATGTTAATAGAAAAAATATATTATTAATGAAATGAAATCTTTAACTTTTATATTGTAATACAAATCAATATACTTTTATATTGAAAAATTTAAACATATTATGACATTAAAAACTTTTAACATTATAATGCAATTTTATTTTGATATTTATGTACTGCCACGAGGATGGTTAAATTACCCTACAACTTGTAGAAGGGAGGAAAAGTAAGGTGGAATTATTCAAATTCTTAGCAAAGGATTCTTTTAGTCAATCTGACTTTAAAGCAATGGAGGAAATAAAAAGTGTTTGAATTATTGCCCTAGAGACTAACATTTATGTTTCTTGCATAAAAAGAGTATCCCTAGCATGCATCTAAAGATTCTTTGCTCCCCAAGACTTGTCCTTTCACCTAATGCCCCTTTCTTCTACTATAAAAAGAGTTCCCATCTCTCCTCCTTAAACCACCATCACAGTCCAAATTCATTTTTCCATCTAATTTCTTCCTCTACGCCATGGGAGGCAACAACCGGCAGAAAAAAGCTCACTCTTCCTTTTCAATTTTTAACCTTTTCAAATCCAAAAGGGCTAGAAAAGGGGATCACTGCAACAATGATGACTCTAGGGATGAGATACCAAGATCTGGCAAGGTGTGGCCGAGCGATGAGGACAAAGCTCATCGTTGGATTGCCGAACCTGGTATTGACAGAAAAGCCAAAGATTATATCGACAGGATATATCGAAACCGTGTTTTAGAATCCGAGCGCCAAACTGTCACTATTCATCCCAATGGAACGAAGCCCAATATGTGAATAATTTGTCTATTATCTATTTTTTTGTCTTTTTCATCATCAGTATTCTAATTTGTTCATGGTATATTAGTTCATTAAATAGTATATTTTATTAACTTAGGATTTATTGATATTCAAAGTTTAGTTTGTACTTTCCCAACTAGAAAGCCTGCAACTTTTGCATTTGGTTGTAAATTAAACCTAATTACCCAACGACTAAAGAATCTGCAATACATTGAAGTACATATCTTGTACAAACGTTGGAACTCGATGTAATGACCCGATTTTTAATATCGAGATTGTCTGAAGACATTATTAAATGCATGATTATAGTATTTAATTATAAGTATAAAATATAAAGTTAAAAGAATAAAATACAATTTTAATTCCTGAGTTTGCGTTGCTAAGATTAAAAAATCTATTGCAAAGTCTCTCACATTTAGGAAGTGATTTTAAAAGGTCTCCAGTAATTGGCCAACAAAAAATGATTTAGCAACTAACTTGGACTAGGTTTGTTGACATAATTTTTTAATTTGTCGAAAAATTATTATTGTAATTTTTTTTTTAGCTTATGGGGCATTTCTTTCTGTTTCTTTCCTACCATTTTCTCCTTCATTTTCTCTCTTTTTTCTCCTCCAATGAAGAGATGGTGGACCATGTCATCCACGTGGAAGATCAAGTGGCAGATGGCGATGGGTTCAAAGAGAGGGTTGGCATCATTGCGAAGGTAGACGTGATGTGTGATTTTTAGTGCATGCAAGACCACAAGTGTATGGTGTCAAGTTTTAGTATAGTGAATTGAGTGTCAAGTGTCATCTTCATGATTGGGTTCCAATTGAATTGATTACCGTGGCCACTGTCACTTAAATTTATCAAAAGAACCTAAAAGAAAGAATGAATTAATCCTAAAACTACCTAAACTAACTATGTGGAGACAATTAGATGGCATCTTAAGATAAATATTTAATCAATTTGACTACAGTTTATATAACTCAATTTAATCATGCAAAAAATTATAATCCAAAAAAATAAATGTTATTACTTGACTTTTCCAAGTTCAAGTAACTCTTTTACCCTATTAGAAAACTAACATGTTTGTCTAGATTTTCAATAAAAAGCAAGACATTCATAAATCTTTTTTTAAAAACTTCTACAAGAACTAATCTTCACTTCCATGCAAGAGTTTACGAGTAGTCATGCATTTTGGTCTACATATAAATTTCACTTTTTCAAGCCAAAACTTAAATCAGACAAAACTAATCATTGTCCAAAGGAATAGAAAATTACGCATGAGAACACAATAATAAATTGTTGCAATATAAAAATAAGTCTTTGAATTAATCAATGATAAAAATCTAACTCAATACATCAAAATTTAAGACTAGAGTCTAATCACTCAATATCACAATAAAAACCTAATTCCTCTAAAAAAAAATCCATAAAAGAAAACTACAAAGGGCAAGGAAAAGAAAGAACTCTCTGATTCGTGCCACACTCGTTCTTGTTGTGATGTACCTCAATCCCAAGTCTTGAATGTCTTTCGTGCTCTCAAGAGTATTCTCTAGCTCCTAAAAACTGAGAAGAAATCGTGTACATGCTTTTTCTCTCTAATTGGCCTATTCAAAAAATGGCTAGAAAAAGATGTATTTATAAACAATGTGCCAAAACACAATCGTTTGTTCATGCGCGGTCTTCAAGCGTCGAGATGATACTGACGAAAATATGGACTTGCACGTTTCTTCATGGAGGGAGACTTGCAACTCGAAAATCTAAAGCGTCTTGACGCTCTCAGGGGTGTCGATATGCTATACTTGCAGGTTGAGAGGCTTAAAACGTTGCATGCATGGCATCTCAACTCTCTATAAGTGTTGAGATGTTGTCTCCTCGGGAATTCTTGCTGCAGCTCTTCTTTTCTTGACTTGAATGCTCCAAATTATGCCTCATAGTTGATTTCAAATAATTGATTTCACTTTAGTTGCTCGAATCCTATAAAATAGCCAAATAAATACGTGAAAGCACTGAAATACATCCCAAACTAGTAATAAAACTATAACGCTCGACATTTTCAAGAAGTTATAATTTTCACTTTTAGACCATCTAAAGGCTTGTGGAGTGATTTTTTAAAGTTTAATTTAAAAAGGAGAAGGGCGAAATGGGAAGAAGTTCTAAGTTTTTATTTCATTTTTTAAAAAGGAGGAAAATAACAAAAACCAACCCTAAGCCCCTTTTCTCTCTCTCTTTCCCTCCTTCTTCGTGAAACACAAAGACCAGCCCCCTCAACCTCCTTCGTTTTTTTTCCTCGCAATGAACCACACAAACGAGCATTCTCTAGCGTGGGCATGCCTGGTAGAAACTATCAACGATGACGATCGCCCTTATCTAGCGTCAGCACCAGTTTCACCTTCGTCTTCTCCTTCCTCTTGCGTCAGCACCATCCGACCAGTGGCAAGGGAGCTTCAATGTGGGTCTTTTTCTTTTTGGTGTTTCGACAACCTTCCCATGTTGTGCCACTGCCTCTAAACCGCACGCAACATCCACAATAGAAGTCATGGTCGTCGATGATCTGTACTTGCTGGGCTATTTTGAGCACGTTTTGGGTTCGTTTGGGGCGATTCCTATGAGGGTGTGTCAGATCCGACAAAGGGAGTGTTCTTGTTTACTAGGCTTCAAATTCGGTAAATTCTTGGGTCAAAGAGAGATGAGGTTCTTTTTTCAGATTGTTTAGGATGTTCTTTGTGATTTAAGAGTTAACCTATGAACTTCTAGGTCCCGTATAATTTTACCCACGAATTTTGGGTCTCAACCTGTCGAAGCTAAAACTAGCAAGCTTTCGATTCATTTCGAAATGGGTAACGCTCCTTTTATCGTGGGTAAGTGTTTCGAAAATGATTCGAAGTAGTTTATGGGTTGTAAAACTTAATTAAATGACTATTTTAATGCTTTAAAACTTACCCATAGTGTGTTGGACTTTGTTCAAAGTTACCCATTGCTTTTGGAGGCTAGATCGTCGAAAGTCAAGTCAATTCGGCATCGACCCAACAAGCTTTTGATTTCGTTTCAGTAAGGAATTGTGGGTAAAGTTCTTTCTAAACCAATCAAACTCTTGTTTGGATGCTAGAGATTAAATGCTAATTTTTGGACCTTATTGTGCTTAGTTTTGGTTCTATTCGGAGTCTAAGGAGTATGTTTATACTTTGGACAAATTATGTTTCAAAAGCGACAATTGGGTTTGTATAAAGTGAGAAATCTTTTCCAAGTACATTGTGGTAAGTTTAAGTCATTTAAGTTAATGTTCAAGGTTTCCTTTGAAACTAAAAGTTCAAGAGTTATGATTTTTGCTACTTTGATTCTTTGAAATTACTTTAGGTGCAAAGGAGTTTCTAGACGGAAGAGTTTTAATTTTACTTATAATCATTGTTTAAGGTAAGTATCCTAGTTGGATAACTCCCTAATGCTTTGGTCATGGAGTTCATAGATTTTATAATGCATGTATGATTGCGTGATTAGGAGTATGGTTCTTTTAAGTTTGTGCTTGAACGTGATGCCATTGGATGATATGCATAGTAAGTTTTTCGAGTAGGAGGCTTATTTTCTTTTATGTTTTAGTATGGTATGGCGGTTAAAAGGGGTAATGATGACTAGTTGTGATTGAGTGTGAAATATCCTTGAACCTTGTTATGGTATTTAGAGGGGTCGCAACCACGTGCTGCTGTAAATAATCAAATTGGAAGAACTTGTTGAGCCCTGTAATGCATGAATGACTAGGATTGTGGTTTTTCTATAGGTGTGAATGTGTAGATGCTTGACTTCAACTGAATGGTTGGGTTGGTTAAGATGTTTGGTTAGCTGCGGAACCCTAAATTATTGAGCTATTGGACTAGATAGTTAAGTAATGCTTGTTTGGGATGATTGGATGTTGTGCGAGTACAGTATGCCTGAAACGCTAGGTTGGTTGACTACGTATAGAAAGCTCAAATTGTTAGGATGGCTAGCTGACAATCTAGAACACCTGACAATCTAGAACACCTTAAGGGCATACGAAGTTCGAGATCCTTGTTTATGGTTTTTGTGTTTATAATAGTTTGGGACGACTTGTGACACTTAACACGCTTTAGCTGGGCTAGGATTAAATGGGAGAATAGTGACCATTATGGTTCCAGCGGGTTTATGGGATTAGCATTGGAAGGAGTTGTGTAGGGCTTTATGCCTCTCCTAACTTCCTAGAAGAATGAGAAGTTGGTTGCTTTCGTGCTGGCCTAAAAGGTAGATGGTGAATTGGACTAACCTGTTAAGGTCGTGTATGAGAATAATTTATATGGAGCATGCTTAGTTTGGCTATATGTGGAGCATGTTCGCTCGAGTGGTTATGTAGCATGTTTGCTTGAATGCGTATAGGCATTGGTGGTGAATGAATTGCTTTGAACTTATATTTGAGCCATGTCTACCTAAGCATGGGTGGTGTTGAGTTCGTGCTAACGGCTATGCATAAGATCCATGGGTCGAGGTGAGAGTGAGATTTATGATCTCTTGGGTGGTATATCCCTTGACCATCTAAGTGCGTTATGGCTAAGCAAAAGTCTGTTAGGCTATCGTTACTTACCCCTCCCCTGGAGAGCGTGCTTCGTAGGAAATTGTGAGATGTGTTCCGCATGAAGGTTGCTTTCCTTCATAATGTGTGCTAGCTTAGGAGGCGATTCCCCCACTGTATGGGATTATGAACCTCGAGCCAGGTTGTAGGTGTGGTTCTGACATGATGAGTGATTTTGGCATGGTGAGTTATGATAAAAGAGCTTGTCGAAGGCTTTATCAGATAAATTTATAAACTGGACCTCTAAAGTTTTGTAGTAGTAGTGACCAGGGTTGATCACGGGGATTGGAGTTCTTATATTTATTAAGAACCATAGTTAATTATGCCCAATTTTATTTAGAGAAACAAAACTTGGGATTCAAAGAAAAATAAAATCTAAACTAATATTTACATGGTTTGGAGTCCAATTTTTTTAGACAAATGAATGGTTTGATAGAGTTTGCTTATAACAATAGTTATCAAGCAACGATCGACATGGCACCCTTCGAGGCTCTTTATGGGAAGACATGTCGGTCTCCATTGTTGGGGGGAGATTGGTGAGCGCAAGTTGTTGGGACCCAAGCTGTTTCAAGTCACGAACGAGGCAGTTCAGAAGATCATGGATAGAATGCTTACAGCAAAGAGTAGACATAAGAGTTATGCCGACACGAGGTGAAGAGACTTGGAATTTGCAGTCGATGACCACGTGTTCCTAAGGGTGTCACCAATGAAAGGAGTATTGAGATTTGGTAAGAAGGGGAAGTTGAGTCCTAGGTTTATCAGGCCATTTGAAATTTTGGAGCGGATTGGCCCTATGGCGTATAGTTTGGCATTGCCACCTGCTCTATCCTCAGTTCATGAGTCTTTCATGTGTCGATGCTATGGAAGTATTTTCCAGATCCGTCGCACGTAGTGGATTATGAGCCCTTGGGTGTGAATGAAAACTTGTGTTATGAAGAGAAGTTAGTCCTAGCCAAGGACCAGAAGAATCTTCGCAACTGGAAAATTGATCTGGTCAAAGTGCTTTGGCAGAACCACCAAGTTGAGGAAGCGACGTGGGAGCCTGAAGATGACATGCGTGCTTTGTATCATTAGCTTTTTCTAGGATAGGAACTTTCGAGGATGAAACTTCTTAAGAATGGAATGTTGTAGCACACGACATTTTATTTTATTTTGTACTAATTGAAATTAGTGGTTGTATGGTTTGGTGATATGTTAAGTTTGGAGTTGGTTAAGTTGATTGTTATTTTGGTTTTAATTTTTTTTTTGTTAAGTGAAAAATGGGAATAGGTGGTGATGGTTGTAGTTTGAAAAGAAGTGTGAAAAAAAAGGAGAGATTATAGGCTCTCTCTCCCTTGATTGGGAAAAGTAAAATCACCCTTGATTCTCTCTCCCTCTCTCTCGATTTTTCCTCTTTTTTGGGATATATTTTCCCTTTTTATTATTATTTTTATTCCCCAAAATCAAGCTCCCATCTCTCTCTCTCTCTCTCTCTCCCCCCCCCCATTTCGCAAACCGCAACTCTCACCCCCTTCGGGTTTTTCTTCTTCGCGCAGCAACCGGGGGTCTTTGCTGGTCCTCGCCGAACACCACCGTTCTGCTAGCAGCACTGTGCATCGCTGGCGATAGGTCGTGCCGCTGCATGCCCAGCCCCTCCCCTGTCTTTTCTTCCTTCTCGCAGCAAGGATGAGCCTTGACGGCATTACGTCGCACGTGCCAGAAGTTGCCGAGCAGCTGCCTCCGCAAAGCCCACTCCGATAAGACCCACTCTGCCACCACTTGGCGTCTGCTAGCAAGCCTCACTCCCGCCCTCTCCGCTTTCCTAGCTGCCCTCAAGAGCTTGGATCCGCGACCCCAGCTCGCTGGATCACACCACCGCAGAGCTTGCCAGCATTCTGTTCGCACCGCCGTCGCTCTCCCTTTCTGCTTTGGTTTCATAAAAAGCAAAGGGCTATTTTTGGTTCATGTTTAGGACTTTTGCAGCAACGTTTTCTATGTGTTTCAACACTATATAGCCTCGTGTCGATTGGGTAAGTTTCCACTGCTATGTAACATATTATTATCGAGGTTATGGGACTGTTTTATTGATTGGAAGGCATGGACTTTTTAAACCGAGTTACTTGGATTCAAGTCTAGGAATTTCATCGAGATTGGAGGCCATTTAAGGCATTCTTGAGGCGTTCTTGAGCTACTATACAACACCAATGGGATAAGATTAAATTAATTTTTGGTAAGTTATTAATGCAGTAAGACCTTGCATAAATTGGATTTAATTTTGGATGCATGAATGGGGCTTTTCTGTGGGATCTGAGTGGTTGTTTTTACGAGTTAAATTGACTCCAATTGCTGGAATTAAATTGAAGGTTAATAGGAGGCCAAGTTTGGAATTGGATGATTTGTCACAGATTTCAAGGAGATGTGTTATTGACCATAAATTGGAAAGGTGAGATTTTCACCACCTTTTAAATCAAACCCTAGAAGTTAAGTATGGAGTCCTTGGTTAAATTTATTTAAAATTTAATTAGTCTGATTTTTGGGTTGTTGCATTATTGTCAGGGGTGCTTATATTTTTCAGCAAGTGGTTTTTGGGCTTGAGCTGTTATAATTTTTTTTCTTCCTTGAGGAAAGTAGCTTTTGAATTATGCCCCTTTTGGGATATTATTTTAATTGTGTAAGCTTTGAGTAGGGATCTAAAGTGGGTCGTTACAGTTGCGTATCAGAGCCCTAGGTTATAGGTTCTGTAGACTCGCTTACATCGTAAGCACTTGTTCTCCATAGCCAAGTGCAAGAAGAATACATGTCAAGTTTGTTGAATACCAAGGGTGAAAAGTAGCATAAGGTGAAAGTTAGCAGCCAGTACTAAGATGTTGTTTTTGTTTTGCTAATGCCTTGGGTTGCGCTGGTGGTAATATTTGTAGTTGGTCTTTGAGGGTAGCTTAACGCTGGGTTGTTTTTGTTGTTAGATATGGAGCGAGGAAGAGCTACCACCATTAGGGGAAGAGGTGGTCGTAGGGGCCGAGGTCGAATGGCCCAAATGTAGGAGAATCCCATCCCGGACCCCCTATTGGGGAGCAGTCGGTGGAGCAAAACGAGCATCTTCAGGAGCCCCAAAGTGTGGAACCACCAGTAGGGAAAGTTCTAGAGAAGGCAGCACCCCCAACACAGGCTGCCACCATAATGCTGACCACGGAATCATTGCATGCCATTATTCAGTCGGCACTGGCTAGCCAGGCAGCACTTTTACGTCGAATCGGGATTCTGCGACTGAGGAAGCAAGGTATTTGAAGGACTTTAAAAAATATGACCCATGTCAGTTCGATGGGCAGGGTGTGGATCCAACAGCTATTGAAGCATGGTTGACTTCTATGGAGTCAATCTTTAGAAGCATGAAATGTCCTGATGAGCATAAGGTGTAGTGTGCTGAGTTTGCACTCAGAGGACATGCCCTTCTTTGGTGGCAGTCTACTGAGAGATCATTCGATACCACAGATGAGCCAATCACGTAGGTACCGTTTAAACAAGCTTTCTTTGATAAGTACTACCCAACCATCCTCAAATATAGAAAGCAGTTGAAGTTTATGAAGTTGAAACATGGGGACCACCATATGATGGATGAGTACGTGCGGGAGTTTACTAAGCTCTCCCTCTTCACCCCAAACTTAGTGGACATAGAAGCGAAGGAGACAAAGAGGTTTATCATGGGCCTGAGTGATGACATATATGGCTTAGTGGCAACGCACAACTCGACCACTTATTCAACAGCCCTACGGACCTCCACTTTGATAGACTCACATTCCCGCCGGTCAGGAGTAGCCAGTTGACAAGGCTCTAGTTTGGGACAGAAGCGGAGGTTTGATTAGGCTTTCTGTAAGTTGAATCGAAACTCGAGCCAGAACCAGCATGCAAGGTAGGTAGTTGTTCAGGGTATCCTGTGCGCGAGTTGTGGTAAGCGTCATGATGGGGCCTGTTTTGCGGCCACCAAGACATGTTTTAACTGTGGGAAGGTAGGGCATCTCACCTCAGTCTGTCGTGAAACAAGAAGGTCTGAGTCGAAAGTCTATTATAACTGTGGCAAGATGGGCCATGTAGAGGCCAATTGCTCCTACAACAGAAGTCCTGGTGCGCAGTGAGGCCAACATAAGGGTAAGACGTATGCTTCCACCAACAAGTCAGTAGAGGGCTCAGGGGTAGTGGCGACAGGTACTTTGCCTATTCTTGGCCATTATGCCTTTGTATTATTTGATTCTTATTGTACCCACTCATTTTTTTCTACTGCTTTTGTAAGTCAAGCTCAGCTAAAATTAGAGCCTCTAGGGTATAGCCTGTTAGTCTCAACCTCAGTTGGGGTGAAGTTGTTGACGCAAGAAAAAATTAAGGCATGTCAGGTTCTAGTGTCAAATCGTTTGTTGGATGTGGCACTGATAGTCCTGTAGATGAGTGACTTCGATGTGATTTTGGATATGGATTGGTTAGTTGAGAATCATTCTAACATTGATTGCCACTCTAAAGAGGTTATTTTCAAACCCCCGACGAAACCTAGTTTCAGGTTTAAAGGCTCTAGGCCTAAGGTGGTTCCTAAAGTCGTCTCGGTGCTGAAGGAAAAAATATAGGTTAGCCAAGGAGCATGGGCTCTTCTAACCAGCGTGACAGACACAAGAAGTGTGGAAGTGGAGGTGACCTCTGTATCGATAGTGAGAGGTTTTGTAGACGTATTTCCTAAGGATTTGCATGGACTGCCTCTGGTTCGAGAAGTGGATTTCAGCATTGAGCTCGAACCAGAAACAACTAATTTATCAAAAGCTCCGTATAGAATGGCTCCAATAGAGTTAAAGGAGCTTAAGTTGCAAATACAAGAGCTACTGGACAAGGGCTTTATTCGTCCTAGTGTTTCGCCTTGGGGCATGCCAGTCCTTTTTGTGAAAAAGAAAGATGGTTCGATGAGCCTGTCCATAGACTATCGGGAGCTCAACAAGGTAACTGTGAAGAACAAGTACCCACTATCTCGAATCGATGACCTGTTCGATCAGTTGTAAGGAGCTTCAGTGTTCTCAAAGAATGATTTGAGGTCTGGGTACCATCAGTTGACTATTCAGGAGGAGGACATTCCCAAGACAGCGTTTAGGTCCAGGTATAGGCACTTCGAGTTCATTGTTATGTCTTTTGGTTTGACTAATGCACCTGCCATGTTTATGGACCTGATGAACAGAGTATTTAAGGAGTTCTTTGACATCTTTGTGATAGTTTTCATTGATGACATTTTAGTCTACTCCAAGTTAGATGAGGAGCATGAAACCCACATGAGAAAAGTACTGTCGACTTTGAGGGCAAACAAGTTGTACGCCAAGTTCTCCAAGTGTGAGTTTTGCCTTGAGCATGTGTCCTTCCTAGGGCATGTGGTGTAGAGGGACGGAATTTTTGTGGATCCAGTGAAAGTCGAGGAAATTACTACCTGGTCTCGTCCAACTTCGGTTATGGAGGTGCCGAGTTTCTTGGGCTTAGTAGGATACTACAGACATTTTGTCCAAGACTTCTCCAAGATAGCCTCACCGCTGACGCAGTTGACCTGAAATGGGAGTGCTTTTTCTGGAACAGTGCCTGTGAGACGATCTTCTAGGAGCTCAAGCGAAGGTTAGTTTCAGCCTCTATCTTGACCATACCTGAGGGGACAGGAAATTTTGTGGTGTACAGTGACGCGTCTAAGAAAGGCATGGGTTATGTACTAAAGCAGCAAGGGAAGGTGATTGCTTATGCTTCCCGATAGCTAAAGGATTATGAGCGCAATTATCCAACTCATGACTTGGAGTTAGCGGCAGTGGTCTTTGCTTTAAAACTTTGGAGACACTACTTATATGGAGAGAAGATCCAGATTTTCACGGACCACAAGAGCCTCAAGTACTTCTTCAGTCATAAGGAGTTAAATATGAGACAGCGTAGGTGGTTGGAGTTGGTGAAAGACTACGACGTGGAAATTTTATATCATCCGGGTAAGGCGAATGTAGTTGCAGATGCCCTGAATAGGAAGACAGTTCATACTTCGGCGGTGATTACTATCCAGGCTCACTTGCGAACTGACATAGAGCGCGCAGGAATAACAATGTTGATGGGAGAAGTTACTGCACAGTTGGCTTAGTTGATCGTTTAGCCGACCTTGAGGCAACGTATTATAGATTCCCACCAAGGGGATCCCAATCTTGTTGATGCCTTGGGCCAAGTGGAGTCAGGGAAAGAGAGCGAGTTCTCGATGGCTGGGGATGGAGACATTTTATTTAGAGGGAGTTTGTGTGTGCTCGAGATTGGGGAGCGCAGGAGTGAGATTTTGTCGGAGGTCCATAACTCTTCTTTTTCGATACATTCAGACAGTACCAAGATGTATCAGGACTTGAAACAGTTATTTTGGTGAATCAGTATGAAAAGAGATGTTGTAGACTTCGTTAGTAGATGCTTGGTTTGCCAGCATATAAAGGGCCCGAGGTAGAGGCCAACAGGACTGTTGCAGCTTTAAGCGTGCCGCAGTTGAAATGGGAAGAGGTGTCTATGGACTTTATCACAGGGTTGCCTAGGACAGTTAGGAACTTCACAGTGATCTGGGTGATCATTGGGAGGTTGACCAAGTCAACTCATTTTCTTTCAGGGAAGCCTACGTACACGGTGGAGAAGTTGGCACAGTTGTATATGGAGGAAGTGGTCATACTTCACGGGGTTCTAGTGAAGATTGTGTCAGATAGGGACCCTCAGTTCACATCGAACTTTTGGTTGAGCTTTTAGAGATCCTTAGGCTCGAAGTGTAATTTTAGCACAGCTTTTCATCATAAGATTGATGGGCAAACAGAGAGGTGGAATCGGACGTTCGAGGATATGTTGCGGGCTTGTGTGTTGGATTTTGCTGGTAGTTGGGATACACATCTGCACTTGATGGAGTTTGCTTATAACAATAGTTATCAAGCAACGATCGGCATGGCACCCTTCGAGGCTCTTTATGGGAAGGGATGCAGGTCCCCAGTGTGTTGGGAGGAGGTTGGTGAATGCAAGTTGTTGGGACCCGAGCTGGTTCAGGTCACGAACGAGGCAGTTCAGAAGATTAGGGCTAGAATGCTTACTACACAAGGGTAGACAAAAGAGTTATTTCGACACGAGGCGAAGAGACTTGGAATTTGCAGTCGGTGACAACGTGTTCCTAAGGGTGGCAGCTATGAAAGGAGTATTGAGATTTGGTAAGAAGGGGAAGTTGAGTCCCAGGTTTATCGGGCCATTTGAGATTTTGGACCGGATTGGCCCTGTGGGGTATTGTTTGGCGTTGCCACCTGCTTTCTCCACAGTTCACGACGTCTTCCATGTGTCGATGCTACAGAAGTATGTGCCAGATTCGTTGCACGTAGTGGATTACGAGCCGGTGCATGTTCTAGCCAGGGACCAGAAGAATCTTCACAACAGGAAAATTTATTTGGTCAAAGTGCTTTGGCGGAACCACCAAGTTGAGGAAGCGACATGGGAGCGTGAAGATGACATGCGTGCTTTGTATCCTGAACTTTTTCTAGGCTAGGAACTTTCGAGGACGAAAGTTCTTAAGGAGGGAATGTTGTAGCACCCGACATTTTATTTTATTTTATCTTATTTTGTACTAATTGGAATTAGTGGTTGCATGGTTTGGTGATATGTTAAGTTTGCAGTTGGTTTGAAGTTGATTCTTATTTTGGTTTGATTTTTTTTGTGAAAAAAAAGGGAGAACTTGTAGGTGAAGACATAATTGGGAAAAGTCAAATCACCCTTGATTCTCTCCACCTCTCTCTTGATTTTCCCTCCTTTTTGGGATATCTTTTCCCTTTTTATTATTATTTTTATTCCCCAAAATCAAACCCCCATCTCTCTCTCTCTCTCCCCGTTTTGCAGACCACAGCCCTCACTCCCTTCGGGTTCTTCTTCTCCGCACAGCAACCGAGGGTCTTCGTTGGTCCCCATCGAATGCCATCGTTTTGCCGGCAGCACTGTGCATTGCCTGTGACAGGTCGCGCCGCTGCATGCCCAGCTCCTCCCCGATAGTTTCTTCCTTCATGCAGCAAGGACGAGCCTTGCTAACGTTCCGCTACATACCCCAGAAGCTGCCGAGCGGCTACCTCCGCGAAGCCCACTCCGCTGCCACCTCGCGTCCGCTAGCAAGCCTCGTCGTCGCCCTGTCCGCTTGCATATGCCGCCTACCGGAGCTTGGATTCATGACCCCAGCTCGCTGGATCACACCGTCGCAGAGCTCGCCGGCATTTTGTCGGCACTGCCGCCGCTCTTCTTTTCCGCTTCGGTTGCATAAATAGTAAAGGGCTATTTTCGGTTTGTGTTTAGGCCTTTTGCAACAACATTTTCTATGGATTTCGACACTGTATAGCCTCGTGTCAATTGGGTAAATTTCCACCGCTATGTAAGATATTATTGTCGAGGTTATGGGACTATTTTATTGATCGGAAGCCATGAATTTTTTAAACTGTGTTAATTGGATTAAAGTCTAGGAATTTCATCGCGATTGGAGGCCATTTGGGGCGTTCTTGAGCTACTGTACAACACCAACGGGGTAAGATTAAATTAATTTTTGGTAAGTTATTAATGTAGTAAGACCTTGCATAAATTGGATTTAATTTTGGATGCCTAAATGGGGTTTTCCTGTGGGATATGAGTGGCTATTTTTACGAGTTAAATTTACTCCAATTGTTGGAATTAAATTGAAGGTTAATAGGAGGCCAAGTTTGGAATTGGAGAATTTGTCATAGATTTCAAGGAGCTGTGTTATTGACCAGAAATTGGAAAAGTGAGATTTTCACCACCTTTTAAATCAAACCCCAAAAGTGAAGTATGAAGTCCTTAGTTAAATTTATTTAAAATTTAATTAGTCTGATTTTTGGGCTATTGCATTATTGTCAGGGGTGCTTATATTTTTCAGCAAGTGATTTTTGGGCTTGAGCTATTATAATTTGTTTCTGACTTGAGGTAAGTAGGTTTTGGATTAAGCCCCTTTTGGGATATTATTTTAATTGTGGACCAAGTTGAAAATGAATGTAAATTTACGTAGCATGCTTGGAATTTTTGTTATGGAGGATGTATTAGTGGCACTACAACAAATTACAGATATAATAGCTTTTAATAATGGCATTCCTACGAAGTGCTATTAAAAATAACGAGAAGGCGCTTTTTAAAAAAAATAATAATTAAGGAAAACGATTGGGCGGGCTTAAATTTTTAGGTTCCCGCCCCTCTATTGTTTTCGCAAAGAAAAAGCCCTAACACTTTCCTATTTCTCTCTCAGTCGTGCGTCTCCCACCTCCAATGTCTTCCACTCTTCTTTCACTCTCCCCCCTTCAACGTCTTCTGCTTTCAGTTTCATGATCTAAACCACGGTCCAATATTTCCCACTCTGCGACCTCCAATTTTATGTTTCCAACGAACTAATTCCCCCCCTCTCTCTCTGTTTTTCACAGTTTCAATGGCAGCAAAGACCGTCACTCGCACCAGTGTTCGAATCGTGGTCGCTGGCGATCGAGGAACCGAAAAATCCAGCTTGATTGCTACTGCCTCCTCCGAATCATTCCCTAACAACATTCCCTCTGTGCTTCCTTCGTATCATCTTGTGCCCTATCCAACTGTCAAGGAAGAAGGCTATGGGGAGAAATTATTCCTCCTATCAACCATCCAAGGGGTGTTCAATCTTCCTAATAATAAGGTGAAATTTATCTATTTTCTTGCTTTTTTTCTTTTTTGGGAGAAATCTCTTATCTAATGAGTATTTAGGGATTTTTGTCTTTTCAAAATTTCTTTTAATAGTTTAAAAATGGTAAAATTTCATCTCTTTTAATTTGTTTGAGGGACGTATGATTAAGTGAAATCTGTCTCTCAAGGTTGATTTTGATTTCTTCCTCTCTAATGGTTTTTATCTTTCACTCATCAAAGTTCGTCTTATATCAACTAACAGTCCAAAGAGTTGTTCCATAGTAAGATATCTCTTCTTTCTAGATGATCTTTGTTTCTTCAATATCCCCTATTAGCTTGGTTTTATCTCGTTGTCTTCTTTTCAGTTGGCAGTGGAAAATGAATGGTAATTTTGTTTCGACATTTTCACATGGTGTACTCAGAACAGAGGTGATTTTGCTCCAGTATTGTTTAATTTTGCAAACAAATAACTATTTCTTTGTTGTAACTTTTTTTAGAAGAAGTTTCTACACGGAATAAAAAAAAAGGAATTAATTAAATGGAAACATTACTTGTTTTCAAATTACATATGTCTTGAACAATCTCCTATTAGCTCTAAAAATCTTTATTTTTTCTGCTAATTCTCTCTAGTGTGATTCCACTTAGATTAGGAATCTTTTGATATTGGAGGAACTCCAAATGGAAAAGAATCTCATTTTGGGCATGATTGAAAAAAAATCAAGAATTATTATGTTATTATTTTGAAGGAAATCACTTCTTGAGGAAGTTTTTGTAAGATTGCACCATAAGGCTCTTAGGAATTAAAGATTTTAGTCTCACAACTTTCAAGAGAATAGCTAAGTAATCTCTAATTCATGTAATCTAACTCATGGCTAGGTTTTACTGTGATTATGTCTTGTTTTCTATTTTTTGACTTTATTGTTAGGTTTTTTTAGCTTCATTTTTTTTGTTCAAATTTTATTTTAAGAGCCTACTCCTAAAACTGTTAAACTGAGAATGTTAGTGGTATTTTACTTAGATTCATTTGTATTTTTGTTTTAACGTGTCTTCTTTCAAGGTATAATGGTTTATGAAAATTCAATTAATGACTTTGTAAGTACTATTTTTGCAACACTTTGTTTTTAGTTTTGAGGTATTAAACATCATATTGAGCTATGGGCATGGGCATTGCAAATAAGAATGTGAATGGTTATGCACCTATTAGTTTACACATCAAAGAATTAATTTTTTAGAACTCCCAGTGCCCACATTTCATTACCTTGGTTTGTTGTTCTAAGATTGAAACTTTTGTAAAAAAATGTATTTGGTAAAATATTGTGCTGTGTGTTGGTGGATTATATTTTAGTTGCAATGTCTTCTCTAAAATGAAAGAAATATGAAATTTGATGCCCGTTTGTTTTATGTTATAACATGCAATGCAAAAGCCAGCCTTAGAATCTTACCTTTTAAACTATCTTTTTCAGCATACTGATAAGCAATCCCTCATTAGGTATACTTGTAACTTGGACATGTTCGTGGGTTCACTTGTTATTGCTCCAAATGTAACTTTCAAGCCCACTTGTGGACCAACAACACTATTAGGTATACTTTAAACCATAACTTTTGGAAATTAATCACTTGATTTATAGTTATTGAGTAGTTATACTAGTTTTAAGTTGAAAACGTAATTACATAAAGATTTTCTGTTAAGTTAAAAATGTAATTAAGTTGTTATTGAGTAGTTACAACACTCTGATTTGTTGTTTAAATTGAAGCTTTTGGTGCTTATTTCAATAAACTAAATGAATGTCCTAAATTGAAAGATGAGTTGACAATGGAGATCTAGCACAAAAAAAAATAATTCAATTTGGATTCTTGGTTTAGGAGTAAATAACTTTATAATTTAAGTAGTTTCATTTGGTCCAAAACTAAAAACATCAAGAATTTTGAGTTGCTTCTTCACTTGACCATATGTAATCTTAGGCTTCATTTGGTCCTGAATTGAACTAAGACATTTATTTCATTTGATTAAATTATAGATGGAATATGTTTGAGAAAATTAGGGAAATACATTAAAACTTAGTAACACGGAGCTTAAACTTTTTGGTTGATCTTTGTTGTTTCCTTGATTGTTTTTCATTCCTTTTCTTCATTCAAAGTGTAATGTAGTTTACGTTCTGTTTCCTTTGTTTAGTTTTGTTATTATCAGTTGTATTTAGATTGTTATTCTTTTACCTTTGTCTAGTTGCATTTATAGTTGAATTTAGTTGCATAGGTGTAATAAGGAGTTATTATTGCTGTTGGACTGTTTATTTGTCTCAATGTTTGAGAGTTTAAATGACAATTGTAAGGAGTTGGAAGCAGTAGATAGACAATATGCCTTTGAACCTTTAAATATGATGTTCTTTATCGATTGTCTACTATCTAGAAATCCACACATAGCTCTGAACTGTTAGATATTGTTATGCTTATAGATTCATGCTCGTAGATATATATAAAATCTAGATATATGACTGAGTTCATATTGTTGAACGATTTCTTTTCATTTCCTTCTCTAGTCTGAGTTCATGAATATGCAGTAGTTGTGAAATAGACCCAAAGTTGAAATGGTCTAATTCTCTTTTTTTAACTTTTCTGTTTAACCTTACCAATTTTATTGTGTTCCATTTTTCTATTCCCATGTGTTAATGTATTGTTGTCTTCAATAATACGTGTGAACCTAATAATTGAAGTTCAAATATACGAGTCTGGTTTTATGTTAACTTTAAATCTTAAGGTCTATGAGAGGGAAGCATGCCTAAGTTTATACTAGTTTGGTTTTAAGTTGATTGCTTTCCAAGTTTTATCAACTATACTTAGTATTGAAATTGATCTTCATGCATTAATCTCTCTTCTTTTTCTATTGGCCTACAACATGAAAATTTTTGCCACGTAAACCATGCATTGGAAGTTTTAGATTTCTAAATTTCTCAGCTCATTGAAGGTCTTATTTGTATGGTTGCATTGAGAAACCAAGTTATGAAATTGTAAAGATAGTAGATTGATCTATTAGTTTGTTATTGTTCGTTGAAATCTATGTTGTTTATAATGTGTCCAATTTCATGAAAATTGCAGTTTCTAGATATTCAGCAATGAGGATATAACAATTGGTGCTTGGATGCTCGCTATGAATGTTAATCATGAGAATGATAAAGCATTATGAACTAGACTATTCGCCAATATCTATTGCAGTATGAGATATTCCCAAGTGTTCAGGTGAGTATTGCTCGTACTCCCAAGTGATCAGGTGGTATTGTTGTGTTCAAATATGGTTAAAACTTTTTCTTCAACTAATGTGACCAATGATATGCTAGTAGGGACAAATATTTCAACTAATGATGCAATAAGTAGTTCTTAGTCTTTCATCATTTGTTCGTCAATTAAATTTTTTATTTGAATGTTTATATTCATTTATTTCTTTTTTGATAATTTTTTGTAGGTTGATGAAAGAATTACTTCACAACAATGGATCGTCTTGGCTACAACACAACTAGCTTGAGTTATTTGAATTTCTGATAACATATTTTGTAATTAATGAATGATAGATTGATAAGGTTTACCTTTTGTATCATCTCCAAGTTGATGTTATTCATATTATATCCTATTTTTGTGAGGCAATTTAAATCTTGTATGAATGATTATCTAGATAAAGACATTTTGATTGTATTTATTTTTATGGTTTATATATTTATTATTAGACTTTTATTTTGTAACAGGGAATGAAATACGAACAATAGTATCATGAACATATTAGAAAATTTATAAAAGATCTAATAATAACATTCATCAAATGCTATAAAAAATTTATAATTGTTATAAATATAAGAAAAAACAGCCATTTAGAGGTTTTTATGGCTTTCATTTCAAGGTATAAATAAATATTTGTAATTGTAAATAAATGCTATCATTGATAAACAATAGCTTTTTATTTTTGCTATGGAAAGCTTTTATAGCTTTTATGAAATGTTATCATACATTTTACAAAGAGGAAATTATGCTATTTAAAAACTTTTATTATAGCTTTTATAAAATGCTATAAAAAGTCGCACTTTTTATAGCTTTTATAAAACGCTATAAAAGGTCTCGGACTTTTTATAGCATGGGCTGTCAGGACTTTGCGTAAAAGCTATAATAGGCCTCTAATAGCGTTTTTTCAAAGCTATCGTAGATCTTTTTTCTTGTAGTGTGGGTGGTTAGTTATGATTTGCATCTTGAGTTGATAGTTACCTGAGAATGTGGTAGGTGAATTTAGGGGCTTAAATTTGTGAGCTAAATGGTTTAGCATTTGTATAACCTTGACTGGCATTATGAGTGAAACTTCTGTGTTGTGCTTGAATCTTTTGTTAGCTCTGGTTGGTGTGCGTAGAAAGTTAATCCTTAGGCCCTAATTACCTTGACCTTCGTGTAGATGTGGTTATGATCGGTGCTAACACGCAAGTGCACGTGATCGAAGTAATAAAACTGGAGTATTCCAGAGTATCGTACCCAAGGGAACGGGTTTAATAAAATGAATTTTTATTTGGCACAAAGTTGTTGGAAATTTGCAATTTTAAAGTGACCAAGGATGAAAATAATTTGAGAGGTGTTTTAACTAAAAATGTATTTGAAAATTCAATGGAAATAAAGAGGGATTCAAGTATGCTAATGCCCCTTTGGAAAGAAAATGCAACAAGAAAGCAATTGCAATCGTAGCTAACTCAGGAACTAAGTAAACTGAATTCAACACCCATTCGACCTTCTTTGAAGTATCTTTAGGAGACTAAGTGATTAAACCTATATGTCTATGGCTAATCTAACTTAGATAGTTTTGCGCACAATTCTAGTGGTTTTGGAGTCTCGCCCTATGTCTAGGGTCGATGTTTCAGACTTATGTCTAAGCCCTTTCCTCCATTGCTTTTGCGACATCCGCTTCCCTTAACCCTTTCGGTATTAAGTTTTAGCTTGACAAGCAACACTAGATGGCCAGCTAGTTTTACCCAACAATTTACTCATCAAAAGCAAACTTGAGTCCAAGAGTTAGCTAGATTGTTTTTACTCTCGAGCTTTACATCTTCCCTCTAGGGCATTCACAAACTTGAATCCCAAAGGAAATTTAGCTCTTCATGATGGAATAAATTGGAATTGATAAATTAGAATGGTAAAAATTCATTAAAAGAACTCAAAGGGAGAAAATGCAATTGGATTGCAAATGCTATGCAAGTGACTATTTCAAGGAAACAACCCCAGGATTCAACTTGCCGAATTACCCACGGAAAATGAATTCACTTTGCTGATTGGAAAATTAATTTCGTAAAAGACTAAGACAGAAGTACAGTGCTGGACCCAAACTTAACCAGAAACAACAAGCTTGTAGCAACAATTTCTTCACGATTCAACATCAAAAGTAAAAATTACTGACTACTTAAATTGAGAAGCTGAAATTCCAATTCCTTTCAGAAGGTAAAATTGAAGAATTAAAAGATAACAGAGGCTGATTGTAGCCCAAAGTACAGTAATTCAAATGCAGAAAATTAAAGCTTCTTCGTAAAAACCCATCCTCTTCGGCTCAATCGAGCAAATGCGCTCTTAACCACTACCAACTTTCGTTGTTGTGGGATTGAGATGAAGAATTCTGGGAATTCAAGAGAAGAACAAGAAGGAAAATAAAACCCTCGGATGAACTACGGCTCTCGACAGAAACTAAACCCAAATTCCAAAAGAAGCGTTTCTCCCCGAAAATCGCCCACAATCGAATAAGTATTGCTTTCTACCAACATATACTCGTTGAGATAAGATTGAGGAAGAAATTTGGACTGAGATCTACAAGAAACTAAAACAAAACAGCAACGAAAAATGACAAATGAAAAATTGCAGTAAGTAATAAAAACCCAAAACATAAACTAAAATCTTCTCCAAATCCAGCTCCCTTCTTCGGATTTTCCTTCATCTTTTATAGGAGTTTTTGAGCTAGGGTTGAATCTTTGCAATCAATAATCAATTATGGCATATCAATCCCTGGAATCATGGCTAATCTGCTCCTAATCTCCCCGAGAATCACGTTTTTCCCTTGGTTTCCAAGTTTGCCGAAAATGCAATTGCAAGGCAATTGCATTGTTGTTGCATTTCTTCAAAAATCTGCACAAAGACATTAAATAAGTGAGATTTTTCCTTCTTTTGTTTTCTTTCTCATCTTACTTAAATTAGAGGACCTCCATCAATTAAGTGATTAAATTCAATCAAATATTTTTTATTTTCATCAATTAATATGAATAAAATCACGGATATAACTAAGTTTAAAGGCCAATTAATCCTCATGAATGAGGATTATCAATAGGGTTAGGGAATAACTTAGGACAGTTAGGCTAGTGACACCTACCACCCCACCTAGAGCATGCTTACTTTGATGATTATGTGATATGATAGATGAGGGGTTGCGTACCCTATTTTGTGATGGCATGAAGGGAGTGTCCTTCATTGCAGGTGCTGCCCAATGTGGCTCGAGGGTCGTGGACTCTCCTATTGTATGCTAGCAGTGGGTATGAAGCCCACGGATCAAAAGCATGGCTCTAGGGTTTTAGAAATGAGACTATACCGTAGGTGGAGGAGGTTAGGCGGTCACTTAGCCGAGAGAGTGTAGAACTAAAATAAGATCAGGGGTTGAGCGTCTACGAGGTGGACAGTGAACCTTGGATTTAAGTGGGCTACTTACTGAGTATTTTATTACTCATTCAAGGCTACTTTGTTTTCCTTTCAGGTGGCCAGCAGACTCTGGAGACGCGTGGCACGAGGCATTGGCTTGGCTAGACTATGGAGAACCGTCTCCCTGTTCCCTAGGATCTTAGAGCTGTTTTGGTTGTTTGGATTCCTTGTTTTGTTTTATGCTTTTCTGCTTATAGTTTAATACTGCTGTGAAACTCTGGTCTTGCAATAAAGATATTTGGAGATGTTGTTTTAAGGTTTTTTTTTTGTTTTTATTTATTGAAATGGGATCCCAAATTGAAATTTGTTTTCTGGTCATATGAGCACGATGTTTTGTTTTGTTTTAAAACTTTCCTTTACATGATTATGGAAGTTTTGAGTAGCGATCTAAAGTGGGTCGTTACATTACATGACTCGTAGGTATGGCACAAGGCTATACGAGAGAGGGGTGGGGCTTGGGGTAAGATGAGTCGGCACTTAGCTAACTAAAATGAATTTTGAGTTTGAGCACGAGCTTGTGAGTTAGGGCAGAGCCCTTATGTGTATAGTTGTGAACTTTGGACCCTTAAGTAGGTAGCTTACTGAGTATGTTTATACTCACTATTTCTACTTTGTTTGTGTAACGACTGACATTTTCAGGTATTAATTAAGGTTTTAATTTTGAGATTTGAATTAATTGTAAGGTCAATTTCATGTTTAAAGTTGTGTTGACAGTTAATTTTAGAGATTTGCATAATTGAAATTTGAGAAATTGGAGGGTGAATTGAGAAGAAATAAGGGAAAAAGGGAATTAATTGGTTTGGGGGCAATTTTGTTAATTAGGTAACCTTGAGCCAAGTCCAGCCCAAGAAGAAGCCAAGCCTAAATATCCATCTTTATTATTTTTATACTGCACGCAGACCTAGGTCAAGCCAAGCCGTCATTTTCTCCAACCTTCTCCTCTTCCTCCATGAAAAACAACCTCCACCATCAATCCCTCTCTCTCTCTCCCTTTCACTAAAAGAGACCCATCCATTCGAAAGTTTCTTCTTTTTCAACAAACATCCATTGCCGGATTTATCCTTCACGACGCGCACTGTTCGCGACACGATTACTGTTCACGCACGGACTGTTCATGCTGTGGGTACTGTTCACACCGCGGGAGGCACTGTTCACGGCGTGGTACTATTCGCACAGCCGTCTCACGATTGCGTTCTGATTTGGGATAAGCAGGAAGCCAGAGTTGGAGAAGAATTTGTTGCCCATAATAAGAATAATTATTCTGTTTGAGGTAAGTAATTATTCGGATTAAGCCCTTTAAGTTAGTTGTGACTTGGTTATTATTATGAATTTTAGAAGGTAAGGATGAAATTCATAATTATGAGGCATGTTTAGAGAAATCTTACCACGGGCAATTTGAAATTAAATTTGGGCTAAGTTTGTGGCTATGTTGGAATAGAGGCTTAAGGATTAGAGTTATTACGAGGAACATGTGTTTTATTAAAAGAACTTACTTAAAATAGTAGAGGGATAAAATTATGTTATCATGCTAACTATTTGTGGGTAAAACCTAGTTACCTAAGCAGGTGAATATTCATGTTGAATAATTTAATGTAGTAAACCCATGGTGGGTTCATGTGAATACAGTAATTTGAGTAAGTTTGCCTAAGGTTCATAAGTTGAGTTGATTAAGTAATAAGTTCTTTTGAAATCATTATAGGCTGAGAAAAGATCTCCATAAAAGGAGGAAGCGAGCGATTTGAGCCAAGGTAAGAAACTTTATGCCGGTATGCTTAAATGCAAGTTAGGAACTGAATTGAAAAACTACATTTGAAATGAAAAGATTTTATAAATGTTTTATTATGATTTTTGATGAATTTTAAAATGCTTTATTATATATGAAAATGGATTTTCACTTGTTGATTGCCAAATATTCTTGTGAATGTGATGCATGAGTTATGGTTTATGATTTATGATGAATGATATGAGAATGTTGCCTTGTGTTGCATCATTGAATGAAAATTTAAAATGCTTTGGGACCTCATGCATACATGTGTATTTTCATGCTGAAATTATTTCGAAGGCTGTGGTAATTACCCTCCTAAAATTTTAGATGTTCATCTAAATGAAAAGGAACCTGAAAAGGTTAAATGAAAATGAACTTGAAAGGGTTAAATGAAAAGGAACCTGAAAAGGTTAAATGAAAATGAACCTGAAAAGGTTAAATGAAAAGTAAAGGTTAGGTTGGGATAATTGTCCACATTAAGTCGAAGAGAAAAGTTAAAGGGAAACATTTCCACTATGAAAATGTTTTAGGTCCCACTAGAGGAAAAAAGTTTTAAAAATCACTTTGTATGTGTTTGCATATCCTGACCCCGGTAGTGAGGTCAGTTACCGAGTATTTTAAATACTCACCATTTTCGAAAATGTTTTTCTTTTCAGGCAAAGACAAAGACATATCTTAGGTGATTGACAAGACAGTTTGCTGAAAGGGTCATGGGTGAATTTGAGGATTATGACTTCTGCATTTAGATAGTGTGTTAGTTAAAACATATTTTGTTTAGTAAACAATGTGTTGTGAAACTATTTCAACTGATTGAACGTAATAATTCATATTATGTTTTGAAATGATTTTTAAAGGGATCTCGAGCATAAAGCTTTTTGATTGTTTAGCAAAAAGTTTAATTCTTTCTGTCTTTTACCAAAGAGTTTTAAATTTCTTCAGCATGTATGTTTAACGTCCATAGAAAGTCTAATAGGAAAAATCGGGTCGTTATAGTTGGTATCAGAGCCCAGAGTTACGGGTTCTGTAGACTTGCTTACATCATAAGCATTAAGTTTCTCCATGACCAAGAAGCAAACACCTCGTCATCGCCAGGTATGTCATTTTTACAATGTGTAAAAAGGAAAAGAAAATGTTTTGTTTTAAAAAAAAAATAGTTGTTAATAGAAATGATTAATGTGATGTATGAAATTCTTGTTGAGATGTTTGTTGATGTTATATTTTGAGTAATGGGAAGGACTGTGTTTAAAAGAAGCTTTCTTAGCATAAAACCCGTGCTTAAGTGAGATTGAAGTAGTCAAGTGTAGACAAGAGAAAAAAGATGAGATCTTAAGAGACTAAAGCTTTCAAAAGTCATTGGTTGATGATGTCTCTTCAGTAAATTTTTTTTTAAAGGAATGATATATTATGGTTAAGATTACTCTTTAGAGGTTTAAGGTTTTGGTGTACTAAGGTATTTGTGTTTTTTTCATGTGTCATGCCCAAAGGAATGAAAAGGGTGAAAAAGTAAAGTGTATGAGATGATATGAGAATTTCCTTTATACCACCTAACTTGGTTAGTGTGGTTAATGAAAAAGGTTATGTGGTTGTAAAAAGGAATTTGAGACTTAAAGGAATAGCAAGTTGTTGGTTCTAATTGAAAGGTCATTTTCAAGGTACTCCAAACTATTTGGATTTTAACCATAACCATACAAAGAGAATCTAGTTCATGTTGGGATCAAGAGAAGATTTGGTTTAAAAGCAAGGTCATTTACAAAAAAAGAAAAAAAAAATCCCACCAGAGGTTCAATTTTGAACTAGACCTAAGAGAAGATTATAAATGGAGCCATGCTTTTTGGTTAATGAAGATAAACCTTCCTTGGAGAATTAAAAAGGGCATCATACGTATAATGACCTTATTAAAGACAAGTATAAGTGTTTTTTTTTTGAAAAAAAAAAGGAGTAAAGGTTTTGCATGTTAAGAGTCAAAGGAAATCAAAGGTAGAGACATCAAGTACACAAGCATGGCTTGACTTTTGTACTATGACTTATAATTGGGAGTCTTTAGATTGGCTAAAGAAATCTTGGTACTATGTGGGAGCTTAGAACTTTTGTGGGTATTGATGGATTAAACTGTAGGATATTGACTACGAAATTCAACTTTAGTATGAGATTTCTTTTCCAAACAAATGATTAAACAAGGATATTTTGAATATTGGAAGAGTGCTTTGATGGGTTCGTATTTGTTTTACATAGGAGTTGAAGAGAACAACCTTTAAATTAAAGTGGTTGTTTTTAATAGTTGTCGAGGAACTATTGAAGTGAACTAATGAAGCCATCAACAATCTTATTGAAATGAGGAATTAGGCCAACTTAAAGAGGGTGAAAAAAAAAGTTATGTTAGTGTTAAATCAAGCAAGCTGGACATTTCAGGTTTATCACTAGCACAATACATAGACACGAGCATAGAGCTCAAGTCAAGAACAATGCTTATTTTTGGCTTTGGGTGGAATGACCCTAACAAAGCTATTGTAGCCCAAGTCAAAGATAAATGAATTACTAGGCCAAAACTTCATATGCCCTAACGTTTTACCATAGGGCGCTTTAGTTTTGTTCGTTAAGAAGGAAGATTGACAAATCAGACAGTTACGCATTGAGTTTCAGTAGTTATAAAGACCTATGAGTTTATTAAAAGACTAAAAGACAAAATGAGGAGTACCTTGGGCACGTAACTACTAGGGAATG
This sequence comes from Trichosanthes truncata, assembly GCA_033996785.1. NCBI lineage: Eukaryota > Viridiplantae > Streptophyta > Magnoliopsida > Cucurbitales > Cucurbitaceae > Trichosanthes > Trichosanthes truncata. Next base: position 35,079,268 of record JAWPNB010000009.1, on the reverse strand, counting down.
TATCATAATGGACCCTTTTAAAATGGAATCAATTCGTCATTAGCCTAAACCTAGTAAATGGCCGAAGGTCGTAGTTCCTTAGTTCTGCAAGCTACTCTAGGAGGTCCGTTTGGAATATTCCTAGTTGGGCAGCACCTTTAACTCAGTTGACTCGAAAGGGAATCACGCTTGTCTGGAATGGTGCTTGCGAGACGAGTTTGTAGGAGCTCAAGTGGAGGTTGGTTTCATCCCCTATCTTGACCTTACCTGATGGGTCAGGCAATTACGTGGTGTATAGTGATGCATTTAAGAAAGGCCTAGGTTGAGTGCTGATGCAACAAAGGAAGGTAATTGCATATGCTTCCCGACAGTTGAAAGAACAATTGACTTTAGCCCAGTGTTAACTATTCTTGATGGGACGAAAAGTTTAGTGGTCTACAGTGATGCTTTAAGGAAAGGATTGGATTGTGTACTAATGTAACACGAGAAGGTTATTGCTTATGTCTCATGTCAGCTAAAGGAACCCAAGCTTAGTTACCCACACACATGAAATTATCAACGGTTTGTTAATGCCTATCTAGGGGACATAAAGAAGATTTTACCCTCCCTAGTGACTCAGCTTTGTTGTACCAAAGGAGATTATTATAACTCCCAAAGGATTAGCATATCGGAAGAGAGTTGTTGGAGGAGGCACACAAAACTTCTTTGCATTCTAGCAGTACAAAGGTGTATAAGAATCTCAAGAAGTATCATTGGTTTACAGACGTTGTCGGTAAACGCTTGGTCTATCCGCAAATAAAAGCCCCAAGGTCGAAGCCCAGCAAGCTTGTTACAACCCTTGAGCGTGCCACAGTGGAAGTGGGATGAACTCTCTATTGACTTCGTGGTAGGGCTACCCTGGACAGTTAGAGGCTACACCGTGATTTGGGTTATGGTGGATAGACTTATTAAGTCACCACACTTTTTTCTAGGGAAGCCTACTTACTCCGTAGAGAAGTGGGCACAATTGTACATGGAGGAGATAGTCAGATTGCATAGGGTTCCTGCGAGGATTTTTTCGGACAGAGATTCCCGTTTTACATCTAACTTCTAGAGGAGTTTGCAGAAAGCCTTGGGTACTCAGTTGGATTTCAGTACGTCTTTTCATCCCCAGACAAATGATCAGACAGAATGGTTAAACCATATATTAGAGGATATGCTACGGCCTGTGCGTTGGACTTTGCAGGTAGTTGGGTGATAGGATCAACATAGTTCTATATTTTCATACTTAAATCATGTTAGTTTGGAGGTTTTAATGTAATTAATTGATTATTTTGTAGAGATTTGAGCATAAGGCACGTTCCGAGAGATTCTACATTGAATTACGATTCCAACGCATCAAACCAGAGGTCATTCGGACACCTGAGCGAAAAGTTAGAGCAAAAATAAGCAGTGTTGCGCGCTGGGTAGTGTCTAGACGCTGTCCAGAGCGTCTAGACGCTATCGGCAGTTCCCTGAAGCCTCCCTCGACGCTGCGGAGAGCCCCTGTGACTCTGGGAGCGTCTAGACGCTCCGTCGATTCATATATATAGATTTTTTCATCCTCTAGGTCATTTGTCTCCGATTTTCAGCCGTCATGAGACCATTTTAAGTTTTCTCCTCTCTGTTTTTCAATACTTTAGGATAGATTAGGAGTTTTTCATCAAACTTTGGTGTCAGAATACATCGTTTCGATGTTCGGCTAGACTTTTGATGCCGTTTTGGGGTTGTAAATACGGTATTATGCATTTTATTGTGAGATTTGGTTGTTAATTTCAATTTCCAACACTGTTTTATGGCTTGCAAATTCTTGTGCTTATTCCTAGTTATTTCTACTTTGATTGAACTGACAAATCAATTAATTTAGAGATTTCTTAGCTTTGCTAGATGTATTCGTAGGGGTCCTTGGTCTCTAGCTTAATATGAGTAGTAAATAGGCCGGTAGCCACGTCGGTTAAATTAAGTAGAATTGCTTAATTACGAGTACATGGTAGGCCTTAGAATTGTTTGCGCAGACTTAGTTAATTTAGATCGACCAGTCTTAATTAATTAACTCGTTTCGGCTTATCCCTTGAGTGTAATGCGTTTAATTAATTCTTTTGGTATTGGTCGTGCCAAATTAGTTGATTAAATTAGAACCAATTAAGCGTTTGTAAATTGGTTTAATTAAGGGAGGCTCCTACGGTGTCCCGAGGAGTTCAGTCGGTCTTAAAACATAGGAAATTGCCTGTTAAGTTAGTTTCAATGATCGATAATTTGCATAACTACCTGTTTACCCCTGATTCGGTGCCCAAGGTGAGATCTTTATTTTTGCTACTCTTTGTATAGTTCTTCTGTCTCTATTTTATGCCTAACTCCCCCCAGTCTGTGTCATTAAGAAAATCAATTAATTGAAACCAATTTATTCGGTTCCCTGTGGTTCGACCCGGTCCACTATTAATTACTACAAGTAGTTAATTTTAGATCGGTATTATAAATTGTATTTGATTGAGCCTTCGACAAGCTCACTTCATTGGGATACCCACTTGCATTTGATAGAGTTCGCTTACAATAATAGTTACCAAGCAACTATTGGCATGGCACCATTTGAAGCATTGTATGGTAAAAGATGCAGGACTCATATTTGCTGGGACAAAGTTGGTGAACATCAGTTGTTGGGACCCGAGTTGGTCCAAGCCACAAATTATGCAATTAAAAAGATCAGAGCAAGGTTGCAAACTGCACAGAGTAGACAAAAAAGCTATACTGACTCGAGGCGAAGGGACTTGGAGTTTGAAGTAGGTGACCACGTGTTCTTGAAGGTGGATCCAATGAAAGGGGTTCTGAGGTTCGGTCGGAAATGAGAGTTAAGTCCACGTGTCATAGAGCCGTTTGAGGTTTTGGAGCGGATTGGCCCTTTAGCTTATAGATTGGCCTTGCCGCCATCACTTTCTGCAATACACAGTGTGTTCCATGTGTCCATGTTGAGGAAATACATGCCGGACCCATCACATGTGATTGACTTTGAGCCTTTGCAGCTGAATGAGAACTTGAGCTATGAAGAAAGGCCTGTGCAAATTTTTGCAAGAGATCAGAAGACTCTTCGTAATCGAGAGAGCAATCTTGTTAAGGTGCTTTGGCAAAACACCAGTCCGTGGAGGCTACTTGGGAGCGAGAGGATGAGATGCGGGCTAGATACCTCGAGCTTTTTCAAAGCTAGAAACTTTCGAGGACGAAAGTTTTTAAGGAGGGAAGATTGTAACGACTGACATTTTCAGGTATTAATTAAAGTTTTAATTTTGAGATTTGAATTAATTGTAAGGCCAATTTCATGTTTAAAGTTGTGTTGAAAGTTAATTTTAGAGATTTGCATAATTGAAAGTTGAGAAATTGGAGGGTGAATTGGGAAGAAATAAGGGAAAAAAGGAATTAATTGGTTTGGGGGAAATTTTGTTAATTAGGTAACCTTGAGCCAAGCCCAAGCCCAAGGAGAAGCCAAGCCCAAATATCCCTCTCTGTTATTTTTATACTGCACGCAGCCCTAGGTCAAGCCAAGCCGTCATCTTCTCTAACCTTCTCCTCTTCCTCCATGAAAAACAGCCTCCACCATCAATCCCTCTCTCTCTCTCTCTCTCCCTTTCACTACCAAGAGACCCATCCATTCGAAAGTTTCTTCTTCTTCAACAAACATCCATCGCCGGATTTGTCCTTCACGCCTCGGTTACTGTTCACGACGCTACACTGTTCACGCTGCGATACTGTTCACGATGCGACACTGTTCACTCAGGGTACCTTTTTCCGCAGGGGCACTGTTCAAGCTGCGACTGTTCACGCCGGGGGGGGGGGACTGTTCACGCCGGGGTACTGTTCGCGCCGCTATCTCCCGATTGCGTTATGATGTGGGATAAGCAGGAAGCCAGAATTGGAGAAGACTTTTCTGCCCAGAATAAGAATAATTATTCTGTTTGAGGTAAGTAATTATACGGATTAAGCCCTTTAAGTTACTTGTGACTTGCTTATTATTATGAATTTTAGAAGGTAAGCATGAAATTCATAATTATGAAGCATGCTATGTTTAGGAAAATCTTACCATGGGCAATTTGGAATTAAATTCAGACTAAGTTTTTGGCTATGTTGGAATAGAGGGCTTAAGGATTGGAGTTATTATGAGGAACATGTGTTTTATTAAAAGAACTTACTTAAAGCAGTAGAGGGATGAAATTATGTTATCATTGTAACTATTTGTGGGTAAAACTTAGTTACCTAAGCAGGTGAATATTCTTGTTGAAGAATTTAATGTAGTAAACCCATGGTGGGTTCATGTGAATATACAGTAATTTGAGTAAGTTTGCCTAAGGTTCATAAGTTGAGTTGGTTAAGTAATAAGTTCTTTTGAAATCATTATAGGCTCAGAAAAGATCTTCATAAAAGAAGGAAGCGAGCCATTTGAGCCAAGGTAAGGGACTTTATGCCGGTATGCTTAAATGTAAGTTAGGAACTGAATTGAAAAACTACATTTGAAATGAAAAGATTTTATAAATGTTTTATTATGATTTTTGATGAATTTTAAAATGCTTTATTATATATGAAAATGGATTTTCACTTGTTGATTGCCAAATATTCTTGTGAATGTGATGCATGAGTTATGGTTTATGATTTATGATGAATGATATGAGAATGTTGTCTTGTGTTGCATCATTGAATGAAAATTTAAAATGCTTTGGGACCTCATGCATACATGTGTATTTTCTTGCTGAAATGATTTCAAAGGCTGTGGCAATTACCCTCCTAAAATTATAGATGTTCATCTAAATGAAAAGGAACATGAAAATGTTAAATGAAAAGGAACCTGAAAGGGTTAAATGAAAAGGAACCTGAAAAGGTTAAATGAAAAGGAACCTGGAAAGGTTCAATGAAAAGGAAAGGTTAGGTTGGGATAATTGTCCACATTAAGCTGAAGAGAAAAGTTAAAGGGAAATGTTTCCACTATGAAAATGTTTTAGGTCCCACTAGAGGAAAAATGTTTTAAAAATCACTTTGTATGTGTTTGCATATCCTGACCCCGGTAGTGAGGTCACTTACTGAATATTTTAAATACTCACCCTTTTCAAAAATGTTTTTCTTTTCAGGCAAAGACAGAGACATATCTTAGGCGATTGACTTTGAGGGTCATGGGTGACTTTGAGGATCATGACTTCCGCATTTAGATAGTGTGTTAGTTAAAACATATTTTGTTTAGTAAACAATGTGTTGTGAAACTATTTCAATTGATTGAACGTTATAATTCATATTATGTTTTGAAATGATTTTTAAAGGGATCATGAGCATAAAGCTTTTTGATTGTTTAGAAAAAAGTTTTATTCTTTTTGTCTTTTACCAAAGATTTTTAAATTTCTTGAGCATGCATGTAGTAACGTCCCTAAAAAATCTAATAGGAAAAGTCGGGTCGTTAAATGCTGACGTGGCAAACAATCAATTGAGGTAGTATGGAAAATTTTCCATACTACGGTAGTACTAGAGTTTTTCCCAAACATGATGGACCATGCCATCTTCATGAAAGAGGTGGCGAATGGCGATGGGTCCAAAGAGAGGGTTGGCGTTGTTGCCAAGGTAGATGCCATTAATGTAGGCCGGGATAGTTTTGGTGACCTCGAGGTGGTATTTGAATAGTTGCTTGAGTAATGGAGTGAAATTGTAGGAGATTTTTAATAATGTTCCCTAATTTAAGTTGAAATTTGGAGGCATTACAAATATATAGTTTAGTTTCTAATTTTAGTTGTTTTCTTTTTGGTCTCTAATGGGTTAAATTCATTCTTTATGTATTGAATTTTTTACAATCAAGCACTCATTGTCACAAACATTAAAATTAACTAACAAATTGATGACTTTAATTAATTGTGTTGAATACATTCTATATTTTAATTTGATAAAATGGACATATCACTCACCTATAAAATTAAAAACTTACTCGGTTCATATACTCAGATCATTGTAACGTACTTGACTTGAAGTTACTCATTTTGTCTGGATTATATGACAATACAAGACAATGAGATGAATAGGATTGATTAAATAAATTAAAACTTTTTGATAAGTATCGATAGAATTAATTGAATTTGAAACAATCAAATAAAGACCACAATAGAACGAGAGATATGAGAACAATTTCATTCCATTCAAATAACTAGCATGAAATTTAACAATCGATAAAATAATTAAACAAGGGATAAGTAAAAAGTAGGAAAGATAGATGACATCGTGAATTTTTAGTGTGGTTTTGAAATTGCATCGACTTTATTACCAGTGAGTACCAAACCGATTGATCATTCTTTTTGCGAGCTCAATAGCAAAGGGAGAAGAGGGTTGTTGCCAACGATCATTATTTTTAATAATAAAATATTATTATTTTTAGCCACCTCATTAGAAAATGCAACATCAGTCAAGTCTAGTAATTTAATCATTACCATATCATATTTTCTAACAGTCAACTAACGATCAATGAAGCTCAAGAACCATTTTGAAATTTTTTTTTCAAACTTTGGAGACTAAAAGTGTTCCATTTGGAACCTCAAGAACTCACAAACTCAACCCAAACGTCAAAGATCAAAAGTGTATTTTTCCACAAAAGGAAGTATGAAAATAATTCATTTATACCCTTAAACTTGGCATGATGCATCAATTTTTTCCATAAACTTTCAATTTCATCAATTTGAATCCTAAACTTAAACAAGTGTTTCAATGTTAGCTAAATTCACCCACTAATTTAATAAAAAGCAAGCAAAAAATTTTCAAAACTCACAAATAACAAAAATCAAGTATCCATAAAATTGAGCTCAATTAATGCCTAAAATCAACCACGGAACAAATCTCCAACTCCTGAACTCAAAATTGCTAGCAAAAAGTACCCAATTTTATATAGGAAATTAATATAATTTATATCTATTTTGACTAAAAACCATAATTTTACCAAAGATTTCTTGAGATGTTTGATTAGCTGATTGAGTACAAAATACTCGAGTTTTTTGACTAGATGGCTAGCAACTTAGAGATGTATGGTTAGCTACATAATATGTTAAGGATTACTATTCATGAATAGTATGTTCGGAATGACACAAAATGACTTTTGATGTTTAACACGTGTTAGAGGGGTCTGAGTATGGAATGGACTGGTAATGAACGCTATGACTTCTAGCATGTTTAGAGGGCCTCAGTTAAATGTATGTTTATTCTTAAGATTCATGTTTTCCAGTGACAATTACCTTCCCCCATGTCATGTATGTTTTCATGAGGTACTATGTCTGGATAGGCCTAGTGCTACTAGAGGATCGCCAACTAACATCTAGTGATTTATTTGAAGGAATGAATGTTTCACTCCGCAGCAAAAACATTGGATCATCTTTGATTTTATTTAAAATTAAACTAAAAATTAAGATTAAGCAAACTTACTTAGAGTAAATATGGAGATATTTATGTCGGATCTTTATCTCTTCCACAAAATCTTACTGGCTATGACTATAACACAGAACCAAGGCTTGTGAGAGCCTCTTGAAATAAAATCTACAAGGGATTAGAGAAGACGAGGTCTAGAGAGAATTCTCTAATTCTCTATTGAGGAGATATGTGTTGTCTAATGGCTGAACCCAATGGTCCTATTTATAGAAACCAAGGAAAAATCTTTGTCATAATTAAAATATTATATTTTAATATCTAATATATTAAAATATATCTTATATTTGTTTGAATATCATTCAAATCTCTTACGATATTTATTTATTTGAATCTTATTCAAATTCTATAAATATATTTTATTTAATGTGTCTAATATACATTAATTATTTTAATATTTAATGTATCAAATACAATAAATATATTTTCCTCTTATATATTTAATATATCTAATATATTAAATATTAATTTGAACATTTCAAAATTTTCTTTCAACTAAATTAATCTTTTAGTGTTACTATGAGCTCACAATGAAACATTATGGACCTACAGATTATAAGCTTCAATGATACAAAATCAATTAATTAAAGTCTTTAATTAATTAATTTTCATTCATTAACTATAGGTCACTCCACTATGGACCTAGAGCTGCACACTTACGCACTGTAGGACAAGTTGTATCCATAGATATAATCATTACATGCAAGTCTATCTTTCCCAAGTTGTTCGTAATTACAGTTAGGTCAAAAGTCCGTTTTACCCCTATAATTACATCTTGCAACTTAAGTACCACTAATCCTCTAATGAACAATCTGTTTATAATCTAATTATAAACTAAGTCCCATTGAGCCAGTGAGAGGGTGGGGGCCCCATTGTTCCAGTTCCAAAATCAACACTTAAGGGAACTACTCATTTACTTACCCTATATGGGAAAGAGTGAATTCCATCTTGTGAGATTATGTTCCCAACTCTCTATTTGGTGAAGTCTCGAAAATGATAGGCATATTAAATCGGCTACAAAAGCCACTCTCACCCATGCAAATCAAAGCACAAGCCCTCACAGGTATGAGTTCATAATTAACTCAAGATTAAGATCGAGTCGCATATGATCATCCTGATGAAATATTAATTTTCTAAATTAACGGATTTATAAAGAGAGATTAAATATTTCGTGGTTCAGTCTTACACAAACTCATTGTATAAGATACCCCCACTCACATGTCTCCACATGAACGATTTGGATCAAATTATTTATAACATTACAAAGTAGGTCATATCAATAGTGTTACTAGGGTAAGACATCTAACCTTATCCATATACTATGATCCTTTAGGTTATTTCTTGAACATGGTCCTCCCGTATATCAACCACATACTGTTCAAGATTACACTAATAACCTTGAATTTTTCATATAATAGATAATATTATATTACAAATAAAATAATCAAAATTATTATTAATTATTAAATAAATCATTAATTACAAGGCTTTGGAGCATAAATCTTAACAATCTCCCACTTGCACTAAAGTCAGCGAGACATGTATCCTAGGGCATACTCTATACCTAACATTCTTAACTTAGTTTTATGCTAGTTTTGCTATGATTATGTATGCTTTGATTTAGTTTTTTATGTTTATTTTGTAGAAATCGAGCATTTGGAGCAAAACTTAAGAATTGTAGAGTATTTGGGACGATTTTGAGCAATTTGAGGCTATATTTGAGGATTCAAGTGTTGAAAAGGAAGAATAAGGCATTTGGACCTGCGGGTATAGCATTTCAATGCCATCTGAACAACCATTCAACCTTGAAGACCTGAAGGCATAGCGTTGAAACGCTGTCCAAAGCGTTGTAACACTAGCCAAATTGATGTTTTCCTTTTCTATAAAATTCGAAGTGACATCATTGCGATCTGCCCCTAGAGTTGTCTTAACACTGTAAATGGGAAGTTTGTATTTCATCCAAAGGGAGCCATTTTTAAGAGACCAAAATCCTAAATCAATTCATACATTGTCTAACGGCTTAGGAGAGACCTTTTGAGAGCTAATGAGGAGACTCAAAGCTCGAGATCGTGGACTTCACGTCGGGAATAAGTGTTGGCATGCAATCGTATTTTATTCTTTTTTCCTTTATCTTTTCTTTTGGTTTTATAAATAGAGATTAAATATTTCGTGGTCCAGTCTTATAAAAACTCATTATATAAGATATCCCCACTCACATGTCTCCACATGAATGATTTAAATCAAATCATTTGTAACCATTACAAAGTGGGTCGTATCAAGAGTGTTACCAGGATAAGGCACCCAACTTTATCCATATACTATGACTCTTTAGGTTATTTCTTAAACATGATCCTCTCGTATGTCAACCACATACTGTTCAAATTTACACTAATAACCTTGAATTTTTAATATAATGGATAATATTATATTGCAAATAAAATAATCAAAATTATTATTAATTATTAAATAAATCATTAATTACGAGGCTTTAGGGCATAAATCCCAACAATTTCGTGGTTCAGTCGTACACAAACTCATTGTATAAGATACTCCCACTCACGTGTCTCCACATGAACGATTTGGATCAAATCATTTGTAACTATTACAAAGTGGACCCTATCAATAGTGTTACCAGGATAAGGTACCCAACCTTATCCATAGACTATGACCCTTTAGGTTATTTTCTGAATATGATCCTCACGTATGTCAACCACATACTGTTCAAGATTATTACACTAATAACCTTGGATTTTTTATATAATGGATAATATTATATGACAAATAAAATAATCAAAATTATTATTAATTATCATTAATTACGAGGCTTTAGGTCATAAATCCCAACACAAAACATGTAAATATTAGTTTAAATTTTATTTATCTTTTAATCCCCTCTAAAGTTGTGTTTCTCTACATAAGATTGAATGAAAGTAATTATAGTACTTAATTCAGAGTTAGAGAAAACTAATCCATGTAGAGACGATACTCAACTCACTACTATATTAAAACTTGACATCGTACAGTTGAGGTTATTTGCGAGCACTTTAAACAAACATGCAGCAGCCTTACAGGACTGACCCACATAGGATGTCAATGGTACACACAAGGGCACGTGATCGAAGTAATAATAAAATGGCACAAGAGTACCGAGTATTGTATCCCACATGAAGCGAGAACAAAGCTTTTTTTAGTTAATTAAGTATTCGAAATACTCGTGTTTGGAATTGTTTAGAGCTAAAACTAAAGATAAGTGAATGCTTGGGAAATAAGACTAACTAGAAAGCAAATTAAAGGGTTGGAGATGCCAAATCAAGGGGAGTTTAGCGGATAGGGCACTATTAGGTTGCATTTATGGAAATTGAACATGCCATTTAATTTATCTTGTCAATTCCATAAGCCTAGAGTTAAATCGGTCAACATCTCCTTTCAGTCTCAATCGAACACACGCTTAATTAATCTCTTACCTAAGTGTACTTAGCGTTAAATGATTAATTACTTAAGATTAAGTCCACTCATATTAAGCTTCACTCATCATTTGTTGTTCCTATATCACTTAGACAATTTAAGTGCAATAATTGAATTAGGTCTATCCTAAATTCTATATTTCAAGTTCAATTTAGGACATAATCAACTCATTATTGGCCAAATAACAAGAGGCATTAAGAACAATTCAATTAAATGAAATATAGCAAGCAATTAAAAAGACAATAGTATCAATTACAGCAAAAAAACAAACCTAATTGTGCTCTTAACCCGTAAACAAATGAATTCAGACCATAATATTCAATATACAACACATCAAACCCATTCTTACAGTTCTAAGAAACATAAAACAGAGGAAGAAAGCAGTAAAGAAGACTGCCATCACCGAATTCCCAACTCTCACCTTGAATTATGTGCTCTCGAGCCTCAAAAATTCATCCCGAACACTCTGATTCATGCTCTACATATCTCAAAAAGGTAAGAAATCATAAAAAGGGCCAAAACCTTAAAATTAATCTCCCTAAATTTGGCCATGAAATGATGAATAACTACTTGCTATCAACGCAGCGTTGCAACGCTAAGGACAATGTTGCAACATTGCCCAAATGCACTGCTTTACTTTTGCACAATAGGGTAGTGTTGCAACACTATAAGTAGCGATGTAATGCTATTGACCAAACTTCATGCACCCGCGCGTTTCTAGCGTCGCAACGCCACAGGGTAGTGTTGCAACACTAGCTCTCGTATTTGCATGATAAAATGGAGTCTTGCAACGCCATTTATAGCATTATGACGCTATCCTCTTGGTCCCAACAGCTATGGAAACATCATTCCTTGTACTTAGCCTCAAAACTTAACCCATTTAAGCTCCAAAGGCCATACAAAACTCCCTATTCATCAATTTTGCTCCAAATTGCTCGATTTCATGAAATACACGAATAATCCTCATAAAAGTTCGCAATTATACCATAAAACTAGCTAAATAAAGGCATAAATATAGCACTAAATTAGTGCTATCAAATACCCCTACACTTAACCTTTTTATAGTCTCGAGCAAAACAAAATAAAACCTCACTAAAAAGATAAATGTTTTAGAAAATTGCATTTATAAGTGACTCAATTTTCAATGATCTCAAAAGTGGAATTAGAAAATAAAGAACAATGCAATAAGAACATGCCCAAATCACAAGCGATTTAAATAGAACTCTAAACTCTTTGCGTGTATGTGTGCATAGCCTAAATATTGACTCGTTTACTAGTCCAGAGTAATGTTATGCATTCCTCCTTTTATCTCCCCCCTACACTGGCTCGAAAGACCCAATTCAACTCCCTTAGAATCAAGAAAGAAAAAAAAAGTAGGTGCCTGAATCACTACGGGGTAGTACTCCCCCACACTTACTTTTTACAAACAATAAGGGGTACTAGCTTTCACATAACTATTGCAGGACCCTTATCCAAAGCACTCACTCAATTGTTGGCCTAACTGATCACAATAGAAGTAGCTCTTTTTACCCCCGAACACTAAAGCTCATGAAAACTACTTTTTTCTTTTTCTTTTTCTATTTTCTTTATTAACATTTTTTCTTGAGTTCAACATTTTCTTTTTACAGGCAATTAATGCACTTTTCTTACCCCTAAGCTCAACATTACTAACTATCTCGCAAGTTCACTTACAAACCAAGCCTTAAGCTTATTGGAGTGACAACAAACTTTTAGAAAACATAAAACTCCTCTAAATTTTCATCTTATCAATATTAGGCTAAGTGCTCAACATATGCAAAGATTTCAAACAAAAAAATAATAATTTCCTCAGATCCCAACATAATCAAATTCCAGAATAATATGCAAAAATAATCCACTAAAGAAGCTCAAATAATAGAATTTCATAATCACCAAAGCATACAAAATCCTAAAACAAACAATCATCAAAAATTTCAAATTAAGCTAAAAAATCAGCCACAAATCAACAAAAACTCAACACAACTCAAGCTCCCCACACATATAAGTGTAGCATTATTCCCCCCACACTTAAACCAAACAATGTCCTCAATGTGTACCCTAAAGAAATTAACATGCAAAAAGGAAATATGAAAAGATTATGGGTAATGGAACTTCTCAGAAAAAGCAAGATACCTCAAATGATGAGCATAATCGACTCTAATCTCCATAGGGAACTGCAAAGCAACGCGAACCTTAGACTCTGAAACACATAACAAGACGAAAAGGGCCACTTATTCAACAACAATGCAAAACAAGCAAAAACAAAACGACTAACAAGTAAAGATAAAGAAGTGCTTATTTAGCATCATTAGCTCGAAATTCCCTAAATACTTCTTCAAGGTGGCTCAAAGATAAAGAAGTTAACATCCTCCATATTTCTTGCATTCTCAATACCAACACCACAATCTCCCATGAATTTAACATTATAAATATTACTAAACACTTAGATAAAGAATTATGATTAATAAGAAAGAGAACAAAAGTATCCCCGAGCACCGAAAGAAATCATCTCCTCGTGATTCCCATCCAGGGGAGGATTCGAAAGAGGAGGCATAACATAATCATGCCATCACTCTCCACAGACAAATCATTCAAAATGAAATTCTCAATTTCATTCTTCTAAAAGTTCATTTTCTTATCAAGCATGGTATCTGTTAGTTCTTAGAACAATAGTTATTTAGAGTGTATTAGTAAGGTTTCTATGGCATAAAAATTCTAGTTTAGGCACTTTTGCATTGTAGTGCATCATTATACTGATTTGTGTCTTTTTGTGGCGCGAGTAGATCATTGTTGAAGGCTAAAAAACGGCTAAGTGTAAAAATCCAGCCTAATATGCTAGAGCTTTGTAGTTGTTGAAGGGTCAAGCCAGCTGGACAATTGTTGTGCATTTGCTAAAGCATCAGCTAAGCTATAACACTAACCTGGTCTTGGTTATACAATAGCATGTGGGAACTGTTTCATTAAATGAGGTCGAAAATTTATGATAGGTGTGCTGAGCTGAGGCATTGAGAGGCTGCTGTTAGTATTAAAATGATGAGCGAAAAGATATAAAGGCCTTGCTTTTATGTTTTAAAAGGGGGGGGGGGCTTTTGGAGAAAAGACAAATTGGGTAGAGGATTTCGATAAGGAGAAGAATATCCACATATGGGAGGTGATCTACTTCTGAAAAGGAAACTTATCTTCCATAAAGAAGCTGCCCAACATCCCTTCTTGTCCAATTTTCCCCTAGTTCTTTGTAGCAATTTTTATTTCTAGCATTTTATATTGTAGACATAGAATGCAATTTAAAGCTCTCCTTACTGTTTTGTGCTGCCATTTCCTTTAAATACGACCTAATCACCCATTGGGTGATGGATTATGGAATTTTATGTTGATTCAAGCTTGTTGAAATAGCAAGGATTTGCATATTCTTCGGTCCTATGTCGTGTGTGTTTACTGTTAACTTGGATTTGTTTGGCCAACTTGTCCTAGTTGTGTTTATTCTAACTTTGGGATTGGAAAAGATAAGTTGATTGCGAGATATAGCATTAATTTTGATTAGGAGCATGTTTTAAGGTAATTGGGGACACTAGGGATAGTAACTCACCTAATGTTTGCAGTTAAAGGCTTAAATTTAGAGGTTAATGGGAGTTAATCTCTATTTATTTGAGAATTCTGGAAAGAATTTGTGAGTTAGCTACATTGAGTGTTGAAGCACGTTCTAAACTACAACATTTAGTTTGACGAAGCATAATGTCACCTTTAATCCTGACCTCTCTTTACAGTATTTGTTTAATTCCATATTATTTACTGTTTTTCGGTCTCTCAAGCATTCTAGCACCATTATTTTTAATATTATTCCTTTAGGCTTTTAATTTCCTTGTACAAATTTATGTTGGTTACTTGTCACCTCACTAATTTCAACGTAAGCACTGTAAAATTCAATGAACTCACCCCTGAGGAGAACGATATAAAATATAATTACCACTTACTGCATAGTCTGTGTACACTTACACATTTAAAATGTTTTCATTCAAAAATGGCATACACTTTACTATGCAAGAAGTTTTTGGCGTCGTTGCCAGGGACTAGTGAGAATAATTTTTTTGTTATGTTTAAGTTATTTTTAGTGGTAGAGCTTATGGACAGAATTGACTAAAGCTGATTTTCTTCATTTCAGGTACATTAGTTGTGTATAAACAAACATGCTAGGTTAGAGTTCATTTTAGATCTAGAAATAGAAAAAACTTTTGGGAGGAGATTGGGAGATCAAAGAGAAGCTATGGCAAATGCACAACTTCCTAGAGATCCTTCAGCTCGACAATTACCTAACCTTGAGAATAGACAATAACCAAATCTTGAGATTAACAAGCCAGCTGGTGTATGTGAAAAAATGATGTTGTGTCTGATGCAGTGAGCGACGTCAATGAAAAATATAGGCAAATGAAAATGACGTGGTGAAAATTAAGAACAACACACAGACATTTGCATTCCAATGCACATGCCCAAGTATAAGCAGACACGCCAGCAAGTAATACTTTGGAGCATTCCAGGGTCGAATCCTCAGGGAATAGATCAGATTAATAATTGAGATGCAAGAGAAATTGTGCAAGTAGAATATGTGCTACGCGGTCACAAGATACAAAAATAAGAGATGGATGGTTGATACTTTCAAAGTAAAGAACACAAAATAAATTAAGGCAAGTGAACTTAGAGAATGTAAGGCTTGGTTGTTCGGCTGCACTATATTGAACCTCTTCCTAATTGTTATACCTTCCTTTCTACTCCCATACTTGGTGATTCTAGGTAGGGGAACCTTCGAATGCCTCCCTCCCGATATCACATTCCAAGTTAACTTGGGTTAGATTCCTCTATGCCCTCATTAAACAATTACCACCGCCCCTTTTTAGCCTACAAGTGGTTGAGTTATCCCTAAAAAACCCTAGCAAAATATGTTCTCTCTTGCTCTACATGAGTTTTTCGACATGCCTTGACCCTTCTGGTGCCTAAAACATGCTACTACTCTATGTCGGTTGATTAGGTGAACAAGAGCCATTTCCACAAAAGAACTCTTAAGTAGAAGAATAGCAAGAAGTTTCATAGAAATTTTAGTTCAAAAGGATAGATTAAAACATAAGGCTTTTAACCAAGTCTTACAAGAAAACTAACTCATCCTTGAAAGTAAAGGAACTAGAACTACAATGAAAACATGCTAAAAGAAATAACTAAAATTGTAAAAAATACTAAGGCATATGAAAAACTAAGGTGGGAGAACTGGAGCTGGCCTCCTTCAACTCTTCAATGGTGTTATCACTCCACCATGTGAGCTTCTGGAGGTTGAAGATGAAGATGAAAGAATGGTGGAAGGGAGGCAGTGATTGTGGGGATGGAAGCCTAGATGCCATAAAAATGAGATGGGAGGGTCTATTTAAAATATTTTCCAGCCAATCAAAATTAGGCAGCAGACAAAAATGCTTTTTGCAAGCTGTATGCAAGGAATGTACGGTGGTCCCACCTACGTCATGCTTTTTGTCGGCCTTGAATCAGAGTGCTGTACGAAAGTGGTCCCCTACCATTCTCGACGCCTCATTTTGGGTGCCTCATTTCTGACTGCGTCACTGTAAGCCCTAAACTCTCTTTTGATCATATTGTGCTCATATTTGAAGTTTTGACATATGCAAATTGATATAGGTTGCACTAAAAGATGTCGTGATGAGATTTGGGAATCTTTTGGATTGTGAACTATAATGTGTATAAAGCTTCATAAGGAGATAGGTAAGCCATTGAATAAGCATATTAAGAGTTGAATTGAAGTAAGTTAAGGTCATTAACAAGTTGGGTAAATTTTAGGTGCATTATGTATTGAATGAAAGTTTTTATTTCTCACAAACTTAAGTAAAGTTGACTAAATGTGATAGGTGAATATATTGTCTTTGTTTTGTTTTTTTTTTTTTTAAAAAAAGGGGGATTAAGATGTAAATAAGGAAGTAGGAGGTGGCAAAAATTTGTGGAGCCACGAATTTATCTTTGACAAGTGGGTGTTGTCCAGCTCGAAGCTTCTGGAAGAGGATCAACTTCAAACAGCCATATCTCTTAATTTACTGCACCAAATTCGATGATTTTTGAGTCAAACTCTCATAAATTGAGTGTAGAATACGAAAGTGGGTGGCTGTTTTGAAAATAGGAAGAGGAAGGAGGAGAAAATAGCAGAAAACCGAGAGGTGTCACAGTTCTCGGGTAGCAGAACAGTGTGAAGAAATCCGTTTCTTTTGAGCTCTTGAGGAGGAATTAGAAGCTGAAACTTTGAGGTAAGTAAGCTAAGATGTTGTACTTGAGGTTTATCAAAAAATATTAGGTGGTTGTTTTGATAAATTTTGAGGAACCCAAGCTGAAAGTTGAACCTGGAATTTTAGGGTACATAATTCTCGGGTAGCAGAACAGTGTGAAGAAATCCGTTTCTTTTGAGCTCTTGAGGAGGAATTAGAAGCTGAAACTTTGAGGTAAGTAAGCTAAGATGTTGTACTTGAGGTTTATCAAAAAATATTAGGTGGTTGTTTTGCTAAATTTTGAGGAACCCAAGCTGAAAGTTGAACCTGGAATTTTAGGGTACATAATTCTCGGGTAGCAGAACAGTGTGAAGAAATCCGTTTCTTTTGAGCTCTTGAGGAGGAATTAGAAGCTGAAACTTTGAGGTAAGTAAGATACGATGTTGTACTTGAGGTTTATCAAAAAATATTAGGTGGTTGTTTTGCTAAATTTTGAGGAACCCAAGCTGAAAGTTGAACCTGGAATTTTAGGGTACATAATTCTCGGGTAGCAGAACAGTGTGAAGAAATCCGTTTCTGTTGAGCTCTTGAGGAGGAATTAGAAGCTGAAACTTTGAGGTAAGTAAGCTAAGATGTTTTACTTGAGGTTTATCAAAAAATATTAGGTGGTTGTTTTGCTAAATTTTGAGGAACCCAAGCTGAAAGTTGAACCTGAAATTTTAGGTGCAAGAAAAAAAAAACTACTAGCAAGAGATTGAAGGAGATGTGCTTCCATTTCTTTATACCTTACACCCAAGTGCATATGGTTATTATGAATTGAGTTATGGGACTGAATTAGATATGTTTTTAAGGTGTATAAGGAAAGGAATTAATGTTAGTAATTTCTTTTTTCAGGGCAAACGGAGATAGGAATAGCTTATAATCCTTGGAACCCTTTTTGGTGATTGTGAGTGAATCTATTTTAAAACTATGCTTGACCTTTGTTTTGCTTCAAAAGCATAAATGTTGATCATTGAAACATGCTTCACTTACTTTTGTATACTTTTCATGGAGCTTTTAATAGAATGTGATTGATGAAACTTAAGCATGATTTGAATTAGTTTGTAACTATACATTCAAACATGGAAACTAAATTATGGAAGTATGACTTCCTTTAGAAAATGCTTTGTGTAAATCCACTTGGAAACATGTTTAGAAAGGAAAAGTGCAAATGTTGAGAATTTGTTGTTTGTGTTATCAAAACATGATTTCCAAGGTAATCAAAGTATGCCCCGGTATGTTGTTAACCCCCAGTACTGAAGGACATTGAGAAGGTACTTGGGAGGGAGGAATTATGATTTCCCGATACTGAAGGACAAAGAGAAGGTATTCGGGTAGTAACTGGTCTAACCCAATACTGAAGGACATAGAGAAGGTATTAGGGAAGACCAGTGTGTCAATGGAATTCCACGTGCACGTGAGAGAGGTATGAACGTTGTTGGTATAGAGATGACTCTACCACAGCTAAGGTTCGAAAGTGGTATCATGATATGAGTTTTATTGTTATGAGCTTCTACGCTTTTGAAATGTCTATTCTTCAGTATGATACTACATTATGAGTTTCTATGCTATACATAATGTGGTGACTTAAACCTGTAAATGGGTAGCATGGTTTGATTATGTTTACAAATAAGTGATAAGTTATCTCTAACTTGTAGCTTGTCCATCATTATGTTTCATCTTTGAGCTTATAATGTTTTTAAGATAGACACTCACTGGGCTTCCCAGCTCACGTTTTTATTATGTTTTCTCTTCCCAGGTAGCAGACGAGTTCCCGGTGCTTAGCCTTGACAAGACCTGTTTGCCACCACGCCGTTTTAGCTCCTTGTATATACACTTTCTTATGTATATAGTTTGTAGTAAAAGCATTTTAGCGGGGTTGTAATAACTATAAAATGTTATGACTTGTTAAAGAACATAGTACTGAAAGTTAATGGGTCTTGCTCATATGTGTATTTGAGCGTTCCAAACTTACTTGTTCAAACGTGTTGTGTTACCTTCATTTTCAGATATATGTTGGGATGGTCAGAGAGAGCTAGTAAAAGGGTTGATTGTCTATGTCTTTACATCTCTTCCTAGGGTAGGCAAGTAAGCTGGGAAGGGGTGTGACAGTCACCTTCAGTTGCTTCACTTGCAGGCACCTCAACATTTTGCTGCCTCATTTTCAGCTGCGTCATATTTTGATGCGTCACTTTTAGCGCGTCATCATTCAACTGCCTCCTTTTCAACTGCATCATGTTCAGATGCGTCACTTTCAACGCGTCAAGCCTACTCTTTACATAATTCACCTTCATTGAATGCGCCCAAACTTCGACGCCTTGGATTTGAATTCACCTGCACAAACACTTGTTAAGAATGGCACAATAATTGATGAAATTCGAAGGTTTTCAATAAAGTTATGTGTTAGACATGTAATGTGCCCACTGCACATACTTATGCAATTCTTGCTCTATTTTCTTCCATTTATGCTTTCTTTTACCGCGCTGAGGCCAATAATAGTCAAATTGAGGTGCCCAAATAACTTGTTGTTACAAGTTATCACTAGCTTTAGTGGTTAATCAAGTTATAGTCCCTACCAATGCTATTGTTCTAGCATATGATAAGGAATGAGCTATTAGAACTTATGCCAATCCCTTGGTTGATGCGCTAAATCCTAAGATAGTGAGACCTGAAATAGATGCCCCATCCTTTGAGCTAAAAGTAAGGATGTTCCAAATGCTCCAAAGAATATGACAGTTTCATGGATTAGCCACTAAAGACCATTACTTACACTTAAAATCCTTTTTAGGGGTTAGTGATTCCTTTATACTAAAGAGGTTTTGAGATTGAGTTTATTACCGTATTCCCTTAGGGATGGAGTTAAAACTTAGTTGGATTCATTACCACTTGGCACCATTGATTAATGGACTACTTTAGCTGAGAAATTCCTCATTAAGTACTTTCCACCCACCAAAAATTCAAGACTCAAGAATGGCATAGTAGCTTTCCAGCAGTTTGATGATGAGACAATGAGTAAGGCATAGGAACGGTTCAAAAAATTGCTAAGAAATGCCCCCATCATGGACTCCCTCATTGCATTCAAATGGAGATTTCTTACCATGGATTGAACACAACCACAAATAAGGTTGTAGATGCTTTTGCCAATGGAGCCCTTATGTCTAAAACATACAATGAGGCTTTTGAAATCCTTGAGAGAATATACTCAAATAATTGCCAATTGGCTGATGCAAGAAGTAATCCAGGTAAGAAAAATAAGGGAGTGCTAGAATTGGATACTTTAACTGCTCTTAATGCTCATATGGCTACTATGACTAACATGCTTAAGACTTTAACTGTGGGAAATGTAACTAAAACATCTTCTCCTGTATAGAATGCATTTGTATTGAACCAAGTGGTGAGCACTGAAACTTGCATTTATTGTGGTGAAGGGCATGTCTATGAGTTTTTCCTTCACACCCCTGCTTTAGTGTACTATGTGGGAAACCAAACCAGTCTTAAGAACGACCCCTATTCTAATACCTATAACCCATAATGGAGAAATCACCGAAACTTTTCATAGAGAGGTCAATGAAGCAATTTCTAAGCCCCACAAGTGCAACAAGGTGAATCATCCACCAGGGTTTGGTAACAAGAATCAGCAGGCCTTTGGTAATCAAAAGCCAATTAACCAACAACATATTCCAGGTACCTATCTTGAAAGCTTGTTAAAGGAATACATGGCTAAAACTGATGCTATTATTCAGAGCCAACAAGCTTCTATGAGGAACTTTGAGGTACAGTTGGGACAATTAACTAATGAATTAAAAGCTAGGCCTCAGGGTAAGCCTCCTATTGACATTGAAAATCGAAAGAGGAAGGGAAAAGAGCAGATACAAGCAATTGAGCTTAGGAGTGAAAAGTCATTGGCCAAAAGTGGGGAAAGAGACAAGAAAACAAGAAGGATGAAGTTTCTGTCCAAATTGATGAAAAGCAAACAAATAAGGAAATGGAGTCCAAAGGAGTGGAAGATGAAAAGATTGAGGAGATACCTAGAGCACAACCCTCTGAGGCCCTTGATAGCCCATCTACTATTGTTCCTAAATTCAAATCCCCCCCTCCCCTCCACCATTTCCTTAGAGGTTAAACAAGAAGAAAAAAGAGAAAGCTCACTTTGAGAAGTTTTTAGACATTTTAAAGGAATTTCACATCAACATTCCACTTATTGATGCCTTAAGACAAATGCCAAACTACATGAAGTTTCTTAAGGATATGTGTTCAGAAAGGGAGAGATTTCAGGAATTCAAGATAGCATCGTTGAATGAGGAGTGTAGTGCTATTTTTAGGAGTAGGATTCTACATAAGTAGCAAGACCTAGGTTCCCTCACCACTCCAGTCTTTATTGGAGGGCAAGGGTTAGGTAGAGCTCTTTGTGACCTCGGGGCTAGTGTCAACCTTATGACAATGTCCATTTACAAAGGATTAGCGTTGGGGAGGCTAGGCCTATTAAAATATCTCTACAGCTTGTTGATAGGTCCATTACCCACCATGAAGGTAAGATAGAGGACATTTTGGCTCAAGTGGATAAATTCATTTTCCCGCTGATTTTATTATACTGGACTATGAGGATGAAGAGGATGTGCCTATCACCCTTGGGATACACTTCCTAAAGACTGGCAGGACGGTGGTGTATGTTTATGAGGGCACTGTCACCTTGAAAATAAATGACCAAGAGGTTGAATTCAGCATATATGACACAATGAAGTATCCAGCTGAGTTAGAAAATTGTTCTATCATTCATGTGATAGAGGAAGCAATTGTGGAGACTATTGAATTGGAGTGGAAGGACCAACACATTCAAACTTTTGGAGATATTAGAGGGGAAGACTTGGAATTTAGAGATATGAGGCAAGAATTTAAAATTTTGGCTGAAGTGACCAATTTTAAAAGGGTTTTTTAGTCTTTGGACTTAGAGGAAAGGAAAACTTGACCAATACAACCTTTAATACAATAACCCCTACCCTTGAGTTAAAACCTCTACCCAATTATTTAAAAGATGCCTTTTGGGGAGAGAAACAGATTCCCATCATCATATCAGCAAGCTTGCTGCCTAAGAATGAAAAATTATTGCTTGATATGTTGGGCAATACAAAAGAGCTATAAGATGGACCTTGGTTGATATTAAGGGAATTAGTGCTTCCTTATGCATGCATAATATTAGCTTGGAGGAGGGAAATTTCAAATCCATTGAGCAACAAAAAAGGCTAAACCCTGCTATGAAAGAGGTGGTCAACAAAGAATTGATCAAGTGGTTGGATGCTGGTATCATATACCCTATCTCAAATATTAGTTGGGTTAGTCCTATCCAACGTGTCCCTAAGAAAAGTGGGATGACAATAGTGACCAATGCAACTAATGAATTAATTCCCACAAGGTCAGTGACTGGGTGAAGAGTATGCATGGATTATAGGAGGCTTAACAAAGCCACACGTAAAGACCAATTTCTCTTACCCTTCATTGACCAAATGTTGGATAGATTAGTAGGCCAAGCATACTACTACTTCTTGGATGGGTACAGTGACTACAACCAAATCACCATAGTTGCCCAAAATCAAGAAGAAATCACTTTCACCTGCCCTTTTGGAACTTTTGTCTTTATGAGAATGCCTCTTGACCTATGTAATGACCCTGCTACCTTTCAAAGGTGCATGATGGCTATTTTTTCTGATCTAGTGGAAAACACTATGGAAGTCTTCATGGATGACTTCTCAATTTTGGGGGAATCCTTTGAGGCATGGCTTAGAAACTTGGGGAAGGTTCTGAACTGGTGTGAGGAAACTAATTTAGTATTGAATTGGAAAAAATGCTAGTTTATTGTAAAAGAGGGCATTGTGCTTGGCCATAAGGTCTTGGAAAGGGTAATTGAAGTAGATAGGGCTACGGTGACAATTATTGAGAAGCTTGAGCCACCAACTTCTGTAAAAGGGATTTGGAACTTCCTAGGCCACATTGGTTTTTACAGGAGGTTCATAAAGGCTTTTTCAAAAAAAATCCAAACCTCTATGCACCTTATTGGAAGTGAACAAACCATTTGAGTTCACCACTAAATGCCTAGCTTCCTTTAAAATCTTAAAAGATGCACTAATCATAGCTCTTATCATTTCAGGACCCAATTGGGAGTTACCTTTTGAAGTGATGATTGATGCCAGTGATTTTGCAGTAGGGGCTATGTTAGGACAAAGGCAAGGAAAGTTAATTCATCCTAATTATTATACTAACAGGACCCCTAATGATGCTCAATTGAATTATAATACCACAGTGAAGGAACTGCTAGCTATCATTTTTACCTTTAAAAAGTTTAATTCTTTATGTCTTTTACCAAAGATTTTTAAATTTCTTCAGCATGCATGTAGTAACGTCCCTAAAAAATCTAATAGGAAAAGTCGAGTCGTTACATGCTGACGTGACAAACAATCAATTGAGGTAGTATGGAAAATTTTCCATACTACGGTAGTACTAGAGTTTTTCCCAAACATGATGGACCATGCCATCTTCATGAAAGAGGTGGCGAATGGCGATGGGTCCAAAGAGAGGGTTGGCGCTGTTGCCAAGGTAGATGCCATTAATGTAGGCCGGGATAGTTTTGGTGACCTCGAGGTGGTATTTGACTAGTTGCTTGAGTAATGGAGTGGTTCCCTAATTTAAGTTGAAATTTGGAGGCATTACAAATATATAGTTTAGTTTCTAATTTTAGTTGTTTTCTTTTTGTTCTCTAATGGGTTAAATTCATTCTTTATGTATTGAATTTTTTACAATCAAGCACTCATTGTCGCAAACATTAAAATTAACTAACAAATTGATGGCTTTAATTAATTGTGTTGAATACATTATATATTTTAATTTGATAAAATGGACATATCACTCACCTATAAAATTAAAAACTTACTCGGTTCATATACTCAGATCATTGTAACGTACTTGACTTGAAGTTACTCATTTTGTCTGGATTATATGACAATACTAGACAATGAGATGAATAGGATTCATTAAATAAATTAAAACTTTTTGATAAGTATTGACAGAATTAATTGAATTTGAAACAATCAAATAAAGACCACAATAGAATGAGAGATATGAGAACAATTTCATTCCATTCAAATAACTAGCATGAAATTTAACAATCGATAAAATAATTAAACAAGGGATAAGTAAAAAGTAGGAAAGATAGATGACATTGTGAATTTTTAGTGTGGTTTTGAAATTGCACCGACTTTATTACCAGTGAGTACCAAACCGATTGATCATTCTTTTTGCGAGCTCAATAGCAAAGGGAGAAGAGGGTTGTTGCCAACGATCATTATTTTTAATAATAAAATATTATTATTTTTAGCCACCTCATTAGAAAATGCAACATCAGTCAAGTCTAGTAATTTAATTATTACCATATCATATTTTCTAATAGTCAACTTACGATCAATGAAGCTCAAGAACCATTTTGAATTTTTTTTTTCAAACTTTGGAGACTAAAAGTGTTCCATTTGGAACCTCAAGAACTCACAAACTCAACCCAAACGTCAAAGATCAAAAGTGTATTTTTCCACAAAAGGAGGTATGAAAATAATTCATTTATACCCTTAAACTTGGCATGATGCATCAATTTTTTCCATAAACTTTCAATTTCATCAATTTGAATCCTAAACTTAAACAAGTGTTTCAATGTTAGCTAAATTCACCCACTAATATAATAAAAAGCAAGCAAAAAATTTTAAAAACTCACAAATAACAAAAATCAAGTATCCATAAAATTGAGCTCAATTAATGCCTAAAATCAACCACGGAAACAAATCTCCAACTCCTGAACTCAAAATTGCTAGCAAAAAGTACCCAGTTTTATATAGGAAATTAATATAATTTATATCTATTTTGACTAAAAACCATAATTTTATTGATTATTCGTTAAAAATAAAATAATTATTTGAACCCGAAAATTTCGAGGGAGCACTAATTTATTGCACAAAGAGGCTCGCCCTTGTTTTCAAAAAAATAAAAATAAATAAATTTCTCGCCCTTGCTCTACTACCGTTCTACTACCCTTTATTAATTAATTTACAACTCTTACCCATTTTCTCTCATATTTTAGTTTGACCCACGAGTTTTCTTTTAGTGTTTTACTTCTCTTTTATTTTTACTATTAATAACTTTTTTTCGAAAATAAAATTATACCATTGTTTTTTGTGTATGTGATTTTTCTATAAATTTAAATTTATTAGTTTGTTAGTCTATTAATCTAATTTTTATTAATCTATTTATTTTTTTATAATATATTAAAAACTTATATTTAATTTATCAATTAATTAATTTTTCAGAGTCATATTAACTAATATCAATTAAATTGTTAAAATATTGTTTATTATTCTTAAATATCATAACAATAAAATTTAATAATATTGTATATCTATTTTCTTTTTATAAGGATATTATTAATATTTTTTTAATTGATGTAATTTTATTTCATTTAATTATTATTTATTAATATTAAATTTACGGTTAAAACATAATTCATTATTATTAAATACCATAACAATAAAATTTAATAACATTTTATATTAATAATTGTTTTAATAAAAATTTGATTAGCTATTTTTCAGTTGATGTAACTTTATTTAAATTAGTTATTATTTATTAAAATCAAATAATTTGTTAAAATATAATCCATTATTATTTTTTTAAAAGAAATATAATTCATTATTATCAAATATCATAAATATAAAATTTATTAATATTTTTTATCCGATAAATCTGGTTAATTTTAATAGAAATAATATTAATCATTTTTATTTATTTACTTACTTTTTGAGTTCAATAACATTCAGGAGTGGGAGATTTGAATCTTTGACTTCTTGATGGAGGATACATGTCAATTACTACTGAGTTATGATCACTTTGGCATTAGTCTTTTTTAGTTAGCGTACTTTTGTTTTACTTAGTTTTTATTTGTCATTATCAAATAAATACTTAAAGTAAAAATATTACAATAAAATAAAATAAAATTTTGTTATTGGCTATGTTATATTAATTGAGAAAACTATATTAGCAAACTATTTAGTTAATGCAGTTTTTGCAATAAGAGGAGGTCTCCTCATCTTTTCAATATTGGATGATGGTGTCTCTTTATGTTCACCATTCTTTGGTCGAATCCCAATTTTTGGATCGAATACCCGTTTGGATTTCATGGGCTCTGATACCATATTAGATAAATATGAGAGTCATTCTCAAAACGAATTGTGAATAAGATGAATAACTCATGTATTTTATAAATTGTGAGGTATCTCTTCATATTTTCAATGTGGGATCCTCAACACTAGCAACTACGTTTACACCCAACAACAAAATTTGCAGCTTTACTAGTTTGTTAGATTTCTAATTTCAATTCCAAACTATTTTTTACAAATAACATTCCCATTTCGATTTTTTTATTTGGATTGATTTTCATTATTATTTTTTGTCATTTTGAAAAGTAAATTACACCGAAGTACTATGTCATGCATTTAATAATATGTCTCTAGACGATCTTCATCTAAAAATTTTCAAGTAATTAAGTTTGAAAATTTGTACAAGATTGTGAGTATTTGGATATATTGTGGTTGCTTTTGTCATTGGCAATTACGTTTACAACCAACAACAAAATTGCAGCTATACTAGTTGAGAAAGTAAATCCTAGATTATAAAATATATTATTCAATGAACTAATATCATACGAACAAATTAGAATATAGAAGATATAGAGATTTAAAAAAAAAAGGACATATAGACAAATTATTCACATGTTGTGCTTGGCTTCTGTGGGATGAATAGTGACAGTTTGCCGTTCAGTTTCTAAAACACGATTTCGATAGATCTTGTCCATGTATTCTTTGGCCTTTCGATCTATACCAGGTTCGACAATCCAATGATGAGCTTTGTCCTCATCGCTCGGCCACACCTTGCTCGAACTTGACATCTCCTCCTCCCTAGAGCGATTGTGGTAGTGATGATCTCCTCTTCTACCTTTTCTAGATCTGAAAAGGCTAAAGATTGAGAAGGAAGAGTGAGCGTTTTTCTGCTTGTTGCCTCCCATAGCATAGAGGAAGGTAATTAGAGAGGAAAATGAGTTGAATTGTATGTTTTTATTGGGAGAGGAGAGATGAGATTTTTTTTTTTTTATATCGGAAGAAAAGAGCATCGGGTACTGGAAAGACAGCTTTGAGGGAGCAAACAATCTTTAAATGCAAGCTAGGTGAAACAAACATAAATGTTAGTTTGTAGGGTAATTATTCAGACACTTTTTATTTCCTCCACTGCTTTAAGCCATCTTGACTAAAAGAATCCTTTGCAAAGACTGAATAATAATATTCCCTCTTTATTATTGCAAAACATTAATATTAACTAATTATTTCATAGTTTTTTAATTGAGTGGAAATGCTTAATGTTGTAATTTGATATATAAAATAGACAAAACACTCATCATAAGAGGTTAAATTATAAGCTTCATCCTTATGGGTTAGGCATAGTTTGAGTTCAGTCCCTATGATCTTAAAAGTCTCAATTTTTCCTATATGTTTTTGTTTTGTTTACAATTTGTGGCCCCTATGGTTTTAAAATTTTCAATTTTGGTCCATATGGTTTGATTAAACCTCACTAATGGTCCTTCAACTGTATTCTATCCTCTAAAAAATCCACCTATTTCCTTCTATTTCTTTTACTTAGCCCTAAATCTAAATACAACCAACTAACATAGTTAGCGGTCCAATTGAAAACATTCGCTCATTGTCATGAAAAATAATATGTTAATATCGTAATGACAAAGATGATTTATTAGATTTTACTAACCCCTGAAGACAAAATTGAAACTTAATGATCTCAAGATTAAGTGTTACAAAAATTCAAGAAAAGAAACCAAATGATGAAGCTATAAAAGGAAATAGTTTATAAATTAGCCAGAGCAGTCATAATAAGAGGAATTTTAGAAATACTTCTATGAAAATAACATAAATAAAAGTTAATTTGATTTACTAGATTTTTGGTGGAAAATAAACAACCCCACTTGGATAGTTGATTCAAGATCCACTATCATTATATGTTCTTAATTATATTTAATATGCAATTCTTAGAAAATACTTAATGATGCAGGATAATCTCTACATGTTGGCACTAGGATGCCTATCTCAGTTGATGTATTGGGAGACATTAAGTTGTCTTTATTTAATGTTGAATGTGGTAATTTTAATACCTTAAGAGAAATTAGATTTATGAAATTTTATTACTAGAAATTCATATAGTACGAATTTTGTAAGTAATGAAGCTTATATTTTCAAAATTGTTTTAAAATATGTTTAGCCGTAAATAAGAACAATTTGCATGTGCTAAAATGTTAACATATACAAACTACACATAAGAGATATTTAAGATTATAGAATCCATAATGTGTTGGGATTTATGCCCTAAATCCTTGTAATTAATAATTTATTTAATAATTAATAATAATTTTGATTATTTTATTTGCAATATAATATTTTCCATTATATGAAAAATCCAAGGTTATTAGTGTAATCTTGAATTGTATGTGTTTGACATACGAGAGGATCATGTTCAAAAAAGAACCTAAAGGGTCATAGTATATGAGTAAGGTTGGGTGCGTTATCCTGACAACACTATTGATACGACCCACTTTGTAATAGTTACAAATGATTTGATCCAAATCGTTCATGTGGAGACATGTGAGTGAGAGTATCTTATACAATGAGTTTGTATAAGATTGGACCACAAAATATTTAATCTCTCTTTATAAATCTATTAATTGAGAAGATTAATATTTCATCAAGATGATCATATGCAACTTTATTTTAATCCTAAGTTAGTTATAAACTCCTGTCTGTGAGAGCTTGTCCTTTGATTTGCATGGATGAGAGTGGATTCTGTAGTCTATTCAATAAGCCTATTATTTTGGGGACTTGACTAAATAGGGTTTTGGGAACATAATCTCATAAGATGGAATTCACTCATTCCTATATATGGTAAGTATCTGAGTAATTCTCTTAAGTTATCATTTCGGGACTTGAACAATGGGGTCTCACCCTCCCACTGGCCTGAGAGTGACTTAGTTTATGGTTGGATCATAAACAAATTGTTTATTAGAGGATCAGTAGTACTTAAGGTGTAAGATGTATTTACAAGGGTAAAATGGGCTTTTGACCCAATTGTAATTATGAACAACTCGTGAAGAATCGACTTGCGTGTAATGTCAAACCCCTCCCCAGCTTACTTGCCTAACCTAGGAAGAGATGTAAAGACAGAGACAATCAACCCTCTTACTAGCTCTCCCTGACCATCCCAACATATACCTGAAAATGAAGGCAACACAACACGTTTGAACAAGTAAGTTTGAAACGCTCAAATACACATATGAGCAAGACACATTCACTTTCAACATTATGTTCTTTAAAAAGTCATAACATTTTATAGTTATTACAACCCCGCTAAATTGCTTTTACTACAAACTATATACATAAGAAAGTGTATATACAAGGAGCTAAAACGGCGTGGTGGCAAACAGGTCTTGTCAAGGCTAAGCACCGGGAACTCGTCTGCTACCTGGAAAGAGAAAACATAATGAAAACGTTAGCTAGGAAGCCCAATGAGTGTCTATCTTAAAAACATTATAAGCTCAAAGGTGAAGCATAATGATGGACAAGCTACAAGTTAGAGATAACTTATCACTTATTTGTAAACGTAATCAAACCATGCTACCCATTTACAGGTTTAAGTCACCACATTATGTATAACATAGAAACTCATAATGTAGTACCATACTGAAGAATAGACATTTCAAAAGCGTAGAAGCTCATAACAATAAAACTCATAACATGATACCACTTTCGAACCTTAGCTGTGGTAGAGTCATCTCTATACCAACAACGTTCATACCTCTCTCACGTGCACGTGGAATGCCATTGAACACACTGGTCTTCCCTAATACCTTCTCTATATCCTTTAGTATTGGGGTTAGACCAGTTACTACCCGAATACCTTATCTTTGTCCTTCAGTATCGGGAAATCATGATTCCTCCCTCCCAAGTACCTTCTCAATGTCCTTCAGTACTGGGGGTTAACAACATACCGGGGCATACTTTGATTACCTTGGAAATCATGTTTTGATAACACAAACAACAAATTCTCAACATTTGCACTTTTCCTTTCTAAACATGTTTCCAAGTGGATTTACACAAGACATTTTCTAAAGGAAGTCATACTTCCATAATTTAGTTTCCATGCTTGAATGTGTAGTTACAAACTAATTCAAATCATGCTTAAGTTTCATCAATGACATTCTATTAAAAGCTCCATGAAAAATATACAAAAGTAAGTCAAGCATGTTTCAATGATCAACATTTATGCTTTTGAAGAAAAACAAAGGTCAAGCATAGTTCTAAAATAGAGTCACTCACAATCACCAAAAGGGTTCCAAGGATTATAAGTTATTCCTATCCCCGTTTGCCCTGAAAAATAAATTAATAACATTAATTCCTTTCCTTATACACCTTCAAAACATATCTAATTCAGTCTCATAACTCAATTCATAATAACCATACGCACTTGGGTGTAAGGTATATAGAAATGGAAGCACATCTCCTTCAATCTCTTGCTAGCAGTTTTTTTTTTCTTGCACCTAAAATTCCAGGTTCAACATTCAGCTTGGGTTCCTCAAAATTTAGCAAAACAACCACCTAATATTTTTTTGATAAACCTCAAGTACAACATCTTAGCTTACTTACCTCAAAGTTTCAGCTTTTAATTCCTCCTCAAGAGCTCAAAAGAAACTGATTTCTTCACACTGTTCTGCTACCCGAGAACTGTGAACACCTCTTGGTTTTCTATAATTTTCACCTCCTTCCTCTTCGTATTTTCAAAACAGCCACCCACTGTCGTATTCTACACTCAATTTATGAGATTTTGACTCAAAAATCATCGAATTTGGTGCAGTAAATTAAGAGATATGGCTGTTTGAAGTTGATCCTCTTCCAAAAGCTTCCAGCTGGACAGCACCTACTTGCCAAAGACAAATCCGTGGCTCCACAAATTTTTGCCAGCTCCTACTTCCTCATTTACATCTTAATCCCCTTTTTTAAAACACCAAAACAAGCCAATAAATTCACCTAACACATTTAGCCAACTTTACTTAAGTTTGTGAGAAATAATAACTTTCATTCAATACATAATGCACCTAAAATTTACCCAACTTATTAATGACCTTAACTTACTTCAATTCAACTCTTAATATGCTTATTCAATGGCTTACCTATCTCCTTATGAAGCTTTATACACATTATAGTTCATAATCCAAAAGATTCCCAAATCCCATCACGACATCTTTTAGTGCAACCTATATCAATTTGCATAGGTCAAAACATCATATATGAGCACAATATGATCAAAAGAGAGTTTAGGGCTTACATGTAATGATTTGATCGATGGACATAACTTGTCCTACAATGCATAAGAGTGCAACTCTAGGTCTATAGTGGAGTGACATGTAGTTAGTGAATGGAAATTAATTAATTAAAGAGTTTAATTAATTAATTTTGTATCAATGGAGCTTATAATCTCTAGGTCATAAGCTCTCCTTGTTAGCTCATAGTAACACCAAATGATCATTTAGGCTATAGGTCTATATAAATAGGACCATTGGGTTGAGGCATGAGAAATACATCTCCTCAATAGAAATTAAAAAATTATATTTAGATCTTTTCCTCTAAAATCCCTTGTGGATTTTCTTTCAATAGGCTCCTATAAGCCGTGGTTATGTGTTCAAGTCATAGTCAGGAATATTTTGTGGAGAAGAAACAGACCGACCTAAAATATCTCCATATTATCTCAAAGGTATGTTTTGCTTAGTCTAAAATTATTTTTCGTTTAATTCTAAATTAAAATTAAAGTCGATTCCAATGCTTCTGCTGTGAGTTTAATTATATTATTCCCTTCATAACGAAATGCTAAAAGTTAGAGTTAAACACTTTACTTGTTTTTACATATGGCATTTCATGCAAGATAATTTATAGTTTTTTACTGGAAAGAGCTACAAGGCCAAAAAACAGGTGAGCTTACAAGTTCTGACCCAAGTGGTTTGGTGAATGTAAAAGTCAAAGGTGGTTTTGGATATTTCCTCATTCTAGTTGATGATTATTCAAGGTATAAGTGTATCTTGACCTAATTAATGCAATATAAGTTCAAATTATATAAGACTTAAGTTGAAAACCAAATTAGGTAAGTCTATCAAGAAACTCTAATAATATCCCAGTGGAAAGTACACGAACCTTACGTTTTAAGATTAATTTATAGAAAATGGGATTATATCATATTTAATCACCAAGTACAATTGTGTGAAATTGTACTGCAAGAGGATAAACAAGACATTGTTAGACATGGTCACGTCAATTATGAATCACAAACCATTACTAGACTCTAGTTAGGATATGCAATGAAGATTGAATAGTGAACATGATTCCCTCCAAGAGTGTATCTAAGATAACTTTGGGATTATAGAAGAATAATAAAGCTAGTTTACAACACTTCAGAACTTGGTAATGACAAGCATCCATGTTGAAACAAACCCAACAAGGTTAGAATATGTTCAAAGATACACCTAAATGTAGCTACCCCTGAGTAGAAGAAAACTGATCTTTTATATAATCCTGAAGAGAAAAAAGCGTTTGTATGTCACGGTGCTCGTCAATAAATTTATAATATCAAACGACAAATAATGTGCAGTATAAGTGGTCAGGGTCGATCACAAGGAGGCAGGTGATTGGTTATTTTAGTTTTCTTTTCTCTGACACAAAATCGAATAGGAGGGAGGTTTCATGCATGAATTTAAAATACACAAGGAACTAAATCGTGCAAGGGATTGAAATGTATTGAAATTAAGTGTCATGCGAGGAAATTAAATTTAGAGGAATTTAATTGAAAACTCACAAATTAATTAAAATTCTAATTCAAGGCAGGTCGAGATTCTCTTTGCAACATTGATCATTAAATTATTCCAATCATGCACTACTACAACAATTTAAAACCGACCAGCCTCCTCGGGACACCTTACGAGCCTCCCCAAAGAATAGAAATTCTAAGATTCGGGATAGGCCTGAATCCAACAAATTAAAATGACGGGCCATTCGAATTAAGCTATTACGTGCGAATTTACTCTAGGATCTACCATGTACACGTAATTAAGTAATTCAACTTAACTAACCGACGTGGCCACCAACCCCTTTACTACTCTAATTAAGCTAGAGACCGAGGATACTTATGAAGAGAATAATCTAATTAAACTTAAGCGGAAGCGTAGGAATCAGTTTGAGTTTATTTAGAATTAAATAATAATTCTATGGTTAAGCATAACATACCTTGAAAATATGGAGATTCTTCTGGTGAATCTTTATCTCTTCCACAAAATCTTCTTGGCTATGACTCGAACACAGGACCAAGGCTTGTGGGAGTCTCTTGAAAGAAAATCCACAAGGGATTGGAGAGGAAGATGTCTAGAGAGAATTCTCTAATTCTCTCTATTGAGGAGATGTGTCTTGTTAAGAATGCACAATGACTCACCCCTAGGGTCCTATTTGTAGTGGTCTAGGGAAAATAATTAAATAATATATTTTAATATCCAATATATTAAAATATATTTATCTAACCAATTTGAATCTTATTCAAACCGTTTAAAATTCTCCTACGATATCTATTTCCTAATTTGAATCCAATTCAAATTTAATAAATATCTTTTATTTAATGTATATAATATATATTAATTATTTTAATATTTAATGTATCAAATACAATAAATATATTTTTCTCTTTTATATTTAATATATCTGATATATTAAATATTAATTTGAACACTTAAAATTAAATATTTATTTGAACATTTCAAATTTTAATATTTAATGTATCAAATACAATAAATATATTTTTCTCTTTTATATTTAATATATATAATATATTAAATATTAATATGAACACTTCAAATTAAATATTAATTTGAACAGCTCCAATGATACAAAATTAATTAATTAAACTCTTTAATTAATCAATTTTCATTCATTAACTCTAGCGTCACTCCACTATAGACCTAAAGTTGCACTCTTATGCACTGTAGGACAAGTTGTGTCCATTAATATAATCACTACATGCAAGTTGATCTTTCATGAGTAGTTTATAATTACAGCTGGGTCAAAAGTCCGTTTTACCCATATAATTACATCTTGCACCTTAAGTACCACTGATCCTCTAATGAAGAATCTGTTTATAATCTAATTATAAACTAAGTCCCTCTCAGGCCAGTGAGAGGGTGAGGCCCCATTGTTCAAGTCCCGAAATCAGCACTTAAGGGAACTACTCATTTACGTACCCTATATGGGAACGAGTGAATTCCATCTTGTGAGATTATGTTCCCAACTCCCTATTTGGTCAAGTTCCCAAAATGGTAGGCATATTGAATCGGCTACAAAAGCCACTCTCACCCATGCAAATCAAAGAACAAGCCCTCACATGCAGGAGTTTATAACTCACTCAGGATTAAGATCAACTCGCATATGATCATCCTGATGAAATATTAATCTTCTCAATTAACAGATTTATAAAGATAGATTAAATATTTCTTGGTCCAGTTTTACACAAACTCATTGTATAAGATACCCCCACTCACATGTCTCCACATGAATGATTTGGATCAAATCATTTGTAACTATTACAAAGTGGGCCGTATCAATAGTGTTACCAAGATAAGGCACGCAACCTTATCCATATACTATGGCCCTTTAGGTTATTTCTTGAACATGATCCTCTCGTATGTCAACCACATACTATTCAAGATTACACTAATAACCTTGGATTTTTCATATAATGGATAATATTATATTGCAAATAAAATAATCACAATTATTATTAATTATTAAATCAGTTAATTAATTACGAGGCTTTAGGGCATAAATCTCAACAACCTATGAGTACTTCTAATATAGCTAAGTAGTCTCTAAATCAATTGAGTTGTCATGTCAATTAAAGAAGAGAAAACTAGAATTAAGCTCAAGAGTCAACAAACCATAAAATAAACTGCAATAAACCGAAATTTAATACAAAATCCTCACAAGAGTTGCAAAGTTAATCCTAATTACCTCAAATTAGTAAAAAAATCCTAGCTGAGCATCGTTTCAATGAAGCTGGGGCCATAATACAAGCCCAAAATGAACTGAGGACCTAAAAATTGTCTAAAACAGTAAAAAGAAAGGGGAGAAATCATAAATTTTTGTCTGGAGTGGAGAGAACTTAACCCTAAATCAAAAAAGATTTTTATATATGTGTCACGGCAGCATTGAGAAAGTGTGGGAGGCGTTTCGACACTGCCAGCAGCGTTGCACAACAGTGGGTGTGAGGGACTCGAGACAGCGTTGAGATGATATGTTGTGCTACATCCAAGGCTTCTATATTACAACGTCGAGCAGGGGCTCCGTCCAGGGTCTCAACACTCCTTAGGGGTATTTAGATCAATTTTTCCATATCTTTTCACTCCAGTGTCTAATTGACCTTTAGTTTGGCTCATTTTCACTTTGATTTCACGTACTACTCCAAACTATGCCTTGAACTCTATTTTCTTACAAATATACAATTAATCTTATAAAATTAAAAAAACTAGCATAATTTAGGCACGATATAATACGTGTTATCAAATACCCCCAATCTAAATCTTGTTGGTCCTCAAGCAAGGCAAAAATAAAAACATAAGCAAATAAGAATCCACGGAAAACAATATGCATGACTCGACCTTCAATTCTCGTTAAGCTAACTAAAGATGCACGAATAAGAAGCATTGAACAACGCACTATCTACCTATGAGCAAATTTAAAAACGCTCTTGACATTTCTTGAGTGTGTGTGTGTAATTAGCCATCCCAGCATGCTTCCTACAAGAGCATTATAGACTTATAAGGGCCTAAAATCTATCTTCGCTCCATGATGTGTTTGCTAGAGCAATGTGAATAATTGTGCAAATCAGAGTGTCAATGCGCAAGTGTACACATTCATTTTATAGCAAGTGGCAAGTAAAATTATCGTATCCACGGAGACTTTTAATCCTTCCAATGAACCTAAATTAATTCTTAGTAACTCAGTTGGTAACCATTCAAAATTATCGAGGGAAATGAAATAAAAGAAATCACAAATGCTGGAACAAAATTAATGCTAAAGCATGAAACAACAAAGTAAAGATTCAGAAAACAGAGAACGATTAACTTGTACTTTTAATTAAAGGGAAGGCTCGGATTAGAGGTAAGTCATGCATTAGTTAAGTTACGAACTGAGTACACATTCATTCCATTCGATTCACTACAGACTACACGGTATTCTCCCGAATCACCGAATATATGCTGTCGCAATTAAATTACTTCAGCACAATAAACCCACTGTACTTTATGTGCGTTAGGCGAGTGACTATCCCTAACCTACCCACGTAGTTAGCTACTAACCTTAACAAGAGGCTAACGTGATTTTCAAGTTTTCAGCCCCTCCTATTCTTCCCAGAAATCAGAGGGACGATGTTCATAACGGCTGGCCAAGCGGAAACAAACTAAGAATAAAACCCCTTAAAAACCAAATCGAAGGAGATGAAGTCTACTCAACTATAACATTAGCTAAAAACAATCATCCTCTAATCCTCACCTTATGGTGATTAGTTCATGCTACAGGAAAAACGGAAAAACAGTAGAAATGTAGACATAATGAAACTAAATACAGAAAACGACTAAATGACAGAAGAAAATATAGCAGGAGAAGTTGAAATGCTGCCCCAAGTTATTTGACCCAGCATCGGCGTCTTTCCGACTGGAGAACCTTCCGTTTTGGGCAAAACTCCGGTGGTAGCTCTCCCTTCTCCTCAGCTGCTTTCTCTCTTCTGGTTTTTTCGGGAACCTCACTTCTCCTCTCTCCTCTCTAACAACAAAAACGGCTGCCCCATTATAAAAATTACCCTTTATGAAAACGAGGGCTGATTAGACTTGTCCTTATGACGTGGCGGGCTCTGGTTGGCTGAAAACACATGACTAGATTGACAGATGACAGCTCAATTAATGAACAACAGCTCCCACGTGCGAATTTCGTATAAGCCTGAATCGCGAAATTTGCTCCAGCCATTAGTTGTAAAACTGCTGCTCTTGGCTTCTTGAGTCCTCATTAATCCAACCTAATTTAATCACATAAAAGACCTTAATTAGGATAAATTTGCTCTAATAAAAATATTACTATATCAAAATCAGTCCTAGAGCAAAATCACTCCAAGCTAGGGAATTTTCAAGATATAATGAGATAAAATATGTCAATTTAGTCCAAAAAATACAAGCATATAACTCTTAATTTAAGAGTTATCACTCCACACTAGCTAAAGAACTAACAAAAGAGCACAAAACAATCAAATAAGTAATGCTAAGCTTAGGCGCATAAAACAACCCATGGGCTAAACTTGTATTCTTTTACCTCAAAGGTGCTAGCTTTCACACACTTAACGTAGAGACCCTTTATCCAAAGCATTTGCTCTATGGATGATCTAATTGATCACAACAGGGGTACCTCTTTTCTCCAATGATCCATTAAGCACAAAAGAAGTTTATTTTCTTCTTTTATTTTCTCCTTTCAACAATATTTTTTCTTTTAAGCCCATTTCTTTTTTCATTCACTTTTTTTTACTAGGAAAATAAATACTTATTTTCCTCCTAAGTGACACATTATAAGTCTTCATGCAAAAAATACCCTCAAGCTAGTCTAAGACCTATCAAGGTGACAACGGACATCTAGCTCCTATAAAACTATCCTACGCCTTCAAAAACATGCAAGAAGGGTTAATACGTGCTCAAAAGTGTTCAAGAAATCCAAGATAAATGTTTAAAGAGGCTCAATTGAGGAAAACGTGCTCAACTTCTCAATAGATGCAAATAGCTAGCAAGATGAGCAAATCCTAGGATGTCATGGTCATGCACAAAGCACCCACATCATCCAACAATGAGGCATAATATTGTTTCAAAACTTCTAAAAAATTTGAAAGATTTTCAAGATATTCACATGCTTATAAAACAAACATTCCATTCAAACAAACCAACAAATACATGCTTAACACGATCAATCAAAAGTTTGAGCTCAGATGCTCAAGGACTACACAATAACGCCCAACTATCAAACCTAACGATAGATTTGAGCTCAAATACTCAAGGACTTAATAAACATGCTAAACACTTCATCATCATTCAAAGCTCAAAGATAAACATCTACCCCCAACCTAATTCATACATTATCCCCAATGTATATACAAAAAAGGAAAAACAAAGAAAAGTAAGGGAATAAAAATACTTACTTGACATTCCAAAGCACGTAGGTGGGGCGGGGTAAGTAGCTCCTCCTTTCCAAAGATAATCTTCTCGAATTAGGAGTTAATCCATCCACCTAACGAAATCGGCCAAAAAAACATAAGAAAACAACAAACTAAGCAAACAAACTAAAGAAAGCACAAAAAAGCGAGTAATTTTTTTTGAACACCTGACTATCTCCAGCAAGCGTAGATTTGCTTGATGGGCCTTGGGGAACTCCAGTCAACCAAGATCTTCCAAACTAGATCATGCACCATGCTTTATTCCATATACAACAATGACTCATCCTGTAACTCAACATCACTTTCACACAAAGCATCAAAAGAATCAAAACATTCAACCATATTGACAACTTTAAATTCAACAACCTTCTCATTGAACCCAACAGACACAGTTCCTCCATCTACATCAATGTTACTTTTTTCCTTTTTTATGAAAGGCCTACCTAACAAAAGGGAAGTCGATGCATGCTTGGGCCTATTGCCCATATATATAACATAGAAATCCACAAGAAACAACAAGTCATTAACTTTAACAAGCCAATTTTCGACTATGCCTAGAGGTCAAACAGTAGAACGATCAACTAATTGTATCATGATGCTATATTCATGCAAACCATTCACTCCTAATTCCAGATAAACATACAAATGCATAAAACTTATAAATGCACCTATGTCTAACATGGTATGTTTTATCTCTGATGGGCGAATTCGCAAGTGCACGAATCGTTACATGTAATTCAGTGATTGAATACAAAGTTCATTCTCCACGGGGATTGAAAGCTACCAATTACCAAATTCTCTAACCTTAATTTTATCCAAGCACCGAATTATCAAAGATGAATGAAAAATTAAACTTTGTTTGAAGAATAAATGTTATTAAGCTCTAAAATTGACAATGCAAAACAAAGGATTAAACTCAATTAGTAAAAACTCTAGAGCAATGACTTCACCGATTATCTCCTCCTACTCTTTGTTCATTAATAGTTAATGTTTTCTTCTATTTCTTGGTTGTTGGCAAGCTCTACTCTATAGACTAGATATTCTTTCTCAAGCAACAACGTTATTCATTGAAAAGTAAATTTTCTATATCTCCATGACAATTCCAACAATTCAATTTTAAGCCCGTAGAACCTAATATTGCCACAAATTCTACAATAATATCTCTATACCAAGTATAAATTTGGGAAAACACTTAAGTTCATCAATGATTCTTGTCTCTCCACCTCAAATCATGACATAAAAATAATGTAAAGAATGGCCAAATCTAAACATGCTTTAAGTGCAGAAGAATTTTCACAACCACAAATGAAATAGGAACATGATCTATTAACTAAGAAAGAGTAGGATTCAAGTATCGATTACATCAAAGCTCTAGAAAGAAAAACTTAGTTCATAATCTAAAACTTAACAAAACTAGCGAAAAGTGTCAATGGAGTCATTACAAGTAGAAAAAGAGAAGGAAAAAAATGAAAAGACTGACAAATCCAGATGATTTAACGAATATCCAAGCATAACTCTGGCTTCGTTTAGTTTCTCGGGTCCTCCAAGGTGGTGCATTCTCTTTTTCCTCTGATTTCTGCCTCTTCCTCTAAGTTTTCCACCTCCAGATCTCCCTCTGCCATTTTAGACGACTAAAATACGGTCTTTTATACTAAAAAAGCCACATTTGAACTATAAGGATTTTTATAAGTCACTAACTTTCAATTTGATCAATCACTCACATGAACTAACAAATTATTACAACCATTACTTTATAATACCATTAGTGATCGGTTTGTAAATTGTACAACCCACCTTTGAACTATAAGTATTATTACAATCAAACTGTTGAACTACAAAATTGTTACAATCTAACTCAGATGCTTTAATTCTAAAGTTTGAAAACTATAGGTTAAATAAAACTTTTGGTTCATTTATTATTATTAATGCAACAATTTGGCCCCTAAATATTAGTTTGTAATAATTTAGTCTCTATACTTTCAAATTTGTAACAATTTAGTCCTTGAATTTTAGTATGTAACAATTTAGTCTATGTACTTTCAAATTTGTAACTATTAAGTCCCTATCTTGAAAATTTTTGTTAAGATTTAATGAGGTTACTTGAGTACCCTTAAACTAATTATGGAACCAAATGTGTGTTTATAAACTACAAAGGCTAAATTGCGATATAAATAAAAATTGACACTTCATTTGGATAAGATGTTTACAATAATTGTTACTATTTTAAAGTACATAGACTAAATTATTATACACTAAAATTGAGGGACTAAATTGTTAGGAATTTGAAGCACAAAGACTGAATTGTTACATACTAAAAATTCAAGGACTAGATTGTTACGAATTTGAAAGTACAATGACTAAATCATTATATAATAAAGTTAATGGAATAAATATATTTTTTCTTCAATGAAAGTATACAAGGACTAAAATTATTTTTTCACCAAAAGTATAATATCGAGGTTAAAAAAATATTTAATATTCAATAACTGCAAAATTTATTAAAACATAACACCAAGTGAAGTATTTTGAGGTAAAGTGTAAGTCGGTCAGTTCAGATTGGATCAATTATTGGCCACAATTTGATGTACAATCGACATATTGGGCTAAGAAAATAACTAATCGAGGTCAAATCAATTTTTAGAAAACCAAATCGATGGCCCAACCTAAACCAATTCAATGCAACAAAATTGACTGTCAAATCAACCACTGATATTTGGTTGAACAGTTGATCAATAATCTGAAAATCGGCATTTAAAAACTCTTCAAGAAACAGGCTGGTTCACATAAGATCTTCGGAGAAATTTAGTTCATAGAAGTGAACTTATATTTGTATGTACTTTTCTTGTGCCCTTTGTATGTTTTTGATCCAAACATTCAAGTTTCCATATATTTGTGCTTATGCTAAAATATTAATTTAAAAAATGATTTTCCCCATTACTCACTTTTTAAAATGAGATTCTATCACCTTTTAATTTGTTTGATAGAATTTGAATTCTTTAATAATTTTTACATTGGTTTATATTCAATTAATATATTCTTTTTACTTACACACATATATAATTGAATATTCAAACCAATAGAATATTATAATTAGATGCCCCACACGTTACACATCCCATATTTTTTTCACTGTCATTCACTCTTATTTTTCTCTCATGAGTTACAAATCTCATTTATGTTAGATCTTGTAACTACTATCTTCACAAATTCAAACGTTGAATAAGAAGCATTTTTGCTCTCTATTATTTTCTCTATATTCTTCTCGTGTTATTCTTGTTTTTCTTTTGCACCTATTTTCTAATACTTATCAACATGAGACTCTACCATTTTTGTTGAGCTAAAGGTAGGGTTTATTTTTTTTTTTTTTGTAATTTGTGTCAAAAATCTTATGTACATCACATATATATAGTGTATATGTATTATATATTTCATATATATACATTGTGTATTGAATGCTGATAACATAAATTTTATACATGATCAACATGTTGTTTGTTATTTTACATGTTATGTCAGTAAGTATTTATTTGTTTATGATGGTACTACATTTGGATCCATTTTATTGTTCATGATTAATTATTTTCATAATTTGTGTCGAACGTCTTCTGTACATCTCATTTATACAGTGTATATGTATTATATATCTCATAAATACATTGTGTATTGAACGTTGATAACATATATTTTATACACGATTAACATGTTGTTTGTAATATTATATGTTATGCTCATTAAATATTTATTTGTTCATGATGGTACTACATTTCTAGATGCTCTTAGTAGGAAGATAGCCCACACATTAGCCTTGGTTATTGACCAAGCATATATACTTGATGATGTGGAGTGGG
The DNA here is from genome assembly GCA_033996785.1 of Trichosanthes truncata. Lineage (NCBI taxonomy): Eukaryota > Viridiplantae > Streptophyta > Magnoliopsida > Cucurbitales > Cucurbitaceae > Trichosanthes > Trichosanthes truncata. The sequence continues at coordinate 35,036,817 of JAWPNB010000009.1, read as the reverse complement.
CTCAGATAGCAGTAATTCTGGGAGAAGTTGCTTCACAGTTGGCCTAGTGACGGTTCAGCCAATTTTGAGACAACATATCATGTATGCTCAACAAGAATACCCTAACCTTGCAAAAGCTTTGCGCCAAATGGAGTCAAGGCAAGGGAATGACTTCTCCCTATCCATAGATAATTGTCTCCTACATCCAAGGGCAATTGTGCGTGTCAGACAACGATGTACTCAAAGATGTGATTTTAGTTGAGGCTCAGAGTTCTCCCTTTACCATGGATCTTGGTAGTACAAAGATATATCAAGATTTGAAATAATACTACTGGTGGCATAATATGAAAAGAGATATAGCAGATTATGTCAATAAGTGCTTGGTTTTATCAGCAAGTGAAGGCATTAAGGCAAAAGCTAGCAGGGTTGTTGCAACCTTTGAATGTGTTGCAGTAGAAATGGGATGAAATCTCCATGGACTTCATTTTGGGTATGCCTAGGACAACTAGGGGATACATGGTGATTTGGGTTATTACTGACAGACTAACTGTTATGCAAAAACTCACTACGCAAGCATACGCAATCGTAGGTAGTAATTGGTGGACAAGGTCGATCCCACGAGGACTAAAGTAAGCAAAGTTTATAAAATTGAGATTCACTAAAAACTAATGCTAAAGAAAAAAAAGTAAAGAAACTCAAGGAAAGATTAGGCAACGAACGACTAAAAATAAAGTAAGCAATAATAACAACTTAACACTAGAATTAAGGATTCCAAACGACAAATTAAACGAAACTAAAAATGATAAAGAGAAGCGAGTTAGGATTTATGAACTCCTAACAAAAATTCTGTTTTAGCCCAGTTTGCTATAGCAAAGTCGTAACAAAGTTAAGCAGTAAACAGAAATGACCAATTTGTGCCCAAAACTTCTTCCAAAATCAAGAGCTGCAGTTTACAAACTAAGTTCAACATACTCCTATGAAAACCCAGCCATATAAACACAATTAAGCCCCCATTTCACTTGTTTTACAAGTGAAGAATATATGTCTATACTCTTAAATTCATACTCTTAAATCCATTATCAAAGTAATAATGAATGAACTTGCATCATTTGTGCTTTTCCACTAATTTTCAACCCTTCCAGTATCCAAAATTAGCTAGAATCCTACCTAAGGTGATAAATCTTAAGCAAGAAAGAGATAAATAAACAACCACAAATAAAATGCTCAACACTTGCAATAGCTATAACAAAAGGGCTTCCACAAAATGTTAGGGTTCCATAAATCCCAACTCTAAAGACATTAGTTCATTCTGAAATTAAATCTTAGATGCAGAAAATCAAAGTCACAATAATCCATAGAACGATTAGAACAAAACAATCTATCAAAAACTACAATCTAGAGTGAAATCTAAGAAGAGTTAAAACTAAAAATAGAAGGAAGAAAGTTCTGAGGCATGAAATGCTGCAGCAAAAGTTGTTCCACTTTGAGCTTTTTCTTCTCACGATCTTCTCTGCAACTCTCTTCTCTTTTTTCAGAAAAATCGACTGCTACTTCCCTCTTCTTCTTCCCCTTTGCTTTTCTTTCTGTTTTCTTTTTATATCGAGGGTTAGGTCACCCATTTAAGGGCTATTTTGTCCATTTAAAAAAATAGGTGTCGTTGAGTCATAAGCCAAATTTACGCAATTTTTTCCAGCACGCAATGCTACAGCTTTGCTACAACAATCCCATAGCAAAATGCTATTCTCGACATTTTGTTTTCACAATGCTACAACTTTGCTACAGCAATCCCATAGAAAAATGCTATTCTCGACGTTTTGCTTTCCACAATGCTACAGCTCTGCTACAGCAATCCCATAGCAAAATGCTATCCTCAACATTTTGTATTCCACCTTCAAAAGCAATATTAAGGATAAGAGAAACCTTCTTGAAAACACTAGAATAGGGGCAAAAACTAGTAAAATAAGAGCAAAGAAAACTAAAAACAACATCGACTTAACTTCTAAGATACCATCGAACAAACCACACAAAACATGAAAAACTAATGCAAATCACTCATACTTTGTCCCATAAGAAGCTATGAAAAGCACTAAAATAATCCTATTTCATAGGATTATCAATAACCAAGACTGCACATTTTCTCATAGGAAAGCTTACTTACCTTACAAGAAAGAGTGCTCAGTTATACATGGAAGAGATAGTCAGATTACATGGACTTTCTACTAAGATTGTCTCAAATAGGGACTTTCGTTTCACGTCCAACTTCTGGACGAGTTTGAAGAAAACTTTAGGTACTCAGTTGGATTTCAGTACATCTTTTCACCCACAAACCGATGGCTAGACAAAGCGATTCAATCAAACTTTGGAAGATATGTTTCGAGCATGTGCTTTAGATTTTGTGAGTAGTTGGGATACCCACTTGCATTTGATGGAGCCGTTTGAAGCTCTGTATAGGAAGATGTGTAAGTCTCTTGTTTACTGGGACAATGTAGGTGGATCCTAGTTGTTAGGACTTGAGTTGGTCCAAGCCACGAACGGTGCAATCCAAATGATTAGAGTGAGAATGCAAACTCTGCAAAGTAGACAGAAGAGCTACGCGGACACGAGGCGAAGGGACTTAGACTTTGCAGTTGGTGATTATGTGTTCCTAAGGTAGCACCAATGAAGCAAGTTTTCAGGTTTGGAAAGAACAAGAAGATGAGTACCAAGTTTATCAACCCCTATGAGATCTTGGAGTAGATTGGCCCTGTAGCTTGTCATTTAGCTTTGCCACCATCTATTTATGCAGTTCATGATGTATTCCATGTTTCTATGCAGCCAAAGTATATGTTAGATTCGTCGCATGTGATTGATTTCAAGCCCTCACGCTTGAATGAGAACTTGAGTTATGAGGAAAAGCCTATGCAAATCCTAGCAAGAGATCGAAAAAATCTTCATAATCTAGAAATAACTCTAATAAAGGTCCTATGGCAAAACCATCAGTTTGAAGAAACAACATGGGAGCGAGAGGACGAAATGAGAGCTAAGTATCCAGAGCTTTTTTAAGACTAGACATTTTCAAGGATGAAACACCAACAATTTAAGGTATTAATTAAGTTTTCAATTTTGAAGTCAATTTTTGAGCTATTGTCTAATTTTCTTTAATTTTGAGGCTAAATTGGTATTTAGAGAATTGGAGAAGAAGAAAGGAAGTTAAAAGTCTAGTTAGTGGCAATTTTAGAAAAAAGAACACAAGTCAAGCCAGACTAAGCTCTAGGTTTTGGCTTCTTATAGCTGCACGCAGCCTTAGGCGAGTCCAACATCTTCTTCAACCTCCTTCTCCATCATGATTTGCACCTTCTTCTTCCCTCTCTTTTCTGCAAACAGCAAGCTCACCCTCCCTCATTTTCTTATTTGATTACTCTTTTTTGTGTAGGAACTCCATCTTCAACGAAAAGGGACAGCGGTGAGGGTCTTTGGCGATCATTCCCTCCCACCTACGTGCGAAACCTATGGTGGATTCCCTCCGACGTTTGCACGTCACTCCGGTGACTCAACCGCGATCTGACCAGCATTTTGAGTGTGGGCGTGTCCTTCCTCAAATTTCTGGCAGCTGCAGCCTTTGCATATAAGCTTCAATTGCTCGATGCTTGTGAGTTGTAACTGTTCAGGTGTTTCAAATCCAGCAAAGGGCATGGTTTCGTTTAACCAGCTTTAGATTCAACGAATTCATGGTTCAACTAGAAGTGAAGTTCGACTTTCAAATCAAGATACAAGTGGTTTTGGTATTATCAAGTTTATCCATAATGTTTGTGTCTTAATTCAAATACCCATTGTAATGCCCCACATTTTTAGATCAAACTAATCTCAATATTTTGTAGATTATTTTGGATTTGATTGAACTAGTTGGAATTGTTGCTTAAAATCTAATTTGAGTAAATTAGATTTCAATAGAATGAATTAAGATAATTAAATTTTTGAATATTTGGATTAGAGATTTTTTTGTCAAATTCTCAAATTCATAATTTTGAAAATCTAATCATTTGATGAATTTTTTATTTCAAGTTGGAGAAGCCCAATTTTTTATCTCCAAAGTTTTTCCTATATTTGAAACTAAGTAAAGTTTAGTTAGAGTTTTAAAATTAGGATGGGAAAATAGGAGAAAATAAATGAACAAAAAAGAAGTAAAAAAAAGTTATTTAAATAATCCTTTTGTCTTATATGTGCACACAACTCTAAGCAACTATTCACCACCTTTGTTTTCCATCTTTTTCTCCTTCACGATAGGCAGTAGCCCACCTCCATTTTTTTGCTTTTGCATTTCTTCTTCTCCTTGTCATTGGTTGCTACCGACCTCGAATGTCGCCTCCACCGCTCAATGACAGTCGTCAGTGCAACACATTGTTTGACCATAGCTCGCTCGTGCTGTAACCCCTTTTGCCATGAGCGTTCTTTGTTTGTCAAGCACTAACAGTGACGTTCTAGTGTTCTTCCTTCCTTCCAACGCCTCCTCGCTCAGGTGGTTGAGTTTCAGTGACATCCAAGGGTGCGTCTTGTTTTGAATTGATTTTAGATGTATTTTGAACTGACCCACATTATTTTGACTCCCTTTCACAGTATCCACTCCATTCCGACTTTAGATTCATAAGTTCGACGCCTGTAAATACTACCCAGTAGGATATTTGGCTTCGTTGGTGTTTTTGTAGGTATCAAACATCCCCAAACCTTATCGAGTTAAATTAAAGCCATAGATTGAGTTTTATTTGGCTTCAATATGAGGCTAATTAATGAATAGGTGACCCTATTTCAGATTTTTCCTTGGATGGTAAGGTCTAAATTTGTGTTTTTGATTCTATTCAGAGTTAGATGAGTAGGTATTAAGTAATTGATTTGACAAGGATTGGTATGTAATGCTCTAATTAATCCTTTTAGACTTCATTTATAAGTTTTGAATAAAAATATAACCCTTGGATTACAATTATTTGCATAGTTTTGAATTGAACAATTAAGATTCGAAGGCGACTTTCAATTGCATATCATTTGGAGTATGACTCTCTTCTTGATACTTTGAGTAAGTTAAGTTGTTAAAAGAAGTTCCAAGTTGTTCCGAAATCATTGTTCATGGATTTAAATTTCAAGTATTGATTTCTTGGAAAATTATTACAGGTTGGGCAAAGACTCTTTTTGTTTTAAAAAAGTTAGTAATTATTGTGGTTTGGACTCGAAGCCAAGGTAAGTGGCTTTTTTATGCGATTGCCTTAGGACATGGTTGTGTGTTTTCTGTTGCATGAAATGCTTTATGTGTAAATGTAGCGTTAGTTACGTTTTACAAAAGTCGGGAATTGTTTTACAAAAGTCATGAATTATTTTATAAAGGTCATGAATTTTTTAGTAAAAATTGTGAATAATTTTATAAACGTCATGAATTGATTTATAAAAGTCATGAATTATCTCGTGAAAGTCATGAATTGTTTTATGAAAGTCATAAATTGTTTTATGAAAGTTATGGATTTTTTGTGATGTGAAAGAAATGCCATATATGCCATGTATGTAAAGGATTATGTTATTTATGAGTGAACGATCTCTTATGTTGCATCATGATACTACACTGGGTGTTTTTATGTGGGACTTCATGCATGTGTGTATATTCATAAAAGTCATGAAATGTTAAACAGATTTCGTCCTTTTCATATATTATTTTATTGCATGGAAGTGATGCATGTCTAGGGAGCTCTAAGTACATGAAATTGATGTGCTTAGAGTTAGTGTGCATGAAAGTGATGCATACCTAGAGAGGCCTGTGGTATTTGAAAGTGATGCACACCTAGTGGGTTCTATGTATATGAAAGTGATGTACATAGGATCATGTGTATAAAAGTGACGCACATCCCGATAAATCAAAGGAAATGAGTGAAAACCAAAGAAGCAAAGTTTTAGGTACCACCTTAGTCATAAAAGCATAGTCATGTTGTATGTGATTGCATATCCTGACCCCAACAGTGGTTTATTAGGTATTTTTAATACTTAACATTTTCCAATTTTATTTTTCTTAGGTAAAGGCAAGGACATACAAAAGGAGTGACTGGGGTTCTTTGCTGATTATTCCATGAGGCTGAAGTCAGCATAGCTTATGTGTTCATGTTATTTTATGTTTTTAAAGTTTTTTTTTTCTTAAAGTTATGTTATGAGAATTCCTTAAATTTGTTTCTACTCTATTGGATTACATGTTTTATAATGTTTTTATTGGTTCTCAAATAAAGGTTTTGATTATTTTAAGGAAAGTGCTTTCTCTCCATAGTTTTCTGGCGAGTTTTTAACTGTTTTTAGCATGCATGTAATAATGGCCTTAGTTAGTTTAAGTCCAAAAGTTGGGTCATTACAGTTGGTATCAGATCCTAAGGTTACAGGTTCTGTAGACTTGATTACATTGTAAGCATTAAGTGTCACCATGGCCAAGCAGTAAATACCTTGTCATCGCCAGGTATGTCATTGTTGCAAAATATTTTGTTTAAAAATTGTTGCAAAATGTTTTGTTTTTTAAAAACATATTTACGAATAGATACGACTAGTTTGATATTTGAAATGGTTATTGGTATTATGTTTTATATGGTGGGAAATGGAAGTAAAAGTGCTTAAAGGAAGTTGACTAGCATAAAACACTTGCTTAAGTGTGAGATGTAAGTAGCAGTTTAGACAAGGGAAAAAATAGGTGATCTTAGAGACTAAAGGTTTTTCTTTCCTCTCAAAGTTCACTAACGAACCTTGTATCTTAACTAAAACTCTCGAATGAATGAGATGTTATGATTACTCTTGAGAAGTTTAAGGTTGTGATGTACTAAATAGGGTGTGTGTGGTTCTGTGTCATGACATAATGAATGAAAAAGTGGTAAGATGGAGTATATATAAGTGTTAATATAAAGAACTTGAGTCTTGAGACTTAAGTACTTAGATAGTGTGTGTGATTAGCAAAGAAAATCAAAGGTAGTGCAAAAAAGGACTTGAGACTTGGAATGGAAAAGTAAGTTGTGGGTTTTAATTTAAAAGTCACTTTTCAAGATACTTCAAACTACTTGGATTTGATCCATGCCATTGTTATAATGAAAAAGATTATAGTTCAATTGTACCAAGAGAAATTTTTGGGAGACTAAATGCAAATCCATAAAGTTAAGAAAAATTCTACCAAAGGTTTAATTTGAAACTCAAAACTTTTATATGTATTAGTTGAAAGAAATGGTATGAGACTATGGCTATGAAACTCCACTTTAGTATGAGGGACTTTTCTCCAAAACAAAGGATTAAGCAAGGAACATCCAACAATTGAAAGACTGCTTGGTACGCTTTGTCTTAGATTTACAAGTCTGTTGGAGGAATCAATCTTTTGTTTGAAAACGATTATTAGCAATAAGTTGTTAAGAAACTGTTGAAATGAAAATTTGAAGCATTATTAGTGAATGGGTGGTTTTTGGTCTTATTATCAAAGTTTGTGAGGACTTGATTTTTAGGATCAAAATTAGTACAGAGAACCAATAAAGCCATCATCGTGGTTGAGAGGGAAAAATTAAGTAAGCTTAGAGTAAATTTAAAATTTGTGCTACTGTTAAAGAAAGTGAGTTGGATTTTTTAGGTTTACCACTAGTAAAAGAGGTAGATTTCATAAAAGAGCTTGAGCTGAGAACTACTCTCATCTTTTTTTTAGGCTCTGGATCGAATGGCCCCAGTAAAGTTGAAGTAGTCCAAGCCACAGATACGAGAGTTATTGGACAAAGGTTTAATACGCCCTAGTGTTTCGTCATGGGGCACACTAGCTTTATTCGTTAAGAAGAAAGATGGATCTATGCAATTATGCATCAATGTCAAGAGTTGAACAAGGTGACAATAAAGAACAGGCACCCTCTCTTTTGCATAGCAACCCTTTTTACCAACTCCAAAGGGCAAAGATTTTCTCAAAGATAGATTCACAAGTCAAGAAGGCGGATATCCCATAGACTATTGTAGGATCAGGTGCGATCATTGTGAGTTTACAGTGATGTCTTTTGGACTCACTAGTGTTTTCCACCTTTCATGGACCTTATGAACCGAGTCTTTAAAGAGGTTTCTAGACTCGTTTATATTAGCACTTATAAAAACATATGAGTTTATTCCTAGACTAAGAGCAACATGAGGCATACTAGAAGTAACTTTTGACAACCTTGAGAAGTAAAGAGTTATCAGTCACGTTTTCTCAATACGAGTCCTTGCTAGACAAAGTTTATTTTCTCTTGCACATAGCTACCAAGGAAGGTTTTGCAAGGGACCCTTTTGAAGTAAAAGTAGCTCGTAGTTGGCCTAGGCTTAGTATGGTTAGAGATTTTTAGTTCTTTGGTTTTACAATCTATTATTAGAGGTTTATTTAGAATATTTTTAGCTTAGCATCACCTTTGACTTAATTGATTCATAAGAACATAACTTTCACTTAGAATGAAGACTTGCAAGAAGAGCTTTCAAGCGTTAAAAGAACAATTAACTGCAGCCCCAGTGTGAACTGTTCTTGACGGTACAAGAGGTTTAATAGTCTATAGTGGTACTTCAAGAAAATGATTAGGTTGTGTAGTGATGCAACATTCAAAATTTATTGCTTATGCCTGGTGTCAACTAAAGGGACATGGCTTAATTTTCTCACTCATTACATGGAGCTAGCAACAAGTTATTGATGCTCATTTAAAGGACCCAGAGTTAGTTAAATACAAGAGAAAGGTAAAAGGAAAAGATTTTACCCTCTTTGATGATCCAACTTTGTTTTACAAAGGGAGACTATGTGTGCCAAGAGATTGTGTTTTAAGAATAAAATTGTTAGAGGAGGCACACAAAACATTTTTTCAAATGCATCATGGTAGTATGAAGATGTACAAAGACCTCAAAAAATATTAGTGGTGGCGTAAACTGAAGAAAGAGAGATTACTCAGTTTGTCAATAAGGCCTTTTCGTCCCAACAAGTAAAGGCTAGAAGGCAAAGGTCTGTTGGTTTATTGTAACTTTTAAGCATTCTAGTTTAGGAATGAGAAGATATTGTTATAGATTTCATTATAGAGCAAATAAAAACAATGAAATATTACACAATGGTTTGGATAATTGTAGACCGTTTAAAAAAGTTTGCACACATTATTCTTAGTAGGGTCACCTATCCTCTGGAAGAGTAGGCTAGACAATACTTAAAGGAGTTATCTAGACTTTGTGGTATACTAGGGTGGTTAATGTTAGGATACAATCCTTAAGTTACATTGCCACTTGAAAAAGTTTACATAAGGATCTTAACACCTAGTTGGATTTCAGTATTGCTTTCTATTCCCAAACTGATGGCTAGACAGAGCATTTGAATCAGGCTCTAGAAGACATGCTTAAGTGCAGGGAGTTAGTTTTTGACTCGGAGGACCATGTACTTCTTATGTGGCACCAATAAAGGAGTTTTGCATTTCGGTAAGGAAGCGCTTAGCCCCAGATATATTGGACCCTACGAGATCTTGGGATGCATTGGCCCAGTCGCCTATAGATTGGATCTGCTGCCAACATGGTTTGCGGTGCATAACGTATTTCATGCGTTGTTGTTCAGCAAGTGCGTCAATGACCCTTCACATGTGTTCAACTCCGAGACCTTTGCAGTTAAATCAGATTTGACAAAGAAGGAATAACCTATTAAGTTTCTAGCTAAAGATATTAAGACACAGAAGGATCGAGTAATCGAGTTGATAAAAGTGTTATGGTTGAACTGAAGGACTAAAAAAGCCAACTTGAGAAAGAGAATATGAGATTTGAGCTAAGTATCCATATTTTTTTGATAAGCGAAACTTTTGAGGACGAACGTTCTTAAGGTGGGGAAATTGTAATGCCCCACGTTTTCAGATTAAACTAATCTCAATATTTTAGAAATTAAATTGAATTTGATTGAACTAATTGAAATTGTTGCTTAAAATCTAATTGGAGTAGATTAGATTTAGAATTTGATTTGAGTGAAATGAATTAAGATAATTAAAATTTCAAACTTTTGGATGAGAGATTTTTTGTTAAAGTCTCAAATTCATAATCTTGAAATTTTAATGATTCTATGGATTTTTTATTTCATGTTGGAAAAGCCCAAATTTTTACCTCCACAATATTTCTATACGTGAAACGAAGTGAATCTATATTTGAAACTAAGTGCAGTTTTAGTTAGAGTTTTAAAATTAGGAAGGGAAAAGAGGAGAAAAGAAAATGGAAAAATAGAACTAAATGAAAAAAAAAAAAATTAAAAATAATCCTTTTCTCTTATATGTGCACGCAATCCTAGGCTATTCGCCATCTTCTTCCTCTGTGTTCTTTTCCTTCATGATAAGCAGCAGCCACCTCCATTTAGACATGATTTTGACATAATTTTTTAAATCTGAAAATTTCAAATCATACTTGTTAATTTCAAATCATACATAATTTTTTAAAATTATAAATCTTGTTACTAATTTTGTTAATTGGAAACCTTGTTAAATCAGACCTATTTAGACATAATTATTTTAGATCAACACAATTTCAAATCATGCTTGACTTCAAATTCTAAAATTTGAATAAATTAAAATGTGTCCCGATTGAAAATCCTTCCAAATCTAAGGTTCCATACCTGATACATAGGATTTAAACACTTATTCAAAAACGGTAGTTAGACTTAATTTAAAAGTAAAATAAAACATTGGAATATATCATATAATTACTTCGTTATAATTAATTAAGTTAGATAAAACTAGTTTTAATTATTCTTCTCACAACTCTCTAAGTATTTTTTTTTGCAAGTTTAATAACTACTAATTTTAATTTTGTAAAATGAAATCTATAAATTAGATCATGTTAATAGAAAAAATATATTATTAATGAAATGAAATCTTTAACTTTTATATTGTAATACAAATCAATATACTTTTATATTGAAAAATTTAAACATATTATGACATTAAAAACTTTTAACATTATAATGCAATTTTATTTTGATATTTATGTACTGCCACGAGGATGGTTAAATTACCCTACAACTTGTAGAAGGGAGGAAAAGTAAGGTGGAATTATTCAAATTCTTAGCAAAGGATTCTTTTAGTCAATCTGACTTTAAAGCAATGGAGGAAATAAAAAGTGTTTGAATTATTGCCCTAGAGACTAACATTTATGTTTCTTGCATAAAAAGAGTATCCCTAGCATGCATCTAAAGATTCTTTGCTCCCCAAGACTTGTCCTTTCACCTAATGCCCCTTTCTTCTACTATAAAAAGAGTTCCCATCTCTCCTCCTTAAACCACCATCACAGTCCAAATTCATTTTTCCATCTAATTTCTTCCTCTACGCCATGGGAGGCAACAACCGGCAGAAAAAAGCTCACTCTTCCTTTTCAATTTTTAACCTTTTCAAATCCAAAAGGGCTAGAAAAGGGGATCACTGCAACAATGATGACTCTAGGGATGAGATACCAAGATCTGGCAAGGTGTGGCCGAGCGATGAGGACAAAGCTCATCGTTGGATTGCCGAACCTGGTATTGACAGAAAAGCCAAAGATTATATCGACAGGATATATCGAAACCGTGTTTTAGAATCCGAGCGCCAAACTGTCACTATTCATCCCAATGGAACGAAGCCCAATATGTGAATAATTTGTCTATTATCTATTTTTTTGTCTTTTTCATCATCAGTATTCTAATTTGTTCATGGTATATTAGTTCATTAAATAGTATATTTTATTAACTTAGGATTTATTGATATTCAAAGTTTAGTTTGTACTTTCCCAACTAGAAAGCCTGCAACTTTTGCATTTGGTTGTAAATTAAACCTAATTACCCAACGACTAAAGAATCTGCAATACATTGAAGTACATATCTTGTACAAACGTTGGAACTCGATGTAATGACCCGATTTTTAATATCGAGATTGTCTGAAGACATTATTAAATGCATGATTATAGTATTTAATTATAAGTATAAAATATAAAGTTAAAATATTAAAGTACAATTTTAGTCCCTCAGTTTGAGGATATGTTTTTATTGGGTTGCTATGTTTAAAAAATCCATTGCATAGCCTCTCACATTTTAGGAAGTGATTTTAAAAGGGCTCCAGTAATTGGCCAACAAAAAATGATTGAGCAACTAACTTGGACTTGGTTTGTTGACATAATATTTTAATTTGTCGAAAAATTATTATTGTAATTTTTTATTTATTTTTAGCTTATGGGGCATTTCTTTCTCTTTCTTTCCTACCATTTTCTCCCTCATTCTCTCTTTTTTCTCCTCCAATGAAGAGATGGTGGACCATGTCATCCACCTAGAAGATCAGGTGGCAGATGGCGATGGGTTCAAAGAGAGGGTTGGCATCTGATAGCACACAATATGTGCTATCTTTAGGCTTTATTTTATACTAGTTTTGAGACTTAAAAATATGCCTTTCACGTTCATCATTGTTTATTTTGTAGAAATTAAGCATTTGGAGCAAAACGAAGATTTTAGAAGAAATATGGTGATAAATGAGCTAATGAAGCAACCATTTTTGGGGATAATTTTTGGAGAATAAAATTATTCCTAATTTAATTATGTTATGGATTCATAATTTAACTAGGTTATGGATTACTAATTTGATTAGATTTTGGATTCCTAATTTAATTAAATAATGAATTCCTAATTAGATTAGGATATGGATTAACCCATTATAAATACTCACATTCTATTCACTTCAAGGCATTCAACTTTGGAGAGCACAACTCTAAATTTCTACATACAAGAGTGAGAAGAGACCTGAGGGAAATATTCAAGGCCAAGTTGTGGAGATCATACGGAGACGGAAAATCGACACACCAACATAGTTTTTCTCTTTCTTCTTTTTATTTAGTATTTAAATGTTGTTTAAGAGTTTAGATTTTGTGATAGTGAACATGAGTGGCTAAACTCTTTTCTTATTCTAGGGATTGATGTAGCAATTAGATCTTATGTTTTAATTATTTAAATTCCATGATTGATTGTCATTAATTTCATTCATGCTTTTATATTCTTAATGCTTTTAATCTTTTGATCACGGATTAAATGTTATGTTGGTCTAAATTCACGCTTGAGAAAGGTAATTTAGATTAGATCCTAATTGCATGACTAAAGGTAGTTCTAACTTGATAATGATTAGAGCTCCTTTCGAAGTTGTTAATGAAGGAACTTAATCCTATGCATAACGTTAAAAATCATCAGAGATGTAGGTTTTGCCTTATTGCATAAGAATTGTTTGTCCTTGAGAGAGTCATTCATGATAAAAGACTTCTAGACTTATGAAATATTTGTTTGATCAATCTTGAATGTTTAAGTAATTTATTTATTTTAGTCTAATAGGTGAAATCAACTACCTAGGATATTCTCTCCTCTGATTGTTTCAATTTTTATTATAATTGTTTTATTTAAATCTTGCATCCATCATTCAATTCTATTCTCTAAATAAAATTGGGCGATAATATTCATAGTACTTAAGTGAATTTGAAAATCAATCCTGAGGACGATACTCGAACACTCTTTCACTATATTAAAACTTGACCCGTACACTTGCGGTATTACGCAAAAATTACGCAACAGCATCATTGCGAAGGTAGACGTGATGTGTGATTTTTAGTGCATGCAAGACCACAAGTGTATGGTGTCAAGTTTTAGTATAGTGAATTGAGTGTCAAGTGTCATCTTCATGATTGGGTTCCAATTGAATTGATTACCGTTGCCAATGTCACTTAAATTTATCTAAAGAACCTAAAAGAAAGAGTGAATTAATCCTAAAACTACCTAAACTAACTATGTGGAGACAATTAGATGGCATCTTAAGATAAATATTTAATCAATTTGACTACAGTTTATATAACTCAATTTAATCATGCAAAAAATTATAATCCAAAAAAATAAATGTTATTACTTGACTTTTCCAAGTTCAAGTACCTCTTTTACCCTATTAGAAAACTAACATGTTTGTCTAGATTTTCAATAAAAAGCAAGACATTCATAAATCTTTTTTTAATAACTTCTACAAGAACTAATCTTCACTTCCATGCTTCCATGCAAGAGTTTACGAGTAGTCATGCATTTTGGTCTACATATAAATTTCACTTTTTCAAGCCAAAACTTAAATCAGACAAAACTAATCATTGTCCAACGGAATAGAAAATTACGCATGAGAACACAATAATAAATTGTTGCAATATAAAAACAAGTCTTTGAATTAATCAATGATAAAAATCTAACTCAATACATCAAAATTTAAGACTAGAGTCTAGTCACTCAATATCACAATAAAAACCTAAACTCCTCTAAAAAAAATCCATAAAAGAAAACTACAAAGGGCAAGGAAAAGAAAGAACTCTATGATGCGTGCCACACTCGTTCTTGTTGTGATGTACCTCGATCCCAAGTCTTGAATGTCTTTCGTGCTCTCAAGAGTATTCTCTAGCTCCTAAAAAATGAGAAGAAATCGTGTACATGCTTTTTCTCTCTAATTGGCCTATTCAAAAAATGGCTAGAAAAAGATGTATTTATAGACGATGTGCCAAAACACAATCGTTTGTTCATGCGCGGTCTTCAAGCGTCGAGATGATACTGACGAAAATATGGACTTGCACGTTTCTTCATGGAGGGAGACTTGGAACTTGAAAATCTAAAGCGTCTTGACGCTCTCAGGGGTGTCGATATGCTATACTTGCAGGTTGAGAGGCTTAAAACGTTGCATGCATGGCATCTCAACGCTCTAGAAGTGTTGAGATGTTGTCTCCTCGGGAATTCTTGCTGCATCACTTCTTTTCTTGACTTGAATGCTCCAAATTATGCCTCATAGTTGATTTCAAATAATTGATTTCACTTTAGTTGCTCGAATCCTATAAAATAGCCAAATAAATACGTGAAAGCACTGAAATACATCCCAAACTAGTAATAAAACTATAACGCTCGACATTTTCAAGAAGTTATAATTTTCACTTTTAGACCATCTAAAGGCTTGTGGAGTGATTTTTTAAAGTTTAATTTAAAAAGGAGAAGGGCGAAATGGGAAGAAGTTCTAAGTTTTTATTTCATTTTTTAAAAAGGAGGAAAATAACAAAAACCAACCCTAAGCCCCTTCTCTCTCTCTCTTTCCCTCCCTCTTCGTGAAACACACAGATCAGCCCCCTCAACCTCCTTCTTTTTTTTCCTCGCAATCAACCACACCAACGAGCATTCTCTAGCGTGGGCATACCTGGTAGAAACTATCAGCGATGACGATCACCCTTCTCCAGCGTTAGCACCAGTTTCACCTTCGTCTTCTCCTTCCTCTTGCGTCAGCACCATCCGACCAGTGGCAAGGGAGCTTCAATGTGGGTCTTTTTCTCCTTGGTGTTTCGACAACGTTCCCACGTCGTGCCACTGCCTCTAAACCGCACGCAACATCCACAATAGAAGTCATGGTCGTCGATGATTTGTAGTTGCTGGGCTATTTTGAGCACGTTTTGGGTTCGTTTGGGGCGATTCCTATGAGGGTGTGTCAGATCCGACAAAGGGAGTGTTCTTGTTTACTAGGCTTCAAATTCGGTAAATTCTTGGGTCAGAGAGAGATGGGGTTCTTTTTTCAGATTGTTTAGCATGTTCTTTGTGATTTAAGAGTTAACCCATGAACTTCTAGGTCCCGTATAATTTTACCCACGAATTTTGGGTCTCAACCTGTCGAAGCTAAAACTAGCAAGCTTTCGATTCATTTCGAAATGGGTAACGCTCCTTTTATCATGGGTAAGTGTTTCGAAAATGATTCGAAGTAGTTTATGGGTTGTAGAACTTAATTAAATGGCTATTTTAATGTTTTAAAACTTACCCATAGTGTGTTGGACTTTGTTCAAAGTTACCCATTGCTTTTGGAGGCTAGATCGTCGAAAGTCAAGTCAATTCGGCATCGACCCAACAAGCTTTTGATTTCGTTTCGGTAAGGAATTGTGGGTAAAGTCCTTTCTAAACCAATCAAACTCTTGTTTGGATGCTAGAGATTAAATGCTAATTTTTGGACCTTATTGTGCTTAGTTTTGGTTCTATTCGGAGTCTAAGGAGTACGTTTATACTTTGGACAAATTATGTTTCAAAAGCGACAATTGGGTTTGTACCAAGTGAGAAATCTTTTCCAAGTACATTGTGGTAAGTTTAGGTCATTTGAGTTAATGTTCAAGGTTGCCTTTGAAACTAAAAGTTCAAGAGTTATGATTTTTGCTACTTTGATTCTTTGAAATTACTTTAGGTGCAAAGGAGTTTCTAGACGAAAGAGTTTTAATTTTACTTATAATCATTATTTAAGGTAAGTAGCCTAGTTGGATAACTCCCTAATGCTTTGGTCATGGAGTTCATAGATTTTATAATGCATGCATAATTGCGTGATTAGGAGTATGGTTCTTTTAAGTTTGTGCTTGAACGTGGTGGCCATTGGATGATATGCATAGTAAGTTTTTCGAGTAGGAGGCTTATTTTCTTTTATGCTTTAGTATGGTATGGCGGTTAAAAGGGGTAATGATGACTAGTTGTGATTGGGTTTGCAATATCCTTGAACCTTGTTATGGTATTTAGAGGGGTCGCAACCACGTGCTGCTGTAAATAATCAAATTGGAAGAAATTGTTGAGCCCTGTAATGCATGAATGACTAGGATTGTGGTTTTTCTATAGGTGTGAATGTGTGGATGCTTGACTTCAACTGAATGGTTGGGTTGGTTAAGATGTTTGGTTAGCTGCGGAACCCTAAATTATTGAGCTATTGGACTAGATAGTTAAGTAATGCTTGTTTGGGATGATTGGATGTTGTGCGAGTACAGTATGCCTGAAACGCTAGGTTGGTTGACTACGTATAGAAAGCTCAACTTGTTAGGATGGCTGGCTGACAATCTAGAACACCTTAAGGGCATACGAAGTTCGGGATCCTTGTTTATGGTTTTTGTGTTTATAATAGTTTGGGACGACTTGTGACACTTAACACGCTTTAACTGGGCTAGGATTAAATGGGAGAATAGTGACCATTATGGTTCCTAGCAGGTTTATGGGATTAGCATTGGAAGGAGTTGCGTAGGGCTTTATGCCTCTCCTAACTTCCTAGAAGAATGAGAAGTTGGTTGCTTTCATGCTGGCCTAAAAGGTAGATGGCGAATTTGACTAACCTGTTAAGGTCGTGTATGAGAATAATTTATATGGAGCATGCTTAGTTTGGTTATATGTGGAGCATGTTCGCTCGAGTGGTTATGTAGCATGTTTGCTTGAATGCGTATAGGCATTGGTGGTGAATGAATTGCTTTGAACTTATATTTGAGCCATGTCTACCTAAGCATGCGTGGTGTTGAGTTCGTGCTAATGGCTATGCATAAGATCCATGGGTCGAGGTGAGAGTGAGATTTATGATCTCTTGGGTGGTATATCCCTTGACCATCTAAGTGCGTTGTGGCTAAGCAAAAGTCTGTTAGGCTATCGTTACTTACCCCTCCCCTGGAGAGCCTGCTTCGTAGGAAATTGTGAGATGTGTTCCGCATGAAGGTTGTTTTCCTTCATAATGTGTGCTAGCTTAGGAGGCGATTCCCCCACTGTATGAGATTATGAACCTCGAGCCAGGTTGTAGGTGTGGTTCTGACATGATGAGTGATTTTGGCATGGTGAGTTATGATAAAAGAGCTTGTCGAAGGCTCTATCAGATAAATTTATAAACCGGACCTATAAAATTTTGTAGTAGTAGTGACCAGCGTTGATCACAGGGACTGGAGTTCTTATATTTATTAAGAACCATAGTTAATTATGCCCAATTTTATTTAGAGAAACAAAACTTGGGATTCAAAGAAAAATAAAATCTAAACTAATATTTACATGGTTTGGAGTCCAATTTTTTTAGACAAATGAATGGTTTGATAGAGTTTGCTTATAACAATAGTTATCAAGCAATGATCGACATGGCACCCTTCGAGGCTCTTTATGGGAAGACATGTCGGTCCCCATTGTGCTGGGGGGAGGTTGGTAAATGCAAGTTGTTGGGACCCAAGCTGTTTCAAGTCACGAACGAGGCAGTTCAGAAGATCATGGATAGAATGCTTACAGCACATAGTAGACATAAGAGTTATGCCGACAGGAGGCGAAGAGACTTGGAATTTGCAGTCAATGACCGTGTTCCTAAGGGTGTCACCAATGAAAGTATTGAGATTTGGTAAGAAGGGGAAGTTGAGTCCTAGGTTTATCAGGCCATTTGAAATTTTGGAGCGAATTGGCCCTATGGCGTATAGTTTGGCATTGCCACCTGCTCTCTCCGCACTTCATGAGTCTTTCATGTGTCGATGCTATGGAAGTATTTTCTAGATCCGTCGCATGTAATGGATTATGAGCCCTTGGGTGTTAATGAAAACTTGTGTTATGAAGAGAAGTTAGTGCAGGTCCTAGCCAAGGACCAGAAGAATCTTCGCAACTCGAAAATTGATCTGGTCAAAGTGCTTTGGCAGAACCACCAAGTTGAGGAAGCGACATGGGAGCGTGAACATGACATGCGTGCTTTGTATTATTAACTTTTTCTAGTATAGGAACTTTCGAGGATGAAACTTCTTAAGAATGGAATGTTGTAGCACACGACATTTTATTTTATTTTGTACTAATTGAAATTAGTGGTTGTATGGTTTGGTGATATGTTAAGTTTGGAGTTGATTTTAAGTTGATTCTTTTTTCGGTTTGATTTTTTTTTTGTTAAGGGAAAAATGGGAATAGGTGGTGATGGTTGTAGTTTCAAAAGAATTGTGAAAAAAAAGGAGAAATTATAGGCGAAAGCATAATTGGGAAAAGTAAAATCACCCTTGATTCTCTCTCCCTCTCTCTCGATTTTTCCTCTTTTTTGGGATATATTTTCCCTTTTTATTATTATTTTTATTCCCCAAAATCAAGCCCCCATCTCTCTCTCTCTCTCTCTCTCTCTCTCTCTCTCTCTCCCCTCCCATTTCGCAAACCTCAGCCCTCACCCCCTTCGGGTTTTTTTTCTTCGCGCAGCAATTGGGGGTCTTCACTGGTCCTCGCCAAACACCACCAATCTGCTAGCAGTACCGTGCATCGCTGGCGATAGGTCGTGCCGATGCATGCCCAGCCCCTCCCCTGTCTTTTCTTCCTTCTCGCAACAAGGATGAGCCTTGACGACGTTACGTCGCACGTGCCAGAAGTTGTCGAGCAGCCGCCTCCGCGAAGCCCACTCCGACAAGACCCACTCTGCCACCACTTGGCGTCCGCTAGCAAGCCTCGCTCCCGCCCTCTCCGCTTTCCTACGCTACCAGCCGGAGCTTGGATCCGCGACCCCAGCTCGCTGGATAACGTCACCGCAGAGCTCGCTGGCGTTCTGTTCGCACCGCTGTCGCTCTCCCTTTCTGCTCTGGTTTCATAAACAGCAAAGCGCTATTTTTGGTTCAT
Organism: Trichosanthes truncata; assembly: GCA_033996785.1. Taxonomy (NCBI): domain Eukaryota; kingdom Viridiplantae; phylum Streptophyta; class Magnoliopsida; order Cucurbitales; family Cucurbitaceae; genus Trichosanthes; species Trichosanthes truncata. Next base: position 35,017,454 of record JAWPNB010000009.1, on the reverse strand, counting down.
GTTTAGGACTTTTGCAGCAACGTTTCCTATGTGTTTCAACACTGTATAGCCTCATGTCGATTGGGTAAGTTTCCACTGCTATGTAACATATTATTATCGAGGTTATGGGACTGTTTTATTGATTGGAAGGCATGGACTTTTTAAACCGAGTTACTTGGATTCAAGTCTAGGAATTTCATCGAGATTGGAGGCCATTTGGGAAATTCTTGAGGCGTTCTTGAGCTACTATACAACACCAATGGGATAAGATTAAATTAATTTTTGGTAAGTTATTAATGCAGTAAGACCTTGCATAAATTGGATTTAATTTTGGATGCATGAATGGGGCTTTTCTGTGGGATCTGAGTGGTTGTTTTTACGAGTTAAATTGACTCCAATTGTTGGAATTAAATTGAAGGTTAATAGGAGGCCAAGTTTGGAATTGGATGATTTGTCACAGATTTTAAGGAGCTGTGTTATTGACCATAAATTGGAAAGGTGAGATTTTCACCACCTTTTAAATCAAACCCTAGAAGTTAAGTATGGAGTCCTTGGTTAAATTTATTTAAAATTTAAGTAGTCTGATTTTTGGGCTGTTGCATTATTGTCAGGGGTGCTTATATTTTTCAGCAAGTGGTTTTTGGGCTTGAGCTGTTATAATTTTTTGTCTTCCTTGAGGTAAGTAGCTTTTGAATTATGCCCCTTTTGGGATATTATTTTAATTGTGTAAGCTTTGAGTAGGGATCTAAAGTGGGTCGTTACAGTTGGGTATCAGAGCCCTAGGTTATAGGTTCTGTAGACTCACTTACATCGTAAGTACTTGTTCTCCATAGCCAAGTGCAAGAAGAATACCTCACCACCGTCAATTTTGTTGAATACCAAGGGTGAAAAGTAGCATAAGGTGAAAGTTAGCAGCCAGTACTAAGATGTTGTTTGTTGTTTTGCTAATGCTTTGGGTTGCGCTGGTGGTAATATTTGTGGTTGGTCTTTGAGGGTAGCTTAACGCTGGGTTGTTTTTGTTGTTAGATATGACGTGAGGAAGAGCTACCACCATTAGGGGAAGAGGTGGTCATAGGGGTCGAGGTCGAACGGCCCAAATGTAGGAGAATCCCATCCCGGACCCCCTGTTGGGGAGCAGTCGGTGGAGCAAAACGAGCCTCTTCAGGAGCCCCAAAGTGTGGAACCACCAGTAGGGAAAGTTCTGGAGTAGGTAGCATCCCCAACACAGGCTGCCACCATAATGCTGACCACGGAATCATTGCATGCCATTATTCAGTCGGCACTGGCCAGCTAGGCAGCACTTTTACGTAGAATCGGGATTCTGCGACTGAGGAAGCAAGGTATTTGCAAGACTTAAAAAAATATGACCCATGTCAGTTCGATGGGCAGGGTGTGGATCCAACAGTTATTGAAGCATGGTTGACTTCTATGGAGTCAATCTTTAGAAGCATGAAATGTCCTGGTGAGCACAAGGTCCAGTGTGCTGAGTTTGCACTCAGAGGACAGGCCCTTCTCTGATGGGAGTCTACTGAGAGATCATTCGATACCACAGATGAGCCAATCACATAGGTGCCGTTTAAACAAGCTTTCTTTGATAAGTACTACCCGACCATCCTCAAATATAGAAAGCAATTGAAGTTTATGAAGTTGAAACAGGGGGACCACCATATGATGGATGAGTACGTGCGAGAGTTTACTAAGCTCTCCCTCTTCACCCCGAACTTAGTGCACATAGAAGCGAAGAAGACAAAGAGGTTTATCATGGGCCTGAGTGATGACATATGTGGCTCAGTGGCAACGCACTACTCGACCACTTTTGCAGCAGCCCTACGGACCTCCACTTTGATAGACTCACATTCCTGCCGGTCAGGAGTAGCCAGTGGACAGGGCTCTAGTTTGGGACAGAAGTGGAGGTTTGATCAGGCTTTTTGTAAGTTGAATCGAAACTCGAGCCAGAACCAGCATGCAGGGTAGGTAGTTGTTCAGGGTATCCTGTGCGCGAGTTGTGGTAAGCGTCATGATGGGGCCTGTTTTGCGGCCACCAAGACATGTTTTAACTGTGGGAAGGTAGGGCATCTCTCATCGGTCTGTCGTGAAACAAGAAGGTTTGAGTCGAAGGTCTGTTATAACTGTGGCAAGATGGGCCATGTAGCGGCCAATTGCTCCTACAACAGAAGTCCTGGTGCGCAGCGAGGCCAACATAAGGGTAAGACGTATGCTTCCACCAACAAGTCAGTAGAGGGCTCAGGGGTAGTGGTGACAGGTACTTTGCCTATTCTTGGCCATTATGCCTTTGTATTATTTCATTCTTATTGTACCCACTCATTTATTTCTACTGCTTTTGTAAGTCAAGCTCAGCTAAAATTAGAGCCTCTAGGGTATAGCCTATTAGTCTCCACCCCAGTTGGGGCGAAGTTGTTGACGCAAGAAAAAGTTAAGGCATGTCAGATTATAGTGTCAAATCGTTTGTTGGATGTGCACTGATAGTCCTGGAGATGAGTGACTTCGATGTGATTTTGGATATGGATTGGTTAGTTGAGAATCATTCTAACATTGATTGCCACTCTAAAGAGGTTATTTTCAAACCTCCGGCGAAACCTAGTTTCAGGTTTAAAGGCTCTAGGCCTGAGGTGGTTCCTAAAGTGGTCTCAGCGCTGAAGGAAAAAAGATTGGTTAGCCAAGGAGCATGGGCTCTTCTAGCCAGCGTGACAGACACGAGAAGTGTGGAAGTGGAGGTGACCTCTGTATCGATAGTGAGAGGTTTTGTAGACGTATTTCCTGAGGATTTGCATGGACTGCCTCTGGTTCGAGAAGTGAATTTTAGCATTGAGCTCGAACCAGAAACAACTCATTTATCAAAAGCTCCGTATAGAATGGCTCCAACAGAGTTAAAGGAGCTTAAGTTGCAAATACAAGAGCTACTAGACAAGGGCTTTATTCGTCCTAGCGTTTCGCCCTGGGGCACGCCAGTCCTTTTTGTGAAAAAGAAAGATGGTTCGATGAGCCTGTCCATAGACTATCGGGAGCTCAACAAGGTAACTGTGAAGAACAAGTACCCACTATCTCGAATCGATGACCTGTTCGATCAGTTGTAAGGAGCTTCAGTGTTCTCAAAGATTGATTTGAGGTCTGGGTACCATCAGTTGACTATTCGGGAGGAGGACATTCCCAAGTAGCCTTTAGGTCCAGGTATGGGCACTTCGAGTTCATTGTTATGTCTTTTGGTTTGACTAATGCACCTGCCATGTTTATGGACCTGATGAACAGAGTATTTAAGGAGTTCTTTGACATCTTTGTGATAGTTTTCATTGATGACATTTTAGTCTACTCCAAGTTAGATGAGGAGCATGAAACCCACATGAGAAAAGTACTGTCGACTTTGAGGGCAAACAAGTTGTACGCCAAGTTCTCCAAGTGTGAGTTTTTCCTTGAGCATGTGTCCTTCCTAGGGCACGTGGTGTAGAGGGATGGAATTTTTGTTGATCCAGTGAAAGTCGACGCAATTACTACCTGGTCTAGTCCAACTTCGATTATGGAGGTGCGGAGTTTCTTGGGCTTAGCAGGATACTACAGACATTTTGTCCAAGACTTCTCCAAGATAGCCTCATCACTGACTCAGTTGACCTGAAAGGGGAGTGCTTTTTTCTGGAACAGTGCCTGTGAGACGATCTTCTAGGAGCTCAAGCAAAGGTTAGTTTCAGCCTCTATCTTGACCATACCTGAGGGGACACGAAATTTCGTGGTGTACAGTGACACGTGTAAGAAAGGCATGGGTTATGTACTAAAGCAGCAAGGGAAGGTGATTGCTTATGCTTCCCGACAGCTAAAGGATTATGAGCGCAATTATTCAACTCATGACTTGGAGTTAGCGGCAGTGGTCTTTGCTTTAAAACTTTGGAGACACTACTTATATGGAGAGAAGATCCAGATCTTCACAGACCACAAGAGCCTCAAGTACTTCTTCACTCATAAGGAGTTAAATATGAGACAGCGTAGGTGGTTAGAGTTCGTGAAAAACTACAACGTGGAAATTTTATATCATCTGGGTAAGGCGAATGTAGTTGCAGATGCCCTGAGTAGGAAGACAGCTCATACTTCGGCAGTGATTACTATCCAGGCTCACTTGCGAACTGACATAGAGTGCACAGGAATAACGATGCTGATGGGAGAAGTTACTGCACAGTTGGCTCAGTTGATCGTTTAGCCGACCTTGAGGCAACGTATTATAGATTCCCACCAAGGGGATCCCAATCTTGTTGATGCCTTGGGCCAAGTGGAGTCAGGGCAAGAGAGCGAGTTCTCGATGGCTGGGGATGGAGACATTCTATTTAGAGGTCGTTTGTGTGTGCTCGAGATTGGGGAGCGCAGGAGTGAGATTTTGTCGGAGGTCCATAACTCTTCTTTTTCGATACATTCAGACAGTACCAAGATGTATCATGACTTGAAACAGGTATTTTGGTGGATCAGTATGAAAAGAGATGTTGTAGACTTCGTCAGTAGATGCTTGGTTTGCCAGCATATAAAAGGCCCGAGGCAGAGGCCAACAGGACTGTTGCAGCTTTAAGCGTGCCGCAGTTGAAATGGGAGGAGGTGTCTATGGACTTTATCACAGGGTTGCCTAGGACAGTTAGGGACTTCACAGTGATCTGGGTGATCATTGAGAGATTGACCAAGTCAACTCATTTTCTATCAGGGAAGCCTACGTACACGGTGGAGAAGTTGGTGCAGTTGTATATGGAGGAAGTGGTCATACTCCACGAGGTTCTAGTGAAGATTGTGTCAGACAGGGACCCTCCGTTCACATCGAACTTTTGATTGAGCTTTTAGAGATCCTTGGGCTCAAAGTGTAATTTTAGCACAGCTTTTCATCATAAGATTGATGGGCAAACAGAGAGGTGGAATCGGACATTGGAGGATATGTTGCGGGCTTGTGTGTTGGATTTTGCTGGTAGTTGGGATACACACCTGCACTTGATGGAGTTTGCTTATAACAATAGTTACCAAGCAACGATCGGCATGGCACCCTTCAAGGCTCTTTATGGGAAGGGATGCAGGTCCCCAGTGTGTTGGGAGGAGGTTGGTGAATGCAAGTTGTTGGGACCCGAGCTGGTTCAGGTCACGAACGAGGCAGTTCAGAAGATTAAGGCTAGAATGCTTACTACACAAGAGTAGACAAAAGAGTTATTTCGACACGAGGCGAAGAGACTTGGAATTTACAGTCGGTGACAACGTGTTCCTAAGGGTGGCAGCTATGAAATGAGTATTGAGATTTGGTAAGAATGGGAAGTTGAGTCCCAGGTTTTTCGGGCCATTTGAGATTTTGGACCGGATTGGCCCTGTGGGGTATCGTTTGGCGTTGCCACCTGCTTTCTCCACAGTTCACGACGTTTTCCATGTGTCGATGCTACAGAAGTATGTGCCAGATTCGTTGCACGTAGTGGATTACGAGCCCTTTTGTGTGAATGAAAACTTATGCTATGAGGAGAAGCCAGTGCATGTCCTAGCCAGGGACCAGAAGAATCTTCACAACAGGAAAATTTATTTGGTCAAAGTGCTTTGGCGGAACCACCAAGTTGAGGAAGCAACGTGGGAGCGTGAAGATGACATGCGTGCTTTGTATCCTGAACTTTTTCTAGGCTAGGAACTTTCGAGGAAGAAAGTTCTTAAGGAGGGAATGTTGTAACACCCGACATTTTATTTTATTTTATCTTATTTTGTACTAATTGGAATTAGTGGTTGCATGGTTTGGTGATATGTTAAGTTTGGAGTTGGTTTGAAGTTGATTCTTATTTTGGTTTGATTTTTTTTGTTAAGGGAAAAATGGGAATAGGTGGTGATGGTTGTAGTTTGAAAAGAATGTGTGAAAAAAAAGGAGAAATTATAGGTGAAGACATAATTGGGAAAAGTCAAATCACCCTTGATTCTCTCCACCTCTCTCTTGATTTTCCCTCCTTTTTGGGATATCTTTTCCCTTTTTATTATTATTTTTATTCCCCAAAATCAAACCCCCATCTCTCTCTCTCTCCCCGTTTTGCAGACCACAACCCTCACCCCCTTCGGGTTCTTCTTCTCCGCACAGCAACCGAGGGTCTTCGTCGGCCCCCATCGAATGCCACCGTTCTGCCGGCAGTACCGTGCATTGCCTGTGACAGGTCGCGTCGCTGCATGCCCAGCTCCTCCCCAATAGTTTCTTCCTTCATGCAGCAAGGACGAGCCTTGCTAACGTTCCGCTGCATGCCCCAGAAGCTGTCGAGCGGCTACTTCCGGGAAGCCCACTCCGCTGCCACCTCGCGTCCGCTAGCAAGCCTCGTCGTCGCCCTGTCCGCTTGCATATGCCACCTGTCGGAGCTTGGATTCATGACCCCAGCTCGCTGGATCACACCGTCGCAGAGCTCGCCGGCATTTTGTCGGCACTGCCGCTGCTCTTTTTTTCTGCTTCGGTTGCATAAATAGTAAAGGGCTATTTTCGGTTTGTGTTTAGGCCTTTTGCAACAACATTTTCTATGGATTTCGACACTGTATAGCCTCGTGTCAATTGGGTAAATTTCCACCTCTATGTAAGATATTATTGTCGAGGTTATGGGACTATTTTATTGATCGGAAGCCATGAATTTTTTAAACCAAGTTACTTGGATTAAAGTCTAGGAATTTCATCGCGATTGGAGGCCATTTGGGGCGTTCTTGAGCTACTGTACAACACCAACGGGGTAAGATTAAATTAATTTTTGGTAAGTTATTAATGTAGTAAGACCTTGCATAAATTGGATTTAATTTTGGATGCCTAAATGGGGTTTTCCTGTGGGATATGAGTGGCTGTTTTTACGAGTTAAATTTACTCCAATTGTTGGAATTAAATTGAAGGTTAATAGGAGGCCAAGTTTGGAATTGGAGGATTTGTCACAAATTTCAAGGAGCTGTGTTATTGACCAGAAATTAGAAAATGTGAGATTTTCACCACCTTTTAAATCAAACCCCAAAAGTGAAGTATGGAGTCCTTAGTTAAATTTATTTAAATTTTAATTAGTCTAATTTTTGGGCTGTTGCATTATTGTCAGAGGTGCTTATATTTTTCAGCAAGTGATTTATGGGCTTGAGCTATTATAATTTGTTTCTGCCTTGAGGTAAGTAGGTTTTGGATTAAGCCCCTTTTGGGATATTATTTTAATTGTGGACCAAGTTGAAAATGAATGTAAATTTACGTAGCATGCTTGGAATTTTTGTTATGGAGGATGTATTAGTGGGTGGTTAGTTATGATTTGCATCTTGAGTTGATAGTTACCTGAGAATGTGGTAGGTGAATTTAGGGGCTTAAATTTGTGAGCTAAATGGTTTAGCATTTGTATGACCTTGACTGGCATTATGATTGAAACTTCTGTGTTGTGCTTGAATCTTTTGTTAGCTCTGGTTGGTGTGCGTAGAAAGTTAATCCTTAGGCCTTAATTACCCTGACCTTAGTGTTGATGTGGTTATGATGTTGTAAAGTCTCGAGAACCTTGATAGGGTTAGGGAATAACTTAGGACAGTTAGGCTAGTGACACCTACCACCCCACCTAGAGCATGCTTACCTTGATGGTTATGTGATATGATAGATGAGGGGTTGCGTACCCTGTTTTGTGATGGCATGAAGGGAGTGTCCTTCATTGCAGGTGCTGCCCAGTGTGGCTCGAGGGTCGTGGACTCTCTTGTTGTATGCTAGCTGTGGGGATGAAGCCCACTGATTAATAGGTGCTGGCCAGTGTGTCTCGAGGGTCGTGGACTCTCCTATTGTATGCTAGCAGTGGGTATGAAGCCCACGGATCAAAAGCATGGCTCTAGGGTTTTAGAAATGAGACTATACCGTAGGTGGAGGAGGTTAGGTGGTCACTTAGCTGAGAGAGTGTTGAACTAAAATAAGATCAGGGGTTGAGCGTTTACAAGGTGGACAGTGAACCTTGGATTTAAGTGGGCTACTTACTGAGTATTTTATTACTCATTCAATGCTACTTTGTTTTCCTTTCAGGTGGCCAGCAGACTCTGGAGATGCGTGGCACGAGGCATTGGCTTGGCTAGACTATGGAGAACCGTCTCCCTGTTCCCTAGGATCGTAGAGTTGTTCTGGTTGTTTGGATTCCTTGTTTTGTTTTATGCTTTTCTGCTTCTAGTTTAATACTGCTGTGAAACTCTGGTCTTGCAATAAAGATATTTGGAGATGTTGTTTTAAGGTTTTTTTTTTTTTTTGTTTTTATTTATTGAAATGGGATCCCAATTTGAAATTTGTTTTCTGGTCATATGAGCATGATGTTTTGTTTTGTTTTAAAACTTTCCTTTACATGATTATGGAAGTTTCGAGTAGAGATCTAAAGTGGGTCGTTACATTACATGACTCACAGGTATGGCACAAGGCTATACGAGAGAGGGGTGGGGCTTGGGGTAAGATGAGTCGACACTTAGCTAACTGAAGTGAATTTTGAGTTTGAGCACGAGCTTGTGAGTTAGGGCAGAGCCCTTATGTGTATAGTTGTGAACTTTGGACCCTTAAGTAGGTTGCTTACTGAGTATGTTTATACTCACTATTTCTACTTTGTTTGTGTAACGACTGACATTTTCAGGTATTAATTAAAGTTTTAATTTTGAGATTTGAATTAATTGTAAGGCCAATTTCATGTTTAAAGTTGTGTTGACAGTTAATTTTAGAGATTTGCATAATTAAAATTTGAGAAATTGGAGGGTGAATTGGGAAGAAATAAGGGAAAAATGGAATTAATTGGTTTGGGGGCAATTTTGTTAATTAGGTAACCTTGAGCCAAGTCCAAGCCAAAGAAGAAGCCAAGCCCAAATATCCATCTCTATTATTTTTATATTGCACGCAGCCCTAGGTCAAGCCAAGCCGTCATCTTCTCCAACCTTCTCCTCATCCTCCATGAAAAACAGCCTCCACCATCAATCCCTTTCTCTCTCTCTCCCTTTCAATACAAGAGACCCATCCATTCGAAAGTTTCTTCTTCTTCAACAAACATCCATTGCCGGATTTGTCCTTCACGATGCGCACTGTTCACGACGCGATTACTGCTCACGCACGGACTGTTCACGCCACAGGTACTATTCACACCGCCGGGGGGGGGGGGGGCACTGTTCACGGCGCGGTACTGTTCGTGCAGCCATCTCACGATTGCGTTCTGATTTGGGATAAGCAGGAAGCTAGAGTTGGAGAAGACTTTGCTGCCCAGAATAAGAATAATTATTCTGTTTGAGGTAAGTAATTATTCGGATTAAGCCCTTTAAGTTAGTTGTGACTTGGTTATTATTATGAATTTTAGAAGGTAAGGGTGAAATTCATAATTATGAGGCATGTTTAGAGAAATCTTACCACGTACAATTTGGAATTAAATTTGGACTAAGTTTGTGGCTATGTTGGAATAGAGGGCTTAAGGATTAGAGTTATTATGAGAAACATGTGTTTTATTAAAAGAACTTACTAAAAATAGTAGAGGGATGAAATTATGTTATCATGCTAACTATTTGTGGGTAAAACGTAGTTACCTAAGCAGGTGAATATTCATGTTGAATAATTTAATGTAGTAAACCCATGGTGGGTTCATGTGAATATACAGTAATTTGAGTAAGTTTGCCTAAGGTTCATAAGTTGAGTTGGTTAAGTAATAAGTTCTTTTGAAATCATTATAGGCTGAGAAAAGATCTCCATAAAAGGAGGAAGCGAGCTATTTGAGCCAAGGTAAGAAACTTTATGCCGGTATGCTTAAATGCAAGTTAGGAACTGAATTGAAAAACTACATTTGAAATGAAAAGATTTTATAAATGTTTTATTATGATTTTTGATGAATTTTAAAATGCTTTATTATATATGAAAATGGATTTTCACTTGTTGATTGCCAAATATTCTTGTGAATGTGCATGAGTTATAGTTTATGATTTATGATGAATGATATGAGAATGTTGCCTTGTGTTGCATCATTGAATGAAATTTTAAAATGCTTTGGGACCTCATGCATACATGTGTATTTTCATGCTGAAATTATTTCGAAGGCTGTGGTAATTACCCTCCTCAAATTATAGATGTTCATCTAAATGAAAAGGAACCTGAAAAGGTTAAATGAAAATGAACTTGAAAGGGTTAAATGAAAAGGAACCTGAAAAGGTTAAATGAAAATGAACCTGAAAAGGTTAAATGAAAAGTAAATGTTAGGTTGGGATAATTGTCCACATTAAGTCGAAGAGAAAAGTTAAAGGGAAACATTTCCACTATGAAAATGTTTTATGTCCCACTAGAGGAAAAAGGTTTTAAAAATCACTTTGTATGTGTTTGCATATCCTGACCCCGACAGTGAGGTCACTTACTGAGTATTTTAAATACTCACCCTTTTCAAAAATGTTTTTCTTTTCAGGCAAAGACAAAGACATATTTTAGGCGATTGACAAGACAGTTTGCTGAAAGGGTCATGGGTGACTTTGAGGATCATGACTTCCGCATTTAGATAGTGTGTTAGTTAAAACATATTTTGTTTAGTAAACAATGTGTTGTGAAACTATTTCAACTGATTGTAATAATTCATATTATGTTTTGAAATGATTTTTAAAGGGATCTCGAGCATAAAGCTTTTTGATTGTTTAGCAAAAAGTTTAATTCTTTCTGTCTTTTACCAAAGATTTTTAAATTTCTTCAGCATGTATGTAGTAATGTCCCTAGAAAGTCTAATAGGAAAAGTCTAGTCGTTATAGTTGGTATCAGAGCCCAGAGTTACGGGTTCTGTAGACTTGCTTACATCATAAGCATTAAGTGTCTCCATGGCCAAGAAGCAAACACCTCGTCATTGCCAGGTATGTCATTTTTACAATGTGTAAAAAGGAAAAGAAAATGTTTTGTTTTAAAAAAAAAAAAGTTGTTAATAGAAATGATTATTGTGATATATGAAATGCTTGTTGAGATGCTTGTTGATGTTATATTTTGAGTAATGGGAAGGACCGTGTTTAAAAGAAGCTTTCTTAGCATAAAACCCGTGCTTAAGTGAGAGATTGAAGTAGTCAAGTGTAGACAAGAGAAAAAAGATGAGATCTTAAGAGACTAAAGCTTTCAAAAGTCATTGGTTGATGATGTCTCTTCAGTAAATTTTTTTTTTAAAGGAATGATATATTATGGTTAAGATTACTCTTTGGAGGTTTAAGGTTTTGGTGTACTAAGGTATTTGTGTTTTTTTCATGTGTCATGCCCAAAGGAATGAAAAGGGTGAAAAAGTAAAGTGTATGAGATGATATGAGAATTTCCTTTATACCACCTAACTTGGTTAGTGTGGTTAATGAAAAAGGTTATGTGGTTCGAAAAGGAATTTGAGACTTAAAGGAATAGCAAGTTGTTGGTTCTAATTGAAAGGTCATTTTCAAGGTACTCCAAACTATTTGGATTTTAACCATAACCATATAAAGAGAATCTAGTTCATGTTGGGATCAAGAGAAGATTTGGTTTAAAAGCAAGGTCATTTACAAAAAATAAAAAATAAATCCCACCAGAGGTTCAATTTTGAACTAGACCTAAGAGAAGATTATAAATGCAGACATGCTTTTTGGTTACTGAAGATAAACCTTCCTTGGAGAATTAAAAAGGGCATCATACGTATAATGACCTTATTAAAGATAAGTATAAGTTTTTTTTTTAAAAAAAAAAAAAAAGGAGTAAAGGTTTTGCATGTTAAGAGTCAAAGGAAATCAAAGGTAGAGACATCAAGTACACAAGCATGGCTTGACTTTTGTATTATGACTTATAATTGGGAGTCTTTAGATTGGCTAAAGAAATCTTGGTACTATGTGGGAGCTTAGAACTTTTGTGGGTATTGATGGATTAAACTGGAGGATATTGACTACGAAATTCAACTTTAGTATGAGATTTCTTTTCCAAACAAATGATTAACACAAGGATATTTTAAATATTGGAAGAGTGCTTTGATGGGTTCGTATTTATTTTACATAGGAGTTGAAGAGAACAACCTTTAAATTAAAGTGGTTGTTTTTAATAGTTGTCGAGGAACTATTGAAGTGAACTAATGAAGCCATCAATAATCTTATTGAAATGAGGAATTAGGCCAACTTAAAGAGGGTGAAAAAAAAAAGTTATGTTAGTGTTAAATCAAGCAAGCTGGACATTTCAGGTTTATCACTAGCACAATACATAGACATGAGCATAGAGCTCAAGTCAAGAACAATGCTTATTTTTGGCTTTGGGTGGAATGACCCTAACAAAGCTATTGTAGCCCAAGTCACAGATAAATGAATTACTAGGCCAAAACTTCATATGCCCTAACGTTTTACCATAGGGCGCTTTAGTTTTGTTCGTTAAGAAGGAAGATTGACAAATCAGACAGCTACGCATTGAGTTTCAGTAGTTATAGAGACCTATGAGTTTATTCAAAGACTAAAAGACAAAATGAGGAGTACCTTGGGCACGTAACTACTAGGGAATGTATCATAATGGACTCTTTTAAAATGGAATCAATTCGTCATTAGCCTAAACCTAGTAAATGGCCAAAGGTCGTACCTTAGTTCTGCAAGCTACTCTAGGAGGTCCGTTTGGAATATTCCTAGTTGGGCAGCACCTTTAACTCAGTTGACTCGAAAGGGAATCACGCTTGTGTGGAATGATGCTTGCGAGACGAGCTTGTAGGAGCTCAAGCGGAGGTTGGTTTCATCCCCTATCTTGACCTTACCTGATGGGTCATGCAATTACGTGGTGTATAGTGATGCATTTAAGAAAGGCCTAGGTTGAGTGCTGATGCAATAAAGGAAGGTAATTGCATATGCTTCCCGACAGTTGAAAGAACAATTGACTTTAGCCCAGTGTTAACTATTCTTGATGGGACGAAAAGTTTAGTGGTCTATGGTGTTGCTTTAAGGAAAGGATTGGATTGTGTACTAATGTAACACGAGAAGGTTATTGCTTATGTCTCATGTCAGCTAAAGGAACCCGAGCTTAGTTACCCCCACACATGAAATGATCAACGGTTTGTTAATGCCTATCTAGGGGACATAAAGAAGATTTTACCCTCCCTAGTGACTCAGCTTTGTTGTACCAAAGGAGATTATTATAACTCCCAAAGGATTAGCATATCGGAAGAGAGTTGTTAGAGGAGGCACACAAAACTTCTTTGCATTCTAGCAGTACAAAGGTGTATAAGAATCTCAAGAAGTATCATTGGTTTACAGACGTTGTTGGTAAACGCTTGGTCTATCCGCAAATAAAAGGCCCAAGGTCGAAGCCCAGCATGCTTGTTACAACCCTTGAGCGTGCCACAGTGGAAGTGGGATGAAATCTCTATTGACTTCGTGGTAGGGCTACCCCGGACAGTTAGAGGCTACACCGTGATTTGGGTTATGGTGGATAGACTTATTAAGTCACCACACTTTCTTCTAGGGAAGCCTACTTACTCTGCAGAGAAGTGGGCACAATTGTACATGGAGGAGATAGTCAGATTGCACAGGGTTCCTGCGAGGATTGTTTCGGACAGAGATTCCCGTTTTACATCTAACTTCTAGAGGAGTTTGCAGAAACCCTTGGGTACTCAGTTGGATTTCAGCACGTCTTTTCATCCCCAGACAAATGGTCAGACATAATGGTTAAACCATATATTAGAGGATATGCTACGGGCATGTGCGTTGGACTTTGCAGGTAGTTGGGTGATAGGACCAACATAGTTCTATATTTTCATACTTAAATCATGTTAGTTTGGAGGTTTTAATGTAATTAATTGATTATTTTATAGGTATTTGAGCATAAGGCACGTTCCGAGAGATTCTACGTTGAATTACGATTCCAACGCATCAAACCAGAGGTCATTCAGACACCTGAGCGAAAAGTTAGAGCAAAAATAAGCAGTGTTGCGCGCTAGATAGCGTCTAGACGCTATCGGCAGCTCCCTGAAGCCTCCCTCGACGCTGCGGAGAGCCCCTGTGATGCTGGGAGCGTCTAGATGCTGTCCAGAGCGTCTAGACGCTCCGTCGATTCCTATATATAGATTTTTTCGTCCTCTAGGTCATTTGTCTCCGATTTTTAGCCGTCATGAGACCATTTTAAGTTTTCTCCTCTCTATTTTTCAGTACTTTAGGATAGATTAGGAGTTTTTCATCAAACTTTGGTGTCGGGATACATCGTTTCGATGTTCGGCTAGACTTTCGATGTTGTTTTGGGGTTGTAAATACGGTATTATACATTTTATTGTGAGATTTGGTTGTTAATTTCAATTTCCAACACTGTTTTATGGCTTCCAAATTCTTGTGCTTATTCCTAGTTATTTCTACTTTGATTGAACTGACAAATCAATTAATTTAGAGATTTCTTAGCTATGCTAGATGTATTCGTAGGGGTCCTTGGTCTCTAGCTTAATTTGAGTAGTAAATAGGCCGGTAGCCACGTCGGTTAAATTAAGTAGAATTGCTTAATTACGAGTACATGGTAGGCCTTAGAATTGTTAGCGCAGACTTAGTTAATTTAGATCGACCAGTCTTAATTAATTAACTCGTTTCGGCTTATCCCTTGAGTGTAATGCGTTTAATTAATTCTTTTGGTACTGGTCGTGCCAAATTAGTTGATTAAATTAGAACCAATTAAGCATTTGTAAATTGGTTTAATTAAGGGAGGTTCCTACGGTGTCCCGAGGAGTTCAGTCGGTCTTAAAACATAGGAAATTGCCTGTTAAGTTAGTTTCAATGATTGATAATTTGCATAACTACCTGTTTACCCCTGATTCGGTGCCCAAGGTGAGATCTTTATTTTTGCTACTCTTTGTTTAGTTCTTCTGTCTCTATTTTATGCCTAACTCCCCCCCCCAGTCCGTGTCATTAAGAAAATCAATTAATTGAAACCAATTTATTTGGTTCCCTATGGTTCGACCCGGTCCACTATTAATTACTACAAGTAGTTAATTTTAGATCGGTATTATAAATTGTATTTGATTGAGCCTTCGACAAGCTCACTTCATTGGGATACCCACTTGCATTTGATAGAGTTCGCTTACAATAATAGTTACCAAGCAGCTATTGCATGGCACCATTTGAAGCGTTGTATGGTAGAAGATGCAGAACTCATATTTACTGGGACAAAGTTGGTGAACATCAGTTGTTGGGACCCGAGTTGGTCCAAGCCACAAATGATGCAATTAAAAAGATCAGAGCAAGGTTGCAAACTGCACAGAGTAGACAGAAAAGCTATGCTGACTCGAGGCGAAGGGACTTGGAGTTTAAAGTAGGTGACCACGTGTTCTTGAAGGTGGCTCCAATGAAAGGGGTTCTGAGGTTCGGTTGGAAATGAGAGTTAAGTCCACGTTTTATAGGGCTGTTTGAGGTTTTGGAGCGGATTGGCCCTTTAGCTTATAGATTGGCCTTGCCGCCATCACTTTCTGCAATACACAGTGTGTTCTATGTGTCCATGTTGAGGAAATACATGCCGGACCCATCACATGTGATTGACTTTGAGCCTTTGCAGCTGAATGAGAACTTGAGCTATGAAGAAAGGCCTGGGCAAATTTTTGCAAGAGATCATAAGACTATTCGTAATGGAGAGATCAATCTTGTTAAGGTGCTTTGGCAAAACACCAGTCCGTGGAGGCTACTTGGGAGCGAGAGGATGAGATGCCGGCTAGATACCTCGAGCTTTTTCAAGGCTAGAAACTTTCGAGGACGAAAGTTTTTAAGGAGGGAAGATTGTAACGACTGACATTTTCAGGTATTAATTAAAGGTTTAATTTTGAGATTTGAATTAATTGTAAGGCCAATTTCATGTTTAAAGTTGTGTTGAAAGTTAATTTTAGAGATTTGCATAATTGAAATTTGAGAAATTGGAGGGTGAATTGGGAAGAAATAAGGGAAAAAAGGAATTAATTGGTTTGGGGGCAATTTTGTTAATTAGGTAACCTTGAGCCAAGCCCAAGCCCAAGGAGAAGCCAAGCCCAAATATCCCTCTCTATTATTTTTATAATGCACGCAGCCCTAGGTCAAGCCAAGCCGTCATCTTCTCTAACCTTCTCCTCTTCCTCCATGAAAAACAGCCTCCACCATCAATTCCTCTCTCTCTCTCTCTCCCTTTCACTACCAAGAGACCCATCCATTCAAAAGTTTCTTCTTCTTCAACAAACATCCATCGCCGGATTTGTCCTTCACGCCTCGGGTACTGTTCACGACGAGACACTGTTCATGTCGCGATACTGTTCACGACGCGACACTGTTCACACACGGTACCTTTTTTCTCAGCGGGCACTGTTCATGCCGCGATAGTTCACGCGGGGGGGGGGCACTGTTCACGCCGGGGTACTGTTCGCGCCGCTGTCTCCCGATTGCGTTCTGATGTGGGATAAGCAAGAAGCCAGAGTTGGAGAAGACTTTACTGCCCAGAATAAGAATAATTATTCTGTTTGAGGTAAGTAATTATACGAATTAAGCCCTTTAAGTTACTTGTGACTTGGTTATTATTATGAATTTTAGAAGGTAAGCATGAAATTCATAATTATGAAGCATGCTATGTTTAGGAAAATCTTACCATGGGCAATTTGGAATTAAATTCAGACTAAGTTTTTGGCTATGTTGGAATAGAGGGCTTAAGGATTGGAGTTATTATGAGGAACATGTGTTTTATTAAAAGAACTTACTTAAAGTAGTAGAGGGATGAAATTATGTTATCATGGTAACTATTTGTGGGTAAAACTTAGTTACCTAAGCAGGTGAATATTCTTGTTGAAGAATTTAATGTAGTAAACCCATGGTGGGTTCATGTGAATATACAGTAATTTGAGTAAGTTTGCCTAAGGTTCATAAGTTGAGTTGGTTAAGTAATAAGTTCTTTTGAATCATTATAGGCTGAGAAAAGATCTTCATAAAAGAAGGAAGCGAGCCATTTGAGCCAAGGTAAGGGACTTTATGCCGGTATGCTTAAATGTAAGTTAGGAACTTAATTGAAAAACTACATTTGAAATGAAAAGATTTTATAAATGTTTTATTATGATTTTTGATGAATTTTAAAATGCTTTATTATATATGAAAATGGATTTTCACTTGTTGATTGCCAAATATTCTTGTGAATGTGATGCATGAGTTATGGTTTATGATTTATGATGAATGATATAAGAATGTTGTCTTGTGTTTCATCATTGAATGAAAATTTAAAATGCTTTGGGACCTCATGCATACATGTGTATTTTCTTGCTGAAATGATTTCAAAGGCTGTGGCAATTACCCTCCTAAAATTATAGATGTTCATCTAAATGAAAAGGAACATGAAAATGTTAAATGAAAAGGAACCTGAAAGGGTTAAATGAAAAAGAACCTGAAAATGTTAAATGAAAAGGAACCTAGAAAGGTTAAATGAAAAGGAAATGTTAGGTTGGGATAATTGTCCACATTAAGCCGAAGAGAAAAGTTAAAGGGAAACGTTTCCACTATGAAAATGTTTTAGGTCCCAATAGAGGAAAAAGGTTTTAAAAATCACTTTGTATGTGTTTGCATATCCTGACCCCGGTAGTGAGGTCACTTACTAAGTATTTTAAATACTCACCATTTTCAAAAATGTTTTTCTTTTCAGGCAAAGACAAAGACATGTCTTAGGCGATTGACAAGACAGTTTGCTAAAAGGGTCATGGGTGACTTTGAGGATCATGACTTCCGCATTTAGATAGTGTGTTAGTTAAAACATATTTTGTTTAGTAAACAATGTGTTGTGAAACTATTTCAACTGATTGAACGTTATAATTCATATTATGTTTTGAAATGATTTTTAAAGGGATCCTGAGCATAAAGCTTTTTGATTGTTTAGCAAAAAGTTTAATTCTTTCTGTCTTTTACCAAAGATTTTTAAATATCTTCAGCATGCATGTAGTAACGTCCCTAAAAAGTCTAATAGGAAAAGTCGGGTCGTTACATGCTGACGTGGCAAACAATCAATTGAGGTAGTATGGAAAATTTTCCATACTACGGTAGTACTAGAGTTTTTCCCAAACATGATGGACCATGCCATCTTCATGAAAGAGGTGGCGAATGGCGATGGGTCCAAAGAGAGGGTTGGCGCTGTTGCCAAGGTAGGTGCCATTAATGTAGGCCGGGATAGTTTTGGTGACCTCGAGGTGGTATTTGACTAGTTGCTTGAGTAATGGAGTGAAATTGTAGAAGATTTTTAATAATGTTCCCTAATTTAAGTTGAAATTTGGAGGCATTACAAATATATAGTTTAGTTTCTAATTTTAGTTGTTTTCTTTTTGGTCTCTAATGGGGTTAAATTCATTCTTTATGTATTGAATTTTTTACAATCAAGCACTCATTGTCACAAACATTAAAATTAACTAACAAATTGATGACTTTAATTAATTGTGTTGAATACATTCTATATTTTAATTTGATAAAATGGACATATCACTCACCTATAAAATTAAAAACTTACTCGGTTCATATACTCAGATCATTGTAACGTACTTGACTTGAAGTTACTCATTTTGTTTGGATTATATGACAATACTAGACAATGAGATGAATAGGATTGATTAAATAAATTAAAACTTTTTGATAAGTATCGACAGAATTAATTGAATTTGAAACAATCAAATAAAGACCACAATAGAACGAGAGATATGAGAACAATTTCATTCCATTCAAATAACTAGCATGAAATTTAACAATAGATAAAATAATTAAATAAGGGATAAGTAAAAAGTAGGAAAGATAGATGACATCGTGAATTTTTAGTGTGGTTTTGAAATTGCACCGACTTTATTACCAGTGAGTACCAAACCGATTGATCATTCTTTTTGCGAGCTCAATAGTAAAGGGAGAAGAGGGTTGTTGCCAACGATCATTATTTTTAATAATAAAATATTATTATTTTTAGCCACCTCATTAGAAAATGCAACATCAGTCAAGTCTAGTAATTTAATTATTACCATATCATATTTTCTAATAGTCAACTAACGATCAATGAAGCTCAAGAACCATTTTGAATTTTTTTTTTCAAACTTTGGAGACTAAAGGTGTTCCATTTGGAACCTCAAGAACTCACAAACTCAACCCAAACGTCAAAGATCAAAAGTGTATTTTTCCACAAAAGGAGGTATGAAAATAATTCATTTATACCCTTAAACTTGGCATGATGCATCAATTTTTTCCATAAACTTTCAATTTCATCAATTTGAATCCTAAATTTAAACAAGTGTTTCAATGTTAGCTAAATTCACCCACTAATTTAATAAAAAGCAAGCAAAAAATTTTCAAAACTCACAAATAACAAAAATCAAGTATCCATAAAATTGAGCTCAATTAATGCCTAAAATCAACCACGGAACAAATCTCCAACTCCTGAACTCAAAATTGCTAGCAAAAAGTACCCAGTTTTATATAGGAAATTAATATAATTTATATCTATTTTGACTAAAAACCATAATTTTATTGATTATTCATTAAAAATAAAATAATTATTTGAACCCGCAAATTTCGAGGGAGCACAAATTTATTGCACAAAGAGGCTCGCCCTTCTTTTCAAAAAAATAAAAATAAATAAATTTCTCGCCCTTGCTCTACTACCGTTCTGCTACCCTTTATTAATTAATTTACAACTCTTACCCATTTTCTCTCATATTTTAGTTTGACCCACGAGTTTTCTTTTAGTGTCTTACTTCTCTTTTATTTTTACTATTAATAACTTTTTTTCGAAAATAAAATTATACCATTGTTTTTTGTGTATGTGATTTTTCTATAAATTTAAATATATTAGTTTGTTAGTCTATTAATCTAATTTTTATTAATCTATTTATTTTTTGATAAGATATTAAAAACTTATATTTAATTTATCAATTAATTAATTTTTCAGAGTCATATTAACTAATATCAATTAAATTGTTAAAATATTGTTTATTATTCTTAAATGTCATAACAATAAAATTTAATAATATTGTATATCTATTTTCTTTTTATAAGGATATTATTAATATTTTTTTAATTGATATAATTTTATTTCATTTAATTATTATTTATTAATATTAAATTTACGGTTAAAACATAATTCATTATTATTAAATACCATAACAATAAAATTTAATAACATTTTATATTAATAATTGTTTTAATAAAAATTTGATTAGCTATTTTTCAGTTGATGTAACTTTATTTAAATTAGTTATTATTTATTAAAATAAAATAATTTGTTAAAATATAATCCATTATTATTTTTTTTAAAGAAATATAATTCATTATTATCAAATATCATAAATATAAAATTTACTAATATTTTTTATCCGATAAATCTGGTTAATTCTAATAAAAATAATATTAATCATTTTTATTTATTTACTTACTTTTGGAGTTCAATAACATTAAGGAGTGGGGATTTGAATCTTTGACTTCTTGATGGAGGATACATGTCAATTACTACTAAGTTATGATCACTTTGGCATTAGTCTTTTTTAGTTAGCGTACTTTTGTTTTACTTAGTTTTTATTTGTTATTATCAAATAAATACTTAAAGTAAAAATATTACAATAAAATAAAATAAAATTTTGTTATTGGCTATGTTATATTAATTGAAAACTATATTAGCAAACTATTTAGTTAATGCAGTTTTTGCAATAAGAGGAGGTCTCCTCATCTTTTCAATATTGGATGATGGTGTCTCTTTATGTTCACCATTCTTGGGTCGGATCCCAATTTTTGGATCGAATACCCGTTTGGATTTCATGGGCTCTGATACCATATTAGATAAATATGAGAGTCATTCTCAAAACGAATTGTGAATAAGATGAATAACTCATGTATTTTATAAATTGTGAGGTATTTTTTCACATTTTCAATGTGGGATCCTCAACACTAACAACTACGTTTACACCCAACAACAAAATTTTCAGCTTTACTAGTTTGTTAGATTTCTAATTTCAATTCCAAACTATTTTTTATAAATAACATTCCCATTTCGATTTTTTTATTTGGATTGATTTTCATTATTATTTTTTGTCATTTTGATAGGTAAATTACACCGAAGTACTTTATCATGCATTTAATAATATGTCTCTAGACGATTTTCATCTAAAAATTTTCAAGTAATTAAGTTTGAAAATTTGTACAAGATTATTAATATTTGGATATATTGTGGTTGCTTTTGTCTTTGGCAGTTACGTTTACAACCAACAACAAAATTGCAGCTTTACTAGTTGAGAGAGTAAATCCTAGATTATAAAATATATTATTCAATGAACTAATATCATACGAACAAATTAGAATATAGAAGATATAGAGATTTAAAAAAAAAAGGACATATAGACAAATTATTCACATGTTGTGCTTGGCTTCTGTGGGATGAATAGTGACAGTTTGCCGTTGAGTTTCTAAAACACGATTTCGATAGATCTTGTCAATGTATTCTTTGGCCTTTCGATCTATACCAGGTTCGGCAATCCAATGATGAGCTTTGTCCTCATCGCTCGGCCACACCTTGCTCAAACTTGACATCTCCTCCTCCCTAGAGCGATTGTGGTAGTGATGATCTCCTCTTCTACCTTTTCTAGATCTGAAAAGGCTAAAGATTGAGAAGGAAGAGTGAGCGTTTTTCTGCTTGTTGCCTCCCATAGCATAGAGGAAGGTAATTAGAGAGGAAAATGAATTGAATTGTATGTTTTTATTGGGAGAGGAGAGATGAGAATTTTTTTCTTTTTTTTATATCGGAAGAAAAGAGCATCAGGTACTGGAAAGACAGCTTTGAGAGAGCAAACAATCTTTAAATGCAAGCTAGGTGAAACAAACATAAATGTTATTTTGAAGGGTAATTATTCAGACACTTTTTATTTCCTCCACTGCTTTAAGCCATCTTGACTAAAAGAATCCTTTGCAAAGACTGAATAATAATATTCCCTCTTTATTATTGCAAAACATTAATATTAACTAATTAATTGATAGTTTTTTAATTGAGCGGAAATGCTTAATGTTGTAATTTGATATATAAAATAGACAAAATACTTATCATAAGAGGTTAAATTATAAGCTTCATCCTTATGGGTTAGGCATAGTTTGACTTCAGTCCCTATGATCTTAAAAGTTTCAATTTTTCCTATATGTTTTTGTTTCGTTTACAATTTGTGGCCCCTATGGTTTTAAATTTTTCAATTTTGGTCCCTATTGTTTGATTAAACCTCACTAATGGTCCTTCAACTATATTCTATCCTCTAAAAAATCCACCTATTTCCTTCTATTTCTTTTACTTAGCCCTAAATCTAAATACAACCAACTAACATAGTTAGCGGTCCAATTGAAAACATTCGCTCATTGTCATGAAAAATAATATGTTAATATCGTAATGACAAAGATGATTTATTAGATTTTACTAACCCCTGAAGACAAAATTGAAACTTAATGATCTCAAGATTAAGTATTACAAAAATTCAAGAAAAGAAACCAAATGATTGAAGCTATAAAAGGAAATAGTTTATAAATTAGCCAGAGCAGTCATAATAAGAGGAATTTTAGAAATACTTCTATGAAAATAACATAAATAAAAGTTAATTTGATTTACTAGATTTTTGGTGGAAAATAAACAACCCCACTTGGATAGTTGATTCAAGATCCACTATCATGACATGTTCTTAATTATATTTAATATGCAATTCTTAGAAAATACTTAATGATGCAGGATAGTCTCTACATGTTGGCACTAGGACGCCTATCTCAGTTGATGTATTGGGAGACATTAAGTTGTCTTTATTTAATGTTGAACGTGGTAATTTTAATACCTTAAGAGAAATTAGATTTATGAAATTTTATTACTAGAAATTCATATAGTACGAATTTTGTAAGTAATGAAGCTTATATTTTCAAAATTGTTTTAAAATATGTTTAGCCGTAAATAAGAACAATTTGCAAGTGCTAAAATGTTAACATATACAAACTACACATAAGAGATATTTAAGATTATAGAATCCATAATGTGTTGGGATTTATGCCCTAAATCCTTGTAATTAATAATTTATTTAATAATTAATAATAATTTTGATTATTTTATTTGCAATATAATATTTTCCATTATATGAAAAATCCAAGGTTATTAGTGTAATCTTGAATTGTATGTGTTTGACAAACGAGAGGATCATGTTCAAAAAAGAACCTAAAGGGTCATAGTATATGAGTAAGGTTGGGTGCCTTATCCTGACAACACTATTGATGCAACCCACTTTGTAATAGTTACAAATGATTTGATCCAAATCGTTCATGTGGAGACATGTGAGTGAGAGTATCTTATACAATGAGTTTGTATAAGATTGGACCACAAAATATTTAATCTCTCTTTATAAATCTGTTAAATGAGAAGATTAATATTTCATCAAGATGATCATATGCAACTTTATTTTAATCCTAAGTTAGTTATAAACTCCTGTCTGTGAGAGCTTATCTTTTGATTTGCATGGATGAGAGTGGATTCTGTAGTCTATTCAATAAGCCTATCATTTTGGGGACTTGACTAAATAGGAATTTGGGAACATAATCTCATAAGATGGAATTCACTCATTCCCATATATGGTAAGTATATGAGTAATTCTCTTAAGTTATTATTTCGAGACTTGAACAATGGGGTCTCACCCTCCCACTGGCCCAAGAGGGACTTAGTTTATGGTTGGATCATAAACAAATTGTTTATTAAAGGATCAGTAGTACTTAAGGTGTAAGATGTATTTACAAGGGTAAAATGGGCTTTTGACCCAGTTGTAATTACGAACAACTCGTGAAGAATCGACTTGCGTGTAATGATTTGATCGATGGACATAACTTGTCCTACAATGCTTAAGAGTGCAACTCTAGGTCTATGGTGGAGTGACATGTAGTTAGTGAATGGAAATTAATTAATTAAAGAGTTTAATTAATTAATTTTGTATCAATGGAGCTTATAATCTCTAGGTCATAAGCTCTCCTTGTTAGCTCATAGTAACACCAAATGATCATTTAGGCTATAGGTCTATATAAATAGGACCATTGGGTTGAGCCATGAGAAATACATCGCCTCAATAGAAATTAAAAAATTCTATTTAGATCTTTTCCTCTAAAATCCCTTGTGGATTTTCTTTCAACAGGCTCCTATAAAGCCTTGGTCATGTGTTCGAGTCGTAGTCAGGAATATTTTGTGGAGAAGAAAAAGACCGACTTAAAATATCTCCATATTATCTCAAAGGTATGTTTTGCTTAGTCTAAAATTATTTTTCGTTTAATTCTAAATTAAAATTAAAGTCGATTCCAATGCTTCAGCTGTGGGTTTAATTATATTATTCCCTTCATAACGAAATGCTAAAAGTTAGAGTTAAACACTTTACTTGTTTTTACATATAGCCTTTCATGCAAGATAGTTTATAGTTTTTTACTGGAAAGAGCTATAAGCCAAAGAACAGGTGAGCTTACAAGTTCTAACCCAAGTGGTTTGGTGAATGTAAAAGTCAAGGGTGGTTTTGGATATTTCCTCATTCTAGTTGATCTAATTAATGCAATATAAGTTCAAATTATATAAGACTTTAGTTGAAAACCAAATTAGGTAAGTCTATCAAGAAACTCTAATAATATCCCAGTGGAAAGTACAGGAACCTTACGTTTTAAGATTAATTTATAGAAAATGGGATTCTATCATATTTAATCACCAAGTACAATTGTGTGAAATTGTACTGCAAGAGGAGAAACAAGACATTGTTAGACATGGTCACGTCAATTATGAATCACAAACCATTACTAGACTCTAGTTAGGATATGCAATGAATATTGAATAGTGAACATGATTCCCTCCAAGAGTGTCTCTAAGATAACTTTGGGATTATAGAAAAATAATAATGCTAGTTTACAACACTTCAGAATTTGGTAATGACAAGCATCCCTGTTGAAACAAACACAGCAAGGTTAGAATATGTTCAAAGATACACCTAAATGTAGCTACCCCTGAGGAGAAGGAAAATGATCTTTTATATAATCTTGAAGAGAAAAAAGCGTTTGTATGTCACGGTGCTAGTCAATAAATTTATAATATCGAACGATAAATAATGTGAAGTATAAGTGGTCAGGGTCGATCACAAGGAGGCAGGTGATTGGTTATTTTAGTTTTCTTTTCTCTGACACAAAATCGAATAGGAGGGAGGTTTCATGCATGAATTTAAAATACACAAGGAACTAAATCGTGCAAGGGACTGAAATGTATTGAATTTAAGGGTCATGCGAGGAAATTAAATTTAGAGGAATTTAATTGAAAACTCACAAATTGATTAAAATTCTAATTCAAGGAAGGTCGAGATTCTTTTTGCAACATTGATCATTAAATTATTCCAATCATGCACTTCTATAACAATTTAAAACCGACCAGCCTCCTCGGGACACTGTACGAGCCTCCCCAAAGAACAGAAATTCTAAGATTCGGGATAGGCCTGAATACAACAGATTAAAATGACGGGCCATTTGAATTAAGCTATTACGTCATATTGACTCTAGGGTCTACCATGTACACGTAATTAAGTAATTCAACTTAACTAACCGACGTGGCCACCAACCCCTTTACTACTCTAATTAAGCCAAAGACCGAGGATACCTATGAAGAGAATAATCTAATTAAACCTAAGCAGGAGCGTAGGAATCGGTTTGAGTTTATTTAGAATTAAATAATAATTCTATGGTTAAGCATAACATACCTTGAAAATATGCAGATTCTTTTGGCGAATCTTTATCTCTTCCACAAAATCTTCCTGGCTATGACTCGAACACAGGACCAAGGCTTGTGGGAGTCTCTTGAAAGAAAATCCACAAGGGATTGGAGAGGAAGAGGTCTAGAGAGAATTCTCTAATTCTCTCTATTGAGGAGATGTGTGTTGTTAAGAATGCACAATGGCTCACCCCTAGGGTCCTATTTGTAGTGGTCTAGGGAAAATAATTAAATAATATATTTTAATATCTAATATATTAAAATATATTTATCTAACCAATTTGAATCTTATTCAAACCGTTTAAAATTCTCCTACGATATCTATTTCCTAATTTGAATCCAATTCAAATTTAATAAATATCTTTTATTTAATGTATATAATATACATTAATTATTTTAATATTTAATGTATCAAATATAATAAATATATTTTCCTCTTTTATATTTAATATATCTGATATATTAAATATTAATTTGAACACTTAAAATTAAATATTAATTTGAACATTTCAAATTTTAATATTTAATGTATCAAATACAATAAATATATTTTCCTCTTTTATATTTAATATATCTAATATATTAAATATTAAATATTAATATATCTAATATATTAAATATTAATATGAACACTTCAAATTAAATATAATTTGAGCA
The DNA here is from genome assembly GCA_033996785.1 of Trichosanthes truncata. Classification (NCBI taxonomy): domain Eukaryota; kingdom Viridiplantae; phylum Streptophyta; class Magnoliopsida; order Cucurbitales; family Cucurbitaceae; genus Trichosanthes; species Trichosanthes truncata. Next base: position 34,991,161 of record JAWPNB010000009.1, on the reverse strand, counting down.
GCTCCAATGATACAAAATTAATTAATTAAACTCTATAATTAATCAACTTTCATTCATTAACTCTAGCGTCACTCCACTATAGACCTAAAGTTGCACTCTTATGCACTGTAGGACAAGTTGTGTCCATTGATATGATCACTACATGCAAGTCGATCTTTCATGAGTCGTTCATAATTACAACTGGGTCAAAAGTCCGTTTTACCCATATAATTACATCTTGCACCTTAAGTACCACTGATCCTTTAATGAACAATATGTTTATAATCTAATTATAAACTAAGTCCCTCTCGGGCCAGTGAGAGGGTGGGGCCCCATTGTTCAAGTCCCAAAATCAGCACTTAAGGGAACTACTCATCTACGTACCCTATATGGGAAGGAGTGAATTCCATCTTGTGAGATTATGTTCCCAGCTCCCTAATTGGTCAAGTTCCCAAAATGGTAGGCATATTGAATCGGCTACAAAAGCCGCTCTCACCCATGCAAATCAAAGAACAAGCCCTCACAGGCAGGAGTTTATAACTCACTCAGGATTAAGATCGAGTTGCATATGATCATCCTAATGAAATATTAATCTTCTCAATTAACGGATTTATAAAAATAGATTAAATATTTCATGGTCCAGTTTTATACAAACTCATTGTATAAGATACCCCCACTCACATGTCTCTACATGAATGATTTGGATCAAATCATTTGTAACTATTACAAAGTGGGCTGTATCAATAGTGTTACCAAGATAAGGCACCCAACCTTATCCATATACTATGATCCTTTAGGTTATTTCTTGAACATGATCATCTCGTATGTCAACCACATACTATTCAAGATTACACTAATAACCTTGGATTTTTCATATAATGGATAATATTATATTGCAAATAAAATAATCAAAATTATTATTAATTATTAAATCTGTTAATTAATTACGAGGCTTTAGGGCATAAATCTCAACAACCTATGAGTACTTCTAATATAGCTAAGTAGTCTCTAAATCAATTGAGTTGTCATGTCAATTAAAGCAGAGAAAACTAGAATTAAGCTCAAGAGTCAACAAACCATAAAATAAACTGCAATAAACTGAAATTTAATACAAAATCCTCACAAGAGTTGCAAAGTTGATCCTTATTACCTCAACTTAGTAAAAAATCCTAGCTGAGCATTGTTTCAATGAAGCTGGGGTCATAATACAAGCCCAAAATGAACTAGGGACCTAAAAATTGTCTAAAACAGTGAAAAGATAGGGGAGAAATCATAAATTTTTGTCTGGAGTGGAGAGAACTTAACCCTAAAGCAAAAAAGATTTTTATGTATGTGTCACGGTAGCATTGATAAAGTGTGGGAGGCGTTTCGACACTGCCAGCAGCGTTGCACACCAGTGGGTGTGAGGGACTCGAGACATCGTTGAGACGATATGTTGTGCTACATCCAAGGCTTCTATATTACAACGTCAAGCATGGGCTCCGTCCAGGGTCTCAATGTTGGGATTTATGCCCTAAAGCCTCGTAATTAATAATTTATTTAATAATTAATAATAATTTTGATTATTTTATTTTCAATATAATATTATCAATTATATGAAAAATCCAAGGTTATTAGTGTAATCTTGAACAGTATGTGGTTGACATACGAGATGATTATGTTCAAGAAATAACCTAAAGGGTCATAGTATATGGATAAGGTTGGGTGCATTATCCTGGTAACACTATTGATACGGCCCACTTTGTAATAGTTACAAATGATTTGATCCAAATCATTCATGTGGAGATATGTGAGTGGGGGTATCTTATACAATGAGTTTGTATAAGACTGGACCACGAAATATTTAATCTCTCTTTATAAATCTGTTAATTGAGAAGATTAATATTTCATCAGGATGATCATATGCGACTCGATCTTAATCCTGAGTGAGTTATGAACTCCTGCCTGTGAGGGCTTGTCCTTTGATTTGCATGGGTGAGAGTGGCTTTTGTAGCCGTTTCAATATGCCTACCATTTTGGGGACTTGACCAAATAGGGAGCTGGGAACATAATCTCACAAGATGGAATTCACTCATTCCCATATAGGGTAAGTAGATGAGTAGTTCCCTTAAATACTGATCTCGGGACTTGAACAATGGGGCCCCACCCTCTCATTGGCCCGAGAGGGACTTAGTTTATAATTAGATTATAAACATATTGTTCATTAGAGAATTAGTGGTACTTAAGGTGCAAGATGTAATTATAGGGGTAAAACGGACTTTTGACCCAGCTGTAATTACGAACAACTCGTGAAGGATCGACTTGCATGTAATGATTATATCTATGGACACAACTTGTCCTACAGTGCATAAGAGTGCAACTGTAGGTCTATAGTGGAGTGACCTATAGTTAATGAATGAAAATTAATTAATTAAATAGTTTAATTAATTAATTTTGTATCATTGGAGCTTATAATTTGTAGGTCCATAAGGTCCCCTTGCTAGCTCATAGTAACACTAAAAGATCAATTTAGTTGAAAGAAAAATTTGAAATGTTCAAATTAATATTTAATTTGAATTGTTCAAATTAATATTTAATATATTAGATATATTAAATATAAAAGAGGAAAATATATTTATTGTATTTGATACATTAAATATTAAAATTTGAAATGTTCAAATTTAATATTTAATTTGAAGTGTTCAAATTAATATTTAATATATTAGATATATTAAATATAAAAGAGGAAAATATATTTATTGTATTTGATACATTAAATATTAAAATAATTAATATATATTTGATATATTAAATAAAAGATATTTATAGAATTTGAATAAGATTCAAATAAATAAATATCGTATGAGATTTGAATGAGATTCAAATAAATAAAAGATATATTTTAATATATTAGATATTAAAATATAATATTTTAATAACGGCAAAGATCTTCCCTTGGTCTCTATAAATAGAACCCTTGGGTTGAAGCATTCTAAACAACACACATCTCCTCAAAGAGAGAATTAGAGAATTCTCTTTAAACCTCTTCCTCTTTAATCCCTTGAGGATTTTCTTTCAAGAGGCTCCCACAAGCCTTGATCTTTTGTTAGAGTCATAGCAAGGAAGACTTTGTGGAGGAGATAAAGACCCGCCAGAAGAATCTCCATATTTTCAAGGTATTTATTGCTTAACCCTTGTATTTTAGTTTAATTCTAAATAAATCAAAGACGATTCATATGCTTCCGCTATGGGTTTAATTCGATTATTCCCTTCAATTGGTATCAGAGACTCTTTGAGTTTTATTTAGAATTAAATTTTTGTGATGGTGGGTATTTTAATTTATCATATATTTGATATATTTGTGGTTTGCAAATTGATTGTTTAGGCTATTTGACATTAGATTTATTGCTTTTATTAGATCATTGTAAAACCCATAACGGTTAGGATTTCATGTATTTTACTTGAATGATTACCATTGCTGCAATTTTCGATCACATGCGCTGAAGAAGCTAACGACGAAGAGGTGCACGAAAAAAAAAAATGAAGTCAATCATATTCGGCTGAAGCTTTATATTATTATTAAACATTCCTGTATTGGAAAACAGTGTTTGGTTTAGTGGTGAATGAAGCTTCGTGTTATACGGGCGAACAAGGAAGATATTGAAGACCAATATATGTCTTGGATTTAAATTATTGTAATTTAAATTATTTTCAATTTCTTAGGATATGCCAAATATGCCGGTCAATTTTGCTATTTTTAAATTTAATTATGCATGAGATGTATGTTTTAAATTATTTGATTGTTGCATAAAGTATGCCATTTAAATTTAAAATCCCACCATAGGTTAAGCATGATCATGCATCTTATCTTATTTTTTAATATAATTGTTATATTGGAAAATTTGATTAGGATGATTCCTAATAGAATTGAGATATTTTCTTAATATGCTTATATTTTCCATATCTTTGAATATAATTGTTATATTTGAAAATTAAATTAGGATATTTTCTTTCATAAATGAAATCCATGTTTTCCTAATAGGATTAGGATATATCCTAATGAGATTAGGATTTTCTTAAAATAAAGATATTTCGAACTCATGTTTTAAATAGTTTAAAATTTGAATTTAATATATCTTTATTTGTTAGAATTTATGATAATCTTTTAATTTAGTTTTAAATGGTTTAAAATGGTAGAATTCCAAGATTATCCATAGTTTAAGTTTTGAATTTAATTTATCTTCTATTTTTCTAAATAGAATTAGAATAAAATATCAAGGATTATCTTTTAATTTAAAGAGTTTAAAACGATGGATTTTTAAGACTATCCAAGTGAATTATTTTTTTAATAAGATTAAAAAAAAAAAATTTATGTTCGTTAATCTAATAATTAATAGTTAATTAAAGATTAATAAATTTGAAAATAAAAATTGACTGTAAGGGAACTCTGTCTATGGAAGGTTCTGTCTAGACTGGGGTATTTAAGCTGACCGAAAGGGAACACCTCTAACTGGGAACCGACTTGGGAGTTGAATTAGTCAAATTTTATTTATTTTCGCTAAGCATGTTCATAATGTTATTATTATTATTTTTAAATAGTTTAAAAACTTAGTAATTCACATTAAAATCAATCTAACAACATAAGGGTTATGAAAGGTAGATTGAGGAACTTAGATAAATGAGATTAGCCTAATTTTTCTAAGTAATAGAAAACCCTATTTCAAAATACTTAGTGGGAGAAGGACACATGTCAAAAATCCAACGGTCTCTATTATTGATTCATAACGTGAGATTCATGTGGGGCCTCGTGGCGGCTTTTGGACCGTCCTCCCTACGGAAGGTGTTTGCATGGATCAATATCAGGGTGAATCTTTTGAGAAAGTATTATAGTAAGTGGGAGAAGGAAATGTGTCAACATATCCTACGGTCTCCATCATTAGTTTACATTGTGAGATTCATGCGGGGCCTCGTGGTGGCTTTTGGACCGTCCCCCTACGGAAGGTGTTTGCATGAGTCAATATCAGGGTGAACTATTGAGAAGGATAGGATTGTAGTTTTGTTTCCAATACTTGACCTACCCTACGGCGACACTTGTTGGGATAAAACTACGGGATCTAAAATTATGGGTCACACTTACAAAGGGCTCATTAAAGTTGTTAATGATGTCTTTAACCAAACTAATGGTAACTAAATATTATAGGAATAAGAGTTATTCTAGTGTAATACTTGGTTGAGATTGTCTCAGTTAGTGAAGGAATACTTGACCTACCCTACGGCAACACTTATTCTAACTCACTAAAGTACCATAGCATTAGAAATGATTTATAGGGTTAATTATTTTTTTTCTTCAAATTGTTTGATTTCTATGCTAAAATTGAATGGATAATTGTTTGCATTATGTTAAATTATATACTATATATTTCAATATTCTGTCAGTTTCTCTCATAATTTTAATTTTATTACTGATAAGTCAAAATTGAGAAATTTTATTACTTGAAAAAGTAACATTAACACTATAATGGTAGTGTAAAATTTTGAATTTGTCTTTATTGAGAAATATTCTCGAAACCTGTTGCTAATGCTATTCGAATTGTTCGTGAAGCACGTGATTAATGAATCAAAAGTAAACGAGATAGCTTGTACGTATTCTCCTAGTTGACATGTTAGATGTCAAGTTTAGAAGATAAAGAAAATGACAACAACATATGAGATGTTGAAGTTAACATAAGCTAAATTTAGAAAATTGTCTAAATGATATCGAATTTAAGTATTACAAAATTCCAAGAAAAGAAACCAAATGATTGAAGCTATATAAAAGGAAATAGTTCTTAAATAAGCTAGGACAATCATAATAAGAGGAATTTTTGAAATATCTCTAAGAAGAAAAATATAAATGAAAGTAAATTTGATTTACTAGATTTTTGGTGGAATATAAATAATGCCACCTAGATAGTCGATATAAGATCTACTATCAAGATTTATTCTTCATTATATTTAATATGTAATTCTTGGAAAATACTTAACATGTTGAATAGTTTCTACAAGTTAGCACCAGGAAGTCTATCTCAGTTAGTGTAGTGGGAGACATTAAGATGTCATTAAGTAAAAATTGTTACATAATGCTGAATATGGTGTTTTTAGTAACCATAAGAGAAATTCAATTTCTCGAACTTTATTACAAAAATGTTCATATAGTATGAATTACCTTGAAGTATGAAAGTTTATATTTTCAAAATTGTTTGAAAATACATTCAGCTAAAAATAAGAACAATTTGTATATGTTAAAAATGTTGGCATATACTGTACTACAAAATACTGAGATATTCAGGATTATAGAATCCAAAATAGAAAGACATTGTTTTCTCCTAAAAGATGATACTTGACTTTGGCTGTTAAGGTTGATTAACATCAACTTGAATAGAATGAAAAGACTAGTAAAAGGTAATTCTCTAAAAAGTTAGTTAATTACTTTACATGTCTGTAGATCTTGCCTTTCATGCAAGATAATCATTGGGCCTTTATTAGATAGGGCTAGAATGCTAAAGAATATTTTGGGCTTACACATTCTGACCCAAGTGGTCTGGTGAATGTAAAGGTCAAATAAAGTCATGAATATTTCGTCACTCTAGTTGATGATCATTCAAGGTACAAGCATCTTTACCTAATACAACATAAGTCTAAATTTTTGAAATGTTCAAGAAAATTAAGACTAAAGTTAAAAAAAAAAAATCGATTAGGTAATTAAATCTATCAAGATATTATGATCAGATCATAATAGAAAGTACAGGAACCTTGCGTATTAAAACTAATTGATAGAAAATGGGTTTTTATCCCAATTATCGTAATACCAAGTGCAATTTTGTGAAATTGGGCTGCAAGAGGAGAAACAATACCTTGTTAGACATGGTCACATTAGTAATGAGTTACACACCATTACCATACTCCGGTTAGGAAATGCAATAGAGATTGCATGGTGAACATGATTCCCTCTAAAAGTGTCTACGAGACAATTTTAAAGATTATAGAAGAGTAGTAAAGCTGGTTTACAACACTTCACCATTTGGGAATGTTAAGCTCACGTATTGAAACAAGCCTAAAAAGCTTGTATATGTTCAAAGATAAGCCTAAGTGTAGGCCACCCCTAAAGAGTATAAAGTGGTCTTTTATGTAGTTCTAAAACGAATAAGGTATTTGTATGACAAATATCAATTTTATAAGAAATGTCAAATAAAAGACTACAAACCTTTAATAAAGTGAGATAGTGTTAATAAATTGGTTCCAAGTGAAGCCACTAAATAGTTAACAAAAGTTGTTAACAATTTAATTATATTTGAAAGTCAAATGGATCCTAGTCATGAATTGGATAAGCCTCATCATAGTGGGAGAGTTATGAGATGACTCAACCTTAACAAGGACTTAATTGAAGCCCAAATTGTCATGTTAGATGACATAGTTGAAGGTTTATTACTCTCAAAGTGAGACTAATGGCAAAGGGTTAGACCTAATAGGAGAAAGTAAACTAAGAGTAAACTTTCTCACTTGTTGTCATACTAAAGTCTGTAAGTATTATTTAATTCATTGTTGCATATGGGATATGAAAATGAATGTTTAGAATTCTTTTATGAAAAGAAATCTTAGATAATGCATCTACACAAATCAATCAGATATGTTTATTTTCAAAGATCAAAAGCAAAAGGTTTGCGAAATAGTAAAGGTTTATTTATGAAATGAATTTTACCATTAGATCTGTGAATATAAGGTTTGATAAAAGTATCAAAATCTATGACTTTGGATAAATATTAATGAAGCTTGTATAGACAAGAAAATCATTAATGGCTTAGTGGATTTTTCTCATGTTTTATGTTGGTGATATTTTTACCCATTATGAATGATGTAAGATGTCTAACATAAAACGTTGATTCAGTAACCAATTCCAAATAAGTGATTTGGAATGACTCAGTATATTTTAAATGTCCAAAATGAAGATTTTAAGGACAAAATGTTAACCTTGTCTCAAACATCTTATATTGACAAAATTGTTGTCAAATATTTGATTTTTATGTCTAAGAAAGTGTATCTTAAGACACCTCAAATGTTGAGAGTATATGATATGCATAAATGAGACTGAACATTTAATATACAATTGGTTAGCATATATCAGTTAAACGAATGGTATGACCATTGAGTAGAAAATTAAAAACTTTATCAAATTATCTATGGATGATGAGAAATTTTTGTGTATGCAGTTGAAGATTTGATCTTTACAAGATACACTGGTTCTTGCAAAGATTTAGGAAATCTATGTAAAAATAAATCTTACCCTAGGTGGTGGAGTATGGTATATAAGTTAAATTGTTTTGCTTGTGAAGCAAGAAAAGGACTTGTATGACTCAAATAGTTCCTTAAAGATCTGAAAGGTGTTTCAGATATGATTTAGTCTATCCTCTTTATTATGATAATACTGGTGCAAAGACTAATATTAAGGAAATTAGAAAACACCAATGTGTAGGGAACCATATCGAGAGAGAGAAAGCATCATGGTAGTGACCAAGATGGCTTTTAACGGCAGTTCTTTGGATCTATATAAAGAGACTCTCCAGGCTAAAGTATTTGAGGGTCACCTAGAATGTCTTGGATTACGAGACATGTCTCATCTTTGCTAGGGCAAGTGGGAGAACATGTTGGGTATAGAGTATGCCCTAGGTACATGTCTCGCCGGCTTTAGTGCAAGTGGGAGATTGTTGGCATTTATGCCCTAAAGCCTCGTAATTAATAATTTATTTAATAATTAATAATAATTTTGATTATTTTATTTTCAATATAATATTATCCATTATATGAAAAATCCAAGGTTATTAGTGTAATCTTGAACAGTATGTGGTTGACATACGAGAGGATCATGTTCAAGAAATAACCTAAAGGGTCATAGTATATGGATAAGGTTGGGTGCATTATCCTGGTAACACTATTGATACAGCCCACTTTGTAATAGTTACAAATGATTTGATCCAAATCATTCATGTGGAGATATGTGAGTGGGGGTATCTTATACAATGAGTTTGTATAAGACTGGACCACGAAATATTTAATCTCTCTTTATAAATCCGTTAATTGAGAAGATTAATATTTCATCAGGATGATCATATGCGACTCGATCTTAATCCTGAGTGAGTTATGAACTCCTGCCTGTGAGGGCTTGTCCTTTGATTTGCATGGGTGAGAGTGGCTTTTGTAGCCGATTCAATATGCCTACCATTTTGGGGACTTGACCAAATAGGGAGCTGGGAACATAATCTCACAAGATGGAATTCACTCCTTCCCATATAGGGTAAGTAGATGAGTAGTTCCCTTAAATACTGATTTTGGGACTTGAACAATGGGGCCCCACCCTCTCATTGGCCCGAGAGGGACTTAGTTTATAATTAGATTATAAACATATTGTTCATTAGAGAATTAGTGGTACTTAAGGTGCAAGATGTAATTATAGGGGTAAAACGGACTTTTGACCCAGCTGTAATTACGAACAACTCGTGAAGGATCGACTTGCATGTAATGATTATATCTATGGACACAACTTGTCCTACAGTGCATAAGAGTGCAACTGTAGGTCTATAGTGGAGTGACCTATAGTTAATGAATGAAAATTAATTAATTAATGAAAATTAATTAATTAAAGAGTTTAATTAATTAATTTTGTATCATTGGAGCTTATAATTTGTAGGTCCATAAGGTCCCCTTGCTAGCTCATAGTAACACTAAAAGATCAATTTAGTTGAAAAAAAAATTTGAAATGTTCAAATTAATATTTAATTTGAATTGTTCAAATTAATATTTAATATATTAGATATATTAAATATAAAAGAGGAAAATATATTTATTGTATTTGATACATTAAATATTAAAATTTGAAATGTTCAAATTTAATATTTAATTTGAAGTGTTCAAATTAATATTTAATATATTAGATATATTAAATATAAAAGAGGAAAATATATTTATTGTATTTGATACATTAAATATTAAAATAATTAATATATATTTGATATATTAAATAAAAGATATTTATAGAATTTGAATAAGATTCAAATAAATAAATATCGTAGGAGATTTGAATGAGATTCAAATAAATAAAAGATATATTTTAATATATTAGATATTAAAATATAATATTTTAATAATGAAAAAGATCTTCCCTTGGTCTCTATAAATAGAACCCTTGGGTTGAAGCATTCTAAACAACACACATCTCCTCAAAGAGAGAATTAGAGAATTCTCTCTAAATCTCTTCCTCTTTAATCCCTTGAGGATTTTCTTTCAAGAGGCTCCCACAAGCCTTGATCTTTTGTTAGAGTCATAGCAAGGAAGACTTTGTAGAGGAGATAAAGACCTGCCAGAAGAATCTCCATATTTTCAAGGTATTTATTGCTTAACCCTTGTATTTTAGTTTAATTCTAAATAAATCAAAGACGATTCATATGCTTTCGCTGTGGGTTTAATTCGATTATTCCCTTCACTCAACACTCCTTAGGGGTATTTAGATCAATTTTTCCATATCTTTTCACTCCAGTGTCTAATTGACCTTTAGTTTGGCTCATTTTCACTTTGATTTTACGTACTACTCCAAACTATGCCTTGAACTCTATTTTCTTACAAATATACAATTAATCTTATAAAATTCAAAAGACTAGCATAATTTAGGCACGATAAAATATGTGCTATCAAATACCCCCAATCTAAATCTTGTTGGTCCTCAAGCAAGGCAAAAATAAAAACATAAGCAAATAGGAATCCACGGAAAACAATATGCATGACTCGACCTTCAATTCTCGTTAAGCTAACTAAAGATGCACGAATAAGAAGCATTGAAAAACGCACTATCTACCTATGAGCAAATTTAAAAACGCTCTTGACATTTCTTGAGTGTGTGTGTGTAATTAGCCATCCTAGCATGCTTCCTACAAGAGCATTATAGACTTATAAGGGCCTCAAATCTATCTTCGCTCCACACTAGCTAAAGAACTAACAAAAGCACACAAAACAATCAAATAAGTAATGCTAAGCTTAGGCGCATAAAACAACCCATGGGCTAAACTTGTATTCTTTCACCTCAAAGGTGCTAGCTTTCACACACTTAACGTAGAGACCCTTATCCAAAGCACTTGCTCTATGGATGATCTAACTGATCACGACAATGGTACCTCTTTTCTCCAATGATCCATTAAGCACAAAAGAAGTTTATTTTCTTCTTTTATTTTCTCCTTTCAACAATATTTTTTTCTTTTAAGCCCATTTTTTTTTTCATTCACTTTTTTTTACTAGGAAAATAAATACTTCTTTTCCTCCTAAGTGACACATTATAAAACTTCATGCAAAAAATACCTTCAAGCTAGTCTAAGACCTATCAAGGTTACAACGGACATCTAGCTCCTATAAAACTATCCTACGCCTTCAAAAACATGCAAGAGGGGTTAATACGTGCTCAAAAGTGTTCAAGAAATGCAAGATAAATGTTTAAAGAGGCTCAATTGAGGAAAACGTGCTCAACGTCTCAATAGATGCAAATAACTAGCAAGATGACCAAATCCTAGGATGTCATGGTCATGCACAAAGCACCCACATCATCCAACAATGAGGCACAATATTGTTTCAAAACTTCTAAAAAATTTGAAAGATTTTCAAGATATTCACATGCTTATAAAACAAACATTCCATTCAAACAAACCAACAAATACATGCTTAACACGATCAATCAAAAGTTTGAGCTCAGATGCTCAAGGACTACACAATAACGCCCAACTATCAAACCTAAAGATAGATTTAAGCTCAAATACTCAAGGACTTAATAAACATGCTAAACACTTCATCATCATTCAAAGCTCAAAGATAAACATCTACCCGCAACCTAATTCATACATTATCCCCAATGTATATACAAAAAAGGAAAAACAAAGAAAAGTAAGGGAATAAAAATACTTCCTTGACATTCCAAAGCACGTAGGTGGGGCGGGGTAAGTAGCTCCTCCTTTCCAAAGATAATCTTCTTGAATTAGGAGTTAATCCATCCACCTAACGAAATCGGCCAAAAAAACATAAGAAAACCACAAACTAAGCAAACAAACTAAAGAAAGCACAAAAAAGCGAGTAATTTTTTTTGAACACCTGACTATCTCCAGGAAGTGTAAATTTGCTTGATGGGCCTTGGGGAACTCCACTCAACCAAGATCTTCCAAACTCAATCATGCACCATGCTTTATTCCATATACAACAATGACTCATCCTATAACTCAACATCACTTTCACACAAAGCATCAAAAGAATCAAAACATTCAACCATATTGACAACTTTAAATTCAACAACCTTCTCATTGAACCCAACAGACACAGTCCCTCCATCTACATCAATGTTACTTTTTTCCTTTTTTATGAAAGGCCTACCTAACAAAAGGGAAGCCGATGCATGCTTGGGCCTATTGCCCATATATATAACATAGAAATCCACAAGAAATAACAAGTCATTAACTTTAACAAGCCAATTTTCGACTATGCCTAGTGGTCCAACAGTAGAACGATCAACTAATTGTATCATGATGCTATATTTATGCAAACCATTCACTCATAATTCCAGATAAACATACAAAGGCATAAAACTTATAAATGCACCTATGTCTAACATGGTATGTTTTATCTTTGATGGGCGAATTCGCAAGTGCACGAATCGTTACATGTAATTCAGTGATTGAATACAAAGTTCGTTCTCCACGGGGATTGAAAACTACCAATTACCAAATTCTCTAACCTTAATTTTATCCAAGCACCGAATTATCAAAGATGAATGAAAAATTTAACTTTGTTTGAAGAATAAATGTGATTAAGCTCTAAAATTGACAATGCAAAACAGAGGATTAAACTCAATTAGTAAAAACTCTAGAGCAATGACTTCACCGATTGTCTCCTCCTACTCTTTGTTCATTAATAGTTAATGTTTTCTTCTATTTCTTGGTTGTTGGCAAGCTCTACCCTATAGACTAGATATTGTTTCTCAAGCAACAACGATATTCATTGACAAGTAATTTTTCTATATCTCCATGACAATTCCAACAATTTAATTTTAAGCCCGTAGAACCTAATATTGCCACAAATTCTACAATAATATCTCTATATCAAGTATAAATTTGGGAAAATACTTAAGTTCATCAATGATTCTTGTCTCTCCACCTCAAATCATGACATAAAAATAATGTAAAGAATGGCCAAATCTAAACATGCTTTAAGTGCAGAAGAATTTTCACAACCACAAATGAAATAGGAACATGATCTATTAACTAAGAAACAGTAGGATTCAAGTATCGATTACATCAAAGCTCTAGAAAGAAAAACTTAGTTCATAATCTAAAACTTAACAAAACTAGCGAAAAGTGTCAATGGAGTCATTACAAGTAGAAAAAGAGAAGGAAAAAAATGAAAAGACTGACAAATCCAGATGATTGAACGAATATCCAAGCATAACTCTCGCTCCGTTTAGTTTCTCAGGTCCTCCAAGGTGGTGCATTCTCTTTTTCCTCTGATTTCTGCCTCTTCCTCTAAGTTTTCCACCTCCAGATCTCCCTCTGCCCTTTTAGACGACTAAAATACGGTCTTTTATACTAACAAAGGCACATTTGAACTATAAGGATTTTTATAAGTCACTAACTTTCAATTTGATCAATCACTCACATGAACTAACAAATTATTACAACCATTACTTTATAATACCATTAGTGATCGGTTTGTAAATTGTACAACCCACCTTTGAACTATAAGTATTATTACAATCAAACTGTTGAACTACAAAATTGCTACAATCTAACTCAGATGCTTTAATTCTAAAGTTTGAAAACTATAGGTTAAATAAAACTTTTGGTTCATTATTATTATTAATGCAACAATTTGGCCCCTAAATATTAGTTTGTAATAATTTAGTCTCTATACTTTCAAATTTGTAACAATTTAGTCCTTGAATTTTAGTATGTAACAATTTAGTCTATGTACTTTCAAATTTGTAACTATTAAGTCCCTATCTTGGAAATTTTTGTTAAGATTTAATGAGGTTACTTGAGTATCCTTAAACTAATTATGGAACCAAATGTGTGTTTATAAACTACAAAGGCTAAATTGCGATATAAATAAAAATTGACACTTCATTTGGATAAGATGTTTACAATAATTGTTACTATTTTAAAGTACATAGACTAAATTATTATATACTAAAATTGAGGAACTAAATTGTTAGGAATTTGAAGCACAAAGACTGAATTGTTACATACTAAAAATTCAAAGACTAGATTTTTACGAATTTGAAAGTACAATGACTAAATCATTATATAATAAAGTTAATGGAATAAATATATTTTTTCATCAATGAAAGTATACAAGGACTAAAATTATTTTTTCACCAAAAGTATAATATCAAGGTTAAAAAATATTTAATATTCAATAACTACAAAATTTATTAAAACATAACACCAAGTGAAGTATTTGAGGTAAAGTGTAAGTCGGTCAGTTCAGATTGGATCAATTATTGGCCACAATTTGATGTACAATCGACATATTGGGCTAAGAAAATAACTAATCGAGGTCAAATCAATTTTTAGAAAACCAAATCGATGGCCCAACCTAAACCAATTCAATGCAACAAAATTGACTGTCAAATCAACCACTGATATTTGGTTGAACAGTTGATCAATAATCTGAAAACCGACATTTAAAAACTCTTCAAGAAACAGGCTGGTTCACATAATATCTTCGGAGAAATTTAGTTCATAGAAGTGAACTTATATTTGTATGTACTTTTCTTGTGCCCTTTGTATGTTTTTGATCCAAACATTCAAGTTTCCATATATTTGTGCTTATGCTAAAATATTAATTTAAAAAATGATTTTCCCCATTACTCACTTTTTAAAATGAGATTCTATCACCTTTTAATTTGTTTGATAGAATTTGAATTCTTTAATAACTTTTACATTGGTTTATATTCAATTAATATATTCTTTTTACTTACACACATATATAATTGAATATTCAAACCAATAGAATATTATAATTAGATGCCCCACACGTTACACATCCCATATTTTTTTCACCGTCATTCACTCTTATTTTTCTCTCATGAGTTACAAATCTCATTTATGTTAGATCTTGTAACTACTATCTTCACAAATTCAAACGTTGAATAAGAAGCATTTTTGCTCTCTATTATTTTCTCTATATTCTTCTCGTGTTATTCTTGTTTTTCTTTTGCACCTATTTTATAATACTTATCAACATGAGACTCTATCATTTTTGTTGAGCTAAAGGTAGGGTTTATTTTTTATTTTTTGTAATTTGTGTCAAACATCTTATGTACATCTCATATATATAGTGTATACGTATTATATTTTTCATATATATACATTGTGTATTGAATGCTGATAACATAAATTTTATACATGATCAACATGTTGTTTGTTATTTTACATGTTATGTCAGTAAGTATTTATTTGTTTATGATGGTACTACATTTGGATCCATTTTATTGTTCATGATTCATTATTTTCATAATTTGTGTCGAACGTCTTCTGTACATCTCATTTATACAGTGATATGTATTATATATCTCATACATACATTGTGTATTGAACGTTGATAACATATATTTTATACACGATTAACATGTTGTTTGTAATATTATATGTTATGCTCATTAAATATTTATTTGTTCATGATGGTACTACATTTCTAGATGCTCTTAGTAGGAAGGTAGCCCACACATAAATTGAGATTCACTAAAAACTAATGCTAAAGAAAAAGAAGTAAAGAAACTCAAGGAAAGATTAGGCAACGAACGACTAAAAATAAAGTAAGCAATAATAACAACTTAACACTAGAATTAAGGATTCCAAACGACAAATTAAACGAAACTAAAAATGATAAAGAGAAGCGAGTTGGGATTTATGAACTCCTAACCAAAATTTTGTTTTAGCCCAGTTTGCTATAGCAAAGTCGTAACAAAGTTTAAGCAGTAAACAGAAATGACCAATTTGTGCCCAAAACTTCTTCCAAAATCAAGAGCTACAGTTTACAAACTAAGTTCAACATACTCCTATAAAAACCCAGCCATATAAACAAAATTAAGCCCCCATTTCACTTGTTTTACAAGCTAAGAATATATGTCTATACTCTTAAATTCATTATCAAAGTAATAATGAATGAACTTGCATCATTTGTGCTTTTCCACTAATTTTCAACCCTTCCAGTATCAAAAATTAGCTAGAATCCTACCTAAGGTGATAAATCTTAAGCAAGAAAGAGATAAATAAACACCCACAAATAAAATGCTCAACACTTGCAATAGCTATAACAAAAGGGCTTCCACAAAATGTTAGGGTTCCATAAATCCCAACTCTAAAGAAATTAGTTCATGCTGAAATTAAATCTTAGATGCAGAAAATCAAAGCCACAATAATCCATAGAACGATTAGAACAAAACAATCTATCAAAAACTACAATCTAGAGTGAAATCTAAGAATAGTTAAAACTAAAAATAGAAGGAAGAAAGTTCTGAGGCATGGTATGTTGCAGCAAAAGTTGTTCCACTTTGAGCTTTTTCTTCTCACGATCTTCTTTGCAACTCTCTTCTCTTTTTTAAGAAAAATCGACTGTTGCTTCCCTCTTCTTCTTCCCCTTTGCTTCTCTGTCTGTTTTCTTTTTATATCGAGGGTTAGGTCACCCATTTAAGGGCTATTTTGTCCATTTAAAAAATAGGTGTCGTTGAGTCATAAGCCAAATTTACGCAATTTTTTCCAGCACGTAATGCTACAGCAATCCCATAGCAAAATGCTATTCTCGACATTCTGTTTTCACAATGCTACAACTTTGCTACAGCAATCCCATAGAAAAATGCTATTCTCGACGTTCTGCTTTCCACAATGCTACAGCTCTGCTATAGCAATCCCATAGCAAAATTCTATCCTTAACATTTTGTATTCCACCTTCAAAAGCAATATTAAGGATAAGAGAAACCTTCTTGAAAACACTAGAATAGGGGCAAAAACTAGTAAAATAAGAGCAAACAAAACTAAAAACAACATCGACTTAACTTCTAAGATACCATCGAACAAACCACACAAAACACGGAAAACTAATGCAAATCACTCATACTTTGTCCCATAAGAAGCTATGAAAAGCGCTAAAATAATCCTATTTCATAGGATTATCAATAACCAAGACTGCACATTTTCTCCTAGGAAAGCTTACTTACCTTGCAAGAAAGAGTGCTCAGTTATACATGGAAGAGATAGTCAGATTACATGGACTTTCTACTAAGATTGTCTCAAATAGGGACTTTCGTTTCACGTCCAACTTCTGGAGGAGTTTGAAGAAAACTTTAGGTACTCAGTTGGATTTCAGTACATCTTTTCACCCACAAACCGATGGCTAGACAAAGCGATTCAATCAAACTTTGGAAGATATGTTTCGAGCATGTGCTTTGGATTTTGCGAGTAGTTGGTATACCCACTTGCATTTGATGGAGCCATTTGAAGCTCTGTATAGGAAGATGTGTAAGTCTCTTGTTTACTGGGACAATGTAGGTGGATGCTAGTTGTTAGGACTTGAGTTGGTCCAAGCCACGAACGGTGCAATCCAAATGATTAGAGCGAGAATGCAAACTGTGCAAAGTAGACAGAAGAGCTACGCGGACACGAGGCGAAGGGACTTAGAGTTTGTAGTTGGTGATTATGTGTTCCTAAGGTAGCACCAATGAAGCAAGTTTTCAGGTTTGGAAAGAACAAGAAGATGAGTACCAAGTTTATCAACCCCTATGAGATCTTGGAGCAGATTGGCCCTGTAGCTTGTCATTTAGCTTTGCCACCATCTATTTATGCAGTTCATGATGTGTTCCATGTTTCTATGCAGCCAAAGTATATGTTAGATCCGTCGCATGTGATTGATTTCAAGCCCTCACAGCTTGAATGAGAAGTTGAGTTATGAGGAAAAGCCTATGCAAATCCTGGCAAGAGATCGAAAAAATCTTCATAATGTAGAAATAACTCTTATAAAGGTCCTATGGAAAAACCATCATTTTGAAGAAACAACATGGGAGCGAGAGGACGAAATGAGAGCTAAGTATCCAGAGCTTTTTGAAGACTAGACGTTTTTGAGGATGAAACACCAACAATTTAAGGTATTATTTAAGTTTTCAATTTTGAAGTCAATTTTTGAGCTATTGTCTAATTTTCTTTAATTTTGAGACTAAATTGCTATTTAGAGAATTGGAGAAGAAGAAAGGAATTTAAAAGTTTAGTTAGTGGCAATTTTAGAAAAAAGAACACAAGTCAAGCCAGGCTAAGCTCTAGGTTTTGGCTTCTTATAGCTGCACGCAGCCTTAGGCGAGTCCAACATCTTCTTCAACCTCCTTCTCCAACATGATCTGCACCTTCTTCTTCCCTCTATTTTCTGCAAACAGCAAGCTCACCCTCCTTCATTTTCTTATTTGATTACTCTTCTTTGTGTAGGAACTCCATCTTCAACGAAAAGGGACAGTAGTGAGGGTCTTTGGCGATCATTCCCTCCCACCTACGCGCGAAAACTATGGTGGATTCCCTTCCATGTTTGTGCGTCACTCCGGTGACTCAACCGTGATCTGACCAGCATTTTGAATTTGGGCGTGTCATTCCTCAAATTTCTGGCAGCTGCAGCCTGTGCATATAAGCTTCAATTGCTCGATGCTTGTGAGTTGCAACGGTTCAGGTGTTTCAAATCCAGCAAAGGGCATGGTTTCATTTAACCAGCTTTAGATTCGACGAATTCATGGTTCAACTAGAAGTGAAGTTCGACTTTCAAATCAAGATACAAGTGGTTTTGGTATTTTCGAGTTTATCCATAACGTTTGTGTCTTAATTCAAATACCCATTGTAATGCCCCACATTTTTAGATCAAACTAATCTCAATATTTTGGAGATTATTTTGGATTTGATTGAACTAATTGGAATTGTTGCTTAAAATCTAATTTGAGTAAATTAGATTTCAGTAGAATGAATTAAGATAATTAAAATTTTGAACTTTTGGATTAGAGATTTTTTTGTCAAATTCTCAAATTCATAATTTTGAAAATCTAATCATTTGATGAAATTTTTATTTCAAGTTGGAGAAGCCCAAATTTTTATCTCCAAAGTTTTTCCTATATTTGAAACTAAGTAAAGTTTAGTTAGAGTTTTAAAATTAGGATGGGAAAATAGGAGAAAATAAATGAACAAAAAAGAAGTAAAAAAAAGTTATTTAAATAATCCTTTTGTCTTATATGTGCACACAACTCTAAGCAACTATTCACCACCTTTGTTTTCCATCTTTTTCTCCTTCACGATAGGCAGCAGCCCACCTCCATTTTTTTGCTTTTGCTTTTCTTCTTCTCCTTGTCATTGGTTGCTACCGACCTCGAATGTCGCCGCCACCGCTCAATGACAGCCGTCAGCGCAACACGTTTTTGACCATACCTCGCTTGTGCTGTAGCCCCTTTTTCCATGAGCTTTCCTTGTTTGTCAAGCACTAACAGTGACGTTCTAGTGTTCTTCCTTCCTTCCAGCGCCTCCTCGCACAGGTGGTTGAGTTTCAGTGACATCCAAGGGTGGGTCTTGTTTTGAATTGATTTTAGATGTATTTTGAACTGACCCACATTATTTTGACTCCCTTTCACAGTATCCACTCCATTCCGACTTTAGATTCATAAGTTCGACGCCTTTAAATACTACCCAGTAGGATATTTGGCTTCGTTGGTGTTTTTGTAGGTATCAAACATCCCCAAACCTTATCGAGTTAAATTAAAGCTATAGATTGAGTTTTATTTGGCTTCAATCTGAGGCTAATTAATGAATAGGTGACCCTATTTCAGATTTTTCCTTGGATGGTAAGGTCTAAATTTGTGTTTTTGATTCTATTCAGAGTTAGATGAGTAGGTATTAAGTAATTGATTTGACAAGGATTGGTATGTAATGCTCTAATTAATCCTTTTAGACTTCATTTATAAGTTTTGAATAAAGAATCTAACCCTTGGATTACAATTATTTGCATAGTTTTGAATTGAGCAATTAAGATTCGAAGGCGACTTTCAATTGCATATCATTTGGAGTATGACTCTCTTCTTGATACTTTGAGTAAGTTAAGTTGTTAAAAGAAGTTCCAAGTTGTTTCGAAATCATTGTTCATGGATTTAAATTTCAAGTATTGATTTCTTGGAAAATTATCACAGGTTGGGCGAAGACTCTTTTTGTTTTAAAAAAGTTAGTAATTATTGTGGTTTGGACTCGAAGCCAAGGTCAGTGGCTTTTTTATGCGATTGCCTTAGGACATGGTTGTGTGTTTTCTGTTGAATGAAATGCTTTATGTGTAAATGTAGCGTTAGTTACGTTTTACAAAAGTCATGAATTATTTTATAAAGGTCATTAATTTTTTAGTAAAAATTGTGAATTATTTTATAAACGTCATTAATTGATTTATAAAAGTCATGAATTATCTCGTGAAAGTCATGAATTGTTTTATGAAAGTCATGAATTGTTTTATGAAAGTTATGGATCTTTTGTGATGTGAAAGAAATGCCATATATGCCATGTATGTAAAGGATTATGTTATTTATGAGTGAACGATCTCTTATGTTGCATCATGATACTACACTAGGTGTTTTTATGTGGGACTTCATGCATGTGTGTATATTCATAAAAGTCATGAAATGTTAAACAGATTTCGTCCTTTTCATATATTATTTTATTGCATGGAAGTGATGCATGTCTAGGGGGCTCTAAGTACATGAAAGTGATGTGCTTAGGGTTAGTGTGTATGAAAGTGATGCATATCTAGAGAGGCCTGTGGTATTTGAAAGTGATGCACACCTAGTGGGTTCTATGTATATGAAAGTGATGTACATAGGATCATGTGTATAAAAGTGACGCACATCCCGATAAATCAAAGGAAATGAGTGAAAACAAAAGAAGCAAAGTTTTAGGTACCACCATAGTCATAAAAGCATAGTCATGTTGTATGTGATTGCATATCCTGACCCCAACAGTGGTTTATTAGGCATTTTTAATACTTAACCTTTTCCAATTTTATTTTTCTTAGGTAAAGGCAAGGACATACAAAAGGAGTGACTGGGGTTGTTTGCTGATTATTCCATGAGGCTGAAGTCAACATAGCTTATGTGTTCATGTTATTTTATGTTTTTAAAGTTTTTTTTTTCTTAAAGTTATGTTATGAGAATTCCTTAAATTTGTTTGTACTCTATTGGATTACATGTTTTATAATGTTTTTATTGGGTTCTCAAATAAAGGTTTTGATTATTTTAAGGAAAGTGCTTTCTCTCCACAGTTTTCTGGCGAGTTTTTAACTGTTTTTAGCATGCATGTAATAATGGCCTTAGTTAGTTTAAGTCCAAAAGTTGGGTCATTACAATTGGTATCAGATCCTAAGGTTACAGGTTCTGTAGACATGATTACATTGTAAGCATTAAGTATCCCCATGGCCAAGCAGTAAATACCTTGTCATCGCCAGGTATGTCATTGTTGCAAAATATTTTGTTTAAAAATTGTTGCAAAATGTTTTGTTTTTTTAAAAAATATTTACAAATAGATACGACTAGTTTGATATTTGAAATGGTTATTGGTATTATGTTTTATATGGTGGGAAATGGAAGTAAAAGTGCTTAAAGGAAGTTGACTAGCATAAGACACTTGCTTAAGTATGAGATGTAAGTAGCAGTTTAGACAAGGGAAAAAATAGGTGATCTTAGAGACTAAAAGTTTTTCTTTCCTCTCAAAGTTCACTAACGAACCTTGTATCTTAACTAAAACTCTTGAATGAATGAGATGTTATGATTACTCTTGAGAAGTTTAAGGTTGTGATGTACTAAATAGGGTGTGTGTGGTTCTGTGTCATGACAAAATGAATGAAAAAGTGGTAAGATGGAGTATATATAAGTGTTAATATAAAGAACTTGAGTCTTGAGACTTAAATACTTAGATAGTGTGTGTGATTAGCAAAGGAAATCAAAGGTAGTGCAAAAAAGGACTTGAGACTTGGAATGGAAAAGTAAGTTGTGGGTTTTAATTTAAAAGTCACTTTTCAAGATACTTCAAACTACTTGGATTTGATCCATGCCATTGTTATAATGAAAAAGATTATAGTTCAATTGTACCAAGAGAAATTTTTGGGAGACTAAATGCAAATCCATAAAGTTAAGAAAAATTCTACCAAAGGTTTAATTTAAAACTCAAAACTTTTATATGTATTAGTTGAAAGAAATGGTATGAGACTATGGCTATGAAACTCCACTTTAGTACGAGGGACTTTTCTCCAAAACAAAAGATTAAGCAAGGAACATCCAACAATTGAAAGACTGCTTGGTAAGCTTTGTCTTAGATTTACAAGTCTGTTGGAGGAATCAATCTTTTGTTTGAAAACGACTATTAGCAATAAGTTGTTAAGAAACTGTTGAAATGAAATTTTGAAGCATTATTAGTGAATGGGTGGTTTTTGGTCTTATTATCAAAGTTTGTGAGGACTTGATTTTTGGGATCAAAATTAGTACATAGAACCAATAAAGCCATCATCGTGGTTGAGAGGGAAAAATTAAGTAAGCCTAGAGTAAATTGAAAATTTGTGCTACTGTTAAAGAAAGTGAGTTGGGTTTTTCAGGTTTACCACTAGTAAAAGAGGTAGATTTTAGAAAAGAGCTTGAGCTGAGAACTGCTCTCATCTTTTTTTTAGGCTTTGGATCGAATGGCTCCAGTAAAGTTGAAGTAGTCCAAGCCACAGATACGAGAGTTACTGGACAAAGGTTTAATACGCCATAGTGTTTCGTCATGGGGCACACTAGCTTTATTCGTTAAGAAGAAAGATGGATCTATGCAATTATGCATCAATGTCAAGAGTTGAACAAGGTGACAATAAAGAACATGCACCCTCTCTTTTGCATAGCAACCCTTTTTACCAACTCCAAAGGGCAAAGATTTTCTCAAAGATAGATTCACAAGTCAAGAAGGCAGATATCCCATAGAGTACTGTAGGATCAGGTGCGGTCATTGTGAGTTTACAGTGATGTCTTTTGGACTCACTAGTGTTTTCCACCTTTCATGGACCTTATGAACTGAGTCTTTAAAGAGGTTTCTAGACTCGTTTATATTAGTACTTATAAAAACATATGAGTTTATTCCTAGACTAAGAGCAACATGAGGAATACTAGAAGTAACTTTTGACAACCTTGAGAAGTAAAGAGTTATCAGTCAAGTTTTCTAAATACGAGTCCTTGCTAGACAAAGTTGATTTTCTCTTGCACATAGCTACCAAGGAAGGTTTTGCAAGGGACCCTTTTGAAATAAAAGTAGCTCGTAGTTGGCCTAGACTTAGTATGGTTAGAGATTTTTAGTTCTTTGGTTTTACAAGCTATTATTAGAGGTTTATTTAGAATATTTTTAGCTTAGCATCATCTTTGACTCAATTGATTCATAAGAACATAACTTTCACTTAGAATGAAGACTTGCAAGAAGAGCTTTCAAGCGTTAAAAGAACAATTAACTTCAGCCACAGTGTGAACTGTTCTTGATGGTACAAGAGGTTTAATAGTCTATAGTGGTACTTCAAGAAAATGATTAGGTTGTGTAGTGATGCAACATTCAAAATTTTTTGCTTATGCCTGGTGTCAACTAAAGGGACATGGCTTAATTTTCTCACTCATTACATGGAGCTAGCAACAAGTTATTGATGCTCATTTAAAGGACCCAGAGTTAGTTAAATACAAGAGTAAGGTAAAAGGAAAATATTTTACCCTCTTTAATGAACCAACTTTGTTTTACAAAGGGAGACTATGTGTGCCAAGAGATTGTGTTTTAAGAATAAAATTGTTAGAGGAGGCACACAAAACATTTTTTCAAATGCATCATTGTAGTATGAAGATGTACAAAGACCTCAAAAAATATAAGTGGTGGCGTAAACTGAAGAAAGTGAGATTACTCAGTTTGTCAATAAGGCCTTTTCGTCCCAACAAGTAAAGGCTAGAAGGCAAAGGTCTGTTGGTTTATTGTAACTTTTAAGCATTCTTGTTTATGAATGAGAAGATGTTGTTATAGATTTCATTATAGAGCAAATAAAAACAATGAAATATTACACAATGGTTTGGATAATTGTAGACCGTTTAAAAAAGTTTGCACACATTATTCTGAGTAGGGTCACCTATTATGTGGAAGAGTAGGCCAGACAATACTTAAAGGAGTTATCTAGACTTTGTGGTATACTAGGGTGGATAATGTTAGGATAAAATCCTTAAGTTACATTGCCACTTGAAAAAGTTTACATAAGGATCTTAACACCTAGTTGGATTTCAGTATTGCTTTCTATTCCCAAACTGATGGCTAGACAGAGCATTTGAATCAGGCTCTAGAAGACATGCTTAAGTGCAGGGAGTTATTTTTTGACTCGGAGGACCATGTACTTCTTATGTGGCACCAATAAAGGAGTTTTGCGTTTCGGTAAGGAAATGTTTAGCCCCAGATATATTGGACCCTAAGAGATCTTGGGATGCATTGGCCCAGTCGCCTATAGATTGGATCTGCTGCCAACATGGTTTGCGGTGCATAACGTATTTCATGCGTTGTTGTTCAGCAAGTGCGTCAATGACCCTTCACATGTGTTGAACTCCGAGACCTTTGCAGTTAAATGGGATTTGACAAAGAAGGAATAACCTATTAAGTTTCTAGCTAAAGATATTAAGACACAGAGGGATCGAGTAATCGAGTTGATAAAAGTGTTATGGTTGAACTAAAGGACTGAAAAAGCAAACTTGAGAAAGAGAATATGATATTTGAGCTAAGTATCCATATTTTTTTGATAAGCGAAACTTTTGAGGACGAATGTTCTTAAGGTGGGGAAATTGTAATGCCCCACGTTTTCAGATTAAACTAATCTCAATATTTTAGAAATTAAATTGAATTTGATTGAACTAATTGAAATTGTTGCTTAAAATCTAATTGGAGTAGATTAGATTTAGAATTTGATTTGAGTGAAATGAATTAAGATAATTAAAATTTCAAACTTTTGGATGAGAGATTTTTTGTTAAAGTCTCAAATTCATAATCTTGAAATTTTAATGATTCTATGGATTTTTTATTTCATGTTGGAAAAGCCCAAATTTTTACCTCCACAATATTTCTATACGTGAAACGAAGTGAATCTATATTTGAAACTAAGTGCAGTTTTAGTTAGAGTTTTAAAATTAGGAAGGGAAAAGAGGAGAAAAGAAAATGGAAAAATAGAACTAAATGAAAAAAAAAAATTAAAAATAATCCTTTTCTCTTATATGTGCACGCAATCCTAGGCTATTCGCCATCTTCTTCCTCTGTGTTCTTTTCCTTCATGATAAGCAGCAGCCACCTCCATTTAGACATGATTTTGACATAATTTTTTAAATCTGAAAATTTCAAATCATACTTGTTAATTTCAAATCATACATAATTTTTTAAAATTAGAAATCTTGTTACTAATTTTGTTAATTGGAAACCTTGTTAAATCAGACCTATTTAGACATAATTATTTTAGATCAACACAATTTCAAATCATGCTTGACTTCAAATTCTAAAATTTGAATAAATTAAAATGTGTCCCGATTGAAAATCCTTCCAAATCTAAGGTTCCATACATGATACATAGGATTTAAACACTTATTCAAAAATGGTAGTTGGACTTAATTTAAAAGTAAAGTTAAAAGAATAAAATACAATTTTAATTCCTGAGTTTGCGTTGCTAAGTTTAAAAAATCTATTGCAAAGTCTCTCACATTTAGGAAGTGATTTTAAAAGGTCCCCAGTAATTGGCCAACTAAAAATGATTTAGAACTAACTTGGACTCGATTTGTTGACACAATTTTTTAATTTGTTGAAAAATTAGTATTGTAATTTTTTTTTTAGCTTGGGGCATTTCTTTCTCTTTCTTTCCTACCATTTTCTCCCTCATTTTCTCTCTTTTTTCTCCTCCAATGAAGAGAAGCTGGACCATGTCATCGTCGTGGAAGTTCAGGTAGCAGGTGGCCATGGGTTCAAAGAGAGGGTTGGCATCATTGCAAAGGTAGACGTGATGGTGTCAAGTTTTTAGCACATGCAAGACCACAAGTGTATAGTGTTAAGTTTTAGTATAGTGAATTGAGTATCAAGTGTCATCTTCGAATTTAATTGATTACCATGGCCACTGACACTTAAATTTATCTAAAGAACCTAAAAGAAAGAGTGAATTAATCCTAAAACTACCTAAACTAACTATGGGGAGACAATTGTGTCAAGACAATTAGAAGGCATCTTAAGATAAATATGTAATCAATTTGACTACGGTTTGTATAACCCAATTTAATCATGCAAACAATTACGAGCCAAGAAAATAAATGTTATTAACTAACTTTTCCAAGTTCAAGTAACTCTCTTACCCTATTAGAAAACTAACATGTCTGTCTAGATTTTCAATAAAAAACAAGGCATTCATAAATCTTTTTTTAATAGATTCTACAAGAAATAATCTTCACTTCCATGCAAGATTTTACAAGTAGTCATGCATGCTAGTCTATTGACAGAGGGTTTGTCGAAGGCCCTATAAAGATTAAATTTATAAAAAACGGACCTCTAAGTATTTTGCAATAATAGTGGCCAGGGTCGATCACAGGGATTGGAGTTCTTAGATTAAATAAATACCCTAGTTAATTATGCCTAATTTTATTTAGAGAAACCAAACTTTAGGGTGATCAAAAAGACAAACAAAATCTAAACTACTATTTACAAGGTTGGAGTCCAATTTTTGAGAAACATAATGGTTGAGTAAATTAAGCACACCTTTGAAGATAAAGGATTGATTTCCTGCAATTAATCTGAAGCCAAGAATTATTAAGTGATCAATATGCTCTTTCGAACTCAATTGAACTCATGTCTAGCAATAAATCAACCTCTCGGTCTATTTCTACTACTAAACATGGCATTAGGCCATTCTCTTAATGCTTCTAGAATTAATTTACTCACTCTCGTGCAATAAACTAAATCTAGTCATGCATCTATTGTTCTATGGATAAATTTACTCTCTCGAGCTAAATCTAGCCTAACATGCAATAAACCATGGCCACAGGTTTAAGCAATAAAAATCGAGATGCATAAAAGATGTAATTACAATCATTCAATTACAAAATCAACAAATGTCTAAAATATACAACCAATCTTGTCTAAATACAGAGATAAACAACATTATAGTCCATAACAAAACTCCAAAAAACCCAAAGAGAAGGAAAGGGAAAAGAGAATAAACTAAGGTCGCGTGCCAACACTCGTTCCGGACGTGAAGCCCACGATCTAGGGTTTTGAGTCTCCTCCTTAGCTCTCCAAAGGTCTCCTCTAAGCCCCTAGACAGTGTATGAATCGATTTAGGGTTTTGGTCTCTAAAAAACAGCTCACTTTGCTCAAATGAATAAGTTCCTTTTATAGACATTCAGATAGCATTTCAACGTTGTCCCTCGAATTTTATCAAAAAGGAAAAAATTAATTTGGCTGGCATTGCAACACTATGTTTGCTGGTCTCCAAGGTTGAAAGGTTGCTGAGTGGTATTGCAATGCTACATATGGCGTTGCAACGCTATACTATTGGGTTCACAAGCTTGTTTCCTTCACTTCAACACTTGGATCTTCAATTATAGATCCAATTTGCTCCAAATTCAACCAAATATACTTCTCAAAACTCTAGTTTTGCTCCAATTGCTCGATTTATGTGAAATACACATAAAAATACATGAAAGTACACACAATCATAACAAAACTAGCATAAAACTAAGGCTAGAAATAGCACATTTATCCATGCTATCAAATGCTCCCAAACTTAGATTTTTGCTAGTCCTCGAGAAAAACAAAACCAAAATATAATTTCACAAGATTTTAATACAAGAATCATGACTCACGCCTTAGTGATCTAATTGACATAAAACAACAGAATAAATTCTTAACACATCCTTCCTTAAGAAATTTAAATTCTATCTATCTCATTCCTCGTGTGTGTGTGTTTAACTTCCTTTCTATCATTTTCTACTAGCGTAAGACACTTTTACCAAGACTTTCCTTCGTTTTCCCCCTACACTGGCCCTAAGTTCTAATTTTCCAGCTTTCTCACACTACGGAGAGCAATCTACTTAAGCATTCATTTTCTGTCTTTTTTTACAAGGGTTACTAACCCCCAAAATCTTTTTCCTTCTTATGGAGACCATAGCTTTCACACTTCCACTGTAGGGACCCTTATCTAGAGCACTCGCTCAATGGATGGACTAACTGATCATAATGGAAATAGCTCTTTTGATCCCCACACATTAAGCACAAAAATTATTGATGGAACATGCTTTCGTTTATGTTAAACATGCTAAAAAATCAATAAAGATAAAATGTTTCTCTTAACTCAATAGATTTTAATCACTAACTTTCATGAAGTCAACTATTAATTAGTTCTTAAGCCTATCAGGGTAACAACAACCTCTAGACTCAACAAAGCATCCTAATATTCGAACATAATAGAAAGTCAGTTATGTGCTCATGTGTTGCAAGGAAATTAAAGATACAATTCAAATATACTCAATTCAAGACATGCTTCAGAAGTCATTCTATTGCAAAACATTCACTTAGATTACTTCCTAGGCTATCCTAATCAATCATCGTACTTTATAAATCATTCAAACATGCTTAAGATCGAAGAAAAAAAATTTACTCAGAATTTGCTCTTGCTCAGAATTATCAACACTACAGAGTATTACCCACCTCCAAGCTTAAAACTTATATTGCCCTCGATGTAGTGTGCTCAATAAAATAAATAAGGACAAATATAACATGACTGAATGATACTGGCCTGATGAGATGAGAGATTGTTCTAAGAGAATTCTTTGAATTGGCTAGAAGGTTTCTCAATGAGGTCGAGGTCCTGCAAAATGGGAACGAGGTTTACTTGGCACTCATTTTCAAAACAACCTAAACTAGGAAAGAATAAGAAACAAGAAAAATGAATAAGGGAATGAAAAAACTTGGGTTGCCTCCCAATAAACGCTTTCTTTAACACCTTTATCTAGATTAGACTCATGTGCCTTCTCAAGGTACATAGAAATTCTCCCATTTCTCATTGCAACGCTATACTCTTGGGTTCACAACCTTATTTCCTTCTCGTCAACACTTGGATCTTCAATTAGAGCTCCAATTTTCTCCAAATAAAACCAAATACTTCTCAAAACTCCGGTTTTGCTTGAATTGTTCGGTTTATGTAAAATACACATAAAAATACATGAAAGTACACACAATCATAGCAAAACTAGCATAAAACTAAGCCTAGAAATAGCACACTTATGCATGATATCATCTACGTATAAATTTGACTTTTTCAAGCCAAAACTTAAATCAGACAAAACTAATTATTGGCCAAAGGAATAGAAAATTATGCACAACAACACAATAATAAATTGTTGCAATATAAAAATAAGTTTTTGAATTAATCAATCATAACAATCTAATTCAATACATCAAAATTTAAGACTAGAGTTTAGTCACTCAATATCCCAATAAAAACCTAAACTCCTCTAAAAAAAATCCATAAAAGAAAACTACAAAGGGCAAGGAAAAGAAAGAACTCTCTAATGTGTGCCACACACATTCCTGTTGTTATGTACCGCAATCCCAAGTATGGAATGTCTTCGGCGCTCTCAAGAGTATTCTATAGCTCCTAAAAATTAAGAAGAAATCGTGTATAGGTTTTTTCACTCTAATTGGCCTCTTCCAAAATAGCTAGAAAAAGATGTATTTATAGACGCAGTGCCAAAACACATTTGTTTGTTCATGCGCGGTCTTCAAGCGTCGTGATGCTACTGACGAACATACGCCAAAAGCAAGTGTAAGTGCACGCTGTCCAACAAGTAATATATGGAAGTATTCCAAGTATCGAACCCAAGGGAACGACTAACAAAGAGCTTTTCATTTAACAACACGAGTACTTTCAAGTTGCAATCGAAAGTAACCAATTAAATAAGATGTTTTTGGGAGTTTTGTGCAATGAAAATAAAGGAAACTAAAAGAACAGATAAGAAAACAGTAATGAGAAGCACGAGGTTCAAATCTATTTCAACCTTGAGGAAAATGAGCCCACCATGCGCCTGCAAATTTACTTAACTAGATTTGCCTATTTCAGAGATTCTGCCTCTTGCGCCAGCATACTGCCTCTTTCGAGTTCTGTGTGATTTAGACAAAATGCTACTAAAATGCAGTCGTAGCCTACCCTCACCGACACCTAACACCATGAATTGAGTTCAACACCTATTCAGCCTTTTTATAAGTGCTTTTAGGGGTCTACGCAATTAAACACATATGTCTATTGCTAATTTTTAACCTAGATAAATAAGGAACACAACTCCATGATTCTAAAAGTTTTTGTTCTATGTCTAGGTACAAAAAGAGAAGTTTTATGTCTAGATTCTTCTCCTAGATTGCTTTTATGAAAACACGTGCTCGATCCAACTCTTTCAGTATTGAATCTCACACAAACTATGCTAACCCAAGTGATCAGTTTAAGCTAACAATGAAACTTAAACTCAATAAAAGCAAATGGTGCTAAATGTTAGGAAAAATTACTAAAATCACATGGTGGGGCTTATCTCCTTTTTAGGGTATCCACTTCATTGAATATGCTCTAAGGAGTTTAGCTACTCATTGAAAAGAAAACTAAAGTGCAGAAATTGAAAAGAAAACTTAATTGATAAAAGATAAACTTCATTGAAATAAAAGTGCAGAATTGAAACAATATAAACTTGAAACAAAACTTGAATTACAACTTAAAAAATAGAAATTTAATAGATAAAAGAGAAACTTACGACTTGATGGAAGAATAAAATAGCAACAAAACTTTAAAGAAAAACAAAACTTAAATGAAAGAGATAAAGAACTCGAAGTTTGTTCCTTCTTTTTGACTTTGTTCAACCTCTTTCTAGGACAGCAAGTACGTACACTCCCTTCTTTCGAAGTTCTTGTCTGAATGAAGTATGAATAGAATTTGGGAGAGACTTGGTATGGCGACTGAAAAGAAAAGAAAACTACGGAATATGGAGAACGAGATAGAAATCCGAGCTCCCTTGAAACTGAAGCTTGAGCCACCTTTTATAGACTTCAAGGCCTAAAGTTTGCTGTCGAGAATAGTGTGAAGAGGCTTGATGGGAGAATATGTCGAGAAGGTTCAGATGCAGCTGCATAATTGAGCGCAATTGTGCTATTGTCGAAATGGCCTAAATATAGTTGCATAATTGGGCGCATTTTGAGTTCTTCCTGCAAAATTTGGAATTTGGCTTCTGGTCTTAATTGATGGCGCATCCTGGTCGCATATCTCTTGAATCATCTTTCTTTTGCCTCAATTGCGGCCATAATGTGGGCGCAATTGGGTATTTTTTTAGCCACTACACAACCAACAAAAATGATTCTAAATACACCTAAAAACTTATTTTTACCAAATCAATACTTCAGACACATGCAAAACTTGTTTTTACTTAAATTTTCCCTAAATGACATGAATTATAACATTAAACACTCGCTTTTTAAGCAAGTAGCTTAGTTTTTAGAGCCAAATAACACTCATAAATTAGCATTATCACACCCCCATACTTAGATTATTGCTTGTCCTCAAGCAATTTTAAGCAAAAACAAACAGGAAAGCAAACAAGTAACAATATGCATTCTATGGAAGTTTTGAAAAAACAGTGCCTTTAAGGAGAGATTTCAACTTTTAGTACTTACACAAACTTGGAGTTTCAGCCCATGAGGCTTTATCTTTCATTTTTCAAGACAAACCATTCGCATGCAAATCCGCCTACTTTGTTTATTCTACCTAAGACTCAGTCATAAAGTATAGGGTAATTTCTTTGTCTAACAAGCTAAGTCTAAACTTTTCTAAGTACAAAAGATGATAATTCCCCCACACTTATTCAATGTTACTTGTTGCTTAAAAAGAGTGTATGCAATTTCAGAATGAAAACACCCTAAATGTGCAAGTACACACAGCCTAAATGCAGCAAGTGATAAGTATTTTTATATCGTTCTCCTCAGGGACTAGTTATATGGAGTTTTGCAATGCCTAAGCTGATTTTAGTTAGGTAACAAGAAATAAACATCATTTTGGTGCAATGGAATTAAGAAAAACTAAGGAACAAGATTAAAATGGTGGTGGAATGCTGGAATAACAGAAAAACAGTAAATAAACTGGGACTAAACAGATTATGTGAAAAGGGATCAGGATTAGGGGTAAAATCTTGCTTCATCAAACTAAATGCTACAGCATAGATCATGCTTCAACACTCATTGAAGGTTAATTCGCGGATTCTTTCTAGAATTCCCTAGAATCAGTGATTAACTCCCATTAACCTCTGAAATTATGCCCTTAACTACAAACATTAGGTGGGTTACCATCCCTAGTGTCCCCAATTACCTTAGAGCATGCTCCTAATCAGAACTAATGCTATACCATGCATTCAGTTTATCCCTTCTCTTCCCAAAGTCAAGATAAACACAGCCTAGATGAGTTGACCAGTCAAATCCAAGCTAAAAATGAAGCACACAAGGCATAGGAGTGAAGAATATGCAAGTCTACTATTTCATTCAACAAGAATCAACAATAAATCCCCTAATCCCTCACCCAAGGGGTGATTATTTCATACTTAAAAGAAATGACATCAATAAAACAGTAAGAAAAATCTGAAATAACATTCTGAAACTTGTCTTTAATACCAAAATGCTGAAAATAAAGAAATACTATAGAAACTAGGAGAATTGGACAAGAAAGGGTTGTTGGGCAGCTCCTTTATGGCAAAATTCCATCCTTTCCATAAGTGGATCACCTCCCAAAAAGGGTTCTTCTTATCCTTCTCAAAATTCTGCCCCTCCAATGTCTAATCTCCAAGCTCTTTTTCAAATCTCCTTTTTTTCTCCATCTCCAAAAATGGCAAGCTAGGTCTTTATACCTCTCCCCTTCTTTGAAATCAGGATGGGTGGACATTTTTAGACTAATGGCAGCCCCTCATTCGTTTAAATCAGCACAAGTGTTATAAATTGTCCACGTCAATTAATGAGATAACTCCCACGTGCGTTTTGTGTAAATGATCTCAGGTAAATGCTCTAGCTTTAATAATACTTTATCAAACACAACAATTGCTCCAGCAAGCTTGACCTTCCATCAATAACAAAGCTCGAGCATAGCAGGTTGGATTTTCCACACTTAGCCATTTTTACCTTCAGCAATGGCCTACACAAGTCACAAATAGCACAATTTAGTAATATTAAGTATTAGAAAGCTCAAAAGTTCTTTTCACATGAGAATAGACTCCTTTACTACTAAGTCATCAATTTAAAGAGGCTTCTAAGTACAAAAGCACCTAAGATAGTGCTTTTAAGCCACAAAATCTTCACTAAAACACCCTAAATGGCTCTCATTATAAGCTATCATTACTGCTAGGCTATTTTTCTTTCTTTTCTTTTCCTCTTTTCTCTTTCTAAGGAGAGTCTTTTTGTCACACTGTACCTTTGCTTCAACTTACTAACACTTTGTGGTGAAAGTAGCTGACTACGAGCACAAGTCACTATTAAGACCGTTTTCACATACTCACTTCCCAAGTCAACTTTTCATGCAAAGGAAATCATGGGTGTCATGATCGCCCCTGGCTACTTAGTTAACTCTGGAAAGAGGAGTATCTCCTTTTCTTTTTATGTTTCTCTCTTTCTTTCTTTTTTCAAATTTTTCGAGTCGTTAGCAGTAGTGTAGTACATGATACATCAATATTTGGGCATTACAACTCACAACTACAATACAACTCACCCCCCAAACTTAAATGGGTCAATGTCCCCATTGGCTAAAAACATAAGACATAAGAGGGGTTGGGGTGGTGAAAATTTTGTTGTGACTAAACTCTCCTAAACATACTAAGTAGTGTAAACACAAGGAGAATTCAGATTTGAATAGTTTATGAAGAAAAGTGATTGATAAGGTACATGAAACTTAAACCTAAATTTGCATAAAGTAGGTGGAAGTTGAGAGAGCTGTAGGTATCATCATAAAGAACCTTTTAACTCCATAACCAAGGAAATCAAATTGAAAACTTGTTTTTGAAATTTTATTTTTATTCATGCATGTGCAAGGTGTACGGAAAATCATTTAAGCAATAAGTATTTTTAACAAAAGAAAACAAACAAAAATAATTCAACCTATACTAGAAAGCATCAAATCTATCATACGAAAGCAAGTAAACTAACCTAGAACAAAAGCAAGTAAAACTAACTATGAAACCAATAAAGATAATGTAGAGAAATAGTACTCCCCTAAGAGTTAGTGGATGAATAGTCTCTCTGTGGGTCCACAAACTCCATAAGAATAGCAGGGAAGTTAGGTAGTGTCGGGGCCTTGCCCTTGGTCAACTCTGCAAGGGCCTTTCTAATGGCATTGTCCCTCTCTCTTGCATAAGACCAATAGGCTATGCTCTGCTCTTGAAGTCTATGCATCTGAGTTTGGATGTTGTCTTTTGGTAGCTCAAATTGTCTTGGTGTTGCTTGATGCGATGGAGATACGGCTGCAAAGTGTGGAGTAGAAAGGGTGGTGGGCTGCTTCTTTGAAGAAGTGACCTTCTGTGCGTGCAAGGCCTTCAATTTGCTGATAGCCATCAGATCCAGGGTTCCCTTGCACCTGTCGATCTCTTCTCTGCCTTTTGGGTACAGTCCCCCCGTCCTGCAGAGTTTAGTTATTAAGGGGGGGGGGGGGGAAAGAAGGCATCCCACGTTCCTTAGAGCGCAGGCCACAATCTCCTTTCTTAGGATTCTACCTAGATTGATGTCCAGGCCCTTCTAAATGCTATACAACAACATGACTCTCTTCTATGAGATAGTGGTGTCATGTGTTGTGGGAAAAATCCTGTTCTTCAGGAAATGGAGCCAAACATACGGCTCTGTCTTGATGTTGGCAGGCACCAAGGTCCTTACTCCCTGTAGCGAGACTCTCCATTATATGCCCTCGTGTGCAACGAACTCTAGGGCTCTTACAGCTGCTCCTCAGTTAGATTATCCATCACTTCATTTCCTGTAGGATTCATCAAAGAGGGGAGCATGTATACCCTGTTGATGTCTAGTGTCGAGAATCGCACTGCCTTCCTTCTGAGTTCGAGTTCTTCCTAGTTTCATCCCCCAGGTGGGCATAAAACTCCCAAACTAGTTGCACCGCAGCTTTATTGGGCTGTTCGAAAAATCACTCCCATCCTAACCTGCGAATAATATCTGTAATGAACTCTTGGATGGGCCTAATTTGTTGGTGAAGCCCTTCTCGCACATAAGAGCTCTGTCCCCCATGATGATTTTTCATTTGTTGAGGTCGAATAGGGTACAAAGTTCAGCCACATGACTCTTTGCAGTGGTGTGGCAAGTCTTGGGCCTACGAGTAGTGTGGGACCTACTCCTCTTCTTCTTCTCAGTCCTCCTCTTGGAGGATTTAGGCATCTCACTCTCTGAGATTTCCTACAAATCATCCTCAGAGAGGGGAGCTTCAGATTGCCCCATTCCTTATTCTTCTTCAACTATTCTTAAGTTCTGATCAGGAGTGAGCTCCCTTCTCTCATACTTGAACATGTCGTCAAATTCATCTTCTCTCTGCCCCTGTTCTTCAGAATGCGCCTTGGATGCGGTCGCATCTGCAACATCATCCTCATATGGCCCTTGTTGGTGTCTTGTTGGTAGTGGTGGTGTCTGGTCCAAATGCGGTATGGATGCAACCACATTTTCTTGTTTTTCTTCTTTTCT
The DNA here is from genome assembly GCA_033996785.1 of Trichosanthes truncata. NCBI lineage: Eukaryota > Viridiplantae > Streptophyta > Magnoliopsida > Cucurbitales > Cucurbitaceae > Trichosanthes > Trichosanthes truncata. The sequence goes on along the minus strand of JAWPNB010000009.1, from coordinate 34,955,345 downwards.
TTTCCTCTCAACCTCTTCACGAGCTTTTCAGCAAGCTCCTCAGCCTTGGCCTTTCCAGCAGCAACCATGTCCGCCCACTCAAGTGTGGGGATGTCATCTTGAGCCATTTGTTCGTTAGATTGTGGTGGCTTGGCTCTACAGTTTCCTCTCCTTCTTCAGTTGGTGAGATGTCCCACCTTGCCTTCCTCTTGTGTGTGGAGAGCATCTTGACCCTGCGTTTTCGAGGTGAAGGGCTTGAAGTTGATACGTATGTAGTAGCCGATGTGATTGACCATGTTGGAGTTGTGTGAGTTGCCATTGGTACCTCCAAATGCACTGCAGATGTGGTCACATTTCCTCCATCAGCTGCTGGAGGATATTCTATTTGTTGGGCCAAATGTGCTGCATATGAGGGCTCATCTAGCCCTTCCTCAATAGGGTTGGCCCTGGACTGATGCACTAGCGTTGCAACCGCATTTTTTGATAGGGCGACTTGTCGAAGGTCGTATCAAGATTAAATTTATAAAACCAGACCTCTAAGTATTTTGCAATATTAGTGGTTGGGGTCATCCACAGGGATTAGAGTTCTTTAGATTTAATTAAGTACTGAAGTTAATTGTACCTAATTTTATTTAGAGAAAAACTAATTTAAATTTGGTTTGAAAGCATAAAATCTATCCTATTATTTACAAAGTTGGAGTCCAAGTTTAGAGAGACATTCGTTAATTGCTATTCGTGAAGCCGAATATAAATTGACTATTGAATTGTGAATCATGCAACCATTCTAAGCCAAGAATTACTAAAGTATTCAATTGACTCTCTCAAGCCCAATTGAACTCATGCAAGAGGTAAATCAACCTATCGGTCTATTTCTACAACTAAGCACAGCATTATGAAATTCTTTTATCAACTTCGAGTTTTAACCTATTCATTCCCATGCAATAGATTAAACCTAGTTATGCATCCAATTTCTTGGTTAAATTTACTTTCTCAAGCTAAATCTAACCTAACATACAAAGCTATGGCTAATAACTAAGAATACTAAATCAAGATGCATAAAAAACGTCACAATCGCATTCAACAATCAAACATATGTCATACAATCTTACAATTAACTAGAAAGTCTAAAAAGTACTCAATTACATGCAAATTCAGTTCACTAAATCCTAAAATTGAGAAAGCAAGAGAAAGGGAAAAGAGAAAAACTGGATGATGCGTGCCAACACTCGTTTCCGATGTGATGTCCCGTGATCTCAAGCCTTGAGTCTCCTCCTTAGCTCTTCAATGTGTTCTCCAAACCTCTCAAACACTACCTCTATCGAAATTAGGGTTTAGGTCTCTCCAAAACGACTTTCTTTGCTCGAAATACAACTTTTCCTTTTACAGAATCGGGACAGCGTTGCAATGCTAGGGGCAGCGTTGTAACGCTGTCCGCAAAAACTTGTTGTGCAAAAACTCACTACGCAAGCATACACAATCGTAGGTAGTAAATGGTAAACAAGTTCGATCCCACAAGGACTAATGCAAGTAAATTTATTGGAATTAAGCACAAATCTTACCAACAAAAACTAGCTAAAGAATGCATCTAAACTTGCAAATTGACTAAACACGAGCACAAAACCAACTACTAAACTAAAAGAGACTTAGAAATGCAAAGTATAACTTTAAACCAAGATTAGAGAGGCTACACAAGTACTAAAATGATGAAAATAAGGGGCTGGAATTTAAGGGTGCAGTAGCAGTTTTTACCAAATGAGGTCATCAATGCTACAGCATTAAACACCACATTGTTATACAGAAAGGAATTTTCACTTACAACCGACCCAAAAACAACTTGAACTCGATTTTCTTATCTTTAACCTTGAGTTAAACATGTGTCTATGCAAACCCAATGCTAGATAACACTAATGACACCCAAATTCCCCAAAATCACAAGCTTGGAATGTATGTCTACACCCCACAAATTCTACCAAGAATTTACTTGCTCCATTTATGCTAATCCACCCATTCTTAACCCTTTCAGTATTAAGAACTAGCTTATGCCTTACCTAAGGTGATCAAACTCAAGTAAGAACTTACAATAAACACCACAAATGGAAGTATAACTTCATAGAAAAGCATTGAATCAAAAGGTTTCAACCAACCACATCATTCCCTAAATTCCAGCCCTAAAAATACTTAGCCCATGACCTTAAAACAAAGAATAAACCAGTAAAACTCAGAAATCAACAACATCTTGCAACTAATCTAAGAGTTATCTCCAAAATGGGTACAAAAATACGTTAATGTAGCTAAAAGCTTGATAAAAAGTTAGGGCAATACAAAAATCATCCACTATAAGGTAGAAACTAGAAAGGAAACGAGAAAGAGAGAGTAGAGGATGACGAATCTCCTTCTTCTTCTGGAAAACAGCCCAAAACAGCAGCTATCTTCTTCTCTTCTTCTGTTTTTTTGGGTTTTTTCTCCCCTTTTCGGCTTCTCCAACTCTCTTTCCCGAGCATTCTGCTCTCCTTTTCCCTAAAAGGGCTGATTTAGCTCTCTTCATCCACGTGGCAGCAGGCTATTGGCTTGGATTTTAGTAAATACTGACTTATATGGTGATGTAAGCAGTAAATTTCCCGTAAAAACTGTGTCCCGATGTGGCTCACGATGCTGCAGCACTGTCAATCTCATTAGGAATGTGGGCTTTAATGCTGTAGCATTGGCAACCACAATTCAGCATTCCAGCCCACAAAATTTGCTCACCAACTCGGGAAAACCTGCCCAAAACCAGAAAATACTCAACCAAATAAGGGAATAAAAGAAGATTTTTCAACATTCTTGCTTGCTTAAAGTAGTACCCACATAATCGCTACAAAACTGACAACGGACTGCAAACAACTCGAATTTTAGCGAGGTCTAAGACTGAAAATTGTGATAATTTACTCCCATTTCATGGGATAATCACACCCCAAACTTAGACCGTTGCTCGTCCTCGAGTAACGCTTTAAAAGAAACGACACCACAACGAGAATGAATTGGGAATCAAAGGCAACCAAAAGATGCTTAGCCCTCAGGTAGTTTATCATCTCTTTTCCTACAAATGGCATTTAGGGAAAGGACCAAAAATACATGCAAAAGCATAACACCCAAGTGTGTGTGTGTGAGACCCTAACTACTTAGCTTTGCATTACCGAAGTCCTCTTAAAGTTTGGTTCCCTAGATTTAGTTAATGGACTTCAAGCCAACCCAACATATGACCAACAACAAAAAGTTCAAAAGCATATTCAAACGAGCTCAAACATACAAGAATGTCTACCCCATATTCTTCACCTTTATTCTCTCCCAAACAACTAGAAATAACAAAACTGATGAAGCAAAAACGAGGATAGGAGGCCCATAATCACAAATTTTTTTTTTTTTTTCAAAGAGAACCCAACTAGTCATTTGCACCTTCGATTTAAACGTCAACATTGGTGATGAAGACGCCTAACAACGAGCACTATCACTAAAAAGGGTTGCTTTCACATACTCATATCTACTGCCACCGTTCGACTCAAAGATAAACATGGGTGTCATGTCTAGCCCTGATCTAAAAGGTCACGAGAGATAGAGGAGTATCTCTTTTTCTTTTCTTTTTTTCTTTTTTTTTTCTCTTTTTTTTTTTTTTTTTTTTTTCACTTTCATATCCTTTTTTTTTTTCAAAGGCCTCCCCCAAACTTGATACAAAACACAAAAAGACAAAATTAGCGCCTCGCTCCAATCTTTACTTCCAAACTTAAGCTCGAGACACATGAGAGAAGCACTTTTCAGCCCCTAAATCTTCCCCAAGACTCCAAGATTCTTTTAGTAACACAAACTACGCAGTTTGGATCTTAGTGTGGAGGTGTTGCTAACCAAAACATGCATTTTTTATACCTTTCAACATAGACGCCATTAGCAAGCTAAGAGATTTAAATCTAAATTTTCATCATCATAACACAACTTAAGGCAGCAGAGATTCCCAACAAAACTCATATGTAGCACCAACCAACACAGCATTAACCATTATCAGAAACAAAAGATCACAAGCAAGAAGCAAAATCTCATAATCACTTAAATCCAGAAACTTTAACCAACCACTTCAAGCATTGCCCTACAATACACAAAATTTAAAGAAAGCTCCTACCACCCCCAAACTTACGATGTGTTGGGTCCCACAATACTAGAAAAGTACTAGACAAAACAATAAAGCAAAGCGCCAGAGACTTCCTCAAAACTAGACCTAACCAGCTCAATAACAGACTAAGTAAAGAACACTGAAGAAAACTATGGTAAAAGCAAAAGGACAGAAAACTCCCCTAAAAGTCGTGGCTCTGGCTTCCTGAATCAGCATCATCCGGGCCACTGGGCATATCAACATTTGCGGAGGTAGACTCGAACGCAAATGGGCGCAATATCTGATTTGATGAGCAAACTGAAATTTCAACCAAAAATGGCTATCTCGAAATGAAATGAAGCTTGATTTTGGCCGTTGAAACTCGTACCCACGAAGAAGAAATCGAAAATGCAGTGAAATGGGGAGGCTAAATTGTCTTTTGGGTCTATGAAAAAGAATAAAGGCAATAGGGGAGAAGTCGGCGGTTTGATTTGTGTGAAGAAGAAGTAGGGATTTTTTTTGCGAAGAAGAAGAAAAAAAAAATGGAGGGCTAGAGGCTTTGGATGCTTTTGCTTTCTCTGCAAAGAAGAAAAGGAAAAATGAAGGAGAGGGAGCTTCGGGGGAAGGGTCTGCTATGAAGAGGAAAAGACAATGAAAATAGGGCTGAGGGTTCTCCTTTGTTTATAAAAAAAAAATGCGAAAAGATTTTTTTTTTTTTTTTTTACGCCAAACCTCCCCTGTATTTTGTGGCCTTCAATGCTGCAGCATTGTTTCCAACATTTTTTTTTCTCAGCATTGATGCTCTCAATGCTACAGCACTGACCTTCAGAACTGGAAAAACAGAATACTTCCCAGATTTCAATTTTCAGACTCCACGCCTTTTTCTTTCTTTTCTCACCTGCATTCACATGATTTTTCACAACATTAGCAGCATCATGCCCTATAAATCAAGCCTACCACGACACTCAACTGAACTAAAAACCAAAAACAAAGACAAGAACGACCTCAACACAATAAAACTTAACTCAAATGGGTTGCCTCCCACAAAGCGCTTGGTTTTTAGTCATCAACCCGACTCTCCCTTGCTTGTCATTCATCTTTGAACAGCACACATACTTTTTCTCTATCCATGGTGCTTCCCCAATAGTGTTTGACTCGTTGCCCATTAACTTTGAAAGTATCCCCCGATTTTTCATCTATTAGCTCAATAGCACCATGCGAAAAAACATTCACTATCTTGAAAGGTCCCGACCATCGTGACTTGAGCTTACCCGGAAATAACTTCAAACGAGAGTTAAAAAGGAGCACATGTTGCCCCGGTAGAAATTCTCTTGGAAGAATGTGACGATCATGCCATGCTTTGGTCTTTTCTTTATAGATCTTGGCATTCTCGTAAGAAAAGAGTTTCAACTCTTCGAGTTCCACAAGCTGTAGTTTTCTCTCATCTCCCGATGCTTGAAGGTTAAAATTTAGCTCCTTTATAGCCCAATGAGCTTTGTGCTCAAGCTCCAAAGGCAAATGACATGCCTTGCCGAATACAAGCCTGTATGGCGACATACCTATCGGTGTTTTAAATGCAGTCCGGTATGCCCAAAGAGCATCATCAAGTTTCATTGACCAATCTTTACGTGACAAACACACCATTTTCTCCAAAATTCTCTTTATTTCACGATTCGACACCTCCGCTTGCCCACTTGTTTGGGGATGATAAGCTGTAGCGACCTTGTGGTTGACTCCATACTTGGCTAACATTGATTCAAGCATTTTACTCCCAAAATGACTGCCTTCATCACTTATGAGCGCCCTAGGCGTACCAAAACGTGTAAAAATATTCTTCTTGAGGAATTTACTTACAACCTTGGAGTCATTCGTTGGCGCGGCGATTGCCTCGACCCACTTGGACACATAGTCCACGGCCAACAAAATATATAGGTGTCCAAAAGATGGCGGGAAGGGACCCATGAAGTCGATCCCCCATACATCGAAGAGCTCAACCTCAAGAATGTTATTCAGAGGCATTTCATGTCTTTGTGAAATATTCCCCACTCTTTGACAACGGTCACAACTCTTGGCAAACTGATGGGCATCTCTAAACAGAGAGGGCCAGAAGTATCCAGACTGCAACACTTTCGCTGCTGTTCGGGCCCCACCAAAATGGCCACCATAAGGTGCGGAGTGGCAATGATAAAGAATACTCTGAACTTCGTCTTTAGGACACCTCCTCAAAATTTGATCAGCACACTTTTTATAAAGGAATGGTTCATCCCAGAAAAAAGTACCTTACATCATGCATAAATCTCTTCAATTGTTGCCTATTCATCTCATGAGGTGGAAGTCCACTCACCAAATAATTCACGAAGTCCGCATACCATGGGAGATGCTCACCAACACTGAGAAGTTGCTCATCAAGAAATGTCTCATTGATAGGTCCTTGCTGGTGTGTCTCAGCCTGAACATGGAGTCGAGATAAGTGATCTGTAACTTGATTCTGTGTCCCACTCCTATCTCGAATCTCCAAGTCAAACTTTTGAAGCAAAAGTATCCAACGAATCAACCTGGGCTTAGAATCTTTCTTAGAAATCAAGTACTTGATTGCGGAGTGATCAGTAAACACTATTACATTTGTACCCACCAAATATGCTCGAAACTTGTCAAATGCAAAGACCACTGCTAGCAACTCTTTCTCAGTGGTGGTGTAATTGAACTGGGCGTCATTTAAAGTCCTACTAGCATAATAGATGGAGTGGAATACCTTACTTCTTCTTTGACCCAACACTGCTCCTACTGCAAAGTCGCTCGCATCACACATCATCTCACATGGTAAAGACCAGTCAGGAGCAACAATTACTGGAGCTGAGACTAATGCTTCCTTCAGTTTCACAAATGTTTTTTCGCACTCTTCGTCAAAAACAAATGGCCTAGATTGCTCAAGAAGCATGCAGAGAGGCTTAGAAATCTTTGAAAAGTCCTTAATAAACCTCCTGTAGAACCCCGCATGTCCTAAGAAACTTCTTACTCCTTTGACTGTGGTCGGTGGAGACATCTTCTCAATTACCTCAATCTTTGCTTTATCGACTTCTATTCCCACCTTTGAGACCTTATGACCCAATACTATCCCTTCACGAACCATGAAGTGACACTTCTCCTAGTTTAAGTCTAGGTTCGTCTCCTCACATCGCTTAAGGATATCCTGCAAATTAAACAAGCACACATCAAAAGTTTCACCAAAGGTAGAGAAGTCATCCATAAATACCTCTAATGTTTTCTCCACCATGTCGCTGAAAATAGCCATCATGCATCGTTGGAACGTGGCAGGAGCATTGCATAACCCGAAGGGCATCCGACGAAATGCGAAAGTGCCATAAGGACAAGTAAAAGTGGTCTTCTCCTGGTCCTCTGGTGCTATAGTAATCTGGTTATAACCAGAATACCCATCCAAGAAGCAATAATACTCCTTGCCTGCCAACCTGTCGAGCATCTGATCAATAAAGGGTAGCGGGAAGTGATCCTTCCTTATTGCCTTGTTCAACTTTCTGTAGTCCATGCATACCCTCCATCCAGTGATTGTTCTCGTCGGGATTAATTCATTGCTCAAATTCTCTACCACTGTAATCTCGTCCTTCTTCGGCACACATTGAATCGAACTGACCCATGTGCTATCAGAGATAGGGAAAATGATACCTGCGTCAAGCCACTTAATTATCTCTTTTCGTACCACCTCTTTCATGATAGGGTTAAGCCGCCTTTGATGCTCTACTGAATTAGAACAGTCATCTTCCAATAGGATTTTGTGCATACATATGGATGGACTGATACCTTTTATATCCGCCATAGACCACCCAATTGCCCTCTGATGTTGTCTCAGCACAACTAGTAACTTTTGCTCACACTCAACACTTAAGGATGATGATATGATTATTGGCAAAGTGTCTTCCTTCCCAAGGTAGGCATATTTCAAATGTGAGGGAAGGGGCTTAAGCTCCAAAGTTGGTGGTTCATCCACCAATGGCTTGGCTGCAAGAAAAGTTCTCTCAGATAACCCCAGTGATTCAAACTGACTTCGATTCACTCCGCCATATTGCTTAGCACCCACAAGAGCTATCAGCGCCTTATCTCCATATTCAGCCTCATCTTCATCTTCTTCAAATTCGTTAGAAGCAAATAAGTCTTCCTGCCAACTATCCACCACTACCGTGTCTAATACATGCACAAGAGAGCACTCTTCGATATCATTAGGAAAGTGTAAGGAGTTGAAGAGATTGAAAGTTACCCGCTGATCATTGACTCTCATTGTCAATTCTCCTTTTTGAACATCGATAAGCGTCCTCCCCGTGGCTAAGAAAGGTCGTCCAAGGATGATCGGGATATCTCTGTCAGCCTCATAGTCAAGAATGATGAAATCCGCAGGGAATATGAATTTATCCACACTTACTAAAACATCCTCTATCTTACCCTCAGGATATACCACTGATTGATCAGCCAACTGCAAAGAGACTGTGGTGGGCCTTGCCTCTCCTATGCCAAGCTTTTTAAAGATAGACATGGGCATTAGATTAATGCTTGCCCCCAAATCACATAAAGCTGGCCCACAATATGTGTTCCCAATAGTGCATGGTATGGTGAAGCTCCCTGGATCTTTCAATTTCTGAGGGATTTTTCGCTGGACAATGGACGAACATTCAGAAGTAAGAGCTATAGTCTCGAATTTCCCCAATCTCCGCTTCTTAGTCAAAATGTCCTTCATAAATTTTGCATAATTCGGCATTTGTTTCAAGGCTTCGACTAAAGGGATATTAATGTGTAACTCTTTTAAAATCTCCAAAAACTTGTCAAATTGCTTATCTTGTTCCTTTTTCTGAAAACGCTGAGGAAAAGGAGGTGGTGGTCTCGTATTCACCTGATCAGCTGGCTGTTGCTGTGGCAATGCTGCAGCATTTTTCTGTTCTGCCTTCTGGTATTGAGGTAATGCTACAACATTGCTCTGATCATTGTCCTGATGCTGTGGTGATGCTACAGCATTGTTCTGGTCATTCTCACACGCTGCTTGACTTTCATTGTCCTTAACCTCCTCTTGGATTGAAGTGGGCTCTTTTATCTTAAGGGTCCTATTTTTAGGCTCCTCCAATTCTTTCCCACTTCGAAGTTGCACCACTTTACATGTTTCCTTGCCTTTGTTCCGTGGGTTCTCGGTGTCACTAGGCAAAGTTCCTTGAGGTCTATTGTTTAAAGCTGAAGCTAATTGGCCCACTTGGTTCTCCAAATTTCTAAGGGCTGCAGCCTGACTCTGCACTGTGGCATCAGTTTTGGCCATATGCTCTTTCAACAAAGTTTCAAACGAAGATGTAGAATCTTGATTTTGTACCTTAGGAGGCTAAAAATTTTGCTGATTATATCCTTGTTGATGAAATCCTGGAGGTGTAGGAGGTCTTATTTGCTGATTAGAAGGCCCAACTCCTTGATTGTTCCATGAAAAGTTCGGTTGTTGCCTACAACCCGGGTTATATGTGTTCGAGTAGGGGTTGAAATTCTTGTTATACCCCACATAGTTCACTGACGCTGGGTTGGATGGGCAAACATCAAAGGTGTGGCCCTCACCACAATAAACACAATACACTGCTACTGGTGGCACAAACGAACTTCCTGAACCCATATTCAATGATTTCAACGTACTAGTGAGGGTAGCAATCTGTGCCGCGAGGTTTGCTGCATTAGCCTCTTGCACTCCTGCTACTTGTCGAGTCGGGTTAAGGCGTGAGGTCGGCCACTGATAGTTGTTCTTCGCAATCTTCTCTAAAATCTCGTAGGCATCATTGTATGTCTTGGACATAAGTGCTCCCCCAGCTGAAGCGTCCACTACCATTCTTGTGTGCGTATTCAACCCATTGTAAAAAGTCTGCATCTGAATACCATAGGGAATACCATGATTTGGGCACTTTCGTAATAACTCTTTAAATCTCTCCCAGGTTTCATATAAAGATTCATCCTCCTGTTGATGAAATGACGTGATTTCACTCCTAAGCTTGGCCATCTTAGTGGGTGGAAAATATTTTGTAAGAAACTGCTCCACCAACTCATTCCAGCTTGCGATAGTCCCAGATGGTATAGCATTTAACCATTCCAACGCTTTTCCTCTCAGTGAATAAGGAAATAGTGTCAATCTAAGAGACTCCTCACTAACTCCGCGGATTATGAACGATTTGCAAACGCCCATAAATAACTGAAGATGCAAGTGAGGGTCTTCCATTGGCGTACCACCAAATTGGCCTGTGTGCTGAAGCATCTGAAACATGACCGATTTTAGTTCAAACTGTTGTGCCTCTATCTCTGGTGGCATAATTCCTGGAATTAACACCGGCACAACATATTCTTGAATAACCCGATTCCGCCCATCATTCACTGCCTCGGCTGCACCATTATTATTAACTCTCAATGGTGGATCAGCCATCCTTTCAACTATTGCCAACCCTCTCTGTTCCCTCCTTCTTTGATGAAATGTGCGTTCAATCTCGGGATCAAGGGGTAGCAATTCAGGATCGTGCTCCTCGTTCATATAAGGAAATTAGCGCCTGGCACGATATACAATTAACCAATAAAATCTTTGTGTTTGTTAACTATAAACTAAAAACAGTAAATAAAAGTACTCAATTTCACAAAATTCACAAAACAATTAGTCCCCGGCAACGGCGCCAAAAACTTGTTGTGCAAAAACTCACTACGCAAGCATACGCAATCGTAGGTAGTAAATGGTAAACAAGGTCGATCCCACGAGGACTAATGCAAGTAAATTTATTGGAATTAAGCACAAATCTTACCAACAAAAACTAGCTAAAGAATGCATCTAAACTTGCAAATTGACTAAACACGAGCACAAAACCAACTACTAAACTAAGAGAGACTTAGAAATGCAAAGTATAACTTTAAACCAAGATTAGAGAGGCTACACAAGTACTAAAATGATGAAAATAAGGGGCTGGAATTTAAGGGTGCAGTAGCAGTTTTTACCAAATGAGGTCATCAATGCTACAACATTAAACAACACATTGTTATACATAAAGGAATTTTCACTTACAACCGACCCAAAAACAACTTGAACTCGATTTTCTTATCTTTAACCTTGAGTTAAACATGTGTCTATGCAAACCCAATGCTAGATAACACTAATGACACCCAAATTCCCCAAAATCACAAGCTTGGAATGTATGTCTACACCCCACAAATTCTACCAAGAATTTACTTGCTCCATTTATGCTAATCCACCCATTCTTAACCCTTTCAGTATTAAGAACTAGCTTATGCCTTACCTAAGGTGATCAAACTCAAGTAAGAACTTACAATAAACACCACAAATGGAAGTATAACTTCATAGAAAAGCATTGAATCAAAAGGTTTCAACCAACCACATCATTCCCTAAATTCCAGCCCTAAAAATACTTAGCCCATGACCTTAAAACAAAGAATAAACCAGTAAAACTCAGAAATCAACAACATCTTGCAACTAATCTAAGAGTTATCTCCAAAATGGGTACAAAAATACGTTAATGTAGTTAAAAGCTTGATAAAAAGTTAGGGCAATACAAAAATCATCCACTATAAGGTAGAAACTAGAAAGGAAACGAGAAAGAGAGAGTAGAGGATGACGAATCTCCTTCTTCTTCTGGAAAACAGCCCAAAACAGCAGCTATCTTCTTCTCTTCTTCTATTTTTCTGGGTTTTTTCTCCCCTTTTCGGCTTCTCCAACTCTCTTTCCCGAGCATTCTGCTCTCCTTTTCCCTAAAAGAGCTGATTTAGCTCTCTTCATCCACGTGGCAGCAGGCTATTGGCTTGGATTTTAGTAAATACTGACTTATATGGTGATGTAAGCAGTAAATTTCTCGTAAAAACTGTGTCCCGATGTGGCTCACGATGCTGCAGCACTGGCAACCTCATTAGGAATGTGGGCTACAATGCTGTAGCATTGGCAACCACAATTCAGCATTCCAGCCCACAAAATTTGCTCACCAACTCGGGAAAACCTGCCCAAAACCAGAAAATACTCAACCAAATAAGGGAATAAAAGAAGATTTTTCAACATTCTTGCTTGCTTAAAGTAGTACCCACATAATCTCTACAAAACTGACAACGAACTGCAAACAACTAGAATTTTAGCGGGGTCTAAGAGGGAAAATTGTGATAATTTACTCCCATTTCATAGGATTATCACTGTCCCTTCCAATTTTATAAAGAAGGAAAAATTTTGTTTGAGTAGCATTGCAACGCTATGCTTGCAGTTCTTCAACGCAAAAAAAAGCTTCTCAAATGGCGTTGCAACGCTATGCCCTTGGGTCCAAAAGCCTTGTTCTTCTTCTTCAATGCTTGAATCTTCATTATAGCCTTAAGTTGCTCAAACTTGTCCAATTATCTCATGATTCTCCGATTTTGCTTCCAATTGCTCGATTTTTGAGAAATAAACATAAAAATATATGAAAGCACACGAAATCATAGCAAAACTAGCATAAAACGAAGCCTAAAAATAGCACCTTTATGCATGCTATCATCATTCTTTCTTGCAGCAAGCTTGGTAGATTCCTGAGGCTTCTTCAGATGTGCCGCATTTGTGGTCGCAACTGGGCTTTTTGACTTGTCCTTGCCACTTGGCTTCATCATCTTCTCCAATTTCTTCTTATTCACATACACAGCCATGCAAGGCCGTGAGCTACCTTTTCCGGTGCTGACTTCTCTTGCCCTCTGCATGCCCTCAAGTCGTTTCACTGTTTTTTGCAAAAGAGGGGTTAACTCATCTTCTTCATCCTATGAGTGCATCCTCAGACTCTCGTCCTCTTCCCACTCCCTCAATCGTTTTGGAAGTGGCGAACCAGTGGGGAGTGGTCGTGCAAATGCTTGGCCTTCTACTTCCTTGCGTAACATTGTTCGTCTAGGGCTGGTGCAAGTGGACGACATTACAGACCTTGCCGGTGGATAAGGTGATTTCTTTGTGAGCCTTCGACGCTTATAGGTTACTTTTTCGTTCTCCATTGTACTCGAACTTACCTGCAAAAGAGAGAATAGGGGTGGTCCTTTATGTGAAGAAAGGAAGGATTTTTATCGAGGTGTTTGGTAGGAGAAGGTGATCGAATCTGCCGGAATGTGGTCAAAAGTGGTGCTTGAGATGTAAGAAAAGACAAGGAGTTGGGTGTTTTGAAAATACGAATAAGTTGACCTAAGTCAATGGTGGGTCCTATTTATATGTTTCAATATTTCCAAAAATAGCCCCCTTTCCTTTTTTAATTGACGTCACCACTTCCTCATTAGTCTTGAGGTCCATATGCTGCCACGATTCCCCTTCAGTGCGTGGTTCCTACAAAATAAAGATTTAGGGTCAAATGTGTCTGTAATCAGACCGCATTTGCCCTATGTGTCCTTCTCAAAATGCGACCGCAATTCCAAGCACATTTCTCCTGGTTTAAACCTGCAATAAACATTATGCATTTGGAATGAAGTCACATTTGGATCTTTATTTCACATTTTCTCCTTAACCATTGAAAATTCCACAAATACTCAATGTTCTCTGCACACTAACTCAAACATTAAACATAAAAGAAGAATCTAATAGATACGAGGCGATAATGACTCAGACTTAAAAATTTGATTAATTCAACTCCTAGGTAGGTCCCCAGGTAGAGGTTTTCCCTTACGGTCAGCTTAAGTACCTCAGCCTAGACAGGACCCTCCTAAGACATAGTTTCCTCTTAATAAAAAACTTTTAGTTCTAATGCATTAAGTCACCTGTGCACCACTTACAAACAAATTTTATTATTTTTATAAAGAAAACATAAACAAAAACAAAAACAAAAGCAATATTTACATATTTACAACACATCACCCGATGTTCTTAATCTGGCTCCACTAGGGAGACTGAGGCCTTGTTCCTGCTTAGACCTTCTCCCTAGTATGGTTTGATTCTCTGTCCTTTTACTTTAAAAATAGTCCCCTTGCTATCCTGCAAATCAATTGCTCCATATGGATATACTTTAGCAATCGTGAATGGTCTGGACCATCTGGATCTCAGCTTCCCTAGAAAAAGTTTCAATCTCGAATTGAACAACAACACATGTTGTACTTCATGCAGTCGTTTGTTAAAAATCTTCTTGTCATGCCAATTCTTTGCCTTCTCCTTAGAAAGTTTAGCATTTTCGTAGGAGAAGTGCCTTAGTTCTTCAAGCTCGTTCAACTGCATCTTCCTTAATGCACCTGCATCATTCAAATTAAAATTTAGCCTTTTTCAGAGCCTAATAGGTTTTGTGCTCCAATTCTAAGGGAAAGTGGCATGCTTTCCCAAAGACAATCTTGTATAGAGACATTCCCAATGGAGACTTAAAAGTTGTCCTGTATGCCCATAATGCATCATCGAATCTGAGAGACCAATCCCTTCGCGATGGATCAACTGTCTTTTCTAGGATTGTCTTGATCTCTCTGTTCGATAATTTTGCTTGTCCTTTCGTATGTGGATGATATGCAGTCACAATTATGTGCCTTATGTTGTACCTTGCAAGAAAAATTCCTATGACCATGTTCACAAAATGAGTTCCCTCGTCAGTAATCAACACCCTTAGTGTACCAAAACGAGTAAAGATTTTCCTATGAAGAAACTTTTTTACTTTCTTAGCATCATTGGTAGGTGTTGCCACAGCCTCGATCGACTTAGACACAGTCTACTGTAAGTAAGATATACACATTCCCAAAGGATGACGGTCCCATGAAGTCTATACCCCATACGTCAAAGATTTCCACCTCTTATAGTGTATCAGCATTCATGTCTCGCTGTTAAGTTTCCTATTCTTTGGCATTGATCACATCCTTTAGCAAACAAATGTACATCCTGGAGAAGAGTTGGCCAGAAGTATCCACATTGGAGTACTTTAGCTGTTGTCGTTGTACCTACAAAATGACCTTCATATGGGGCTGTGTAACAAGCTTCTAATATATTTGGGACATCCTCCTCCGCAACACATCTTCTGAGTACTTGGTCTGGTCCCATCCTATAAAGATAAGGTTCATCCCAACAATAGTACTTAATACTATGATAGAACTTCTTCAATTGCTGTGATGTTGCATCAAGTGGAGTAAGCCCACTAAGTAGTTAGCTATAGCAGCATACCATGGTAACTCAATTTCTTTGTCTGCTAACAGCTGCTTGTCTGCAAAAGTATCCTATATCTCATTTGAATCATCCTTCTAAGCCTCCAACCCTAATCTTGACAAGTGGTTTGCAACCTGATTTTATGTTTCTTTCCTTTCAAAGATCTCCATATCGAATTCCTGCAATAGCAAAATCCATCTGATGAGTCAGGGCTTAGCATCCTTATTTGTCAGAAGATACTTGAGCATCGAGTGGTCTGTGTGGATAGTCACTTTTGTCTCGACCAGATATGATCTAAATTTGTCAAATGCGAATACGATTGCAAGCAACTCCTTCTTTATCGTGGTGTAGTGAACTTGTGCATCATTCATGGTCTTGCTGGCGTAGTAAATCTGATGTATTATCTTGTTCATTCTCTGTGCCAGCACTACACCTACAACAAAATCACTTGCGTCACACATAAGCTCAAAATCCTGACTCCAGTCAAGTTCAATCATTATGGGGGTCGAGCTTAGTGCATCCTTCAACCTGTTAAAAGAAATTAAACAATACTAGTCGAACACAAATGGTCTGTCATTCTCTAGCAACCTGCATAAAGGTTTAGAACTATGGGAGAAATCTTTGATGAATCATCTGAAGAACCCTGCATGACCTAAAAAACTCATGATCTCCTTTACTGATGTAGATGGAGGTAGTTTTGCAAACAATTCCACTTTTGCCCTGTCCACCTCGATTCCTTTCCGTGAGATATTGTGCCCTAAGACAATGCCTTCCTGTACCATAAAGTGGCATTTCTCCCAGTTGAGCACTAGGTTGGTGTCTTCACAGCGCTGCAAAACCTGTTCAAGATTCATAAGACAATGATTGAATGAGTCTCCAAAGATAGAGAAATCATCCATGAAAATTTCTACGGTTCTCTCCACCATCTCCGAGAAAATGGCCATCTTGCATCTCTGGAAAGTCGTTGGGGCATTGTATAGACCAAATGGTATCCTTTTAAAAGCAAATGTTCCATATGGACATGTGAATCTCGTCTTTTCCTGATATTCTAGAGCTATTGTGATCTAGTTGTAACCTGAATATCCATCCAGAAAGCAGTAATACTCCTTCCCTGCAAGACGATCCAACATTTGATCGATAAAAGGCAATGAAAAGTGGTCCTTCTTTGTGGCCTTGTTAAGACAACGGTAGTCCATACACACTCTCCACCATGTAATAGTCCTAGTTGGAATAAGCTCATTATTATCATTTGTTACAACAGTCATCCCCCCTTTCTTTGGTAAGCACTGTACAAGGCTAACCCAGCTGCTATCTGCTATGGGGTAAATGACTCATGCATCAATCCACTTTAAAATTTCTTTACGAACCACCTCGTTCATCATCATATTCAATTTCCTCTGGTTCTCTATCGACTTATTGGCTGCCTCCTCCAGATCGATCTTGTGCATGCAAAAAGAATGGCTAATTCCTCATATGTCTGCTATTGTCCATCCTAGCGCCTTCTTGTGCTTGGAGAGTACTTGCAATAAGGAAAATTCGTCCTCATCAGTGAGGTTTGTAGAGATGATAATTGGTAGAGTTTCATTATATCCCATAAATATGTATTTCAGATGAGACAGAAGTGGCTTGAGTTCCAGCACTAGTGGTTTAATCACTGAAGGTTTCAGTGGCACTATTTTATCATTTGCTGGCCTCAATGCACTTGGTTCTTCAAATGCAGGAGCATATGCGGCTGCAATCTGCTGCTCCGATGCTTCTTCAAACTTGTTTTGTACAAAACTTTCTTCTGTGAAGCTGTCTTCCTGCAAATCATAAAATTCAAACTAATCACAGAGTTCTAAACTTGAGCATTCCTTTGATTCCCCTAGGTAGCACATTGCCTTCATCACATTGAATGGGATGTATTGGTCATTTACTCGCATAGTCAGCTCCCCTTTTTGGACATCTATGATCATTTTTCTTGTGGCTAGAAAAGGTATTCCCAAGATGATTGGAACTTTCCTATCCACCTCACAATCTATGATTATGAAATTTACAGGAAAAACAAATTTATACACCTAAACTAGGACATCTTCAATTTTCCTAATGGGTCTAGCTAATGACCTGTCCGCCAACTGCAAAGTCACCGTCGTGGGCCTAGCTTCTCCAATTCCTAGCTGCTTGAAAACCGAAAGAGGCATTAAGTCCTTCTTCACTTTTTTGTCAACAGTACTTTCATGCTATTTTTCTTGCAAATGGAAAAGAAAAGAAACTTGTGGAGATTTGCACTCCTAAGAGTGATCGCTTTGCAAAGTTCCTTTCCTTATCTATGTGGATTCTCCGTATTGCTTGGTAATGCTCCTCGAGGCTTGTTCTTCATCTTGCTTGCTAATTGTCCAACCTGCAATTCAAGATTTGGTAATGACATAGCTTGACTTTGAATGATGGCATCATTATTAGCCATGAACTCATTAATCAGGGTTTCTAATGAAGAGTTTTGAGCTGATGATTGCGGTGACATTTGTGTAGCATTCTTCTATGTGTATGGTTGTTGTGCTTGATTATTGAAACCTGGTGTAAATCTCTGCTTCATGTACTGATTTGATGTGCTCGCATTCTGTCCTCCCCAAGAGAAGTTAGGATGTTGTCTCCAACTTGGGTTCTACGTATTCGAGTAAGGATTTGACCCATTCTTCCCTATAAAACACACAGAGGTAGGGTTGTAAGGACAATTGTCATATAAATTGCCTTCACTGCAATAAACACAAGTAGGTGTTGAGATCTGATTCAAAGCAGCAACAGGGGCTTGGTTCCCCATAGTGAAATTCTTTAGAGTCTTGTTCATTGCTGAGATCTACGTGCTCAGTGTTGCTATTGCATCCACCTTTTATACACCTGCAATATTTTTAGTAGAATGCGTGTCTTCGGCTCCCCACTGACTGTTGTTGGATACGATTGCATCAAGAATCTCATTACCTTCATCGATTGTCTTTCTTAACAGGGATCCATATACTCACACATTAACCAAGGTCTTAGAGGCCTGGGTCAATGCGCTGTAAAAATGCTAGGTCAAAAGGCAGGCTGGTAAGCCATGATGTGGACATCTCCTGACTAACTTCTTAAATCGTTCCCATGTTGTATCCACGCCTTCGTTCGGACCCTGTTTAAAAGTGATAATTTCTCCTCGAATCCGAGCATTCTTGGTTGGAGCGAAATATTTCAAAAGAAACTTTTTTGACAAGTCATCCCAATAAATGATCGAGTCTAATGGGAAAGAATCTAGCCAGGCTTCTGCATTACACTACAAGGAAAAAGGAAAAAGTTTCAACCTCAATGTCTTGCTTGATACTCCATTCAACTTGAACTAGTTGCATATCCTCAAGAATTGCTTCATGTGTTTGTGAGGATCCTCGTCTGGTAATCCTGCAAATTGCCCTATAGTCTAGAGCATCTGAAACATTATAGGTTTCAAATCAAAATAAGCTGCCTCAATGTTTGGTTCCATGATTCTTGCATTAAAATTGTGGAAAGTTGCGGCCGCATAATTCTTTATAGCACTATCTCATTCATCTGCAATAAAAATGAAATTTTGCTGCTTCGCTCGTTGTTATGGTTGTTGTTGTCGTGGTGGCACCTTATTGGGTTGTGCTCTTCTTTGTTGATCACTAATAGGATCGACTACAAGTGGATCCATCATAAGTTCCTGCAAAATAGATTCCTCAAAACATGTCTTTATGGATTCTCCTGTATGTTCAACTCTTGTAGATCTTGTTTTTTCCTCCTATGCTCCTTACGGCGTTGGCGAAAAGTTCGCTCTATCTCAGGATCAAAATCACAAGGGCAAGGCCCTTTGCGCATGCACCAAGTCTGACCTGCAAAATCTGCAGAAGAGAATCGGGTCCATGGGGCAAAGTGGAAATGCTGTCACAAACCGATTGCAATTCTGTTGCAAAACTGAAAAATGTTTGTTAAAAAGTCATTCCCCGACAACGACGCCAAAAACTTGACGGAGCGTTTGCTATATGCCAAAAGCAAGCACAAGTGCACGCTGTCCAACAAGTAATATATGGAAGTATTCCAAGTATCAAACTCAAGGGAACGGTTAACAAAGAGCTTTTCAGTTAGCAACACAGGTACTTTCAAGTTGCAACCGAAGGTAACCAATTAAATAAGATGTTTTTGGGGGTTTTGTGCAATGAAATAAAGAAAACTAAAATAACATATAAGAAAACAATATTGAGAAGTAGGGGGTTCAAATATGTTTCAACCCTGAGGAAAGCGCCCACCATGCGACTGCAAATTTGCTTAAATAGGTTTGGCTATTTCATAGATTCTGCCTCTTGTGATTGCATACTGCCTCTTTCGAGTTCTGTGCGATTTAGACAAAATGCTACTGAAATGCACCCGCAACCTACTCTTATTGACACTTAACACCATGAATCGAGTTCAACAACTATTCAGCTCTTTTCTAAGTGCTTTCAGGAGACTACGCAATTAAACACATATGTCTATGGGTAATTTTAACTTAGATAACAAAGAAACACAACTCCATGATTCTAAAGTTTTTTATACTATGTCTACGTACAAAAAGTGAAGTTATATGTCTAGACTCTTCTCCTAGATTTCTTTCATAAAAACGCGTGCTCGATCCAACCCTTTCAGTATTGAATCTCACACAAACTATGCTAACTCAAGTGATCAGTTTAAGCTAACAATGAAACTTAAACTCAATAAAAGCAAATGATGCTAAATGTTAATCAAAATTACTAAAATCACATGGTGGGGTTTATCTCCTTTTTAGGGTATCCACTTCATTGAATCCCCTCCAAGGAGTTTAGCTACTCATTGATTATAAAACTAAAGTGCAAAAAATTAAAAGAAAACTTGATTGAGAAAAGATAAACTTCATTGAAATAAAAGTGCATAATTGAAACAATAATGACTTGAAACAAAACTTGAAGTACAACTTAAAGAATTGAAATTTAATAGATAAAATAGAAACTTACAACTTGGTGGAAGAACTGTACAAAACTTAAATGAAAGCGATAAAGAACTCGAAGTTTGTTCCTTCTTTCTGACTTTGTTCAACCTCATTTGAGGAGAACAAGTGCTTACACTCCCTTCTTTCGAAGTTTGTGTTTGAATGAAGTATGAATAGAACTTAGGAGAGACTTGGTATGGTGACTGAAAATAAAAGAAAACTGCAAATTTTGGAGAAGAAGATAGAAATCCGAGCTCCCTTGAAACTGAAGCTTGAGCCGCCTTTTATAGACCTCAAGGCCTACGGTTTGCTGTCGAGATCAGTGTGGAGAGACTTGACTGATCATATCCCTTAATCCTCAGAGATTTGATTGAAAATATTTTATTTTATATGATTTTATATGCAAATCTGGCAAATCAAGGAGAATCTGTTGAAAAGGTCGAGATGTAGCCGCATAGTTGGGCGCATTTTGAGTTCTTCCTGCAACATTTGGAATTTGGTTTCTGCTCTTAATTGCTGGCGCATCTTGGTCGCATATCTCTTGAATCATCTTTCTTTTTCCTCAGTTACGATCATAATGGGGCGCATTTGGGTCATTTTTCAGCATGTACAAAAAACCAACAAAAATTAAGATTTTCTTAACAAAAATGACTCTAAATACACCTAAAAACTTATTTTTACCAAACCAAGACTTTAGACACATGCAAAACTTGTCTTTTACTTAAATTCTCTCTAAATGACATGAATTATAACGTTAAATACTCGGTTTCTAAGTAAATACCTTAGTTTTTAGAGCAAAATAACACTCATAAATCAGCGTTATCAACTTGCAACTTGAAAATCTGAAGCGTCTTGACGCTCTCATGGGCGTCAAGATGCTATACTTGCGGGTTGAGAAACTTGAAATGTTGCATGCATGGCATCTCAACTCTCTAGAAGCGTTAAGATGTTGTCTCCTCGGGAATTCTTGCTGCAACTCTTATTTTCTTGACTTGAATGCTCCTAATTATGCCTCATAGCTCCAAATACTCCAATTTCTTTTTCAAATCACTAATTTCACTTTAGTTGCTCAAATCCTATAAAATACCCAAATAAATATGTGAAAGCATTGAAATACATCCCAAACTAGTAATAAAACTGTAACGCTCGACATTTACAAGAGGTTTTAATTTTCACTTTTGGACCATCTAAATTAAATTTGGATTAATTCTTGTTCATTAGGCTTGTGGAGTGATTTTGTGAAGTTTAATTTAAAGACGAGAAGGAAAAAATGAGAAGAAGTTTTAAGTTCTAAGTTTTTGTTTTTTATTTTATTTTTTAAAATAGGAAACCAATAAAAACCAACCCTAAGCCCCTTCTCTCTCTCTCTTTCCCTCCCTCTTCGTGAAGCACACTGACAAGCCCCTTCAACCTTCTTCTTCTTTTTCCTCACAATCAACCACGCCAGCGAGTGTTCTCTGGCGTAGGCGGGCCTAGTAGCAACGATGAGCGGCGACAATCGTCCTTCTCCAACGTCAGCATCAGCTTCACATTCGTCTTCTCCTTCCTCTCGCGTCAACACCATCCGACCAGCGGCAAGGGAGCTTTAACGTGGGTCTTTTTCTCCTTGGTGTTTCAACAACCTTCCAATGTCGCATCGCTGCCTCTGAAGCCATGGTTGTCATGCATGGTGATCTGCGGTTGCTGGGCTGTTTTGAGCACGTTTTGGGTTCGTTTGGGGCGATTCCGGTGAGGGTGTGTCAGATCTGACGAGGGGCGTGTTCTTGTTTATTCAGCTTCAAATTCAGTAAATTCTTTGATCGGAGAGAGATGATGTTCATTTTTTAGATTGTTTAGGATGTTTTTTGTGATTTAAGAGTTAACCCATGAACGTCTACGTCCCGTTTAATTTTACCCACGAATTTTGGGTCTCATAATTTTAAAATCAAACCTTTCGAAGCCAAAACTAGAAAGCTTTCGGTTCATTTCAAAATGGGTAACGCTCATTTTATCGTGGGTAAGTGTTTCGAAAAATATTTGAAGCAGTTTATGTGTTGTAAAATTTAATTGAATGGCTATTTTGATGTTTTAAAACTTACCCATAGTCTGTTGGACTTTGTTCAAAGTTACCCGTTACTTTTGAAGGCTAGATCGTCGAAAGTCAAGTCAATTCGACATCAACCCAACAAGCTTTTGATTTGTTTCGGTAAGGAGTTGTGAGTAAAGTTCATTCGGTGTCAGACTAATAAGGAGTAAGTTTATACTTTGGACAAATTAAGTTTCAAAGGTGACAATTGGGCTTGTACCAAGTGAGAAACCTTTTCTAAATACCTTGTGGTAAGTTTAAGTCATTTAAGTTCATGTTCAAGGTTGGCTTTGAAATTAAAGGTTCAGGAATTATGATTTTTTCAACTTTGATTCTTTGAAATTGCTTTCGATGCAAAGGACTTTCTAGACGAAATTGTTTTAATTTTGCTTATAATCATTGTTTAAGATAAGTAGCCTAGTTGGATAACTCTCTAATGCTTTGGTCATGGAGTTCATAGATTTTATAATGCATGTATGATTGCGTGATTAGGAGTATGGTTCTTTTTAAGT
Source organism: Trichosanthes truncata (assembly GCA_033996785.1). Taxonomy (NCBI): domain Eukaryota; kingdom Viridiplantae; phylum Streptophyta; class Magnoliopsida; order Cucurbitales; family Cucurbitaceae; genus Trichosanthes; species Trichosanthes truncata. The sequence goes on along the minus strand of JAWPNB010000009.1, from coordinate 34,932,596 downwards.
TTGTGCTTGAACATGATGGCCATTGGATGATATGCATAGTAAGTTTTTCAAGTAGGAGGCTTAATTTGTTTTATGATTTAGCATGTCATGGTAGTTAAAAGGGGTTATTGATGACTAGTTGTGAATGGGTTTGCAATATCCTTGAACCTCGTTATGGTATTAAGAGGAGTCGCAACCACGTGCTGCTGTAAATAATCAATTTGGAAGAACTTGTTGAGAACTGTAATGCATGAAGAACTAGGATTGTGGTTTTTCTATAGGCGTGAATGTGTGGATGCTTGACTTAAACTGAATGGTTGGGTTGGCTAAGATGTTTGGTTAGCTATGGAACCACGAATGCTTGAGCTATTGGACTAGATGGTTAAGTAATGCTTGTTTGGGATGGTTGGATGTTGTCCGAGTATAGTATGTCTGAAACGCTCAGTTGGTTGATTGCATACAGAAAGCTTGACTTGTTAGGCTGGCTAGCTGGCAATCTAGAACACCTTAATGGCATATGAAGTTCAGGAACCTTGTTTATGATTTTTGTGTTTGTAATAGTTTGGGGTGACTTGTTACGCTTAACACGTTTTAGTTGGGCTAGGATGTAAATGGGAGAATAGTGACCATTATGGTTCCTAGCGGGTTTAAAAGATTAGCTTTAGAAGGAGTTGCGTACGACTTTATGCCGCTCCTAACTTCTTAAAAGAAGGAGAAGTTGGTTGCTTTGATGTTGGCCTAAAAAGGTAGATAGCGAATTGGACTAACCTGTTAAGGCCGTGTATGAGAAGAATTTATACGGAGAATGCTTAGTTTGGTTATATGTGGAGCATGTTTGCTCGAGTGGTTATGTAGCATGTTTGCTTGAATGTGTATAGGCATTGGTGGTGAATTAATTTCTTTGAACTTATATTTGAGCGTTGTCTACCTAAGTACACGTGGTGTTGAGTTTGTGTTTACGGTTATGCATCAGATCCATGGGTCGAGGTGAGAGTGAGGTTTATGATCTTGTAACGCCCGAGTTTAGGAGGGGTACATGAATGAACCGAGACCACGTCCGAATGAGAGGGATCCTAAGGCTATGCAAGACATGGTTAAGAAAGACTTAAAAGAATTGATAGCTACTACCTATACCAACAAGGTGCACATTCTTTTTCGGTGACTTAATCATAGGAACTCCAATGTTAAGCATGCTTGGCTTAGAGCAATCCTATGTTGGGTGACCTCCTAGGAATTTTCCTACAAAGCATGTGAGTGAGGATAAAACATGCTGAAAGGACCCATGTTGGTTTGTGGGGACAATCTTCACTCTTAAAAGCAGTTCAAGACAAGTAGGTAGCGTGGTCAGGCTGCAGGGGATGCAGGGGAAAGCTGGGGGCAGTTAGGTGTCGAATCCAAATTCCAAATCCTGGTCTGAATCTTGGGCCTAGGGTGTTACAAATCTCTTGGGCGGTATATCCCTTGACGATCTAAGTGCGTTGTGGCTAAGCAAAAGTCTGTTAGGTTAGCTTTACTTACCCTTCCCCAGGTGAGAGTGCTTCGTAGGAAGTTGTGAGATATGTTCGGCATGAAGGTTGCTTTCCTTCATATTGTGTGCTAGCTTAGGAGGCGATTCTGCCACTGCATGTGCTTATGAACCTCAAGCCAGGTTGTGGGTGTGGGTCTTACATGATGAGTGATTTTGGCATGGAGAGTTATGATAAAAGAGCTTGTCGAAGGCTCTATTAGATAAATTTATAAACCGGACCTCTAAAATTTTATAGTAGTAGTAGCCAGGGTCGATCATAGGGATTGGAGTTCTTATATTAATTAAATACCATACTTCATTATGCAGAATTTTATTTAGAGAAACAAAACTTGGGATTCAAAGAAGAATAAAATCTAAACTAATATTTACATGGTTTGGAGTTCGTTTTTTTGAGAAAAATGAATGGTTTATTGAATTAAGCCCTACTTGAATTGATTAATGAATTGATTTTAGATTAACAATCTTAAGCCAAATATTTCTAAGGTAGTCAATTGACTCTCTCAAGCCCAATTGAGTTCATGCAAAAGAATAAATCAACCTCTCAGTCTATTTCTATTCGTAACATGGCATTAAGTCATTCTTTCAAGGATTCTAGAATTAACCTAATCACTCTCATGCAATAGATTAACCTAGTCATACATCTAGAGTTCTGTAACTGCATTTACAATCTCGAGCTAAATCTCGTTTAACATACAAAACCATGGCCAATGGTTAAGACAATAAAAATGAGATGCATAAAAGCCGTCAATATATCAAATAAACTAGAAATCAACCAACCGTTGAATCAATACAACAAAACTAATGTCAACAACAAAGATAAACAGTACATAAACAGCAACAAAAATCTCAAATTCAAAAGACAAAGCAAATGGAAAAAGAGAGAAAATTGAGGGACGCATGCCAACACTCATTCCCGAAGTGATGTCCCACGATCTCGATCTTCGAGTCTCCTCCTTAGCTCTGCAAAGATCTCCTCTAGATCCTAAGACAAAGATTGAATCGAGTTTAGGGTTTTTTGCTCGATTCCTGCAAAATAAACACTTAATTGCATGAAAGTATTCGATAAGGCCTTTAAAAGTGCAATAATATGTCGCTAAAATGCATCCTAAATTACACTTATGAAGTTACCTTAGAGGTTTCAAGAGTGTTGTGAATGAACAAAAGTTTGCTAGGCTAGTGCCACCTACCATTTCTTTTTCCCCGTGCGAGCATGTATCCCTAGGAGGTTGTGAGATAGGATGCATATGGAGGTTGCTTTCCCTTTTTCCTTGTGGTATCTTAGACGGCGATTCCCCCACATAATTTAGAATGAGGGTTGCTTTCCTTGATTTGATGTGCTAGCCAAGGGGCGATTCTCCCCTGTTTCGAGCACGATGGTTACTTTTCTACATTGCATTGCACGAGCCAGATGAGGTGATTCCCCAAGATTCTAGGCATGAGGGTCACTTTCCTTCACTGCATTAGACCAGTCTAGGTTACATGACTCACAGGTATGGCACGAGGCTATACCAGAAAGGGATGGGGTATGGGGTAAGGTGAGTGGGCACTTAGCTAACTGAAGTGAATTTTGAGTTTGACCAATATCTTGTGAGTTAGAGTAGAGCCCTTATGTGTATGGTTGTAAACTTTGGACCCTAAAGTGGACTGCTTACTGAGTACGTTTGTACTCATTATTTCTACTTTGTGTCTTTGTAGATGGCGCACAACCACGAGGCAGGTGATAGAGGCGAGGACTTGACGAGGCTATGGAGACACCACCCAAGTCCCCCCTATATTTAGTGCTTTTTTTGTATCATTGTTTTGTATTATGTGGTTGGGTTGTAAATTTGTAGTTTATATTGTTTCCATGTGTTTGGATAGAATTCCGTAGTTCTCGTGTCTATTGTGGTTTAACTCAACATGTTATTCGTAGTTTGGTGGATGCTAAGTAGTTTCTTTGAAATATAGAAGTGTTTATATCCCTTACAGGTCCTTGTAAAATGTTGGTTTCCTTGTAGTTATGGAATTATGCTGCTGAAATTTCGGGCATGAACAGGATAACTCAGTTGTGCTTCTACTTTAGAGGGTTCAGTTTTTACAGGGCCGTTAGAAAAACAAATCCTTGGCATAACACATTTTGTGTGCTATTTTAAAGACCCTACTTTTCCTATTGGACATTCTAGGGGCGTTACTATTGCATGCTAATGAAATAAAAATCAAACTTAAATAATCTTTCAAAAAGAAATAAACTTTTATAAAAACAATCAAAAACCTTTACCTCGGGATCCCTTTATTATAAAACATGAGAATAAACTAAAAACATTTAACAATTGAGTTAATTTTCATGACATGTCTACTAATAAGATATTCTAAAAAAATGCTAAAAATGAAGAAATTGCGGAAGGAAAACTTCTATAGGTCACTCATGGCCTCTTGCAGCAACTATCCTGTCATTCGCCTAGGACGCCTTTGCCCTTACCTGAAAAGAAAAACATTTTGAAAAAGGGTGAGTATTTAAAATACTCAGTAAGTGACCTTACTATCGGGGTCAGGATATGCAAACACATACAACGTGATTTTTAAAACTTTTTCCTCTAGTGGGACCTAAAATACTTCCATAGTGGAAATAGCTTCTCTTTTACTTTTCTCTTCGGCTTAATGTGGACAATTAACCCAACCTAACATTTCCTTTCCATTTAACCTTTCCAGGTTCCTTTTCAATTAACTTTTTCAGGTTCCTTTTCAATTAACCTTCTCAGGTTCCTTTTCAATTAACCTTTTCAGGTTCCTTTTCAATTAGATGTACATCTATAGTTTAGGGGGAAATTTCCACAGCCTTCAAAATCATTCTATCATGACAAACATATATGTATGCATGAGGTCCCAAAGCATTTTAAACTTTTCATTCCATGATGCAACACAAGCAACATTCTCATATCATTTATCATAAATCAAAGTCATAAATCATGCATAAATTCATGAGAATATTTGGAAATCAACAAGTGAAAATCCACTTTTATATATAACAAGCATTTTAAAATTCATCAAAAATCCATAATAAAATATTTATAAAAGCTTTCCATTTCAAATCAAACTTTTTTTTTTTAATTCAGTTCCTAACTTGCATTTAAGCATACCGACATAAAGTCCCTTACCTTGGCTGAGCTCAATAATCCAAATCACCCAAATGCTCACCAAAATTCCACCGCCTTGAACCTCAGTCAAACGATTTGGAGCCTAAATCAACCATCCCTAAGGTTAGAAACAATTCCTAAAATCCATAATTAAACCCAAAGTTTCTTCCACCAACTAAATTTCAAAATTAGAAATAATTTCTTAGCATTTAACTTAATCTCAAATTGGTGGTTAAATTAAATTCAAATCACAAGGTTCATGATTTAATCGTACCCTCAAGTTTAATCTACCAAAAATCCAAAACTCCAAGGATTTGTTTGATTTTAGAATGAGAATATTACCTCAATTCTAACCCCAAAACAGAACCGAACCTTGCCGAATAGATGATGGTTTGATTCGATTTTTGACAAACCAAACTCCTCCTACAATGATGCCCAAAAATCAATGGGTCAACCTACAAAACAACAAAACAATGCCCAAAACTAGATCTACCATTTGAAAACCATAAGAAAGCAATACGAAACTCTTACCCACTCGAAAACATAGGCAAAACGCGGCTGTACAATGTCAAAATCACCAGAAAATTAGCCCAAAAATAGAGAAATCCCGCCGGAAACTGATCTACAGTGGCGACGATTCGTGGACCTGTCCAGAGCTGCGGCGTTCGGTGATCTAAGGTGGACGACAAACAGCGGCAGCAACAGTGTGCAGCGGTGGCAGCTCGGTAAGCGGATCTGCGGCTTGGGTTCGTTTCACGCAGCGTTCAACGGTGGTTCGGGCGGTTCACGCGTGTGGTTTGATGCGGAACAGGTGGCGGCGATCGACGGTGCGCGGTAGGTCTAGGCTGCATGACGGCGAACGGCAGTCTGAGGTGGTGAAGAGCTGCTGGAAAAAAAAAATTCTTCCTGCTTCAATGGCTATTGAAAATCAAAGAGGAAGAAGAAGAAAGTGAGGAAGATGATGGCTGGCTTTGGGAGTTTGCTTGAAGGGCTTGGCGTGACCTAGGGCTGCGTGCAGTATAAAATAATAGAGAGGGATATTAGGGCTTGGCTTAACTATGGGCTTGGGCTTGGCTTAAAGTCTCTTAAATAACAAAATTGCCCTCAACATCAATTAAATCCATTTTGCCTTCTTTCTTCCCAATCTACCCTCCAAATCTCAAATTTCAAATATGCAAAACTTCAAAATTAACCTCCACCGCACAACTTTAAACATGAAATTGGTTTTTCAATTAATTTAAATTTCAAAATTAAAGTCTTAATTAATACCTGAAAGTGCTGGTCGTTACAGCTATCAAAATGTCAATATAGGTCGAGATGGTTTTGGCAACCCGAAGGTGGTGTTTGACTAGTTCCTCTAAGTACTAGAGTGGAATTGCAGGAGATTTTTAATAGTGTTCCCTAATGTAAGTTGAAATTTTGGGCATTACAAATATATAGTTTAGTCTCTAATTTTAGTTGTTTTCTAATGTTTTAAATTCATCCTCTATGTATTGAATTTTTTCCAATCAAGTACTCATTGTCACAAAACATTAGAATTAACTAACAAATTGACCAATGTAATTAATTGTGTTGAATACTTTCTATATGAAGTGGACATATCACTCACATATAAATTTAAAAACTTTCTCAGTTAGTATGCATAATTAATTGTAACTTATTTGACTTGAAGTTGCTCATTGTTATAGAAAATTGACTCATTAATGTAGGATTATATGACAATACTAGACAATGAGATAGAATAGAGTTGCTTAAATAAATTAAAACTTTTTGATAAGTTTAGACAGAATTAATTGAATTTGATTAAATCAAATAAAGACCATAATGCAACGAGAGATATGGAACAATTTTATTCAATTCAAATAACTAACATGAAGTTTAACAAGGTAAAAAATAATTAAACGAGGAGTAATTAAAAAGTAGGAAAGATAGATGACATCGTGAATTTTTATAGTGTGGTTTGGAACATTCGAATACACTCTCAAATGCTTCCTTTTTAGTATCTTATTGCAGCGACTTTTTTACTAGTGAGAACCAAACCAAATCAATCATTCTTTTTGCGAGGTCAAGCGTAAAGGGAGAAGAGGGTTGTTGCCAATTCGTTATTTTTATAATACAAAAATTATTACTTTTAGCTACTTCATTAAAAAATGTCACATTACTCAAGTCTAGTTATTTAGTTATTGCCACATCAACTTTTCTAATGATCAACTAACGGTCAATGAAGCTCGAGAACCATTGTGAACATTTTTTTAAGCCTTAGGAATTAAAAAAGTGTTCCTTTTGAAACTCAAGAACTTGGGAAGACTAAATAGGCATTGACCTAAATCTCAGAGACCAAAAATATATTTTGCCACAAAATTAATTAGGAAAATAATTTATTTATACCTCTAAATTTGACATGATGTATCAAATTTTTCCATAAACTTTCAATTTCATCAACTTGAATCATAAACTTAAACAAGTGTTTCAATGTTAGCTTACAAAAATTATTACTTTTAGCTACTTCATTAAAAAATGTCACATTACTCAAGTCTAGTTATTTAGTTATTGCCACATCAACTTTTCTAATGGTCAACTAACGGTCAATAAAGCTCAAGAACCATTGTGAACATTTTTTTTAAGCCTTGGGAATTAAAAAAGTGTTCCTTTTGAAACTCAAGAACTTGGGAAGACTAAATAGGCATCGACCTAAATCTCAGAGACCAAAAATATATTTTGCCACAAAATTAATTAGGAAAATAATTTATTTATACCCCTAAATTTGACATGATGTATCAAATTTTTCCATAAACTTTCAATTTCATCAACTTGAATCATAAACTTAAACAAGTGTTTCAATGTTAGCTAAATTCACCCGCTAATTTTATAAAAAGCAAGCAAGAAATTTTCAAAACTCACAAACAACATAAATCAAGTATCCATAAAATTGAGCTCAATTAAGGCCTAAAATCAACCACGGAACAAATCTCCTATATCTCATAAATTTCAACAAAAATTCAACTTCCTGTTGTGTTTTTCTAAAAGTTCCATCAATTTCATTTCATGATATATATTTTGTATTTCATTAATTGCACACAATAATATTTTTATGATTTTTCAAATAAAAGTTTATTAGAAGGTACAAACTACAAAATTTAATCAAGTTTAATATAAAGATTACAACACTAATTAAAGTTTAATGTGTGCAATTTGATAAAAATGAAAACATAGGATAAAAATTAATACACCTTATCAAGTTACTAAACTTGATTCTTGGTCATAAATTTAATAGAGAAACCTCCCACTCCCACGGTTGTTTAACTCAGAATTGCTAGAAAAAAGGACCCAAATTTATATAGAAAATTAATATAATTTATATCTATTTTGACTAAAAACCATAATTTTATTGATTAATCATTAAAAATAAAATAATTATTTAAACCCGAAATTTTCGAGGGAGCACGAGTTTATTGCACAAAGAGGCTCGCCCTTGTTTAAAAAAAAAGAGGCTCGCCCATCTTTTTTTTTTTTTAAAAAAAAAAAAAAAAAAAAGGACGCTCGCCCCTGCTCTACTACCCGTTATTAATTAATTTACAACTCTTTTATTTTTATTAGTTTTTATTAATACTTTTTCTTCTAAAAGAAAAATATACCATTGTTTTTTGTTTATGTGATTTTTCTACAAACTTAAATATATTAGTTTGTTAGTCTATTAATCTAATTTTTTTAATCTATTTATTTTATGATAAGATATTAAAAACTTATATTTAATTTATCGATTAATTAATTTTTCAGAGTCATATTAACTAATATCAATTAAATTGTTAAAACATTATTTATAATTCTTAAATATCATAACAATAAAATTTAATAATATTTTATATCTATTTTCTTCCAATAAGGATATGTTTAATATTTTTTTAGTTGATATAATTTTATTTCAGTTAATTATTATTTATTAATATTAAACTTACAGTTAAAACATAATTAATTATTATTAAATATCATAACAATAAAATTTTATAACATTTTATATTAATAATTGTTGTAATAAAAATTATATTAACTATTTTTCAGTTGATGTAACTTTATTTAAATTAGTTATTATTTATTAAAATCAAATAAGTTGTTAAAATATAATCCATTATTATTTTTTTAAAATAATTATAATTCATTATTATCAAATATCATAAATATAAAATTTACTAATATTTTTTTATTAAATAAATTTGGTTAATTCTAATAGAAATAATATTAATAATTTTTATTTATTTACTTATTTTTTTAGTTCAATAACATTTAGGGTGGGGGATTTGAATCTCTAAATTCTTGATCTAGGATACATGCAATTATTGTTGAATTATGTTGACTTTGGCATTAATAATTTTTAGTTAGTGTACTTTTGTTTTACTTAGTTTTTATTTGTTAGTATCAAATAAATACTTAAAGTAAAAATATTACAATACAATAAAATAAAATTTTGTTATTTGCTTTGTTATATTAATTGAAAACTATATTAGCAAACTATTTAGTTAATGCAGTTTTGGCAATAAGAGGAGGTCTCCTCAATTCTTCAATATTGGATGATGGTGCCTCTTTAAGTTTACAATTCTTGGATCGGATCCCAATATTTGGATCGAATACCCGTTTGAACTTCATGGGCTTTGATACCATATTAGATAAACACGAGGGTCCATCCCAAAACGAATTGTCAATAAGATGAATAACTCATGTATCTTATAAATTGTGAGGTATCTCTTCATCTTTTTAATGTGGGATCCTCAACATTGGCAACTACGTTTATAGCCAACAAAAAAATTTGCAGCTTTACTAGTTTGTTAGATTTCTAATTTCAATTCCAAACAATTTTCTGTAAACAACACTCCTATTCCGATTGTTTTTTTTTGGATTGATTTTCATTATTATTTTTTGCCATTTTTATTTCTAGTAAGTAAATTACGCCGAAGTACTATAAAATCTGACATCAAAGATATCATACCTGTGAAAAAATTCAAGTCCAGTTAAAGCTCGACGAGCTGATTCTCGTTTGTGAACATTGAGAAATCCTATCATCCGACGTACTAAAGCAGTGTATGCCAAGCAAGCACTGTTACGCACCTCCCAGTAAGGAGAAGAGAAAGAGCGAATAGAAACAATTATAGCCTGGGCAGAGAAACCAGATGTATCAGTCGCTAGGTTGGTATCATTGAAAGCAGCTCTAAGGGCATTGAATGCATGAACTGTTGGAATGACGCCTTCATCCCGAATTTTAGACCCCTTTTCACTTGTACAAGATTATGAATATTTGGATATATTGTGGTTGCTTATGTCATTGGCCATTACATTTACAACCCAACAAAATTTGCAGCTTTAGTAGTTGAGAAAGTAAATTATAGATTATAAAATATATTATTTAATGAACTAATACCATACGAACAAATTAGAATATAGAAGATTCAGAGATTAAAAAAAAAGGAGATATAGATAAATTATTCACATGTTGTGCTTGGCTTCCGTGGGATGAATAGTGACAGTTTGCCGTTTAGTTTTTAAAACACAATTTCGATAGATGTTTGATAGCACAGTAATAGTGCTCCTTTATCAACTTATATCATGCTAGTTTGGTCTCCCTCACGTGTTAATTTGTCTATTTTGTAGGGAATTGAGCAATTCAGAGCCAATCGGAAGACTTTGGATGAATCGGGGTTAAAAGGAAGCCAATTGAACCTATTTTGAGCATTAGAATGGAGAAGAGAGACCATACAAGCCAAGAGAGCCGAGTACAGAGCGTCTAGACCCTGTTTTGGGCGTCTAGACGCTGCTGCAAAATCATGTCCAGCTTGGAGCTCCGCAGGAATAGCGTCTAGACGCTATTTCAAGTGTCTAGACGCCCGGAACTTGAAGAGGCAAGGCTCGCTCGACGCTGCAGGGAGGCTGCTCAAAACGCTGGTAGCGTCGAGACGCTACTATCAAGCGTCGAGACGCTATACCCTGATTTTGCCAGATTTTTTCCTTATTCGCAGGTGCAGCGTCTAGACGCTGTCCTAGGCGTCTAGACACTTCTCTGCCTTATTTAAACAACTTTTCTCTTTAGGGTTAGACACCTTTTTGCCTCCTTGCACAAACGATTTTGAGAGAGTTTTTTAGACCTTTTCCCTTTACTTTTGGAGAGTTTATGGTGTCAATCCGAGCTTGTTTAAACTCGAAGTTTTCTATAGAGATGCTCGGCTAGATACTGCGATTCCGGTTCGGAGGTCGGTTGTAAACAGTTGCGACATTGTGAGGCTTGTACTTAAACTTAGTTTTCTTTTAATTGCAAGTGTTCTTTAATTCCCATGTTAATTTTATAAGTATGTATTTTGATTAAATTGACGCCTTAATCCCTTTACATACTTTATTGCTAATCACGATCATGATCCATAATTGTCATGTTGAATGAACCGGTAGCATTAGAATTATCACATGTGTATGTTTGTGGGTTTCCATGATACATGGCTTGCATGTTTAATTCTAGGAATTAAAGAAGCATGTTAATTAGGTGAAAGTTGTTTTACCTAATTAATTGTCTTGGTCGTTCCAAAGTTCGTAATGCCTTTACCTAAATAAATTGAAGCGGTTTCGTAAAGACTTGTTTAGGTAATTAGCATTAACTTGGCGTTTGTTAGAGTTAATGATTTTAGGGAGCATGCACTTTTTAGGGTTTCCTAATAAGTTGACCGAGTACTTGCATGGTTAAGATTAAATATTTTGAATGCCTATGATCAATGTTTGTAATTGGATATAACCGCACCTCTGAACTGGAACTTGGTAAGAGTTAATTTTTTATCTTTTTTAGCAATTGTTTTATTTTTGTCAATTTTTATTTCCATTAAGTAAGAAAATATTTTCCAAAACCCCCCCGTTTCATTTTGTTACTGGAATTTAATACTAAGAATATAAAATTTTTGGCTCCTTTGGGAAATCGACCTGGTCCACTATTTCTACAAGCTAGAGTAAACCAGTTTAGTTTTGGTAGGCTTCGACAACCTCACCAATGTTGTGAATGTATTCTTTGGTCTTTCGATCTATGTCAGGTTCGGCAATCCAATGATGAGCTTTGTCCTCATCGCTTGGCCACACCTTGCTCGAACTTGACATCTCCTCCTCCCTATAGCGATTGTGGTCGTAATGATCTCCTCTTCTACTTTTTCTAGATCAGTGAGCGTTTTTCTGCTTGTTGCCTCCCATAGCATAAAGGAAGGTAATTAGAGAGGTAAATGAATTGAATTGTATGTTTTTATTGGGAGAGGAGAGATGAGAATTTTTATTTTTTATTTTTACATCGGAAGAAAAGAGCATCAGGTACTGGAAAGACAGCTTTGAGGGAGCAAACAATCTTTAAATGCAAGCTAGGTGAAACAAACATAAATGTTAGTTTGTAGGGTAATTATTCAGACACTTTTTATTTCCTCCAATGCTTTAAGCCATCTTGAATAAAAGAATCCTTTGCTAAGACTGAATAATAATATTCCATCTTTACTATTGCTCATTCTACATAAATATCAAAATCAAATTATATTATGATATATGCTAAGTTGAATATTTATGATTATTACTAATAATTAAAGTTGTTAGGATCTAATTTAGTGATTTTTTATTTTATTTTATAGAGTTCAACTATACGTAGAGTAAACAGTTTTAACTTTTGATCTCTTTTGTGGATATGTCTTAACCAATTGAATTATGTTCAAGTTGGCAAACATTTGTAGAGTTGTTAAAAGAATAGTCAAACTATTTTTTTAAACATTTGGAAGGAGGGTAAAGGTGTGGGTGGGTTATACCTAACCCAGAATTTGGGGTTTTTTAAACAATCCCATGGATTCCACTAATATTCCAAACTCACTCCTCTCAAACCCACTCACGTAACACCTTGGGGCCGTTTGGTTCAAGGTTTCTTATATGCCTGGGAATAATGGATGCTTGGGAATAAGATGCCTGGGAATAAGATAGCTGGGAATCATTGATTGCTGTGTTTGGTTGTATACCTGGGAATGCTAATTTTTATAATAATAAATGATATTTTTATTTTTTTTATGAGATTAATTTTATAAATTTTATATAATTATGATGCATTAATTAATGAACTCTTCAACAAATAGATGTAAATTTAATTGATTATAATAGATGTATAATTTTAATTGAATAAATAATTGTAAGAAGTTATAATTTTTATATTAAATTATTTCAATTAATTAAATATATTAAATTGATTACTAATTTATTAAAGGTTCAATAAATACACAATTACATTAATTTAGTTTATTTTTATAAAGGAAAAAAATTCAATTTTACTCGTAAACGTGTCACCATGTATCAATTTTCATTCTACACTTTTAATTTTTACCTATAAACTAATGAATAATTTTACCAAAACTCACAAATTTTAACAAAATGTAGCTCTAACATTGTTTTTCTTTGAAATCTTATCAATTTTGTACCATACTTATGTCTTATATAATTTATTGAAAGCATATGAAAATACTTTTTTTAACGAATTTTCAAAAGAAAACTTATTGGAGGATAGAAATTGCATAACTTTTTTAAGTTTAAGGTTAATATTGCAATACTTATCTAAGTTTGGGTACAATTTGATGAAATTAAACATTTATAGTAGAAATTGATACAACTGGACAAACTTAGGTGTAAAAATTGGTTTTTTTTTTCTTTTTATAAATGAGAATTCGTTGGGTATATTTTTAATCAATTATAATTAATTTATTACATTTTTTTATAATTAATTTATTACAATTAAATAATTAATTAATTTAATTCAATACATTATTATAAAATAATTTTAATATAATTAGGTTGACTATTAAAATTAATTTAAATTAATTAATTTTAATATAATAAATAAATATATTCAAAGAAAGATTAATCTTAGCAAAAATAAGAGAGAGAAAGAGGAGGGTAATGAAGAAAACCCATGCTTTTGCAAGGGTATCAAATACCCTTGCTCATGGGTATACAAAACCTATGGGAATAACCTATTCCCATGCCCAAGCTTCCAAACCTTGTACCAAACAAGGATATCCAAAACCCTTACTCATTCCCATCCACAAAACCCTTGTACCAAACGGCCCCTTATAGTATTTTATATAACTAGTTTTGCACTATCTTATGCATTATATGTATTTTTTTTAATGTTTTTAACATCAAGTTTGATTGTAAAGTTAAAACTATTCAGGCTAAATATATAATTTAATTTCACATTAAAGGTCCTCTTTTCAAGTTTAGCACAAATGTTTTAAAGCTTTTAACCTCCTTCTTTATGTATTTATTTATTTGTCAATCAAGTGCTCGTTATTGCAAAACATTAAAATTAACTAATTAATTGATAGTTTTTTAATTGAGTTGAAAATGCTTAATGTTTTAATTTGATATATAAAATAGCCAAACCACTCAACCATAGAAGGTTAAATTATAAACTTGATCCTTATGGATTGGGCATAGTTTGAGTTCAGTCCCTATGATCTTAAAAGTTTCTATTTTTCCCTATATGTTTTTGTTTTGTTTACAATTTGTGGCCCCTGTGGTTTTAAAATTTTCAATTTTGATCCCTATTGTTTGATTAAAACTCACTAATGGTCCTTTAACTGTATTCTATCCTCTAAACAAATCCACCTATTTCCTTCTATTTTTTTACTTAGCCCTAAATCTGAATACAACCAACTAACATAGTCAGCGCTCAAATTGAAACCATTCGCTCATTGCCATGAAAAACAATGTGTTAATTTTGTAGTGACAAAGATGATTTATTTGATTTTTTTAACCCCTGAAGACGAAATTGAAACTTAATGATCTCAAGATTAATGTAACGACTGACATCTTCTGTAACGACCGGCACTTTCAGGTATTAATTAAGGCTTTAAATTTTTTATTTAAATTAATTGAAAGGCCAATTTTATGTTTAATGTGTGTATTGATGTTTAATTTTGAAGATTTAGCATGATTGAAATTAGAGAATTGGAGGGTAGAATGGGAAGAAAGAAGGAAAAATGGGATTTAATTGATGTTTAAGGCAATTTGGTTATTTAAGAGACTTTAAACCAAGCCCAAGCCCATGTTTAAGCGAAGCCCTAATATCCATCTCTATTATTTTATGTTGCACGCAGCCCTAGGTTAGGAGTCAAGCCTTCAAGCCATCATCTTTTCCAAACTTCTCCTTCTTCCTCTTTGATTTTCGACAATCACCCCATTGAAGCAAGGAGGAAAATTTTCAGCAGCTTTCACCACCACGAACCGCCGCCTCAGACCGGATCGTCGTCGCTCACCGCCGCTGGTCCGTCGCACTCCATTGCCCACGAACCGTTGCTCCGTCGTAGTGCCGCCATTGCACACGTGCTGCCCGTGGACTGCCATCTCCCCAGATCTGCACACCGCCAGATCTGCCGCTTGCCACACGTCGTAGCCTCGCAGCGAACCGCTGCTACCACCGCGACTCGACTCCGAGTGTCGTCGCTACTGTAGCAGGATTTCTCTATTTTTGGGCTATTTTATGGCGATTTTCGACACTGTACTGCCCCGTTTTGGCTTCATTTTTTGCGTGGGTAAGCTTACTCGTGTTGTATAGTCATGGTTTCATAATGGAATTTTGATTTTGAGCACTGTTTTAGTAATTTAGAAGTTTACCCATTGATTTTCGGGCTCAGTTTTAGAATACCCATCGTACGTAGAGGTCGGCTCTGCGAAACTGAATCAAATCGTCCTCTGTTCGGTAAAGCTCGGTTCTGTTTTAGAGAAAGAACGGAGGTAAATTTTCCATTCTAAAATCAAGCCAAAATCCTTGAGTGTATACTAGGCTACAATTCTAAGTTTTTGGTTGTTTAACTTTTCTCTAAGAGTCAAAGTGAATTTAGGTGAACCAAATTTAGTTTGGTGGAAGGAATTTTTGGGATTTAATTATGAATTTTAGGAATTTTTTCTAACCTTAGGGATGGTTTGAATTAGGCCCCAAATCTTTCGACTGAGGTTCAAGGCGAAGGAATTTTTGGTGAGCAATTGGGTGATTTGGATTCTTGAGCTTAGCCAGGTAAGGGACTTTATGCCTGTATGCTTAAATGCAAGTCAGGAACTGAATTGAAAAAAAAATTAATTTGAAATGAAAAGCTTTTATAAATATTTTTATTATTGATTTTTGGATGAATTTCAAAATGCTTGTTATATATAAAAATAGATTTTTACTTGGTGATTGCCAAATATTCTCATGAATGTTAAGCATGAGTTATGATTTTAAATTTATGGTAAATGATATGAGAATGTTGCTTGTGTTGCATCATGGAATGAAAGATTTAAAATGCGTTGGGACCTCATGCATACATGTATGTTTTCCATGATAAATGATTTCTAAGGCTGTGGCAATTACCCCCTAAATTATAGATGTACATCTAATTGAAAATGAACCTGAAAAGGTTATTTGAAAAGGAACCTGAGAAGGTTAATTGAAAAGGAACCTGCAAGGGTTAAATGGAAAGGAAAGGTTAGGTTGGGTTAATTGTCCACATCAAGCCGAAGAGAAAAGCTAAAGAAATATTTCCACTGTGATAATGTCTTAGGTCCCACCAGAGGAAAAGTTTTAAAAATCACTTTGTATGTGTTTGCATATCCTGACCCAGTAGTGAGGTCACTTACTAAGGAATTTAAATACTCACCCTTTTCAAAAATATTTTTCTTTTCAGGTAAAGGCAAGGGCATCCTAGGCAAATGACAGGATAGTTGCTGCAAGAGGCCATGGGTGACGTAGAGAAGTTTTATTTCCGCAAATCTCTTATAGGCTAGCATTTTATTTATTTTTTTTTATGACCTTTTAACTGTCGAGTTCTACAAATTACTTCAGATTTTAAATGTTTTAGTTTATCCTTATGCTTTGAAATAAAGGGATCCTGAGCTAAAAGTTTTTGCATGTTTTAACAAATGTATAAATCTTTTTATGTTTTTATTAAAGATTTCTAAATTCTATTAGAATGCATGTATTAACATCCCTAGGAAGTCTAATAGGATAAGTAGGGTCTTTACATTTTCAAGTATTAATTAAAGTTTTAATTTTGAGATTTTAATTAATTGTAAGGCCAATTTCATGTTTAAAGTTGTGTTGAAAGTTAATTTTAGAGATTTGCATAATTGAAATTTGAGAAATTTGAGGGTGAATTGGGAAGAAATAAGGGAAAAAGGAAATTAATTGGTTTGGGGGCAATTTTGTTAATTAGGTCACTTTGAGCCAAGCCCAAGCCCAAGGAGAAGCCAAGCCCAAATATCCCTCTCTATTATTTTTATACTGCATGCAGCCCTAGGTCAAGCCAAGTCGTCATCTTCTTCAACCTTATCCTCTTCCTCCATGAACAACAGCCTCCACCATCAATCCCTCTTTCTCTCTCTATCCCTTTCACTACCAAGAGAACCATCCATTCGAAAGTTTCTTTTTCTTCGACAAACATCCATCGTCAGATTTGTCCTTCACGGCGCGGGTACTGTTCATGCCGCGACACTGTTCACGCGCGGGTACTGTTTCCTCTGCGGTACTGTTCACGCCGTAGACTGTTCATGTTACGATATTGTTCACGCGCGCGGTTACTGTTCACACGGGGGGGGGGGGGCACTGTTCACACCGCGGGGGGGCACTGTTCACGCAGCGGTACTGTTTGCGCCACTGTCTCCCAATTTCGTTCTGATTTGGGATAAGCAGGAAGCCAAAGTTGGAGAAGACTTTGCTGCCCAGAATAAGAATAATTATTTTGTTTGAGGTAAGTAATTATTTGGATTAAGCCCTTTAAGTTACTTGTGACTTGGTTATTATTATGAATTTTAGAAGATAAGAACGAAATTCATAATTATGAAGCATGCTATGTTTAGAGAAATCTTACCATGGGCAATTTGGAATTAAATTTGGACTAAGTTTATGGCTATGTTGGAATAGACGGCTTAAGGATTAGAGTTCATTATGAGAAACATGTGAATATTCTTGTTGAAGAATTTAATGTTGTAAACTCATGGTGGGTTCATGTGAATATACAGTAATTTGAGTAAGTTTGCCTAAGGTTCATAAGTTGAGTTGGTTAAGTAATAAGTTCTTTTGAAATCATTATAGGCTGAGAAAAGATCTCCATAAAAAGAGGAAGCGAGCTATTTGAGCCAAGGTAAGAGACTTTATGCCGGTATGCTTAAATGCAAGTCGGGAACTGAATTGAAAAAAAAATTACATTTGAAATGAAATGATTTTTATAAATGTTTTTATTTGTGATTGTTGATCAATTTTGAAATGTTTAGTATGAAAAGAAATTCTCACATGGATGTTCTTTAGATACTTTTACAAATGTGATGCATGATTATGATTTATGATGATTATGAGAATGTTGATATATGATGCATCACTATATGAAAATGAAAGAATGCTTTGGGACCTCATGGATACATGTGTATTTTCATGATGAAATGATTTCGAAGGCTGTGGCAATTACCCTCCTAAAATTATGGATGTACATCTATATGAAAAGGAGCCTTACGAGGCTATATGAAAAGGAGCCTTAGGAGGTTATATGAAAAGGAGCCTTACGAGGTTATATGAAAAGGAGCCTTACGAGGCTATATGAATGAAAGCATAGTCAGGATGGGTTAAATTGTCCACATTAAAAGTCGAAGGAAAATTTTAAGGAAACGTTTCTGCTATGAAAAGGTTTTAGGTCCTACTAAAGGAAAGAAAAAATGTTTTCGAAAACTCATTATGTATGTGTATGCATATCCTGACCCGGTAGTGAGATCACTTACTAAGTATTTTAAATACTCACCCTTTTTTAAAAAAAAAATATTTTTCTTTTCAGGCAAAGGCTAAGACATATCATAGGTGATTGACAAGGTGGTATGCTGAAAGGGTCATAGGTGACTTGAAGAGCATGACTTCCGCATCTAGATTGTGTATTATCTCAAAATGTTTTGATAAGAAAACAATGTGTTGTGAACTATTTCAGCGAATCGAACGTTTTTAATTCATGGTATCTTTAGAAAATGTTTTTAAAGGGATCCCGAGAATAAAGATTTTAAATAGTTTAGCAAAAAGGTTTGATTATTTTGTCCATTATTAAAGATTTCTAAATTCTATCAGCATGCATGTAGTAACGTCCATAGAAAGTCTAATAGGAAAAGTCGGGTCGTTACAATTAAGTATTACCAAAATTCAAGAAAAGAAACCAAATGACTGAAGCTATGAATGGAAGTAATTTCTAAATTAGCCAGAGCAGTCATAATAAGAGGAATTTTAGAAATACTTCTATGAAAATAACATAAATAAAAGTAAATTTGATTTATGAGATTTTTGATGGAAAACAACCCCACCTAGATAGTTGATTCAAGATCCACTATCAGGATATGTTCTTAATTATATTTAATATGCAATTCTTAGAAAATACTTAATGATGTAGTATAGTCTCTGTATGTTGGCACTAGGATGCCTATCTCAGTTGATGTATTGGGAGACATTAAAGATGTCTTTATTTAATGTTGAACGTGGTAATTTTAATACCTTAAGAGAAATTAGATTTATGAAATTTTATTACTAGAAATTCATATAGTATGAATGTTGCAAGTAATGAAGCTTATATTTTCAAAAATTGTTTTAAAATATGTTCAGCGGTAAATAAAAACAATTTGTATGTGTTAAAATGTTAACATATACAAACTACACAGGAGAGATATTCATGTTTATAGAATCTAGAATGTGTTGGGATTTATGCCATAAATCCTCGTAATTGATGATTTATTTAATAATTAATAATAATTTTGATTACTTTATTTGCAATATAATATTTTCCATTATATGAAAAATCCAAGATTATTAGTGTAATCTTGAATTGTATGTGGTTGACATACGAGATAATCATGTTCAAGAAACAACCTAAAGGGTCATAGTATATGAATAAGGTTAGGTGCCTTATTCTAACAACACTATTGATACGACCCACACGTTGTAATGGTTACAAATTATTTGATTCAAATTGTTCATGTGGTGACATGTGAGTGAGAGAATCTTATACAATGAGTCTATATAAGACTGAACCATGAAATATTTAATCTCTCTTTATAAATCTGTTAATTGAGAAGATTAATATTTCATCAGGATGATCATATGCAACTCGATCTTAATTTTAAGTGAGTTATGAACTCATGTCTGTGAGAGCTTGTCCTTTGATTTGCATGGGTGAGAGTGGCTTTTGTAGTTGATTCAATAAGTCTATCATTTTGGGGACTTGACTAAATAGGGAGTTGGGAACATAATCTCATAAGATGGAATTCACTCCTTCCCATATAGGGTAAGTAGATGACTAGTTCCCTTAAGTTCTCATTTCGAGACTTGAACAATGGTGTCCCACCCTCCCACTTGCCCGAGAGGGACTTAGTTTATGGTTGGATCATAAAAAAATTGTTCATTAGAGGATCAGTAGTACTTACGGTGCAAGATCTATTTACAAGGGTAAAATGGGTTTTTGACTCAGTTGTAATTACGAACAACTCGTGAAGAATCGACTTGCATGTAATGATTTGATCGATGGACACAACTTGTCCTACAATGCATAAGAGTGCAACTCTAGGTCTCTAGTGGAGTGACCTATAGTTAATGAATGGAAATTAATTAATTAAAGAGTTTAATTAATTCATTTTGTATCATTGGAGCTTAAAATCCCTAGGTCCATAAGGTCCCCTTGGTAGCTCATAGTAACACCAAATGATCAATTTAGGCCATAGGTCTATATAAATAGGGCCATTAGGTTGAGCCATGAGAGATACATCTCCTCAATAGAAAATTAGATAATACTATTTTGACATTTTCCTCTCAATGTGGAGGAGATAAAGACCGACCTAAAATATCTCCATATTATCTCAAACGTATGTTTTCTTAGCCTAAAATTATTTTTCGTTTAATTCTAAAATAAAATTAAAGTTGATTCCAATGTTTATTGTGGGTTTAATTATATTATTCCTTTCAGAACGAAATGCTAAAAGTTAGAGTTAAACATTTTACTTGTTTGTACATCTGACCTGTCGTGCAAGATAATTGATAACTTTTTACTGGAAAGAGCTACAAGGCCAAATAACACATGAGCTTACACGTTCTGACCCAAGTGGTTTGGTGAATGTAAAAGTCAAAGGTGGTTTTGGATATTTCATCATTCTAGTTGATGATTATTCAAGGTATAAGTGTATCTTGACCTAATTAATGTAATATAAGTCTAATTTTTTTGAAAAGTTCAAAGAATATAAGACTTAAGTTGAAAACCAAATTAGTAAATCTATCAATAAACT
This sequence comes from Trichosanthes truncata, assembly GCA_033996785.1. Taxonomy (NCBI): domain Eukaryota; kingdom Viridiplantae; phylum Streptophyta; class Magnoliopsida; order Cucurbitales; family Cucurbitaceae; genus Trichosanthes; species Trichosanthes truncata. The sequence goes on along the minus strand of JAWPNB010000009.1, from coordinate 34,911,665 downwards.
CTTATAATATCACAGTGGAAAGTGCAGGAACCTTACGTATTAAGATTAATTGATAGAAAATGGGATTCTATCATATCTAAGCACCAAGTACAATTGTGTAAAATTGTACTGCAAGATGAGAAACAAGACATTGTTAGACATGGTCACATCAATTATGAATTATAGACCATTACTAGACTCTAGTTAGGATATGCAATGAAGATTGCATAATGAACATGATTCCCTTCAAGAGTGTCTCTAAGATAACTTTGGGATTATAGAAGAATAGTACAGCTAGTTGATGATTATTCAAGGTATAAGTGTATCTTGACCTAATTAATGTAATATAAGTCCAATTTTTTTGAAAAGTTCAAAGAATGTAAGACTTAAGTTGAAAACCAAATTAGTAAATCTATCAATAAACTCTTATAATATCACAGTGGAAAGTGCAGGAACCTTACGTATTAAGATTAATTGATAGAAAATGGGATTCTATCATATCTAAGCACCAAGTACAATTGTGTGAAATTGTACTGCAAGAGGAGAAACAAGACATTGTTAGACATGGTCACATCAATTATGAATTATATATCATTACTAGGCTCTAGTTAGGATATGCAATGAAGATTGCATAATGAACATGATTCCCTTCAAGAGTGTCTCTAAGATAACTTTGGGATTATAGAAAAATAGTACAGCTAGTTGATGATTATTCAAGGTATAAGTGTATCTTCACCTAATTAATGTAATATAAGTCCAATTTTTTTTTAAAAGTTCAAAGAATATAAGACTTAAGTTGAAAACCAAATTAGTAAATCTATCAATAAACTCTTATAATATAACAGTGGAAAGTGCAGGAACCTTACGTATTAAGATTAATTGATAGAAAATGGGATTCTATCATATCTAAGCACCAAGTACAATTGTGTGAAATTGTACTGCAAGAGGAGAAACAAGACATTGTTAGACATGGTCACATCAATTATGAATTATAGACCATTACTAGACTCTAGTTAGGATATGCAATGAAGATTGCATAATGAACATGATTCCCTTCAAGAGTGTCTCTAAGATAACTTTGGGATTATAGAAGAATAGTACAGCTAGTTTACAACACTTCAGAATTTGGAAATGTCAAGCAGCCATGTTGAAACAAACCCAACAAGGTTAGAATATGTTCAAAGATAAACCTAAATGTAGCTACCCCTAAGGAGAAAGAAAATGGTCTTTTATATAATCCTAAATAGAAAAATGCGTTTGTATGTCACAGTGCTCGTCACACACAGTCAAATAAATTTATAATATCGGACCACGAATAATGTGCAGTATAAGTGGCCAGGGTCAATCAGAGGGAGCCAGGTGATTGGTTATTTTAGTTTTCTTTTCTCTGACTCAAAATCGAATATGAGGGAGGTTTCATGCAAGAATTTAAAGTACACAAGGAACTAAATCGTGCAAGGGACTAAAATGTACTGAATTTAAGGGTCATGTGAGGAAATTAAATTTAGAGGAATTTAATTGAAAACTCACAAATTAATTAAAATTCTAATTCAAGGCAGGTAGATATTTGCTTTGCAACATTGATCATTGAATTATTCTAATCATGTACTACTACAACAATTTAAGACCGACTAGCCTCCTCGAGACACCGTACCAGCTTCCCCAAGGAACTGAGATTCTAAGATTCGGGATAGGTCTAAATACAACATATTAAAATGACGATCCATTCGAATTAAGCTATTGCATGCGAATTGACTCTAGGGTTTACCATGTACACGTAATTAAGTAATTCTACTTAACTAACCGACCCCTTTACTACTTTAATTAAGCTAGAGACCTGATAAAGGAACTATCTCAATTACGCTTGAGAACTCCCCTTATTCAAGGTGAACCCCCACAACAATAATAAGAAAACCCCATTAACAAGATGATAAGCAACCCCAAGAAAATTAAACAGATTTTACTTGGAAAAGGTGATCGATGATCAAGAAGAAAGGAGAACTTGTTCCTATCTTCAAGATTTCGAACTCTCCACAATCTAATGGATCAAACTAGATTGAAAGTTCTAGACATGCATTCTAAACACAAGAATACAAAGAAAGCATAAAGCTTGAGAGATACTAAACTCAAATATGAGATTTCATTCAACTTCAACTTGTGTTCCACTGACAAAATGATAGCCCTATTTATACTAATTGAATAGACACCATGAAAGGACACATCATTTCACCTATGTAGTCTAAGTTCAGCCTCTAACCTTTCAAATCCATACATGAACCAAATTAAATGTAAATACATGAATTTAATAGGTATATAATGCATTAAAGATGTGAATGAATCTGGATTTTTAGATTCATCATGACTCTTGGTTGAAAAGGTGCCTTATCCATCTTGAAAGGATGCAACTCTTCACTTTGTGTAGACACCTTAGCTTGGAGGTGAGAATTCAATGCTTCTTGAAAACTTTTAGCTCTAGCTCTTGTCATTGGACCTTGTGGCATAATGATTGCCTCATGATTAGGTTCAATTGGAGATGACTTCCATTGACTTTGAGTATGAGCTTCAATTGAGCTTGCTTGAGCTGATTGAGCTTGGTATTTTCCTTGTAGACTTCCCGCGTGATCTCCCTGATTGCTCATTTCGTTATCATTATCCCCCTCTTCGAAAGGATTCGTCCTCGAATCTAAAGGATCTCCTTGCAAAGCAGCTTTGTAGTCATCATCTCGAGTTAGTTCTAACCCTTGGATTGCAACCTCTTCTCTCGAATCATATTCGAACTTTTTTTGTAGAGTAATCCTCTCCCTTGGTCGTTGATCAAGAACTTCAAACTTTATCCAATCCATCTCTGAAGAACAATCAAAAACACCAGGAAGATATTGGAAGAAAACATTAGTTGGAAAACAAACCTCACTCTCATGATTTTTTTCGCTTAAACATTTTTTTCCACACCCACTCTTTTGTTGTTCATTTTCCTCTTTATTTTCCACCATCTCACTTTTCACACTTTCCTCACTTCTTTTTATTTTCTCACTCTTCACACATTTTATTTTCTTTACTTCTTTACTCTTCAAACATTTTTCTAGAGATTTTGTCTCCAGCTCATTCTCCACACATACTTCAAATATCGCCTCATCTATCGTATCTACCTCACCAACCTCACCATTCGAACCTTCCTTTTGGGCCTGTGGTTTATCTTCGTTATTTTGAATAGGTTGGACATCTTGAGATATTAGGCAATCTTCCTCGTTTCGAATGGATTGTGCAGCTTGACTCTTCATGGCTTGGTCTATCAAATTCATCTCTTTACATATTTCAGCCATGTAATTTATGGATTGGCGTATCTCAGCCAAATCCTTTCGAAAGTTCTTCCAAAATTGATCATCATTATTGTAGGTCTCATGATGTCTTCGTCTCCGGTGGTACATGCTGCAAAATAATGTAAAATAACAAGAAATGGACCTTACAATCCCTCCCCTCACGTTTTTTTTACTCCCTTGGAAGAAGAAAGATCACTCGTGTTTGCACTCAGAATGAAGAGATACTCTTAAGACTTCTAATTCTCAAACTTCAGCAAGTCTTCTAGTATTCTTATGAAAATCATGCAAAAACACTTCAATAAAGCCAAGAATGTGAAAAGTCACAAAATCCCAAAGTTAGAAAACGAGTATAGAAAGATGCAATGGATATAATTTTTTTTTTCTTTCTTTTATTTTTTTCCAACAAGTACAATGAAGAAAAAAAAATGAAGCAAAGATCAGAAGATGAATAGTCACAAGAAAATGAATGGATTGAAATTTGGAGGAAAAAAAAATGAGATAAAATGAAAGCAAGTAAAGATATAATCTGTTTAGAGCCTAAGCTCTGATACCAAATGATAAAGGAACTATCTCAATTACGCTTGAGAACTCCCCTTATTCAAGGTGAACCCCCACAACAATAATAAGAAAACCCCATTAACAAGATGATAAGCAACCCCAAGAAAATTAAACAGATTTTACTTGGAAAAGGTGATCGATGATCAAGAAGAAAGGAGAACTTGTTCCTATCTTCAAGATTTCGAACTCTCCACAATCTAATGGATCAAACTAGATTGAAAGTTCTAGACATGCATTCTAAACACAAGAATACAAAGAAAGCATAAAGCTTGAGAGATACTAAACTCAAATATGAGATTTCATTCAACTTCAACTTGTGTTCCAATGACAAAATGATAGCCCTATTTATACTAATTGAATAGACACCATGAAAGGACACATCCTTTCACCTAGGTAGTCTAAGTTCAGCCCCTAACCTTTCAAATCCATACATGAACCAAATTAAATGTAAATACATGAATTAAATAGGTACATGATGTATTAAAGATGTGAATGAATCTGGATTTTTAGATTCATTATGCATCTTGGTTGAATAGGTGTCTCTTCAAACTTGAAAGGATGCAACTCTTCATAATGTGGACACCTTAGCTTGGAAGTAAGCATTAAAGTCTTCTTGTAGTCTTTCAACTCCAATGATTGGACTTTGTGGCATAATGATTGCCTCATGATTGAATTGAATTTGGTGTTGACTTCCTTTGACTTTGAATATGAGCTTCATTTGAGCTTGATTGAGCTGGTTAAGCTGGTATTCTTCGTGTAGACTTCTCTCATGGTCTCCTTGGACATTTATTTTCTTATCAAGACCGATGATACCTATGAGTACTTCTAGCATAGCTAAGTAGTCTCTAAATCAATTGAGTTGTCATGTCAATTAAAAAAAAGAAAACTAGAATTAAACTCAAGAGTCAACAAACCATATAATAAACTGAAATAAACTGAAATTTAATACATAGTCCTCACAAGAGTTGCAAAGCTAATCATAATTACGTCAAATTGATCAAAAATCCTAGGCGAGCATTATTTTAATCGAAGCTGAGGATATAATACAAGCCCAAAATGAACTAAGGACCTAAAAACTGTCTAAAACGGTGAAAAGAGAGGAGAGAAATCACAAATTATGGTATGGAGTGGAGAAAACTTAACCCTAAATCAAAAAAGATGTATATATATTTGTCACGGAAGCATAGAGACGGTGTGGGAGGCGTTTCGACACTGCTAACATTGAGCAGGGTTTGTCGCGGCGTCGCACAACAGTGGGTGTGAGGGACTCACGATAGCATTGAGACGCTACGCTGTCCTACATCCAAGGCTTCTATATTACAACGTCGAGCAGGGGCTCTGTCCAGGGTCTCGACGCTCCTTAAGGGTATTTAGATCAAATTTTCCATATCTTTTCACTCGTGTGGACATCTGGTTTGGCTCATTTTCACTTTGATTTCATGTACTACTCCAAACTATGCCTTGAACTCTATTTTCCTACAAAATATACAATTAATCTTATAAAACCCACAAAACTAGCATAATTTAGGCACGATAAAATACGTGCTATCAAATACCCCTAACCTAAATCTTGCTGGTCCTCGAGCAAGATAACAGATAAAAACATAAGCAAATAGGAATCCACAAAAAATAATATGCATGGCTCGACCTTCAATTCTTGTTAAGCTAATTAAAGATACATGAATGAGAAGCATTAAACAACACATTATCTACCTATAAGCAAATTTAAAAATGCTCTCGACATTTCTTGAGTGTGTGTGTGTAATTAGCCATCCTAGCATGCTTCCTACAAGCGCATAATAGACTTATAAGGGCTTCAAATCTATCTTCGATCCACACTGGCTAAAGAACTAACAAAAGAGCACAAAACAATCAAATAAGTAATGCTAAGCTTAGGCACTTAAAACTCAAACAACCCATGGGCTAAACTTGTAGTCTTTTACCTCAAATGTGCTAGCTTTCACACACTTATCGTAGAGACCCTTATCCAAAGCACTCGCTCTATGGATGATCTAACTGATCACCACAGTGGCAACTCTTTTCTCCAATGATCCATTAAGCACACAACAAGTTTATTTAATTTTCTTCTTTTCTTTTCTCCTTTCAACAAGTTTTTTTTCTTTTAAGCCCATTTCTTTTTTCATTCACTTTTTTTTACTAGGCAAATAAATACTTCTTTTCCTCCTAAGTAATACTGTAAAACCCCGAAAAAAAAATTATTTTATTTGTTTTATTATTTTTTCTAAAACCTTTTTGAATTAGGATTTTATCTTTTTTTTTTTTTTAAATTAGGAGATAAATCTTTATTTTCTTTAAAAAAAAAGAAAAAAAAAAAAGAGAAGATAATCTTTTTAAGAGTTTTGATTAGAGTTCTTTTAAAAATGGTCTTTTAAGCCCTAAACTTTTTGATCAAAAGTTTTGACGGCAAAAAGAGAGAAAAGAAGAAGTCGTTTTGCAGTTTCCTCTCTAAGGAAAAAGCAGTAAGTTTTCTTCCCTTCTATTTTGAAGTTTGTTTTCTTTTTTTGATTGATTGAATCTTTCTTGGAAAATTTTGGGTTTTTGTTTTCAATTCATGAATGTTTAGAATGAAAAGATTCTTGAAATCTTTTGCCCTAAAAAGTTTTTAGGTTTTTTGGTTTGCTTAATTCTTTATCAAAGTTTTTCATCTTATGGATTTTGGATTAAATTGAAGGTTTTGATAAAGGAAAATTTTCCAGAATTTTCAGGCTTTTATTTTCTTCTAAATTTGGGACTGTTTTTAGTGTTTTTAGGTTCTTTTTGTATAAGAAAGTTTACCAGATGATTTTTTCTTTAAAGTATGATTTATTGCTTTAATTTATACATGAAAACATTATGCTTTAATGGTTTTTACATAAGTTTTAGGCAATTTTTCATATCTGATTTTATTTGTAAAACGGTAGAAATCTTGATTCTTTTAGATAAAAAACTCTTGGAAAGTTTTTGTTTTATGAGCATAAATTTTTCTGGGTTATTTGTCCATAATTTATGATAGTTTTAAAGGTTTTAAAAATTGTAGAATTAAAAAATTGTTTGGTATTTTATTATGTATTAAAAAACATTGATTTTATCGATTTTAATACGTTTCTAATTGGATTTTAAAGTATTTTTAACTCAGTTTTTCAGTGTTGTTGTTTATGGTCAAAGAACCCTATTTTTCCTAATTTTGTATGCAGAAAATTGTTTAGAATGGGAAAATTGGGTACATAAGATTGTCTATATTTTAGATATGTTTTTGGACATTTAAGATAGAATTTTGGTTTCTGATCAATGAAGTATTGGATATGTTTGGACTTCTAGGAAAAGTTGATGATTGTTCAAGAAAGTGGATTAGATTTGGAATAGAGATTGAGATTAAGAATTGTAGGATTATCAATCGAGGTAAGTAGTTTCCACACCCCTTTCAAAATAGACATTTTGGTACAATTATGTTTTGAATATTGTTTATTTGACAAATGTTTGAAAGTATGTTTTGTATGATTTGAAATTGATCAAAATTGTTTTGTATTCTTTAAAGTATTTTGCTATTTAAAAGTATGTTTGTTGTTTTTTGAAATAAATGTGTTTTGATTGATTTTGAATTGAAAGTAAGTTTGTTTTGGTTTTGAGTTTGAATGGTTGTTTTGATGAATCTTTATTGAAATTGTTATTTGAAACTACATGTTTTGTTTCAAATGTTTACGAAATAATTTTTAATCGATTTGATAAGGGCTATCCGAATATGCCAATTTTCTGTTTTGGGAATACTTTGCTTATTTGTGGTAGTAGCTTAAATTGAAATTGATGGAATTGAAATTTATGGAATTGTTTTGGCTTATTTGTGAGAAAGACACATTTGTGGTTTGGCATTCCTTTGGAATGAAGATTCATGTGTGTGTTATTCACTCACGTGGCCTCACACTTAAGTAATTATATTGATTGTTCCGGTCGATTTTATAGACATCTCTAACTGATTGAAGCTTATTTGTGGGAAGACACAATTTGTGGTTTGACATTCGTTTGGAATGGAGATTCATGTGTGTGTTTCACTCACATGGCCTCACACTTAAGTAATTGATTTGAATGTGCTGGTCGATTTTTATCGACAACTCTGATTGAATCTTTTGATTGATTGATTGGTGTTACCGATGGGTAACCATCATATATGTTATGAAGGCTACCCAAATAATGCATATTCCCACTATGATATTTGAAAGTAATGATTGAATGAAAGTACTGTTTGAATTGAAAGTTTTGATATTTGAAAGTTTGGTTAAATGAAAGTTTTATTCAACTGAAAGTTTTTTGTTTTTCAAAAGTTTTGACTGAACATTTTAATAGTTGTATTAAAAGTTGTACGAGGATATTTGTATTTTGTTTATGATTGTTTTAAAAGAAAATGACCGAATGAATATTTGATTTTTTATTCAACTATTGAAATGATTTTTTATACTGAATATCTATGTTTTGTTTTGAAGATAATGAATTTCTGAACTTGTTGTTGAAATTACTTATTGAGTATTTTTGTACTCATTTTTATTTTTCCAAAATGTTTTCAGACGAAGGATCAAGTGATAGTCTCGAAAGAAGTGAAGTTTAGCACTCTGGCACAAGACTTAGAAAGTTGTTGTTATGGATTCAATAGTTTCTTTTAGAAATCCTTTGTAATAAATTACTTTAGCTGAATTCGTTTAAGTTTATTTTAGTTTTGATTGTTAGCTTCCGCATTATTGTTAAAATGACCGTATTGGAAAATTCGGGCTGTTATAGACACATTACAGGTCCTCATGCAAAAACTACCCTCAACCTAGTCTAAGACCTATCAAGGTGACAACGAACATCTAGCTCCTATAAAACTATCATAGGTCTTCAAAAACATGCAAGAAGGGCTAATACGTGCTCAAAAGTGTTCAAGAAATGCAAGATAAATTTTTAAAGAAGCTCAATTGAGGAAAACATGCTAACTTCTCAATATATGTAAATAGCTAAAAATGAGCAAATCCTAGGATGTCATGATGCACAAAGCACCCACATCATCGAACAACGAGGCATGATATTTTTTCAAAACTTCTCAAAAATTTGAAAGATTTTCAAGATACTCACATGCTTATAAAACAAACATTTCATTCAAACAAACCAACAAAAACATGCTTAACATGATCAATCAAAAGCCTGAGCTCAGATGCTCAAGGACTACACAATAACGCCCAACTATTAAACCTAAAGATAGATTTGAGCTCAAATACGCAAGGACTTAATAAAACATGCTAAACACTTTATCATCATTCAAAGCTCAAAGATAAACTTCTACCATCAACCAAATTCATACATTGTCCCCCAATGTATATAGGAAAATGAAAAACAGAGAAAAGTAAGGGAATAAAAATACTTCACTGACATTCCAAAGCACGTAGGTGAGGTGGTGTAAGTAGCTCCTCCTTTCCAAAGATAATCTTATCGAATAGGAGTCAATCCATCAACCTAACGAAATTGGCCAAAAAAACTTAAGAAAAACACAAACTATGCAAACAAACTAAAGAAAGCATAAAAAAGAGAGTTTTTTTTTTTTTTTGAACACTTGACTACCTCCAGGAAGCGCAAATTTACTTGATGGGCCATAGGGAACTCCACTCAACCAAGATCTTCGAAGTTCGATCATGCACCACCCTCTATTCCAGTTACAATGACGGCTCATGCTACAACTCAACATCACTTTAACACATAACATCAACATAATCAAAACATTCAACCATATTGACAACTTTAAATTCAACAACCTTCTCATTAATTAACCCAATAGACACAGTCCCTCCATCTACATCAATGTTACTTTTTTCACTTTTTATGAAAGGCCTACCTAACAAAAGGGAAGTCGATGCATGCTTGGGCCTATTGCCCATATATATAACATAGAAATCCACAAGAAACAACAAGTCATTAACTTTAACAAGCCAATTTTCGACTATGCTTAGAGGTCAAACAGTAGAACGATCAACTAATTATATCATGATGCTAGATTCAAGCAAGCCATTCAACCCTAATTCAAGATAACCAGACAAAGGCATAAAACTTATAGATGCACCTATGTCTAACATGGTATGTTTTATCTCTGATGGGAGAATTCACAAGTGCACGAATCATTACAAACAATACAGTGATTGAATACAAAGTTCGTTCTCCACAGGGACTGCAATTACAAAATTCTCTAGGTTCAATTTTATCCAAGCATCGATTTATTAAAGATGAATGACAAATTAAACCTGCTTGAAGAATAAATGTGATTAAGCTCTAAAATTGACAATGCAAAATAGAGGATTAAACTCAATTAGTAAAAACTCTAGAGCAATGACTTCACCAATTATCTCCTCCTACTCTTTGTTCATTAATAGTTAATGTTTTCTTCTATTTCTTGGTTGTTGGCAAGCTCTACCCTATAGACTCGATATTATTTCTCAAGAAATAACGTTATTCATTGAAAAGTAAATTTTCTATATCTCCATGACAATTCCAGCAATTCAATTTTAAGCCCGTAGAACCTAATATTGCCACTAATTCTACAATAATATCTCTATATCAAGTATAAATTTTGGAAAACACTTCAATTCATCAATGATTCTTGTCTCTCAACCTCAAATCATGACATAAAAATAATGTAAAGAATGGCCAAATCTAAACATGCTTTAAGTGCATAAGTATTTTCACAACCACAAATGAAATAGGAACACAATCTATTAACTAAGAAAGAGTAGGATTCGAGTATCGATTACATCAAAGTTCTAGAAAGAAAAACTTAGTTCTTAATCTAAACTTAACAAAACTAGCTAAAAGTGTCAATGGAGTCAAATGAAAAAAGAGACAAATCCAAGTGATTGAACGAATAACCAAGCGTAACTCTCGCTCCGTTTAGTTGCTCGGGTCCTCCAAGGTGGTGCATTCTCTTTTTCCTTTGATTTTTGCCTCTTCAATTCCTCTCTATTTTCCACCTCCATATCTCCCTCTCCCCCCTTTTAGACGACTAAAAGACGGTCTTTTATACTAACAAAGCCACCTTTGAACTATAAGGATTTTTATAAGCCACTAACTTTCAATTTGATCAATCACTCACATGAACTAACAAATTATTACAACCATTACTTTATAATACCATTAGTGATCGATTTTATAAATTGTACAACCCACCTTTGTACAACCCTAGCCCTTCGATTAAACCCATCTCTTTGCTACTCCAATCTTAACACTCTAGCTCCGAAAACTCTATTCTCTCACCGGAAAAATGCCAGCAAAAACTCGCCGATCAAGACATACCAGAGCATGAAGAAACCCGGGAGATTGAGGAACCGTCGGTGCAAAGCCCAGTGGTTGATGAAACAGTAACAGAAAAGTCACCAGAGAAAGACAAAAAGAGGAGGAAAAAGAGAATTTGAAAACTATAGGTTAAAATAAAACTTTTGGTTCATTTATTATCACTAGTATTTTACCACGTGCAATGCACGTTATATTTACTTTTTTATTTTATAATATTTTAAATTTTAAATATTCATAAACATTCAAACATATGGAAAAACATAATCTAATTAGTAAATAAATATATAAAATTTAAGCATGGATATAAATTTAAATATATTTTTTTATAAATTGAATGGAAATATATTCATGAACAATATATTTTGAAGATAATGTACATAATTGTATAAGGACACAAATTAATTTTAACATATTCTATAAAATGATATAAAAAAATTTTGCATTCATGGTGAATTTTATTATATTATAGCAAAACTTTATATTAAAAACATGTTACTTTCATTTTCAAAAAATTTAAAAAAAAAATAATGAATTTAGTATTATTTCTTATTATGATGGTTAGAAGATGTAACGACCGACATTTTCAGGTATTAATTAAAGTTTTAATTTTGAGATTTGAATTAATTGTAAGGCCAATTTCATATTTAAAGTTGTGTTGAAAGTTAATTTTAGAGATTTGCATAATTGATATTTGAGAAATTGGACGGTGAACTTGGAAGAAAGAAGGGAAAAAGAAAATTAATTGGTTTGGGGGCAATTTTGTTAATTAGGTGACTTTGAGCAAAGCCCAAGCCCAAGGAGAAGCCAAGCCCCAATATCCATCTCTATTATTTTTATACTGCATGCAACCCTAGGTCAAGCCAAGCCATCATCTTCTCCAACCTTCTCCTCTTCCTCCATGAAAAACAACCTCCACCATCAATCCCTCTCTCTCTCTCTCCCTTTCACTACCAAGAGACCCATCCATTTGAAAGCTTCTTCTTCTTCAACAAACATCCATCGCCGGATTTGTCCTTCACGCCGAGGTACTGTTCACGCAGCGATATTGTTCACGACGCGCACTGTTCAAGGGGGTACTGTTTATACCACGATACTGTGTCATACTGCGATTACTGTTCACATTGCGATACTGTTCACACCGCGATTATTGTTCACGCCGCCGTCGTTCCTATCAGCCTCTTCCAGTCCGGCGAGCCTTCAATTGTGGGTAAGCAATTGGTTTCTACATAGTTCTTTGATGGTCTTGGTTGGGTAAGATTTAATTCATGAATCTTGACTTTGTTTCAAGGATACCATTTCGTTCCGACATCAAAATCACGAGCGTGTCGCTGTCCAGTAGGATTTGGACTGTTGGAGCAAAATTTTCGGTAAGTCACGAAGATCCTTGAGTTTTGGGCTGTATAGTAGATCAATTGAAAATAATATTAATCCATGGATCTTATGACTTAAATTCAGTTTTACCCACCAATTTGCGATTAAATTAAATGCTATAGAATTAATTATAATTTTTGGAATTTAGTTGGTGGAAGAAACTTTGGGCTCAATTATGGATTTTAGGGATCTTTACTAACCTTAAGGATGACTTTGATTAGACCCCAAATCGTTTGACCGAGGTTCAAGGCAGTAGAATTTTTGGTGAGCATTTTGGTGAATTGGATTCTTGAGCTTAGTCAAGGTAAGGGATCTTACACCGGTATGCCTAAATGCAAGTTAGGAACTGAATTGAATTTTTTTTTTTTTAATTATTTCAAATGAAAAGTTTTATAAATGTTTTTAGTTGTGATTTCTGATGAATTTTAAAATACTTTATTTTATATGAAAATGGAGTTGCACATGTATGATTGCCATATGTTCTTATGAATGTGATGCATGTTATATGATTTATGATATGAGGAATGACATGAGAACTTTGTTTTATGTTGCATCATGAAATGAAAATTTTAAAATGCTTTGAGACCTCATGCATACATTATGTTTTCATGATAAAAATGATTTCGAAGGCTGTGGCAATTACCCTCTAAAATTATTGATGTACATCTATATGAAAAGGAGCCTTATGAGACTATATGAAAAGGAGCCTTACAAGGCTATATGAAAAGGAACCTGAAAATGTTAGATGAAAGGGAACCTGAAAGGTTAAATGAAAAGGAAATGTTAGGTTGGGTTAATTGTCCACATTAAGCCGAAGAGAAAAGTTGAAAGAGAAACGTTTCCGCTATGAAAGGAATTTAGGTCCCACCAAAGGAAAGAAAGAAAATGTTTTCGAAAACTCATTATGTATGTGTATGCATATCCTGACCCGGTAGTGAGGTCACTTACTGAGTATTTTAAATACTCATCTTTTTTCAAACTGTTTTTTTTTTCAGGTAAAGGCAAGAATATATTTTAGGCGAGTGGCAAGGTGGTTTGCTAAAAAGGGTCATGGGTGTCGTGAGGAGTATAGCTTCCTCATCTAGTTTTTGTTTTATTTAAAAATATGTTGCTAAGTAAACTTAATTAAAGTGAAACTATTTCATTTGATTTAACGTTTTGATTCATATTATGTTTTGCAATGATTTTTAAAGGTATCCCGGACTAAAAGATTTTGATTGTTTAGCAAAAAAAGTTTAATTCTTTCTGTCTTTTACCAAAGATTTCTAAATTCCATTAGCATGCATGTAGTAACGTCCCTAGAAAGTCTAATAGGATAAGTCGGGTCGTTAAGTGTCTCCATGACCAAAGAGCAAACACCTCGTCGTCGCCAGGTATGTCATTATTTCAAAGTGTTATTATTATTATTATTATTATTTAAAAAAATGTTTTGTTTTAAAAATAGAAATAAAAGGTTTTTTTTTTTCGATATGATTAATGTGATGTATGAAATGCTTGATTGAGATGCTTGTTGATTTTATGTTCTATTTTGAGTAATGAAAAGGACTGTGTTTAAAAGAAGCTTTCTTGGCATAAAACACTTGCTTAAGTGTGAGATTGAAGTAGTCAAGTGCAGACAAGAGAAAGGAGGTGAGATCTTAAGAGACTAAAGCTTTTCAAAAGACATTGGTTGATGATGTCTGTTTAGTAAGATTTTTTTTTAAAGGAATGATATGTTATGGTTAGGATTACTCTTTGGAAGTTTAAGGTTTTGGTGTACTAAGGTATTTGTGGATGTCTCATGTGTCATGCCCAAATGAATGAAAAGGGTGAAAAAGTAAAGTGTATGGGATGATATGAGAAATTTCCTTTATACCACCTAACTTGATTAGTGTGGTTAATGAAAAAGGTTATGCGGTTCGAAAAGAAACTTGAGGCTTAAAGGAAGAGAAAATTGTTGGTTTTAATTGAAATGTCATTTTCAAGGTACTCCAAACTATTTAGATTTTAACCATAACCATAAAAAGAGAATCTAGTTCATGTTGGGATCAAGAGAAGATTTGGTTTAAAAGTAAGGTCAAATATTCAAGAAAAAAAAAATCCCACTAGATGTTTAATTTTGAACTAGACTTAAGAGAAGATTATAAATGGAGACAAGCTTTTTGGTTACTGAAGATAAACCTTCCTTGGAGAATTAAAAAGAGCATCATACGTATAATGACCTTATTAAAGACAAGTATAAGTTAGAAAAACAAAGAGGAATAAAGGTTTTGCATGTTAAGAGTCAATGGAAATCAAAGGTAGAGACATCAAGTACACAATCATGGATTGACTTTTGTATTATGACTTATGATTGGGAGTCTTTAGATTGGCTAAAGAAATCTTGGTATTATGTGGGAGCTTAGAACTTTTGTGGGTATTGATGGAATAAACTGTAGGATATTTGACTACGAAATTCAACTTTAGTATGAGATTTCTTTTCCTAACAAAGGATCAAACAAGGATATTTTGAATATTGGAATAGTTCTTTGATGAGTTTCGTATTTGTTTTAAATAGGAGTTGTAGAGAACAACCTTTAATTGAAGTGGTTTGTTTTTAATAGTTGTCAAGGAACTATTGAAGTGAACTAATGAAGTCATCAATAATCTTATGGAAATGAGGAATTAGGCCAACTTAAAGAGGGTGAAAAAAAAAAAAGAAGTTATGTTAGTGTTAAATCAAGCAAGCTGGACATTTCAGGTTTATCACTAGCACAATACATAGACATGAGCATAGAGCTCAAGTCAAGAACAATGCTCATTTTTGGCTTTGGGTGGAATGACCCTAACAAAGCTATTGTAGCCCAAGTCACAGATAAATGAATTACTAGGCCAAAACTTCATATGCCCTAACGTTTTACCATGGGGCGCTTTAGTTTTGTTCGTTAAGAAGAAAGATTGGCAAACCAGACAGTTACGCATTGAGCTTCAGTATTTATAGAGACCTATGAGTTTATTCCAAGACTAAAAGACAAAATGAGGATACCTTGGGCACGTAACTACTAGGGAATGTATCATAATGGACCCTTTTTAAAATGAAATCAATTCGTCATTAGCCTAAACCTAGTAAATGGCCGAAGGTCATAGTTCCTTAGTTCTGCAAGCTACTCTAGGAGGTCCGTTTGGAATATTCCTAATTGGGCAGCACCTTTAACTCAGTTGACTCGAAAAGGAATCACTCTTGTGTGGAATGGTGCTTGTGAGACGAGTTTGCAGGAGCTCAAGCGGAGGTTGGTTTCATTCCCTATCTTGACCTTACCTGATGGGTCAGGAAATTACGTGGTGTATAGTGATGCATTTAAGAAAGGCCTAGGTTGAGTGCTGATGCAACAAAGGAAGGTAATTGCATATGCTTCCCGACAGTTGAAAGAACAATTGACTTTAGCCCAGTGTTAACTATTCTTGATGGGACGAAAAGTTTAGTGGTCTACAGTGATGCTTTAAGGAAAGGATTGGATTGTGTACTAATGTAACATGAGAAGGTTATTGCTTATGTCTCATGTCAGCTAAAGGAACCCGAGCTTAGTTACCCCCACTCATGAGATTATCAACAGTTTGTTAATGCCTATCTAGAGGACATAAAGAAGATTTTGCCCTCCCTAGTGACTCAGCTTTGTTGTACCAAAGGAGATTATTATAACTCCCAAAGGATTAGCATATCGGAAGAGAGTTGTTAGAGGAGGCACACAAAACTTGTTTTCATTCTAGCGGCACAAAGGTGTATAAGAATCTCAAGAAGTATCATTGGTCTGCAGACGTTGTCGGTAAAAGCTTGGTCTATTCGCAAATAAAAGCCCCAAGGTCAAAGCCAGCAGGCTTGTTACAACCATTGAGCGTGCCACAGTGGAAGTGGGATGAAATCTCTATGGACTTTGTGGTAGGGCTACCCCGGACAGTTAGAGGCTACACCGTGATTTGGGTTATTGTGGATAGACTTACTAAGTTAGCAAACTTTCTTCTAGGGAAGCCGACTTACTCCGCAGAGAAGTGGACACAATTGTACATGGAGGAGATAGTCAGATTACAAGGGGTTCCTTCGAGGATTGTTTCGGACAGAAATTCACGTTTTACATCTAACTTCTGGAGGAGTTTGCAGAAAGCATTGGGTACTCAGTTGGATTTCAACACGTCTTTTCATCCCCAGACAGAACGGTTAAACCAGATATTAGAGGATATGCTTTGGGCCGGTGCATTGGACTTTCCAGGTAGTTGGGATACCCACTTGCATTTGACAGAGTTCGCTTACAATAATAGTTATCAAGCAACCATCGACATGGCACCATTTGAAGCATTGTATGGTAAAAGATGCAGGTCTCCTATTTACTGGGACGAAGTTGGTGAACGTCAGTTGTTGGTGAACGTCAGTTGTTGGGACTTGAGTTGGTCCAAGCCACAAATAATGCAATTAAAAAGATCAGAGCAAGGTTGCAAACCATACAGAGTAGACAAAAAAAAACTATGCTGACTCGAGGCGAAGGGACTTGGAGTTTGAAGTAGGTGACCACGTGTTCTTGAAGGTGGCTCCAATGAAAGGGGTTTTGAGGTTCGATCAGAAAGGAAAGTTAAGTCCCCTTTTTATAGGGCCGTTTGAAATTCTAGAGCGGATTGGCCCTGTAGCTTATAGATTGGCTTTGCCGCCATCATTTTCTGGAGTACACAGTGTGTTCCATGTGTCCATGTTAGGGAAATACATACCGGACCCATCACATGTGATTGACTTTGAGCCCTTGCAGTTGAACGAGAACTTGAGCTATGAAGAAAGGCCTGTGCAAATTTTTGGAGATAAATCAAAAGACTCTTCGTAATCGAGGGATCAATCTTATTAAGGTGCTTTGGTAAAACACCTGTCCATGAGGCTACTTGGGAGCGAGAGGATGAGATGCGGGCTAGATACCCCGAGCTTTTTCAAGGCTAGAAACTTTTGAGGACGAAAGTTTTTAAGGAGGGAAGATTGTAAAGACCGACATTTTCAGGTATTAATTAAAGTTTTAATTTTGAGATTTTAATTAATTGTAAGGCCAATTTCATGTTTAAAGTGGTGTTAAAAGTTAATTTTAGAGATTTGCATAATTGAAATTTGAGAAATTTGAGGGTGAATTGGGAAGAAATAAGGGAAAAAGGAAATTAATTGGTTTGGGGGCAATTTTACGAATTAAGTGACTTTGAGCAAAGCCCAAGCCCAAGGAGAAGCCAAGCCCCAATATCCATCTCTATTATTTTTATACTGCACGAAGCCCTAGGTCAAGCCAAGTCGTCATCTTCTCCAACCTTCTCCTCTTCCTCCATGAAAAACAACCTCCACCATCAATCCCTCTCTCTCTCTCTCTCTCCCTTTCACTACCAAGAGACTCATCCATTCGAAAGCTTCTTCTTCTTCAACAAACATCAATCGCTGGATTTGTCCTTCACGCGAGGTACAGTTCACGCTGCGATACTGTTCACGACGCGCACTGTTCACGCGGGGGGGGAGGGGGGGAGGTATTGTTCATACCGCGATTACTGTTCACACCGCAATACTGTTCACACCGCGATTATTGTTCACGCCCACCATCACTGTTCACGCCGCCGCCGTTCATATCAGCCTCTTCCAGTCCAGCGAGCCTTCAATTGTGGGTAAGCAATTGGTTTCTACATAGTTATTTGATGATCTTGGTTGGGTAAGATTTAATTCATGAATCTTGACTTTGTTTCAAGGATACAATTTCGTTCCGGCAGCAAAATCACGAGCGTGTCGCTGTCCAGTAGGATTTGGACTATTGAAGCGAAATTTTCGGTAAGTCACAAACATCCTTGAGTTTTGGGTTGTATAGTTGATCAATTGAAAATAATATTAATCCATGGATCTTATGACTTAAATTCAGTTTTACCCACCAATTTGCGATTAAGTTAAATGCTATAGAATTAATTATAATTTTGGGAATTTAGTTGGTGGAAGAAACTTTGGGCTCAATTATGGATTTTAGGGATCTTTACTAACCTTAAGGATGACTTTGATTAGGCCCCAAATCGTTTGACCGAGGTTCAAGGCAGTAGAATTTTTGGTGAGCATTTGGGTGAATTGGATTCTTGAGCTTAGTCAAGGTAAGTGATCTTACGCCGGTATGCTTAAATGCAAGTTAGGAACTGAATTGATTTTTTTTTTTTAATTATTTCAAATGAAAAGTTTTATACATGTTTTTAGTTGTGATTTCTGATGAATTTTAAAATACTTTATTTTATATGAAAATGGAGTTGCACATGTATGATTGCCATATGTTCTTATGAATGTGATGCATGTTATATGATTTATGATATGATGAATGACATGAGAACTTTGTTTTATGTTGCATCATGAAATGAAAATTTTAAAATGCTTTGGGACCTCATGCATACTTTATGTTTTCATGATAAAAATGATTTCGAAGGCTGTGGCAATTACCCCCTAAAATTATTGATGTACATCTATATGTAAAGGAGCCTTACGAGGCTATATGAAAAGGGGTCTTACGAGGCTATATGAAAAGGAACCTGAAAAGGTTAAATGAAAATGAAATGTTAGGTTGGGTTAATTGTCCACATTAAGCCGAATAGAAAAGTTGAAAGAGAAACGTTTCCACTATGAAAGGAATTTAGGTCCCACCAAAGGAAAGAAAGAAAATGTTTTTGAAACCTCATTATGTATGTGTATGCATATCCTGACCCAGTAGTGAGGTCACTTACCGAGTATTTTAAATATTCATCCTTTTTCAAAATGTTTTTCTTTTCAGGTAAAGGCAAGAATATATTTTAGGCGTGGTTTGCTGAAAAGGGTCATGGGTGTCATGAGGAGTATAGCTTCCGCATCTAGTTTATGTTTTGTTTAAAAATATTTTGCTAAGTAAACTTAATTGAAGTGAAACTATTTCATTTGATTTAACGTTTTGATTCACATTATGTTTTGCAATGATTTTTAAAGGGATCCCGAACTAAAAGATTTTGATTGTTTAGCAAAAAAAGTTTAATTCTTTCTGTCTTTTACCAAAGATTTTTAAATTCCATTAGCATGCATGTAGTAACGTCCCTAGAAAGTCTAATAGGATAAGTCGGGTCGTTACAGAAGAAGTGAGTATCCAATAATATTTTTTTTTGTAAGAATTAAATTAAAGAATTCTAATAATCCATGAACTCTTAAAAGAAAGATAATAACAATATTAGGTAGGATAAATGAGAAATTAAACGAATTCATGTAATGTATTTTTTAGTACAAAACTAATAAACATTAAACAATATTATTCATGTCCTCGACAACCATATTGGTAAGCCACAAAGGGAAATCATGATCCTAAACAGTAGAGCACCGTTCCGTCAAAGCTTTTTTCACCAAAGTGTCCACCATAATCCATATAGTTACTTGCTTGTCCCTTTATGTATGTAAAGGAAATTGAGGCAACATCTTTTGTCAATGGTAGGATTTTAAGAAAAATAGTTTTCACCTCCAATAGTTTTCATCCAACCTTAAGGAGATGAACAGTGGCTATTGAATCATATTCCACGATCCAACACTCACGGTCGCAAACCTGGTCATTTTGACTTTTGAAATGAAACTTGTGTATTTAAAAGATTGGAGAAGGTAAAATAATTTTTTAATCAATTACTCAAATAAAATTTGCTTTTTTAATCCACATTAACTACTTAGTTTAATTATAGAATAACTTAGACTTGTTTAAGCTTATTTAAATAGTTAAAATAGTTATTAACATGATTGTTACATTATATGTGGGGTGTGAGAAATTTTTAAACCGAATTAATAAATAAAGATAATTGAGAATGTTTTGTAATATTAAGATTTTTTTAAAATATTAATAACCTAGTGGGTGTGTTACTAATTCTTAATCTAGAAAAAAAAGGTGTACTACTAATTCTTTAAGTAGTGTGTGAGGACTCATTTTTTTTTAGAAAAATAGTTCAAAGTCGCTCTTTATATGGTGTAGGATAAAAAAAAAATAAAGAAGCAACAAAACTTTAGAAATTCCAAGCCTTTTTAAAATTCATTATTAATTTAAAATAACTCATAACTTTTTTAAAGTAATTTCTAGAAACGAATGGAACTTTTAATAAATTCAAGTTCTTTGTATTCTAACTTTTCATATTATAACTATTTAAATTCTAACTTTTCACACTATCAAATAAAAACTAATTAAATAACTAATCATTCATTATTACTCAAATTTTACTCTTCCACTCTACTTGGGGTGTGAGAAGTTTGATAAAAAAATGGTAAAAAGTAATTTAATTAGTATTAATTGTTAGATAGTGAAAAGTTATACTAAATCAAAATCTCATTTTTTTTTAAGTGTTCAAACGTGTGTGTGTATATATATATATATTATTTTTAGTTAATTTTATTTAATGCTTAACACAAAAAAAATATAACGTTTATTTAAAAAAAAAAGTAATGGTATTGTTGCTTATTTTTGTGGTTTTAAGGAGACAACTAAGAAATATAATCTATGCACTACAAACTAAATTTAAAAAGTTCCTATTATATATATATATATATATTTTTCATAATAATAATTATTATTATAAAATAAGCACTAAAACAAAAATACATATATAAGAGAGAATACCTGTAAAGTTACAATATATTTGCACTTGAGTTCAATTGGTAGTATATCATCTATAACTCTCTTTTTTGCGTATCTTCAAGTCTTCTTTAAATTGTAAGGTATCAATATTACATCAAAACACAAGGTAAGATGAATGTTAGATTAAGCAATCGAAAGAAAATTATAAGAAACAATAATATATAGTAAGACAATGAAGAAATGAAAAAAAAAAAAAAAACAAACAAACCGAAGAAGAAGAAGAAAGAAAGCAAACCTAAGCATATGAGAAACTCAAATCTTTGTAGAAAAATGTTGAGAAAATCTCTTTAAATAGTTATACAAGATAAATAGTTACAAAACTCTTAAAATTCATCATTAAATATAATTAAATTTAAAGTCATAAATTTTAGAACTAATTTATAAAAATAAAGATACAAAACTTTTTATATTCTAACTCTTATCTCTCAAATATTTCTATGTTAATTAAATGATAATTAATAATAAATAATAAAACAATTAAAAATAAATAAATAAAGACAAGAGTGTTTACGTGGGGGTGGTGGGTGTGTGGTGTGGACAAAAAATTCTTTAATAATTCTTTCATTAATTTAAACACAATTTAATAAGGACTATGGCAACGATGGATTTTATATTTTAATTAAATGATAATGACTAATAAAATGATTTTAAAGAAAAACCATAAATGAAAAAAAAAAACCATTAATATTTAGTAACTTACAAAATTTTTGAATTTCATCATTAAATATAATTAAAAGTTAAACTCATAGATTTTTAGAATTAATTTATAAAAATAAAGGACACAACTTTTCATACTCTAACTCTTATCTCTAAGTTTTTTCTTTAAAAAAGAAAAAATTCTTATCTTTCAAATACTTATATGTTAATTAAAGGATAATTAATAATAAAACAACTACAAAAAGACAATGGTGTTTACATGGGGGGTGTGTGGTGAGTGGTGTGGGAAAAAAATTATTTAATAATTCTTTCCTCTAATTTAAACACAATTTAATAAGGACACTGACAATTATGTCCAATATTATAGATTATAGATTTTATTATTTAAATTCAACATATAATTTATTGAAATTGTAAAACTTTTAATATTTCAATTTTTTCATAATATTTTTGAAATGAGATTCTATCATTTCTTAATTTGTTTGATGGAATCTGAATTCTTTAATAATTTTTACATTGGTTTATATTCTATTAATATATTATTTTTACTTACACACATATATATAATTGAATATTCAACCCAATAGAATATTATAATTAGATTCCCCACACGTTACACATCCCATATTTTTTTCCCCCTCATTCACTCTTATTTTTCTCTCACGAGTTACAAATCTCATTTATGTTAGATCTTGTAACTACTATCTTCACAACCCATTAAATAGAGGTTCTGGAGAATATTTGTAGAGACACAAATTCAAACGTTGAATAAGAAGCATTTTTGCTCTCTATTATTTTCTCTATATTCTTCTTGTGTTATTCTTGTTTTTCTTTTGCCCCTATTTTATAATACTTATCAACATGAGCCTCTACCATTTTTGTTGAGCTAAAGGTAGGGTTTATTTTTTTTTTTGTAATTTGTGTAAAACATCTTATCTACATCTCATATATATAGTGTATACGTATTATATATTTCAGATATATACATTGTGTATTGAATGCTGATAACATAAATTTTATACATGATCAACAAGTTTGTTATTTTACATGTTATGCTCAGTAAGTATTTATTTGTTTATGATGGTACTACATTTGGATCCATTTTATTGTTCATGATTCATTATTTTCATAATTTGTGTCGAACGTCTTCTGTATATCTCATTTATACAGTGTATATGTATTATATATCTCATAAATACATTGTGTATTGAAAGTTGATAACATATATTTTATACACGATCAACATGTTGTTTGTAATTTTATATGTTATGCTCATTAAATATTTATTTGTTCATGATGGTACTACATTTCTAGATGCTCTTAGTAGGAAGATAGCCCACACATTAGCCTTGGTTATTGACCAAACATATATACTTGATGATGTGGAGTGGGCTCAGATAGCAGTAATTCTGGGAGAAGTTGCTTCACAGTTGGCCCAGTGACGGTTCAGCGAATTTTGAGACAGCGTATCATGTATGCTCAACAAGAATTGTAACGACCCTGCTTATCTTATCAGACTTCCTAGGGACGCTACTACATAGATTCTACTATAAATTTAGAAATCTTTAACAAAGACACAAAAAGATCTCATCAGTTGTTAAAACAATCAAAAACTTTAGCTCGGGATCCCTTTATTTCAAAACATAAGGATAAACTAAAACATTTAAAATCAAAAATAATTTATAGAGCTCGACAGTTAAAAGGTCATAATAAAGAATAAAATAAAATAAAATGCTAGCATATAAGAGATTTGCTGTAAAACCGAGATTTCACGAGATTTATCCTTGAATTTTTTTTTTCTAAAAAAAAATGTGTGTTCAAAACATTGGTTTGGGATAAAATGTCTGGGGTTTTGTTTTAAAAAGAAAAAGAGGAAATAGAAAAAAAAAAAAGAAAAGGAAAAAAAAATAATAAGGAAAGGAAAAAAAGAAAGAAAGGAAGTGTGGGTTTTTTTATATACTTATTTTACAAATATATATTGATCTACCCATCTTGCATCTTATTTACCAAGAAAAAGAGGAGGGTTTCGTGGTAGAGGCTGAGAGGAAGAAGAAAGGGGGTTTTGCTGAAATTGAAGTTGAAGAAGAAAGGGAAAAGTCCAATTCAAGATGCATGACAAAGTTTGTGATCAATCCTGACTACATCTGATGTTTTGATCATTTTGAGCTCCACGAGAAGTATTAAGAGGTGAGGTTTGATTTCCTTGAAAGTTAACACATTTTAGAACAATTGTTGTGAAGGAAGCTCGAGCAAAATCTGATGTTATGTTAATGATTTGTGAAGAGGGATTTGAAGGAATGTTTTTGCTGTCAAATCCGGGGAACCTCTGGTTTTTGGGTTGTGATGATCTGTGGACTTCGAATTAGAAGCTGTATTAGGTATTGTTGGAAATATGATTTAATTTCCTATAACTTTCATGAAGAAGTCGTGGTTAGAAATTGACTAGAAGTTGCTTTAAAATTCATGTTAAGTTCAGGGTGCAGCAGGGGAAACGAGTCTGGAAAGTGCAGAAACCTGTTTTGTAGGAAGTAGCTTTCGAGGTATTTACGGACATATCCTTTAGGAATTTCGATTTCATTCCTTCAGATAAGTTTTAGAGGGTTCAAAAAGGAAGAGTTTGGTATAAATTACATCATCTTTGGCCAAGTAATGGAAAAGTTATGAGTAAGGGAGCTTTGGGTATGAAATCTGTGATATGCTGGAATTAGTTAGAGGATATGTATAATCTTAAGTTTGAAGTGCAAGGAATTGTGTTCTAATGCCTGGTTTCTGGTTATTTGGCAGGCCAAGAGGAAATAGGTCAAGTGTACGAGCCGAGGTTCTAACCTTTAACGCTGTGAGTGACAAAACGAATTTCGAAAGTGTATTCTATGCTTGAACTTATGCTTACGAAAATAAAAGACTTTCTAAGAGTAATTTTACTTAAAGACTTTATGTCTCTTGAACACGTATTTATGAGCATATATGGTTTCCTAGAAATGATTTAATTGTTCGTTATGAGCATATGTTTACTATTTTACCTGAACTAGTGAGAATACCATAATTTCGGGCCAACATGTGTTAGCAAGTAGTGTCAAAGGTTTTCATGTGTTTCTATGAGACCCGAATGAGTGAATGTTTGAGATTCTGAGCCCGAGGCTGTATAGTACCGTGTGCACACAGGTCATTTCCTATTGTCGACGTTGAGTGTAATCCGTGACAACAATGCTGTCGTGAGTGCTGGGAGGGCCCCACTATGACAAAGACGATGGGAGTGCTGGGCGGGCCCCACTACATCGTAGCGTGATTGTTGGATTGTACTGAGCGTGTCTTACACAACCTAGTTTATTGTATGTTTTGGATGATGAATACTCTGGATATGCTAGCGAGATTTAAATGATATACTTGCTGGATTTCTGGGAAAAGCTATTGATGTTATATGTTTGTAGTTAGCGCTTGACTGTCAACACATATGCTTATGATTTACCAAATGATATGATTTACGAGTTAATAGTTTCAAACTCAGTCACTCACTGAGCTTTTCAGCTCATTCTTTCAATGTTTTCCAACTTCTCAGGTAGAGATCGAGCTCCCGATGCCTGAGATCCTGCCACAGCCTGCTGAACGCTCTACGAGTCTGATATTTTTGTATGTGGATGGTGTAGTATAGCAAGTCTGCTCGTATTGTACATAACTTAATAGGGATGTGTAGTTATGTTGTATATGGAATTAGTGGTCTTGGGTGTATAACGCACATCTGGTCGTGTTTGGCTTGTTCAAGTTAGGTTTAACCAGAACCGCTCCGTAGGTATGTGTAATAAGATTCCTAGTTTCTGCTGTGTGGTATGTATAGTATCTCGTATACAGGTATGGATTGTTTATCAGGAATTAAAAGGGTCATAGGTATCGTTAAGAAGTGAAACGATGCCTGTTGGCTTCACGCCTTCCTCCGGGCTAAGATAGCAGGTAGTTCGGGAGGGGGTGTGACATTTGCGGAAATAAAACTTCTTTAGGTCACCCATGACCCCTTGCAGCAACTATCCTGTCATTCGCCTAGGATGCCCTTGCCCTTACCTGAAAAGAAAAACATTTTTGAAAAGGGTGAGTATTTTACAATACTCAGTAAGTGACCTCACTACCGGGTCAGGATATGCATACACACACGTAATGAGTTTTCGAAAACATTTTCTTTCTTTCCTTTGGTGGGACCTAAATTCCTTTCATAGCGGAAACGTTTCTCTTTCAACTTTTCTCTTCGGTTTAATGTGGACAATTAACCCAACCTAACCTTTCCCTTTCATTTAACCTTTTCAGGTTCCTTTTCATATAGCCTCGTAAGACTCCTTTTCATATAGATGTACATCAATAGTTTTAGGGGGTAATTGCCACAGCCTTCGAAATCATTTTTATCATGAAAACATAATGTATGCATGAGGTCCCAAAGCATTTTAAAATTTTCATTTCATGATGCAACATAAAACAAGGTTCTCATGTCATTCTTCATATCATAAATCATATAACATGCATCACATTCATAAGAACATATGGCAATCATACATGTACAACTCCATTTTCATATAAAATAAAGTATTTAAAAATTCATCAGAAATCACAACTAAAAACATTTATAAAAGCTTTCATTTGTAATAATTAATTTTTTTTTTCAATTCAGTTCCTAACTTGCATTTAAGCATACTGGCATAAGATCCCTTACCTTGGCTAAGCTCAAGAAAGGATCCTCAAACTCCTATTTCAGAAATCCCTTGGCACCTATAACAATTTTCAAAAATCAAGCTTAACATTCATAGTCTTTAAACTCCAATTCCATAAACAACCTAGGACGTTGGTTTATTAATCAACTTATTCCAAGAAACCCATAGCTAGTAGGAACTCATACTCATAATCATACATGTGTTCCAAGGCTCATACTTAAAATTCACCTAAAGTCCAAACTCAGAAAAATAATTTGGATTTTACCTCCGTTCATCTCCAAAATAGAACCGAGCTTTGCCGATTAATCTGATGGTTTAATTCGATTTTGTCAAACCAACCTCCACCTACAATGGGTATTCCAAAATAGAGCCCAAAAATTAGTGGGTAAATCTCCAAACTTCCATATCAATGCCCAAAACTAGATCTATTATTTGAAAACCGTAAGATTATAGCGAAAATAAGTTTACCCACGTGCAAAAGGAGCCGAAACGGTGCTGTGCAGTACCAAAAATTCGCCGGAAAGTAGTCCCAAAACTAGAGAAATGAGGCGCGGCGGTTCGGGTTCGCTACTGGTAGCGGTGCGGGACGGGGAGAGGCGGATTTGGCAGTCTGGGCGATCTGCGCGGCGGTTCAGTTTGAGGCGCGGCGGTCTGGGCGATAGACGAACGGCAGTTCCTACGACGTGTGGCGAGCGGCGAGCGGCGGAGGCGCTGGTTCGTGCTGCGGGTGCGTGCAGTTCGTGCGGCGGCAAGCGATTCTGCAACAACTCAGCCTGGTTTGGGCGGCGGTCGGCGAGGCGGTCCGGTATGAGGTCACGGTGGCGGGTCTCGTGCAACAGTGCAGGTCTAAAGAAATTTTTCTATCCAATGGAGGTGGTTGTCGAACAAGGGAAGAAGAAGAATAGATTTGGAGAAGATGATAGTTTGAAAGCTTGACTTGAAGGCTTAACTCCACCTAGGGTTGCGTGCCTTTTAAAATATTAGAGAGAGATATTTGGGGCTTGGCTTACTATGGGCTTGGGCTTGGCTTAATGACTCTTGAATTACAAGAATGCCCCAAACATCAATTAATTCCCCTTTTTTTCTTCTTTCTTCCCATTTTACCCTCAAATTCTCTAATTTAAAAAATGCAAATCTTAAAAATTAAACACCAATACACCTTGAACATAAAATTGGCCTTTCAATTAATTTAAATCAAAAATTTAAAACCTTAATTAATACCTGAAAGTGCCGGTCGTTACAAGAATACCCTAACCTTGCAAATGCTTTGCGCCAAATTGAACCAGGGCCTATCCACAGATAATTGTCTCCTACGTCCAAGGGCAATTGTGCGTGTCAAACAGTGATGTACTCAAAGATGTGATTTTAGCTGAGGCTCAGAGTTCTCCCTTTGCCATGCATCCAGGTAGTACAAAGATGTATCAAGGTTTGAAATAATACTACTGGTGGCGTAATATGAAAAGAGATATAGCAGATTATGTCAATAAGTGCTTGGTTTGTCAGCAAGTGAAGGCATTAAGGCAAAAGCTGGCAGGGTTGTTGCAACCTTTGAATGTGTTGCAGTAGAAATAGGATGAAATCTCCATGGACTTCATTTTGGGTTTGCCTAGGACAACTAGGGGCTACATGGTGATTTGGGTTATTACTGACAGACTAACCAAGTCGGCACATTTTCTCCTAGGAAAGCCTACTTACCTTGCAAAAAAGTGTGCTCAGTTATACATGATAGAAATACTCAGATTACATGGACTTTCTACTAAGATTGTCTCAAATAGGGACTTTCGTTTCACGTCCAACTTCTGGAGGAGTTTGAAGAAAGCTTTAGGTACTCAGTTGGATTTCAGTACATATTTTCACCCGCAAACCAATGGCTAGACAAAGCGATTCAAACAAACTTTGGAAGATATGTTTCGAGCTTGTCCTTTGGATTTTGTGAGTAGTTGGGATACCCACTTGCATTTGATGGAGCCGTTTGAAGCTCTGTATAGGAAGATGTGTAAGTCTTTTGCTTACTGGGACAATGTAGGTGGATGCCAATTGTTAGAACTTGAGTTGGTCCAAGCCACGAACGGTGCAATCCAAATGATTAGAGTGAGAATGCAAACTGTGCAAAGTAGACAGAAGAGCTACGCGGACACGAGGCGAAGGGACTTAGAGTTTGCAGTGGGTGATTATGTGTTCCTAAGGTAGCACCAATGAAGCAAGATTTCAGGTTTGGAAAGAACAAGAAGACGAGTACCAAGTTTATCAACCCATATGAGATCTTGGAGCAAATTAGCCCTGTAGCTTATCATTTAGCTTTGCCACCATCTATTTATGCAGTTCATGATGTGTTCCATGTTTCTATGCTACCAAAGTATATGTGAAATCCGTCGCATGTGATTGATTTCAAGCCCTCACGCTTGAATGGGAACTTGAGGTATGAGGAAAAGCCTATGGAAATCCTGGCAAGAGATCGAAAAAATCTTCATAATCTAGAAACAACTCTTATGAAGGTCCTATGGCAAAACCATCAGTTTGAATAAGCAACATGGGAGCGAGAGGACGAAATGAGAGCTATGTATCCAGAGCTTTTTTAAGACTAGACATTTTCGAGGATGAAACATCAACAATTTAAGGTATTATTTAAGTTTTCAATTTTGAAGTCAATTTTTGAGCTATTGTCTAATTTGCTTTAATTTTGAGGCTAAATTGGTATTTAGAGAATTGGAGAAGAAGAAAGGAATTTAAAAGTTTAGTTAGTGGAAATTTTAGAAAAAAAAGCACAAGTAAAGTCAGGCTAAGCTCTAGGTTTTGGTTTCTTATAGCTGCACGGAGCCTTAGGCGAGTCCAACATCTTCTTCAACCTCCTTCTCCATCATGATCTGCACCTTATTCTTCCCTCTCTTTTCTGCAAACAACAAGCTCACCCTCCCTCATTTTCTTATTTGATTACTCTTCTTTGTGCAGGAACTCCATCTTCAAAGAAACGGGACGGCGGTGAGGGTCTTTGGCTATCATTCCCTCCCACCTGCCCGCGAAACCTATGGTGGATTTTGGCTCGACCCACTTTTGCCCGTCACTCTGGTGACTCAACCGCGATCTGACCGGCATTTTGAGTGTGGGCGTGTCCTTAATTTTTGGCAGCGCAGCCTTTGCATGTAGGCTTCAGTTGCTCGATGCTCGTGAGTTGCAACGGTTCAGGTGTTTCAAATCCAGCGAAGGGCATGGTTTCGTTTAACCAGCTTCAGATTCGACGAATTCATGGTTCGACTAGAAGTGAAGTTCGACTTTCAAATCAAGATACAAGTGGTTTTGGTATTTTCGAGTTTATCCATAACGTTTGTGTCTTAATTTCAGATACCCATTGTAATGCCCCACATTTTTAGATCAAACTAATCTCAATATTTTGGAGATTATTTTGAATTTGATTTAATTAATTGGAATTGTTGCTTAAAATCTAATTTGAGTAAATTAGATTTCAGTAGAATGAATTAAGATAATTAAAATTTTGAACTATTGGATTAGAGAATTTTTTGTCAAATTCTCAAATTCATAATTTTGAAAATCTAATCATTTGATGAATTTTTTATTTCAAATTGGAGAAGCCCAAATTTTTATCTCCAAAGTTTTTCCTATATTTGAAACTAAGTAAAGTTTAGTTAGAGTTTTAAAATTAGGATGGCAAAAGAGGAGAAAATAAAATGAAAACATAGAAATAAATGAACAAAAAAGAAGTAAAAAAAAGTTATTTAAATAATCCTTTTGTCTTGTATGTGCACACAACTCTAAGCAACTATTCACCACCTTTGTTTTCCATCTTCTTCTCCTTCACGATAGGCAGCAGCCCACCTCCATTTTTTTGCTTTTGCATTTCTTCTCCTCTTTGTCATTGGTTGCTACCGACCTCGAATGTCGCCGCCACCGCTCAATGACAGCCGTTAGGGCAACACGTTGTTTACCCATAGCTCGCTCGTACTGTAGCCCCTTTTGCCATGAGCTTTCCTTGTTTGTCAAGCACTAACAGTGACGTTCCAGTGTTCTTCCTTCCTTCCAGCGCCTCCTCGCGCAGGTGGTTGAGTTTCAGTGACATCCAAGGGTGGGTCTTGTTTTGAATTGATTTTAGATGTGTTTTGAACTGACCCACATTATTTTGACTCCCTTTCAGAGTATCCACTCCATTCAGACTTTAGATTCATGAGTTCGGCGCCTTTAAATACTACCCAGTAGGATATTTGGCTTCGTTGGTGTTTTTGTAGGTATCAAACATCCCCAAACCTTATCGAGTTAAATTAAAGCTATAGATTGAGTTTTATTTGGCTTCAATCTGAGGCTAATTAATGAGTAGGTGACCCTATTTCAGATTTTTCCTTGGATGGTAAGGTCTAAATTTGTGTTTTTGATTCTATTCAGAGTTAGATGAGTAGGCATTAAGTAATTGATTTGACAAGGATTGGTATGTAATGCTCTAATTAATCCTTTTAGACTTCATTTATAAGTTTTGAATAAAGAATCTAACCCTTGGATTACAATTATTTGCATAGTTTTGAATTGAGCAATTAAGATTTGAAGGCGGCTTTCAATTGCATATCATTTGGAGTATGACTCTCTTCTTGATACTTTGAGTAAGTTAAGTTGTTAAAAGAAGTTCCAAGTTGTTTCAAAATCATTGTTCATGGATTTAAATTTCAAGTATTGATTTCTTGGAAAATTATTACAGGTTGGGCGAAGACTCTTTTTGTTTTAAAAAAGTTAGTAATTATTGTGGTTTGGACTCGAAGCCAAGGTAAGTGGCTTTTTTATGCGATTGCCTTAGGACATGGTTGTGTGTTTTCTGTTGCATGAAATGCTTTATGTGTAAATGTAGTGTTAGTTACGTTTTACAAAAGTTGGGAATTGTTTTACAAAAGTCATGAATTATTTTATAAAGGTCATGAATTTTTTAGTAAAAAATGTGAATTATTTTATAAACATCGTGAATTGATTTATAAAAGTCATGAATTATCTCGTGAAAGTCATGAATTGTTTTATGAAAGTCATGAATTGTTTTATGAAAGTTATGGATCTTTTGTGATGTGGAAGAAATGCCATATATGGCATGTATGTAAAGGATTATGTTGTTTATGAGTGAACGATCTCTTATGTTGCATCATGATACTACACTGTGTGTTTTTATGTGGGACTTCATGCATGTGTGTATATTCATAAAAGTCATGAAATGTTAAACAAATTTCGTCCTTTTCATATATTAATTTATTGCATGGAAGTGATGCATGTCTAGGGGGCTCTAAGTACATGAAAGTGATGTGCTTAGGGTTAGTGTGTATGAAAGTGATGCATACCTAGAGAGGCCTGTGGTATTTGAAAGTGATGCACACCCAATGGGTTCTATGTATATGAAAGCGATGTACATAGGATCATGTGTATAAAAGTTATGCACATCCCGATAAATCAAAGGAAATGAGTGAAAACCAAAGAAGCAAATTTTTAGATACCATTATAGTCATAAAAGCATAGTCATGTTGTATGTGATTGCATATCCTGACCTGAATAGTGGTTTATTAGGTATTTTTAATACTTAACCTTTTCAAATTTTATTTTTCTTAGGTAAAGGCAAGGACATACAAAACGAGTGACTGGGGTTGTTTGCTGATTATGCCATGAGGCCGAAGTCAGCATAGCTTTCGTGTTCATGTTATTTTATGTTTTTAAAGTTTTTTTTTTTTTTAAAGTTATGTTACGAGAATTCCTTAAATTTGTTTGTACTCTATTGGATTACATGTTTTATAGTGTTTTTATTGGATTCTCAAATAAAGGTTTTGATTATTTTAAGGAAAGTGCTTTCTCTCCATAGTTTTCTGGCGAGTTTTTAACTGTTTTTAGCATGCATGTAATAACGGCCTTAGTTAGTTTAAGTCCAAAAATTGGGTCATTACGGTTGGTATCAGATCCTAAGGTTACAGGTTCTGTAGACTTGATTACATTGTAAGCGTTAAGTGTCACCATGGCCAAGCAGTAAATACCTTGTCATCGCCAGGTATGTTATTGTTGCAAAATATTTTGTTTAAAATTTTTTGCAAAATATTTTGTTTTTAAAAAAAAATATTTACGAATAGATATGACTAGTTTGATATTTGAAATGGTTATTGGTGTTATGTTTTATATGGTGGGAAATGGAAGTAAAAGTGCTTAAAGGAAGTTTACTAGCATAAAACACTTGCTTGAGTGTGAGATGTAAGTAGTAGTTTAGACAAGGGAAAAAATAGGTGATCTTAGAGACTAAAGGTTTTTTTTTCCTCTCAAAGTTCACTAACTAACCTTGTATCTTAAGTAAAACTCTCGAAGGAATGAGATGTTATGATTACTCTTGAGAAGTTTAAGGTTGTGATGTACTAAATAGGATGTGTGTGGTTCTGTGTCATGACAGAATGAATGAAAAAGTGGTAAGATGGAGTATATATAAGTGTTAATATAAAGAACTTGAGTCTTGAGACTTAAATACTTAGATAGTGTGTGTGATTAGCAAAGAAAATCAAAGGTAGTTCAAAAAAGGACTTGAGACTTGGAATGGAAAAGTAAGTTGTGGGTTTTAATTTAAAAGTCACTTTTCAAGATACTTCAAACTACTTGGATTTGATCCATGCCATTGTTATAATGAAAAAAATTATAGTTCAATTGTACCAAGAGAAATTTTTGGGAGACTAAATGCAAATCCATAAAGTTAAGAAAAATTCTACCAAAGGTTTAATTTGAAACTCAAAAATTTTATATGTATTAGTTGAAAGAAATGGTATGAGACTATGGCTATGAAACTCCACTTTAGTATGAGGGACTTTTCTCCAAAACAAAGGATTAAGCAAGGAACATCCAACAATTGAAAGACTGCTTGGTAAGCTGTGTCTTAGATTTACAAGTGTGTTGGAGGAATCAATCTTTTGTTTGAAAACGATTATTAGCAATAAGTTGTTAAGAAACTGTTGAAATGAAATTTTGAAGCATTATTACTGAATGGGTGATTTTTGGTCTTATTATCAAAGTTTGTAAGGACTTGATTTTTGGGATCAAAATTAGTACAGAGAACCAATAAAGCCACCATCGTGGTTGAGAGGGAAAAATTAAGTAAGCTTGGAGTAAATTGAAAATTTGTGCTACTGTTAAATAAAGTGAGTTGGGTTTTTCAGGTTTACCATTAGTAAAAGAGGTAGATTTCAGAAAATAGCTTGAGTTGAGAACTACTCTCATCTTTTTTTTAGGCTCTGGATCGAATGGCCCCAGTAAAGTTGAAGTAGTCCAAGCCACATATATGAGAGTTACTGGACAAAGGTTTGATACGCCCTAGTGTTTCGTCATGGGGCACACTAGCTTTATTCGTTAAAAAGAAAGATGGATCTATGCAATTATGTATCAATGCCAAGTTGAACAAGGTGACAATAAAGAACAGACACCCTCTCTTTTTCATTAGCAACCCTTTTTACCAACTCCAAAGGGCAAAGATTTCTCAAAGATAGATTCACAAGTCAAGAAGGCGGATATCCCATAGACTACTATAGGATCAGGTGCAGTCATTATGAGTTTACAGTGATGTCTTTTGGACTCACTAGTGTTTTTCACCTTTCATGGACCTTATGAACCGAGTCTTTAGAGAGGTTTCTAGACTCGTTTATATTAGTACTTATAAAAACATATGAGTTTATTCCTAGACTAAGAGCAACATGAGGAATACTAGAAGTAACTTTTGACAACCTTGAGAAGTAAAGAGTTATCAGTCAAGTTTTCTAAATACGAGTCCTTGCTAGACAAAGTTGATGTTCTCTTGCACATAGCTACCAATGAAGGTTTTGCAAGGGACCCTTTTGAAGTAAAAGTAGCTCGTAGTTGGCCTAGACTTAGTATGGTTAGAGATTTTTAGTTCTTTGGTTTTACAAGCTATTATTAGAGGTTTATTTAGAATATTTGTAGCTTAGCATAACCTTTGACTCAATTGATTCATAAGAACAAAACTTTCACTTAGAATGAAGACTTGCAAGAAAAGCTTTCAAGCGTTAAAAGAACAATTGACTTCAGCCCTAGTGGGAACTGTTCTTGATGGTACAAGAGGTTTAATAGTCTACATTGATACTTCAAGAAAATGATTAGGTTGTGTAGTGATGCAACATTAAAAAGTTATTGCTTATGCCTGGTGTCAACTAACACTACTACAAAACAAGGAATTAATGACAGTCAGAAAAAAACGCGCCTGGGAAACGATGACGGACTAAATGAAAAAGGGCGGAATTTAAAAAAAAAAAAATAACATTTACAATGTCGAGCATTGCCCGACATTGTATATTTCCTTATGATGTCGGGCTTTGCCCGACATCATATATCCTTTTTACTAAAAAAAAAAAAACGTTTATTTTTTATCTATTTTCTTTGCACGATAAAAGTTAAAAACAAACAGATCGGCCTCGTGCTCCCCGATCGACCTCATCCCTTCCCTCATCTCTTCTCTCACTCTCAATCTCACATACCTCATCTCTTCGCCGGCGTTCTCCGTCCCTTCTTCAGCAGCAGGCCATTCTCGGCGTTCTCCGGCGTTCTTCGTACGGCGTTCTCCGACCATTCTTCGGCGTTCTTCAGATCTAGCTTCCCCGTTCGTCTCGAACTTTCGTCTCCCCGTCAGTTTGCTAGTACATCTTCGCCGGAGTTTCGTGTGGGTACCATATTTGACTGAAAATTTTCAGATCTATTGCTGGGTACCATCTTTTTCCCTTTTTTTTTTATTGATTTTGTTGCTGAAAAAATGTATGGAAAAAGAAAAATCTTCAGATCTATAGCCGTGGGTACTGTCTTTTTCCCTTTTTTTATTGATTTTGTTGTTGAAAAAATGTAAGGAAAATGAAGAAAATTTAGAAATTTGTTGTGGGTACCATTATTAGGATGTTTATGTACTTTGATTTTGTGGGTATTGACTGTTTTTTGTGTAGATCTAGAAATCGTGTGCACTAGATTGACTAAGGAAAAATTCAATTTTGTTCTAGGAGTTTGATTTTGTTTGTTTAGATTGTTTTTAAAGTTCACTAAGATATTTTGTTATATTTCTAAATTTTGCTTAATTTTAAAAGTTGGGTTATGTTAATTTTTTATAAGTTTAGATTTGATAAGTTTAAATTTTGTGTTTGTTTAATGAGTATAGTTGTGTGTGGTGGGGGGAGGTTGAGAATGTGGGAGAGGGGGTTGAGAACTTTTAGCTATAAAGTTTGTTATATTCTTAAATTTTGGTTAATTTTAATTTTTGGTTTATGTTAATTTTTTTTGAGTTTTGATTTCATAAGTTTATATTTTTGTTAGTTTAATTTGATGAGTTTAGTTGTGATGGAGGAGGGATTGAGAACTTTTGGTTATTAAGTTTGGTTAGATTTTTAAGTTTTGCTTAATTTTAATAGTTAGTTTATGTTAATTTTTGTTTTAGTGTAATGAGTATAGTTGTTGGGGGAGGGGGGTTGAGAACTTGAACTATGATGTGATGGGGGAGGAGTTGAGAACTTTCTATGTTTTGCTTAATTTTAATTGTTGGTATATGTTAATTTTTGTGTTAAGTTTAATGAGTATAGTTGTTGGGGGAGGGGGGTTGAGAACTTGAACTATGATGTAATGGGGGAGGAGTTGAAAACTTTTGGTTAATAAGTTTAATAAATTTTGTTTAATTTAATGGTTGGTTTATGTTAATTTTTTTATGAGTTTAGATTGGATAAGTTTAGTCATTTTTTTTTGTTTGTTTAATGCGTATAGGGGGGAGGGAGGGGTTAAGAACTTGTATTATGAATTGATGGGGGGAAGGGTTGAGAACTTCCTAACTTTTGGTTAAATTTAAATATTGGTTTATGTTGATTTTCTATGAGTTTAAATTTTATAAGTTTATTTTTGTATTAGTTTAATTTGATGAGTTTAGTTGTTTTGTTTAATTTAATGATGGAGGAGGGGTTGAAAACTTTTGGTTATTAAGTTTAGTGAGTTTTGTTGAGAACTTCCTAACTTTTGCTTAAATTTAAATGTTGGTTTATGTTAATTTTTGATGAGTTTAGATTTTATAAGTTTATTTTTGTGTTAGTTTAATTTGACGAGTTTAGTTGTGATGGAGGAGGGGTTGAAAACTTTTGGTTATTAAGTTTAGTAAGTTTCGTTATATTCCTAAGTTTCACTTAATTTGAATAGTTGGTTTATGTTATTTTTTTATGAGTTTAGATTTGATAAGTTTAATTAATTTTTGTGTTAGTTTAATGATTATAGATTAAACTTTAAAGCCACAATTTTTATAGCTATGGATAAGTCGTGGATGTCAAAGAATCGGATGTCACCAGAATATAGTTCAGGAGTTGAGATGTTCATCGAAAATGGTCTACGACATTCAAATAGGTCAGATGTCATTTGTTGTCCATGTTTGAAGTGTTTGAGTGCAAAGTCTCAAAATGTGAATGTAGTAAGAGATCATTTATTCATTTATGGTATTGATCAAAGCTATAAAACATGGATTTGGCATGGTGAATCACTACTGATTAAGAGAAACAATGAAAACGTCTCTAGTAGTGAAAAGGAGGAAGTTGAAGATGAAGATGTTGATGACACAATAGGAATGTTTGAGGCTGCACATAGTTATTTTAATGATAAGTCCCCAATTTTTGAGGAAGTACTAGATGATGCCAGAAACCATTATACTCAAATTGTAAGAATTTTACTAAAATATCTACATTGGTAAAGTTATATAATTTGAAAGCAAAATTTGGATGGAGCGATAAAAGTTTCACTGAGTTGTTAGCATTAGTTCGTGACATCTTACCAAGTCCTAATGAAATTCCGAGTTCTATGTATCAAGCAAAAAAGATCTTATGTACTCTTGGAATGAAGTATGAAAAGATTCATGCATGTAGCAACGATTGTTGTTTGTTTAGAAAGGAGCTTTTAGATGCAGAAGTATGCCCCACTTGTGGAACATCAAGATGGAAGCTTCGTAAAAATTCAAAGGATGTGATGAAAAACATTCCAGCGAAAGTCATGTGGTATTTCTCTCCTATCCCAAGATTTGAACGAATGTTTCGTAGTAAAGAAATATCGAGTTTGTTGACTTGGCATGCCGAAAAACGAGTAATTGATGGGTACATACGACATCCTGCGGATACAATATCTTGGAAACAAGTAGACAATTTATGGCCAGAGTTTGGTTTAGAACCTAGAAATCTTCGTCTTGCTCTTTCAACTGATGGGGTCAATCCACACGGTGATCTTAGTAGTAGATATAGTTGTTGGCCAGTTATGTTGGTGACATACAATCTACCCCCATGGTTGTGCATGAAGCGCAAATTTTTGATGTTAAATGCATTAATATCTGGGCCTAAACAACCAGGAAATGACATAGATGTTTATTTAGCTCCATTAGTAGATGATCTGAAACAACTTTGGAATGATGGAGTTGAATGTTATGATGTATATCAAGAACAATGTTTCACACTCAAGGCTATTTTAATGTGGACTATTAATGATTTTCCTGCGTATGGCAATTTATGTGGTTGTACAATAAAAGGATATCATGCATGTCCAATTTGTGGGGAGAAAACGTCATCCACTTATTTGCCAAAAGGAAAAAAGATAGCGTATCTTGGACATCGAAAACATTTACCTCGTTATCATCCATATAGAAAACAAAAGAAAGCCTTTAATGGTGAACAAGAATTGGAATTCGCTCCTAAACCATTAAGTGGATAGGAGATTCTTGCAAAAACAAGTAGACTTCAATATTCGTTTGGTAAGAAATCAAGAAAGGAAAAAAATAATGGAGATCTTTCAAACACTTATTGGAAGAAGAAGTCTATTTTCTTTGAGTTAGAATATTGGAAACATTTTCACGTGCGACATTGTTTAGATGTGATGCATATTGAAAAGAATGTGTGTGCAAATATTATTGGCACGTTACTTGATATTCCTGGCAAGACAAAAGATGAATTAAAAACTCGTTTAGATTTGGTTAAATTGAACATTAGATCAGAGTTGGCCCCTCAAGTGGGAGAGAAAAGAATCTTCTTGCCTCCAGCATGTTATACATTATCGCGAATGGAGAAATTGAATTTGTGTAAGACACTATCAGAAATCAAAGTACCGGAAGGTTATTCATCGAACATACAAAGTTTAGTGTCACTCACAGATTTGAAACTTTACGGGCTTAAGTCGCATGACCACCACGTTCTTATGCAGCAATTATTACCTGTGGCAATACGTGGTATTTTACCCAAACATGTTAGATATGCAATTATTCGCCTATGTTTCTTCTTCAATGCTATATGTAGTAAGGCGATCGATTCATGTAAGTTAAAAGGCTTGCAAGAGGATGTAGTAGTCACTTTATGCTTGTTAGAGAAATATTTTCACCGGCATTCTTCACGATAATGGTACATCTTGTGGTCCATCTTGTAAGAGAGATAGAATTTTGTGGACCGGTTTATTTAAGGTGGATGTATCCTTTTGAACGATATATGAAAGTCCTAAAAGGTTATGTGCGAAATAGAAATCGACCAGAAGGATGCATTGGAGAAAATTATATTGTAGAG
The DNA here is from genome assembly GCA_033996785.1 of Trichosanthes truncata. Taxonomy (NCBI): domain Eukaryota; kingdom Viridiplantae; phylum Streptophyta; class Magnoliopsida; order Cucurbitales; family Cucurbitaceae; genus Trichosanthes; species Trichosanthes truncata. Next base: position 34,872,609 of record JAWPNB010000009.1, on the reverse strand, counting down.
GAGGCTGTAGAGTTTTGTTCTGAATTTCTCTCTGGCATTGAGTCTATTGGGTTACGCTCATCGACAAGGAAAGAGAATTCAGACATTGATAGACCATTATTTGTTGCTCATTATATCAATCCCAGTAAGGAACAGTTGGATCAAGCTCATCTTTATGTTCTACAAAATGTAAATGACATGCTTCCATATGTAGGGTACGTAAATCTCAAACCTTTTCACGTAATTTTCTAATTATGTGATGATCTAATAACTTTGACATTTTCGTATGTTGCATGAATTCAACAGGAAACAAATGGAAACTTTATCTAAACTCAATCCAAGCAGATCCAAAAACAAAAAGTGGCTTCAAGATGAGCATAATCGCACATTTAGCAGTTGGTTGCGTGATCAAGTAATCTTAAAAGCCATAGTTTTTAATGAGTGGGTGTAATGTTAATTCCAACGTAATTTAAATCTTAATTTCAGGTTGGACTTGCTCTCGAGGTGCCAAACAACTCCATATCATCTTCTTTAAGATGGATAGCTCATGGGCCTCGTCCAAATGTGGCCACATATCGTGGTTATGTGGTTAATGGTATTCATTATCATACGAAGAAACACGATGATATTAGGAATGTCCAAAACAGTGGAATCATTATAACAGCTAATACAATGCAAGTTTCCAGTGCTAAGTACAAAAATCCTATTATATCGGACATGACCTTTTATGGTGTAATACATGAAATATGGGAGCTTGATTACCATAAATTAACTTTCATTTTATTAAAATGTGACTGGGTTGAGAATAATAATGGAGTTAAAATAGACGAGCTTGGGTTACTGTAGATCTTAATCGCATTGGGCATAAATCAGACTCATTTATTTTAGCTTCTTAAGCGAAACAAGTATTCTACATGAAAGATCCTCTTGATCCTCGATGGTCAGTGGTTTTAACCCCTCCTCCAAGAATAGTTGAAGATGATTTGTACGAAGATGAAATGGTAGATATTGTTCAAGATTGTGGATATGGGGTTTTGGAAACAATGCCGAATATTGACGTATCTCATGAAATCGACGAAATGTCATCTACATATCTTAGAAATGATTGTGAGGGTACATGGATTGATAAATAATGTTTTAAATATGGTATGTCATTTAGTAATTTAGTCACATTGTTGAGTTAATGTATCTTACGAGTTATTATATCTTATGTTGTATTTTATGATGTTTTTTCTTGTAGATTGTTACAATGAGTGATTCGAGTAGCAGCAGTGATGACGGAGTGAGCGTAGCTATTCATATGGAGGCTAGACAGACTGCTTGACGAGGCCTCACTACTATGCGTGAATTGGCACGCATAAGAAATACAGGAGAACGCTTAGTCATCCAATACAATAATCAAGGTCAAGCTGTAGGTGAAAATGCAAATAAAATGCAAAGTTATATCGGAGTTTGTGTTAGACAACAAATTCCATTGATCTACAACAATTGGAAAGAGGTTCCACAAGAATTGAAAGACCAAATTTTTGATTGTGTAGAGGTAAGTATTAATTAATTTTAAGGTAAATACTTTTTATTATGTAGAGGTACTTAATTTTTATGGTGATTTTCATATGCAGATGTCGTTTGTGGTGGACTCTAGGTCCAAACGTGCTATTCTTCAATCGGCTTCAACGAAGTTTCGGACATATAGATATACATTGACTCAAAAGTACATTCTTCCATTCAAGAATGAACCATCTTTATTGAAAAGTCCTCCTGAAAAGTATTCACACATTGATCAAGAACAATGGGAGACATTTGTTAATGCAAGAACATCTGAAGAGTGGGAGGTAACAACATTATACTAACATATTTTTTAAATATTAGTGAAATTGTTTCGAAGATTTAAATCAATGGTCTTATATTATACAGGCGCTTAGTCGTGTCCAGAAAGAACGAAGAGAAAAATGTAAATATAATCACCATATCTCTCGTAAGGGTTACGCAAACTTGGCTGCAGAACTAGTGAGTAACATTAATTAAATTAATTAAATTATTTCTTATGATTATATGTTAATGAGAATTAATAATGTGTATGTTCATATAGGAATTGTCAGACGATCCTTCCAATCGTGCAACTTTATGGAAGGAAGCCCGAAAAGGAAGGAATAGTGAATACTTCGATGACGACACTAAACAATGTGTTAGTCGAATTGTAAGTTTAAATATTTTTATTTTAAGCATATGTAGATTTGATTCTTAGATTAAATGTCATATGATTATGTGTTCCTTTGATAATTGAAATGTGTAAATCTAAATGGTTGTGACAGGACGAGTTAGCTATGACACATAAGGGTAAAGATATTTTGACAGAAGCACTGGGCACGCCAGAACATAGGGGGCGTGTTAGGGGATTGGGTAAGTTTGTTAAACCATCATTTTACTTCAATGTTGTTAGAGGACAATCAAAACTGGGTGAAGAGTCTGGCAACAAAGGTGCAACTCGACGCTCGCAATCAAATAAAAGTTCAAGTGTAGGAAGTAATGTTTCAAATTCGAAGTCAAAAGGAAAAGAGATCATTGAAGATGTAGAAGAAATTTTAGAGGTAACTTTTATTTATATTCTGTAACTTGACCATATGGCGTGACACTTAACTTCTTTCTTTTAAATTTTTGAAGGGAACACCATGCCACCTGGCTATAGGATCAGTAGATAACATTGTTGCTGTAGACACAATGTATGAGTCTGATGTTCAATTTCCAACTATCCATGGAGTTCCACTAGGAGCCAATAATGTCAGAGTGGTGGTAGATATGATCATGGGCGAAGATGTTACCATACCAATTCCTTTAATGGGAGAAGTAGAAACTTTAAGTCAAGCGATGGGTAACTTTGTGGCATGGCCTCGTGAACTTGTAATTTTGAATACGGCTAAAAAGGTATGTTTTTTGCCAACTTAAATATTTTTGTTATTTTTCGTTTATAATTTCAATTTTGTTTGTGATAGGGTTCTTCTTCGGCCAAACCTAAGAAAGATGTTTCTGTCAATGTCTCTGTTTCACAATCTTCTAACTACACGGATGTCCACGTTACTATCAAGCTCTTGCATCGATATGCTATGCTCTCTATGCAAGAGGGCGATACAATTCAAATCAACTTGAGCGAGCACATTTTTGGAAAGGAGAAAATAATTTATCTACATCGCGACGACATCATGCATTATTGTGGGATGGTGGAGATAGGCTATTCATGTATAGTCACATACATTGCGTAAGTATACAAAATTTATCACATTTTTTGATTTAGGGACTACGTTTTTTTTTAATGTTTTATGATAATTTTAATTTTCTTTAGGTATCTTTGGACTGTATGTGACTACGAAATAATCAGTAAGTTCATGCTAGTTGATCAAATAACAATTTCAAATTACGTGAAGTGTCAAGAAACTCGTTGCAGAAATCTAGCCAACAGATTAGACATGGTTAATTTAGATTTGGATCAACGAGTACTCATCCCATATAACACTGGGTAAGTAATGAAAATTTAAATTACTTTAACTTAATTATAGTTTTGTTTTATTCTTAAACAATGATATTAAAATATTCATTTCTAATAGTTATCATTGGATGTTGATCGTTGTCCATCCGCGAGAGAACACTGTGTATGTATTGAACTCTTTACGTAGTAAACTCGAAGAAAGTTTTCAAGGAACCATAAATACGTAAGTGTTTTAAAACTTTTATAGTTGCTGATTTCTACATTTATATTATTCTAATATTTCAAGTTATTTAGATCCTTGAGAATGTGGCAAGCTAAACATTCACTCCCACAATATCGCTCTAATATCATTTGGAAACTTGTAAAGGTAAATTTACATTGATTATATTATTTATTTGAACTCTTTGGTATGTTCTTATATGTATAACTTAAGTTTGTTGTTTTTCAATTATTTTACATGTAGTGCCCCCGCCAATTGGGTTCTGTAGAGTGTGGATACTATGTGCAAAAGTATATACGAGAAATAGTGCACAACTCTAGTATCTCCATAAGTAACCTTGTACGTATTATTCATTTACCTTTTAAGTGATTATAACTATATGATTTATTCTCATGTTATATGTATATTTATTTTTCTTTGTAGTTTAACAGCAAAAGTGCATATAAACAAGAAGAAATTGACGAGATTCGAATAGAATGGACAAATTTTGTTGGAAGATTTGTGTAGAGCTATTTGTGGATGTTAAGAAGATATTTGATGTAAGTAGTAGATTTACTTTATGTCTTTGTTACATGTAGAATGAAAATATTTGTTTATAAAAATATTAGAAGTGTTTAAATTTTTTGATCTTGTTGAATGTAGTTTGTGGAAGGATGGGTGGTCTCATTGTTTGAAGTTTAGATGTAGTACTGGATCTTGTTGGCTGTATAATGTGGAGGAAATGTAGTTTGTGGAGGGACGGGTGGTCCCATTGTTTGAAGTTTAGATGTAGTACTGGATCTTGTTGGCTGTATAATGTGGAGGAAATGTAGTTTGTGGAGGGACGGGTGGTCCCATTGTTTGAAGTTTAGATGTACATATGCATTCTTTCGAAAGTTGTTTACATGTACATATTCATTCTTTCGAAATTGTTGTTGGATCTTGTTGAATGTAGTTTGTGGAGGGACCAGTGGTCCCATATATGTGTATAATATAGAAGTGAATTGCATTATTTCAGGTTAGTTTTTAGTAGTTTTAGTAGAGGTCATGCCGAAATTTTCAGTTTTTGGTTCTTGTTAAGTTTTAGGAAAGATGATCAACTATGGTTTGTTTGTTGTGTAAATTGCATGTATAAAGAAAGTTGTTTAGATGTACATATCCATTCTTTCGAAATTTTTGTTGGATCTTGTCTTGTTGAATGTAGTTTGTGGAGGGACGAGTGGTCCCATATATGTGTATAATATAGAAGTGAATTGCATTATTTTAGGTTAGTTTTGTTAAATCTTAGCAAATTAGATCAATAATCTCTTTTATAATCGATTTACTTTTTGTGTGCATATGTATAACATTATAAAATCTTTGTAGTGAATAAGTTGATTGTTGTGTTTGTAATAAGTTTTATCTTTGTTAAGTCATAAATAAAATTGTATATTATGCAGAGGTTTGACGAAATGATAAATATTGTTGGTTAGCCACCCGGGCAACCAACAATTTTTTTTAATTAAATTATGCACAAAACGATGACGGGCATTGCCTGTCATTAAATCTTTCAAAAAATGGACATTTAATGACGGACATTTCACGACGCACATATAACATTTAATGACAGACAACAATTATTAATGACAGACATTAAAACCCTTTAATGACTGTTAAAAACTGTCATCTATAATCCTAACATGACGGGCATTACCCGTCATTATATATTGACCGCATTCAAAACAGTCATCACTTAATCGACATTCCATGACGGGCATTGCCCGTCATTATATAGTCACCGTCATCGTAACATCCAGCACGCTTCACTTTTAATGACGGTCAGTTGGTTTCCATGTCATACTATGCCCGTCATCAAAGGTGTCCGTCATTATAGCCTACGATGACGGACTACCTTTAATGACGGGCAATGCCCGTCATTAAAAGGTGCCCGTCATCGTAGGCTATAATGACACGAGTATTGATGACGGACGCTTGTCCGTCATTAAAACCCTATAATGACGGGCATTGCCCGTCATTAAAACCTGATTTTGTACTAGTGTAAAGGGACATGGCTTAATTTTCTCACTCATTACATGGAGCTAGCAACAAGTTATTGATGCTCATTTAAAGGACCCAGAGTTAGTTAAATACATGAGTAAGGTAAAAGGAAAAGATTTTACCCTCTTTAATGACCCAACTTTGTTTTACAAAGGGAGACTATGTGTGCCAAGAGATTGTGTTTTAAGAAGAAAATTGTTAGAGGAGACACACAAAACATTTTTTCAAATGCATCATGGTAGTATCAAGATGTACAAAGACCTCAAAAAATATTAGTGGTGGCGTAAACTGAGAAAGAGAGATTACTCAGTTTGTCAGTAAGGCCTTTTCGTCCCAACAAGTAAAGGCTAGAAGGCAAAGGTCTGTTGGTTTATTGTAACTTTTAAGCATTCTTGTCTAGGAATGAGAAGATGTTGTTATAGATTTCATTATAGACCAAATATAAACAATGAAATATTACACAATAGTTTGAATAATTGTAGACCGTTTAAAAAAGTTTGCACACATTATTTTGAGTAGGGTCACCTATCCTGTGGCAGAGTAGGCTAGACAATACTTAAAGGAGTTATCTAGACTTCGTGGTATACTAGGGTGGATAATGTTAGGATAAAATCCTTAAGTTACATTGCCACGTCAAAAAGTTTACATAAGGATCTTAACACCTAGTTGGATTTCAGTATTGCTTTCTATTCCCAAACTTATGGCTAGACAGAGCATTTGAATCAGGCTCTAAAAGACATGCTTAAGTGTAGGGAGTTAGTTTTTGACTCGGGGGACCATGTACTTCTTTTGTGGCACCAATAAAGGAATTTTGCATTTCGGTAAGGAAGCGCTTAGCCCCAGATATATTGGACCCTACGAGATCTTGGGATGCATTGGCCTAGTCGCTTATAGATTGGCTCTGCTGCCAGCACTGTTTGCAGTGCATAACGTATTTCATGTGTTGTTGTTAAGCAAGTGCGTCAATGACCCTTCACATGTGTTGAACTCCGGGACCTTTGCAGTTAAATGGGATTTGACAAAGAAGGAATAACCTATTTTACGATTCCAGCTAAAGATATTAAGACACAGAAGGATCGAGTAATCAAGTTGATAAAAGTGTTATGGTTGAACTAAATGACTGAAAAAGCCAACTTGAGAAAGAGAATATGAGATTTGAGCTAAGTATCCATATTTTTGTGATAAGCGAAACTTTTGAGGACGAAAGTTCTTAAGGTGGGGAAATTGTAATGCCCCACGTTTTTAGATTAAACTAATCTCAATATTTTTGAAATTAAATTGAATTTGATTGAACTAATTGAAATTGTGCTTAAAATCTAATTTGAGTATATTAGATTTAGAATTAGATTTGAGTGGAATGAATTAAGATAATTAAAATTTCAAACTTTTGGATGAGAAATTTTTCGTTAAAGTCTCAAATTCATAATTTTAAAAATTTAATCATTCCATGGATTTTTTATTTTAAGTGAATCTATACTTGAAACTAAGTGAAGTGTTAGTTAGAGTTTTAAAATTAGGAAGGGAAAAGAGGAGAAAAGAAAATGGGAAAATATAACTAAATGAAAAAAAAAATTATTTAAATAATAATTTTCTTTTATTTGTGCACGCAATCCTAGGCTATTCCTCATCTTCTTCCTCTGTCTTCTTTTCCTTCACGATAAGCAGCAGCCACCTCCATTTACACATAATTTTGACACAATTTTATAAATCCAAAAATTTCAAATCATACTTGTTAATTTCAAATCATACATATTAATTGGAAATCTCGTTAAATCAGACCTATTTAGACATAATTTTTTTAGATCAAAACAATTTCAAATCATGCTTGACTTCAAATTCTAAAATTTGAATATATTAAAATGTGTCCCGATTGAAAATCCTTCCAAATCTAATGTTCCATACCTGATACATAGGATTTAAACACTTATTCAAAAATGGTAGTTGGACTTAATTTAAAAGTAAAATAAAACATTGGAATATATCATATAATTACTTCGTTATAATTAATTAAGTTAGATAAAACTAGTTTTAATTATTCTTCTCACAACTCTCTAAGTATTTTTTTTGCAAGTTTAATAACTACTAATTTTAATTTTGTAAAATGAAATCTATAAATTAGATCATGTTAATAGAAAAAATATACTATTAATGAAATGAAATCTTTAACTTTTATATTGTAATACAAATCAATATACTTTTATATTGAACAATTTAAACATATTATGACATTAAAAACTTTTAACATCATAATGCAATTTTATTTTGATATTTATGTACTGCCACGAGGATGGTTAAATTACCCTACAACTTGTAGAAGGGAGGAAAAGTAAGGTGGAATTATTCAAATTCTTAGCAAAGGATTCTTTTAGTCAACCTGACTTTAAAGCAATGGAGGAAATAAAAAGTGTTTGAATTATTACCCTAGAGACTAACATTTATGTTTCTTGCATAAAAAGAGTATCCCTAGCATGCATCTAAAGATTCTTTGCTCCCCAAGACTTGTCCTTTCACCTAATGCCCCTTTCTTCTACTATAAAAAGAGTTCCCATCTCTCCTCTTTAAACCACCATCACAGTCCAAATTCATTTTTCCATCTAATTTCTTCCTCTACACCATGGGAGGCAACAACCGGCAGAAAAAAGCTCACTCTTCCTTTTTAATTTTTAACCTTTTCAAATCCAAAAGAGCTAGAAAAGGGGATCACTGCAACAATGATGACTCTAGGGATGAGATACCAAGATCTGGCAAGGTGTGGCCGAGCGATGAGGACAAAGCTCATCGTTGGATTGCCGAACCTGGTATTGACAGAAAAGCTAAAGATTATATCGACAGGATATATCGAAACCGTGTTTTAGAATCCGAGCGCCAGACTGTCACTATTCATCCCAATGGAACGAAGCCCAATATGTGAATAATTTGTCTATTATCTATTTTTTTGTCTTTTTCATCATCAGTATTCTAATTTGTTCATGGTATATTAGTTCATTAAATAGTATATTTTATAAACTTAGGATTTATTGATATTCAAAGTTTAGTTTGTACTTTCCCAACTAGAAAGCGTGCAACTTTTGCATTTGGTTGTAAATTAAACCTAATTACCCAACGACTCAAGAATCTGCAATACATTGAAGTACATATCTTGTACAAACGTTGAAACTCGATGTAATGACCCGATTTTTATATCGAAATTGTCTGAAGACATTATTAAATGCATGATTATAGTATTTAATTATAAGTATAAAATATAAAGTTAAAAGAATAAAATACAATTTTAATTCCTGAGTTTGCGTTGCTAAGTTTAAAAAATCTATTGCAAAGTCTCTCACATTTAGGAAGTGATTTTAAAAGGTCTCCAGTAATTGGCCAACAAAAAATGATTTAGCAACTAACTTGGACTAGGTTTGTTGACATAATTTTTTTTTTTTAGCTTATGGGGCATTTCTTTCTCTTTCTTTCCTACCATTTTCTCCTTCATTTTCTCTTTTTTTTCTCCTCCAATGAAGAGATGGTGGACCATGTCATCCACGTGGAAGATCAGGTGGCAGATGGCGATGGGTTCAAAGAGAGGGTTGGCATCATTGCGAAGGTAGACGTGATGTGTGATTTTTAGTGCATGCAAGACCACAAGTGTATGGTGTCAAGTTTTACTATAATGAATTGAGTGTCAAGTGTCATCTTCAAGATTGGGTTCCAATTGAATTGATTACCGTGGCCATTGTCACTTAAATTTATCTAAAGAACCTACAAGAAATAGTGAATTAATCCTAAAACTACCTAAACTAACTATGTGGAGACAATTAGAGGACATCTTAAGATAAATATTTAATCAATTTGACTACAGTTTATATAACTCAATTTAATCATGCAAACAATTATAATCCAAAAAAATAAACGTTATTAATTGACTTTTCCAAGTTCAAGTAACTCTCTTACCCTATTAGAAAACTAACATGTTTGTCTAGATTTTCAATAAAAAGCAAGACATTCATAAATCTTTTTTTAATAACTTCTACAAGAACTAATCTTCACTTCCATGCAAGAGTTTACAAGTAGTCATGCATTTTGGTCTACATATAAATTTCACTTTTTTAAGCCAAAACTTAAATCAGACAAAACTAATCATTGTCCAAAGGAATAGAAAATTGCGCATGAGAACACAATAATAAATTGTTGCAATATAAAAATAAGTCTTTGAATTAATCAATGATAACAATCTAACTCAATACATCAAAATTTAAGACTAGAGTTTAGTCACTCAATCACAATAAAAACCTAAACTCCTCTAAAAAAAATCCATAAAAGAAAACTACAAAGGGCAAGGAAAAGAAAGAACTCTCTGATGCGTGCCACACTCGTTCTTGTTGTGATGTACCTCGATCCCAAGTCTTGAATGTCTTTCGTGCTCTCAAGAGTATTCTCTAGCTCCTAAAAACTGAGAAGCAATCGTGTACAGGCTTTTTCTCTCTGATTGGCCTATTCAAAAATGGCTAGAAAAAGATGTATTTATAGACGATGTGCCAAAACACAATCGTTTGTTCATGCGCGGTCTTCAAGCATCGAGATGCTACTGACGAAAATATGGACTTGCGCGTTTCTTCATGCGCGGTCTTCAAGCATCGAGATGCTACTGACGAAAATATGGACTTGCGCGTTTCTTCATGGAGGGAGACTTGCGACTTGAAAATCTAAAGCGTCTTGAGGCTCTCAACGGTGTCGATATGCTATACTTGCAGGTTGAGAGGCTTAAAACGTTGCTTGTATGACATCTCAACGCTCTATAAGTGTTGAGATGTTGTCTCCTCAGGAATTCTTACTGCAGCTCTTCTTTTCTTGACTTGAATGCTCCAAATTATGTCTCATAGTTGATTTCAAATAATTGATTTCACTTTAGTTGCTCGAATCCTATAAAATAGCCAAATAAATACATGAAAGCACTGAAATACATCCCAAACTAGTAATAAAACTATAACGCTTGACATTTTCAAGAAGTTTTAATTTTCACGTTTAGACCATCTAAATTAATTTTGGATTAATTATTGTTCATTAGGCTTGTGGAGTGATTTTTTGAAGTTTAATTTAAAGAGAAGAAGGGCAAAATGGGAAGAAGTTATAAGTTTTTGTTTTTTATTTCATTTTTTAAAAAGGAGGAAAATAACAAAACCAACCCTAAGCCTCTTCTCTCTCTCTCTCTCTCTCTCTCTCTTTCCCTCCATCTTCGTGAAACACACAGACCAGCCCCCTCTAACCTTCTTCTTTTTTTTCCTCGCAATCAACCACACCAGCGAGCGTTCTCTAGCGTGGGCATGCCTGGTAGAAACGATCAGCAGTGACGATTGCCCTTCTCTGGCGTCAGCACCAGCTTCACCTTCGTCTTCTCCTTCCTCTCGCGTCAGCACCATCTAACTAGTGGCAAGGGAGCTTCAATGTGAGTCTTTTTCTCCTTGGTGTTTCGACAACCTTCCAACGTTGTGCCCCTGCCTCTAAACCGCACGCAACAACCACAATAGAAGTCGTGGTCATCGTGCACAATGATTTGTAGTTGCTGGGCTATTTTGAGCACGTTTTGGGTTCGTTTGGGCCGATTCCTATGAGGGTGTGTCAGATCCGACAAAGGGAGTGTTCTTGTTTACTGGGCTTCAAATTCGATAAATTCTTGGGTCAGAGAGAGATGAGGTTCTTTTTTCAGATTGTTTAGGATGTTCTTTGCGATTTAAGAGTTAACCCATGAACTTCTAGGTCCCGTATAATTTTACCCACGAATTTTGGGTCTCAACCTGTCGAAGCCAAAACTAGCAAGCTGTCGGTTCATTTTGAAATGGGTAATGCTCCTTTTATCGTGGGTAAGTGTTTCGAAAATGATTCGAAGTAGTTTATGGGTTGTAAAACTTAATTAAATGGCTATTTTAATGTTTTAAAACTTACCCATAGTGTGTTGGACTTTGTTCAAAGTTACCCATTGCTTTTGGAGGCTAGATCGTCGATAGTCAAGTCAATTCGGCATCGACCCAACAAGCTTTTGATTTCGTTTCGGTAAGGAATTGTGGGTAAAGTCCTTTCTAAACCAATCAAACTCTTGTTTGGATGCTAGAGATTAAATGCTAATTTTTGGAACCTTATTGTGCTTAGTTTTGGTTCCATTCAGAGTCTAAGGAGTAAGTTTATACTTTGGACAAATTATGTTTCAAAAGCGACAATTGGGTTTGTACCGATTGAGAAATCTTTTCCAAATACATTGTGGTAAGTTTAAGTCATTTAAGTTAATGTTCAAGGTTGCCTTTGAAACTAAAAGTTCAAGAGTTATGATTTTTGCTACTTTGATTCTTTGAAATTGCTTTAGGTGCAAAGGAGTTTCTAGACGAAAGAGTTTTAATTTTACTTATAATCATTGTTTAAGATAAGTAGCCTAGTTGGATAACTCCCTAATGCTTTGGTCATGGAGTTCATAGATTTTATAATGCATGTATGATTGCGTGATTAGGAGTATGGTTCTTTTAAGTTTGTGCTTGAACATGATGGCCATTGGATGACATGCATAGTAAGTTTTTCAAATAGGAGGCTTATTTTCTTTAATGCTTTAGTATGGTATGGCGATTAAGAGGGGTAATGATGACTAGTTGTGATTGGGTTTGCAATATCCTTGAACCTTGTTATGGTATTTAGAGGGGTCGCAACCACGTGCTGCTGTAAATAATCAATTTGGAAGAACTTGTTGAGCCCTGTAATGCATGAATGACTAGGATTGTGGTTTTTCTATAGGCGTGAATGTGTGGATGCTTGACTTAAACTGAATGGTTGGGTTGGCTAAGATGTTTGGTTAGCTGCAGAACCCTAAATTATTGAGCTATTGGCCTAGTTGGTTAAGTAATGCTTGTTTGGGATGGTTGGATGTTGTGCGAGTACAGTATGCCTGAAACGCTAGGTTGGTTGACTACGTACAGAAAGCTCAACTTATTAGGATGGCTGGTTGACAATCTAGAACACCTTAAGGGCATAGAAGTTCATGATCCTTGTTTATGGTTTTTGTGTTTATAATAGTTTGGGACGACTTATGACACTTAACACACGCTTTAGCTAGGCTAGCATTAAATGGGAGAATAGTGACCATTATGGTTCCTAGCAGGTTTATGGGATTAGCATTGGAAAGAGTTGCGTAGGGCTTTATGCCACTCCTAACTTCCTAGAAGAATGAGAAGTTGGTTGCTTTCGTGCTGGCCTGAAAGGTAGATGGCGAATTGGACTAACCTATTAAGGGCGTGTATGAGAAGAATTTATATTGAGCATGCTTAGTTTGGTTATATGTGGAGCATGTTCGCTCAAGTGGTTATGTAGCATGTTTGCTTGAATGCGTATAGGCATTACTGTTGAATGAATTTCTTTGAACTTATATTTTAGCCTTGTCTACCTAAGCATGCGTGGTGTTGAGTTCGTGCTGACGGCTATGCATAAGATGCATGGGTCGAGGTGAGAGTGAGATTTATGATCTCTTGGGTGGTATATCCCTTGATGATCTAAGTGCGTTGTGGCTAAGCAAAAGTCCGTTAGGCTATCGTTACTTACCCCTCCCCTGGAGAGCGTGCTTCGTAGGAAGTTGTGAGATGTGTTCCGCATGAAGGTTGTTTTCCTTCATAATGTGTGCTAGTTAGGAGGCGATTCCCCCACTGTATGGGCTTATGAACCTCGAGCCAAGTTGTAGGTGTGGTTCTGACATGATGAGTGATTTTTGCATGGTGAGTTATGATAAAAGAGCTTGTCGAAGGCTCTATCAGATAAATTTATAATCTGGACCTCTAAAATTTTGTAGTAGTAGTGGCCAGGGTTGATCACAAGGATTGTAGTTCTTATATTTATTAAGAACAGTAGTTAATTATGCCCAATTTTATTTAGAGAAACAAAACTTGGGATTCAAAGAAAAATAAAATCTAAACTAATATTTACATGGTTTGGAGTCCAATTTTTTGAGACAAATGAATGGTCTGATGGAGTTTGCTTATAACAATAGTTATCAAGCAACGATCGACATGACACCCTTCGAGGCTCTTTATGGGAAGACATGTAGGTCCCCATTATGCTGGGGGGAGGTTGGTGAATGTAAGTTGTTGGGACCCAAGCTGTTTCAAGTCACAAACGAGGTAGTTCAGAAGATCAGGGATAGAATGCTTACTGCACAGAGTAGACATAAGAGTTATGCCGACACGAGGCGAAGAGACTTGGAATTTACAGTCGGTGACCTGTTCCTAAGGGTGGCACCAATGAAAGAAGTATTGAGATTTGGTAAGAAGGGGAAGTTGAGTCACAGGTTTATCAGGCCATTTGACATTTTGGAGTGGATTGGCTCTATGGTGTATAGTTTGGCATTGCCACCTGCTATCTCGTCAATTCACGACGTCTTTCATGTGTTGATGCTACAGAAGTATTTGCCAGATCTGTCGCACGTAGTGGATTATGAGCCCTTGGGTGTGAATGAAAACTTGTGTTATGAGGAGAAGCTAGTGCAGGTCCTAGCCAAGGACCAGAAGAATCTTCGTAACTGGAAAATTGATCTAATCAAAGTGCTTTGGCGGAACCACTAAGTTGAGGAAGAGAGGTGGGAGCGTGAAGATGACATGCGTCTTTGTATCCTGAACTTTTTCTAGGATAGAAACTTTCGAGGATGAAAGTTCTTAAGAAGGGAATGTTGTAACACATGGCATTTTATTTTATTTTGTACTAATTGGAATTAGTGGTTGTATGGTTTGGTGATATGTTAAGTTTGGAGTTGGTTTTAAGTTGATTCTTATTTTGGTTTGATTATTTTTGTTAAGGGCAAAATGGGAATAGGTGGTGATGGTTGGGAAAAGTCAAATCACCCTTGATATATTTTTCCTTTTTATTATTATTTTTATTCCTCAAAATCAAGCCCCCATATCTCTCTCTCTCTCTCCCCGTTTCGCAAACCTCAGCCCTCACCCCCTTCGAGTTTTTCTTCTTCGCGCAGCAACCAGGGGTCTTCGTCGGTCCTCGTTGATCGCCACCGTTCTACCAGCAGCATCGTGCATCACCGGCGACAGGTCGCACCGCAGCATGCCCAGCCCCTCCCCCGTCTTTTCTTCCTTCACGCAGCAAGGATGAGCCTTAACAGCATTACGTCGCACGGGCTAGTAGTTATCGAGCGGCCGCCTCTGCAAAGCCCACTCCGACAAGACCCACTCTGCCACCACCTGGCGTCTGCTACCAAGCCTCGCTGCTGCCCTCTCCGCTTTCCTACGCCGCCAGCCGAAGCTTGGATCCGCGACCCCAGCTTGCTTGATCACACCGCCGCAGAGCTCGCCGGCGTTCTGTTCGCACCATCGTCTGTCTCCCTTTCTGCTCTGGTTGCATAAACAGCAAAGGGCTATTTTTGGTTCATGTTTAGGACTTTTACAGCAGCGTTTTCTATGTGTTACGACACTGTATAGCCTCGTGTCGATTGGGTAAGTTTCCACTGCTATGTAACATATTATTATCGAGGTTATGGGACTGTTTTATTGATTGGAAGCCACGGACTTTTTAAACCGAGTTACTTGGATTCAAGTCTAGGAATTCATCGAGATTGGAGTCCATTTGGGGCATTCTTGAGCTACTATACAACACCAACAGGATAAGATTAAATTAATTTTTGGTAAGTTATTAATGCAGTAGGACCTTGCATAAATTGGATTTACTTTTGGATGCATGAATGAGGATTTTCTATGGGATCTGAGTAGCTGTTTTTACGAGTTAAATGACTTCAATTGTTGGAATTAAATTGAAGGTTAATAGGAGGCCAAGTTTGGAATTGGAGGATTTGTCACAGATTTCAAGGAGCTGTGTTATTGACCAGAAATTGGAAATGTGAGATTTTCATCACCTTTTAAATCAAACCCCAAAAGTTAAGTATGGAGTCCTTGGTTAAATTTATTTAAAATTTAATTAGTTTGATTTTTGGGCTGTTGCATTATTGTCAGGGGTTCTTATATTTTTCAGCAACTGATTTTTGGGCTTGAGCTGTTATAAATTTTTTTCTTCCTTGAGGTAAGTAGCTTTTGGATTATGCCCCTTTTGGGATATTATTTTAATTGTGGATCAAGTTGAAAATGAATGCAAATTTACGTCGCATGCTTGAAATTTTTGTTATGGATCATGTATTAGTGGGTGGTTTGTTATGATTTGCATCTTGAGTTGATAGTTACCTGAGAATGTGAGAGGTGAATATAGGGGCTTAAATTTGTGAGCTAAATGGTTTAGCATGTGTATAATCGTGACTGTCATTATGATTGAAACTTCTATGTTGTGCTTGAATCTTTTGTTAGCTTTGGTTGGTGTGGCTGGAGAGTTAATCCTTAGGCCCTAATTACCCTGACCTTCGTGTTGATGTGGTTATGATGTTGTAAAGTCTCGAGAACCTTGATAGGGTTAGGGAATAACTTAGGACAGTTAGGCTAGTGACACCTACCACCCCACCTAGAGCGTGCTTTCCTCGATGATTATGTAATATGATAGATAAGGAGTTGTGTACCATATTTTGTGATGCATGAAGGGAGTGTGCTTCATTGCTGGTGCTGGCCAGTGTGGCTCGAGGGTCGTGGACTCTCTTGTTGTATGCTAGTTATGGGGATGAAGCCCACTAATTGATAGGTTCTGGCCAGTGTTGCTTGAGGGTCGTGGACTCTCCTGGTGTATGATAGCAATGGGGATAAAGCCCACGAATCAAAGCCATGGCTCTAGGGTTTTAGTAATGAGACTATACCGTAGGTGGAGGAGGTTAGGTGGTCACTTAGCTGAGAGAGTGTAGAACTAAAATAAGATCAGGAGTTGAGCGTCTACGAGGTGTATAGTGAACCTTGGATTTAAGTGGGCTACTTACTGAGTATTTTATTACTCATTCGATGCTACTTTGTTTTCCTTTCAGGTGGCCAGTAGTCTCTGGAGACGCATGCCACGAGGCATTGGCTTGGCTAGACTATGGAGAACCTTCTCCCTGCTCCTTAGCATTGTAGAGCTGTTCTAGTTGTTTGGATTCCTTGTTTTGTTTTATGCTTTTCTGCTTCTAATTTAATAATGTTGTGAAACTTTGGTCTTGCAATAAAGATACTTGGAGATGTTGTTTTATGGTTTTTTTTTTGGTTTTTTTATTGAAATGGGATCCCAAATTTAAATTTATTTTCTGGTCATATAAGCATGATGTTTTGTTTTGTTTTAAAACTTTCATTTACATGATTATGCAAGCTTTGAGAAGGGATCTAAAGTGCGTCGTTACGGTTGGTATCAGAGCCCTAGGTTATAAGTTCTGTAGACTCGCTTACATCGTAAGCACTTGTTCTCCATAGCCAAGCGCAAGAAGAATGCCTCGCCACCGTCAAGTTTGTTGATTACCAAGGGTGAAAAGTAGCATAGGGTGAAAGTTAGTAGCCAGTACTAAGATGTTGTTTGTTGTTTTGCTAATGCATTGGGTTGCGTTGGTGGTAATATTTGTGGTTGGTCTTTGAGGGTAGCTTAACGCTGGGTTGTTTTTGTTGTTAGATATGGCGCAAGGAAGAGCTACCACCATTAGGGGAAGAGGTGGTCGTAGGGGCCGAGGTCGAAGGGCCCAAATCCAGGAGAATCCCATCTCGGACCCCCTGTTGGGGAGCAGACGGTGGAGCAAAACGAGCATCTTCAGGAGCCCCAGCGTGTGGAACCACCAGTAGGGAAAGTTCCGGAGCAGGCAGCACCCCCAACACAGGTTGCTACCATAATGCTGACCACATAATCATTGCATGCCATTATTCAATCTGCACTGGCCAGCCAGACAGCACTTTTTACGTAGAACCGGGATTTTCCGACAGAGGAGGCAAGGTATTTGAAGGACTTTAAAAAATATGACCCATGTCAGTTCGATGGGCAAGGTGTGGATCCAACAGTTGTAGAAGCATGGTTGACTTCTATGGAGTCAATCTTCAGAAGCATGAAATGTCTTGATGAGCACAAGATGCAGTGTGCTGAGTTTGCACTCGTAGGACAAGCCCTTCTTTGGTGGGAGTCTACTGAGAGATCATTCGATACCACAGATGAGCCAATCACGTAGGTGCCGTTTAAACAAGCTTTCTTTGATAAGTACTACCCGACCATCCTCAAATATAGAAAGCAGTTGAAGTTTATGAAGTTGAAACAAGGGGACCACCAATCGGTGGATTAGTACGAACAGGAGTTTACTAAGCTCTCTCTCTTTGCCCCAAACTTAGTGGACACATAAGCAAAGAAGACAAAGAGGTTTATCATGGGCCTGAGTGATGACCTATATGGCTCAGTGGCAGCGCACAACCCGACCACTTATGCAGTAGCCCTACGGACCGCCACTTTGATAGACTCGCATTCCCGCCGGTCAGAAGTAGCCAGTGGACAGGGCTCTAGTTTGGGACAGAAGCGGAGGTTTGATCAGGCTTTCGGTAAGTTGAATCGAAACTCGAGCCACAACCAGCGTGCAGGGCTGGTAGTTGTTTAGGGTATCCTGTGCGCGAGTTGTGGTAAGCGTCATGATGGGGCCTGTTTTGCAGCCACCAAGACATGTTTTAATTGTGAGAAGGTAGGGCATCTCTCGTCGGTCTGTCGTGAAAGAAGAAGGTCTGAATCGAAGGCCTGTTATAACTGTGGCAAGACGGGCCATGTAGCGGCTAATTGCTCCTACAACAGAAGTCCTGGTGCCCAGCGAGGCCAATAGAAGGGTAAGGCGTATGCTTCCACCAGCAAGTCAATAGAGGGCTCAGGTGTAGTGGTGACAAGTATTGTGCCTATTCTTGGCCATTATACCTTTGTATTGTTTGATTCTTATTGTACCCACTCATTTATTTCTACTGCTTTTGTAAGTCAAGCTCAGCTAGAATTAGAGCCTCTAGGGTATAGCCTGTTAGTCTCAACCCTAGTTGGGGCGAAGTTGTTAACGCAAGAAAATTTTAAGGGATGTCAGGTTCTCATGTCAAATTGTTTGTTGGATGTGGCACTGATAGTCCTAGAGATGAGTGACTTCGATGTGATTTTGGGTATGGATTGGTTAGCTGAAAATCATTCTAACATTGATTGCCACTCTAAAGAGGTTATTTTTAAACCCCCGACGAAACCTAGTTTTAGGTTTAAAGGCTCTAGACCTGAGGTGGTTCCTAAAGTGGTCTCGGCGCTGAAGGAAAAAAGATTGGTTAGCCAAGGAGCATGGGCTCTTTGAGCCAGCGTGACAGACACGAGAAGTTTGGAAGTGGAGGTGACCTTTGTACCGATAGTGAGAGATTTTGTAGACGTATTTCCTGAGGATTTGCATGGACTGCCTCTAATTCGAGAAGTGGATTTCAGCATTGAGCTCGAACCAGAAACAACTTCTTTATCAAAAGCTCCGTATAGAATGGCTCCAGCAGAGTTAAGGGAGCTTAAGTTGCAAATACAAGAGCTACTGGACAAGGGCTTTATTCGTCCTAGTGTTTCGCACTGGGGCACGCCAGTCCTTTTTGTGAAAAAGAAAGATGGTTTGATGCGCCTATGCATAGACTATCGGGAGTTCAACAAGGTAACTATGAAGAACAAGTACCCACTATCTCGAATCGATGACCTGTTCGATCAGTTGTAAGGAACTTCGGTGTTCTCAAAGACTGATTTGAGGTTTGGGTACCATCAGTTGAGTATTTGGGAGGAGGACATTCCAAAGACAGCCTTTAGGTCCAGGTGTGGGGACTTGCGAGTTCATTGTTATGTCTTTTGGTTTGACTAATGCACCTGCCGTGTTTATGGACCTGATGAACAAAGTATTTAAGGAGTTCTTTCACACCTTTGTGATAGTTTTCATTGATGACATTTTAGTCTACTCCAAGTTAGATGAGGAGCATGAAATTCACCTGAGAAAAGTACTGTCGACTTTGATAGCAAACAAGTTGTACGCCAAGTTCTCCAAGTGTAAGTTTTGGCTTGAGCATGTGTCCTTCCTAGGGCACGTGGTGTCGAGGGACGGAATTTTTGTGGACCCAGTGAAAGTCGAGGCAATTACTACCTGGTCTCGTCTAACTTTGGTTATGGAGGTACGGAGTTTCTTGCGCTTAGCAGGATACTATAGACGTTTTGTCCATGACTTCTCCAAGATAGCCTCACCGTTGACTTAGTTGACCCTAAAGGGTAGTGCCTTTTCTGGAACAGTGCCTGTGAGACGATCTTCTAGAAGCTCAAGCGAAGGTTAGTTTCAGCCTCTATCTTGATCGTACCTGATGGGACAGGAAATTTCGTGGTGTACAGTGACGCATCTAAGAAAGGCATGGGTTATGTACTGAAGCAGCAAGGGAAGGTGATTGCTTATGCTTCCCGACAGCTAAAGGATTATGAGCGCAATTATCAAACTCATGACTTGGAGTTAGCGGGCAGTGGTCTTTGCTTTACAAATCTGGAGACACTACTTATATGGAGAGAAGATCCAGATCTTCACAGACCACAAGAGCCTCAAGTACTTCTTCACTCAAAAAGAGTTAAATATGAGACAGTGTAGGTGGTTGGAGTTGGTGAAGGACTACGACGTGGAAATTTTATATCATCCGGGTAAGGCGAATGTAGTTGCAAATGCCCTCAGTAGGAAGACAGCTCATACTTCGGGGGTGATTACTATCCAGGCTCACTTGCGAACCGACATAGAGCGCGCAAGAATAGTGATGTTGATGGGAAAAGTTACTGCTCAGTTGGCTCAGTTGACCATTCAGCCAACCTTGATGCAGCGTATTATAGATTACCAACAGGGGGATCCCGATCTTGTTGATGCCTTGGGCCGAGTGGAGTCAGAACAAGAGAGCGAGTTCTCGATGGCTGGGGATGGAGGCCTTCTATTTACAGGGCGTTTGTGTGTGCTCGAGATTGGAGAGCGCAGGAGTGAGATTTTGTCGGAGGTCCATAACTCTCCTTTTTCGATACATCCAGACAGTACCAAGATGTACAGGACTTGAAACAGTTACTTTGGTGGTGCAGTATGAAAAGAGATGTTGTAGACTTCGTCAGTTTTGCCAGCATATAAAGGGCACGAGGTTGATAATTCTCATTCATGAGGATTATTTGGCCTTTAAACTTAGTTATATTTGTGATTTTTATGCATATTATTTGATGAAAAATAAAAAAATGGTTGAATTTAATCACATGATTGATGGAAGACCTTTAAATTAAGTAAGTTGAGAAAAGAAAACAAAAGAAGAAAAAAATTCACACTTAATGTTTTGGTGCAGGATTTTCATGGAATGCAACTGCAGTGCAATTGCTAGGCAATTGAATCTGGCAGATCTTGAATTTAAGTAAAAAACGAGAATTTCGGGATTTTGAAGGAAAATTGACCCACGAATTCGGCAAAATGATTAGCCATGATTGTCCATCAACCAAGAGGGAAACCCTAGCATGAGAACCCTATAAATATTGAACAAAGAAGCCGAACAAAGAGAGCTTGATTGGAGAAGATTTTCGTTCACGTTTTTTGGGTTTTCTTACTTTCTGCAATTTCCATTTTGAGTTTTTTTAGTTATTGTTTGTATTCATTTCTTCTACATCTTAGTCCGAATCTTTTCCTCAATTCCATCACAACGAGAGTAGGTGTTAGTTATGAACAATTACTTATTCAATTGAGCTCAATTTTGGAAGAATTTCGTTTATATTTATGGGTTTTCTTCACCGACTGCATCTTTTTTCTACTTTCATTTTAATTGCTGTTTTGTATTACGTTTTCCTACATCTCAATCCAGAATCCTCTTCTCAGTCCCATCTCCATAAGAATTGGATGTGGTTATGAAGAAAATTCTTGTTCGATTGATGCGAAAGGAATGGGTTTTTAGGATAGTTGAGTTCTTGTTGGATTTTTGCTAGCTTTGCAATTTTGTTTCTGTTATTTGAATTCAAATTAGCTACTAGGTTGTTTTCAATTTCAGCAACTTCGTTTCCGTCATTTGAATCTTAGAAAAGCAAATTCAATTCAGCAAGTTTAATTTCAATTTCTTAAGTGTAGAAGCTACGGGTTGTGGAATTCTCAATTCAATAATTTTGTTAGCAAGTTTAATTTGGAGATCCACTGTACTTCAATTTCTACTTATATACAATTTTCTTTAAGTTAATTTGTATCTTGAAATTTTGACATTGTTTCTTTAAGCTACTAATTGCTTTGTATTTGCAATTTGATTGCATTGTTTACCTTGATTGTACTAATGAACTTTACTAATTTACATTTACTGTTTTCAATTTATTCCATCATGAAGAGCTGAATTTCCTTTGGGATTCAAGTTTGTGAATGCCCTAGATGAAAGATGTAAAGCTCGAGAGTAAAAACAATCTAGCTAATTCTTGAACTCTAGTTTGCTTTTGGTGAGTTAATTGTTGGGTAAACCTAGTTGGCCATCTAGTGTTGCTTGCCAAGCTATAACTTAATACCGAAAGGGCTAAGGGAAGTGGATGTCGCAAAAGCAATGGAAGAAAAGGCTTAGACATAAGTCTGAAACATTGACCCTAGACATAGGGAGAGACTTCAAAACCACTAGAATTGTGCGCAAAAATATCTAAGTTAGATTAGCCATAAAAATATAGGTTTAATCACTTAGTCTCCTAAAGATACTTCATAGAAGGTCGAATAGGAGTTGAATTCGGTTTACTTAGTTCTTGAGTTAGCTACAGTTGCAATTGCTTTCTTGTTGCATTTTCTTTCCAAATGAGCATTAGCAACTTGAATCCCTTTTTCATTTCCATTGAATTTTCAAATAATTTTATTTTAGTCAAAACACCTCTCAAATCATTTTCACCCTCGGTTACCTTAACTTGCAATTTGTCAACGATTTTGTGCCAACTAAAATTCATTTTATTAAACCTCGTTCCTTTGGGTACGATACTCTGGAATACTTTCAGTTTCTTTATTACTTCGATCACGTGCACTTGCGTGTAGCGATAAGCACTGATCAGAGGTAGAGGCTAATAGGACTGTTGCAGCCTTTGAGCGTGTCGCAGTTGAAATGGGAGGAGGAGTCTATGGACTTTATCACAGGGTTGCCTAGAACAGTTAGGGACTTCACGGTGATCTGGGTGATCATTGGCAGATTGACCAAGTCAGCTCATTTTCTATCAGGGAAGCCTACGTACACGGTGGAGAAGTTGGCGTAGTTGTATATGGAGGAAGTGGTCATACTCCACGGGGTTCTGGTGAAGATTGTGTCAGACAGGGACCCTCGGTTCACATCGAACTTTTAGTTGAGCGTGAAGATGACATGCGTGCTTTGTATCTTGAACTTTTTCTAGGCTATGAACTTTCAAGGACGAAAGTTCTTAATGAGGGAATTTTGTAACACCCGACATTTTATTTTATTTTATCTTATTTTGTAGTAATTGGAATTAGTGGTTGTATGGTTTGGTGATATGTTAAGTTTGGAGTTGGTTTTAAGTTGATTCTTATTTTGGTTTGATTTTTTTTTGTTAAGGGAAAAATGGGAATAGGTGGTGATGGTTGTAGTTTGAAAAGAAGGTGTGAAAAAAAAGGAGAAATTATAGGTGAAGGCATAATTGGGAAAAGTCAAATCACCCTTGATTCTCTCCACCTCTCGCTCGATTTCCCGTCCTTTTCGGGATATCTTTCCCTTTTTATTATTATTTTTATTCCCCAAAATCAAACCCGCATCTCTCTCTCTCTCCCCATTTTGCAAACCGCAGCCCTCACCCCCTTAGGGTTCTTCTTCTCCGCGCAGCAACCGAGGGTCTTCGTCGGTCCCCATCGAATGCCACCGTTCTGCCTGCAGCACCGTGCATTGCCTGCGACAGGTCGCGCCGCTGCATGCTCAGCCCCTTGCCAGTAGTTTCTTCCTTCATGCAGCCAGGACGAGCCTTGCCAACGTTTCGCTGCACGCGCCAAAAGCCACCGAGCGGCTGCCTCTGCGAAGCCCACTCCGCTGCCACCTCCCATCCGCCAACAAGCCTCGCCGCCCCCCTGTCTGCTTGCATATGCCGCCCGCAGGAGCTTGGATCCGCGACCCCAGCTCGTTGGATCACGCCGTCGCAGAGCTCGTCGGCGTTCTGTCCCCACTGCGGCCGTTCTCCTTTTCCACTCCGGTTGCATAAATAGTAAAGGGCTGTTTTTGATTCGTCTTTAGGCCTTTTGCAGCAGCGTTTTCTATTGGTTTCGACCCTGTATAGCCTCGTGTCAATTGGGTAAGTTTCCACCGCTATGTAAGATATTATTGTCGAGGTTATGGGACTATTTTATTGATTGGAAGCCATGAATTATTTAAACCAAGTTACTTGGATTAAAGTCTAGGAATTTCATCGCGATTTGAGGCTATTTGGGGCATTCTTGAGCTACTGTACAACACCAACGGGGTAAGATTAAATTAATTTTTGGTAAGTTATTAATGCAATAAGACCTTGCATAAATTGGATTTAATTTTGGATGCCTGAATGGGGTTTTCCTGTGGGATATGAGTGACTGTTTTTACGAGTTAAATTGACTCCAATTGTTGGAATTAAATTGAAGTTTAATAGGAGGCCAAGTTTGGAATTGGAGGATTTGTCATAGATTTCAAGGAGCTGTGTTATTGACAAGAAGTTGGAAGGGTGAGATTTTCACCACCTTTTAAATCAAACCCCAGAAGTTAAGTATGGAGTCCTTAGTTAAATTTATTTAAAATTTAATTAGTCTAATTTTTGTGCTGTTGCATTATTGCCAGGGGTGCTTATATTTTTCAGCAAGTGATTTTTGGGCTTGAGCTGTTATAATTTGTTTCTGCCTTGAGGTAAGTAGCTTTTGGATTAAGCCCCTTTTGGGATATTATTTTCATTGTGGACCAAGTTGAAAATGAATGAAAATTTACGTAACATGCTTGGAATTTTTGTTATGGAGGATGTATTAGTGAGTGGTTAGTTATGATTTGCATCTTGAGTTGATAGTTACCTGAGAATGTGGTAGGTGAATTTGGGGGCTTAAATTTGTGAGCTAAATGGTTTAGCATTTGTATAACCTTGACTGGCATTGTGATTGAAACTTATGTGTTGTGCTTGAATCTTTTGTTAGCTCTGGTTGGTGTGCCTAGAAAGTTAATCCTTAGGCCCTAATTACCCTGACCTTCGTGTTTATGTGGTTATGATGTTGTAAAGTCTCGAGAACATTGATAGGGTTAGGGAATAACTTAGGACCGTTAGGCTAGTGACATCTACCACCCCACCTGGAGCATGCTTGCCTTGATGATTATGTGATATGATAGATGAGGGGTTGCGTACCCTATTTTGTGATGGCATGAAAGGAGTGTCCTTCATTGCAGGTGCTGGCAAGTGTGGCTCGAGCGTCGTGGACTCTCTTGCTGTATGCTAGCTGTGGGGATGAAGCCCACTGATTGATAGGTGTTGGCCAATGTGGCTTGAGGGTCGTGGACTCTCTTGTTGTATGCTACCAGTGGGGATGAAGCCCACGGATCAAAAGCATGGCTCTAGGGTTTTAGTAATGAGACTATACCGTGGGTGGAGGAGGTTAGGTGGTCACTTAGCTGAGAGAGTGTATAACGAAAATAAGATTAGGAGTTGAGCGTCTACGAGGTGGACAGTGAACCTTGGATTTAAGTGGGCTACTTACTGACTATTTTATTACTCATTCGATGCTACTTTGTTTTCCTTTCAGGTGGCCAGTAGACTCTGGAGACGCGTGGCACGAGGCATTGGCTTAGCTAGACTATGGAGAATCGTCTCTCTGTTCCCTAGGATCGTAGAGCTGTTCTGGTTGTTTGGATCCTTGTTTTGTTTTATGCTTTTCTGCTTCTAGTTTAATACTGTTGTGAAACTCTTGTCTTGCAATAAAGATATTTGGAGATGTTGCTTTAATGTTTTTTTTTTTTTATTGAAATGGGATCCCAAATTGAAATTTGTTTTCTGGTCATATGAGCATGATGTTTTGTTTTGTTTTAAAACTTTCCTTTATATGATTATGAAAGCTTCGAGTAGCGATCTAAGGTGGGTCGTTACATTAAATGACTCGCAGGTATGGCACGAGGCTATACGAGAGAGGGATGGGGCTTGGGGTAAGATGAGTGGGCACTTAGCTAACTGAAGTGAATTTTGAGTTTGAGCAAGAGCTTGTGAGTTAGGGCAGAGCCCTTATGTGTATAGTTGTGAACTTTGGACCTTAAGTGGGTTGCTTATTGAATATATTTATACTCACTATTTCTACTTTGTTTGTGTCTTTGTAGATGGCGCACAACCACGAGGCGATTGACGGAGGCGAGAAATTGACGAGGCTATGGAAACACCACCGAAGTTCCTCCCTATATTTAGTGCCTAGTTTTGTATCATTGTTCTGTATTATGTGGTTGAGTTGTATAGATTTGTAGTTTCTCTTGTTTCCATGTGTTTGGATACAATTCCTTAGTTCTTGTGTCTGTTGTGGTTGAACTCAGCATGTTACTCGTAGTTTGGTGGATGCTAAGTAGTTTCTCTGAAATATAGAAGTGTTTATATCCCTTTTAGGTCCTTGTAAAATTTTGGTTTCCTTGTAGTTACGCAGTTATGCTGCCGAAATTTTGGGCATGAACAAGATAACTCAATTGTGCTTATGCTTTAGAGGGTTAATTTTTTATAGGGTCATTACAAAAACAAGTCCTAGGCATAACACATTTTGTATGCTATCAAGATGTTAATAGAGGTCAAGATGGCTTTGGTGACCCGGAGGTGGTGTTTGACTAGTTGCTCAAGTACTTGAGTGAAATTGCAGGAGATTTTTAATAGTGTTCCCCAATTTAAGTTGAAATTTTGGGGCATTACAAATATATAGTTTAGTATCTAATTTTAGATGTTTTCTATATGGTTTCTAATGTTTTAAATTTATCCTTTATGTATTGAATGTTTTCCAATCAAGTACTTATTGTCACAAAACATTAGAATTAACTAACAAATTGACCAATTTAATTAATTGTGTTGAATATATTCTATAAGAAGTGGACATATCACTCACCTATAAATTTAAAAACTTACTCAATTCGTATGCATAATTAATTGTAACTTACTTGACCTGAAGTTGCTCATTGCTATAGAAAATTGACTCATTAATGTAGGATTATATGACAATACTAGACAATCAGATAGAATAGGGTTGCTTAAATAAATTAAAACTTGTTGATAAGTTTAGACATAATTAATTGAATTTGAATAAGTCATATAAATACCCTAATACAACGAGAGATATGGAACAACTTTATTCAATTCAAATAACTAGCATGAAATTTAACAAGGTAAAAAATAATTAAACGAGGGATAATTAAACAGTAGGAAAGATAGATGACATTGTGAATTTTTTTAGTGTGGTTTGGAACATTCTACTGCACTCTCAAATGCTCCCTTTTTGGTATCTTATTGCAGCGACTTTTTTACTAGTGAGAACCAAACCGATCGATCATTCTTTTTTGCGAGCTCAAGAGTAAAGGGAGAAGAGGGTTGTTGCCAACTCGTTATTTTTATAATAAAAAATTATTGTTTTTAGCCACCTCATTAAAAAATGTCACATTATTCAAGTCTAGTCATTTAGTTATTGCCACATCATCTTTTCTAATGATCAATTAATAATCAATGAAGCTCAAGAACCATTTTGAACATTTTTTTGAAGCCTCTGGAATTAAAAGTGTTCCTTTTGAAACTCAAGAACTTGGGAAGAACTAAATAGGCATCAATCGAAATCTCAGAGACCAAAAATATATTTTGCCACAAAATCAATTAGGAAAAGAATTCATTTATACCCCTAAATTTGACATTATGTATCAAGTGTCACCATAAACTTTCAATTTCATCAATTTGAATCCTAAATTTAAACAGTGTTAACTAAATTCACCCAATAATGTTAATAAAAAGCAAGCAAAAATATTCCAAAACTCACAAACAACAAAAATCAAGTATCGATAAAATTGAGCTCAATTAATGCCTAAAATCAACCATGGAACAAATCTTCCACAACCCAAAAATTTCAACAAAAATTCTACTTTCAGGTTGTTTTTCTCTAAAAGTTTCATCAATTTTCATTCATGATATATATTTTGTATGTAACTTATTAATCACGCATAAAAAATATTTTACGATTTTTCAAATGAAACTCTATTAAAAGGTACAAAAACTACAAAATTTAACCTAAGTTTAATATAAAGATTACAATCTGATTAAAGTTTAATGTGTATAATTTGATCAAATTGAAAGTTTAAGATAAAAATTGATACACCTTATCAAATTACGTTTTAGAGTAAAAATTGATTCTTCCCTAAAATTTTAATAGAGGAAACCTTCCATTCCCATGTTTGTTGAAGTCGAATTAAATTGCTAGCAAAAAGTATCCAGTTTTATATAGAAAGAATAATATACTTTATATCTATTTTGACTAAAAAGCATAATTTTATAATTGATTATGCATTAAAAATAAAACAATTATTTAAATCCAAAATTTTCGAGGCAGCACAAGGAGGCTCGCGCTTGCTCTACTACCCTTTTATTAATTACTTTACAACTCTTACCCATTTTCTTTTATATATTAGTGCGACCCACAAATTTTTTTTAATTGTGTTTTACATCTCTTTTATTTTTGCTATTAATAATTTTTCTTCTAATATGAAATTATATTATTGTTTTTGTTGTATGTGCTTTTTCCTAGAAATTTATATTAGTTTGTTAGATTTTTAATTTCAATTCCAAACCATTTTTTATAAACAACATTCCCATTTCGATTGTTTTTATTTGGATTGATTTTCATTATTGTTTTTTATCATTATGATTTCTAGTAAGTAAATTACACCGAAGTACTATAATCATACAATTAATAATATGTCTCTAGACGATATTGATCTACAAAATTTCAGGCAATTAAGTTTGAAATTTTGTACATGATTATGAATATTTGGATATATTGTGGTTGCTGTTGTCATTTGTAATTACGTTTACAGCCGACAACAAAATTTGCAGCTTTACTAGTTGAGAAAGGAAATCCTAAGATTATAAAATATATTATTTAATAAACTAATATCATACGAACAAATTAGAATATAGAAGATACAGAGATTTTTTTAAAAAAGGACATATAGACAAATCATTCACATGTTGTGTTTGGTTTTAAAAAAAGGACATATAGACAAATCATTCACATGTTGTGCTTGGCTTCTGTGGGATGAATAGTGATAGTTTGCCGTTCAGTTTCTAAAACACGATTTCGATAGATCTTGTCAATGTATTCTTTGGCCTTTCGATCTATACCAGGTTCGGCAATCCAATGACGAGCTTTGTCCTCATCGCTCGGCCACACCTTGCTCGAACTTGACATCTCCTCCCTGGAGCGATTGTGGTCGTAATGATCTCCTCTTCTACTTTTTCTAGATCTAAAAAAGTTAAAGATTGAGAAGGAAGAGTGAGCATTTTTTTGCTTGTTGCCTCCCATAGCGTAGAGGAAGGTAATTAGAGAGGAAAATGAATTGAACTGTATGTTTTTCTTGGGAGAGGAGAGGTGAGAAATCTCTTTTTTGTAGGGTAATTATTCAGACACTTTTTTTTTCCTCCACTGTTTTAAGCCATTTTGACTAAAAGAATCCTTTGCTAAGACTGAATAATAATATTCCATCTTTACTATTGCTCATTCTACATAAATATCAAAATCAAATTATATTATGATATATATGCTAAGTTGAATCTAATAACGTGTTTAAATTTATGAATATAAAAATATTGATTTGCATTAAAATGTAAAAGATAAAAATTTCTGTTTGTCAATAGCATATTTCTTCTAATAAGATGATCTAATTTATGATTTACTAATAATTAAAGTTGGTAGGTAGCAAACTTGCAAAACAACGTAGATTTTTTTATTTTTTTTAGAGTTCCACTATACTTGGAGTGAAAAGTTTGAACTTCTAATCTCTTCTATGGATATGTCTTAACCAATTGAATTATGTTCAAGTTGGCAAATATTTGTAGAGTTGTAAAAAGAATAGTTAAACTAGTTTTTTGCAACTTAATGACAACAAAGTAATTATATTATGTTGTAACGTTTTATTTCAATTTTAAATTATATTTAACTACCGTTGTGAACAAATTCCTTAAGACAATAGTATATTGTATAAAATATATGCTTCGAAGAATAAAGTGCTTATGACATTTTAGGAAAATTGTGGAATGTGCAATTTTATTAAAAGATCTTTAAATTTTATTATGAGAACTTTTTAGGATCATTTGGAAGGAGGGTTAAGGTTTGGGTGGATTATGCCTAACCAAGAATTCGGGTGGATTAATGATCTCAAGATCAAGTATTACAAAAATCGAAGAAAATAAACCAAATGACTGAAGCTATAAAATGACATAGTTTCTAAATTAGACAGAACAGACATGATAAGTGGAATTTTAGAAATACTTCTATGAAAATAACATAAATAAAAGTAAATTTGATTTACTAGATTTTTAGTGGAAAATAAACAACACTACCTAGATAGTTGATTCAAGATCCACTATCAGGATATGTTCTTAATTACATTCAATATGCAATTCTTGGAAAAATAATTAATGATGTAGGATAGTGATCTCTACATGTTGGCACTAGGATGCCCATCTCAATTGATATATTGGGAGACATTAAAATGTCATTATTTAATGTTGAACATGGTAATTTTAATACCTTGAGAGAAATTAGATTTATGAAATTTTATTACTAGAAATTCATATAGTATGAATTTTGCAAGTAATGAAGCTTATATTTTCAAAATTATTTTAAAATATGTCCAGCCGTAAATATGAACAATTTGTATGCGTTAAAATGTTAACATATACAAGCTGCACAATAATAGATATTAAGGATTATAGAATCCAGAATGAAACTCTAAAAGTTAGAGTTAAACACTTTGCTTGTCTGTAGATCTTGTCTTTCATGCACGATAATTAATAGCTTTTTACTGGAAAGAGCTACAAGGCCAAAGAACACGATGAGCTTACACATTCTGACCCAAGCAGTTTGGTAAATGTAGATGTCAAAGGTGGTTATGGATATTTCATCATTCTAGTGGATGATTATTTAATGTATAAGTATTTTTACCTAATTAATGCAATATAAGTCCAGGTTTTATGAAAAGTTCAAATAATTTAAGACTAAAGTTGAAAACCAAATTAGGTGAGTCTATCAAGACACACTATGATAATATCACAGTGGAAAGTACTTGAACCTTACGTACTAAGATTAGTTTATAGAACATGGGATTCTATCCCAACTCTGAGCACCAAATACAGTTGTGTGAAATTGTACTGCAAGAGGTGAAAACAAGACCTTGTTAGACATGGTCACATTAATAATGAATTACACACCATTAATAGACTCTGGTTAGGACATGCAATAGAGATTGCATAATGATCATGATTCCCTCCAAGAGTGTATTTGAGATAACTTTGGGATTATAGACAAGTAGTAAAGCTAGTTTACAACCCTTCAGAATTTGGGAATGTTAAACATCCAAACTGAAAAATACCCAACAAGGTTGGAATATGTTCAAAGATACATCTAAATGTAGGTTACCCCTAAGGAGAAAGAAAATGGTCTTTTATATAATCCTGAAAAGAAAAATGTGTTTGTATGACAAATGTCACTTTTCTATGATGATTGAGAAATTTCAAGTAAAAGACCACAAACCTTGAAAAAGGTAAGTGTTAATAAGTTGGTTCCAAGTGAAGCCACTAAATAATTGACAAAAGTTGTTATTAATTTAATTACATTTGAGGGTCAAATGGATACTTGTCATGAATTGGATAAGCCTCATTGTAGTGGAGGAATCATGAGATGGGAGGGCTTAATTGAAACTCAAATTTTCATATTAGATAACAAAGTTGAGGGCTTATTAAATTGAAAAAGGAAATAAGGATATTGACAAGGATCATTAGGTCAAAGTCATGAATCTCGAGATAGAGTCCATGTACTACATCTCTTTTTGAAATTTGTAGATTTCCTTAATGGGATCAAACCCATAGGTTATGAATGATCTACAAAAGAAAAAAAATGTGTAGATAAGAAGGTATAGACCTTCAATGTGAGACTGATGACAAAGGGAAAAATCCACTATGAGTAAGTTTTCTTCCATGTTGTCGTTCTAGAGTCGTCTATAAGCATTTTCTAATTCATTTTGCATATGAGGTATGTCAAATGAATGTTTAGAATTCTTTTTTGAAAATAAATCTTAAATAATGCATCTACACAAATCAATTAGAGGGACTCGGTTTCTAAGATCAATAGCCAAAAGTTTGCAAGTTGTAAGTGTAATGCACAACAATTTCATATACTCTTTGATTTTCAATTTTGAAGTATGATTTGGTCATAATTTCCAATGAGGCTTATTGGAATTATGGTTTGAATTTTAATATAAGGGATTTGGGTAAAGTTTGCTAATTTGAATTATCCAAACAGTTTGGAACTTATGTGTGATTTTTACAGTTGATGAAAAGATGAGGAAAAAGAAAAGAAATGAAATGAATAGGAGAAGGGAAAAAAAGGGGAAAAGTGAAATAGTTAGGGTTTGGTGCTTAAAAAAACAAGAATAAGAAAAAAAAAGAAAACCCTAAATTACTTTTTGGCTTCTTTTTCAACCTTTCCTTCTCTTGCCCTCTATTTGGAAACACCAATCACATGCACCACCCCTTCCTTCAACCGGCGAACTTCATCATCTTCATTCTTCTTCCTCTCCTGCCTTCTTGTCAACGCCCCTCTCCGACTAGCGAGCCCAGATCGGCCCTTCTTCGACGACAAAATGTGTAGACCTCTTCCTCAAGCTGTAGATCTAAGTGATGGGGTTAGTTTCCTTAGTGGTCTCTACGTGACACATCTTTCCCTATCATATTCTTTGGTATGTAACAATAATGTCTTGGTCTTGCGAACGATGGTGTGGTCGTTTGTCATCATCTTCGGCGTAGTGCAGGCCTCACAGACATTTTTTGGCATTGATCAACTCTCATGCAAGTGCTATGCGTGACCGAGACCGTGCGGGTCTTATTCTTCGATAGCTGGTTCCCCTTATTTGCTCGTTCCAACAGCGGCGACAACATTCCAGAAGGCAGCGACAACATTTTGGCATTAGGTGAGTTTGTTTTGGTCAAGGATTTGTGATTTTCTTGTGTTTCAAAAGTGACCCACAAACTTTTCAGTTTTGTTTTTTGATACCGATAATGTTTGGACTTTATATATGTAGATTTGAACCTATTCGAAGTCAAACCAGCGAGAATTTGAGGCTATTTTGGTAAGGATCTATGGGTAACGCCTAAACTCTTTTGGACTCTTGTTGAATGTTGTATTTTAAGACTCTAATCCATGACATTTTTCAATATGTAGGTTAAGATTAATTGATTAAGGTTTTAGGTGGTTTTGGTGCAAAGTCATTGGGTCATTAGCACTTTTAGGTAGGTTGACAACCTTCAGTAATTGAATATTAGGCTTTGGCTGTTTAAATTGTTTAAATTATTTTTATATTCAAAATTTGTTCAAGTTTAAGCAATAACTTTTGTAGGCAGGCTCATTAGTGCTTTGTAATCAATATTAAGGTAAGTATCCTAACTTACAGAACTCCATAAGGACTCGGTGAAGGATTATAAGCAGGAATGTTTGGGTAGTTGATTTAAAACTGAATAAACATGAATGTTTGGGTTGTCTGGAGATGTTTGGTTAGCTACATAATGCAGAATGCTTGAGTTATTTGACTGAATGGCTGAGTATAATATACCTGAAATGTTTGAAAAGTTTACTGCGTATAGATTTCTAGAGACGTTTGATTAGCTGATTTAGTACAAAATACTCGAGTTGTTTGAAATGGATGGCTAGCAGCTTAGAGATGTATGGTTAGCTACATAATATGTTAAGGATTTCTATTCATGAATAGTATGTTCGGAATGAGACAAAATGACTTTTGATGTTTAACACGTGTTAGAGGGGTCTGAGTATGGAATGGACTAGTAATGAAGTTTGGAATGGACTGGTAATGAACGCTATGACTTCTAGCATGTTTAGAGGGCCTTAGTTAAATGTATGTTTATTCTTAAGATTCATGTTTTCTAGTGACAATTACCTTCTCCCATGTCATGTATGTTTTCATGAGGTCCTATGTCTGGATAGGCCTAGTGCTACTAGAGGGTCGTCAACTAACATCTAGTGGCATTACCTTTGATAGCATGAAAACTAGTGATTTCTTTGAAGGAATGAACGTTTCACTCTGCAGCGAAAGCATTAGATCGTCTTTGATTTTATTTAAAATTAAACCAAAAATTAAGATTAAGCAAACTTACTTCGAGTAAATACGGAGATATTTTTGGCGGATCTTTATCTCTTCCACAAAATCTTCCTGGCTATGACTCAAACACAAGACCAAGGCTTGTGGGAGCCTCTTGAAATAAAATCCACAAGGGATTAGAGAGGACAAGGTCTAGAGAGAATTCTCTAATTGTCTATTGAGGAGATATGTGTTAGATCTAATGGCTCAACCCAATAGTTCTATTTATAGAGACCAAGGAAAAATCTTTGGCATAATTAAAATATTATATTTTAATATATAATATATTAAAATATATCTTATATTTATTTGAATATCATTCAAATCTCTTACGATATTTATTTATTTGAATCTTATTCAAATTCTATCAATATCTTTTATTTAATGTATCTAATATACATTAATTATTTTAATATTTAATGTATCAAATACAATAAATATATTTTCCTCTTATATATTTAATATATCTAATATATTAAATATTAATTTGAACATTTCAAATTTTTCTTTCAACTAAATTGAGCTTTTAGTGTTACTATGAGCTCGCAAAGGAACTTTATGGACCTAAAGATTATAAGCTCCAATGATACAAAATCAATTAATTAAAGTCGTTAATTAATTAATTTTCATTCATTAACTATAGGTCACTCTACTATAAACCTAGAGCTGCATACTTATGCAATATAGGACAAGTTGTGTCCATAGATATAATCATTACATGCAAGTTTATCCTTCAGGAGTTGTTCGTTACATCTAGGTCAAAAGTCTGTTTTACCTCTATAATTACATCTTGCACCTTAAGTACCACTGATCCTCTAATAAACAATTTGTTTATAATCTAATTATAAACTAAGTCCCACTAGGCCAGTGAGAGGGTGGGGCCCCATTGTTCAAGTCCCAAAATCAACACTTAAGGGAACTACTCATTTACTTACCCTATATGGGATGGAGTGAATTCCATCTTGTGAGATTATGTTCCCAGCTCCCTATTTGGTCAAGTCCCTAAAATGGTAGGCATATTGAATCGACTACAAAAGCCACTCTCACTAATGCAAATCAAAGGACAAACCCTCACAAGCAGAAGTTCATAACTCACTCATGATTAAGATCGAGTCGCATATGATCATCCTGATATATGATCACTAAATTAACGGATTTATAAGGAGAAATTAAATATTTAGTGGTCCAGTCTTACACAAACTTATTGTATAAGATACCCCCACTCACA
This sequence comes from Trichosanthes truncata, assembly GCA_033996785.1. Lineage (NCBI taxonomy): Eukaryota > Viridiplantae > Streptophyta > Magnoliopsida > Cucurbitales > Cucurbitaceae > Trichosanthes > Trichosanthes truncata. The sequence continues at coordinate 34,837,444 of JAWPNB010000009.1, read as the reverse complement.
TGTCTCCACATGAACGATTTGGATCAAATCATTTGTAACTATTACAAAGTGGGTCGTATCAATAGTGCTACCAGGATAAGGCACCCAACCTTATCCATATACTATGACCCTTTAGGTTATTTCTTGAACATGATCCTCTCGTATGTTAACCACGTACTATTCAAGTTTACACTAATAACCTTGAATTTTTCATATAATGGATAATATTATATTGTAAATAAAATAATCAAAATTATTATTAATTATTAAATAAATCATTAATTACGAGGCTTTAGGGCATAAATCCCAACAATTTCGTGGTCTATTCGTGTACAAACTCATTGTATAAGATACCCCCACTCAAGTGTCTCCACATGAATGATTTGGATCAAATCATTTGTAACTATTACAAAGTGGGCCGTATCAATAGTGTTACCAGGATAAGGCACCCAACCTTATCCATATACTATGACCCTTTAAGTTATTTCTTGAACATGATCCTCCCGTATGTCAGCCACATACTGTTCAAGATTACACTAATAACCTTGAATGTTTCATATAATGGATAATATTATATTGCAAATAAAATAATCAAAATTATTATTAATTATCATTAATTACGAGGCTTTAAGGCATAAATTCCAACAATCTCCCACTTGCACTAAAGCTGACGAGACATGTATCTTAGGGCATACTCTATACCCAACATGCTCTCCAACTTGCCCTAGCAAAGATGAGGCATGTCTCGTAAGCCTAAACATTCTAGGTGACCCTCAAACACTTTAGCATGGAGAGTCTCTTTATATAGATCCAAAGGACTGCCATTAAAAGTCATCTTGGTCACTACCATGATGCTTTCTCTCTCTCTCTCTCAATATTATTCCCTATACATTGGTGTTTTCTAATTTTCCTAATATTAGTCTTTGCACCACTATTATCATAATAAAGATGATAGACTAAATTATATCTGAAACACCTTTCAGATCTTTAAAGAACTATATGAGTCATACAAGTCTTTTTGTTGCTTCACAAGCAAAACAATCTAACTTGTATACCATACTTCATCGCTTAGGGTAAAATTTATCTTTACATAAATTTCCTAAATCTTTGTAAGAATCAGCATATCTTGTAAAGATCAAATCTTTAGCTACATACACCAAAATTTCTCATTACCCATAGATAATTTGAGAAAGTTTTTAGTTTTCTACTTAATGGTCATACAATTCGTTTAAGTGATATATGCTAATCAATTGTATATTAAATAGTCTCATTTATGCATATCATATACTCTAAATATTTAAGGTGTCTTAGGATACTCTTCCTTAGACATAAATATCAAATATTTGACAACAATTTTGTCAATATAAGATGTTTGAGACAAAGTTAACATTTGTCCTTAAAATCTCCATTTTGGACATATAAAATATACCGAGTCATTCCAAATCACTCATTGAAATTTGTTACTTAGTCAACATTTTATGTTAAATAAAAATCTTACACCGTTCATAATGAGTAAAATTTCATCAATATAAAACATGAGAACAACCCACTAAGCAATTAATGATTTTCTATCTATATAAGCTTCATTAATATTTACCCAAAGTCATAAATTTTGATACTTTTATCAAACCTTATATTCAAAGATCTAATTGTAAAATTCATTTCATAAATGAAACTTTACTATTTCGCAAACCTTTTGCTTTTGATTTTTGAAAATAAACTTGTCTGATTGATTTGTGTAGATGCATTATCTAATATTTCTTTTCATAAATGAATTCTAAACATTTATTTTTCACATCCCATATGCAACAGTGAATTAAAAAATGCTTACAGATTTCAATTTGGCAATAATTGAGAAAGTTTACTCGCGGTCTACTTTCTCCTATTAGGTTTGACCCTTTGCCATTAATCTCACTTTGAGGGCAATAAGCCTTCAATTTTATCATCTAACATGATAAATTGGGCTTCAATTAAGTCCCTGTAAAGGTTAAGTCATCTCATAACTCTCCCACTACGATGAGGCTTATCCAATTCATGACTCGGATCCATTTGACTTTCAAATTTAATTAAATTATTAGCAACTTTTGTTAACTATTTAGTGGTTTCACTTGGGACCAATTTATTAACACTATCTCACTTTATTAAAGGTTTGTGGTCTTTTAATTCACATTCCTTATAAAAAAAATAATATTTGTCATACAAATACCTTATTCCTTTTAGGACTAGATAAAAGATCATTTTATACTCCTTAGGGATGACCTACACTTAGGCATATCTTTGAAAATATACAGCCTTTTTAGGCTTGTTTCAGCATGTAAGCTTAACATTCCCAAATAATGAAGTCTTGTAAATTAGTTTTACTACTCTTCTATAATATCAAAATTATCTCATAGACTTTTCGGAGGGAATAATGTTTATTATGCAATATCTATTGCATATCCTAACCAAAGTTTTGTAATGGCGTGTAACTCACTATTGGTGTGACCACGTCCAACCAGGTTTTGTTTCTCTTCTTGCAGTACAATTTCACATAAATGTACTTGGTATTTAAAATAATTGGGATAAAAACCCATTTTCTACCAATTAGTCTTAGTACGTAAGGTTCTTGTACGTTACACTATGATCTGATCATAATATCTTGATAGATTTACCTAATCGATTTTCAACTTTAGCCTTAATTTTCCTGAACTTTTAAAAAATTTAGACTTATGTTGTATTAGGTAAAGCCACACTTGTACTTGAATGGTCATCAACTAGAGTGATCAAATATTCATGATTTTATTTGGCCTATACATTCACCAGACCACTTGTAGTCTTATCTAATAAAGGCCCAATGATTATCTTACATGAAATGTAAAATCTACAGACATGTAAAGTAATTAACTAACTTTTTAGATAATTACCTCTTACTAGTCTTTTCATTCTATTCAAGTTGATGTTAATCAACCTTAACTGCCAAAGTCAAGTATCATCTTTTAGGAGAAAACAATGTCTTTCTATTATGGATTCTATAATCCTAAATATCTCAGTATTTTGTTGTATAGTATATGTCAACATTTTAACATATACAAATTGTTCTTATTTTTAGCTGAATGTATTTTCAAACAAATTTGAAAATATAAACTTCCATACTTCAAAGTAATTCATACTATATGAACTTTTTAGTAATAAAGTTCGAGAAATTGAATTTCTCTTATGCTTACTAAAAATGCTATATTCAGCATTAAGTAGCAATTATTATTTAATGACATCTTGATAGTAGATCTTATATCGACTACCTAGGTGGCGTTATTTATATTCCACCAAAAATCTAGTAAATCAAATTTACTTTCATTTATATTTTCATCCCATAGAGGTATTTCAAAATTTCCTCTCATTATGATTGTCCTGGCTAATTTCGAAACTATTTCCTTATATATAGCTTCAGTCATTTGATTTCTTTTCTTGAATCTTTGTAATAGTTGAATTCGAGATCATTTAAACAATTATCTAAATTTAGCTTATATTGACTTCAACATCTCATATGTTGTTGTCATTTTTTTGTTTTGTTTTTTTTTTTAATCTTCTAAGCTTGATATCTATCATGTCAACTAGGAGATACGTACAAGCTATCTCGTTTACTTTTGATTCGTTAATCATTTGTCTTCATGAACAATTCGATTAGCATTGGCAAACAAGTTTTAAGAACATTTTTCAATAAAGACAAATGAATATTTTGCACTACCATTATAGTATTAAGTTACTTTTCCAAGTAATAAAATTTTCTCAATTTTGACTTATCAGTAATAAAATTAAAAATTATGAGAGAAACTAACATAATATTGAAATATATAAAATATATAATTTACCATAATGCAAAAATTATCCATTCAATTTTAGCATAGAAATCAAACAATTTGAAAAATGAACACTATAAATCATTTCTAATGCTATGGTACCTTAGTGAGTTAGAACAAGTGTCGTCGTAGGGTAGGTCAAGTGTTCATTCACTAAATTGAGACAATCTCAACCAAGTATTATACTAGAATAACTCTTATTCTTACAATATTTAGTTACCATTAGTTTGGTCAAGGACATCATTAACAACCTTAATAAGCCCTTTGTAAGTGTGACCCATCATTTTAGATCCCGTAGGTTTATCCCAACAAGTGCCGTTGTAGGGTAGGTTAAGCATTGGAAACAAAACTATAATCTTATCCTTTTCAAGAGTTCACCCTGATATTGACCCATGCAAACACCTTTCGTAGGGGGACGGTCTAAAAGCCGCCACAAAGCCCCACATGAATCTCACGATGTGAACCAATGATGGAGACCATAGGATATGTTGACACATTTCCTTCTCCCACTTACTATTTTGAAATAATGTTTTCTCTTACTTAGACAAATTAGGGTAATCTCATTTATCTAAGTTTCTCAATGTACCTTTCATAACCCTTATGTTGTTAGATTGATTTTAATGTTAATTACCAAGTTTTGAAATTATTATTTTTTTAAAAAAATAATCACATTATGAGCATACTTAGTGAAATTAAATAACATTTGACTAATTCAACTGCCAAACAATTCCTAGTTAGAGGTGTTCCTTTTCGGCCAGCTTAAATACCCCAGTCTTAGACAGAACCTTCCATAGATAGAGTTCCATTATAGTCAACTTTTATTTCAAATTCATGAATTTTTAATTAATTATAATTATTAGATTAATGAACCTAAGTGAGTTTAAGCAATATTTTTATTCCTATTAAAAAAAAATGGATAATCTTAAAACTCTATCATTTTAAACCATTTAAAACAAATTAAAAGATCATCCTGGATATTTTATTATAATTATATTAGAAAAGTTCAAAATCTTAAACTATGGATAATCTTGAAATTCTACCATTTTAAACCCCTTAAAACTAAATTAAGAGATTATCCTAAATTCTAATCTTATTTGAAACAAATAAAGATATATTAAATTCAAATTTTAAATTATTTAAAGCATAAATCACAATATTCTTATTTTAAGGAAACTCTAATCTCATTAGGAAATATTCTAATCCTATTAGGCAAACATGTATTCCAATTATGAAAGGAAATATCCTAATTTAATTTTCCAAATATAACAATTATAATCAAAGATATGGAAAATATAAACTTATTAGGAAAATATCTTAATTCTATTAGGAAACATCCTAATCAAATTTTTCAACATGACAATTATATTAGAAAATTAATCTTAATTCTATTAGGAAACAACCTAATCATTATTTTTAAATATAACTATTATATTCAAAATTAATTAATATGCATGATAATGCTTAATCTATGATGGGATTTTAATCTAAATGGCATACTTTATGCAATAAACAAACAATTTAAAACATACATCTCATACATAATTAAATTAAAACTAGTAAAATTGACTGACATATTTTGCATATCCTAAGAAATTGAAAACAATGTAAATTACAATAATTTAAATCCAAGACATATCTTGGTCTTCAATATCTTCCTTGTTTGAACCATACCAAATTTAAGGTTTAGAAACCTAAATTTTGTCTTCCAACTATAGCATCAGCCGCCAAAAATAATTAAAAAAATAACAAAAAAAAAAAAATAACATTACCCAAATGTTGAACCCAAGACCTAGAGTTTAATAAGAGACTCCTTACAAACCAAACACATGATTTACATTGTTGAAGCGCTTAATAATAAGATAAAACTTCAGGCAAATATGTTTGACTTCGATTTTTTTTTTTGTGAACCTTTTTGACGTCGGCTTCTTCAAATCAGGTGGTCGAAATTTTCAACAATCATAATCATTCAAGTAAAATACAAGAAATCTTAACCCTTATGGTTTTTACAATGATCTAATCAAAGCAATAAATCTAATGTCAAATAGCCTAAACAGCCAATTTGCAAACCATAATATATCACAAATATGATAAATTAAAATACCCACCATCACAAAACTTTAATTCTAAATAAAACTCAAAGATTACTCTGATGCCAATTTAAGGAATGAACGTTTCACTCTACAGCGGAAGCATTGGATCATCTTTGATTTTATTTAAAATTAAACTAAAAATTAAGGTTAAGCAAACTTAGTTGGAGTAAATATGGAGATATTTCTGGCGGATCTTTATCTCCTCCATAAAATCTTCCTGGCTATCACTCAAACACAGGACCAAGGCTTGTGGGACCCTCTTGAAAGAAAATCCACAAGGGATTGGAGAGGAAGAGGTCTAGAGAAAATTCTCTAGTTCTCTATTGAGGAGATATGTGTTGTGTCTAATGGCTCAACCCAATAGTCCTATTTATAGAGACTAAGGGAAAAATCTTTATCATAATTAAAATATTATATTTTAATATATAATATATTAAAATATATCTTATATTTATCTGAATCTCATTCAAATCTCCTACGATATTTATTTATTTGAATCTTATTCAAATTCTATAAATATCTTTTATTTAATGTGTCTAATACATTAATTATTTAAATATTTAATGCATCAAATACAATAAATATATTTTCGTCTTATATATTTAATCTAATATATCAAATATTAATTTGAACATTTCAAATTTTTCTTTCAACTAAATTAATCTTTTAGTGTTAATATGAGCTAACAATGGGACCTTATGGACCTACAGATTAGAAGTTCCAATGATACAAAATCAATCAATTGCTTTAATTAATTAATTTTCATTCATTAACTATAGGTCTCACTACTATAGACCTAGAGTTGTACTTTTATGCACTGTAAGACAAGTTGTGTCCATAGATATAATCATTACATGCAAGTCTATCCTTCACAAGTTGTTCGTAATTACAGCTAGGTTAAAAGTCCATTTTACCCCTATAATTACTGTAACGACCCTACTTATCCTAATAGACTTCCTAGGGACGTTACTACATGCATTCTACTATAAATTTAGAAATCTTTAATAAAGCCACAAAAAGATTTAAACATTTGTTAAAAACAATCAAACTCTTTTAGCTCGGGATCCCTTTATTTTAAAACATAAGAATAAACTAAAACATTAAAAATTTGAAATAATTTGAAGAACAAGACAGTCAAAAGGTCATAAAAAAAATGTGGAACTAAAACTTCTTTACGTCACCCATGGCCCCTTGCAGCAACTATCATGTCATTCGCCTAAGATGCCCTTGCCCTTACCTGAAAAGAAAAACATTTTGAAAAATGGTGACTATTTAAAATACTCAGTAAGTGACCTCACTACCGGGGTCAGAATATGCAAACACATACAACGTGATTTTTAAAACTTTTTCCTCTAATGGGACCTAAAACATTTCATAGTGGAATATTCCTTTAACCTTTCTCTTCGGCTTAATGTGGACAATTAACCCAACCTAACATTTCCTTTCCATTTAACCTTTTCAGGTTCCTTTTCATTTAGATGTACATCCATAGTTTTAGGGGGTAATTGCCACAGGCTTCGAAATCATTTTTATCATGAAAACATACATGTATGCATGAGGTCCCAAAGCATTCTAAATTTTCATTTCATGATAAAACACAAAGCAAAATTCTCATGCCATTCCTCATATCATAAATCATACATCATGCATCACATTCATATTTGGCAACCACATATAAAATAAAGCATTTTAAAACTTATCAAGAATGACAACTAAAACATTTATAAAACTTTTCATTTTGAAGAAATTTTAATTTTTTTTTTCAATTCAGTTCCTAACTTGCTTTTAAGCATACAGGCGTAAGATCCCTTACCTTTGACTAAGCTCAAGAATCCAAATCACCCAATGCCCACCAAAGTTCCACTGCCTTGAACCTCGATCAAACTATTTGGGGCCTAATCAAAGTCATCCTTAAGGTTAGAAACAATTCCTAAAATCCATAATTAAACCCAAAGTTTCTTCCACCAACTAAAATCCAAAATTAGAAATAATTCCTTAGCATTTAACTTAATCTCAAATTGGTGGTTAAAACTAAATTCAAATCACAAGGTCCATGATTTAATCGTACCCTCAAGTTTAATCTACTAAAAATCCAAAACTCCAAGGACCTTTGAGACTTCAGAAAATTTTACCCAAAAGTCCTAATTATCAACTGGACAACAACTCAAGGGCGTCGCGCTCGTGATTTTGATGCTGGAACGGAGAGGGTATCCTTGAAACAAAGTCAAGATTCATGAATTAAATCTTACCCAAATCCAATATCAACAAAGAACCATTGAAGAAATCGATTGTTTACCCACAGATGAATACTAGCTGGACTGGAAGAAGACTGAACGGGTCGAGTACACAAACTCACAGGAAACGGCGGTGTGTGAACAGGGGAGGTGGACGGCATCGGATCTGGGCGAGCATCGGATCTGGGCGAGCAGCGATCCGCGGGTGGCTGAGCGACGGCTAGGCGGTTTGTGCGGCGTGGGAATGCGGGGCAAGCGGTTCGTGCGGCGTGGCGTGCTGCGGCGAACGATCTGGAGTGGAGGTTGGCGAATCTGGCGTTCGGTCTGCAGTTTGTGAGCCAACGGCGGCTGTGCACGGCGGCAACTTAGGGTCCGTGGGTGGTTGTGACGGCGAGGAGACAGCGGCAGCAACGGCGACGGTGAGGAGCTTGCTGGAAAAACTTCTTCCTTGCTTCAATGGGGTGCTTGTCGAAAAACCCAAAGGGAAGAAGAATGGAGTGAGGAAGATGATGGCTTGTTTGGGAGTTTGGCTTGAAAGCTTGAGTCTAACCTAGGGCTGCGTGCAAGATAAAATATTAGAGAGGGATAATTGGGCTTGGCTCAAATAGGGGCTTGGACTTGCCTTAATGACTCTTAAATTACAAGAATGCCCCAACATCAATTAATTCTCTTTTTCTCTTCTTTCTTCCCATTATACCCTCAAGTTCTCATATTCCAAAATGCAACACTTCAAAATTAAACATCAATACACACCTTGAACATATAATTGGCCTTTCAATTAATTTAAACAAAATTTTAAAGCCTTAATTAATACCTGAAAGTGCCGGTCATTACAATTACATCTTGCACCTTAGGTACCACTAATCCTCTAATGAACAATCTGTTTTATAAACCAAGTCCCTCTCGGGCTAGTGAGAAGGTGGGGCCCTATTGTTCAAGTCCCAAAATCAGCACTTAAGGGAATTATTCATCTAGTTACCCTATATGGGAAGGAGTGAATTCCATCTTGTGAGATTATGTTCCCAGCTCCCTATTTGGTCAAGTCTCCAAAATGGTAGGCATATTCAATCGTCTACAAAAGCCACTATCACCCATGCAAATCAAAGGACAAGCCCTCACAAATAGGAGTTTATAACTCACTCAGGATTAAGATGGAGTAGCATATGATCATCCTGATAAAATATTAATCTTCTCAATTAACGGATTTATAAAGAGAGATTAAATATTTCGTGGTCCAGTCTTATACAAACTCATTGTATAAGATACCCCCACTCACATGTCTCCACATGAACGATTTGGATCAAATGTAAAGGATTATGTTGTTTATGAGTGAACGATCTCTTATGTTGCATCATGATACTACACTGGGTGTTTTTATGTGGGACTTCATGCATGTATGTATATTCCTAAAAGTCATGAAATGTTAAACAGATTTCGTCATTTTCATATATGATTTGATTGCATGGAAGTGATGCAGGTCTAGGGGGCTCCAAGTACATGAAGTGATTTGCTTAGGGTTAGTGTGTATGATAGTGATGCATGCCTATGTATGAAAGTGATGCATACCTAGAAAGGCCTGGGGTATATAAAAGTGATGCACACCCAGTGGGTTCTATGTATATGAAAGTGATGTACATGGGATCATGTGTATCAAAGTGATGCACATCCCGATAAACCAAAGGAAAGGAGTGAAAACCAAAGAAGCAAAGTTTTAGGTACCACTATAGTCATAAAAACATAGTTATGTTGTATGTGATTGTATATTCTGACCCCAGCAGTAGTTTACTAGGTATTTTTAATAATAAACCTTTTCCAATTTTATTTTTCTTAGGTAAAGGCAAGGACATACAAGACGAGTGATTGGAGTTGTTTGCTAATTGTGCCATGAGGCCGAAGTCAGCATAACTTTTGCATTCATGTTATTTTATGTTTTTAAAGTTTTGTTTTTTTTTTTCTAAGTTATGTTATGAAAATTCCTTAAATTTGTTTGTACTCTATTGGATTACATGTTTTACAATGTTTTCATTGGGTCCTCAAATAAAGGTTTTGATTATTTTAAGGAAAGTGTTTTATTTCCATAGTTTTTTCACGAGTTTTCAACTATTTTTAGCATGTATGTAATAATGGCCTTAGCTAGCTAAGTCCAAAAGTTGGGTTGTTACAGTTGGTATCAGATCCTAAGGTTATAGGTTCTGTAGACTTGATTCATCGTAAGCATTAAGTGTCACCATGGCCAAGCAGTAAATACCTTGTCGTCGACAGGTATGTCATTGTTGCAAAATGTTTTGTTTTAAAAAAAAAATTACGAATAGATATGACTAGTGATGTTTGAAATGGTTATTGTTGTTATGTTTTATATGGTGGGAATGGAAGTAAAAGTGCTTAAAAAAAGTTTTACTAGCATAAAACACTTGCTTAAGTGTTAAATGTAACTAGCAGTTCAGACAAGGAAAAAATAGGCGATCTTAAGAGACTAAAGGTTTTTTTTTCCTCTCAAAGTTCACTGATTAACCTTGTCTCTTAAGTAAAACTCTAGAAGTAATGAGATGCTATGATTACTCTTGAGAAGTTTAAGGTTGTGATGTACTAAGTAGGGTGTGTGTGGGGTTTTGTGTCATGACGAAATGAATGAAAAAGTGGTAAGATGGAGTATATATAAGTGTTAATATGAAGAACTCGAGTCTTCATAATTAAATACTTAGATAGTGTATGTGATTAGCAAAGAAAATCAAAGGTAGTTAAAAAAAGAACTTGAGAGACTTGGAATGCAAAAGAAAGTTGTGGATTTGAATTTAAAAATCACTTTTCAAGATACTTCAAACTACTTGGATTTGATCCATGCCATTGTTATAATGAAAAAGATTATAGTTCAATTGTACCAAGAGAAATTTTTGGGAGACTAAATGAAAATCCATAAAGTTAAGAAAAATCCTGTCAAAGGTTTAAATTGAAACTTAGAACTTTTATATGTATTAGTTGAAAGAAATGATACGAGACTGTGGCTATAAAACTCCACTTTAGTATGAGGGACTTTTCTCCAATAAAAGGATTAAGCAGCGAACATCCAACCATTGAAAGACTGCTTGGTAAGCTTTGTCTTAGATTTATAAGTGTGTTGGAGGAATCAATCTTTTGTTTGGAAACGATTATTAGCAATAAGTTGTTAAGAAACTTTTGAAATGAAATTTTGAGGCATTATTAGTGAATGGGTGATTTTTGGTCTTATTATAAAAGTTTGTGAGGATTTGATTTTTTGGGATCAAAATTAGTACAGAGAACCAATAAAGTCATTATCGCGGTTGAAAGGAAAAGATTAAGCCAGCTTGGAGTAAATTGAAAAATTGTGCTAGTGTTAAATAAAATGAGTTGGGTCTTTCAAGTTTACCATTAGTAAAGGATGTAGATTTCAGCAAAGAGCTTGAGTTGAGAACTACTGTAATTTTTTTTTAGGCTTTGGATCGAATAGCCCCAGCAGAGTTGAAGTAGTCCAAGCCACATATACGAGAGTTACTGAACAAAGGTTTAATATGCCGTAGGCTTAATTTTCTCACTCATGACTTGGAGCTAGCAACAAGTTATTGATGCTCATTTAAAGGACCCAAAGTTAGTTAAATACATGAGTAAGGTAAAAGGAAAAGATTTTACCCTCTTTAGTGATCTAACTTTGTTGTACAAAGGGAGACTATGTGTGCTAAGAGATTGTCTTGTTAGAAAAAGATTGTTAGAGGAGGCACACAAAACATTTTTTCAAATGCATCATGGTAGTATCAAGATGTACAAAGACCTCAAAAAGTATTATTGGTGGCGTAAACTGATGAGAGAGAGATTACTCAATTTGGCAATAAGTTGTTTTCATCCAAACAAGTAAAGGCTAGAAGGCAAAGATCTGTTGGTTTACTGTAACTTTTAAGCATTCTTGTTGGTTTATGAGATTAGAGCTAAGTATCCAGATTTTTTTGATAAGCGAAACTTTCAAGGACGAAAGTTCTTTAGGTGGAGAGATTGTAATGCCCCACCGTTTTCAGATTAAATGAATCTCAATATTTTAGAAATTAAATTGAATTTGATTGAACTAATTTAAATTGTTGCTTAAAATCTAATTTGAGTAGATTAGATTTAGAATTAGATTTGAGTGGAATGAATTAAGATAATTAAAATTTCAAACTTTTGGATGAGAGATTTTTCGTTAAAGTCTCAAATTCATATTTATGAAAATTTAATCATTCTATAGATTTTTTTTTTCAAGTTGGAAAAGCCCAAATTTTTATCTCCGAAATTTTTCTATACTTGAAACTAAGTGACGTTTTAGTTAGAGTTTTAAAATTAGGAACGGAAAAGAGGAGAAAAGAAAATGAAAAAATATAACTAAATGAAAAAAAAAATTTAAATAATCATTTTCTTTTATAGATCAAGACAAATTCAAATCATGCTTGACTTAAAATTCTAGAATTTGAATAAATTATAATCTGTCCCGATTGAAAATCCTTCCAAATCTAAGGTATGGGGTTCCATACCTCATACATAGGAATTATACACTTATTCAAAAATGGTAGTTGGACTTAATTTAAAAGTAAAACAAAACATTGGTATATATGATATAATTACTTCGTTATAATTAATTGAATTAGATAAAACTAGTTTTAATTATTTTTCTCACAGCTCTTTAAATATTCTTTTGCAAGCTTGATAGCTACTAATTTTAATGTTGTAAAATGAAATCTATAAATTAGATCATGTGAATAGAAAAAATATATTATTGATGAAATGAAATCTTTAACTTTTATATTTTAATACAAATCAATATCCTTCTATATTGAAAAATTTATACATATTATGACGTTAAAAACTTTTGACATGATAATGCAATTTTATGTTGATATTTATGTACTGCCCATGAGGATGGTTAAATTACCCTACAACTTGTAGAAGGGAGGAAAAGTAAGGTGGAATTATTCAAATTCTTAACAAAGGATTCTTTTAGTCAACATGACTTTAAAGCAATGGAGAAAATAAAAAGTGTTTGAATTATTACCCTAGAGACTAACATTTATGTTTCTTGCATAAAAAGAGTATCCCTAGATGCATCTAAATATTCTTTGCTCCCCAAGAGTTGTCCTTTCACCTAATGCCCCTTTATTCTACTATAAAAAGAGTCCCCATCTCTCCTCTTTAAACCACCACCACAGTCCAAATTCATTTTTCCCGCCATGAGAGGAAACAACCGACAGAAAAAAGCTCACTCTTCCTTCTCAATTTTTAACCTTTTCAAATCTAACACTTAATTTTATCTAAAGAACATAAAGGAAAGTGTGAATTAATCCTAAAACTACCTAAACTAACTAAATGGGGACAATCAGTGGCATCTTAGGATAAATATTTAATCAATTGGACTACAGTTTATACAACCCAATTTAATCATGCAAATAATTATAAGCAAGAAAATAAATGTAATTAACTGACTTTTCCAAGTTCAAGTAACTCTCTTACCCTTTTAGAAAACTAACATGTCTGTCTAGATTTTCAATAGAAAGTTAGGCATTCATAAATCTTCTTTTAATGGCTTCTACACGAAATCCTTACTTCCATGCAAGATTTTATAAGTAGTCATGCATTCTAGTCTAGATGTAAATTTCACTTTTTGAAGCAAAAATTTAAATTAGACAAAACTAATCCTACGCCAAAGGAATATAAAATTATGCATAAGAACACAAGAATAAAATGTTGCAATATAAAAATAAGTCCTTGAATTAATCAGTCATAATAATCCAACTGAATACATCAAAATCTAAGACTAGAGTTTAGTCACTAAATAACACGATAAAACCTAAACTCCTCTAAAAAATGTCCATAAAAGACAACTACAAAGGAAAAGAGAAAGAAAGAACTCTATGATGTGTGCCACACTCGTTCTTGTCGTGATGTACCGCGATCCCGAGTCTTGAATGTCTTCCTTAGCTCTCAAGTGTCCCAAACACTAAGTAGAAATCATGTATAGGCTTTTTTCCTCTAATTGGCCTCTCAAAAAACGGCTAGAAAAAGATGTATTTATAGACGTTGTGCCAAAACACTGTCGTTTCTTCTATGTGCGGTCTTCAAGCGCCAAGACACTACGAACAGAAATATGGGTGCGCGCGTTTCTTTGTGACGGGAGACTTGCAACTTGAAAATTTAAAGCATCTCGATGTTGCATGCATGGCGTCTCGATGCTCTGGAAGTATTGAGACGATGTCTCCTCAAAAATTCTTGCTGCAACTCTTCTTTTCTTTACTTGAATGCTCCAAATTATGCCTCATAGCTCCAAGTACTCCAAATTCTCTTCCAAATAACTAATTTCACTTTAGTTGCTCGAATCCTACAAAATAGCCAAATAAATATGTAGAAGCACTGAAATACATCCCAACCTAGCAATAAAACAAGTCCTAAGAATAACACATTTTGTGTGCTATCAAGATGTCATTAATGTAGGCCAAGATGGTTTTGGTGACTTGGAGGTTGTGTTTGACTAGTTGCTCAACTTGAGTGAAATTGCAGAAGATTTTTAATAATGGTTTCCCACTTTATATTGAAATTTTTGGGCGTTACAGATATATAGTTTAGTCTCTCCAATTTTAGTTCTTTTCTATTTGGTCTCTAATTTTTTAAATTCATCCTTTATGCATTGAATTTTTTTCAATCAAACATTCATTGTCACGAAATATTAGAATTAACTAACAAATTGACGACTTTAAATAATTGGTTTGAATACATTCTATATTTTAATTTGATGAAATGAACATATCACTCACCTATAAATTTAAAAATTTACTGAGTTTGTATGCGTAGTTAATTGTAACTTACTTAACCTGAAGTTACTCATTGTTATAGAAAATTGACTCATTAATATAGGATTATATGACAATGCTAGACAACAAGATGAATAGGGTTGTTTAAATAAATTAAAACATTTAGATAAGTTTAGACAAAATTAATTGAATTTGAATCAATCAAAGAAACACCCTAATACAACGATAGATATCGAACAAATTTATTCAATTCAAATAACTAGCACGAAATTTAACAAGCTAAAAAAATAATTAAACAAGGGATAATTAAAAAGTAAGAAAGATAGATGACATCGTGAATTTTTTTAGTGTGGTTGGGAACATTTTACTACACTCTGAAGGACTCCCCTTTTGGTATCTTTTTGCAGCGACTTTTTTACTAGTGAGAACCAAACCGATCGATCATTATTTTTGCGAGCTCAAGAGTAAAGGGAGAGAGGGTTGTTGCCAACTCGTTATTTTTATAACAAAAAAATATTATTATTAGCCACCACATTAAAAAATGTCACATCAGTCAAGTCTAGTCATTTAGTTATTGCCACATCATCTTTTCTAATGATCAACTAACGGTCTGAATCTCAAGAACCATTTTGAACATTTTTTTCAAGCCTCAAAGATTAAAAGTGTTCCCTTTGAAACCTCAAGAACTTGGAAACTAAATATGCATCAACCCAAATCTCAGAGACTAAAAGTGTATTTTGCCACAAAATCAACTAGGAAAATAATTCATTTATAACCCTAAATTTGATATGATGTATCAATTTTCACCATAAATTTTTAATTTTATCAATTTGAATCCTAAATTTAAATAACGTTAACTAAATTCACCCACTAATTTTAATAAAAAACAAGCAAATTTTTTCCAAAACTAACAAACAACAAAAATCTTCAAAAACTCACAAACAATAAAAATCAAGTATCCATAAGAGCTCGGTTAATGCCTAAAATCAACCATAGAATAAATCTTCCATAACTTATAAATTTCAACAACAATTCTACTTTCATGTTGTTTTTCTCTAAAAGTTCCATCAATTTCATTCATGATATATATTTTGTAACTTATTAATCGCACATAAAAATATTTTTACGATTTTTCAAATGAGAGTCTATTAAAAGATAAAAAACTACAAAATTTAATTAAGTTTAATATAGAGATTACAACACTAATTAAAGTTTAATGTGTGCAAGTTGATAAAATTGAAAGTTTAGGATAAAAATTGATACACCTTATCAAATTACTTTTCAAGGTAAAACCTTGATTCTTCGCCAAAAATTTAATAGAGGAAACCTCCCATTTCCACGTTTGTTGAACTCAAAATTGCTAGCAAAAAGGATCCAATTGTATATATAAAAATATTTTGACTAAAAACCATAATTTTATAATTGATTATTCACTAAAAATAAAATAATTATTTAAACCCAACCTTTTCGAGGGTGCACACATGTATCTCCCAAGATTTTTCATGTAATTTTAAATGGAAATCATTTATAAGTGTTTAAATCATTTTGTATTTTAATTTGGATTAAATAAGTTAATTGTAACATCTTTTTATTTTGATTAATTTGGAATTTAGAAGGATTGAAATGGAAAAATGGAAAGGAACTCGTTGGTGGGAGGGCATTTTGGGTTTTTTCTAAGAGAAGAAAAAAAAATATCTTCTCTCTCCCTGAATCTTCTTCTTCTTCTTCTATCCCAAGCGAACCCCATCCCTCGTACACACACACTCTCACCCTCTGTCTTCTCGAAACCTCACGCCAGAGCCCTTCTCCTCGCCGGCAACCCTCAATTGGCACACCAGACCCATCGCACTGGGCGCTGCAGCCAGCCCCGCGTTGCTTGCAGTCGTTCACTGCTCGTCGCCTTGTCGTTTGGCCCCTGTCGCAGCTCCTGTCGTAGATCAACTAGCTTGCCCCATTGTCGGTCAAGTGAACGCACAGTCCATGCCCACTTTCTGCACGGCCTGTCAAGCACAGATTCGCCCTAGCCCCCAATCCCAGCCGCACAGAATCACCGTGCCACCATGCCCTGATCACGCCTTCATCGCCGTGTCCTACAGGGTCCATCAAGTTTCTGTTCTTTCTCTCTCTTGTTTATGTAGATTAGAAGGTGAGGAGGCTTGTTTTGGGGTCATTTCCAAATGTTACAGCCACAAACAACCTGTTTGGGTTTGGGTAAGTTTTTCCAATGTCAATTCTAATACATTTTTTAGGTCAATAATTATGTTTTGAGGCGTTATGTTGGTTTTGAGATTTACCCATAAAATTTTTGGCTTAATTTTAGATTACCCATTATGCGTGGAGGCTGGATCATCGATTTGGAATCAAACCAACATCAAACCTACTGAATCGTGTTGTGGAGGCTAGCCCATGACGTTTGGATCATGATTTTAGATTACCCATAACTTTGGTCCTTGGATTTGCGAAATCAACCCAATTGGAAGGAGGGTAAAGGTTTGGGTGGGTTATACCAAACCCAGAATTTGGTAAACAATCCCATGGATTCCACTAATATTCCAAACTCACTCCTCTCAAACCCACTCATGTAACACCTTATAGTATTTTATATAACTAGTTTTGCACTCTCTTATGCATTATATGTGTTTTTTAATGTTTTAACATAAACTTTGATTGTAAAGTTAAAACTATTCAGGCTAAATATATAATTTAATTTCACATTAAAGGTCCTCTTTTCAAGTTTACTACTAATGTTTTAAAAGTTTTAACCTCTTTCTTTATGTATTGATTTATTTGTCAATCAAGTGCTCATTATTGCAAAACATTAAAATTAACTAATTAATTGATAGTTTTTTGATTGAGTTGAAAATGCTTAAGGGTTGTTTGGCGCGCTGGTTTAAAATCAGGAACCCTGGGAATACTTGACTGGAATTAGAAACCTTGGGGTTCCTGATTACTGTGTTTGGGGTGCAGGGTTGGGTTCGGATGGTTTGCTGAAACCTGTGTTTGGGGTGCAGGGTTGGGTTGAGCTGGGTTTGTTTAGGCTGTTTTTTTAAACAATTTTTTTAGGTTTTTTTTTTCTTGATAATTGTTTACTGAATTGCATATCAATATTTTAACCAATTATGTGGATCAATTTTTTCAAGCATAGTTAATTATGAATGTGTAGTTTGTACAAGTATCTCATTCACTCCATTCATGATGATGTAAAATTAAATAACATTAGTAAGGACATATATTTTAAATAATTAATACGTGGGAAAGAAGAATGGTGTTGCTGGAGTAAAGGAAATCCATAATGCAAATGAAGGTTCGAAGTTCATAATATCATAATACATAAGTTGAAAGGAATGAAGAAAATAAATAGCAATAGTTGTCCAAAACACAAATTGAATTAAAACTAAGTAGTAGAAGGTGATGAAGGCATCGAGTTGTCATCCATGGGGGGTCGGGTTCCAGATGTTCTCCCTTACACTTCCACACAGTAATCATACTTCTGATCTAGGGAGAATGCAATGAACGGATGGGTACGAATCCTAGGACAAATAAGAAAGCATGATATGCTCCCTTTCCCAATGTAGATAGTCTTGCTCAGCTTTTCTTTCTCCCTTTTCGTAGTTTCCTTCCTTTTCCAGCCTCCTTTCTCCATACAAAGTGTCTCATCTAAATACTTCATTCGAAGCCTTGAATTCAGGTTTGGTTGGACAATTCTAATACATAGGTGGACAACTCAATTAATGAATTTTCTTGCACATGTGAATCAGTTGATTCTTTTAATAAAGAGATGTTTCAACAAGGATTTTTACTTATCTCTCCAAATTCATCTCCCAACATTGTTTTCAAAGCTCTTCACCTGAAGCAAAATTCAATAAATTAAGCTCATGTCTTAACCAAAAGTAGACCATTTTCACATCTTAAAATAAATTCACTCTTAACAGCAAACACATATAAAACTTGGGACTTTAACAATTCAAAATCACCAAAAGCAATCAAACAAGCAGGTTTAATAAGAGATTTTTAAACAGGAATAACTCTTCTATTGAAGAGTTATCAAACTTTATTTTAGAAATTTAAAAAATTGGAAGTCTATTTTAAAAATTAGGGAATTTAAAACTCTATTTCACAAAGTATTTAGAAAACTATTTTAGGAACTCTATTTTAGAAATTAAAAAATTAGAAGTTTATTTAATAAATTAAGGAATCTAAAACTCTATTTCACAAAGTATTCCGAAACCTATTTTTGGAACTCTATTTTAGAAATTAAAAAATTGGAAGTCTATCTAAGAAATTAGGAAATTTAAAACTCTATTTACAAAGTATTCATGAACATGTTTTTGGAATTCTATTTAAAAAAAAATAAAATATTGGAGGTCTATTTAAGAAATTATGGAATTTAAACAAAATTTCGCATCGTATTTTGAAATCTATTTCAAGGATAAATGAGTTATAAAATTCGAATTATATTTTAGAAATTAAAATATTAGAAATTCTATTTTGCACAGTATTTTGAAACCTATTTCAAATATATTGGGTTAAAATTTGTTTAGTAGCCATTTTTAGTTTTATTGGAACCTTTTAAAAAATTGATTACGTGGTCGAGTTGTTGGAAAAATCGTTGGAGTGGTTGTTGGGGTGGTTGGGTTGCCGAGGTGGTCGCCGGTGGTGGTTGCACGGTAGTCAGGTCGTCGGAGTGGTCGTTGGGTGGTTGTCGACAGTAGTTGTTGGGTGGTCAGGTCGCTGGAGTGGCCATATGATTGGTTAGGTCGTCTGAGTGGTCACTGGGTGGTTGTCTGGTGGTCGAGTCATTGGAGTTGTTGTTGGAGTAGTCATTAGGGTGGTCAGGTTGATAGGTGGTCGGGTCGCTAGGGTGGTCACTAGGGTGGTCACCAGGTGGTCGTTAATGGTGGTTCGGGGTGGTTGAGTTTGTCAGGTTGTCGGGATAATCGCTGAAGTAGTCATCGGGGTGGTAGGGTTGTTGGGGTGGTCGGGTCTTCGGAGTGGTCACTATGTGGTTGTCGAGGGCGGTTGGTAGGTGGTCGGGTTGGTGGAGTGGTTGTTAGATGGTCATTGGCGGTGGTTCGGGCAAATTGGGTTATCAGGGTGGTTGGGTCATCGAGATGTCAAGTTGTTGGGGTGGTTAGGTCGCATGGGTGGTTGTCAGATTGGTCTCTAGAGTTTTCATCGCAGTGGTCGCTGGAGGTAGTCATTAGCAGTGGTCGGGTCGCTGGTGCGGTCGTCGAAGTTGTTGTTGTCGGTGGTCGTCAGAGTTGTCACCGGAGTTGTTGTCGAAGTGGTTGTTGGAAATGGAAAACGACAAGTGGAAGAGGAAAACATGGCACAAACCTATGGGGTTGCACTATTGTAACCCATGGGGTTGTGTTTCAAAACCAAGGGTTTTGAACACCTTGTGCCAAACATGGTTTTGGGTTTGGAACCTAAACCCATTCCAACCCAAACCCATGGGCCAAACGCCCCCCTTAATGATTTAATTTGATATATAAAATAGCCAGAGCACTCACCCATAAGAGGTTAAATTATAAGCTTGATCCTTATGGATTGGGCATAGTTTGAGTTCGGTCCCTATGATCTTAAAAGTTTCTATGTTTCCCTATATGTTTTTGTTTTGTTTACAATTTGTGGCCCCTATGGTTTTAAAATTTTCATTTTTGGTCCCTATTGTTTGATTAAACCTCACTAATGGTCCTTTAACTGTATTCTATCCTCTAAAAAATTCACATATTTCCTTCTATTTTTTTACTTAGCCCTAAATCTGAATACAACCAAATAACATAGTTAGCGATCAAATTGAAAACATTCACTCATTGTCATGAAAAATAATGTGTTAATATCGTAATGACAAAGATGATTTATTTGATTTTTTTAACCCCTGAAGACGAAATTGAAAATCTCAAGATTAAGTATTACAAAAATTCAAGAAAAGAAACCAAATGACTAAAGCTATTAAAGGAAATAGTTTCTAAATTAGCCAGACAAGTCATAATAAGAGGAATTTTAGAAATACTTCTATGAAAATAACATAAATAAAAGTAAATTTGATTTATTAGATTTTTGGTGGAAAATAAACAACCCCACCTAGATAGTTGATTCAAGATCCACTATCAGGATATGTTCTTAATTATATTTAATAGGCAATTCTTAGAAAATACTTAATAATGTAGGGTAGTCTCTACATGTTGGCACTAGGATGCCAATCTCAGTTGATGTATTGGGGGACATTAAGTTGTCTTTATTTAATGTTGAACATGGTAATTTTAATACCTTAAGAGAAATTAGATATATGAAATTTTATTACTAGAAATTCATGTAGTATGAATTTTGCAAGTAATGAACCTTATATTTCAAAATTGTTTTAAAATATGTTCAGCCGTAAATAAAAACAATTTGTATGTGTTAAAATGTTAACATATACAAACTACACATAAGAGATATTCATGATTATAGAATCAAGAATGTGTTGGGATTTATGCCCTAAATCCTCGTAATTAATAATAATTTTGATTACGTTATTTGAAATATAATATTTTAAATTATATGAAAAATTCAAGATTATTAGTGTAATCTTGAATTGTATGTGGTTGACATACGAGATGATCATGTTCAATAAATAATCTAAAGGGTCATAGTATATGAATAAGGTTGGGTGCCTTATTCATGACAACACTATTCATACGACCCACTTTGTAATAGTTACAAATTATTTGATCTAAATCGTTTATGTGGAGACACGTGAGTGAGAGAATCTTATACAATGAGTTTGTATAACATTGGACCATGGAATATTTAATCTCTCTTTATAAATCTATAAATTGAGAAGATTAATATTTCATCATGATGGTCATATGCAACTCGATCTTAATCTTGAGTGAGTTATGAAATCATGTCTGTGAGAGCTTGTCCTTTGATTTGCATGGGTGAGAGTGGCTTTTGTAGCCAATTCAATAAGTCTATCATTTTGGGGACTTGACTAAATAGGGACTTGGGAACATAATCTCATAAGATGGAATTCACTCCTTCCCATATAGGGTAAGTAGATGACTAGTTCCCTTAAGTGCCCATTTCAGGACTTAAACAATGGGGTCTCACCCTCCCACTGACCCGAGAGGGACTTAGTTTATGGTTGGATCATAAACAAATAGTTCATTAGAGGATCAATAGTACTTAAGGTGCAAGATGTATTTATAAGGGTAAAATGGGCTTTTGACCCAGTTGTAATTACGAACAACTTGTGAAGAATTGACTTGAATGTAATGATTTGATCGATGGACACAACTTGTCCTACAATGCATGAGAGTGCAACTCTAGGTCTATAGTGGAGTGACCTATAGTTAATGAATGGAAATTAATTAAATAAATAGTTTAATTAATTCATTTTGTATCATTGGAGCTTATAATCTCTAGGTCCATAAGGTCCCATTGTTAGCTCATAGTAACACCAAATGATCAGTTTAGGCCATAGGTCTATATAAATAGAACTATTGGGTTGAGCCATGAGAGATACATCTCCTCAATAGAAAATTAGAGAATCTATTTAGACATTTTCCTCTCAAATCCCTTGGGGATTTTCTTTCAAGAGGCTCCCATAAGACTTGATTAGATGTTCGAGTCATGGCCAGGAAGTTTTTGTAGAGGAGATAAAGACCGACCTAAAATATCTCCATATTATCTCAAAGGTATATTTTTCTTAGCCTAAAATTATTTTTTGTTTAATTCTAAAATAAAATGAAAGTCGATTCCAATGCTTCTACTGTGGGTTTAATTATATTATTCCCTTCAGAACAAAACGCTAAAAGTTAGAGTTAAACACTTTACTTGTTTGTACATCTGACCTTTTGTGCAAGATAATTGATAGCTTTTTACTAGAAAGAGCTACAAGGCCAAAGAACATGTGAGCTTACACGTTCTGACCTAGATGGTTTGGTAAATGTAAAAGTCAAAGTTGGTTTTGCATATTTCATCATTCTAGTTGTTGATTATTTATGTTATAAGTGTATCTTGACCTAATTAATGTAATATAAGTCCAATTTTTGTTTGAAAAGTTCAAAGAATATAAGACTTAAGTTGAAAACCAAATTAGGTAAGTCTATCAAGAAACTTTGGCAATATGACAGCAAAAAGTACAGGAACCTTACGTATTAAGATTAATTGATAGAAAATGGGATTCTATCATATCTAAGCACCAAGTACAATTGTGTGAAATTGTACAGCAAAAGGAGAAACAATATATTGTTAAACATGGTCACATCAATTATGAATTACAGACCATTACTAGACTCTGGTTAGGATATGCAATGAAGATTGCATAGTGAACATGATTCCCTCCAAGAGTGTCTCTAAGATAACTTTGGGATTATAGAAGAATAGTAAAGCTAGTTTACAACACTTCAAAATTTGGGAATGTTAAGCACCCATGTTGAAACAAACCCAACAAGGTTAGAATATGTTCAAAGATACACCCAAATGTAGCTACCCCAAAGGGGAAAGAAAATGGTCTTTTATATAACCCCGATGAGAAAAATTTGTTTGTATGGTCGATCACAAGGAGGCAAGTGATTGTTTATTTTAGTTTTCTTTCTTCTGCTCAAAATTGAACAGGAGGGAGGTTTCATGCAAGAATTTAAAATACACAAGGAACTAAATCGTGCAAGGGACTGAAATGTACTGAACTTAACGGTCATGGAGAAAATTAAATTTAGAGGAATTTAAATGAAAACTCACAAATTAATTAAAATTCTAATTCAAGGCAGGTAGAGATTCGTATGCAACATTGGTCATTGAATTATTCCAATCATGCACTACTACAACAATTTAAGACCGACTAGCCTCCTTGGGACACCATATGAGCATCCCAAAGGAAATGGGATTCTAAGATTCATGATAGGTCTAAATACAACATATTAAAATGACGATCCATTCAAATTAAGCTATTGCATGCGAATTGACTCTAGGGTCTACCATGTACACGTAATTAAGTAATTCTAATTAACTAACCGACGTGACCACCGACTCCTTTACTACTCTAATTAAGCTAGAGACCGAGGATACTGATCAGTACTTCTAGCATAGCTAAATAGTCTCTAAATCAATGGAGTTGTCATGTCAATTAAAGAACAAAAACTAGAATTAAGCTCAAGAGTCAACAAACCATAAAATAAACTGCAATAAACTGAAATTTAATACAAAATCCTCACAAGAGTTGCACAGATAATCATAATTACATCAAATTAGTCAAAAATCCTAGCTTAGCATCACTTCAATCATAGCTGAGGCCATAATACAAGCCCAAAATGAACTAAGGACCTAAAAACTGTCTAAAACAGTGAAAAGAGAGGAGAGAAATCACAAATTTTGGTTTGGAGTGGAGAGAACTTAACCCTAAATCAAAAAAGATGTATATATATTTGTTACGATAGCATAGAAACGGTATGGGAGGCGTTTTGACACTGGCAGCATTGAGAAGGGTTTGCCGCAGCGTCGCACAACAGTGGGTGTGAGGGACTCGTGACAACGTTGAGATGCTAAGTTGTCGTACATCCAAGCCTTCTATATTACAACATCGAGCAGCGGCTCCGTCCAGGGTCTCGACGCTCCTTACGGGTATTTAGATCAATTTTTCCATATCTTTTCACTCGAGTGTCTAATTGACCTCTGGTTTGGCTCATTTTCACTTTGATTTCATGTACTACTCCAAACTATGCCTTGAACTCTATTTTCCTACAAAATATACAATTAATCTTATAAAGTCCACAAAACTAGCATAATTTAGGCACGATAAAATACGTGCTATCAAATACCCCCAACCTAAATCTTGATTGTCTTCGAGCAAGGCAAAAATAAAAACATAAGCAAATAGGAATCAACGAAAAACAATATGCATGACTCGACCCTCAATTCTCGTTAAGCTAACTAAAGATACATGAATGAGAAGCATTGAACAATGCACTATCTACCTATGAGCAAATTTAAAAACGCTCTCGACATTTCTTGAGTGTGTGTGTGTAATTAGCCATCCTAGCATGCTTCCTACAAGCGCATAATAGACTTATAAGGGCCTCAAATCTATCTTCGCTCCACACTAGCTAAAGAACCAACAAAAGAGCACAAAACAATCAAATAAGTAATGCTAAGCTTAAGCGCTTAAAACTAAAACAACCCATGGGCTAAACTTGTATTATTTTACCTCAAAGGTGCTAGCTTTCACACACTTATCGTAGAGACCCTTATCCAAAGCACTCGCTCTATGGATGATGTAACTGATCACGACAGGGGTAGCTCTTTTCTCCAATGATCCATTGAGCACACAACAAGTTTATTTTCTTCTTTTGTTTTTTCCTTTCAACAATATTTTTTTCTTTTTAAGCCCATTTCTTTTTTCATTCACTTTTTTTTACTAGGCAAATAAATACTTCTTTTCCTCCTAAGTGACACATTATAGGTCTTCATACAAAAACTGCCCTCAAGCTAGTCTAAGACCTATCAAGGTGACAATGGAAATCTAGCTCCTATAAAAGTGTCATAGGTCTTCAAAAACATGCAAGAAAGGCTAATACGTGCTCAAAAGTGTTCAAGAAATGCAAGATAAATTTTTAAAGAGGCTCAATTGAGGAAAACGTGCTCAACTTCTCAATAGATGCAAATAGCTAGCAAAATGAGCAAATCCTAGGTTGTCATGATCATGCACACAACACCCACATCATCGAACAATGAGGCACGATATTTTTTCAAAACTTCTAAAAAATTTGAAATATTTTCAAGATACTCACATGCTTATAAAACAAACATTCCATTCAAACAACCCAACAAATACATGCTTAACATGACCAATCAAAAGTATGAGCTCAGATGCTCAAGGACTTCACAATAACGCCCAACTATCAAACCTAAAGATATATTTGAGCTCAAATACTCAAGGACTTAATAAAACATGTTAAACACTTCATCATCATTCAAAGCTCAAAGATAAACCTCTACCCTCAACCTAATTCATACATTGTCCCCAATGTATATAGGAAAATGAAAAACAGAGAAAAGTAAGGGAATAAAAATACTTCCTTGACATTCCAAAGCACGTAGGTGGGGCGGGGTATATAGCTCCTCATTTCCAAAGATAATCTTCTCGAATTAGGAGTCAATCCATCCATCTAACGAAATTGGCCAAAAAAACTTAAGAAAACCACAAACTAAGCAAATAAACTAAAGAAAGCATAAAAAAGCGAGTAATTTTCTTTGAACACCTAACTGCCTCCAGGAAGCGCAAATTTCTTGATGGGCCTTGGGGAACTCCACTCAACGAAGATCTTCCAAACTCGATCATGCACCATCCTCTATTCCAGTTACAACGATGGCTCATCCTGCAACTTAACATCACTTTCTCACAAAGCATCAAAAAAATCAAAACATTCAACCATATGGACAACTTTAAATTCAATAACGTTCTCATTGAATCCAACAGACACAGTCCCTCCATCTACATCAATGTTACTTTTTCCCCTTTTTATGAAAGGCCTACCTAACAAAAGGGAAGTTGATGCATGCTTGGGCCTATCGCCCATATATATAACATAGAAATTTGCAAGAAACAACAAGTCATTAACTTTAACAAGCCAATTTTCGACTATGCGTAGAGGTCAAATAGTAGAACGATCAACTAATGATATCATGATGCTAGATTCATGCAAACGTTTCAGCCCCAATTCCAGATAAACAGACAAAGGCATAAAACTTATAGATGCACCTATGTCTAACATGGTATGTTTTATCTCTGATGGGCGAATTCGCAAGTGCACGAATCGTTAGAAGTAATACAGTGATTGAATACAGAGTTCGTTCTCCACAAGGACTGCAATTACAAAATTCTCTAGCCTCAATTTTATCCAAGCACCGAATTATCAAAGATGAATGAAAAATTAAACTTGCTTGAAGAATAAATGTGATTAAGCTCTAAAATTGACAATGCAAAACAGAGGATTAAACTCAATTAGTAAAAACTCTAAAGCAATGACTTCACTGATTATATCCTCCTACTCTTTGTTCATTAATAGTTAGTGTTTTCTTCTATTTATTGATTGTTGGCAAGCTCTACCCTATAGACTCGATATTATTTATCAAGAAATAACGATATTCATTGATAAGTAATTTTTCTATATTTCCATGACAATTCCAGCAATTCAATTTTATGCTCATACAACCTAATATTGCCACAAATTCTACAATAATATCTCTATATCAAGTATAAATTTTGCAAACACTTCAGTTCATCAATGATTATTGTCTCTCAACCTCAAATCATGACATAAAAATAATGTAAAGAATGGCCAAATCTAAACATGCTTTAAGTGCATAAGAATTTTCACAACCACAAATAAAATAGGAACATGATCTATTAACTAAGAAAGAGTAGGATTCGAGTATCGATTACATCAAATCTCTAGAAAGAAAAACTTAGTTCATAATCTAAACTTAAAAAAACTAGCTAAAAGTGTCAATGGAGTCATTGCGAGCAGAAAAAGAGAACGAAAAAAATGAAAAGAGAGACAAATCCAAGTTATTGAACGAATACTCAAGCGTAACTCTCGCTCCGTTTAGTTGCTCGGGTCCTCCAATGTGGTGCATTCTCTTTTTCCTTTGATTTCTGCCTTTGAACTATAAGTATTATTACAATCAAACTCTTGAACTACAAAATTGTTACAATCAAACTCAGATGCTTTAATTCTGAAGTTTGAAACTATAGGTTAAAATAAAACTTTTGGTTCATTTATTATCATTAATGCAACAATTTGGCTCATAAATATTAGTTTGTAATAATTTAGTCTCCATACTTTCAAATTTGTAACAATTTAGTCCTTGAATTTTAGTATGTAACAATTTAGTCTATGTACTTTAAAATTTGTAACTATTAAGTCCCTATCTTGAAAATTTTTGTTAAGATTTAATGAGGTTACTTGAGTATCCATAAACTAATTATGGAACCAATTGTGTGTTTTTTAACTACAAAGACTAAATTGCTATATAAAAAATCGACACTTCATTTGGATGAGATTTTTACAATAATTGTTACTATTTTTAAAGTACATAGACTAAAATATTATATACTAAAATTGAGGGACTAAGTTGTTAGGAATTTGAAGCACAAAGACTAAATTCTTACATACTAAAAATTCAAGGACTAGATTGTTACGAATTTGAAAGTACAACGACTAAATCATTACATAATAAAGTTAATGGAATAAATATATTGTTACTTCAATGAAAGTATACAAGGACTAAAATTATTTTTTCACCAAAAGTATAATATCAAGGTTAAAAATATATTTAATATTCAATAACTACAAAACGTAAGACCGTTGGTAAGCCGCGTGTTCCCGTTGCAAACGAGCAGTTCGTGGAGAAAAGTGGTGAGAAAGAAAATATTGCGGTGAAGCAATATAATTATATTCTTGAAAAAGAATAAAATTTCAATGAAATAATGTCCAAGCTACTCAAAGCGTTGATCCCGAAAAAGTTACTCCAAGGTACTCAAAATGAAGGTAGTTCAAATACTCAAACTCCAGCTACTCAAGCAACAGAGATTTTCTCAAATACTTCAGGCGCTCATAACACTGAAGAAAATTCAGAAGACCTCTGAGGAGGAAATGAATTACTTCAAATAGCTAGAGTTGAGAAGCAACTAGCTAATTGGAATATTCCTCGACTAGATCCAAGGACGATCTATTTCAGGAATACATTCGATTTTACTCAAAGATGGGGAGTAAAGATCTCTGAAAATACGGTCCCCATTAGAAAGAATCCATAAGCATTCAATCTCTTCTCTATGGATTTAATACTCAGACACATAGCAAATTACTCATTCATGCATATTGGAATTGTCCAAGTTGCAATCAAGCCATTGTTTAGAGCTAGTCTCAGCACTCCTATTCTCATAACTCTGCAAGATAAAATGTTTCTAAACTTCTGAGATTATCTCTTAGGAATGATAGAAACCAATCTTGAGAATCGTCCAACCTATTTCAATTGTTATCGAAATTATTCTCTATGTCTGATGGATTCAGGGATATTGAGATCTTTAATTTTGGATATACACTTCAAAGATTTGAGAGCGCACCCAGAAACACATGCTTTTTTGGTGATTTTCATAATCTGTTACCGTCTCATGAAGATGCAAATAGCTCCAGGAGCTCTAAGATATTCTCCACGAGGATCGACTATACTCATGGAGGTAAACTTTTCTAGAGCTTTTATGGAGCTTCCCATAACTTTATCTTGGGAAGAAGTTACCAGAAACTCTCATTGGAGACTTGAGGATGCAACAGTTCCTGAGGCTCCAAAGCCAAGGAATCTTACTCAACTTGTGGAGCATCTTGATGGATCTGTAGATATCAGTTTCCATAAACCTCTTCCAAGGGCTCCAGTGATTTCAAATTTTGCCCCATCAAGGCAAAGTGCTTCTGAATACGGAGGAGAAGCTTCCTCTTCCAGAAGCCAAGAATCAGCTGAACCTCTAAGACAATCTTTATCAACAAGGATCAGCTTGGTGGACTTCACACCAAATATACCATTTTCTAGGTATATTAGACCAAATTCACCTACTCAAACAGATATGGATTCAGCCAGCCAGTTTAATGAGTTGAATGTCATCACAAAATTCCAAGTCAACATGGACTTCTCGAGAAAAGATTTCATGGATGACAAATGGAGATATCCAAGAAAAGCCTTTTTTAAGGCTTATAAAGCTGAAGAAAGCGAACTACTCAAAGCTACATGGATTTCAGTCATGGAGGAACTTGAAGAAGACACTCTCTTCTTCAAATGGTTTGCCTCTAGAGAATAATACCAAAAGGAGGTAAACATCTTTAAAGAGACTCTTTGGAAGACATCTGAAAGAGGAGAAGTCTCTGGTACTCATCCACCACTAGAGCAGATAGAGTTTAAAAGATCTTATGGTATTCAGGTGACTGCATCACCCTTCAAACAACTCTCCATACAATATGAAGAATGGAATCCCTCTAAGGGAATCAGGGCAGTACATTTACAAAACAATTTTACAAATAAAATGCTATCTACAATTGCTGAACAAATGGACAGGATAGAGGAGAAGGTCTTCACTCCTCCACCAGTTCAATGAGGGCTAAACTTCAAAGATGATAGCGTTCCACGTACTTCAAGTTCCAATTTCTATCAAGGAATTGGAGGAACTATTCCTTTAATCAAAAGCAAAGAGCATAAAATGATAAAGGAAATTCAAAATCAAATGGCTAAACTACAGATCAAGGATAACAATGATCCACAGATCTGTGTACTAAATGGTGAAGAAATCTCAGAGATGTTACAAAAGATGAATATTCTAGCAGAACATCCTGAAGATTACGAAGAAGAGATTTTGTTACCAACAGAGATCAACAAAATCTCAAAACCTTACTTAAATTCATATAGTAATCCTCAGAATTACTATCCAAGGGCTTCTCATCATGAAGTAAGGTATGACGAATACCACTACGTTCTAAATAGACCATTTGATGGAGAATCCATTTACGAATGGAATATCGATGGCCTTTCTCAATACCTCGTAATTGGGGTTATTCAAGAATTTCTTGTGGCCGCTTCAGCCTATAAATCTAAAGGAAATTTGGACCACGAGAGTGCCTCTTTAATGGTAGCAGGATTCACTGGACAATTAAAGAGATGGTGGACTTCTGCTTTCAATGAGTCCCAAAGAAAGGAAATGCTTACTCATAGATCTCCCGTTGATTGAGAGAACAAAGGATCTCCTCTTATTGTTCCTTTAAAGGTTCAAAAAAGAGACGCTATGTTCTCTCCAAAATCACCAAAGAGAGAACAAGAGGCTTCTACATCGGCAGAATATAAGGATGACGATGTCCTTAAGGTATGTTTTGCCATGATCAAGTATTTCGTTGGAAAGTTAGAAAATTATACTTTGCAAGCAGGAACTTATCTTCAGCAGCTTCACTGCCCAAAGTTACAAGACTTCCAATGGTACAAAGATACTTTCTTAACGGAAGAATATAAGTGGGACGAAACCTGCTCCAAATATTGGAAAGAAAGGTACATCGCCAGTCTTCCAAAGATATTTGTCGTAGAGTTTACAAATTATCTCCATGAGACCCAAAAAGATGGGATAAATTGGGATGAAATAACCTACGACCATATTATTCAAGGTATTATGCATTTTGCAGGAACACAGTGTCTCGAAGCACGAAAGCTTGAGAAATTAGCTACAAGAGCCGATAGTAAAAAAGAGTTCGCTGATTTCTGCAACGCATATCTATTCCAAAATACGACTGAACCACCTTCAGTTCGTGCCATAAAACAGAAGGCAAAATTCTCAAGGAACTATAGTCGTTATCCAACGACCTATAGAAGATATCCTCCAAGAAGAAATAAGTATCCCTCATATAAAAGGAATACGCTATCTTACTCCAAGAAACCTCCTATGAAAGGAAGACAATATTCAAAGCCTTCTTCGAAAGTTCAGTGCTATAAATGCTGAGGATTTGGGCATTACACACCACTTTGTCCCATGAAGAAGAAAATCAATGAGCTCTCTATTGATGATGATATTAAGAAAGAGCTTCTTCAAATAATCCATACATATTCAGAAGCATCAGATGGATTTTACTCTGATGAAGGAAATATTCTTCTTATGGAAGAAGAATCGGATGCCTAGTCAACCTCAGAAGGTGAATTTCAATTTAATCACAAGCCAGGTTGTGATGGCAAAAGATTATGTGGTTGTTTCAATTACATCAACGTCTTGACCAAAGATCAAGAATTACTTCTTGAGGCTGTTCAGAAATTATCTGATGACAATCTCAAGCTTACTATACTCAAACGACTTGAAAAGTCTCTAAATGAAGATGAAAAGAAAAAAAGAAAAAACACTTCCCATTACTCAATATCCTTCACTTGAAGATATTTTCAAGATGGAAAAGTCTTACAGAACGGCTCAGTCTTCTGATTTAAGACTAGAAGTTAATCAACTAAAGAAAGAAGTAGAACAACATCGAGTTTATTATCAAAAGGATACATTTCAGCTATCAACACAGATTTACTCAAAAGCAACCAACCATCATCTTCTTCGATTCCTAAGGAATAAGAAGAAGATTCTCAAGAAGAAGAGCTATTTCTGGCAACACTTACAATAGTGCAATATCAAAAATGGTATGTTAAAGTATCCTTAAAAATTGAGGATTTCCAAATTACTACAATTGATTTGATCGATTCAGATGCATATCAAAATTGCATTCATGAAGGATTGGTTCACTCCAAATACTTTGAGAATGCACTCGAGACCCTTCGAGGCGCCAATGGTCAGCCATTATTTATCAAGTATAAACTTCCCAAGGTTTATGTTTGCAATAGTGGAGTTTGTTATCAAACTTCATTCTTGCTTATCAAAAACCTAAACTAGGGATTTATTCTTGGTACTCCATTCATTACTCAATTATATCCTTTGAAAGCAACAGACAAAGGAATCGTCACTAAAGTTCTTCAGAAGGAAATCATTTTCAAATTTATTGATCCACTAAGAGAAAGCAACCTCAATATTGTGGAAAAAATAAATTTGAAACAAAAACAAATATTCTTCCTTAAAGAAGAAATTTCTTTCAAAGAAATTGAAGAAAATCTGCATAATCCAAAAATACAAGAAAGAATACACTACTTCAAAAGAAAGTTGAAAAGGAAATATGTTCCTCTCACCCAGATGCTTTATGGTCAAGAAAGAAACATATGGCGAATCTACCACATGTTAAATATTTCAAAGAATCTGAAATCCCAACCAAAGCAAGACCTATTCAAATGAATAGTGAACTGCTAATCCATTGCTGGAAAGAGATTGATGGTTTACTCAAATGAAAGCTAATAAGGATGTCGAATAGCCCATGGTCATGTGCTGCTTTCTACGTCAACAACCAAGCCAAAAAAGAGCGAGGTGTTTCAAGGTTAGTAATAAACTACAAACCTTTAAACAAAGTTCTGGAATGGATTAGGTATCTAATCCCGAAAAAAAATGATTTACTCAAACGCATATCAAACTAAAAAATATTTTCAAAGTTTGATATGAAATCAGGATTTTAGCAATTTCAAATTGCAGAATCAGATATGTACAAAACCGCATTCAATGTACCTTTTGGTCAATTCAAATGGAATGTCATCAAACGATATAGATCAACATTTTTCTCATATTCAAAGTTTTATCAAAACCATTAAATATAACGGTTTAGTTGTTTCTCAAACAAAGATAAAACTTTTTCAAACAAATATTCAATTTTTAGGTTCTGACATCCATTTAGGATTAATCAAACCTATTCAACGATGGATTGAATTTACTCAAAATTTTTCATATGAAATTTTGGACAAAACTCAATTACAAAGATTTTTAAGTTGTCTAAACTATGTCTCTAATTTCATCAAAGATCATCGACCACTTTGTAAAATACTTTTTCAAAGGTTGAAGAAAAACCTTGTTCCTTGGATGGATAAGCATATACTTTTACTGTTCAAAAAATTAAATCTTTAGTTAACAGTATTCCCTGCTTAATTCTTATCGACGAAAAAACATATCTTATCGTTGAGACCGATGCGTCTGACATTAGATTTGGAGGAATCCTAAAACAGTGTCGCGATAAGAAGGAATCAATTATCCGACTTCATTTAGGAATTTGGAATGACACTCAAGAGAATTACTCAACAATTAAACAAGAAATTCTGGCAATTGTTTTATGTGTCTAGAAATTTCAAGGTGATTTAATCAATAAACGTTTTTTTTTTTAATAAAAACTGACTCTCAAGCTTCAAAATTTATTTTGGAAAAAGATGTTAACAATCTTGTTTCAAACAAATTTTCGCGCGATGGCAAGCCATTTTATCGTGCTTTGATTTCTCAATTGTGTTTATAAAAGGCACAGAAAATCCTCTTGCGGATTACCTCTCAAGAGAGCACCTCTCAAAGGACTCTCACTCCTCTCGAGAGAATCTCTCTCTCTAGAGATATCCCTTCTCAAAACTCTCAAGATTAAGTTAGTATGCTTTGTGGTTGCAGCATAGTTTGACATTCCACAAGAAAAAACTTAATTTCATATTCAAGTTTCCATCCTCAAGAACTCACTATGAGTTCAAGAAAAGGAAAAGGAACCGCTTCCTCTTACTTCTCAAAAGGAAAGGCTTCTGCATCATCCTCAAATACTCCAAAACCTATTCTGATGAGGATCGAGGATTTTGCGTTACCCGATACCTCGTTTACTCCAGTAAGAACATGTTCTCAATGTCGTTCTGCTTCCATTAGGCTTCAACAACCCTCTGGTTTTAAGCCATCGGACCCAGAACTTACTCAATCTATTGCAGGTTCTTCAACCTACAACTCAATAGTATCTCCACCGACACGATTTACTCCAAAGCCTGAAATCACAGGTTATTTTCAAAAAACTCACGTAATCTCCGAAGTCCCAATTGAACCAGAATGGGACTCCGACAGCTTTACTGAGATTACGTCTCATGTATATCCAGGTGATTTATGTTTCATGCCAGAATCTTTATCAAAAACACGACAATTTTATTAGTTGATCCTTATTGACTCAAAATCCGTCGAAATTACTCATATTCCTAATAGGAATGATCCTTCAGTAATAACCTACTCAAAATTGAAGATTTTTCGGGTTCTAACTCCTAAAAAATGGAACCAGAAAATCTATACAAAAAAAAGTTTCTCAATTAGGTTTGATCCACGTTCTTACTCATACAGGGATTATGTTAGAGCATGGACCAATGTTATCTGGTACCAGTCTTTCAACCATTCTTGGTTTATTCAATTTTGTAGACAAGCTCATAAACAATTTTACCCCGTCTGGTTTATGACTTGGTGGCATAATTTTGGCCTTTGTGAAGAAATTTTTCCTATCCCAGTTCAAGAATCGTTTCATTATTTTACTCAAAATATAAACAAAAATATTTATCCATTAACCTTTTGGTTTTCTCTTCATTTTCAAGTTCCATGGAATTTTTGCTAGAACTCGAGATTTTTCGAAGAAAGCATAGCAAGAATTCTAGAAAAATAAAGTTGCATTGCTTGCTTCACTTGCTCAAACAACCACTGAAACTGATCTTCAACGAGTTCTTCTTCAAAGAACTTCAAATTCAAATAAATCTTCATCTCCTCCTCTCTGAATTATTGACGAAGAAGAAGATGATGATATCAATTTCAGTGATCCCTAGATCACTAAATCTCCGCAATGAGGATAAACTATGGCTCCGCAACGAGCATAAACTACTATTTTTTCGAAACGAGGATAAATTACAACTTACTCAATTTCTACTCAATTGGATTTCCTTCTCCTAAAAGGAAACCTAGGTTCTCCCTGAACCTCATTATAAAAAAAAAATGATAAGCAACAGCCCACCTCCATTTTGTTGCTTCTGCATTATTCTTCTCCTTGTCATTGGTTGCTGTCGACCTCGAATGTCGCCGCCATCGCTCAATGACAGCCATCAAAGCAACACGCCGTTTGCCCATAGCTCGCACGCGTTGTTGCTCCTCTTGCCGTGAGCTTTCATGGTTGAGTTCCAGCGACATCCAAGGGTGGGTTTTGTTTCAAAGTGGTTTTAGATGTATTTTGAATTAACCCACATTATTTGACTACGTTTCAAAGTATCCAGTCCATTATGACTTTAGATTCACGAGTTCGACGCCATTAAATATTACCCAGTAAGAGATTTGGCTTCATTGGTGTTTTTGTAGGCATCAAACATCCCTAAAATTTTTCGAGTTCAATTAAAGTTATAGATTGAGTTTTATTTGGTTTCGATTTGAGGTTAATTCATGAATAGTTGACCATATTTCAGATTTTCCCTTGGATGGTAAGGTCCAAATTTGCGTGTTTGATTCTATACATAGTTAGATGAGCAAGAATTAAGTAATTGATTTGGCAAGGATTGGTGTGTTACGCTATAATAAATCCTTTTAGACTTAATTTAGAAGTTTTGAATAAAGAATCTAACACTCGGATTACAATGTTTTGCATAGTTTTGAATTGAGCAATTAAGATTTGAAAACGGCTTTCAATTGGATATCATTTGGAGTATGACTCTCTTCTCAATACTTTGAGTAAGTTAAGTTGTTAAAAGCAGTTCCAAGTTGTTTTGAAATCAATGTTCATGGATTTAAATTTCAAATATTGATTTCTTGGAAAATGATTACAGGTTGGGCGAAGACTCTTTTTGTTTTAAAAAAGTTAGTAATTCATGTGGTTTGGACTCGAAGCCAATGTAAGTGGCTTTTTATGCGATTTCCTTAGGATATGGTTGTGTGTTTTTTGTTGCATGAAATGCTTTATGTGAAAATGTTGCGTTAGTTATGTTTTACAAAAGTTGGGAATTATTTTACAAAAGTCATGAATTATTTTATAAAGGTCAGGAATTGTTTAGTAAAAATCGTGAATTATTTTATAAAGGTCGTAAATTAATTTATAAAAGTCATGAATTATTTTGTGAAAGTCATGAATTTGTTTATGAAAGTCATGAACCGTTTTATGAAAGTTATGGATATTTTGTGATGTGAAAGAAATGTCATATATGCCATGTATGTAAAGGATTACGTTGTTTATGAGTGAAGGATATCTTATGTTGCATCATGATACTACACTGGGTGTTTATATGTGGGACTTCATGCCTGTGTGTATATTCATAAAAGTTATGGAATGTTAAACAGATTCCATCCTTTTCATATATGATTTGATTGCATGGAAGCGATGCATGTGTATGGGGGCTTCAAGTACATGAAAGTGATGTGCTTAGGGTTAGTGTGTATGAAAGTGATGCATGCCTATGTATGAAAGTGATGCATACCTAGAGAGGCCTGGGGTATATGAAAGTGATGCACACCCAATGGGTTCTATGTATATGAAAGTGATGTACATAGGATGATGTGTATAAAAGTGATGCACATCCTGATAAACCAAAGGAAATGAGTGAAAACCAAGGAAGCAAAGTTTTAGGTACCACTATAGTCATAAAAGCATAGTCATGTTGTATGTGATTGCATATCCTGACCCCAGTAGTGGTTTACTAGGTATTTTTAATACTAAACCTTTTTCAATTTTATTTTTCTTAGGTAAAGGCAAGGACATACAAGATGAGTGACTGGGGTTGTTTGCTAATTGTGCCATGAGGCTGAAGTCAGCATAGCTTTCGCATTCATGTTATTTTATGTTTTTAAAGTTTTTTTTTTTTTTTAAGTTATGTTCTGAGAAATCCTTAAATTTGTTTGTATTGTATTGGATTACATGTTTTACAATATTTCCATTGGGTCCTCAAATAAAGGTTTTGATTATTTTAAGGAAAGTGCCTTTTCTCCATAGTTTTCTCAGAAGTTTTCAATTGTTTTTAGCATGCATGTTATAACGACTTTAGTCAGTCTAAATCCAAAAGTTTGGTCAGCACAATTGGTATCATATCCTAAGGTTATAAGTTATGTAGACTTGATTACATCGTAAGTATTAAGTGTCACCATGGCCAAGCAGTAAATACCTTGTCATCGCCAAGTATGTCATTGCTGCAAAATATTTTGTCTTAAATTTTTTTTTTACAAATACATATGACCAGTTTGATGTTTGAAATGGTTATTGTTGTTATGTTTTATATGGTGGTAAATGGAAGTAAAAGTGCTTAAAGGAAGTTTTACTAGCATAAAACACTTGCTTAAGTGTTAGATGTAACTAGCAGTTCATACAAGGGAAAAAATAGGTGATCTTAAGAGACTAAAGGTTTTTTTTTTCTCTCAAAGTTCACTAATTAACCTTGTCTCTTAAGTAAAACTCTTGAAGGAATGAGATGCTATGATTTCTCTTGAGAAGTTTAAGGTTTTGATGTACTAAGTAGTGTGTGTGGGGTTCTGTGTCATGACGAAATGAATGAAAAAGTGGTAAGATGGAGTATATATAAGTATTTATATGAAGAACTTGAGTCTTGAGTCTTAAATACTTAGTGTGTGTGATTAGCAAAGAAAATCAAAGGTAGTTAAAAAAGGACTTGAGACTTGGAATGGAAAAGTAAGCTGTGGGTTTGAATTTAAAAGTCACTTATCAAGATACTTCAAACTACTTGGATTTGATCCATGCCATTGCTATAATGAAAAAGATTCTAGTTCAATTGTACCAAGAGAAATTTTTGGGAGACTGAATACAAATCCATAAAGTTAAGAAATATCTTGTCAAAGGTTTAATTTGAAACTTAGAACTTTTATATGTACTAGTTGAAAGAAATGGTATGAGACTATGGCTATGAAACTCCACTTTAGTATGAGGGACTTTTCTCCAAAAACAAAGGATTAAGCAACGAACATCCAACCATTGAAAGACTGCTTGGTAAACTTTGTCTTAGATTTACAAGTGTGTTGGAGGAATCAATATTTTGTTTGGAAAACCAAAGTTTTGTAATGGCGAGTAACTCACTATTGATGTGACAACGTTCAACAAGGTTTTGTTTCTCTTCTTGCAGTACAATTTCACATAAATTTACTCGGTATTTAAAATAATTGGCATAAAAACCCATTTTCTATCAATTAGTCTTAGTACGTAAGGTTCTTGTACTTTACACTATGATCTAATCATAATATCTTGATAGATTTACCTAATCGATTTTCAACTTTAGCCTTAATTTTCTTGAACTTTTAAAAAATTTAGACTTCTGTTGTATTAGGTAAAGACACTTATACTTGAATGGTCATCAACTAGAGTGATCAAATATTCATGATTTTATTTGGCCTATACATTCACTAGACCACTTGGGTTAGAATGTGTAAGCCCAAAGTATTCTTTGGCCTTGTAGCCTTATCTAATAAGGGCCTAATGATTATCTTACATGAAATGTAAGATCTACAGACATGTAAAGTAATTAACTAACTTTTTAGATAATTACCTCTTACTAGTATTTTCATTCTATTCAAGTTGATGTTAATCAACCTTAACTACCAAAGTCAAGTATCATCTTTTAGGAGAAAACAATGTCTTTCTATTATTGATTCTATAATCCTAAATATCTCAGTATTTTGTTGTATAGTATATGTCAACATTTTAACATATACAAATTGTTCTTATTTTCAGCTGAATGTATTTTCATACAAATTTGAAAATATAAACTTTCATACTTCAAAGTAATTCACACTATATGAACTTTTTAGTAATAAAGTTCGAGAAATTGAATTTCAATTATGGTTACTAAAAACGCCATATTCAGCATTAAGTAACAATTATTATTTAATAACATCTCAATGTCTCCCACTATATTAACTGAGATGGACTTCCTGGTGCCAACGTGTAGAAACTATTCTACATGTTAAGTATTTTCCAATAATTACATATTAAATGTAATGAAGAATAAATATTGATAGTAGATCTTATATCAACTATCTAGGTGGCGTTATTTATATTCCACCAAATATCTAGTAAATCAAATTTACTTTCATTTATATTTTCATTCCATAGAGGTATTTCAAAAATTCATCTCATTATGATTGTTCTTGCTAATTTACGAACTATTTCCTTATATATAGCTTCAGTCATTTGATTTCTTTTCTTGAATTTTTGTAATAGTTGAATTCGAGATCATTTAGACAATTATCTAAATTTAGCTTATATCGACTTCAACATCTCATATGTTGTTGTCATTTTTTTGTTTTGTTTTTTTTATCTTTTAAGCTTGACATCTATCATGTCAAGTAGGAGATACGTACAAGCTATCTCGTTTACTTTTGATTCGTTAATCATTTGTCTTCACGAACAATTCGATTAACATTGGCAACAGGTTTTAAGAACATTTCTCAATAAAGACAAATAATGTTTTACACTGCCATTAGAATAGAAATCAAACAATTTGAAAAATGAACCCTATAAATCATTTCTTATGCTATGGTACTTTAGTGAGTTAGAACAAGTGCCGTCGTAGGGTAGATCAAGTGTTCATTCACTAAATTGAGACAATCTCAACCAAGTATTATACTAGAATAACTCTTATTCTTATAATATTTAGTTACCATTAGTTTGGTCAAGGACATCATTAACAACTTTAATAAGCCCTTTGTAAGTGTGACCCATCATTTTAGATCCCGTAGGTTTATCCCAACAAGTGCTGCTGTAGGGTAGGTTAAGTATTGGAAACAAAACTACAATCCCATCCTTTTTAGGAGTTCACCCTGATATTGACCAATGGAAACACCTTCCATAGGGGGACGGTCCAAAAGCCGCCACGAGGTCTCGCATGAATCTCACAATGTGAACCAATGATGGAGACCATAGGATATGCTGACTCATTTCCTTCTCTCACTTACTATTTTGAAATAGTGTTTTCTCTTACTTAGACAAATTAGGCTAATCTCATTTATCCAAGTTCCTCAATGTACCTTCATAACCCTTGTGTTGTTATATTGATTTTAATGTGAATTACCAAGTTTTTAAATTATTTTTTTTAAAAAAAAAACTAATCACATTATGAGCATACTTAGTGAAATTAAATAAAATTGGACTAATTCAATTTCCAGGTCAGTTCCCAGTTAGAGGTGTTCCCTTTCGATCAACTTAAATACCCCAGTCTTAGACAGAACCTTCCATAGACAGAGTTCCATTATAGTCAATTTTTATTTCAAATTTATTAATTTTTAATTAACTATTAATTATTAGATTAATGAACATAAGTGAATTTAAATAATATTTTTAGTCCTATTAAAAAAAATAATTCACTGGATAATCTTAAAACTCTATCATTTTAAACCATTTAAAACAAATTAAAAGATCATCCTTGATATTTTATTCTAATTCTATTAGAAAAAATTCAAAATATTAAACTATGGATAATCTTGAAATTTTACCATTTTAAACCCTTTAAAACTAAATTAAAAGATTATCTTAAATTCTAATCTTGTTAGAAACAAATAAAGATATATTAAATTCAAAATTTAAATTATTTAAAGCATGAATCACAATATCCTTATTTTAAGAAAACTTTAATCTCATTAGGAAATATCACATTCCTATTAGGAAAACATGTATTCCAATTAGGAAAGGAAATATCCTAATTTAATTTTCCAAATATAACAATTATAATCAAAGATATGGAAAATAGCTTAATGTTATTAGGAAACAACCTAATCAAAGCAATAAATCTAATGTCAAATACCCTAAACAATCAATTTGCAAACCACAATATATCACATATATGATAAATTAAAATACCCAGCATCACAAAACCTTAATTCTAAATAAAACTCAAAGATTGCTCTAATACCAATTGAAGGAATGAAGGTTTCACTCCGCAGCAGAAACATTGAATCGTCTTTGATTTTATTTAAAATTAAACTAAAAATTATGGTTAAGCAAACTTACTTGGAGTAAATATGGAGATATTTCTAGCAGATCTTTATCTCCTCCATAAAATCTTCCTGGCTATGACTCAAACACAGGACCAAGGCTCGTGAGAGCCTCTTGAAAGAAAATCTATAAGGGATTGGAGAGGAAGAGGTCTAGAGAGCATTCTCTAATTCTCTATTGAGGAGATATGTGTTGTGTCTAATGGCTCAACCCAATGGTCCTATTTATAGAGACCAAGGGGAAAATCTTTGTCATAATTAAAATATTATATTTTTATATCTAATATATTAAAATATATCTTATATTTATTTGAATCTCATTCAAATCTCATACGATATTTATTTATTTGAATCTTATTCAAAGTCTATAAATATCTATTATTTAATGTGTCTAATATACATTAATTATTTAAATATTTCATGTATCAAATACATTAAATATATCTTCCTCTTATATATTTAATCTAATATATTAAATATTAATTTGAACATTTCAAATATTTCTTTCAACTAAATTGATATTTTAGTGTTAATATGAGCTAGCAAGTGGATCTTACGGACCTACGTATTATAAGCTGCAATGATACAAAATCAATTAATTAAACTCTTTAATTAATTAATTTTCATTCTTTAACTATAGGTCACACCACTATAGACCTAGAGTTGCACTCTTATGCACTGTAGGACAAGTTGTGTCCATAGATATAATCACTACATGCAAGTCGATCATTCACGAGTTCTTCGTAATTACAGCTGGATCAAAAGTCCATTTTACCCCTATAATTACATCTTGCACCTTAAGTACCATTGATCCTCTAATGAACAATTTGTTTGGAAAGTAAGTCTCTCTCGGGCCAGTGAGAGGGTGGGGCCCATTGTTCAAGTCCCGAAATCAGTACTTAAGGGAACTACTCATCTAATTACCCTAATGAGAAGGAATGAATTCCATCTTGTGAGATTATGTTCCCAGCTCCCTATTTGGTCAAGTCCCCTAAATGGTACGCATATTGAATCGGGTACAAAAGCCACCTCACCCATGCAAATCAAAGAACAAGCCCTCACAAACAAGAGTTCATAACTCACTCATGATTAAGATGGAGTCGCATATGATCATCCTTATGAAATATTAATCTTCCCAATTAACGAATTTATAAAGAGAGATTAAATATTTCGTGGTCCAGTGGTATACAAGCTCATTATATAAGATACCCCCACTCACATGTGTCCACATGAATGATTTGGATCAAATCATCTGTAACTATTACAAAGTGGACCGTATCAATAGTGTTACCAAGATAAGTGATACCTCTTTCTTTTGTATACTACTTATTTTAGGAATAGTTAGGTTCTGATATGCGCAAGTGTACACATAAGCTGTAGCAAGCGGTAAGTAAATTATCGCATCCACATGGACTATTAATTCTTCTATTTACTACAATTAACTCTTAGTAGCTCGATTTGTAACACATAAAACTAATTAAGAATTGAACTAACATAAATAGCAATGCTGAAACAAAATAATTGCGAAACCAGAGTGACACAGAGGAATCGAAATTAAACAGAGATTGATTAAACTGTACTTTGAATTAATCTAAAGGCTCGGATTAGGGGTAGTTTCCTGCTTTAATCGATCATACAACTTAAACACAAGTTCATTTCTCTCAATCCACTACAGCCCACAAGACATTCTCCCGAATCACCGGATATATGATGTTTCATTCCCATTAGTCCAGCGATAACTAACCCACTGTACTATGTGTTCAGTAGGTGAGTGATTATCCATAACCTCCTCACTTAGCTAGCTACTAACCCTAACACGGGGCTAATGTGGTTCTTAAGTTATCAGGTGCTCCTATTCTTCCCAGAAATCAAAGAAACACTGCAACAAAATGGTTGGCCAGACGGAATTGTGCTAAAGAGATAAAAACTCTTAAAAACCAGATTGATCTAAAATGATATGCATTAAGATGTAAGATAAATCAAAACATTCAACCCCTAATCCTCACATTAATGGTTTTTAGTTCATATTACAGGAAAAACAGAAGAGAAATCGAAATATAGACATAACGAAAGTGATGCAGAGAAAACTAAATGAAGGAAGAAAAAGTAGAAGAAGAAGTCGGAATGTTGCCCCAAAAAGCTTGGTTCAGCATCTGTGTCGAATCTCCTAGAGAAAACCTTCCTTTTATGGAAAACTTTCGCCCATGGCCTCCAAAACCGAAGCTCTCCTTCTCTTCTCTCCCTCTGCGATTTTTCGGGATCTTCACTCCTTCTCTCTTCCTTCTTTTTCTCCAAAAAACGGCTGCCCAAATAATATATTCCAACCTT
The DNA here is from genome assembly GCA_033996785.1 of Trichosanthes truncata. Taxonomy (NCBI): domain Eukaryota; kingdom Viridiplantae; phylum Streptophyta; class Magnoliopsida; order Cucurbitales; family Cucurbitaceae; genus Trichosanthes; species Trichosanthes truncata. Next base: position 34,793,815 of record JAWPNB010000009.1, on the reverse strand, counting down.
TATGCAAATCAGGGCTGATTAGATAGGTCCCAATGACGTGGCGAGCTCTTGATGGCTGATTCCCGCGACTGTACTGTTATCTGCCAACTCATTAAATGGATAGCAATTCCCACGTGCGAAATTCGTGCTGGCTGAAATTACCCAAATTGCTCCAGCAGACTATTGTAAAACTGTTGTCCTTAGCTTCGGGAGTCCTTCTTAATCAAACCCTAAATTAATCAAATAAAGCTCATTAATTACTATAACAATGCTCTCATTATAATAATACTAAATCAAAATCAATTCTAGAGCAAAATACATCCAAGCTAGGAGTTTTCCACAATATAACGAGATAAAAACCGACAATCTATTCCGGAAATGCTAGCATATAACTCTTAATTTAAGAGTCATCAAACCCCCAAACTTGAATCATTACTCGTCCTCGAGTGATGCTTCCTCCACCTGCACATGTCAACAGCTACTTTTACTTGACCACTAAATTCTTATATGCATTATCACCACTGCAGCGATGCTTTAGCATCAAACCTGCTCCTGCAACTCAATACATAATGTCCTACTTCAAGATTTCAAATTATGTTCTTTTGCACATGCCTAAGAATTAACTAGACACCTTTTAGCTCCAAAGCTTTTATCACTTAAAAATTCTAATCCTCAAGCTCATTATGCAATCCCAAAACCAAAATTACACAAGAGTGCTTCCTTTCTAAGACTAATCATCTAAGCTACCACCAAACTTGCACTTTTTTTTTTCTTTTCTTTTCTTTTAACAATCTACTATTCTCTTGAAGATCCTTGAAGTTATAGCCCTATTGCTTGGAATGACAACATTTTATGATGTCGTTCACCCTAGCTTTCAGGCTCATCACCTCACAGGCATAACACTCATTCCACTTCTTTTCTAAGATTGGCCCTCATGTCACTCCCCTCTTGCTTCTCAGAATGGCGACATTTTATGATGAAGCTCATCTAGGCTTTGGAGAGTTGTGACTATTAGGCTAACACTCATCCCTTGCTTTCTTTTCTTTTTTTTTTTCTTTCCAAAATTTCTTCATGCAGCTTATACCTTCGTTCCAGAATGCTAACACTTTTTGGTGAAAACATCTAGCTACGTGCACAAGCTACACAGAGATTGCTTTACCAAAACCCTTTTTCTGAGCTAACTTTTTTTTTTTTAACTGCAAAATAGGTTGGACTTGCTTACAAGGGAGAGAAGTGCATCTTAGGAGTGGAAGAGGAGTGCTCCCTAAGAGTAGATCCTAAAAAAAATAACAAGCAAAATCTTCAAAAATGCTCTAGCAACTTTAACATGGCCCCCCAAACTTAAATCACTCATTGTCCCCAATGAGAGAAAGTAAAGGGAGACCCCCAAATTTATTACAAGGTGGCTATAAAGACTAGAATTGGACAGGAAAGTAAACTTGGTATCACTTGGTTGAGAATGAGCATTCCTAGACTTCTAAGCTTTAAAAGGGATGGTTCTATAAGAATCTATTTAAAGCTTAGGACTTCTTGTGCAAAAGATTCAATAACCTATAATGCTAAATCACCAGCAATCATCCAGCTGTCTTGAATACATGAACTAATTTGACTCAGCATAAGAATTAAAGGTACAAGTAGAGCACAGTTTAATTGACATGCAATTTCTAATTATGCTACTGCAATCTAATTGCTTTTATAACAGGCTTAGGCAAGAGTAATTCATTCAGAATTTAATTTAAGATCTAGGAGGCTGAAACAAAATATACTTTCATTTTTACTACGAGTAGAGGAGATCATTACTACATTCCTGATCACTACTACATTCCTAACCACATGAGTAGAGAGCTTTCCTTTTCTTCTTTTCATTCTATGGTCCTAACTTCTAAAAACTAAAAAAAAAAATCACACCAACAACTAATAAAGCAAAAATAAACATATACTAAACAAAGATAAACAAAGGCAGACAGATAAGCAAATAACTAAGGGAAATCAGACTACATCCCTTCTCCTTCTTCTCCGTATGAGTCTTCAACATCTTTTTCTTCAAACGGTTGGTCAACAGGTGGTAGGATCCAAGGAGTCAATATTTCTTCTAGGAAAGTTGGAAAGGCAGGGAATGGCTTCTGGAAGTTGTTGTGGAAGGCCTTCTTAATAGCCATATCTCCCCTCTAGGCATAAATCCAGAAGGTTTACTGCTGCATTTCTGCATGCCTTTTTCAGATTAATCCGCAACCACTCAAATTAAAAATTTTGAAAATTGCTATGTCTTTAAAGCCGTCACACCAACTCCTTTTAATTTCCTTATCCGAAAATGAAAGTTTTCTCTGTCTTTCCTTTTTTTTTTTTATAGAATATGTTTCCCTTTTATTTGACAACTCACAAAAGACAAGATAAAAGATCTGCACAATAAAGAAAACCATTAAACTCCGAAAGTGAATAAAAAAAATCAACTAACACAATAAATTTTGGAGCGTATAAAAATATTCAACACTACACAATGCTCCTGCAATTTCATTGTTCTGTCACTCTTCCTTCAAACTCATGGAAGCAAGCTTCCGTTGAACTTCTTCTCCCCAATAATGTTTTATTTGATGGCCATTCACATTGAATTCTCTTCCATCTTTCTCATCCTGCAAAGTTATTGCACCATGGGGAAATACTTCCACAATTGTAAATGGACCAGACCATCTAAACTTAAGTTTTCCTGAAAATAATTTTAGTCTATAATTGAACAGTAAAACTCTTTGTCCTTTCTCAAAATGGTTTGGCAGAAGCCTTTTATCTTGCCACAATTTAGTTTTCTCTTTGTATAGCCTGGAACTTTCATAAGTAGCATGCCTCATCTCATCTAACTCATTAAGTTGTAGCAATCTCAGTGCTCCATCATGAGTATAATTAAAATTCAACTTTTTCAAGGCCCAAAATGCTTTGTGTTCTAACTCTACAGGTAAATGACAAGCTTTACCAAAAACTAACCTATAAGGTGACATACCTAAAGGTGTTTTGTAAGTTGTCCTATATGCCCAAAGAGCATCTTCCAACCTATTGGACCAATCCTTTATATTTGGATGCACAACTTTTTCAAGTATTCCCTTTATCTCCCTATTGGATAACTCTATTTGGCCATTGGCTTGTGGGTGATAAGTTGTTGAAACCCTATGCTTTACATGATATTTTGCTAATAAATTGCCAAGCATCTTGTTAACAAAATGAGTTCCTTCATCGCTAATTAAAACTATGGGTGTGCCAAATCGTGTAAAAATGTGCTTATGCATGAATTTCAATACAGTTTTAGCATCATTTATAGGACAAGCCACAACCTTAACCCACTTTGATACACACTCAAGAACCATTAAAATATAGAGATTGCCAAAAGAAGGAGGAAATGGTCCCATGAAATCTATACCCCAAACATCAAACAATTCAACCTCTAAAATGTAAGTTAAGGGCATTTCATCTCCTATCATTCCTCTCCTTTGACAAGTATCACACGTTCTACTAAAAAAATGTGCATCTTTAAAAATAGTCGACCAATAAAAACCTGATTGTAAGACTTTTGATGTCGTGCGTTGCCCTCCAAAATGTCCACCAATTGACATTGGTATTGTAAATGATCCAGGATCTCGAAGCTTGGGTGGAATGGGATGGGCAACTATAGCACTACCTTCTCTTGACAAAGGCACAACCTCAAATTCCATTGGTATTTTCTTCTTGGTTAGGACATCTTTAAGGACTTTCGCATACTTTGGTATTTGCTCAAGAGCTTCTAGCAAAGGGATGTTTATATGAAGCTACTTGAAGATATCGAAAAACTTCTTGAACTACTGATCTTGATTTTTCTTCTTTAATCGTTGAGGAAATGGTGGTGGTGGCAGCACAAATGCTGGACTCACAGTAGCTGTCTTCTGTGTTGCCGCTGGACATTTTGCTCTAGCACTGTCTTTTACTTCAGCATTCTCAGCATCCCTTGTATTTTCAACATTCTCTGTATTTTCAGCATTCTTTTTTTCTTGTGACACTGAAACTTCTTATTCAACTGCCATTCTTTCTTCTGTTTGCACGCAGACTCTATAAACTTCTGTTTTTGCTTGCTCAAATATTCTGTTGGAACAAGAGGTCTTCCACTTCATAACTCAATAGCTTGAACCTGCTCCTTACCTTCTCTATTTGGAAGCTCTGTATCTGAAGGTAGATTACCTTGAGGTCTAGTCTTCAACTCATTGGCTAGCTGCCCAACTTGTATTTCCAAATTCCTCAGAGATGCCTGCTAACTTTGAATCACTGCGCCATTCTTGACCATATATTCTTTTATCAAACTCTCTAATGATGTTCCTGGTATATGCTGGTTCATTGGCTTATGTTGCGACATATTTTGTTGATTCTGCTCAAAACAAGGTGAAAATTTCATTCTATTTTGCCCTTGATTTCCTTGTGCAACATTCCCTTGACCACTCCATGAGAAATTTGGATGGTTCCTCCACCTTGGGTTGTATGTATTAGAAAATGGATTGTTCTTCTGCATATTCTAATGTCCCACGTAATAGACTGATGCAGGATTGGTTGGACAAAACTCAAATGTATGCCCCTCTCCACTGTAAACACAAGATTATATTGTTATCTGATTAATTGCTGCCGCATTCTGATTTGTATTTCCCAACTGCAAGTTTTTCAGAAGATTTTCCATTGATGCCATTTTAGTTCAGAGAGAAGTTAATGTATCGACTTCAAGCACTCCCCTATTCTTTTTCCCTGAATTGTTCCTGACATCTGACCATTGGGAACTATTTGTTGAGATCCTCTCTAGAATCTCATATGCTTCATTAAAAGTCTTAGCTAGGAGGGCTCCATTTGCTGATGCATTTACCATGTTATGTGTTTCCAAATTCAAGCCATTATCAAACATTTCCATCTGAATGCAGTGGGGTAGACCATGATGAGGACACTTTCTGAGTAGCTCTTTAAATCTTTCCCACGTCTCTTTGAGAGTCTCATCGTCAAACTGCTTGTAAGCGACTATTTCTCTTCTAAGTTTTGCATTTTTGGTTGGTGGAAAATACTTCATCAAAAAATTTTCTGCCAAATCATTCCACGAAGTTATAGATCCAGGTCCAAAGGAATTCAACCATGATTTTGCTTGATCTCGCAAAGAATAAGGAAACAAAATTAATCTTCTAGCATTCTTGTTCACACCTTGCTTCTTGAAAGAATCACTCACACTTAAAAAGTTTCTTAAAAGCAAGTGAGGATCCTCTGAAGGAAGTCCATGAAACTGTCCAATAGACTATAACATTTGAAACATGACGTTTCAATTCAAACTCGGCGGCTTCTAAATCAAGTCCAACAATTCCTGGCGATGCCAAAAGTAGGCATAACATAGGCGCGAATAACTCTCTCCCTATCATCTGCCGTAAAGATAGAATTATGAGCATCATTCTGTCTACCAACTGCTTCATATGGTCCCTCTCTAGCTGGATTTCCAAAATGTTTCGGTTGATGCCATGGTAAGTCCTCTTGATTTGCAGGTCTCACTTGAGGATTAACGCGTTCCATTGTATGTTTTCTCCCTCGTTGTTCCCTTCTACACACGTGAAATGTTCTTTTAATCTCAGGATCGTAGTATAGAGACTGAGGAAATTTTCTCATGCACTAATGCAAACCACCTAAATTAAGGCCAAACAAACAGCAATCTCATAACTCAATAAGCTCCAGTTACCAAAAATTAATTTAAGTAAAAGAAAAATTGAACAGTCCCCGGAAATGGCGCCAAAAACTTTATACCTCATGCTTTTGTATACTACTTATTTTAGCAATAGTTAGGTTCTGATATGCGCAAGTGTACGTATAAGCTGTAGCAAGTGATGAGTAAATTATCGTATCCACAGGGACTATTAATTCTTCTATTTACTACAATTAACTCTTAGTAGATCGATTTGTAACACATAAAACTAATTAAGAATTGAACTAACATAAAACAGCAATGCTAAAACAAAATAATTGCGAAACTAGAGTGACACAGAGGAATAGAAATTAAACAGAGATTGATTAAATTGTACTTTGAATTAATCTAAAGGCTCGGATTAGGGGTAGTTTCCTGCTTTAATCGATCCTACAACTGAAGCACAAATTCATTTCTCTCAATCCACTACAGCTCACACGACATTCTCCCGAATCACTGGACATACGCTGTTTCATTCCCATTACTCCAGCGATAACTAACCCATTGTACTATGTGTGCATTAGGTGAGTGATTATCCCTAACCTTCTCACTTAGCTAACTGCTAACCCTAACACGGGGCTAATGTGGTCTTAAGCTATCAGCTCCTCCTATTCTTCCAAGAAATCAGAGAAAAGCTGCACCAAAGCGGTTGGTCAGACGAAATTGTGCTAAAGAGATAAAAACTCTTAAAAACCAGATTGATCTAAAATGATATGCAATAAGATGTAAGATAAACCAAAACATTCAACCCCTAATCCTCACCTTAAGGGTGTTTAGTTCATATTACAGGAAAAACAGAAGAGAAATCAAAATATAGACATAACGAAAGTGATGCAGAGAAAAACTAAATGAAGGAAGAAAAAGTAGAAGAAGAAGTCGGAATTTTGCCCCAAAAAGCTTGGTTCAGCATCGACGTCGAATCTCCTGGAGAAAACCTTCCTTTTATGGAAAACTTTCGCCCATGGCCTCCAAAATCGGAGTTTTCCTTCTCTTTCTCTCCCTCTGCGATTTTTCGGGATCTCCACTCCTTCTCTATTCCTTATTTTTCTCCGAAAAATGGCTGTCCAAATAATATATTCCAACCTTTATGCAGGGCTGATTAGACAGGTCACAATGACGTGGTGAGCTCTTGATGGCTGATTCCCGCTGACTGTACTATTATCTGCCAACTCATTAAATGGACAGCAATTCCCACGTGCGAAATTCGTGCTGGCTGAAATTACCCAAATTGCTCCAGCAAACTGTTGTAAAACTGTTGTACTTAGCTTCCGGAGTCCTTCTTAACCAAACCCTAAATTAATCAAATAAAGCTCATTAATTACTATAAAATGCTCTCATAATAATAATATTAAATCAAAATCAATCCTAGAGCAAAATACATCCAAGCTAGGAGTTTTCCACAATATAATGAGATAAAAATCGACAATTTAGTCTAGAAATGCTAGCATATAACTCTTAATTTAAGAGTCATCAATTAGGCACCCAACCTTATCCATATAGTATGACCCTTTAGGTTATTTCTTGAACATGATCCTCCCGTATGTCAACTACATATTGTTCAAGATTACACTAATAACCTTAGACTTTCCATATGATGGATAATATTATATTACAAATAAAATAATCAAAATTATTATTAATTATCATTAATTACGAGGTTTTAGGGCATAAATCTCAACATAAAACATGTAAATATTAGTTTAAATTTTATTTGTCTTTAAATCCCCTATAAAGTTGTGTTTCTCTAAATAAGATTGAGCGAAAGCAATTATAATACTTAATTCAGAGCTAAAGAAAACTAATCCATGTTGAGACGATATTCAACTTACTACTATATTAAAACTTGATATCGTACTGTTGCGGTTATTTACGTGCACTTTAAAAAAACACACAGCAGCCTTACAAGACTGACCCACATAGGTGGTCGATGGTACACACAATGGCACGTGATCGAAGTAATAATAAAACGGCACAAGAGTATCGAGTATTGTATACTGCATGAAGCGAGAATGAAGCTTTTTTTAGTTAATTAAGTTTTCAGAATACTCGTGTTTGGAATTGTTTATAGCTAAAACTAAATATAAGCTAATGCTTGGGAAATAAAACTAACTAGAAAGAAAATTAAAGGGTTGGAGATGCCAAATCAAGGGGAGTTTAGCGGATAGGGCACTATTAGGTTGCATTTATAGAAATTGAACATGCCATTTAATTTATCTTGTCAATTCCATAAGCCTAGAGTTAAATCAGTCAACATCTCCTTTTAGTCTCAATCGAACACATGATTAATTAATCGCTTACCTAAGTGTTCTTAGTGTTAATTGATTAATTACTTAAGATTAAGTCCACTGATATTAAGCCTCACTCATCAATTGTTATTCCTATATCACTTAGACAATTTAAGGGCATCAATTGAATTAGGTCTATTCTAAATTCTCTATTTCAAGCTCAATTTAGGACACAATCAACTTATTATTGGCCAAATAACAAGAGGCATTAAGAACAATTCAATTAAATGAAATATAGCAAATAATTAAAAAAACAATAGTATCAATTACAGCAAAAAAAAAAACCTAATTGTGCTCTTAACCCCGTAAACAAATGAATTTAGCCCATAATATTCAATATACAACAGATCAAAACCATTCTTACAGTCCTAAGAAACATAAAACAGAGGAAGAAAACAGTAAAGAAGACTGTCATCACCAAATTTCCAACTCTTACCTCGAATTTTGTGCTCTTGAGCCTAAAAAATTGCTCCCGAACATTCCGATTCATGCTCTACATATACCAAGAAGGTAAGAAATCATAAAAAGGTCCAAAACCCTAAAATTAGTCTCCCTAAATTCGGCCACAAAATGATGAATAAATACTTGCTGTCGGTGCAGCGTTGCGACGCTAAGGACAATGTCACAACACTGCCCAAATGCACTGTTTTACTTTTACACAACAGGGCAGTGTTGCAACACTATAAGTAGCGATGCAAGGCTATGGAAGAAACTTCATTCACTGCGTTTCTAGCATCGCAACGCCACTGGGTAGTGTTGCAACACTAACTCTTGGAATTTCATGATAAAATGGAGTGTTGCAACTCCATTTCTAGCATTGTGATGCTATCCTCTTGGTCCCAACAACTATGGAAACATCATTCCTTGTACTTAGCCTAAAAGATTAATCCATTTAAGCTCCAAAGGCCATACAAAACTCCTAATTCATCAATTTTGCTCCAAATTGGTCAATTTCATGAAATACACGAATAATCCTCATAAAAGCTCGCAATTATACCATAAAACTAGCTAAATAAGGGCATAAATATAGCACTAAATTAGTGCTATCAAATATCCCTACACTTAACCTTTTGCTAGTCTCGAGCCAAACAAAATAAAACTCTCACTAAAAAGATAAATGTTTCAGAAAATTGCATTAAGTTACTCAATTTTCAATGATCTCGAAAGTGGAATTAGAAAATAAAGAACAATGGAATAAGAACATGCCTAAATCACAAGCAATTTAAACATAACTCTGAACTCTTTGCGTGTGTGTGTGCATAGCCTAAATATTGACTTGTTTACTAGTCCAGAGTAATGTTATGCATTCCTCCTTTTATCTCCCCCTACACTGGCTCGAAAGACCTAATTCAACTCCCTTACAATCAAGAATGAAATAGAAAGTAGGTGCCAGAATCACTACGGGGTAGTACTCCCCCATACTTACTTTTTACAAACAATCAGGAGTACTAGCTTTCTCATAAATATCGCATGACCCTTATCTAGAGCACTCGCTCAATTGTTGGCCTAACTGATCACAATGGAAGTAGTTCTTTTTACCCTCGAACCTAAAGCTCATGCAAACTACTTTTTCCTTTTTCTCTTTTCTTTACTAATATATTTTTTTTAGTTCAACATTTTCTTTTTACAGGCAATTAACGCACTGTTTTTACCCCTAAGTTCAACATTACTAACTATCTCGCAAGTTCACTTACAAACCAAGCCCTAAGCCTATCGGAGTGACAACAAACTTTTAGAAAACATAAAACTCCTCTAAATTTTCAACTTATCAATATTAGGCTAAGTGCTCAACATATGCAAAGATTTCAAAGAAAAACAAATTAATTTCCTCAGATCCCAACATAATCAAATTCCACAATAATATGCGAAAACAATCCACTAAAGAGCTCAAATCATAGAATTTCATAATCACCAAAGCATACAAAATCCTAAAACAATACTACATCACACAATCTCAACAATCATCAAAATTTTTAAATTAAGCTAAAAAATCAGCCACAACTCAACAAAAACTCAACACAACTCAAGCTCCCCACACATATAAGTGTAGCATCATTCCCCCCACACTTGAACCAAACATTGTCCTCTATGTTTACCCTAAAGAAATTAACATGCAAAAAGGACAAATGAAAAGATTATGGGTAACGGTACTTCCCTGAAAAAGCAAGAGACCTCAAATGATGAGCATAATCCACTCTAATCTCCATAGGGAACTGCAAAGCAACGCGAACCTTAGACTCTGAAACACAGAACAAGACGAAAAGGGCCACTTATTCAACAACAATGCAAAACATGCAAAACCAAAACGACTAACAAGTAAAGATAAAGAAGCGCTTATTTAGCGTCATTAGCTCGAAATTCCCTAAACACTTCTTCAAGGTGGCTCAAAGATAAAGAAGTTAACATTCTCCCTATTTCTTGCATTCTCAATACCAACACCACAATCTCCCACAAATTTAACATTATCAATATTACTAAAACACTGAGAGCAAGAATTATGATTAACATGAAAGGGAACAAAAGTATCCCGGGCACCGAAAGAAATCATCTCCTCGTGATTCCCATCTAGGACAGGATTCGAACGAGGAGGCATATCATAATCATGCCCATTACTCTCCACAGACAAATCATTCAAAATGAAATTCTCAAATTCATTCTTCTAAAAGTTCATTTTCTTATCAAGCATGGTATCTGTTAGTTCTTAGAATAAGAGCTATTTAGAGTGTATTAGTGAGGTTTATATGGCATAAAAAAACTAGTTTAGGCACTTTTGCATTGAGGAAGCTCATTGAATTGGTGTTTTAGTTGTTTAATGTCTCAAGTGTGAGAAAAGCACCTTTAAGTCACTGAGTTCATGATTATATTGATTTGTGTCTATTTGTGGCTCATGTAGATCATTGTTGAAGGCTAAAAAACGACTAAGTGTAAAAATCCATCCTAATATGCTAGAGCTTTGTAATTGTTGAAGGGTCAAGCCATCTGGAGAATTGTTGTGCATTTGCTAAAGCATCAACCAAGCTAGAGCACTAACCTGGTCTCAGTTATATAATAAGCACGTGGGAACTGTTACATTAACTGAGGTCGACAATTTATGATAGGTTTGCTGAGCTGAGGCAATGAGAGGCTGCCATTGGTATTCAAATGTCCATTCGACCTTGATTTTGATGAGGGAAGAGATATAAAGGCCTTTCTTTTCTATTTTAAAGGGGGAGCTTTTGGAGAAAAGACAATTTGGGTAGAGGATTTCGATAAGGAGAAGAATTCCACATATGGGAGGTGATATACTTCTGGAAAGGAGAGGAATCGTCCACAAAGAAGCTGCCCAACATCCCTTATTGTCCATTTTTCCCATAGTTCTTTGTAGCAATTTTTATTTCTAGCATTTTATATTGTAGACATAGAATGCAATTTAAAGCTCTCCCTACTGTTTTGCGCTGCCATTTCCTATAAATACGAACTAATCACCCCTTGGGTGATGGATTATGGAATTTTATGTTGATTCAAGCTTGTTGAAATAGCAAGGATTTGCATATTCTTCACTCCTATGTCATGTGTGTTTACTGTTAACTTGGATTTGTTTGGCCAACTTGTCCTAGCTGTGTTTATTCTAACCTTGGGATTGGAAAAGATATGCTGATTGAATGACATAGCATTAGTTCTGATTAGGAGCATGCTTTAAGGTAATTAGGGACACTAGGGATAGTAACTCACCTAATGTTTGCAGTTAAGGGCTTAAATTTAGAGGTTAATGGGAGTTAATCACTATTTATTTGAGAATGCTAGAAAGAATTTATGAGTTAGCTGCATTGAGTGTTGAAGCATGTTCTAAGTTATAGTATTTAGTTTGATGAAGCATAATTTCACCTCTAATCCAAACCTCTCTTTACAGTATTTGTTTAATTCCATTTTATTCACTGTTTTTTCTGTCTTTCAAGCATTCTAGTACCATTCTTTTTAATATTATTCCTTTAGGCTTTTAATTTCCTTGCACAAATTTATGTTGGTTACTTGTCACCTCACTAATTTCAACTTAAGCACTATAAAATTCAATTAACCCTTGAAGAGAACGATATAAAATATAATTACCATTTACTGCATAGTCCGTGTACACTTACACATTTAGAGTGTTTTCATTCAAAAATCGCATACACTCTACCAGGCAAAAAGTTTTTGGCGTCGTTGCTGGGGATTAGTGAGATTTTTTTTTGTTATGTTTAAGTTGTTTTTAGTGATATAGAGCTTAAGGACAGAATTGACTAAAGCTGATTTTCTTCATTTCAGGTACATTAGTTGTGTATGAACAAACATGCTGGGTTAGAATTCATTTTAGATCCAGAAATAGAAAAAACTTTTGGGAGGAGATTGGGAGATCAAAGAGAAGCTATGGTAAATCCACAACTTCCTAGAGATCCTTTAGCTCAACAATTACCTAACCCTGAGAATAGACAATAGCCAAATCCTGAGATTAACAGGCCAGCTGGTGTATGTGAAAAAATGATGTTGTGTCTGATGCAGTGAGGGACATCAGTGAAAATATAGGCAGATGAAAATGACATGGTGAAAATTAAGAACAACACACATACATTTGTCACCCAGCGCACCTGCCCAAGTATAAGCAGACGCGCCAGCAAGTAATACCTAGGAGCATTCCAGGGTCGAATCCTCAGGGAATAGATCAAATTAATAATTGAGATGCAAGAGAAATTATGCAAGTATAATGCGTGCTACGCGGTCACAAGATTCAAAAATAAGAGATGGATGGTTGATGCTTTGAAAGTAAAGAACATAAAATAAACTAAGGCAGGTGAACTTAAAGAATGTAAGGCTTGGTTGTTTGGTTACCCTATATTGAACCTCCTCCTAATTGTTTTACCTTCCTCTCTAATCCCAAACTTGGTGATTCTAGGCAGGGGAACCTTTGAATGCCTCCCTCTCGATATCGTATTCCCAGTTAACTTGGGTTAGATTCCTCTGTGCCCTCATTAAACAATTACCACCACCCCTTTTTGGCCTACTAGTGGTTGAGTTATCCCTAAAACAACCTAGCAAAATATGTTCGCTCTTGCTCTACATGAGTTTTTTGACATGCCTTGACCCTTCAGGTGCCTAAAACATGCTACTACTCTATGTTGATTGATCAGGCGAACAAGAGCAATTTCAACAAAAGAACTCTCAAGTAGAAGAATACTAAGAAGTTTCATAGAAATTTCAATTCAAACGGAGAGATTACAACATAGGGCTTTTAAACAAGCCTTACAAGAAAACTAACTCATGCTTGAAAGTAAAGGAACTAAAACTACAAATGAAAACATGCTTAAAGAAATAACTAAAGCTGGAAAAAATACTAAGGCATATGAAAAACTAAGGTGGGAGAACTGGAGCTACCCCTGGCCTCATTCAACTCTTCAATGGTGTCGTCACTCCACCATGTGAGCTTCTAGAGGTTGAAGATGAAGATGAAATAATGGTGGAAGGGAGGCAGTGATCGTAGGGATGGAAGCCCATATGCCATAAAAATGAGATGGGAGGGTCTATTTAAAATATTTTCCAGCCAATCAAAATAAGGCAGCAGACAAAAGTGTTTTTTGCAGGATGCAAGCCAGGAAGGTACGGTGGTCCCCCACCTAGGTCGTCCTTTTGGTCGGCCTTGAATCAGAGTGCTGTACGAAAGTGGTCCCCTACCATTCTCGGTGCCTCATTTTGGGTGCCTCATTTCTGATTGCATCACCTTCAGTTGCATCACTTGTAGGCACCTCAACATTCTGCTACCTCATTTTCAGTTGCATCATATTTTGATGCGTCACTTTCAGCGTCTCATCATTCAGCTGCCTCATTTTCGACTCCGTCTTGTTCTGATGCGTCACTTTCAACGCGCCAAGCCTACTCTTTACATAATTCACCTCCATTGAATGCGTCCAAACTTCGATGCCTTAGATTTGAATTCACTTGCACAAACACTTGTTAAGAATGGCACAATAATTGATGAAATTCGAAGGTTTTCAATAAAGTTACTGTGTTAGACATGTAATGCACTCACTGCACCTACTTATGCAATTCTTGTTCTATTTTCTTCCATTTATGCTTTCTTTTATCGCGTTCAGACCAAGAATAGTCAAATTGAGGTGCTCAAATAACTTGTTGTTCAAAGTTATCACTAGCTTTAGTGGTTAATCAAGTTATGGTCCCTACCAAAGTTATTGCTCTAGCAGATGATAGGGAGTGAGCTATTAGAACTTATGCCAATCCCTTGGTTGATGAGCTAAATCCTGAGATAGTGAGACTTGAAATAGATGCCCCATCCTTTGAGCTAAAAGCAGTGATGTTCCAAATGCTCGAAACAATAAGACAGTTTCATGGATTAGCCACTAAAAACCATCACTTACACTTAAGATCCTTTTTAGGGGTTAGTGATTCCTTTATACTGCCAGGGGTATCTAAAGAGGCTTTGAGATTGAGTTTATTACCCTATTCCCTTAGGGATGGAGTTAAAACTTAGTTGGATTCATTACCACCTGGCACCATTGATTAATAGACCACTTTAGCTGAGAAATTCCTTATTAAGTACTTTCCACCCACCAAAAATTAAAGACTCAGGAATGGCATAGTAGCTTTCCAGCAATTTGAGGATGAGACAATAAGTGAGGCATAGGAACGGTTCAAAAAATTGCTAAGAAGATGCCCCCATCATGGACTCCCTCATTGCATTCAAATGGAGATTTCTTACCATGGATTGAACACAACCACAAATAAGGTTGTAGATGCTTCTGCCAATGGAGCCCTTCTTTCTAAAACATACAACGAGGCTTTTGAAATCTTTGAGAGAATATCCTCAAATAATTGCCAATTGGCTGACTCAAGAAGTAATCCAAGTAAGAAAAATAAGGGAGTGCTGGAATTGGATGCTTTAACTGCTTTTAATGCTCATATGGCTACTATGACTAACATGCTTAAGACTTTAAATGTGGGAAATGCAGGTAAAACATCTTCTCCTGTACATAATGCATATGTATTGAACCAAGTGGTGAACATTGAAACTTGCATTTATTGTGCTGAAGGGCGTGTCTATGAGTTTTTCCCTCACACCCTGCTTCAGTGTACTATGTGGGAAACCAAACCAGTCCTAGGAATAACCCCTATTCTAATACCTATAACCCATAATGGAGAAATCACCCAAACTTTTCTTGGAGAGGTCAAGGAAGCAATTTCTAAGCCCCCCAAGTGCAACAAGGTGAATCATCCACCAGGGTTTGGGAACCAGAATCATCAGGCCTTTGGTAATCAAAAGCCAATTAACCAACAACATATTCCAAGTACCTCTCTTGAAAGCTTGTCAAAGGAATACATGGCTAAAATTGATGCTATTATTCAGAGCCAACAAGCTTCTATGAGGAACTTTGAGGTATAGTTGGGACAATTAGCTAATGAATTAAAAGCTAGGCCTCAGGGTAAGCTGCCTGTTGACATTGAAAATCAGAATAGGGAGGGAAAAGAGCAAATACATGCAATTGAGCTTAGGAATGAAAAGTTATTGGCCAAAAGTGGGAAAGGAGAAAAGAAAACAAGAAGGATAAAGTTTCTGTCCAAATTGATGACAAGCAAACAGAGAATGAAATGGAATCCAAAGGAGTGGAAGATGAAAAGATTGAGGAGAAACCTAAAGCACAACCCTCTAAGGCCCTTGATAGCACGTCTACTATTGTTCCTAAATTCAAAACCACCCCCTCCACCTTTTCCTCAAAGGTTAAACAAGAAGAAAAAAGAGGAAGCTCACTTTGAGAAGTTTTTAGACATTTTAAAGGCAATTCACATCAATATTCCTCTTATTGATGCCTTAAGACAAATGCCAAACTACATGAAGTTTCTTAAGGATATGTGTTCAAAGAGGGAGAGATTTCAGGAATTCAAGATAGCATCTTTGAATGAGGAGTGTAGTGCTGTTTTTAGGAGTAGGGTCCTACATAAGGAGAAAGACCCAGGTTCCCTCACCACTCTAGTCTTTATTGGAGGGAAAGAGTTAGGCAGAGCTCTTTGTGACTTAGGGGCTAGTGTCAACCTTATGGCAATGTCCATTTATAAAGGATTAGTGTTGGGGAGGCTAGGCCTATTACAGTATCTCTGCAGCTTGCTGATAGGTCCACTACCCACCGTGAAGGTAAGATAGAGGACATTTTGGCTCAAGTGGATAAATTAATTTTCCCGCCGATTTTATTATATTTGACTATGAGGTTGACAAGGATGTGCCTATCATCCTTGGGATACCCTTCCTAAAGACTGGCAGGACGATGGTGTATGTTTTTGAGGGCATTGTCACCTTGAAAATGAATGACCAAGAGGTTGAATTCAACATATATGACACAATGAAGTATCAACTGAGTTAGAAAATTGTTCTGTCATTCAAGTGTTAGAGGAAGCAATTGAGGAGACTATTGAATTGGAGTGGAAGGACCAACACATTCAAACTTTTGGAGATATTAGAGGGAACGACTTGGAATTTAGAGATCTCAGGCAAGAATTTTAAATTTTGGCTGAAGTGACCAGTTTTAAAAGGGTTTTTTAGTCTTTGGATTAGGGGAAAGGAAAACTTCACCAATGCAACCTTTAATACAATAACCCCTACCATTGAGTTAAAACCTCTGCCCAATTATTTAAAATATGCCTTTTGGGGAGAGAAAGAGACTTTCATCATCATATTTGAAGGGAATAATCTAATTAAACCCAAGCGAAAGCATAAGAATCTGTTTGAGTTTATTTAGAATTGAATAATAATATTATGGTTAAGCATAACATACCTTAAAAATATGGAGATTCTTCTTTATCTCTTCCACAAAGTCTTTCTGGCTATGACTCGAACACAGGACCAAGGCTTGTGGGAGCCTCTTGAAAGAAAATACACAAAGGATTAAAGAGGAAGAGGTCTACAGAGAATTCTCTAATTCTCTCTATTGAAGAGATGTGTGTTGTGTCTAATGGCTCAACTCAAGGGTCCTATTTTTAGAGACCAAGGGAAAATGTTTGCCATAATTAAAATATTATATTTTAATTTCTAATATATTAAAATATATCTTATATTTATTTGAATCTCATTCAAATCTCCTACGATATTTATGTATTTGAATCTTTTTCAAATTCTATAAATATTTTTTATTTAATATATCAAATATACATTAATTATTTTAATATTTAATGTATCAAATACAATAAATATATTTTTCTCTTTTATATTTAATATATCTAATATATTAAATATTAATTTGAACACTTCAAATTAATATTAATTTGAACATTTCAAAATTTTCTTTCAACTAAATTGATCTTTCAGTGTTACTATGAGCTAGCAATGGGATCTTATGGACCTACATATTATAAGCTTCAATGATACAAAATTAATTAATAAAACCCCTGAATTAATTAATTTTCATTCATTAACTATAGGCCACTCCACTATAGACCTAGAGTTGCACTCTTATGCATTGTAGGACAAGTTGTGTCCATAGATATAATCATTACATGCAAGTCGATCCTTCACGAGTTGTTCATAATTACAACTGGGTCAAAGGTTTGTTTTACCCCTATAATTACATCTTGCACCTTAAGTACCACTGATTCTCTAATGAACAATTTTTTTATAATTTAATTATAAACTAAGTCCCTCTCGAGCCAATGAAAGGGTGAGGCCCCATTGTTCAAGTCCCGAAATCAACACTTAAGGGAACTACTCATCTACTTACCTTATATGGGAAGGAGTGAATTTCATCTTGTGAGATTATGTTTCCAGCTCCCTATTTGGTCAAGTCCCCAAAATGGTAGGCATATTGAATAAGCTATAAAAGCTACTCTCACCCATGAAAATCAAAGGACAAGCCCTCACAGGTAGGAGTTCATAACTCACTCAGGATTAAGATCGAGCCACGTATGATCATCCTGATGAAATATTAATCTTCTCAATTAACGTATTTATAAAGAGAGATTAAATAGTATATGAATAAGGTTGGGTATCCTGACAACACTATTGATACGACCCACTTTGTAATAGTTACAAATGATTTGAACCAAATCGTTGTCTGGAGATATGTGAGTGAGAGTATCTTATACAATGAGTTTGTATAAGACTGGACCACGAAATATTTAATCTCTCTTTATAAATCTGTTAATTGAGAAGATTAATATTTCATCAAGGTGGTTATATGAAACTCGATCTTAATCCTGAGTTAGTTATGAACTCCTGTCTGTGAAAGCTTGTCCTTTGATTTGCATGGGTGAGAGTGACTTTTGTAGTCGATTCAATAAGCCTATTATTTTGGGGACTTGACTGAATAGGGAGTTAGGAACATAATCTCATAAGATGGAATTCACTCCTTCCCATATATAGTAAGTATATGAGTAATTATCTTAAGTGCTCATTTCGGGACTTGAACAATGGGGTCCCACCATCCCACTGGCCCGAGAAGGACTTAGTTTATGGTTGGATCATAAACAAATTGTTCATTAGAGGATCAGTAGTACTTGAAGTGCAAGATGTATTTACAAAGGTAAAATGGGCTTTTGACCCAGTTGTAATTACTAACAACTCATGAAGAATCGACTTGCATGTAATGATTTGATCGATGGACACAACTTGTCCTACAACGCATAAGAGTGCAACTCTAGGTCTATAGTGGAGTGACTTGTAGTTAATGAATGGAAATTAATTAACTAAAGAATTTAATTAATTAATTTTGTATCATTGGAGCTTATAATCTCTAGGTCCATAAGCTCCCCTGTTAGCTCATAGTAACACCAAATGATCATTTTAGGCCGTAGGTCTATATAAATAGGACCATTGAGTTGAGCCATGAGAAATATATCTCCTCAATAGAAAATTAGAGAATTCTATTTAGACCTTTTCCTCTAAAATCCCTTGTGGGTTTTCTTTCAACATGCTCCCATAAGCCTTGGTCATGTGTTCGAGTCATAGTCAAGAAGATGTTGTGGATGAGATAAAGACCAAACTAAAATATCTCCATATTATCTCGAAGGTATGTTTTGCTTAGTCTAAAGTTATTTTTCGTATAATTCTAAATTAAAATTAAAGTTGATTCCAATGCTTCCGATGTGGGTTTAATTATATTATTCCCTTCAGAACGAAACACTAAAAGTTAGAGTTAAACACTTGTTTTTACATCTGGCCTTTCATGCAAGATAATTGATAGTTTTTTTTACTGGAAATAGCTACAAGGCCAAAGAACACGTGAGCTTACACGTTCTGACGCAAGTGGTTTGGTGAATGTAAAAGTCAAAGGTAGTTTTGGATATTTCCTCATTCTAGTTGATGATTATTCAAGGTATATGTGTATCTTGACCTAATTACTGCAATATAAGTCCAGATTTGTTGAAAAGTTCAAAGAATATAAGACTTAAGTTGAAAACCAAATTAGGTAAGTCTATCAAGAAACTCTGATAATATCACAATGGAAAGTATAGGAACCTGACGTTTTAAGATTAATTGATAGAAACTGGGATTCTATCCTATCTAAGCACCAAGTACAATTGTGTGAAATTGTACTGCAAGAGGAGAAACAATACGTTGTTAGACATGGTCACGTCAATTATGAATTATAAACCATTACTAGACTCAAGTTAGGATATGCAATGAAAAGTGCATAGTGAACATGTTTCCCTCCAAGAGTGTCTCTAAGATAACTTTGGGATTATAGAAGAATAATAAAGCTAGTTTACAACACTTCATAATTTGAGAATGTTAAGCATCCATGTTGAAACAAACCCAACAAGGTTAGAATATGTTCAAATATACACCTAAATGTAGCTACCCCTAAGGAGAAAGAAAATGGTCTTTTATATAATCTTGAAGAGAAACAGGCCTTTGTATGTTACAGTGCTCGTCACACACAGTCAAATAAATTTATAATATCGAACCATGAATAATGTGCAGTATAAGTGGCCAGGATCGATCACAGGGAGGCAGGTGATTGGTTATTTCAGTTTTCTTTTCTCTGACACAAAATGGAACAGGAGGGAGGTTTCATGTAAGAATTTAAAATACACAAGGAACTAAATTGTGCAAGGGACTGAAATGTATTGAATTTAAGGGGTCATGTGAGGAAATTAAATTTAGAGGAATTTAATTGAAAACTCACAAATTAATTAAAATTCTAATTCAAGGCATGTCGAGATTCTCTTTGTAACTTGATCATTGAATTATTCAAATCATGCACTACTACACCAATTTAAGACCGACTAGTCTCCTCGGGATACCGTACGAGCCTCCCCAAAGAACTGGAATTCTAAGATTCGAGGTAGGTCTGAATACAACAAATTAAAATGACGGGCCATTCAAATTAAGCTATTACATGCGAATTGACTCTAGGGTCTACCATGTACATGTAATTAAGTAATTCAACTTAACTAACCGACATGGCCACTGACCCCTTTACTACTCTAATTAAGCTAGAGACCGAGGATACCTATGAGTACTTCTAGCATAGCTAAGTAGTCTCTAAATCAATTGAGTTATCATGTCCATTAAAGAAGAGAAAACTAGAATTAAGCTTAAGAGTCAACAAACCATAAAATAAACTGCAGTAAACTGAAATTTAACACAAAATCCTCACAAGAGTTTCAAAGTTAATCCTAATTACCTCAAATTAGTCAAAAATCCTAGCCGAGCGTCGTTTCAATCGAAGCTGGGGCCATAATACAAGCCCAAAATGAACTAAGGACCTAAAAACTGTCTAAAATAGTGAAATTAAAGGGGAGAAATCCCAAATTTTTGTCTGGAGTGGAGAGAACTTAACCCTAAATCAAAAACTATTTTTATATATGTGTCACGACAGCATTGAGACGGTGTGGGAGGCGTTTCGACACTGCCAACATTGAGCAGGGTTTGCCGCGACATCGCACAACAGAGGGTGTGAGGGACTCGCGACAGCGTTGACACGATATGCTGTCGTACATCCAAGGCTTTTATATTACAACGTCGAGCAGGGGCTCCATCCAGGGTCTCGACACTCCTTTGGGATATTTAGATCAATTTTGGCATATTTTTTCACTCGAGTGTCTAA
Organism: Trichosanthes truncata; assembly: GCA_033996785.1. Taxonomy (NCBI): domain Eukaryota; kingdom Viridiplantae; phylum Streptophyta; class Magnoliopsida; order Cucurbitales; family Cucurbitaceae; genus Trichosanthes; species Trichosanthes truncata. The sequence continues at coordinate 34,772,777 of JAWPNB010000009.1, read as the reverse complement.
TTGACCTCTGGTTTGGCTCATTTTTACTCTGATTTTACGTACTACTCCAAACTATGCCTTGAACTCTATTTTCTTACAAAATATACAATTAATCTTATAAAATTCACAAAACTAGCATAATTTAGGCACGATAAAATACGTTCTATCAAATACCCCCAACCTAAATCTTGCTAGTCCTCGAGCAAGGCAAAAATAAAAACATAAGCAAATAGGAATCCACGAAAAACAATATGCATGACTCGACCCTCAATTCTTGTTAAGCTAACTAAAGATGCATGAATAAGAATCAATGAACAATGCACTATCTACCTATGAGCAAATTTAAAAATGCTCTTGACATTTCTTGAGTGTGTGTGTGTAATTAGCCATCCTAACATGCTTCCTACGAGCGCATAATAGACTTATAAGGGCCTCAAATCTATCTTCACTCCACACTAGCTAAAGAACTAACAAAAGAGCACAAAACAATCAAATAAGTAATGTTAAGCTTAGGCGCCTAAAACTCAAACAATCCATGGGCTAAACTTGTATTCTTTTACCTCAAAGGTGCTAGCTTCTACACACTTATTGTAGAGACCCTTATCCAAAGCACTTGCTCTATGGATGATCTAACTGATCACGACAGGGGTGTCACGTTTCTCCAATGATCCATTAACGACAAAAGAAGTTTATTTTCTTCTTTTCTTTTCTCCTTTCAACAAGATTTATGTCTTTTAAGCCCATTTTTTTTCATTCAGTTTTTTTTACTAGGCAAATAAATACTTCTTTTCCTCCTAAGTGACACATTATAAGTCTTCATGCAAAAAATATCCCCAAGCTAGTCTAAGACCTATCAAGGTGACAACGAACATCTAGCTCCTATAAAACTATCATGCGCCTTCGAAAACATGCAAGAAGAGCTAATACGTGCTCAAAAGTGTTCAACAAATGCAAGATAAATTTTTAAAGAGGCTCAATTGAGGAAAACGTGCTCAATAGATGCACATAGCTAGCAAGATGAGAAAATCCTAGGATGTCATGGTCATGCACAAAGCATCCACATCATCCAACAATGAGGCACAATATTGTTTCAAAACTTCTTAAAATTTCGAAAGATTTTCAATATATTCACATGCTTATAAAACAAACATTCCATTCAAACAAACCAACAAATACATGCTTAACATGATCAATCAAAAGTTTGAGCTCAGAACGCCCAACTATCAAACCTAAAGATAGATTTGAGCTCAAATACTCAATGACTTAATAAACATGCTAAACACTTCATCATCATTCAAAGCTTAAAGATAAACCTCTACCCCCCAACCTAATTCATACATTGTCCCCAATGTGTATAGAAAAATGAAAAACAGAGAAAATTAAGGGAATAAAAATACTTCCCTGACATTCCAAAGCACGTAGGTGGGGCGAGTTAAGTAGCTCGTCCTTTCTAAAGATAATCATCTTGAATTAGGAGTCAATCCATCCACCTAACGAAATCGGCCAAAAAAAACTTAAGAAAACCACAAACTAAGCAAACAAACTAAAGAAAGCACAAAAAAAACGAGTAATTTTTTTTTGAACACCTGACTGTCTCTAATAAGCGTAAAATTGCTTGATGGGCCTCGTGGAACTCCACTCAACCAAGATCTTCCAAACTCGATCATGCACCACCTCTATTCCAGATACAACGACGACTCGTCTTGCAACTCAACATCATTTTCACACAACACATCAAAAGAATCAAAACATTCAACCATATTGACAACTTTAAATTCAACAACCTTCTCATTGAACCCAACAGACACAGTCCCTCCATCAACAACAATGTTACTTTTTTCCTTTTTTATGAAAGGCCTACCTAACAAAAGGGAAGTTGATGCATGCTTGGGCCTATTGCCCATATATATAACATAGAAGTCCACAAGAAACAACAAGTCATTAACTTTAACAAGCCAATTTTCGACTATGCCTAGAGGTCAAACAGTAGAACGGTCAACTAATTGTATCATGATGCTAGATTCATGCAAACCATGCAGCCCTAATTCCAGGTAAACATACAAAGGCATAAAACTTATAAATGCACCTATATCTAACATGGTATGTTTTATCTCTTATGGTCAAATTCATAAGTGCACAAATCGTTACAAGTAATTTTGTAATTGAATACAAAGTTCGTTCTCCACGGGGACTGAAAGCTACCAATTACCAAATTCTGTAGCATTAATTTTATCCAAGCACCGAATTATCAAAGATGAGTGAAAAATTAAACTTTGTTTGAAGAATAAATGTGATTAAGCTCTAAAATTGACAATGCAAAATAGAGGATTAAACTGAATTAGTAAAAATCACTTCACCAATTATCTCCTCCTACTATTTATTCATTAATAGTTAATGTTTTCTTCTATTTCTTGGTTGTTGGCAAGCTCTACCCTATAGACTAGATATTATTTCTCAAGCAATATTGATATTCATTGAAAAGTAAATTTTCTATATCTCCATGACAATTCCAACAATTCAATTTTAAGCCCGTAGAACCTAATATTGCCACAAATTCTACAATAATATATCTATATCAAGTATAAATTTGGGACAACATTTAAGTTCATCAACGATTCTTGTCTCTTCACCTCAAGTCATGATATAAAAACAATGTAAAGAATAGGCAAATGTAAACATGCTTTAAGTGCACAAGAATTTTCACAACCACAAATGAAATAGGAACATGATCTATTAACTAAGAAGGAGTAGGATTCAAGTATCGATTACATCAAAGCTCTAGAAAGAAAAACTTAGTTCATAATCGAAAACTTAACAAAAGTAGCCAAAAGTGTCAATGGAGTCATTACAAGCATAAAAAGAGAAGAAAAAAAATGAAAAGCGAGACAAATCCAATTGATTGAACGAATAACCAAGCGTAACTCTCGCTCCGTTTAGTTTCTCGGGTCCTCCAAGGTGGTGCATTCTCTTTTTCCTCTGATTTCTACCTCTTCCTCTATGTTTTCCGCCTCCAGATCTCCCTCTCCCCTTTTAGACGACTAAAAGACGATCTTTTATACTAACAAAGCCACCTTTGATCTATAAGGATTTTTATAAGCCACTAACTTTCAATTTGATCAATCACTCACATGAACTAACAAATTATTACAACCATTACTTTATAATATCATTAGTGATCGACTTTGTAAATTGTACAACCCACCTTTGAACTATAAGTATTATGACAATCAAGTTGTTGAACTACATATTTGTTACAATCTAACTCAGATGCTTTAATTCTAAGGTTTGAAAACTATAGGTTAAAATAAAACTTTGGGTTCATTTATTATCATTAATGCAACAATTTGGCCCCTAAATATTAGTTTGTAATAATTTAGTCTCTATACTTTCGAGTTTGTAACAATTTAATCCTTGAATTTTAGTATGCAACAATTTAGTCTATGTACTTTCAAATTTGTAACTATTAAGTCCCTATCCTGAAATTTTTTGTTAAGATTTAATGAGGTTACTTGAGTATCCATAAACTAATTATGGAACCAAATGGGTGTTTATACACTAGAAAAGCTAAATTGCTATATAAATAAAAATTGATACTTCATTTGGGTGAGATTTTTACAATAATTGTTACTATTTTAAAGTACATAGACTAAACTATTATATACTAAAATTGAGGGACTAAATTGTTCGGAATTTGAAGCACAAAGACTGAATTCTTACATACTAAAAATTCAAGGACTAGATTGTTACGAATTTGAAAGTACAATGACTGAATCATTATATAATAAAGCTAATGGAATAAATATATTTTTTCTTCAATGAAAGTATACAAGGGCTAAAATTATTTTTTCACCAAAAGTATAATATCAAGGTTAAAAAAATATTTAATATTCAATAACTACAAAATTTATTAAAACATAACACCAAGTGAAGTATTTTGAGGTAAACTGTAAGTCGGTCAGTTCAGATTGGATCAATTATTGGCCACAATTTGATGTACAATCGACATATTGGGCCAAGAAAATAACTAATCGGGGTCAAATCAATTTTTAGAAAACAAAATCGATGGCCCAACCTAAACCAATTCAAACCAACCACTGATATTTGGTTGAACAGTTGATAAATAATCTGAAAATCGACATTTAAAAACTCTTCAAGAAACAGGCTGGTTCACACAAGATCTTTGGAGAAATTTAGTTCATGGAAGTGAACTTGTATTTGTATGTACTTTTCTTGTGCCCTTTGTATGTTTTTGATCCAAACATTCAAGTTTCCATATATTTGTGCTTATGCTAAAATATTATTTTAAAAAATGATTCTCCCCATTACTCACTTTTTAAAATAAGATTCTATCACCTTTTAATTTGTTTGATGGAATTTGAATTCTTTAATAATTTTTACATTGCTTTATATTCTATTAATGTTTTATTTTTACTTACACACACATATATATAATTGAGTATTTAAACCAATAGAATATTATAATTAGATGCCGCACACGTTACACATCCCACATTTTTTCACCCTCATTCACTCTTATTTTTCGCTCATGAGTTACAAATCTCATTTATGTTAGATCTTTTAACTACTATCTTCACAACCCATTAAATAGAGGTTGTGAAGAATATTTGTAGAGACAAATTCAAAAGTTGAATAAGAAGCATTTTTGCTCTCTATTCTTTTCTCTATATTCTCTTGTGTTCTTCTTGTTTTTCGTTTGCCCCTATTTTATAATACTTATCAACATGAGCCTCTACCATTTTTGTTGAGCTAAAGGTAGGGTTTATTATTTTATTTTTTTGTAATTTGTGTCAAATGTCTTATGTACATCTCATATATTTAGTGTATACGCATTATATATTTCATATATATACATTGTGTATTGAATGCTGATAACATAAATTTTATACATGATCAACATGTTGTTTGTTATTTTACATGTTATGCTCAGTAAGTATTTATTTGTTTATGATGGTACTACATTTGGATCCATTTTATTGTTCATGATTCATTATTTTCATAATTTGTGTCGAACGTCTTCTGTACATCTCATTTATATAGTGTATATGTATTATATATCTCATAAATACATTGTGTATTGAACATTGATAACATATATGTTATACACGATCAACATGTTTGTAATTTTATATGTTATGCTCATTAAATATTTATTGTTCATGATGGTAATACATTTCCATATGCTCTTAGTAGGAAGATAGCCCACACATCAGCCTTGGTTATTGAGCAAGCGTATATACTCGATGATGTGGAGCGGGCTGAGATAGCTATGCTGGGAGAAGTTGCTTCACAGTTGGCCCAGTGGCGATTCAGCCAATTTTGAGACAGCGTATCATGTATGCTCAACAAGAAGACCCTAACCTTGTGAATGCTTTGTGCCAAATTGAGTCAAGGAAAGGGAATGACTTCTCCTTATCAACAAATAATTGTCTCCTACGTCCAAGGGAAATTATGCGTGTCAGACAGTGATGTACTCAAGGATGTGATTTTGACTGAGGCTCAGAGTTCTCCCTTTGCCATGCATCCAGGTAGTACAAAAATGTATCAAGATTTGAAATAATACTATTGGTGGCATAATATGAAAAGAGATATAGCATATTATGTCAATAAGTGCTTGGTTTGTCAGCAAGTGAAGGCATTAAGGCAAAAGCTGGCAGGGTTGTTGCAACCTTTGAGTGTGCTGCAATAGAAATGAGATGAAATCTCCATGGACTTCATTTTGGGTCTGCCTAGGACAGCTAGGGCTACACGGTGATTTGAGTTATTATTGACAGACTAACCAAGTCAGCACATTTTCTTTCAGGAAAGCCTACTTACCTTGCAGAAAAGTGTGCTCAGTTATACATGGAAGAGATAGTCAGATTACATCGACTTTCTACTAAGATTGTCTGAGATGGGGACTTTCGTTTCACGTCCAACTTCTAGAGGAGTTTGAAGAAAACTTTAGGTACTCAGTTGGATTTCAGTACATCTTTTCACCCAAGCTAGACAAAGCGATTGAATCAAACTTTGGAAGATATATTTCGAGCTTGTGCTTTGGATTTTGCGAGTAGTTGGGATACCCACTTGCATTTGATGGAGCCGTTTGAAGCTCCGTATAGGAAGATGTGTACATCTCTTGTATATTGGGACAAGGTAGGTGAATGCCAGTTGTTAGGACTTGAGTTGGTCCAAGCCACGAATGGTGCGATCCAAATGATTAGAGCGAGAATGCAAACTGCGCAAAGTAGACAGAAGAGCTACACGAACACAAGGCGAAGGGACTTAGAGTTTGCAGTGGGTGATTATGTGTTCCTAAGGTAGCACCAATGAAGCAAGTTTTGAGGTTTGGAAAGAACAGAAAGATGAGTACCAAGTTTATCAACCCATTTGAGATCTTGGAGCGGATTGGTCCTATAGCTTATCATTTAGCTTTGCCACCATCTTTTTCTGCAGTTCATGATGTGTTCCATGTTTCTATGCTGCCAAAGTATATGTTAGATATGTCGCACGTGATTGATTCCAAGTCCTCATGCTTGAATGAGAACTTGAGTTATGAGGAAAAGCCTATGCAAATCCTGGCAAGAGATTGAAAAACTCTTCATAATCTAGAAATAACTCTTATAAAGATCGTATGACAAAACCATTAGTTTGAAAAAGCAACATGGGAGTGAGAGGACGAAATGAGAGCCAAGTATCCAGAGCTTTTTTAAGACTATACATTTTCGAGGATAAAACACCAACAATTTAAGGTATTATTTAAGTTTTCAATTTTGAAGTCAATTTTTGAGCTATTGTCTAATTTGCTTTAATTTTGAGGCTAAATTGGTATTTAGAGAATTGAAGAAGAAGAAAGGAATTTAAAAGTTTAGTTAGGGGCAATTTTTTTTTAAAAAAGAACACAAGTCAAGCCAGGCCAAGCTCTAGGTTTTGGCTTCTTATAGCTGCACGCAACCTTAGGTGAGTCCAACATCTTCTTCAACCTCCTTCTCCATCATGATCCACACCGTCTTCTTCCCTATTTTTTCTACAAAAAGTAAGCTCACCCTCCCTCATCTTCTTATTCGATTCGTCTTGTGCAGGAACTCCATCTTCCACAATAAGGGACGACGATGAAGGTCTTCAGCGATCATTCCCTCCCACCTGCGCGTGAAACCTATGGTGGATTTTGGCCCCACCCACGTTTGCACATGACTCCGGTGACTCAACCACGATTCGACTGGCGTTTTGAGTGTGGGCGTGTCCTTCCTCAAATTTTTGGCAATTGTAACCTTTGCATATAGGCTTCAGTTGCTCGATGCTCGTGAGTTGCAACGGTTCAGGTGTTTCAAATCCAACAAAGGGCATGGTTTTGTTTAACCAGCTTCAGAGTCGACGAATTCTTGGTTCGACGAGAAGTGAAGTTTGACTTTAAAATCAAGATGTAAGTGCTTTTGGTATTTTCGAGTTTACCCAAACGTTTGTGGCTTAATTTCAGATACCCATTGTAATACCCCACATTTTCATATCAAACTAATCTCAATATTTTGGAGATTAATTTGGATTTGATTGAACTAATGGAATTGTTGCTTAAAATCGAATTTGAGTAAATTAGATTTAAGTAGAATGAATTAAGATAATTAAATTTTTGAACTTTTGGATTAGAGATTTTTTGTTAAATTCTCAAATTCATAATTTTGAAAATCTAATAATTCGATGAATTGTTTATTTCAAGTTAGAGAAGCCCAAATTTTTATCTCTAAAGTTTTTCCTATATTTGAAACCAAGTAAAGTTTAGTTAGAGTTTTAAAATTAGGATGGGAAAAGAGGAGAAAAGAAAATGAAAAAATATAAATAATGAACAAAAAATAAGTAAAAAAAAAGTTATTTAAATAATCCTTTTGTCTTATATGTGCACACAACTCTAAGTAACTATTCATCATCTTTTTTTTCCATCTTATTCTCCTCCACGATAAGCAGCAACCCACCTCCATTTTTTTACTTTTGCATTTCTTCTTCTCCTTGTCATTAGTTGCTACCGACCTCAAATGTCGCCGCCACTGCTCAATGACAGCCGTCAGCACAACACGTAGTCTGCCCATAGCTCGCTCGCGCTGAGCCCCTTTTGCCGTGAGCTTTCCTTATTTGTTATGCACTAACAGTGACGTTCTAGTGTTCTTCCTTCCTTTCAGCGTCTCCTCGCACAGGTGGTTGAGTTTCAGTGACATCCAAGGGTGGGTCTTGTTTTGAAGTGGCTTTAGATGTATTTTGAATTGGCCCACATTATTTTGACTCCATTTCAGAGTATCCACTCCATTCCGACTTTAGATTCACGAGTTCGACGCCTTTAACTACTACCCAGTAGGATATTTGGCTTCGTTGGTGTTTTTATAGGTATCGAACATCCATAAACATTTTCGAGTTCAATTAAAGGTATAGATTGAGTTTTATTTGGTTTCAATTTGAGGCTAATTCATGAATAGGTGACCCTATTTCTGATTTTTCCTTGGATGGTAAGGTCAAAATTTGTGTGTTTGATTCTGTTCAGAGTTAGATGAGCAAGAATTAAGTAATTGATTCGACAAGGATTGGTATGTAATGCTCTAATTAATCCTTTTAGACTTAATTTAGAAGTTTTGAATAAAGAATCTAACCCTTGGATTACAATGTTTTGAATAGTTGTGAATTGAGCAATTGAGATTTGAAGGCGGCTTTCAATTGCATATCATTTGGAGTATGACTCTCTTCTTGATACTTTGAGTAAGTTAAGTTGTTAAAAGAAGTTCCAAGTTGTTTCCAAATCATTGTTCATGGATTTAAATTTCAAGTATTGATTTCTTGGAAAATTATTACAGGTTGGGCGAAGACTCTTTTTGTCTAAAAAAAGTTAGTAATTCTTGTGGTTTAGACTCGAAGCCAAGGTAAATGGCTTTTTTATGCGATTGCCTTAGGACATGGTTGTGTGTTTTATGTTGCATGAAATGCCTTATGTGAAAATGTAGCGTTAGTTATGTTTTAAAAAAGTCATGAATTGTTTTATAAAGGTCATGAATTGTTTAGTAAAAATCGTGAATTATTTTATAAACGTCGTGAATTGATTTATAAAAGTCATGAATTATTTTGTGAAAGTCATGAATTGGTTTATGAAGTCATGAACTGTTTTATGAAAGTTATGGATCTTTTGTGATGTGAAAGAAATGCCATATATGTCATGTATGTAAAGGATTATGTTGTCTATGAGTGAACGATCTCTTATGTTGCATCATGATACTACACTGGGTGCTTTCACGTGGGACTTCATGCATGTGTATATACTCATAAAGTCATGAAATGTTAAACAAATTCCATCCTTTTCATATATTATTTGATTGCATGGAAGTGATGCATGTCTAGGGGGCTCCAAGTACATTAAACTGATGTTCTTAGGGTTAGTGTGTATGAAAGTGATGCATACCTAGAGAGGCCTGTGGTATTTGAAAGTAATGCACACCCAGTGGGTTCTATGTATATGAAAGTAATGTACATAGGATCATGTGTATAAAAGTGATGCACATCCCGATAAATCAAAGGAAATGAGTGAAAACCAAAGAAGTAAGGTTTTAGGTACCACTATAGTCATAAAAGCATAGTCATGTTGTATGTGATTGCATATCCTAACCCAACAATGGTTTATTAGGTATTTTTAATACTTAACCTTTTCCAATTTTATTTTTCTTAGGTAAATGCAAGGACATACAAAACGAGTGACTGGGATTGTTTGCTGATTATGCCATGAGGCCAAAGTCAGCACAGCTTCCGTGTTCATGTTATTTTATGTTTTTTTTTTTAAAGTTATGTTGTGAGAATTCCTTAAATTTGTTTGTACTCTATTGGATTACATGTTTTACAATGTTTTTATTGGGTTCTCAAATAAAGGTTTTGATTATTTTAAGGAAAGTGCTTTCTCTCTTTAGTTTTCTGACGAGTTTTTAACTCTTTTTAGCATGCATGTAATAACGGCCTTAGTCAGTTTAAGTCCAAAAGTTGGGTCATTACAATTGGTATAAAATCCTAAGGTTACAGGTTTTGTAGACTTGATTACATTGTAAGCGTTAAGTGTCACCATGGCCAAGCAGTAAATACATTTTCATTGCCAGGTATGTCACTGTTGCAAAATATTGTTTAAAAATTGTTGCAAAATGTTTTGTTTTTTTAAAAAATATTTACGAATAGATATGACCAGTTTGATATTTGAAATGGTTATTGGTGTTATGTTTTATATGGTGGGAAATGGAAGTAAAAGTGCTTAAAGGAAGTTTACTAGCATAAAACACTTGATTAAGTGTGAGATGTAAGTAGCAGTTTAGACAAGGGAGAAAATAGGTGATCTTAGAGACTAAAGGTTTTTTTTTTTTCCTCTCAAAGTTCACTAACTAACCTTGTATCTCAAGTAAAACTCTCGAATGAATGAGATGCTATGGTTACTCTTCAGAAGTTTAATGTTGTGATGTACTAAGTAGGGTGTGTGTGGTTCTATGTCATGACGAAATTAATGAAAAAGTGGTAAGATGGGGTATATATAAGTGTTAATATAAAGAACTTGAGTCTTGAGACTTAAATACTTAGATAGTGTGTGTTATTAGCAAAAAAAATCAAAGGTAGTTCAAAAAAGGACTTGAGACTTGGAATGGAAAAGTAAGTTGTGGGTTTTAATTTAAAAGTCACTTTTCAAGATACTTCAAACTACTTGGATTTGATCCATGCCATTGTTATAATGAAAAAGATTATAGTTCAATTGTACCAAGAGAAATTTTTGGGAGACTAAATGCAAATCCATAAAGTTAAGAAAAATTCTGCCAAAGGTTTAATTTGAAACTCATAACTTTTATATGTATTAGTTGAAATAAATAGTATGAGACTATGGCTATGAAACTCCACCTTAGTATGATGTACTTTTCTCCAAAACAAAGGATTACGCAACGAACATCCAACAATTGAAAGACTGCTTGGTAAGCTTTGTCTTAGATTTACAAGTGTGTTGGAGGAATCAATCTTTTGTTTGAAAATGATTTTTAGCAATAAGTTATTAAGAAACTGTTGAAATTAAATTTTGAAGCATTATTAGTGAAGGGGTGATTTTTGGTCTTATTATCAAAGTTTGTGAGAATTTGATTTTTGGGATCAAAATTAGTACAGAGAACCAATAAAGTCATCATCACGGTTGAGAGGGAAAAATTAAGTCAGCTTTGAGTAAATTGAAAATTTGTGCTAGTGTTAAATAAAGTGAGTTGGGTCTTTCAGGTTTACCATTAGTAAAGGATGTAGATTTCAGCAAAGAGCTTAAGCTGAGAACTACTCTCATTTTTTTTTTAGGCTCTAGATTGAATAGCCCCAGCAGAGTTGAAGTAGTCCAAGCCACAAATATGAGAGTTACTGGACAAAGGTTTAATACGCCCTAGTGTTTCGTCATGGGGCACACTAGCTTTATTCGTTAAGAAGAAAGATGGATCTATGCAATTATGTATCAATGTCAAGAGTTGAACAAGGTGACAATAAAGAACATGCACCCTCTCTTTTGCATTAGCAACCATTTTTACCAACTCCAAAGAGCAAAGATTTTTTCAAAGATAGATTCACAAGTCAAGAAGGCAGATATCCCATGGACTACTGTAGGATCAGGTGCGGTCATTATGAGTTTATAGTGATGACTTTTGGACTCACTGGTATTTTGCAGCTTTCATGGACCTTATGAACCATGTCTTTAAGGAGGTTTCTAGACTCGTTCATATTAGTACTTATAAAAACATATGAGTTTATTCTTAGACGAAGAGCAACATGAGGAATACTGGAAGTAACTTTTGACAGCCTTGAGAAGTAAAGATTATCAGTCAAGTTTTCTAAATACGAGTCCTTGCCAGAAAAAGTTGCTTTTCTCTTGCAAGGGACCCTTTTGAAGTAAAAGTAGCTCGTAGTTGGCCTAGACTCAGTATGGTTAGAGATTTGTAGTTCTTTGGTCCTACAAGCTATTATAAGAGGTTTATTTAGAATATTTTTAGCTTAGCATCACCTTTGACTCAGTTGAGTCATAAGAACATAACTTTCACTTAGAATGAAGACTTGTAAGAAGAGCTTTCAAGCTTTAAAAGAACAATTGACTTCAGCCCCACTGTGAACTGTTCTTGATGGTACAAGAGGTTTAATAGTCTACAGTGATACTTCAAGAAAATGATTAGGTTGTGTACTGATGCAACATTAAAAAGTTATTGCTTATGCCTGGTGTCAACTAAAGGGACATGGCTTAATTTTTTCACTTCATTACATGGAGCTAGCAACAAGTTATTGATGCTCATTTAAAGGACCCAAAGTTAGTTAAATACACGAGTAAGGTAAAAGGAAAAGATTTTACCCTCTTTAGTGATCCAACTTTGTTTTACAAAGGTTGACTATGTGTGCTAAGAGATTGCGTTTTAAGAAGAAAATTGTTAGAGGAGGCACACAAAACATTTTTTCAAATGCATCATGGTAGTATCAAGATGTACAAAGACCTCAAAAAATATTAGTGGTGGCGTAAACTGAAGAAAGAGAGATTACTCAGTTTGTCAGTAAGGCCTTTTCGTCCCAACAAGTAAAGGCTAGAAGGCAAAGGTCTGTTGGTTTATTGTAACTTTTAAGCATTCTTGTTTTGGAATGGGAAGATGTTGTAATAGATTTCATTATAGAGCAAATAAAAACAATGAAATATTACACAATAGTTTGGGTAATTGTAGACCGGTTAAAAAAGTTTGCACACATTATTCTGAGTAGGGTCACCTATCATGTGGAAGAGTAGGCTAGACAGTACTGAAAGGAGTTATCTAGACTTCATGGTATACTAGGGTAGATAATGTTAGGATAAAATCCTTAAGTTACATTGCCACTTGAAAAAGTTTACATAAGGATCGTAACACCTAGTTGGATTTTAGTATTGCTTTCTATTCCCAAACTGATGGCTAGACAGAGCATTTGAATCAGGTTCTAGAAGACATGCTTAACTGCAAGGAGTTAGTTTTTGACTTGGAGGACCATGTACTTCTTATGTGGACCAATAAAGGAGTTTTGCATTTCGATAAGGAAACGCTTAGCCCCATATATATTGGACCCTACAAGATCTTGGGATGCATTGGCCCAGTCGCTTATAGATTGGCTCTACTGCCAGCACTGTTTGATTTAACAACCCGAATTTTCCAATACGGTCATTCTAACAATAATGCGGAAGCGTAACAATCAAAACAAAAATAGACTTAAACAAATTCAGCTGAAGTAATTTCTTACAAAGGATTTCTAAAAGAAACTATTGAATCCATAACAACAACTTTCTAAGTCTTGTGCCAGAGTGATAAACTTCACTTCTTTCGAGACTATCAGTTGATCCTTTGTCTGAAAATATTTTGGAAAAACAAAAATGAGTACAGAAATACTCAATAAGCAATTTCAACATCAAGTTCAGAAATTCATTTTCTTCAAAACAAAACATAGAAATTCAGTTTAATAAATCATTTCAATAGTTGAATCAAAAATAATATATTCATTCGATTATTTTATTTTAAAATAATTATAAACAAAATACAAATATCCATGCAAAACTTTTAATACAACTATTAAAACGTTCAGTCAAAACTTTCAAAAAACAAAAATCTTTCAATTGAACAAAACTTTCATTTAACCAAACTTTCAAATATCGAAACTTTCAATTCAAATAGTACTTTCAATCAATCATTACTTTCAAATATCAGAGTGGGAATATGCATTATTTGGGTAGCCTTCATAACATATATGATGGTTACCCGTCGGTAACACCAATCAATCAATCAGAACATTCAATCAGAGTTGTCGATAAAAATTGACCAGAACATTCAATTCAATTACTTAAGTGTGAGGCCATATGAGTGAAACACACACATGAATCTTCATTCCATAGGAATGCCAAACCACAAACTGTGCCTTCCCACAAATAAGCTTCAATCAGTCAAAGATGTCGATAAAATCGACCAGAACAATAAATATAATTACTTAAGTGTGAGGCCACGTGAGTGAATAACACACACATGAATCTTCATTCCAAATGAATTCCAAACCACAAATGTGTCTTCCCACAAATGTGTTTTCTCACAAATAAGCCAGAACAATTCCATCAATTCCAATTTAGGCTACTACCACAAATAAGCAAAGTATTCCCAAAACAGAAAATTGGCATATCCAAATAGCCCTTATTAAATCGATCAAAAATTCTTTCGTAAATATTTGTAACAAGACATGTAGTTTCAAATAACAATTTCAATAAAGATTCATCAAATCAACCATTCAAACTCGGAACCAAAACAAACTTACTTTCACTTTGAAATCAATCAAAATACATTTATTTCAAATTATCCAAAATGGCAAAAATACATTCAAATAGCAAAACACTTAAAAGCATATAAAACAATTTCGACCAATTTCAAATCATACAAAACATTCTTTCAAACATTTGTCAAATAAACAATATTAAAAACATAATTGTACCAAAATTGCTATTTTGGAATGGATGTGGAAATTACTTACCTCGATCGATAATCCTACAATTCTTAATCTCAATCTCAATTCCAAATTTATTCCACTTTCTTGAACAATCATCAACTTTTCCTAGAAGTCCAAACATATCCAATACTTCATTGATCAGAAACCAAAATTCTATCTTAAAGGTTCAAAAACTTATCAAAAATATAGACAATCTTATCTACCCAATTTTTCCCATTCAAAACAATTTTCTGCATAAAAAGTTAGGAAAAAAATAGGGTTATTGGACTAAAAAAAATAGCACTAAAAAACTGGATTAAAAATACTTTAAAATCCAATTAAAAACGTATTAAAATCGATAAAATCAATGCTTTTTAATGCGTAATAAAATACCAAACAATTTTTCAATTCTACAAATTTTAAAACCTTTAAAACTATCATAAGTTATGGACAAATAACCCAGAAAAATTTATGCTCATAAAACAAAACTTTCCAAGATTTTAACATCAAAAGAATCAAGATTTGTCACTTTTTAACCCAAAAACCAGATCTGAAAAGCTTGATAAATTGCTGTAAAAACCATAAAAGCATAATGTTTTCATGTAGAAATTAAAGCTATAAATCACACTTTAAAAAAACAATCATATGGTAAACTTTATTGTACAAAAAGAACCCAAAAACACTAAAAACAATTCCAAATTTAGAAGAAAATAAAAGCTGGAAAATTCTAGAAAGTTTTTCCTTATTAAAACCTTCAATTTAGTCCAAAATCCATAAGATGAAAAACTTTGATAAAGGATTAAGCAAACCAAAAAAAATAACTAAAAAACTTTTTAGGGCAAAAGATTTCAAGAATCTTTTCATTCTAAACAATCAAGCACGAAGCCAAAAAGAAATCAAAACCCAAAACCTTGCAAGAAAACTTCAATAATCAAGAAAAGAAAAGAAATCAACAAGATCAATAAAGAAAACTTACTGTCTTCCTTGTTAGAGAGGATGGTTCAGAGCGTTTCTTCTTTTCTCTCTTTTGTTTTTTGTCGTCAAAACTTTTGATGAAAAATGTTAGGGCTTAAGAGACCATTTTTAAAAGAACTCTAATCAAAACCCTTAAAAGATTATCTTCTTTTAAAAAAATAAATAAATAAAGATTTATCTCCTAATTTAAAAAGAAGATAAAATCCTAATTCAAAAAGGTTTTAGAAAAGCCAATAAAATAAGTAAAATAAATTCTTCTCTTTTTTTTTTCCTTCGGTTGTTACAAACACCCCACCTAATAGGAATTTTGTCCTCGAAATTTTCGTACCTTTCAAAGAGAGTAACTTAGATATATTGGACCCTACGAGATCTTGAGATGCATTGGCCTAGTTGCTTATAGATTGGCTCTGCTACCAGCACTGTTTGCTGTGCTTAACGTGTTTCATGTGTTGTTGTTAAGCAAGTGCGTCAATGACCCTTCACATGTGTTGAACTCCGGGACCTTTGCAGTTAAATGGGATTTGACAAAGAAGGAATAACCTATTAAGATTCTAGCTAAAAGAGATTAAGACACACAACGATCGAGTAATCGAGTTGATAAAAGTGTTATGGTTGAACTAAAAAACTGAAAAAGCCAACTTGAGAAAGAGAATATGAGATTTGAGCCAAGTATCCAGAATTTTTTGATAAGTGAAACTTTCGAGGACGAAAGTTCTTAAGGTGGGGAGATTGTAATGCCCCACGTTTTCAGGTTAAACTAATCTCGATATTTTGGAAATTAAATTGAATTTGATTGAACTAATTGAAATTGTTGCTTAAAATCTAATTTGAGTAGATTAGATTTAGAATTAGATTGAGTGGAACGAATTAAGATAATTAAAATTTCAAACTTTTGGATGAGAAATTTTTCATTAAAGTCTCAAATTCATAATTTTGAAAATTTAATCATTTTATGGATATTTTATTTCAAGTTGGAAAAGCCCAAATTTTTATCTCCAAAATTTTTCTATACTCGAAACTAAGTGAATCTATACTTGAAACTAAGTGAAGTTTTAGTTTGAGTTTTCAAATTAGGAAGGGAAAAGAGGAGAAAAGAAAATGGAAAAATAGAACTAAATGAAAAAAAAATATTTAAATAATCATTTTCTTTTATATGTGCACGCAATCCTAGGCTATTCCCCATCTTCTCCTCTGTCTTCTTTTCCTTTACGATAAGCAGCAGCCACCTCCATTCCAGGTTCGAAATGTCGATGTCGATGGAATGTCGAGGTCCAAAATTTATGGAAATGTCGATGAAAATTTTGGAAAAATTTACAGAAATCGTGGAAATTGATGGAAATTGTTTGAATTAGCCAATGAAACTTTGATTTTGACTTAATTAGACTATAATGGACTATTTTTAAGTATCACATCTAAAAATTAAGACAATATTTAGATATAAATGTCAATTGAAATTTTAAAATGTCGATGCGAGTAGGAATTTGCAAAAAAAAAAAAAAAATTGAAAGTTGATTAAAATTATTTGAGTTATTTTCATGAAACCTTAATTGTGACTTAATTATAGTATAATTGATTACTCTTCTTAACATCATATATGATATATCTAAAATATATGTAATTTTTTATATTCAATGAGACAATTATGAAGGAAAATTGAGAGAATTGAAATGAATTTAAGAGAATTAGAGGGAAATTTAGAGAATTGGAGGGAAATTAAGAGAATTGGAATTGGAGTGTAGAAATGCCTTGAACCTATTATCTATTAGGATTTAAGAGAGCGCCATATATACACCTTCTAAACTCTTATCTAATTGTTCTCTGTATTGTGTACTCAGTTTCTCCTCAAGATAATAAAATTCTCTCTCCCTCTGCTCATGGACGTAGGCTATTAGTTATTATTTATTAACAAATAAAAGATTAAATTTAAATATATATGTGTGTGTGTGCGAGCGCGCGCGTGTGTGACTGACTGAACTTAACAAAAAAAAAAATCGATATGGGACGACATTTAGACATAATTTTGACACAATTTTTGAAATCCAAAAATTTCAAATCATACATAATTTTTTAAAATTAGAATCTTGTTAATAACGTTTTTAATTGGAAATCTTGTTAAATCAGACCTATTTAGACATAGTTTTTTTAGATCAAGACAATTGCAAATCATGCTTGACTTCAAATTCTAAAATTTGAATAAATTAAAATATGTCTCGATTGAAAATCCTTCTAAATCTAAGGTTCCATACCTGATAACATAGGAATTAAACACTTATTCAAAAATGGTAGTTGGACTTAATTTAAAAGTAAAACAAAACATTGGAATATATGATATAATTACTTCGTTATAATTAATTAAGTTAGATAAAACTAGTTTTAATTATTCTTCTCACAACTCTCTAAGTATTCTTTTGCAAGTTTGATAGCTACTAATTTTAATTTTGTAAAATAAAATCTATAAATTAAATAATGTTAATAGAAAAAATATATTATTAATGAAATGAAATCTTTAACTTTGATATTTTCATACAAATCAATATCTTTCTATATTGAAAATTTTAAACATATTATGACATTAAAAACTTTTGACATTATAATGCAATTTTATTTTGATATTTATGTACTGGCCATGAGGATGGTTAAATTACCCTACAACTTGTAGAAGGGAGGAAAAGTAAGGTGGAATTATTCAAATTCTTAACAAAGGATTATTTTAGTCAACATGACTTTAAAGCAATGGAGGAAATAAAAAGTGTTTGAATTATTACCCTAGAGACTAACATTTATGTTTCTGGCATAAAAAGAGTATCCCTAGCATGCATCTAAAGATTCTTTGCTCCCCAAGACTTGTCCTTTCACCTAATGCCCCTTTCTTCTACTATAAAAAGAGTTCCCATCTCTCCTCTTTAAACCACCATCACAGTCCAAATTCATTTTTCCATCTAATTTCTTCCTCTACGCCATGGGAGGCAACAACTGGCAGAAAAAAGCTCACTCTTCCTTTTCAATTTTTAACCTTTTCAAATCCAAAAGGGCTAGAAATGGGGATCACTGTGACAATGATGGCTCTAGGGATGAGATACCAAGATCTGGCAAGGTGTGGCCGAGCGATGAGGACAAAGCTCATCGTTGGATTGCCGAACCTGGTATTGACAGAAAAGCCAAAGATTATATCGACAGGATATATCGAAACCGTGTTTTAGAATCCGAACGCCAAACTATCACTATTCATCCCAATGGAACGAAGCCCAATATGTGAATAATTTGTCTATTATCTATTTTTTTGTCTTTTTCATCATCAGTATTCTAATATGTTCATGGTATATTAGTTCATTAAATAGTATATTTTATAAACTTATGATTTATTGATATTCAAGTTTAGTTTGTACTTTCCCAACTAGAAAGGCTGCAACTTTTGCATTTGGTTGTAAATTAAACCTAATTACCCAACGACTAAAGAATCTGCACTACATTGAAGTACATATCTTGTACAAACGTTGGAACTCGATGTAATGACCCGATTTTTAATATCGAGATTGTCTGAAGACATTATTAAATGCATGATTATAGTATTTAATTATAAGTATAAAATATAAAGTTAAAAGAATAAAATACAATTTTAATTCCTGAGTTTGCGTTGCTAAGTTTAAAAAATATATTGCAAAGTCTCTCACATTTAGGAAGTGATTTAAAAAGGTCCCCAGTAATTGGCCAACTAAAAATGATTTAGAACTAACTTGGACTCGATTTGTTGACACAATTTTTTAATTTGTTGAAAAATTAGTATTGTAATTTTTTTTTTAGCTTGGGGCATTTCTTTCTCTTTCTTTCCTACCATTTTCTCCCTCATTTTCTCTCTTTTTTCTCCTCCAATGAAGAGAAGCTGGACCATGTCATCGTCGTGGATGATCAG
The DNA here is from genome assembly GCA_033996785.1 of Trichosanthes truncata. Lineage (NCBI taxonomy): Eukaryota > Viridiplantae > Streptophyta > Magnoliopsida > Cucurbitales > Cucurbitaceae > Trichosanthes > Trichosanthes truncata. The sequence continues at coordinate 34,753,423 of JAWPNB010000009.1, read as the reverse complement.
GTAGCAGGTGGCGATGGGTTCAAAGAGAGGGTTGGCATCATTGCAAAGGTAGACGTGATGGTGTCAAGTTTTTAGCACATGCAAGACCACTAAGTGTATAGTGTCAAGTTTTAGTATGGTGAATTGAGTATCAAGTGTCATCTTCCAATTTAATTGATTACCATGGCCACTTACACTTACATTTATCTAAAGAACCTAAAAGAAAGAGTGAATTAATCCTAAAACTACCTAAACTAACTATGGGGAGACAATTGTGTCGAGACAATTAGAAAGCATCTTAAGATAAATATTTAATCAATTTGACTACAGTTTATATAACCCAATTTAATCATGCAAACAATTATGAGCCAAGAAAATAAATGTTATTAACTAACTTTTCCAAGTTCAAGTAACTCTCTTACCCTATTAGAAAACTAACATGTCTGTCTAGATTTTCAATAAAAAACAAGTCATTCATAAATATTTTTTTAATAGCTTCTACAAGAAATAATCTTCACTTCCATGCAAGATTTTACAAGTAGTCATGCATGCTAGTCTATTGACAGAGGGTTTGTCGAAGGCCCTATAAAGATTAAATTTATAAAAACTAGACCTCTAAGTATTTTGCAATAATAGTGGCCAAGGTCGATCACAGGGATTGGAGTTCTTAGATTAATTAAATACCCTAGTTAATTATGCCCAATTTTATGTAAAGAAACCAAACTTTAGGGTGATCAAAAAGACAAACAAAATCTAAACTACTATTAACAATGTTGGAGTCCAATTTTTGAGAAACATAATGGTTGAGTAAATTAAGCACATCTTTGCATATAAAGGATTGATTTCATGCAATTAATCTTAAGCCAATAATTACTAAGTGATCAATATGCTCTCTCGAGCTCAATTGAACTCATGCCTAGCAATAAATCAACCTCTCGGTCTATTTCTACTACTAAACATGGCATTAGACAATTCTCTTAAGGCTTCTAGAATTAATTTACTCACTCTCGTGCAGTAAACTAAATCTAGTCATGCATCTATTGTTCTATGGATAAACCATGGCCACAGGTTTAAGCAATAAAAATCGAGATGCATAAAAGATGTAATTACAATCATTCAATTACAAAATCAACAAATGTCTAAAATATACAACCAATCTTGTCTAAATACAGAGATAAACAACATTATAGTCCATAACAAAACTCCAAAATACCCAAAGAGAAGGAAAGGGAAAAGAGAATAAACTAAGGTCGGGTGCCAACACTCGTTCCCGACTTGAAGTCCACGATCTCGAGCCTTGAGTCTCCTCCTTAGCTCTCCAAAGGTCTCATCTAAGCCCGTAGACAGTGTATGAATCGATTTAGGGTTTTGGTCTCTAAAAAACAGCTCCCTTTGCTCAAATGAATAAGTTCCTTTTATAGACATCAAGATAGCGTTTCAACGCTGTTCCTTGAATTTTATCAAAATGGAAAAAATTAATTTGGCTGGCGTTGCAACGCTATGTTTGCTGGTCTCCAAGGCTGAAAGGTTGCTGAAGTGGCGTTGCAACGCTACAGATGGAGTTGCAACGCTATACTATTGGGTTCACAAGCTTGTTTCCTTCACTTCAACACTTGGATCTTCAATTATAGCTCCAATTTGCTCCAAATTCAACCAAATACTTCTCAAAACTCTAGTTTTGCTCCAATTGCTTGATTTTTGTGAAATACACAAAAATACATGAAAGTACACACAATCATAGCAAAACTAGCATAAAACTAAGCCTAGAAATAGCACATTTATCCATGCTATCAAATACTCCCAAACTTAGATTTTTGCTAGTCCTCGAGAAAAACAAAACCAAAATATAATTTCACAAGATTTTAATATAAGAATCATGACTCACGCCTCAGTGATCTAATTGACATAAAACAACAGAATAAATTCTTAACACATCCTTCCTTAAGAAATTGAAATTCTATCTATCTCATTCCTCGCGTGTGTGTGTGTTTAACTTCCTTTCTATCATTTTCTACTAGCTTAAGACACTTTTACCAAGACTTTCCTTCGTTTTCCCCCTACACTGGCCCTAAGTTATAATTTTCCAACTTTCTCACACTACAGAGAGCAATCTACTTAAGCATTCATTTTATGTCTCATTTTACAAGGGTTACTAACCCCCAAACTTATCTTTTTCCTTCTTATGGATACCATAGCTTTTACACTTCCACTGTAGGGACCCTTATCTAGAGCACTCGCTCAATGGATGGACTAACTGATCATAATGGAGATAGCTCTTTTGATCCCCACACATTAAGCACAAAAATTATTGATGGAACATGCTTTCGTTTCCGTTAAACATGCTAAAAAATCAATAAAGATAAAATGTTTCTCTTAACTCAATAGATTTCAATCACTAACTTTCATGCAAGTCAACTATTAAATAGTTCTTAAGTCTATCAGGGTAACAACAACCTCTAGGCTCAACAAAAGCATCCTAATATTCGAATATAATAGAAAGTCAGTTATGTGCTCATGTGTTGCAAGGAAATTAAAGATACAATTCAAATATACTCAATTCAAGACATGCTTCAGAAGTCATTCTATTGCAACAAAAATCACTTAGATTACTTCCTAGGCTATCCTAATCAATCATCGTACTTTATAAATAATTCAAACATGCTTAAGATCGAAGAAAAAAATTGTACTCAGAATTTGCTCTTGCTCAGAATTATCAACACTGCAGAGTATTACCCACCTCCAAGCTTAAAACTTACATTGCCCTAGATGTAGTGTGCTCAATAAAATAAATAAGGACACAGATAACATGAGTGAATGATACTGGCCTGATGAGATGAGAGATTGTTCTAAGAGAATTCTTTGAGTTGGCTTGAAGGTTTCTCCATGCGATCGAGGTCCTGCAAAATGGGAACGAGGTTTAATTGGCACTCATTTTCAAAACAACCTAAACTAGGAAAGAATAAGAAACAAGAAAAATGAATAAGGGAATGAAAAAACTTGGGTTGCCTCCCAATAAGCGCTTTCTTTAACATCTTTATCTAGACTAGACTCACGTGGCTTCTCAAGGTACATAGAAATTCTCCCATTTCTCATTGCAACGCTATACTCTTGGGTTCACAACCTTATTTCCTTCTCTTCAACACTTGGATCTTCAATTATAGCTCCAATTTTCTCCAAATTCAACCAAATACTTCTCAAAACTCCAGTTTTGCTCGAATTGTTCGGTTTCTGTAAAATACACATAAAAATACATGAAAGTACACACAATCATAGCAAAGCTAGCATAAAACTAAGCCTAGAAATAGCAGACTTATGCATGATATCATCTACGTATAAATTTCACTTTTTCAAGCCAAAACTTAAATCAGACAAAACTAATTATTGGCCAAAGGAATAGAAAATTATGCACAACAACAAAATAATAAATTGTTGCAATATAAAAATAAGTTTTTGAATTAATCAATCATAACAATCTAATTCGATACATCAAAATTTAAGACTAGAGTTTAGTCACTCAATATCCCAATAAAAACCTAAACTCCTCTAAAAAAACCCATAAAAGAAAACTACAAAGGGCAAGGAAAAGAAAGAACTCTCTAATGCGTGCCACACACATTCCTGTTGTTATGTACCGCAATCCCAAGTATGGAATGTCTTCCGCGCTCTCAAGAGTATTCTATATCTCCTAAAAACTATGAAGAAATTGTGTATAGGCTTTTTCACTCTAATTGGCCTCTTCCAAAATAGCTAGAAAAAGATGTATTTATAGACGCAGTGCCAAAACACAGTCGTTTGTTCATGCGCCGTCTTCAAGCGTCGAGATGCTACTGACGAACATATGGACTCGTGCGTTTCTTCATGACAGGAGACTTGTGATGGGGTGTCAGTTATATGCCAAAAGCAAGTGCAAGTGCATGTTGTCCAACAAGTAATTTATGGAAGTATTCCAAGTATCGAACCCAAGGGAACGACTAACAAAGAGATTTTCAGTTAACAATACAAGTACTTTCAAGTTGCAACCGAATGTAACCAATTAAATAAGATGTTTTTGGGGGTTTTGTGCAATGAAAATAATGGAAACTAAAAGAACATATAAGAAAACAGTAATGAGAAGCAGGGGGTTCAAATCTATTTCAACCTTGAGGAAATGAGCCCACCATGCTCCTGCAAATTTGCTTAACTAGGTTTGGCTATTTCAGAGATCCTGTCTCTTGCACAAGCATACTGCCTCTTTCGAGTTTTGTATGATTTAGACCAAATGCTACTGAAATGTGGTCGCAGCCTACCCTCACCGACACCTAACACCATGAATCGAGTTCAACACCTATTCAACCTTTTTATAAGTGCTTTTAGGGTCTTATGCAATTAAACACGTATGTCTATTGCTAATTTTTAACCTAGATAAATAAGAATGATTCTAAAAGTTTTTGTTCTATGTCTAGGAACAAAAAGAGAAGTTTTATGTCTAGACTCTTCTCCTAGATTGCTTTTATGAAAACACATGCTCGATCCAACTCTTTCAGTATTGAATCTCACACAAACTATGCTAACTCAAGTGATCAGTTTAATCTAACAATGAAACTTAAACTCAATAAAAGCAAATGATGCTAAATGTTAGGAAAAATTACTAAAATCACATGGTGGGGCTTATCTCCTTTTTAGGGTATCCACTTCATTGAATCCGCTCTAAGGAGTTTAGCTACTCATTGAAAAGAAAACTAAAGTGCAGAAATTGAAAAGAAAACTTAATTGATAAAAGATAAACTTCATTGAAATAAAAGTGCAAAATTGAATCAATATAAACTTGAAACAAAACTTGAATTACAACTTAAAAAATAGAAATTTAATAGATAAAATAGAAATTTACAACTTGATGGAAGAATAAAACAGCAACAAAACTTTAAAGAAAAACAAAACATACAAAACTTAAATGAAAGTGATAAAGAACCCAAAGTTTGTTCCTTCTTTCTGACTTTGTTCAACCTCTTTCGAGGAGAGCAAGTACTTACACTCCCTTCTTTCGAAGTTCTTATCCGAATAAAGTATGAACAGAACTTGGGAGAGACTCGGTATGGCGACTGAAAAAAAAATAAAACTACGGAATATGAAGAATGAGATAGAAATTAAATTCGAGCTCCCTTGAAACTGAAGCTTGAGCCACCTTTTATAGAACTCAAGGCCTAAAGTTTGCTGTTGAGAATAGTGTGAAGAGGCTTGATGGGAGAATATGTCGAGAAGGTTCAGATGCAGCTGTATAATTGAGCGCAATTGTGCTATTGTCGAAATGGCCTAAATGTAGCTGCATAATTGGGCGCATTTTGAGTTCTTCCTGCAAAATTTGGAATTTGGCTTCTGGTCTCAATTGATGGCGCATCCTGGTTGCATATCTCTTGAATCATCTTTCTTTTGCCTCAATTGCAGCCATAATGTGGGCGCAATTGGGTCATTTTTTATCCACTACACAACCAACAAAAATGATTCTAAATACACCTAAAAACTTCTTTTTACCAAATCAATACTTCAGACATATGCAAAACTTGTTTTTACTTAAATTTTCCCTAAATGACATGAATTATAACATTAAACACTCGCTTTCTAAGCAAATAGCTTAGTTTTTAGAGCCAAATAACACTAATAAATTAGCATTATCACACCCCATACTTAGCTTATTGCTCGTCCTCAAGAAATTTTAAGCAAAAACAAACAGGAAAGCAAACAAGTAACAATATGCATTCTATGGAAGTTTTGAAAAAACAGTGCCTTTCAGGAGAGATTTCAACTTTTAGTACTTACACAAACTTGGAGTTTCAGCCCATGAGGCTTTATCTTTCATTTTTCAAGACAAATCATTCGCATGCAAATCCTCCTACTTTGTTTATTCTACCTAAGACTCAGTCATAAAGTCTAGGGTAATTTCTTTGTCTAACAAGCTAAGTCTAAACTTTTCTAAGTACAAAAGATGATAATTCCCCCAAACTTATTCAATGCTACTACTAGGCTATTTTTCTTTCTTTTCTTTTCCTATTTTTTCTTTCTAAGGAGAGTCTTTTTGTCACATTGTACCTTCGCTTCAACTTACTAACACTTTGTGGTGAAAAGAGCTGACTAGGAGCACAAGTCACTATTAAGACCGTTTTCACATAGTCACTTCCTAAGTCAACTTTTCATGCAAAGGAAATCATGGATGTCATGACTGCCCCTGGTTACTTAGTTAACTCTAGAAGGAGGAGTATCTCCTTTTCTTTTTTTGTTTCTCTATTTTTTTTTTTTTTTGAATTTTTCGAGTCGTTAGCAGTAGTGTAGTACAAGATACATCAATATTTTGGCATTACAACTCACAACTACAATCCAACTCACCCCCCCTCCCCCAAACTTAAATGGGTCAATGTCCCCATTGGCTAAAAACATAAGACATAAGAGGGGTTGGGGTGGTGAAAATTTTGTTGTGACTCTTCTAAGCATACTAAGTAGGGTAAACACAAGGAGAATTCATATTTGAATAGTTTATGAAGAAAAGTGATTGATAAGGTACATGAAACTTAAACCTAAATTTTCATAAAGTACGTGGAAGTTGAGAGAGCTCTAGGTATCATCATAAAGAACTTTTTAACTCCTCAACCAGAGAAAGCAAATTGAAAACTTGTTTTTGAAATTTTAGTTTTATTCATGCATATGCAAGGTGTACGAAAAATCATTTAAGCAAGAAGTATTTTTAACAAAAGCAAACAAACAAAAATAATTCAACCTATACTAGAAAGCATCAAATCTATCATACGAAAGCAAGTAAACTAATCTAGAACAAAAGCAAGTAAAACTAACTATGAAAGCAATAAAGATAGTGTAGAGAAATAATACTCCCCTAAGAGTTAGTGGATGAATAGTCTCTCTGTGGGTCCACAAGCTCCATAAGAATAGCAGGGAAGTTAGGTAGTGTCGGGGCCTTGCCCTTGGTCAGCTATGCGAGGGCCTTTTTAATGGCCTTGTCCCTCTCTCTTGCATAAGACCAATAGGCTATGCTCTGCTCTTGAAGTTTATGCATCTGAGTCTGGATGTTGTCTTTCGGTAGCTCAGATTGTCCTGGTGTTTCTTGATGCGATGGAGATACGGCTGCAAAGTGTGGAGTAGAAGGGGTGGTGGGCTGCTTCTTTGGAGAAGTGACCTTCTGTGCGTGCAAGGCTTTCAATTTGTTGATAGCCATCAGATCCAGGGTTCCCTTGCACCTGTCGATCTCTTCTCTGCCTTATGGGTACAGTCCTGCCCTCCTGCAGAGTTTAGTTATTAGGGCGGGAAAGAAGGCATCCCACATTCCTTAGAGCACAGGCCACAATCTCCTTTCTTAGGATTCTACCTAGCTTGATGTCCAGGCCCTTGTAAATGCTATACAACAACATTGTAAAATAATCAGTGACATTCTTCTCTGTTATTGTTTCAAGAGCTTCTGCCTCGACCCACTTTGTAAAATAATCAACCGCTACTATAGCAAACTTTGTTTTTCCTCTACCTCGAGGAAAGGTGTTGGGAGTGCGACCAAAGTCCCACATCGGCTAGATAAGAGGAAGATCATGGGTTTATAAGTGAGGAACACTATCTCCATTGGTATGAGGCCTTTTAGGGAACCAAAAGCAAAGCCATGAGGGCTTATGCCCAAAGTGACAATATCATACAATTGTGGAGATATGTGAAGGGTCGTTGTCCCTAACAAGTGGTATCAGAGCGGGTAGCTCAATTTTTTGCTTCGAAAAGGTGCTTGAAATTTTTTTTGCACAATTTCAAAACTGTTTTTTTTTTTTTTAATTTTTATTAAATCTGGAAATTTTTTATTTTGACCAAAAAGTTTTTAAAAATTTGCATTTTAAAAGCCTTTTTCACTAGAAATTTTTTTCCTAGAAATTTGGTTTTTAAAATTCTATTTTTTTCTCTACTTTTCAAACTCTGAATCCGTTTTGAAATTTTATTGAAAAATTATTTTTGCTAAAATTTATTCTTTATAAAAAGTTTTTTTGTTAAAAAAATAAATAATAATAAATTTTCTCTTAAATTTTTTTTGTGCCTTTTCTGAAATTCTTAATTGTTCGAGCTTATGGAAAATACAGGAATAAATGGGTTTATTGAGGGCCAATCTACCACTAGGCCACCTCTATTTGATGGAAATAATTATACTTGGTGGAAAACTATGATGAGAATTTATTTGCTTTCCATTGATTATAATTTATGGGAAATTGTTTCTAAAGGTCCTATAGTCCCAACAAAGTCTGTTGCTAATCAGGATGTGCCTAAAAATGAAAATGAGTTCAACGAGGATGATAAAAAGAAAGTGTCAATAAATTATAGAGCCATGAATTGTCTATTTTGTGCCTTATGTCCTGATGAGTTCAATAGAGTCTCTGCATGTAATTATGCTAAAGAAATATGGGGTATGCTTGAAGTAACTCATGAAGGAACAAACCAAGTTAAAGAGTTGAAAATTAGCATGATGGTCCATAATTATGAATTATTTAAAATGGATGCTAATGAAACTATTTATGAAATGTTCACTCGATTCACAAACATTGTTAATGCCTTGAAGGGATTAGGAAAAACTTACTCTACGTCTGAGAATGTCAGGAAGATCCTTAGATCGTTGCCAAAAAATTGGGAAGCTAAAGTCACGATGATACAAGAAGCTAAGGATCTCTCAACACTTCCATTGGAGGAGCTTATTGGATCTCTCATGACGCATGAGATAATCATGAAGGGTAACATGGAAGATGATGTTAAAAATAATAAGAGTTTGGCGTTAAAGTCCACTCATATACAAGAGGACTCTGAAAGTGATGTTGAATTAAATGATGAAGAATACGCTTATTTAACCATGAGATTCAAGAAACATTTCAGAAAGAAAAATTTCTCCAAGAAGAACAACAGTCAAGATAGAAAAGGATAAAAGAGCAATAGGGATTCTATCATCGGCTATGAATATAAGAAGCCTGGACATGTGAAATGGGATTGTCCTTAAAGGAAGTCATTTTTAAAGAAAAACAAAAAGGCCATGAAAGCTACTTGGGATGAAAGTGATGAAAGCGAATCTGAAAGTGAAGAAAAAGTAGCTAACATTTGTTTTATGGCTTTTGGAGACGACGACGACAATGATGACGATGACAAGGTAATTCCTGAAAACCTTACTTTTGATTAACTTGTTGAAGCATTCAATGAAATTAAAAATGAATTTGAAAAATTAGGTTGCAAATACATGTCTCTTAGAAAGAAAAATGCTAGGATAGCTCACGAGAATAATGATTTATTAATTGAGCTAGAAAATATAAAAGAAGAAAATGAGACATTAAGAAAAGATTTAAATTTGTCTAATTCAAATTTGCATGCTTTAAAAGAGGAGTACAAAATATTAGAAAACAAAAATGAAGATTTATCCTCCACCCTTGTAAAGTTCACTAATGGGAAAAAGAATTTAGATATCATGATGGGAAAGCAACAAGGTACTTTTGATAAAAGTGGTTTAGGTTACAAACCTCACCAAAAGCAAAAGAAATTCACAAATTACTTTGTGAAAGAAAGCACCATGTCATATATTGTTTGTCATGCATGTGGGAAACATGGTCATAAAGCTTATGCATGCAATTTAAGAAAATCCAATGCTACAAATGAAAATCAAAAAAGATGGATCCCTAAATTTTTGTTGACTAACCGCCAAGGACCCAAACAAATTTGGGTACCTAAGGTTACATCTTGAGAATTATTTTCTTTTAGGTATGTTTAAGATCGATAAAGAATAAGTGGTACTTGGACAGTGGGTGTTCAAAACACATGACTGGGGACCACACAAAATTCACATACCTAGAAAAGATAGATGGAGGATACGTCACCTTCGGCGATGACAAAAAGGGTAAGATCATTGGCAAAGGTAACATAGGTAATGGTTCAAGTTTCTTTATTGAAGATGTTCAGCTAGTTGATGGATTAAAACATGATTTATTAAGTATTAGTCAGTTATATGATAAGGGCTATAGGGTAATTTTTAGTGATAAAAATTGCATAATTGAAAATGCATGTGATGGACAAATCCTGTTTGTTGGAAATAGAGATAGAAATGTTTATACGGTTGATTTGATTGATTGTCCTGTAGTAGATAATAAATGTTTGTCGGCCTTGCATGATGATCCTTGGTTGTGGCATAGAAGATTAGGTCATGCAAGCATGCATTTAATTTCAAACATTTCTAAGAAATCCCTTGTCAGAGGTCTTCCAAAATTAAATTTTGAAAAAGATAAAGTTTGTGACGCTTGTCAAATGGGTAAACAAACTAAGTCTTCTTTGCTTGTCAAGTGGTTAAGGAGTCAATGAATGTAGTATTTGATGAAACACATGTTGCATTTAATAAAGTGTCTGTGAGTGACGAATTAGAAAAACCTTTTGAGGATTTGAGCATTCAAGATAAAGACACAGAAGTAGTAGCAAATGAGACTCAGAAAGAGCCAAAAGAAACTCTTCCTCAGGATTGGAGATTCTCAACTCACCATCCTCAATTGCTAATTATAAGTGATGTATCTCAAGGGGTAAGAACTCGTTCTTCATTAAATGCCTTGAATAATCTCGCTTTTGTGTCCCAAATTGAACCAAAGTCTTTTAAAGATGCTGAATGTGATGAGATCTTGTTAATTGCTATGCAAGAAGAGTTAAAATCAGTTTGAAAGAAATAATGTGTGGGAGTTAGTTTCGCGTCCTAGTAATCATTCAGTTATAGGTACTAAATGGGTGTTTAGAAATAAAATGGATGAATCTGGTAATATTGTTAGAAATAAAGCTAGGTTAGTTGCTCAAGGTTATAGTCAGGAAGAAGGAATAGACTACGAGGAAACATTTGCTCCTGTTGCTAGACTTAGTCAATTCGCATGCTGCTTGCATTTGCATCTCATAAGAATTTCACTTTATTTCAAATGGATGTGAAAAGTGCCTTTTTAAATGGTTTTATAATGGAAGAAGTTTATGTTGAACAACCTCATAACTTTGAAAGCTTTGACCATCCAAGTCATGTTTTTAAATTAAATAAAGCTCTTTATGGTCTTAAACAAGCTCCTCGAGATTAGTATGACCGTTTGAGTAAATTTCTGCTCGAAAATGATTTTAAAATGGGACTCATCGATACTACACTCTTCATTAAAACCAAAGAAAATGATATGTTGTTAGTGAAAATTTATGTTGATGATATTATTTTTGGTGCCACTAACCCTTCTCTTTGTGAAGAATTTTCTAAGTGTATGCACATCGAGTTTGAAATGAGCATGATGGGAGAACTCAAGTTCTTTTTTGGGCTTCAAATCAAACAACTTGAAGGAGGAATCTTTATAAATCAAGAGAAATATACAAGGGATCTACTAAAGAGATTTAAATTCGATAATGCAAAAGAAACAAAGACCCCGATGAGTACCACTACAAAGCTCGATAAGGATGAAAAAGGTAAAAACGTAGATATTAAAGCTTATCGAGGTATGATCGAATCTTTACTTTACTTAACTGCGAGTAGGCCTGATATTATGTTCAGTGTTTGCATGTGTACTAGATTTCAATTTTGTCCTAAAGAATCACACTTGCATGCTGTAAAAAGAATTTTCAAATATTTTCTTGGAACTATTGACTTAGGTTTATGGTATCCTAAGAATGCATCTTTAGACTTGATTGCATATTCTGATGCTGACTTTGCTGGTAGTTTAACTTATAGGAAGAGTACTAGTGGAACATGTCATTTCTTAGGTAGCTCACTAGTCTCTTGGTATAGCAAAAAGCAAAACTCTGTTGCATTATCCACTACTGAGGCCGAATACATTGCTGTTGCTAGTTGTTGTTCTCAGGTTTTATGGATGAAACAGACTTTGCGTGATTTGGCTTAAAATTTGAACAAGTACCTATCTTTTGTGATAATACTAGTTCAATTAATTTAACCAAAAATCATATTCAACACTTTAGGACAAAACTATAGATATAAGACATCACTTCCTTAGAGAGCATGTGCAAAATGGTCATATTATCATTAACTATGTGCATACAGAGAAACAAGTAGCATATATTTTTACAAAAGCTCTAAATGCATTTTGTAAAAATAGACTCACTTGGTATCATTCGCATTTAATGACAATACTATGTTTGATAGGGGGAGCATACTTTTATTGAATGTTAAAATTGAATGAGAGCATTATGTTTCATTAGTTATGTGTTTGAGGGGGAGAATTTTTCTTTTGCATCTTTTTGGTGATAACAAAAGGGGGAGAATGTGTTTGAGATTAAGACATTATTGAATTGTTTGTCATCATCAAAAAGGGGGAGATTGTTAGCTTTAGGGCTTCAATCAAACCAAATATTTTGATGATAACAAACTCAAATTTTTGTACTAACTTTTTTAGTGTTTCATAGAGTCCATCTATTAGAGCTCGAAAAGACGATTCTAACGCATTTTGAATCGTTCAAATCGGATTTCAAACGAAGGAGATATGGGAAAAAGAAGCTTGGAAGGAAAAGCCAATTAAACAGTGACACGTGGCACTGTGCTGACGTGGCATTCGGCATGGCAACTGACTTGGCATAACCAGTCAAATTTGGTGACATGACATCCAATGACTAGACTTTGATGACGTGGCGATAGAATTTCAAAAGGATTCATTTGATTTTTTTTTAAAAAAAAAAAGAAAAAAAAAACAAAAATGAAGGAATGACACACATGGTAATGGTGGAGGAGAATCATTTCTCCTCTCTCTCATTAAATTCTATCATGAACCTTTCCAAATTTCACCATTCAATCCCAATCATTCATTCTTTTAACCTAGATCTAATGGCTCGTTTTCAATTTGCTCTAAATCCCTTTTAAGCCTAAAAATCTCATCTTCCTCCACACACTTTGAATTTTTTCCAGCAAGCCTTCCATACTCTTAGCTCTCCAAAAAGGTTCTAAAATCCTTCAACTTTCTCACATACTTTTGAACCGGCTAATTATAGTTGTGTGAGGAATCTTTGGAGTGTTTTGTTGTGTGATAAATTTGTGTATTTTGCCTATTAAAGAGGCATTCCTGTGAGATTTATTTTTCTTTGTTCATTGGGATTTGTATTAAGGTGTGGGTACACCTTGGGTTGTGAGAAAAAAAATTGGTTTGATCCTGAACCAGTAAAAGGATCTTGGGTTTCTCTTTAGCCTAAGAAAATGAGGGTCGTGTAGGTTTGGTTCTCACCTGCAAGAGGATCACGTAGTAAAATACCCAAGAAGGAGTCTTGGGGAGTGGAGTAGGCGATTTGCCGATCCACTATAAATTTCGGTGTCTTCTTTCCCTTACTCTTTACGTTTGTTTTTAATTTTTGCAATTTTTTTTAATCGCATGCCTTAAGATTTAATTGTTCTATTGTTTGATAAATCATATTGGTTGCGAATTGTGTTTAATTTAAAACTTGTTCCTTCGTGTTTTCCATTTAACTAGTTTTAGAACTTTAGGATTATTTAAAAAATATATAAATAAATAAATTGGTAGCAACCCTATTCACCCCCCCTCTAGTGTTGCCGTTAGATCCTACAATTGGTATCAGAGCCATGCCCCTTGAACCATGATCTGTAGAATCCTCGAGTGCCGAACAAAGGAGGCGAGCCCCGAAGGCATAGTCATGGTAGAGATTCGTGGTAGAGAGCTCTATCGGATAGGTGGTGTGCTCCGGTAAAGGAGTTGCCTTGGATTGGCGGTATGCTCCGGTAAAGGAGTTGGCCAGGATAAGAGCTAGACGGATAAATGACTATTTGAGGGGAGGCTCGGTTGGTACTTTGTTCGAGGGGAGGATTGTTGGGAGTGCCACCAAAGTCCCACATCGGCTAGATAAGGAGAAGATCATGGGTTTATAAGTGAGGGACACTATCTCCATTGGTATGAGGCCTTTTGGGGAACCAAAAGCAAAGCCATGAGGGCTTATGCCCAAAGTGGACAATATCATATCATTGTGGAGATATGTGAAGGGTCGTTGTCCCTAACAAAAGTCCTATGAGTCTACCCCCCATTGCCCAAACGGCCATGGGTGATAACGCTCGTGAGTGGTTTAAGAGGTTGTCTTTGTAATGTAGCAAAATGTTGACACCAGTCACATGACATAAAAAAATACGTGCATCTTAAAATATAGTAGGCCAATAATACCCTTGCCTTACCACTTTCTGTGCGAGAAATCGTGCACCTGAATGGTTTCCACAAACTCCTTCATGTATTTCTCGCATGACGTACTTAGCTTTAGTAAGCATAAGGCACTTGAGAAGAGGCAAAGAGTAACTCCTCTTATACATCTTACCTCCTTGTAAGACATATATGGCTACTCTCTACCTCAATCATCACGCTTCATTGTTATTAGAAGGAAGCTCGGTGCTTGTAAGGAAATCAACCAGTGGATAAATCAAGTGCGTTCATTACCTAGCGGAGGGTCAAGAAGCTCCATCACTTCACTTCCCTGGATACTCGGTTCATCTAAATTCTCAACAGGGACAGTTCATCCCATCTCTGTCTCATAAGCAACTGCCAACCTAGCCAGCGAGTCTGCATTGGCGTTTTGAGATCACGGGATCTGTTTGATCTCAAACTTTACGAAAGATTTCAAACTTTGGCATGATACGTTTCAGCCACTTCGTTCACGTTGAGCTGAGAGTCACTAAGGATAAGCAAATTGCTGATCCCAAACATCTCAGCAACTCTCAACCTAGACAACAATACCTCGTACTCAGCCCCATTGTGGAAAGCTCAAAACTTGAAGCTTAGTGCATACTCAAATCTCTCTCCATCTGGCAACACTAGCAGCAACCCAGCTCCGCATCCTCAATTGTTGGATGACCTATCCACATAGAGTGTCCAAGGGAGGTCACCCATAGTCATACCTTACGATTGGAATTGTGCTACGCATACTTCTTCTTAAGGAGTAATTTGAACTACGAAATCTGCTACTGATTGTCCTTCCATAGCAGTTCGATGTCGGAATTAGATATCATATTCGCCTAGCTCCACTACCCACTTCATCAACCACCCTGGCTCCTTGGCCTTTTACAATGCCTCAACGAAAAACTTATAAAAACAATTACCTTATGCGCCTAAAAATAGGGCGTAACCTGCGAGTTGAGACCACAAGAGCCAAAGCCAACTTTTCTACTTGTGTGTACCTCGACTCTGTCCCCAGCATAACTTTTCTCTTGCACTAGATAGGCAACTGTCAACCATCAACTTCTTTAATTAGCACCGAGCTTACTACAGTATCAGAGGTTGCCAAGTACAAGAAAAGCTCTTCCATTGGAACGGGCATGGAGAGGAGTGGGGCTGAACTAAGCTATTTTTTCAATAGTTCGAAAGCCATCACACTCCTTCATCCACTCAAAGTTAGTATTTTTCCTTAACAATTTAAAAAATTGAAGACATTTATCAGTTGCTTTACTTACTAATAACTTGTAAAAAACAAGTTATAATTGCAACCAAAATCTTCTATTTCATGTCCTAATGCGGCAATTGTTGTAAGATAATAAGGCATGTAAAGGTAATGTAGTGCATCAGACTGAAAATTGGCAGTGCACTACATCGCTTAGTGAAAATTGCCTTATTCTTGCCCTCGCATCTTATCAGTTGTCGCTCCTTGCAGGGAAGGCGATGAGGTGCTACAACATGATGATACAAATAAGCAGCGAGGTCCCAGTACTTAGAGGAGACCAAAAAAATCTTCGCGCATTACCCATGTCAGAAAGGACAGATGGTGGAGCAAAAAGCGTACTATGTGCAAGGTCAAGGTCGACAAAAAAGTACAATGGCAAAGGAGGGGACCACTGGCGTGCAATCCATACTACGCCGAGAATGAAAATGAGCGTGTGATGTAATATTCTCACCCACGACTATTGCTTATTTAAGGATACTATCTTCTTCATTATGAGGGGGAGAGGAGAGGAGAGAGAACTGGCAGACGGATTCTCATCATAAAAAACACCATAGCCACCATCGAAGCTCAAGGAAGTGAAAGTGACAGTCCTTTAAGAGTGACGCGGTAGGAGCCAACAGTCACTGCATCACTGCTTTCTTCCCTTATTTTCAGTGTTGAACTGTTTTAATTAATGTATATTTTTTGTAATCTAATGTTTTTCATTATGGTTCGTATGAGCTAATTCTCTGTTCAAGACTTGGACCAAATGCCATTTTTGTTGACCTTACCCTAACAATGTTTTGATGCTAGTAAAGTAGAAGTTTAACTTCAACCTTACCATAACAAAATTTCTATACCAATTTTGACTGATCCTATCATGATATTTTGAGATGAAAATATATTTATATTTGATGTCAAATCGAAGATGCTTGAATTATGTTTCCAACGGTATTAGACTCGTTGCATTCCACCAAGTATTATGAAAGTTATAACATTTTGAGTGATTACTGCTCCTGCTCGAAAATTGTCGTACTCGAAAATGCTTTAAACCAATTTTGTTCCCATTATCTTCCATCTCACGTTTGAGAATATAGCCAACTTAGATACCATTTTAAAGGTCTTGGAAAGCTTTTTTCAGCCATATAAAGATCACGTCGATCCAAGTTTTAGAGAATAAGTTATTGGCAAAAAACTGAAAACTGTGCAATCTAAAAACATTCCTTATTTGCAATGTTCTATGTTTGTTTTGAGAATTTAGGAAAAGATTCTCAACTTTTTGATGTATTTTCCAGCATTTTGCGAGATAGAAAGTTATTTACTTTATTTTATGTTGAATATTATTCCCTAATTATTTTTGGAAAATATCTTTCTAGAACTTAGGGTTTCTTACTTGTGCAAGTTGTCTACTTCAAGACTATTTAAGCCTTCTTTTGGATAGCTGCAAGGGGCTTCTAGTGTAATATTTATAGATGATAGTGTTTAGAGTTTTTCTCCCTTTTCCTTTACCTTTATTTTGGCACTATATCGAACCAATGACGAACCTTGGCTACATCATCACGATGAGTGGCTAAGGTAAATGTTCCACTTCATAGGTTGATGTAACCAATTGCAATGTTGTGATGCTTGAACTTTAATGTAGTTTTCTTATAATTGTAACTATTATTTTATTTCTATATTTATTTTATGAGCTTGTATTCTTTATTGCACTGACGCCTCGGTCGCTTTATATGCTTGATTTCTATTCATGATACATGATATGTAATTTTCGTGTTGATTGAACCTTGTAGCGTTAGGATTATTACATGTGTGTTAGGTTGAAGTTATTTTATCTAACTGGTTTGTCTTAGTCTTTCCAAAGTACTTAATGCTTTTATCTAAATAATTTGGAACGGTTTCTTGCCAAATTGTTTAGGTAATTAGCATTCACTTTTACGTTTGTTAGAGGTGATGATTTTAGGGGATTTTTTTCTTTTTGCAGTTTCCTAACAAGTTAACTGAGTGCTTGCATGATTAAATGAAAACGTTTTGTATGCCTATGATCGATTTTGCAATTGGACAAAGCCGTACATGTGAATTGGATTTAGGTAAGATTTGATCTATCTTTATTTTTATTTGCTTATGTTTTATTTTATTTATAAAAATACAAAACCCTCCCTTTTTAATTATTTTCTCCTTTGCAAATTTAATTTTAGAAATTGATATTCATTTCCCTGAGATCGACCCAGTCCACTCAATGCTATAGGTAGCTTAGGATCGACTTATAAATTGTAATTTGACGAGCCCTTGACAAGTTCGCGTCAATAGGCATGCTCAATATTCAGATTTTCAGACAATTTACTACATAAATCAGGCATGCAAACATCAAACTTATCTACAAAAGTCACTAACTTAATACATTCATCCACAATAGTATCCACAACATCGACCATATGGCAAGTACTTACCTCATCAAGGTGTTTCAATGCCTTAAAGATGTTGGACACTACCCTTTCATCATTTACGCATAGATTCAAAGTTCTTGTGTGAACCTCGATTAGAGCGCATTCTATAGCCAGAAATAGCCTCCGCAAAATGATTAGACCGTAGCATCTTCCTCCATGTCCAGGATAAAAAAATCTATAGGGAAAGTAAGCTTATCTCTCAAGAGAGCATCTTTCTCAAAGCTCTCAATCCTCTCTAGAGAATCCCTCTTCATTTCCTTCCTTTCTTCGAAAGCCATGAGTGAGGGAAAAGGAAAAGGAAGAGCTTCCTCTTAAACTTCAAAAGGAAAGGCTCATGCCTCTTCCAAACCTACTCCTATGACGCTAGAGCAATACGCTCTTCCGGATGATGATTTTACTCCAATAAGGACACGTTATCAACGTCGTTTCACCAGACTTCAATAACCTCAAGGTCTTGAAGAAGTGCTACCTTCTGTAGCCCATCCTACTCAATCTATTATTGGTTCTTCAACCTACAGCACGACAGTGTCACCTACACCACGATTTACTCCTAAAAATCATGTTAAGGGTTATTTTAAAAAACCTCATGTAATCACTGAAGTCCCAATCGAACCCAAATAGGATTTAGAAAGCTTTGTTGAGATCACTTCTCATATTTACCCAGGTAATTTATGTTTCATGCCTGAGTCCATCCATAAAACATGAATGTTTTAAGAGCTGATTCTTGTCGATTCAAAATCAGCATAAATTACTCATATATCCAATAACAAGGATCCAGCTGTTGTAGCATACTCAAAACTCAAGATTTTAAGGGTTCTTACTCCAACTAAATGGAACCAGAAAATCCACACAGAGAAAAAATTCCCAATCAGGTTTAATCCTCCCACTTAATCATATAAGGATTATGTTAGAGCCTGGACTACCATTCTCTGATATCAAGCTTTTAACCATTCCTAGTTTATTCAATTTTGCAAACAGGCTCACAAACAAAAGTTTCCCATCTGGTGGAAAAATTTTGGCCTTTGTGAAGAAATTTTTCCTCCACCAATTCAGGAATCATTTCACTATTTTTCTCAAAATATCTACAAAACTCCATTTCAATTAGCCTTTTGGTTCTCTCTTTACTTCACGATTCCATGGATTTTTTGCTGGAATCTAACTACTCAAGTCATTGAACCAAATCACAAATATTTGGTTAAAACTTTGAAAGTCAAATGGTGGGAAAAATACAATGTTTCTCACATTTCTCTTCCAAAAATCAAACTCTGGTTTGTTGAAACTCCTCACTACCAGGATGTATCCAAGACAAACCAACAATTATTCAATAAAAACAAAGCCGCTTTGCTGGCTTCACTTGCTCAAATAGCCACCGAGGCTGGCCTTGAACGAGTTCTCCTTCAAAGAAACTCAAATTCAAATAAATCGTCTTCTCCAACTCTGTCAATAATTAATGAAGACGACGATGAAGAAATTAATCTTAGTGATCCTTAATCACTAAGAGAACTGACGAAATTGTCGTTAAACTACAAATGGACCGCAATTGTCCTAAAACTAAAATTTAACCGAAAACGTCATAAAACTAAATAATGACCGAAATAGTCGTTAAACTATTACTTTACTCAATATTACTCCATTCTAATTTTTTTTTAAAAGATGAGACATAGAAATCAAATAGCCCGACACGTCTGAAAACTATCCTGGTTCAGTTATGGGCTAGATAAAAAAAAAAGGTGATTGTACATCCTTCCTCTTGTAAATTCAATTCCCTGTAAATCCATTGTCATATGTACAGATTCAAAGAATTCCATGTAAATATTTATGAATTCTTTGGTAAATATCGTTTCTTCAACAAAAGACACACGAAGAAAAGTCATCATCAGCTCCAAATTTTTCCTAGAGCAACAGCTAAAGAAGGGACTTGTTGCGGAGTACCATCGCAGAAGACTATTGCGGGGGAGTGTTCCAGGCAGAAGAAGCATAAGTCCGTTGGTAAGCTCTACCCTTGCTTTCTTGCCTCCTTGCCTGAATTTTGTATCTTTCTCCATGTGAAGGACAACAAAGTTTGCAGGAAAAATAAACTTGTCATCTATAACCCATAACCACCACATCATCTAAAATACATCTAAGATGCGTCAAATAACGATCTTCCAACTAAAGCGCAATGGTGGTTGGTTTTAGGTCTCCCAAACCCAGTTTCCTAAAAATAGAGAAAGGTGTCAAATTAATGCTTGCCCCTAAATCACAAAACACTCTCTTAACATAAAGACTACCAATAGTACTAGCGATAGTGAAACTTCCTGGGTCCTTCAACTTATTTGGTAGCATATTCTGGAGAATGGCGCTACACTTGGCGTTCAGAATAGCTTTTTTATTTTTGTTTAACCTTTTCTTGTTTGCTAAAATTTTCTTCTTGAACTTTGCATAACTGGGTATCTACTCAAGTGCATATGCAAAAGGTATATTTATGTCAAGTTTCTTAAAATTGTGAAGAAATTTAGCAAACTCATCATCTAACTTTTTCTCCTGAAATCTGTAAGGATACGAGATCTTATTAGGAACAAAGGGAATAGGGTTTGAAAATTTTGATGTTTCAGGTTCCTAAGGTGCTGACTCCCCCCTCTATCACATCTTCATCAATGTTTATTGGTGCTAGGCTCGTCACTGACTTTCTATTTAGGTTATTCCAGCCTCTTCCCACTCCTCAAAGCTATGGTTGTGCAACTAATTCTATGGGATAACTTCTGCATCATATAAAGGCTTACCTTTCTGAAAGTTGTCTAGGAGAACTTCCATCTGATCGATTTTACCCTCCATATTTTTTATAATTGCGTTCTGGTTCTTACCTTTTCTCGAACATTTTTCACCACACCATTTAAATTGTGAGACATTATCTCTCCTCGATGAATCACTCCAAAATATCCTCGAGTGGATTCCTCCTTTACTGATACTTTGGTATAGATGTCTTTCCCAAAAAAGACACCACTCTCATCAGTCACAAAAAAGAAGAATTCACTCCAGTTATCATACTTGGGTGGTTATCAATAATACTAAGTGTTTGCATTTCAACACATTTACAAACAACATTCCCTGTGCTCACAGTTTGTTCATGCTCATGGCTAGACTTTCCATCAACTGAAGAATCATCAATATTTACTCTAGATGCACTAGGTTGTGAAGATCCTACCCCTGCTAATTTATTCAAAGCCTTCGTTAATGTCTCAACTTGAAACCTTAACGAACTTACCTCCCTAGCTTCACAAGTCTCAATCATTGATTTAGGTGTAGGTTGTTATGACGACCATTGGTAATTCGTGATGGCCAACTCCTCTAATAAGGTATGAGCATCATTTACAAACTTAGCTAAAAAGTTCCCTCTAGCTACAATCTCAAGACTGATCTTATTATTCTAAATGAAACCATCATAGAAGAGTTGAACATGAAGCCAATCCGGATAACCTTGTGGTGGACATTTTCTCAGCATATCCTTAAAGCATTCCCACGCCTCATATAGTTGCTCGCCCTCATTCTACTCAAGCATACCGATTTTTATCTTAAGATTTGCTATCTTGGAAGATGGAATTTTTTTTGTGAGAAATGGCTTGACCATCTCATTCCAAGTGGAAATACTCCCAAGTATAAATGAATCGAACCAACATTGTAAATGATTGGCATGGAGACTGACTCCATTAATTTTTACCGTTCCACAAATGTCACGAAAAGTGCACAAATGATACTGTGGATCCTCTAATGAATGTCCCCTGAGAGAACTGTCTCGGACCATGTGAATAAGACCGGGCTCCAACTCAAAGTAATTAGCATGGAAAACTCCAAAGATTGAATTAACAACCTCATAACTCTTCAAATTAGCCACTGATAGCATGCAATTATGAAACCTTCATTCTTATTATTTTAGCTAGTTTTGTTATGATTTTCTGTGCTTTGAGGCCTACTTTTGTATAAATTGTAGAAATCAAGCTAAAGGAGCAAAGCCAGAGTGTTTGGGGGTATTTTGGTCATTTTGGAGTTATTTAGGGTAATTTTTGAGAGCTAAGAAAAGTGGAGATGAAAAATTAAGCATTTGGACTTGAGAGCTAGCATTGCCCTGTGGGGTTGCAACGCTAGAAACGCACGCAAGAGGAAAGATCTATCCATGCATTGCAATGCTACATATACCATTGCAACGCTACCCCTGTGCACATGCGAAAACGACAACATTTTGGACATCGTTGCAATGTTGTCCCAATTGTTGCAAGGACGTCGACCTATTTATTCATCACCTTGTTTCCGAATTAAATGAGACCATTTAGGGTTTTAGACCTTCAATTTTGATTCATACCCTCTTGGGACTTGTAGATATGGATTGGAGGTGTTCGGGATAAAAGTTCAAGACTCGGGAGTGCGAATTTCAACGCAGAAGTCGGGATTTTTGCGTCGATTGTCTTATCTCTATTTGTCTTCTCTCTTTTCAGGTATCTAAATGTTGTTAAATCAAAGGATTTTGTGTTGTTATTTGAATATGTTTGGCTAAATTTCTATTTAGGGGATTACAACACGATTAGGTTTTGTTTTATGTTGTAATTGACACTATTTCCGTTTAATTTTCCTTGTCATATTTCATTTAGTTGGATTGCGCTTAATGCTTCGTATTAACTAGCCATTAATATGTTGAATTAGTCATAAATTGAGCTCGACAGAGGATGTTTAGAGTAGACTTAGTCTAATTAACGCCCCTAGATAGCCGCCGATGTGACATATGATCAACAATCGAAGGGCGATACTTAATATGAGCAGGCTTAATCTTGATTAGCTAATCAATTAACACTAAGGATACGTAGGTAAGTGACTAGTTAAGCGTGTTCGAATGAGTCTGCTAGGAGATTTCGGTCGGTTTAGCTCCAAGTCTATGAAATTGGCATGGCATAATTAAATGGCGGGTTAAAATTCTCATAAAAGCAGCCTAAGAGTGCTCGATTTCCCTAAATTTTCCTTCATTGGTACCTCCTCCCATTTATTTTTCTTTCTAGGATTAATGTTTATTTCCTCATTTGCTCTTGCTTTGTGTTCTCTACATAAAGTAAAGTGAGACTATTTGCGGTAATTGATTGAATTAAAAACCAATCCCTTGGGACACGATACTCGATACTCTTGTGCCATTTTATTACTACTTCAATCACATGCGCTTGCGTGCTTTACACCCAATCAAGTCCTTGGCGCCGTTGTAGGAGATTAGTGTCTTTTAATTTGATTAAAATTATGGATAAATTGCTTCCTTTAATTTATAGGTTTATCTTTGTTTTATCTTGCCTGCTTTTATTTTTTCTTCAGCTTTGGTTCTTTGTTTCTTGTTGTGTGATTTTTTGGTGCTTGATTGAGCCTAGTTTTAGTTGTTTTATTATTTTTAAATGGCTTCTCATAGATTTGGGTGGCTTTTTAAGGAATCTGAGCTCGAAGAACAAACACCACCTTATAGTTCTTTTCCATATAGTTATGCCTCAGTTAATTATGAGCCTTTTAGTGATAATTACAGGTTTTTTAGTTATCATACTAAATCGATGTGTACCGCCCCCAAAGTTAGACTAATTTAGGAAACATTACTAAACTTACAACCATTAAGCTACAAAAATTTCGGCAGCATAACGACGTAACTACGAGTTACCGAAAATTTTCCTAGTACCTGTTAGACAAAAATTCACACTTCTATAACCAGATAACCAGATTATCATCCAAACTCCAATCACATAACTACTAAAAGCTCAGGATCTCCCGATAACTCATATCAACACAAAACTAAACTTCCTAAAAAAAAAAACAAGGCAACCTAACAAACTTATTATAACCTCTATCTCAAAAACACATTACCAGAAAAAGAAAAAAAGAAAAAAACTCCAACTCTAATGAGAGAAATATAACCTACCAATAACACTCAAAGAACAACAGTACTAAAGTCATAAGCATCAAGACAACTATAACTATAATTCAGTTACACAAACTCAACAAGACGACTAATTTATGAGTAAATATTCAACTATGGCCTTTCTCCTCTCATGCCTCCTCTTCCATCATCGCTAGGGTCGTAGCATACGTCATCACCTGCAAAACCTAGTAGTGAGTCAGTACATATCACGTACTGGTAAGTAGCTCACACCTGAAGGGCCACCAGTCAACATACAAAGCAAAACAACATGCTTGCAAATATCATGCTTTCCATAACAAGCTAGACATGCAACTCACACAAACATCACATACAACATGCTTAGTTCACGAGTTATATTCACAATTGTACCATGTTCATCTCTTGCATATGGATCCACTACCCAAGCTCAACATGCTCATTCAAACTCCACTAAGTCACTCAAACCACTCATGTTTAGCCCTCACAAGCTACTTGAGACTAATTCCTTCGAGACACGCCGACCCCTTACCATTTTACCCAAGGCCTCAAGGACTCTCTATGGCGCTCAGCGTTCGACCCTTTACCATTTTTACCCAAGGCCTCGATTTGTGCATCACCTATTGTCCATTTTTACTCAAGGCACAACGATGAGTTAATCACATCGACCCTTGACCATTTTGACCCAAGGCCTTGATGTTTCTATGGATTCAACGGTGACATACTACCCCTCGACCATTATCACCGAGGCACACTAGTACTCACTTCACTTACTTTTATCCAATGCAAGGTTCACTAACCCCACTCATTCATACTGGAATGCATAAATCCTATGCATCATGCTTCTAGCTTATGATTATGCCAAAGCTACACAAACAACCATAACATGCTTTTGCAGCTAATGTCAATAACTCATGATGCATCGCTAGATTAAAACGAACTCAACAAAGTAAGATGTCTATCACAAGGAGAACATCACGACATGCTAAAGGTTACCAATTCATCGTAGCATGTTAAACATGTTCAAAATCACAAAACAACTCAATGCAATAAAGTATTCATAAGTAAGCAATTAGAGCACACACAACATGCAAACAAACAACAATTAAACCCAACTGGTAGAATTCTACTTACAATGTTCCTAAGATATTCCAATGTATTCCCACAAAGAGCTTTAAGCATTACTTGAATACTCCAAATTAAATCCAATCTACAAATGCAAGTTTACAAGCATTAGAAATTAATCTAACGCATCTTATTTTAGTTCAAAGGATTTAAAGACTTCCTTAAACTTATTAAAACTTAACTACTCCAAACAAGCTCAAATTACTGTTGGCTGGTGTTCAAAAGGAACTCAAACTAGTCGGAACTTGCAAATAGAAGATTCCTACGTGTTAGCCACTAAGCTACACTACTTGGGTAAAAGCGAGTTTCCAAAATTCAGGGATTTGATGTAATTTGAAATTCTTAATTTCCTAAATTTAGCCACTAAATTTTGATATTCCCTGAGTCAACCTTAAACGAAGAATTTAAACGTTCACCACAAATACAAACAAAATATGGAAATTAATTGTACCTGAAGATGCAGGGCGTCACACGATGAGTTATGAAAATCTCACGTATGGTAATAATGAGTGCATTTGGACCCATAAACCATATCCTTATTATTTTCAAGAAGTCTAAGTAGAGGAAGAATCCACCTTAGAGAGAATGTTGAGAGAATATATAGAGGAGACTAGACTTGTGAGGTTGCAATTAGTTGATTTGATGAAGAGTCTCCCGACACCTAGGGAGGTTAGTGAAGTGCAATCCATTTCATTAGGGTGTCCAGTGAGTCACTTGATCACGGATTCATTGAAAGCCTTAACTGAGCCTAATTCTTCTGATCCAACTAAGTTTGGGCAGTCCATGGAGTGTATTATAGACATTAAGGAAGAACTAGATTATTTAGACACACTCCAGGAACAAGTCAGTGAAGACGAGAAATGAGATGAGCTTATCTTAGTTGGGGAGGTTCAAGATGTAGAATTTAATTCTATAAGGCCTTTGTTTGTTTTATCTTATGATTCATCTCTTATTCTTGAGTGTTATTCTTCTCATTCTCACGAGTCCATGTTAGAGTCGTTTTATTTTGATCTTTCTCCTTTTATGCTTTTATTATTCAAAAATACCAAAAATACATTTGCTTCAAGGTCTCATGAGAAGCTAGAGTTTCTACTAGCTCTTGTTGGCTTTGTTGATTCTAGGAAAATGGGCCCAGAGAAATGGAAGGATTTATACGTACCTTGAGAGCCCACACTATACTACATCGAGCTAATGATGTTAAACAATCACTTTTTGGGAGGTAACACAAGCATTATTTCAGTTCTTTAGTTTTAGTTGGCTTTTGTTTATGTTTTTAGTTGAATATATAGCCCTTGTCTTTTTTACAACTCCCTTTAGTTTTGGTAATCGATCATGCTCATCAGTGGAGGTCTCTTCAATTTAGGAAAGTATCGTTACGCCTCTTATCGTTTATTTGTCGTTTTTGCATGTTGATGCTCAATTTAAACATTGAGGACAATGTTTGATTTGAGTGTGGGAAAATGGGCTAGGCTGTTGTTGAGATGTTAAATTTTGAGATTTTGGTCTTTAATTGAAATTTTTTATTGGTTGAGAATCTGTGTTGTAGAATGGTTTAGGATGTTTCATGTCGTAGTGATTATGAAACTCCATGATTTCTGCTTCTTAGTGGATTACTTTTGCATATGTTTTGTGGAATTTGAGCATGCTAAAATTTGAGTAATTTTAAAATTGTTGTTTTGAATTATTTGATAATGTTGAGCACTTAGCATAGTGTTGATAAGTTGAGTATTTAGAGGAGTATTATGTTTTCTAGAAGTTTGTTGTCACTCTGATAGGCTTAAGGCTTGGTTTGTAAGTGAACTTGCAAGGTAGTTTTTAATGTTGAGCATAGGAGTAGGAAAAACGTGCTAATTTGCCTTTAAAAGGAAGAAAAAAATACTGTGCTAAAAAAAAAAATAATAGTGAAAAAGAAAAGTTTCTTGCACGAGCTTTAGGTGTTCGGGGATAAAAAGAGCTACTTCTATCGTGATTAGTTAGGTAATCCATCAAGCAAGTTCTCTGAATAAGAGTCCCTGCGATAGTTGTGTGAAAGCTAGTAACCCTCATTGCGGTAAAAAGCAAGTGTGGGGGAATACTACTCCGTAGTGAGTAAGACACCTAGCTTTTTATTACATACTTGATTGTGAGGGAGATGAATTGGGTCTTTCGAGACAGTGTATGGGGGAGATGAATGGATGAAAGCATACTATTACTCTGAATTAGTAAATGAGTCAATACTTAGGCTTTGCACACACACACACGCAAAGAGTTCAAAGTTTCTTTTAAAAGTGCTTGTTATTTAGGCATGGTTTTATTCCATTGTTATTGTTCTCTACTTCCACTATTGAGACTATTGAGAATCGAGTCACTTTTGCATGCAATCTTCTAAAGTATTTATCTTTTTAGTGATAGTTTTGTTTTTATTTTCTCATGACTAGCAAATGTTTAAGTGTTGGGGCAGTTGATAGCATGCAATTATGCTATCTTCATTCCTATTATTTTAGCTAGTTTTTATATGATTATGTGTGCTTTGACGCATATTTTTGTATAAATTGCAGAAACTGAGCTAAAAGAGCAAAGTTCGAATGTTTGGGGTATTTGGGTCATTTTGGAGCTATTTCAGGTCATTTTGGAGAGCCAACAAGAGTGGAGATGAAGAATTAACCATTTGGACCTAAGAGCTAGCGTTGCAACGCTGCCTTGTGTCGTTGTAATGCTAAAAACCCGCACAAGAGAAAAGCTCCATATGTAGCATTGTAACGTTATTTATAGCGTTGCAACGCTACCCCTGTCGCATGCCAAGACGACAACATTATGGACAACATTGCAACGATATCGCGACTGCATACGGTTTATTCATCGTTTTGTTTTTTAATTAAGGGAGGCCATTTAGGGTTTTAAACCCCTAATTTTGATTCCCACCCTCTTGGGACGTGTAGATACAGATTGGAGGTGTTCGGGAGCACAGGTTCAAGATTGTGGATTTCAAGGAAAAAGTCGGGATTTTGGCATCGACGATCTTATCTCTGTTTTTCTCCCATCTTTTCATGCATCTACTTGTTGTTGATCAGAGAATGTTGTGTTGTTATTTGAATATGTTGTGCTACATTTGTATTTAAGAGATTAGAGCATGATTAGGTTTTGTTTTATGTTGCAATCGATACTATTGTCATTTAATTTTCATTGTCATATTTCATTTAGTTAGATTGTGCTTAATGCTTCATATTAACCGGCCATTAATATGCTAAATTAGTCCTAAATTGAGCTTGACAGAGTATATTTAGGGTAGACTTAGTCCAATTAACGCCCCTAGATTGCTCAAGTGACATAGGAGCAACAATCGAAGGGTGAGGCTTAATATGTGCGGGCTTAATCTTAATTAGCTAATCATTAATGCTAAAGACACTTAGGTAAGCGATTAGTTACATGTGATCGAATGAGACAGATAGAAAATTTCGATCTGCTTAGCTCTAAGTCTATGAAATTGGCATGGAAAAATTAAATGGTGGGTTAAAATTCTCATAAAAGCAGCCTAAGAGTGCATGATTTCCCTCAATTCCCCTTCATTGGTACCTCATCCCATTTATTTTGCTTTCTAGGATTAGTGTTTATTTCTCTGTTTGCTCTTGCTCTGTGTTCTCTAAATAAAGCAAAGTGAGACTACTCACGGTAATTAATTGAATTAAAAACTAATCTCGTTGGACATGATACTCGGTACTCTTGTGCCATTTTATTATTACTTTGATCACGTGCGCTTGCGTGTGTCACACCAATCAGCCACACATCTCCCAAAACTAACTAAAAAAAACAACAAACAAAAATAAAAAATAAAATTGTAAATTAAAATTATGTGTTTTCTTCACGATATTAGTTGAATTAAAACCAATTTCCTGGCAACGGTTCCAGAAACTTGATCACATGCAAGCGCATGTGTCCACGTAATACACTGATCAGTATATCAAAGATCGTCACCACAGGGAATTAGTAATTTAATTCAACTAAACAGCACGAATACCAACGCTCTATTTTTTTTAAGGAACCAAAATGAGGTATCGTGCAAGGTAATGAAGAATTAAGCAAATGAAAGCAATTGAAGCATAAATAAATCAAACACAACTGAATTAAGGACTAGGTTATGGATTAATCTCACCTATTGGATCGATAGATCCATTAACTGGCTTATGCAATCGATTTATATCAAATTCACGAATCTATAAGTAATTTTAATTAGGTTTCTCTATCAAGCTCCTCCAAAACTTGTACATAATTAATTAGTTATGTGTTTGTACTCGTACTTAATCACACAAGACATTATGAAACCTCGTCATCAATTCCTAACACCATTTTTATCACTTTCATGTCCAAATGACCATTAGTCATATAATTATGCTCTAATCTAAATTGCTCTTCATCAAGTAACAACTTAAATAAGCAAGGAAATCAAACTTTGATCAAGAGATTGAAAGCATGGAGTATTTATTATAAAAACGAGTGCAATCAACATCAATTACACAATCCTAATAAACAAATTACAGTCCAAAGTCTCAATTAAGCCCTAAACTACAAGATCTAATCAACTGAATGCATAATTTAATATAGTAGCCCCAAAATCCATCAATCACAGCAAGAGAATAACAGTAAATCGAAGAGAATAAGGGAGAAAACTTATTATATGTTGATCCATCACTCCCGCTACGATCATAATGAATCTTGTGCATTAGATCTTCAATCAAATCTGTCAAAACAAGCCTAATTCTCCTTAATTCTCTCTCAATCTTGACCCAGGACGAAAACCCCGTAATTTGGCCTCCTCTTTCTGATATGCGAAATGATCTAATTAAACTTCAAATTGATGAAGCACGAGACACTATGGCCAGAGTCTCGACTCTGTCAAAACAAGCATTTTAATTAATGCATGTGGGAGGGTAGGGCGAGATGTTGGACACTATATAAGAAAACTTTCTCCTCTGTGTTTTGAGTGTCGAGCTTAACATTGAGACATTTCCTAACAGCGTTGAGCTATTATGGACAGCATCTCAATGTTGTCCCCTCGGGATCTCATGTTTGAATCATCAAAATATGGACTTCTCGAGGCTCTAAAGAGCGTCTCGACACTGTCCTTTGAGTTATTCATCTCAACCATCAATTCTTCTCTTCTTCAACACTAAACATGGCCCTAACTAAGTCTAAAATTATTACAATGCTCCTGAACACTCTTGTTTTTCTCATTGGGCTTGGTTTCAACAAAATCAGGCGCAAAAGCTCACAAATTCATAACAAAACTAACTAAAATAGTAGGAAATAAACAACACTAAATGAGTGTTATCAACATATGAGAGAAGGAATCAGAAGATCATATATTACAGATTGTACTCTAGTTATACAAGAAATCAATACAAATACAAGACTTATTCAACAAATCAAATTTCTTTGGAAATCTCATTGAACACCCACTTTTGCATAAGCATAAGTTAAATACCCAAAGAATTTCATGTGTCATAGATCGGTGGGACTACCGTGCCAAGGTTCTTGTGGTATTTTTAGATTAATGGCAGTGAATGGGCTTTTATTGATAATGTACCATGTCATTGGAACGACTTTCCTCCCAAAACTATGAGGGAGCTTTGAATTAGACAACATGCACCTTACTCTCTCCATTAGTCTAGAAGTCTTATATTATGAATGACTCCTTCGATGACTATTGCCAAATAGGGTGAAGCTAAATTTGCAATGAAAACACTCCTTAGATGTGCAAACATACACAATTTAAAGCAACAAGTGATAAGTATTTTAATCATTTTCCACAGGGACTAGTCTAAGAAATTAACCATGTGTGAATCAACTTTTAATGAACTAAAAGGGTAGCCATAGCAAGCACTTAACTTAAAACAAGCAGCAAAAATAACAGCTGCAAGAGAGTAAAGTAGGTTTTAACACATAAGATTAAAGTAGGATTGGATTAGGGGTTCGATATACTATTTTGAGACTAATTTATTGAAGAAAAACCTATGTTTACTTGAACCACACAACACTAAACACGGGATTCTTCCCAATAATTCCCTACGTGGCAGCTGAATTCCCATTAAGCTACTCAATTTTAAGTAGTGTTTGTGTGCATTAGGTGAGTGATTATCCTTAATCCCCTCGCTTCACTGCAAGTTGAGCTTGGAATCAGTCATAACGATTAATAAGCAATCTATTTCCCTTTCTTTTTCCCAAAATTGAAGAAAATAGTGAATGAATAAGCTCGTAGCACTTAATCCACACTTTAACAATAAATCCACTCAAAATGAAATTAGATAAATATAACAAACTTCAACACCAAACTCTCTACTATATAGTGTTCCCTAATCTTTGCCTAAAATATATTAGTTCATAACTAAGATATTAAAACAACTAGAACAAAATGTTAAAGCCATTGCAAAAGTTTATCTACTATAAATGGTACAAAAGAAGGAGAAGCAAGAAGAATAAAAGAAATCCAATTGCAGAGGGTTCCGAAAGGTCTTCCTCCTTGTCATCATATCTTTTTCCCCAAAAATGCTCTTCAAAACCTTTCTCTCCTATTCCTTACCGTAAACCTTCATTTTTTAGACCAACCCCTTCAAATTCGACTAACAATGCTTTTATACTCCAACCTTTTCATCAATTTCAGGGCTAAATAGAAGAGAATCATAAATGGCAGATTCCTATTGGTCATATTCAGTCCAGCTAGCTCCATTTGGACAACTCATTTAATGATGGTCCTAGCACATGAGCTTCAGGTAATCCTCACTTAGAGATTGCTTCAACAATACTGCTCAATCAGTGACTTTTTAGCTTTTAGCTCCTTAAACCATAAGTCTGCATTCATTATAGGCATAAATTACAAAAATTAAGCTCATTAATGACAAAGAACTGGCCACTTAGCTCGATTTTTAGACTAAACAACCAATTAAGTAAAATGACAATGAATTTAAGGAGTTACACAACCAAAAAGCTACCAATTCACTTAGAAACCAAGTGATTAAAAAGGAATTTGGATGACAATAACTCTTTAATGAAGAGTTATCAAATCCCCAAACTCAACCCATTACTCATCCCTGAATAATGTCCTAAAGGCTTATGCACTACCCTAAACTAACAAAGTCTATCCTCACATGGGCACTGCCAAACAGCCTACTCTTAACTTCAGAAAACTGATCAATGCCAAATAAGTTCATTCTTTTTTTCATTTCATCAAAGCTCAGCCAATTCCTACGCAAACTTCCCAATCCAGCTTGTTCACAACACAAAATTCAATACATACTCAACTCACACAACTGACCAACGAACTGCAAACGAAGAAGAAAAAAAATGGCTTTCGATATCTTCCCATTCTCTCTCTGTGTCTTACG
The DNA here is from genome assembly GCA_033996785.1 of Trichosanthes truncata. NCBI lineage: Eukaryota > Viridiplantae > Streptophyta > Magnoliopsida > Cucurbitales > Cucurbitaceae > Trichosanthes > Trichosanthes truncata. The sequence goes on along the minus strand of JAWPNB010000009.1, from coordinate 34,721,234 downwards.
GTAGGATTGGGAAAAACAATGGTTATTTTTCTTAATGGAAATGGCCTAATGGCCTTTCTTTTCTCTCTCTCTCTAGCTTTCTTCTTGTTAAATGAGACACTAATGTAACAATCGGAAAAAATTATTTTATTTGTTTTATTGTTTTTTCTAAAACCTTTTTGAATTAGGATTATATCTTCTTTTTAAATTAGGAGATAAATTTTTATTTTATTTTATTTTTTTAAAAAAGAGAAGATAATCTTTTAAGGATTTTGATTAGAGTTCTTTTAAAAAATGGTCTTTTATGCCCTAACCTTTTTGATCAAATGTTTTGACGGCAAAAAGAGAGAAAAGAAGAAGTCATTCTGCAATTTCCTCTCTAAGAAAAAAGCAGTAAGTTTTCTTCCCTTCTATTTTGACGTTTGTTTTCTTATTTTGTTTTCAATTCCTGAATTTTTAGAATGAAAAGATTCTTGAAATCTTTTGCCCTAAATTTTTTTTAGGTTTTTGGTTTGCTTAATTCTTTATCAAAGTTTTTCATCTTATGGATTTTGGATTAAATTGAAGGTTTCGATAAAGGAAAATTTTCCAGAATTTTCTAGCTTTTATTTTCTTCTAAATTTGGGACTGTTTTTAGTGTTTTTGGGTTCTTTTTGTACAAGAAAGTTTACCAGATGATTGTTTCTTTAAAGTGTAATTTATAGCTTTAATTTATACATGAAAACATTATGTTTTAAAGGTTTTTACAGCAGTTTTAGGCACTTTTTCAGATCTGATTTTTTTTGTAAAACAGTAAAAATCTTGATTCTTTTAGATCAAAAACTCTTCGAAAGTTTTGTTTTATGAGCATAAATCTTTCTGGGTTATTTGTCCATAATTTATGATAGTTTTAAAGGTTTTAAAAATTGTAGAATTGAAAATTGTTTGGTATTTTATTACGTATTTAAAAGCATTGATTTTATCGATTTTAATACGTTTTTAATTGGATTTTAAAATATTTTTAACTCAGTTCTTCAGTGCTGTTTTTTTTAGTCCAAGAACCCTATTTTTCCTAACTTTTTATGCATAAATTTTTGTCTATATTTTATATATGTTTTTGGACCTTTAAGATAGAATTTTTGTTTATGATCAATGAAGAATTGGATATGTTTGGATTTCTAGGAAAAGTTGATGATTGTTCAAGAAAGTGGATTAAATTTGGAATTGAGATTGAGATTAAGAATTGTAGGATTATCGATTGAGGTAAGTAGTTTCCACATCCCTTCCAAAATAGAAATTTTGGTACAATTATGTTTTTAATATTGTTTATTTGACAAATGTTTGAAAGAATGTTTTGTATGATTTGAAATTGGTCGAAATTGTTTTACATGCTTTAAAGTGTTTTTCTATTTGAAAGTATTTTTTCCATTTTGGATAATTTGAAATAAATGTATTTTGATTGATTTCAAAGTGAAAGTAAGTTTGTTTTTGTTCTGAGTTTTCATGGTTGATTTGATGAATCTTTATTGAAATTGTTATTTGAAACTACATGTTTTGTTTCAAATGTTTACGAAATAATTTTTGATCGTTTTGATAAGGGCTATCCGGATATGCCAATTTTTTGTTTTGGGAATGCTTTGCTTATTTGTGGTAGTAACCTAAGTTGGAATTGATGGAATTGTTCTGGCTTATTTGTGAGAAGGCACATTTGTGGGAAGGCACATTTGTGGTTTGGCATTCCTTTGGAATGAAGATTCATGTGTGTGTTTCACTCACATGGCCTCACCCTTAAGTAATTATATTGATTGTTCTGGTCGATTTTATCGACATCTCTGACTGATTGAAGCTTATTTGTGGAAAGACACAATTTGTGGTTTGGCATTCCTTTGGAATGAAGATTAATGTATGTGTTTCACTCAGATGGCCTCAAAATTAAGTAATTGAATTGAATGTTCTGATCGATTTTTATCGACAACTCTGATTGAATATTCTGATTGATTGATTGGTGTTACCGACGAGTAACCATCATATATGTTATGAAGGCTACCCAAATAATGCATATTCCCACTCAAATATTTGAAAGTAATGATTGATTGAAAGTACTATTTGAATTGAAAGTTTCGATATTTGAAAGTTTGGTTACATGAAAGTTTTGTTCAATTGAAAGATCTTTGTTTTTCGAAAGTTTTGACTGAACATTTTAATAGTTGTATTAAAAGTTTTGCAAGGATATTTGTATTTTATTTATGATTGTTTTAAAAGAAAATGACCGAATGAATATTTGATTTTTGATTCAACTATTGAAATGATTTGTTAAACTGAATTTCTATGTTTTCTTTTGAAGAAAATGAATTTTTGAACTTGATGTTGAAATTGCTTATTGAGTATTTCTGTTCTCATTTTGGTTTTTCCAAAATATTTTCAGACGAAGGATCAAGTGATAGTTTTGAAAGAAGTGAAGTTTAGCACTCTGGCACAAGACTTAGAAAGTTGTTGTTATGGATTCAATAATTTATTTTAGAAACCCGGTAAGAAATTACTTCAGCTAAATTTGTTTACCCTGTAAGAAATTACTTCAGCTAAATTTGTTTAAGTCTATTTTAGTTTTGATTGTTACGCTTCGGCATTATTGTTAGAATGACCGTATTGGAAAATTCGGGTTGTTACAACTAATCTCTCTACTCTCTAGGTAAATGTGGTCTACAATGCCCCACATGGGTCCTCTATTTGTCACAAAACCCTTGAGGTGAAAGGGCATCTAATGTTAATGATAAAAGTGTAACAGGCTAGTTATTTTAACAAGATTAATTGGGCCCGAAATATAGGGCTAATAGCAATAATAGACAAATTAAAACAGAGCTTTCGAAAAAAAGGCAATTATCTTTTTAATGGTAAAAATGGCCAAATGTTTAAATTAGAATCTTCCTACCGTTAAAAACTGTCCAAACTACCCTGGTTTCAAACCTAAAAACCGCTCCTAAAAAAAAAAGGTTAGTTCAATCACTCAAAATTTAGAAAGATATTATACTATCTAAACAAAACTATATACTATATAAGCCAAAATAAAACCAGTAACTTAAAACTAAGATATACTGTAAATTATAAGTTCTAAAAAATTAAAAAAATAAGATATACTGTAAATTCTAAAAAGCTAAAAGGATAAGATGTACCGTAAATTCTACCAAACAAAAAAGATAAGATATTCTGTAAATTCTAAAAAATCTAGAAAATGAGATATTTTGTAAATTCGATAAGACTCAAAAATTTCGTATTTTATCATGCTGAAATCATGCTAGTTTCGTGTTTTTTTTTTTTAAATCTGTCCAGTTTCGTAGTCTTAAAAAAAAGCACCAAAATCTCATATTTACGTACGTCTTTTCATCTTGATGTCTTCACCAATATTGTAGATCAGGGTATAAGCTACAACTTTGTCTTCTTTGAGACTTTATAATTCAGCTTTCTTGAGGGTGAAAAATATGCATTTTTACAACTTGTTCTGAAAAACTGCTATACCCGAGAACATGTGTTCTTGTTTTGTTCTTGCTGTTTTTTGCCTCTAAAGCATGTTAAATCTGAAAATTTCTCATTTGATCTGATCTTTATATTTTAATTTAACCATTTGGCATTCAATCTTAGATGTTACACTTTGAAATTTTGCAATCCTAAGAGTTACTACATTTTTCCAAGTTCTCCTTTTTACAAGCAACACAACTTCCTTTTATAGGCAAGGAATGAGTACATTAACAACCCAACCACCTCATTAAATGGGCTTCCCAACTACCCTCATTAATTGAACTTCCCAACCACCTAATTAATGAGTTTCCCAACTACTTCATTAAAGTAGTCTAACAACCTAAGTAAATGGATTACAAGATTTGGTTTGGACTTTTAATGAATTTAATGGAAACCAAATTTGAATACTAAAACCATAAATATTTAGTCTTCATGATAATGGTTTGATCTCCATGATCCTTATCATTTTGGTTGACTTTGACTTTTGTGATGTGATCTTGATTGTCATGGGAATTCATATCATCCCAAGTCTTAGAATTTCGATTATTTGGGGAGGCTCCTACGATGTCCCGAGGAGGCCGACCAGTCTTAAATTATCATAATAATGTATGATTAAAGTGATTCAATGATCAGTGTAGCATAATGAATCTCGAACTACCTTGAATTAGCACTTCGATTAATCTGTGAGTTCCCGGTTAATTTTCTTCGATTTTAATTCCAGTTCCATGCATATGAATTCAATTAGTTTCAATTTCTTGCATAATTTTAATTCCTTACATGAAACCCCCTCCCCCATTCGATTTTAAGTCCGAAGAAAGAAAAACTAAAATAACCAATCACTTGCCTCCCTATGTTAGAGCCGGTCACCACTAAGTACTACAACTCTTAGTGTAGCCGGTTTTATAAATTTATTTGATTTGTGTGTGACGAGCACTTTCAAAATTCTATAAAACTAGAAAGATAAGATATTATGTAAATTCTAAAAAGATAAGATATACGATAAATTATAAGAACCTAAAAAGATAAGATATACTATAAATTCAAGAAAACTAAAAAGATAAGATATTATGTAAATTCAAAAAAGTTAAAAAACATAAGATATGCGGTAAATTATAAAAAAACAAAAAAGATTGGATTTGAGATTGACTACATAAATTAAAATTAACAATAATTATGGTTTAGGATCATAGACCATAGAGACCCTATAATTAATGTGCAAAAAGAAACACATGCTCACAAATGAAAAAAAAACAAAATAATGAATTAAGCGATAAATAAAGTGTATCTCCAAAATCTATATCTGTGTTGGAATTCTCAAAACGACACTCCTCCATCTGAAAACGTCTAACTCGTATTAATGAAAGGAGCCTCGAAAATCATGAAAAACAACCCACCCATCACACATTTTTTATGAATGCCCTTTTGTTTCATTCACACAGCCTCCCCCCTCTCCCTCCTCACAGTCCGACGATGCAAGTATTAACACACACACCTCATCACAACAGTAAGAACAAGAATAAAATTGTAAGAAGATTCAGTCCGACACATTAGTCAACCATGGCCTGCTGTCAACGAACAATTATGTTGTGTGGTTGACATTTATTTATCCGTTGGTTTCTTTCCTTAATATACAAGAGGTGTATCAACGCATTAATCAACAAGGCATTTATAAAAATATATATATATATGGTCTTCTCTCTTGCCAAATTATAGCAGACGTACAGCAAGGTTTTCACTCAAAAAAGGGAATTTCTTTAATTTCCCAAAATCAAGGATGCTTTAATTCCATTTCTTTACCGTTAGCAGCAGACTGGCTTAGTCTTCGCTTTCTTTGGTTATTTGGGAAAGCGGATCTTCACTTTTGTAAACACACAGTAAGAAAAATGACACATAAGATAAAATCGTAAGAGATTTAAAATTTAAAATTAAAATCGAGATCTTTTTAATGTATGTTTAAAACCGTAAGAGATAAAATCTAAAAAATTAAGAGAAGTTAGATCTACAAACAGAAAATTAAATTAAAAAAATCAACATTTAAAATTCAAAATGACATAAGATAACAACTTCTAGATTTAAATTTGAGTTAGAAAGAGAATTGAAATATGATTTTGGTGTTTAGATACACCATATCTGTAGGTTGTAGCCTATTGTATACCACACAAACCATAGACGCAACGGAAATATGGAGAAAACGAAAAAAGCATATGCACGCTTCAGTAACGTGTGTACATATTTCAGGTATTTATTTATTTTTTGGATGTTTTTCAAAACCAATCCCATTTGTTTTCCATTCGGTCTAGTTCCCCACGAGTAATGGCAAGAACGACGATATTTAAATGTGCATTTTGAAAAAAAGGTTGTAAGACTTTCTTTTCGAAAAATAGCTGAACTTTTTTTTTTTCAAATTTGTAAATGACAAAAATGCCCTTTAACACAATTTGAATATGAGATACAAAAATTATCCTATAATTATATCAAATCTAGAATTCAAAGAAAAATAAACTTATCCTGTAGTCAGGTATTTAAAAATAAATAAAAAAATACATAATAAGTAACATTTTATCTAATCGATTAACCACATAACTAGAAGGGTAATTTGATACATATTCTAAAGTTCATAAATACCAAATTGCTTACAAAAAAAATAAAACTATAAATTATCTAAATAAACTCATGGGAACATGAAGCACATAGACACACATGTATGGTATTCACGAAGAATTGAAAAATCGGTAGGCTGAAAGTTGCATACCATTCCAAAAAATATAAAAATAGGGGATTGAAGTCATGAATTATATGGTTCCAAGCTACAAGATAATTAAAAATCTATCTAATTGATTAACGAAAGTTCTAAAAATATAATGTAATTAAAAATTAAAAATAAATAAATAAAAAACAGAACGAAAACAACTAAATCACAAAAAATAGTTAATATGAACTAAAAATTATGGGGTTTTAAGCAGGCAAATACCTTGTATATGAAGATGTTTAATAATTTTATCAAACAATTGCCCTTCCACTTTTAACACTCTTCAACCCTAAGATACCTTTAAAAACTTATTTCTAAAATGAAAGAACCTAGATACATTGTCTGCCACTAGCTCCATAGCCAAAATCAGATCTTCGACTAGACCCTGAATGAAGGTCTGTAATCAACAGGGGATCCACCCTTAACACCAAAATCACCAATAGGTCCACGAGGACCTCCATGGTAGCCATCCTGATCACCACCAAATATTCTTTCTCCATGAAATTGATAAACCATGTGGAAGGTCTCTAGATGAGCATTGATAAGACCAGAAAAGTCCTATTTTATTTGGCTAACTTGTGCTAATTCTTGTGGATATTCTGAGTTTATTGGCTCTTGTGTAAGAGTTCGAACAATTGGAGCTTCACGGAGTGTTTTCGGTGAATCATGGTTAAATTGGAGCCAATTAGACGTAATTTAGACGAGCGGAGCATTAGAAGCATGTGAAAAGACCAAATTGACCCTGCCGAGAGCATCTTGATGCCAGGAAGGGTGTCTGAACGCTGTTAAATTGAAGAAATGGACATGATGCCTTAGAACAGGACAATGTTGAGACGTTGTTAGGAGGAAGCATTAAGCTACTTTAATGAAACGCTACAGGGAGGCTCACCTAAACGTTGGTAGCGTCGAGATGCTGCCTGTAGTGTCTCGACGCTACGTCGATTGGTATACAAGGCCCATTTTTTATTTTAGGTCATTCTCTTCATCCCCAACAACCGTCTTTCAGTGTTTCCTTATTCCATGTACCTAATTTAGACATTCTTAGCCTAATTAGGAAGTTAATGTATCAATCCTTGGGATCGAGATCTATTTTGGAGATCCGGCTAGATTTCAACGCCAATTCGAGTGTAAGTTGGGTAGTAATGTGATTTTGTGAGAATTTGATTTAAACTTCATTTCAATTTCTACTTAAGTATGCTTTGTCTCTTGCTTTAATTATTGAGCATGTTTGCATATTAAAATTGACGCCTTGAGTATGTATGTATGTTAATCGCTATGCTCATGAATCGAAATCCATAATTGATTCGATTTCTTGCTTGATTGAGTAGTGACTAGGATGGCTCAAGTTTGCATTTTAGGGGCTACTCCCTAGTTTGTAGTTTGCACAATAGGCCTTAGAGGCAAAGTAGCGTTCTAGTTAATTAAGGTTATCTGGTTAATTAGAATATTTCTAACCAATCCCTTACTCATAATGCAATTGATTTGAAGGGTATGGAACGCTATCGTGCCTAGCCATTTTGGTAAATTTAGAACTAAACCGATGCTAGGTTGAGATAGTCTAATTAGGGGACCGATTAAGGGCTCTACCAACTTTACCGGTTGAGTTAGTTAGATGCTTAAAATGAACTTGATGCTTGCTTTAGTATATCAATGAACAAAGTCACAAGACACAACCCGACGAACTCCAAATTGGTGTTGTGGTGAGATTGCTTACTTCTCTTTCATTTTTTCCTTTGTGAAATTTATTTTTCATCTTTGTACATTTACATACAACCCCTCCCCCATGACGATCCGATAATTCAAATTGAGAGAGAAAGTATTCAACTTGACTCCTTCTAGATCAACTTGGCCTACTATTACTACAAATTTTAGTAAGGCTCGATATTTATTATTTTGTCGAGTTTGACAAGCTAGGTTAAAATTTGCATCATTGTTGGAGAGTCAATCCGATTATTTTCTGTTTTAGTTTGGATTCCTAACCCCTTCCTTTTGCTTTGTGCATGAATACTCGTTCGTCGTAGGAAATTGGACTTCAACGTTTCCCTAAAATTGCGAAGGAATAGAGGCGTTTAAGAAAAAAATAAAGGGAGAGTGACGATGAAATGAATACACAACTCAATCATAACCTCAATGAATAATAGGACCTATAAAGTCCTATTACATCTGCTTAATTCTTGTTAATCTAATTAGATTTTGTGTTAAATTGGTTATATTGTAGGTTTTTGAGCAATTGGCATATCTTGGGACATTTACACATGTTCAGGGTTTATTTGGATCTAACTAGAGGTCATTCGAATGCCCAAGTGAAGTGGAGAAGAAAAATGACCAAAAATGCCCCTGGGATTCTATATTGTAGCACCATAAGGTTTTGCTTTTTAATGTATTAATTTCTACTGTGAATGCCTCTTTACTTCTTTGTTCTAATCCTTAAGCGTTCTCGTAGGTAGATTGACAACCTTTATGCGTCGAGTTTGTTTAACCTTGCTATGTGTATTTCTTGAGATTTCTTAATCAATTGAGAGCGCGCTTAATTTTAGTAGCATTGAGTTTATGCATCGGTGATTTCATGTTTACCGTGAATGACTTAGGTATGCTACGTTCTTAAGAAGTAAAGAGCATTATAATTAATTTAGGGCGTTAGAATTAATTTAGGCTGGCCAACTTAAATTAGTTTAATCGTCTCACTAAATCTAATAATTCCTAGAACTTAATCGACTAGTTGTGAGCTCGGCACGTTATCGTCCCCAACTTAGGATTAGTTTTGGGTTTAGTTGTTGTTAGGTTGATTAGACTTTTGTAAGGGATCATTGGAGGTTTTCTTGGCTTCACCAACAAAGCCAGTTGAGTGCATTCATGTTGAATTTATTCTTTGTTACCTATGATTAGCGTTGCTAAAATTTATCCCAATGTGACCCCGAATCGGTGCCTGGTTTGTCTATTCTACCCTTTCTTTTATTTACGTTTATGCCATTTAATTTTTCTCTCTTGTTTTTTTTTTTTGGTCACTCGTTCCTCACAGAAGAAACTTGGATTACAATACTTTCCTCAAATTGTGATAGCAAAGAGACGCTTGAGAAGACAGACGCTTGAGAAGATAATCAAGAGATGGAGAGAAAGAACTTAACGAAGACATCCTTGTCCTCGGATAGGAAGTTGAAGAAGTGATAGCACTAATTTAATGCTATATTTATCCCTATAATTAGCTAGTTTTGTTGTATAATTGTGAGATTTTATGTACATTTTTCATATATTTCAAGAAATTGAGCAATTTGGAGCGAGTTGGTGAATTGTGAGTATTCACATTGATTTTGGAGTTTAAATGGAGGTGATTTTTAGGATAAGTGTGAGAAAAGACGCTGATAACATACAAAATTGTGCTATCCATAAGCTTATATTCTTGCTATTTCGTGGTGTTAAAATGTGCTTTCATCTACTTAATTTGTTTATTTTGTATGATTTGAAACAAAGCGAACTTTATCGTTTGGAGAAGATATTGGAGCAAATGGAGCGCAAAGGCGTGTTTAGGAGCTTTGGAATTAAGGAGAAGCTACGTTGTAGCTATGAGATCCAAGAGGATAGCGTTGAGACGCTGTCCATAGCATCTCAATGCTATAAAAGTAGCCAGCCAAATTCAAATTCCCGCAAAAGTGGCATTGAGACGCCACTTTTGGGCATCTCAACGTCCAAAACGTGCGCACAAGGCATTCCCCATCCATAGCATTAAGACGTTGTGCGTAGTGTCTGAACATTATCTCGATTTTCCTTCTGTACTTTATGAATTAGGTCACAGCGTCTCGACGCTGCAACGATATTATAAAAAGGAAATTTTAGCTGCGGATTCGAGGAGGCCATTTGGGGAGGAACGAATTCGAATTCAATTTCTACTTTACAATTGTGATTAAGGGAGCACCTCTGAGAGCCAACAAAGAGATTCAAGGCTCGGGATAGTGAGATATCGCTACAAGAATGAGGGTGGCACGCATCATAGAGTTTTTCCCTTTTCTTTATTTATTTTGTAGTTATTTTTTTTAGATATTGACATCAGTTTATGGTTGTATTTTTAGATTTGAGTTCTTGAACTCTTTTTTTTTTACTTTGTTTGAGATGGATAGTTAATTTGATCTCAAGATTTATATATTTCAATTGTTATTTATGCATTCTCGTTGTATTAATTCTTTGGCTGAGAATTGTGATTTAAGCTATAACTTTGAAGAGTAGAACTTAAATCTAGACTTGTTTGCATAACAGTTATTAAGCTTTAGCATGGGAATTGATTGTTTACTAATGGAAGTCGTTAAAGAAATCTTATAATGCCATGTTTAATTATGAAATTTAGACTAGAGAGTTGATTAAACAATTGAGCATTAATTTTAGTTGGCCTCGAGAAAGTCAACTGATTGTATTTGTGATTTATTGACTTATAACTGAACATATGAATAATCTCCTCGTTTGATTAGATTGGAGTTTCTTTGTTAAAATCAATGATAAACAAGAGTTCCCTCTAAATGTATCCAACATTATAAATACATAGCATAGTTTACCTTTATTTCACCTCTTGATTTTGGTTCTTTATATAAATTTGAGCATTAGTAACTATTGTACTTAATTAATCCAAGAAATCCAATCCTTGAGATCGACCCTGGCCATTATTATTGCAAATGGTAGAGGTCTGGTAATTAATTATATTTGATAGAGCCTTCGACAAGCTCTTTATCAAGTTGCATGAGCTATTGCAGCTGAGAGGGTGGTGTCAAGACGCCATACTCTATTATGCAAACTCAAGGGCTAACATTGAGATGTTTTCCTATATGACGTCTCAACTTTAGAGAGGCGTGCACAATGAAGGATTTTGTCTGAAGCGTTGGAATGTTGTCCTCATTGTCTTAATGCTACTGCGACACCATATACTTAAGCATCATTTTGAGACTGTTTTTCGATAGACTAATTTTAGGGTTAATCTCTTTTTATGATTTCTTACCTTTTTGAGACCTGTGGAAGACGGTTGGAGGTGTTCAAGAGCAGATTTCGAGACTCAGGAGTGTAGGAATTGAGGCAAGAGTCGAGATTACGGCGTCAACGAGTCTAATTTCTGTTTCTTTCCTCTATATTAAGTTCTCCAAGGCTGTAAGACAACGTTTGATGTACTGTTTAATGGATATTTCCTATGGGGTTAGATTCACAATTATGGTTTAATATTTGATTCAATTTCCTTTTAATTGCTTTTTATGATTCATTTCGGCGAATTGTCTTTAATGCCTCGAATTAATTGGTTATTAATTAGTTGATCCCAGTCTTAAACTGAGCTTGACAAAGGAAATTTAGGATAGAATTAATTCATCCAACGTCCTAAATTTTCCTAAATGACATAGGAACAACAATTGACCGGTGAGGTTAACAATGAGTAGGCTTAATTTAATTAATTAGCTAGAATAATGCTAAGGACACTTATGTTAATAGCTAATTAAGCGTGATCGATTAAGTCCAAAAAAATATTTTGACCATTTTTTCTCTAGGCTTATGAATTCGAGAGAGTTAATTAATTGACACGTTCCATTTAACATAATAATGGTCTAAGGTGTGCATGATCCCCTAAACGCCCCTTTAATTGTCGTCTCCACTCTCCTTAATTTTCTTTGGAGTTAGAATTTAATTTCAAGCATTCCTCTATGTTGTTTAGTTATTTACCCTAAATAATTTCAAATCATTGGTAATCCTAATAATTAATCATTTCAAAAAGAAATCTTATATGCCTCCCTGTGGATTTGATACTCAATAATACTTATTGTTTTATATTACTTGATCGCATGCGCATACGTGTACATCGAACAAGTTTTATGCATCATTGCTAGGGAAGCGACGTTTCTTTTGAATTGTTTAATATTATGGATAAAGTGAGAGGAATTAGTTTACATGCATTTTTTTTTTGTATATATTTGGTTGGTTGTTGTTCTTTATTTTTGTTACATGTTGGTGGTTATTTTTGTTTGGCTTTATTTCTAAGGAGTCCATGTGTTGCATGCATAGTAATAAGGAGGCTAATCTTCTTCCTTTAGACATTGAGATTGATAGGAAGTGCAAGAGAATCAATAAGGAGAATAACTTCTGAATCACTATGGCAGAATGCAATGAGGATGAGAGAAAGCCGAACTGCGATTACTTCCCTAACAGACCATTCTAGGATTGTGCATGCACCCATCCAGGCAAACAATTTCGAGTTGAAGACGGGGATGATACAAATAGCATGAGGCAACTCGTTAAAGGAACATTCGTCAGAAGGACCCACACTCACATCTTAAATCTTTCCTAGAGATCTGTAGCACGGTAAAATTGAATGGAGTTTCTTCTGATGTGATAAGACTAAGGTTGTTTCCTTTCTCGTTGCAGAACAAAGCAAAGGACAATGAAGCAGACAACGGAGATTGGGACATTCCAGTAGCTCGATGGAGAACAATTGTACTGAAGCTGCAAAAGATACAAAGAGGGGTTGAGGAAGTGCCCTCATGTTATTACTCGACTTTTAAAACCTAACCTAATTGGGGCCACTACCACATGCATGCTATGAAGGCCCTACAGGTTTTCAATCGAGAACAAAATAAATTCCAGAAAAACTCTTAAATGAAGCCATGCTTTTATTTAAGGATCCCAAAATAGAGTTTTAAACATTTAACACACAGTTAGGCCTCAAAACAGAATAATCCTCTTAAGAGAAAAAATAACTTTGAACATGACTGAATAGATCAACACAAAATCAGGAAAAGAAAGAAAATGTCTAATACAGAAGAATAAAATCCTATATTGACTCTCCTATGACCTTTATAGCAAGCACCGTCACCCGCCTAGGGCGCCCTTCCCCTTACCTGAAAAATAAATTTTGCAAAAGGATGAGTATTTAAGAAAAAACTACCTAGTAAGTGACCCCACTTATGGGGTCGGGACATGCAATCACATGCAACATAACTACACTTTTCCTACTTTAGTGGGACCCAAAATATTACTATCATCATCCTTTCCTTAGTTTCCTCGGGATGTGCATCACTTTCATGCACATGGCTCAATGTACATCACTTTCATGTACACCAAACCCACTAGGCGTGCACCACTTTCGTACACCCTAGGCCTCTCCCTGCAGGTATGTATGACTTTCGTACATAGGTGTGTATCAATTTCACACACTCTAACGCTAAGCACATAACTTTCATGCACCTAGAGCCCCTGGACATGCATCACTTTCATGCAATCAAAATTTGGCAACGTAATGATGGAACCTAATTAACATTTCCTGACTTTTATGATCATACACACATGCATGAGATCCCACAAAACATTATTACACATCATGATGCAGCATAAGGAGATCACTTAAATTAAATATAATCCACGCCTTTAAATAAAGTAACCCATAACTTTAAATAAGTAATCCATGACTTAGATACACAATTCATGACTTTAAAAATAATATAAAAAACCATAAATAGTTGACGACTTAAAATAAAACTAAATCGTGAATTTACTAACAAAATAATAATAAAAATAATAATAATAATAATAAAATAATGATTCGTGGCTTTAATTAAACTAATCCATGCTTTTGATAACCATAATAATTGATAACTTTACTAGAAACAACTTATGAGTTACTAAAAACATCAGCTAATGGCTTAAATAACTTGACCCATGAATTTAACAAGACTAATTCGTGACTCTTAAAGGCAACCTTAAGGCGAATTAGTAGTAAGGCCACTTACCTTGATAGAATGCACAACTCGCTTGGCTTAACTTTAAGGTCCTTGGAACAATCGACAAGTTTTAAATCTGTATCGTTCTCCAAATTTTTTTTCTTCTCCAGTCCAAGAATGAAACCTCTGGCCAATTTATCATAATTCTTCCAAAATTTAGCACAACAATACAACCCATGAATTTCAATAATTTTTCCTTCCAAGCACTTCTCAGTAACCTTAATTTAGAACTCATCTTACCTAAAATCAAAACTAAAACCTTGATGGTTCAATCACGCTTAGGTCCAACTCCACGAAACTAAACTCCAATTCTTGTGGGTAATCTCTGCAACAATTAAAATATCATGGGTCACTCTTAACTACATATAATATCCAACATGAAACTTTAAGAGAAACAAAGTTCATCTCATACCATTGCTGGATAAAGACTAAAAATGCCCAAATTTATGATCTCAACGTAGGAAAATAGGGGAAATCTTGAAATGGAGTCAGAAGATTCATGGATTAGTCTCAAATCAACCACCATAACCAAAAACAAAAAAAAAAAAAAGAGGGAGAGAAAAAAAACGCTCATCACTGTTGTTGGAGACCTAACGCTGGACGCTGATTGGAGTGGTGCAGCTGACTGGTCGATGCCAAAAATCGTGAATAGAGGAGAAAAATGTTGTCGGAGATGCAATGAAGACTCATGTCGCCACCTAGTTTCATCAATGATCTGTTCGAGGCATTTGCAGGTCGAGGAGGTTGGCCTCGCTATGGTGAGCTGGGGGGCTATTTCTGATACTTGAGGAGCTTGTCAGTGAAGATGATGGAAAAAAGAAAAAAACGAAAAAAAAAATAGAAAGGGAGAGGGACTTTTTGTGAATGAGGGAGGAAGAAGAAGTTTGGAGAAACCACCGAGAGCCATGCGTACACTACAAGACAAAAAGGATTTATATAAGAATTTCCAAATCTCTAGATCACTATTCTCTTTCCCATTTTACTGTTAATCTCAATTCTCCATCCCAACTAACTTTGCAGCTCTTTGTCAACAAAAAGATTTCAATTTTGGTAACCAATGCATAGAAATAAAATAAAATAAAACAACATTTTCTCACAGAGCCTCAAACTTTTCAAATTAACTCCAACTGGGAGCATAAACCCTAAACCTGAACTTGTCGGGCGTTACACCTCAGCACAACTATCTAGATTGATTGTAGGTACAATTGTTTTATAATGGTTTATTTGCTAGTGCTGAAACCATTATGGATACGAGTGTACAAGGGAGTGCATTGAATAAATTGTTTTCTGTAGGAGCTAATAAGTTGATAACCTTATTATCAGCGTTGGACTCGAAGGGAGTCAAGGAGCAGTGCCAGTATGTCTAGAATCGATGATATGGATATCAAGGACATCATAACCAAAATCTTTCAAACTTCTATCATCTAGGTTTGCGTAATCATGAGAATTTCTCTTACGCTAACCTGAAAAATGTTTTGCGGCCGCTTGGGTTTGAAGGAACATCGAGTCAAGAGAAAAAAAACCAAACCTAGAGGAGTTGATAAGAACCTTAATTAAGGAGCAAATAGGAGTGAATCAACACTTGCAGACTACCACCACGACCCTTGCCAATACAATGACTGGCAACGACACTACGCTCAAGAACATAGACGTCTAGATTGGATAGATTGCTAGCGCAATCAACGCCCTTCAGAAGTGTCAGCTCCCCAGTGAAACTAAGGTAAACCTATAGGAGCAGTGGAAAGCCATCACGCTGAGGAGAGGGACACAATTACAAGAGGTGTTGAAGAAGGGTGTGATTGATGGAGAGATTGAGAGTTTAGGGGCTGTGGCAGAAAAAACCACGTCAAGTAAGCTTTCTAACCTTTCGCTTCCTTTTTCTGTTGACGTTTGTGTTGGATCCAGTGATAAGAAGAAAGATGAAGGTGAGGAGAAGAGATTTGAGAAGAAATATGAGAAGGAGTTAGAAGAAAAGACTTTCCAGGAGTTGTCAAGGGGAAAGTAAAGAGGGGCATCCAAGTGAAGAACAGTAGACTGGGGAGCACACATAAGTCCTCCTAGGAGGCACGGTGAATGCCCTACCTTTGACTA
The DNA here is from genome assembly GCA_033996785.1 of Trichosanthes truncata. Classification (NCBI taxonomy): domain Eukaryota; kingdom Viridiplantae; phylum Streptophyta; class Magnoliopsida; order Cucurbitales; family Cucurbitaceae; genus Trichosanthes; species Trichosanthes truncata. The sequence goes on along the minus strand of JAWPNB010000009.1, from coordinate 34,705,187 downwards.
TAGGGAGTTGCCTTTTCCTTATAGACATAATGATGTTAAATTAGATGATCAGTTTGTTGAATTTTTAGAAATGTTCAAAACATTGCATATCAACATCCCTCTTGCAGATGCTCTTGCGAAGATGCCTAACTACAAGAGGTTTATGGAGGAGATGTTGTTAGAGAAAAAGAAGTTCGAGGTGAACGCAATGCTCAATGTGTCTGAGACAAGCACTACAATTTTGAAGAAGAAGATGTTTTCAAAACTCAATGATCAAGGGAATATTACTTTCCATGTTCAATTGGTGATTTAACGATTGATAGAGTTTTATGTGATTTAGGGTTGAGTATAAATTTAATGCCTTATTCTATATACAAGAGACTTGGATTGCAGGAAATTCAGCCTACCACGTTATTACTTCAGCTAGCTGATCGGTCAATTACAAAATCAAAAGGTATAGTTGAAGACGTAATATTGTTAATGTTAACAAGTTTATATTTCTTGTTGATTTTGTAGTCCTGGAAATGGAAGGAGATGAGGGGATTCCCATTATCCTAGAAAGGTCATTCTTAGCTACCAGTAGAGTGGACATCAGCATGAGTCGAGGTACGTTGAGTTTGTAAGGAGACGATGAAAATGTAAGGTTTAGCATTTTTGGCCCTTTAGATCTTTTGAAAATAGAGACAGATGCTTTAGGATTGAACTTGTTTAGGTTTCTCCTTCTATTGTGGAGAAACAATTTGTTAAGCCAATTGATGTTAGTTACATGATGCTTGTATCGATATAACTTCCTTTTCTTCTTCTGTTGTTTCTCTTTCTGAAAGTTCTGGAGTTAGTGAGAAGGTTGGTTCTGACGTGATGATTATTGACTCTATTGCTATTGATAATGTTTTTATTGATGGTTATTTTTTATTTGAAAATATAGATGTTGAGGTAGGTTTGCTTGTTTGCCATGGCTGTATGCATATTGAGAGTGCGTTAAGTGAGTCTATTTTTTATGCTAATCATTTAAGTGAGGGTGTTCATAAGGTTCTAAATATCAAACATGTATTGGATGAATTTTTAGAGAATAGTGATTTCTTTGCTTGTAATCATGATAACATACTTGATAGGAAGTTAAATTTTGAGAAGAATGAATTTGAGAATTTGTCTGTTAGTGATTTGTCTATGAAGAGTAAAGAGCATGATTTTGTTGTTCCTCCTCATTCGAGTCCTGTCCTTTATGGGAATCACGAGGAAATGATTGCATTAGGTGCTTAGGGTAATTTTATTCCTTCTCCTGTTGAACAAAATTCTTTCTCTTAACGTGTGGCTTGGTTATGCTAATGATAAATTTATGGGAGATTATGGTGTTGGTATTACGAATGCAGGAAGAATGGAGGTTGTTAACTTCTTTATCTTTGAGCCACCTTGAGAAGTGTTTAGGGAATGTCAAGCTAATGACACTAAACAAGCGCTTCTTAGGAGGTAACCCAAGGGTTCTTAAGTTGCTTTTCTTTTTCTTTTTTTTTTCTTTTTTTTTTTTGCATTGTTTAGTTGAATAAAATGGCTCTTGTCTTGGTTTTGTGTGTTCAGGAGCTTGAGATCTGCTTTTCAGTTTTCAAGGATAAGGATGTGAGGTTTATTTCTTTCAGGGAAGTACTGTTACCCTTAGTCTTTTCATTTGTCCTTTTTGAATGCTTAATCTGCTTAAGTGTAAACATTTAGGACACTGTTTGGTTTAAGTGTGGGGAGAATTGTTCTATGCTTATATGAGGGGAGTTTGAGTTTTGTTGATTTTATCTGTAATTGATCTTAATTTGAAAATTTTGTGGATGTTGAGACTCTGTGATGTAGAGTTGTCTACGATGTTCCATGTTGTTGTGATGATGAAATTATGTGATATGATATCTTTAGTGGATTTTTTTTTTTTTTGCTTGATTGTGTGGAATTTGAGCATGCTAGGATATGAGTTAATTTAAAATTTTTGCTTTGAAATCTTTGCATATGTTGAGCACTTAGCCTAATGTTTATAAGTTGAACATTTGGAAGAGTGTTATGTATTCTAGAAGTTTGTTGTCACACCGATAAACTTAAGGCTTGGTTCGTAAGTGAACTTGCAAGATACTTATAATGTTGAGCTAAGGGGTAAGAAAAAGTTTGTATTTTTCCTGCGAAAAATAAAATTTTGAAGGAATGAACATTTCACTCTGCAGCGGAAGCCTTGGATCGTCTTTGATTTTATTTAAAAATAAACTAAAAATAATATTAATTAAGAAAACTTACTTTTGAGATAAATATGGATAATATTATGGCGGGTCTTTATCTCCTCTAGAAAGTCTTCCTAACTATGACTCTAACACAAGATCAAGGCTTGTGGGAGCCTCTTAAAAGAAAATCCTCAAAAGATTGGAGAGGAAAAAGTCGAGAGAGAATTCTCTAATTCTTTATGAAGAATGCACAATGACTCACCCCTAGGGTCCTATTTATAGTGGTCTAGGGATGATAATTAAATAATATATTTTAATATATAATTTATTAAAATATATTTATCTAACCAATTTAAACTTATTCAAACCTTTTAAAATTCTCCTACGACATCTATTTCATAATTTGAATCCAATTCAAATTTAATAAATATATTTTCTTTAATGTATCTAATATATATTAATTATTTTAATATTTAATGTATCAAATACAATAAATATATTTTCCTCTTTTATATTTAATATATCTAATATATTAAATATTAATTTGAACATTTCAAATTTTTATTTCAACTAAATTAATCTTTTAGTGTTACTGTGAGCTAGGAATGGGACCTTATGGACTTACAGATTATAAGCTCCAACGATACAAAATTAATTAATTAAACTCTTTAATTAATTATCAATTTTCATTCATTAACTCTAGGGTCACTCCATTATAGATCTAAAGTTGCACTCTTATGCACTATAGGACAAGTTGTGTCCATTGATATAATCACTACATGCAAGTCGATCATTCACGAGTTGTTAGTAATTACAGCTGGATCAAAAGTTCGTTTTATCCCTGGAATTACATCTTGCATCTTAAGTACCACTGATCCTCTAATGAACAATTTGTTTATGATCCAACCATAAACTAAGTACCTCTTAGGCCAGTGAGAGGGTGGGGCCCCATTGTTTAAGTCCCGAAATCAGCACTTAAGGGAACTACTCATCTATTTATCCTATAAGGGAATAAGTGAATTTCATCTTGTGAGATTATGTTCCCAGCTCCCTATTTAGTCAAGTCCCCAAAATGGTAGGCTTATTGAATCTACAACAAAAGCCACTATGACCCATGCAAATTAAAGGACAAACCCTCACAGGCAGGAGTTCATAACTCACTTAGGATTAATACCGAGTCACATATTCTCATCCTGATGAAATATTAATCTTCTTAATTAACGGATTTATAAAGAGATATTAAATATTTCGTGGTCCAGTCTTATACAAACTCATTGTATAAGATAACCCCACTCACATGTCTCCACATGAACGATTTGGATCAAATCATTTGTAACTATTACAAAGTGGGTCATATCAATAGTGTTACCAGGATAAGGCACCCAACCTTATCCATATACTATGACTCTTTAGGTTATTTCTTAAACACGATCCTCTTGTATGTCAACCACATATTGTTCAAGATTACACTAATAACCTTGGATTTTTCATATAATGGATAATATTATATTGCAAATAAAATAATCAAAATTATTATTAATTATTAAATAAATAATTAATTACGAGGCTTTAGGGCATAAATCACAACAAATTTAAGCTGAGAGAAAGAAAAAAGTTAGTGAAAAAGAGTAAGAAAATCTACTTGTGATGAGTTAAGTGTTCGGGGGTAAAAAGAGTTACCTCTATCGTGATCAATCAGTCCATCCATTGAGCGAGTGCTCTGGATAAGGGTTTATGCGATAGTTGTGTGAAAGCTAGTGCCCTTAATTTATTGTAAAAAGCATATGTGGGGAAGTACTACCCCATAGTGATTGAGGTACCTAATTTAGTATTACTTTCTTGATTGTGACGGAGCTGAATTGAGTCTTTCGAGCCAGTGTAGGGGGACGGTGAATGGAGGAATGCATAATGCTACTCTGGATTTGTAAATAAATCGACATCTGAACTATGAACACACACACGCAAAGAGTTCAGAGTTTTGTTTAAATTGCTTGAGACCCTGGCATATTCTTATTTCATTGTTCCTTTTCTAATTCCATTGTTGAGATCATTGAGAATTGAATTACCAATGTATGCAAAATTCGGAGGCATTTATCTTTTTGATTGTGGCTTTTATTTTGTTTTTGCTCGGGACTAGAAAACATGTAAGTGTGGGGGTATTTGATAGCACTAATTTAGTGCTATATTTATGCCTATAGTTAGCTAGTTTTGTTGTATAATTGTGAACTTTTATGTACATTTTCATATATTTTAGGAAATCGAGCAATTGGGAGCCATTTGGTGAATTTCGAGTATTCACATTGATTTTGGACCTTAAATGGTAGTGTTTTTTAGGGCCAAGTGTGAGAAGACGTGCTGCATGAGTTGTTGGAGCTGAGACGATGGAGTCAAGATGCCATATTCTATTATTCAAACCCGAGGGCTAGCGTTCAGACGCTGAACTGTGGCATTTCAACGTGAGAGAGGCAAGCGCAATGAATGATTCTCTTCGAAGCGTTGCAACGCTGAGGGCGCACGCGCTTAAGTTAGACCATGGGCAGTGATAGCGTGGAGACGTTGTCCTTAGCGTCTGGACGCTGTCGCGACACAAGATATTTAAGCATCGTTTCTATACTATTTTTTGGGAGACCAATTTTAAGGTTTAAGCCTTTTTTATGACTTCTTACCTTCTTACGACTTGGGAAGGACGATTGGAGGTGTTCGATAGCAGATTTCGAGATTCAAAAGCGTGAAAATCAAGGCAAGAGTGGAGATAATCCCTTCAACGGGTCTAGTTTCCGTTTGTTTCCTCTGTATTTTGTTCTCCAAGGATGTAAGACAAAGTTTGATGTACTGTTTAATGGATATTTTGGGCTAATTTCCTTAGTTTAGGAGTTAGAGCACACTTAGATTGACAATTATGGTTTAATATTGTTTTAATTGCTTTTTAATTTCTCTATATGATTTATTTGGGTGAATTGTATTTAATTCCTCTAATTAATTGGCCATTAATAAGTTGATCGTAGTCTTCAATTGAGCTTGACATAGGAAGTTTAGAATATAATTAATTCATTTAACAGCCTAATTTTGACTAAGTGACATATGAACAACAATTGAAGTGTGAGGTTAATGACGAGCACGCTTAATTTAATTAATTAGCTACTTTAACGCTAAGGTCACTTAGGTAAATAGCTAATTAAACGTGATTGATTGAGACCGACAATAGATTTCAATCCTTCTAGCTCTAGGTTTATGAATTCGAGAGAGTTAATTAATTTGCAAGTTCAATTTAGCATAATAGTTGTCTAAGGTGTGCTCGATCCCCTAAACGCCCCTTTAATTGTCGTCTCCACTATTACAATTACCGTTGATTGAAATTATTTATGAGATTCTTCTTTGTCGTTTAGCTATTTTCTGTAAATAGTGTCAATCACCAGTAATCCTAATAATTAATAATTTCAAAAAGAAATCTCATACACCTCCCTGTGGATTCAATACTTAGTAATACTTACCGTTTTATATTATCTGATTGCGTTCGCTTGCGAGTATATAGAACAAGAAGAAGCTATGGCGGAGTGCACCTTGAAACAATGTGTCACCCTAGGTCTAAATCAACAGCCCCTATGCATCACATGTCTGGAAACCACAGATGACTTTGAATTAAAGCCCAATTTAATTCATCTTTTGCCTATTTTTCGTGGCAACACAGGTGAAGATCTTCACCAGCACCTGAAGGAGTTCTACGTCTCCTGCTTAGACATGAAACTGAACGGAGTCACAGAAGAGCATATCAACTTCAGGGCTTTTCCATTCTCCATAAAGGACCATGCCAAGGTTTTGTTGTATTACCTTCCACTTGGGATGGAAACAACCTAGAACGAGATAAAACATTGTTTCTTGAGAAGTTTTTTCTAGTCTCACAATCAACGAAACTAGAAAAATAAGACATACGGGATCACGCAAATGTTCAAAGAGACGGTTCACAAGTATTAGGAGCAGTTCAAACAACTGTGTGTGAGCTTCCCACATCACCAAATATCAAACCAGCTGCTAATAAAATATTTTTTCAAAGAACTCCTACCCACTGATCGTAGCATGATTGATGCCACGGGTGGAGGAGCCCTTGTTAACAAAACCCTAACGGAGACGTAGCAACTGATTTTGAATATGGCAGAGAACTCTCAAGAGTTTAGGACGAGTGGACCTACACCATCTGGAACACTTGCACAACTTAAAGAGGTTAGTAATCTAAAATCTCAGATTTTCGAACTTACTAACCTTGTTAAACAACTTGTTGTAGCTCAATCGAATATGACAAAGGCGTGCGGTCTGTGTTCGATTGTGGGCCATGTCCTCAACTGTAGAAGGGAACGGTTTCATAAGTCAATGCTATTGGAGGTTATGCCAACAACAAGCAGAGGAAGTATGGCCCGTACATCAACACGTACAATCCTTGATGGTGAGACCACCCCAACCTCATCTACAACAAGAATCAAAATCAAAATTTCCAGAGAGCCCCACAGCAATCTCATAATCAAGCTTCTAATTCAGGTGTGTCTCTTGAAGACATAGTAAAAAGTTTGGCTGACAATACTCATAAATTATCGTAGGACACGATGCAGTTCCAAAAGGAGATTAGTTCGAGCATGCATAATTTGGACAACCAAACTACGCAGCTTGCTACCACAACTGGTAAACTTGAGGTAAACTAGAACACAGGGAAGTTGCATGCACAACCTAACATGAAGCGGAAGGAGAATGTGAGCGCCATTATGTTGCGTAGTGGCAAAGAGATTTTGAACCATCCACCCATGCTATTGAGAAGAATTTTGAGAAGAAAAATGATGATCCCACCCTAAAGCCTACAAAAGGTATTGTATTTGATCCATCTGTGGGTTTAAATACTTACATTCCTCGGTTCACATGGCCTTGAAATTTATGTTCCGTTAGCTTCAAACTCGCCATGGTATCTTGAAATTCTCCAGTTTCGCTCCGACTGCTCGATAACTGAAATTTCAATAAATAAACTCGTGAAAAACACCAAGTAGGCTATAAAGTCCAACAAAAGTAAAGCCTAGAAATAACATATTTTGTGTGCTATCAAATACCCCCAAACTTAAGCTTTTGCTTGTCCCGTGCAAAACATAACGAAACTACATCATGATTTCACTAATGCACAAATATAGCTCGAGCCTCAAAGATCAAAATATGAATATCACACCATCAAAGAAAGAGCTCAAGCATGGCCATTCATCAAGGGATTCAAATTTCATTATATTCATCCCTTGCGTGTGTATGTGCTTAACTTTCCCTCTTTTAGTCTTTACTAGCTCGTGACACTTTTATAAAGTTCTCCATTTGATTTTCCCCTACACGGGCTCTAAGTTCCAATTATTAAGTCCTCCTACACTAAAGAAATTAATGTCTCATTGGCATACTAAAATGATAAAATCAAGTTAGCCAACCCCCAAACTTGCCTTTTTTTTACGTTTAAACAAGGACCCTAGCTTTCACACATCCACTGCAGGGACTCTTACCCAGAGCTTCCAACTCTTGTTCTCCGCTCTCAAGAATGTTCCTTGTCTCCAAAATTAGAGTAGAAATCGAGTTAGGGCTTAATTCTCTCCCCCAACTATTCCCTCAATCTGCAGCTAAAGAGGCAAATTTATACTACTCGGGACAGCGTCGAGACGCTGTACCCTAATTCGCACCGTAAAGAAGGAAAATCGGGGTAGCATTGAGACGCTATACATAGTGTCTCAACGCTACGGACAGAAAGGACCTAGTGTGCGTGTTTTCAGTGTCTCAACACTATAAAGCATCGTCTCGACACTATGTGTGCGGAAATTTTTCTTTGTAAGGCTGCACATATAGCGTTGAGACGCTATACATAGCGTCTCAATGCTATGCTCTCGAATATTCTTGCCCAATTCCTTGCTTTTCTTCACATGGCCTAGAAATTTATGTTCCGTTAGCTCCAAACTCCCCATGGTATCTCGAAATTCTCCGATTTCGCTTCGATTGCTCGATAACTGAAATTTCTATAAATAAACTCGTGAAAAACACCAAGTAGGCTATAAAGACAACCAAAAGTAAAGCCTAGAAATAGCACATTTTGTGTGCTATCACCTGTTCATGCATCAACATCTATGCTTTTAGGTAAGTCCTTTATGAAAACAATAGAAAAAAAATCAATGTTGATGGTGCACATGTCTCTACTAGTTTTAATGGTACAATAGTTGAGTCAAGGTTTGTGATGATGATGAGTCTTCTGATTGTTTGAATTTTGCGTGTGATTTAGATGATCTTGATCTTGGTCTGAAAGATTTATATGCAAGTGAATTGAGTTTGATTGAGAAGGGAGCAAGATCAAGCTCAGAGGATCATGGTTGACTTTTAAGATAAAGGACTATGTCGAGCAATCAACATTAAAAAATTTTGCTTCTTGGAGGCAGTCAGGCGTTTGAACATTTAATTGCTTTCTTATTTGCTCCCTGTTTGGCTATAGTTGTTGCTTTGTTGAGTTTGTTGTTGATTGTGTAGTGATGTGATGACCTAATTTGGAGAAGAATGATCATTTTTTAGGAAGCTGGACCCACCACCCACCTATGTTCTTGGAGTTTCAGAGATGGTTCAGTTCCCTTACTTTGTCCTTGAGTTTTATCGTGAGATATATTGGGGACAATGTATGATTTAGGTTGGGGGTGGAGGTTAGTTCGATATTGTGCTTTAAATAGAATGTTTAATATGTTGATTGAGTCCTTAAGCACCTAAGTTCGAACTTTTGATTGAAATGTTATTTAGCATGTTGATTGAATCCTTGAGCACTTGAGTTTGGACTTTTGATTGATTATGTTAAGCATGATGTGATAGTTTGATGTATTATGTGAAGTTTGTGCTTTTATTGAAATTTCGAAAATTTTGAAAATTTTTGAAAATTTTTGAGGATTTCTGAGCTTGAATTGATGGAAGAATTGGATGTATGTGGTGTGATTATGACAAACTATGAGTTTCTTTCCACAACTGTGTTATTTACAAATTAATGAAGTATGAAGCACGTTGTTTTGATCTGAGCATATTTTTTAAATTTTCCTTGATTGTCTTGCACGTTATGAGCCCATTAGCCACCTAGAGTTCTCTTGAAGGCCTAGGGTAGCTTTATGGGTTTTATATGTCTATTGTCACCTCGGTAGGCTTAGGTGCTAGTTTAACCGCGACTTAGCATGGTGGTTAGTAATGTGTTGCTTAGGGATAAAAGCTTGTTTCATTTTCCTACAAGAAAAGAAAACTAGGCTAAAACAATCATTTTAGTGAAAGAAAGAAAGAAAATAAAACCCAAGAAGAGAAAGAAAGAGAAAAATAAACTTGTAATGTGTAAAAAAGGAGTCGAGGGTGAAAAGAGTTGTCGTTGTCATAATAAGTTAGGCCACTTATCAGTGAGTGCTCCAAATAAGAGTCCCTATGATAGTTGAGCGAAAATTAATGCCCTTGACGTTAAAGTGATGCAAGTTTAGGGGATCCCTTATTTGTTTCAGGTACTTAGTAGCTTATTACTTTTTTGATTGGTGGGAAGCCTCAATAACTGTTCCTAGTGCCAGTGCAAGGGAAAGATAGATTGAGGACCCTGTAAACCTATCTCATGCTTGTAAAGACTTCATTAGGAATGCTAGCACACACACATGCTCGAAGTGATAGGAAAACTTTATAAATATGCTATTGATAGACTTGCATGTGTTGTGCTTTCTCTTTTTTCAAATGATGTGTTATATTGAGCATTGAGGTTTGAGTTATGTACCTTGCATTCAATGAATCTAATATTTGTTGTGTTGTTTTTGTCTTGCTTGAGGACTAGCAAGATTTAGGTTGGGGATTGTGATAGGGCCTATAACGTCCTATTACATCACGCTTAATTCTTGTTAGTTTATTTGGATTTTATGTGTGTATATTGGTTATATTGTATGTTCTTGAGCAATTGGCACATCTTGGGATCTTTACACAAGTTCAAAGTTAATTTGGATCTAATTGGAGGTCATTCGAGCACCCGAGCAAAGTGGAGAAGTAAAATTATCAAAAATGCCACTAGGAAGCTGTGGTGATCTCAAAAGACGCTTGAAGGTGGTAGCTGGAAAACCGGATAGTGTCTAGATGCTAGTGACCCCCTGTGACGGTGTAGTAAGCTCCAAAGTCGTTGTGTAGCGTTTAGACGCTACCCATAGCATCTAGATGCTACTTTGAGGACTATAAAAGCTTTCTTTCTCATTTTAGGGCAACATCTCTTACGACCACAACTATTTTTTCGCTCTTTCAGACCTCTCTTTACGGTATTTACCCTTTCTAGCTTAATTAGGATAGTTTTCAGACATTTCATGGGTTTGTTTGTAGAGATTTCCATGTTTGGCTAGGTGAAAACGCTGATTTGGGAGACCATCGGGATTTTATATTATAAGACCACGAGGTTTTGCTATTTAATGTTTTAATTTCTACTATGAATGCCTATTTACTTATTTGTTTTAATCCTTAAGCATGCTCGTAGGTAGATTGACAACCTATACGCATCGAGTTTGCTTAACCTTGTTGTGTGTGTTTCTTGAGATAGCTTAAACATATCGAGAACACGCTTAATTTTAGTAACATTGAGCTTATGCATCAATGAGTTCGTGTTTACCACGAATGACTTAGGCCTACTAGGTTCTTCAGAAGTAAAGAGCATTAGAATTATTGAAGAACCTCAAGAAGAAGAAATGGTCGAGCGCATGGCGACCCTTCAATTGAATTTACAACCCATATGCATCACGTATTATGAAATCATAGGTGAATTCAAACTCAAACCGAGTTTGATTCACTTACTGCCTATTTTTTGTGGCTATGAAGATGAAGGTGCATATAAGAACCTAAAGGAATTTCACATCGTTTGTTTACATATGAAGCCCCACGGTGTGATAGAGAAGTAAATAAACCTGAGGGCGTTCCCTTTTACATTGAAAAATAAAGCCAGCGTTTAGTTTTATTACCTCCCATCAGCTTATATCACCAAGTAGGACGAGATGAATAGATTATTCTTGGAGAAGTTCTTTCCATCATCTAGAGGTACAAATCTTGGGAAAGAGATTAATGAAATCACACAAAACACTGGGAAAACCTTGTACGAATAGTGGAATCATTTCAAATGCTTATGTGTGAGTTTCTCACGTCACCAGATCTTAGACCACATGCTAATCGAGTATTTCTATGATCGATGCAGCTAGTGGAGGAGCGTTGGTGAATAAGACCCCTACGAAGGCAAGGCAGCTCATATCATGGAGAACTCACAGCAGTTCGGGACACGATCTCCAGGAGGAGTTGGGCAAACTCGAGAGGTAATGAACTTAAAACTCAGTTTTATGAACTAACTTCTCTTGTTCACCAATTGGCTGCAGATAAAGGGAAAACATAGAGGGCGTGTGGCATATGCTTCACTAAGGGACACACGAGTGACACATGTCCTCAGTTACAACAAGATTGGATGCCTGAAGCAAATGCCATTGGAGGCTATGCAAGCAATCAACAAAGGAGGCACAATCCCTACAGCAACATGTACAATTCTGGATGGAGGGATCACACTCACTTCAACTATGCTAATTAGGGGAATCAACATAGACTACCTCAAAATTTCAATAACCACCACAGCAAGCACCTGTGCAATCACAAACCTCTAGTCGGGCTAAGGTATGTCTATTGAAGATATGTTAAAAAGTTTAGCTTCTAACGCACTTTCAACATGAAACGCATGGTGAGATCTAGAATTTGGAGAATAAGATTACCCAGCTCGCCGCCAAGTTTAAGGCATAGAACTCAAAAAAGCTTCCTTAAGTGAACTTGACACAAAATGTTAGTGCAATAGCTTTAAGTAGTGGTAAAGAATCTAGACATGCTTCTACATTAACCTGCAAGGAAAAAGGAAAAATTTCCAACCTTAATGTATCACTCGACACTCCATTTAGCTTGAACGAGTTGCATATCCTCATGAATTTCTTAATGTGTTTGTGAGGATCCTCGTTTGGTAATCTTGAAACATTATCGACTTCAACTCAAAATGAGCTACCTCGATGTTTGGTTCCATGATTCATGCGTTAAGATAATGGAAAGTTGCGGCCACATAATCCCTTATAGCTCTATCTCATTCATTTGTAATAGAAATGGGATTTTCTACTTTGCTTGCCGTTGTGGTTGTTTTTGTGGAACATCATTGGGTTGTGCTCTTCTTTTTTGCTCACCAAAAGGATCCATGGAAAGTTCATGCAAAACAAATTCCTGCAAAACAAGTCCTTCTGGATTCTCTTGTGCGCTCAACTCTTGTAGATCTTTTCTTTTCCTCCTATGCTCCTTACGATGTTGGCGAAAAGTTTGCTTTGTCTCAAGATCAAAATCACACGGGCAAGGCCCTTTGTGCATACACCAACTCTAACTTGGAAAACCTACAAAATATATTTGGATTCCTGTGACATAGTAGAAATGTGGCCGCAAACCAATTGCAATTCTATTGAACAACTAAAAAATGTTTGTTAAAAAGTCGTTCCCTGACAATTGCGCCAAAAACTCTACAAGGCGTCTCCTATACGCCAAAAGCAAGCACAATTGCACGCTGTCTAGCAAGTAATATATGGAAGTATTCCACGTATCGAACCCAAGGGAACAATTAACAAAGAGCTTTTCAGTTAACAACACAAGTACTTTCAAGTTGCAACTGAAGGTAACTAAATTTGTGCAATAAAATTTAGGGAAACCAAAAGAAAAGATATGAATACAGTAATGAGAAGCATGAGGTTCAAATCTATTTCAACTCTGGGGAAATATGCCCACTAAGAGCCCGCAAACTTGCCCTTCTAGGTCTTACTATTTCAAAGATTCTGCCTCTTGCACCAGCATACTGTCTATTTCGAGTTTCGTGCGATTCAGACAAAATGCTACTGAAATGCACCTCAACCTACCCTAACCGACACTTAACACCATGAAGCAAGTTCAACACCAATTCAGCCATTTTCTAAGTGCTTTTAGCAGACTATGTAATTAAACACATATGTCTATGGCTAATTTTAACTTAGATAAATATTGAACACAACTCAATGATTCTAAAAGTTTTTGTCTTATGTATAGGTACAAAAAGCGAAGTTCCATGTCTAGAGTCTTCTCCTATATAGAAATTCGAGCTCCCTTGAAATTGAAGCTTGAGCCGCCTTTTATTAATCTTGAGGCCTAAGGTTTGTTGCCAAGATCAATGTGGAGAGGCTTGGCCTATTAAATCCCTTGATCCTCGAAGATTTGATGGAGAATAATTGATTTTACCTGATTTTATCTGTAAATCTCACGAATCTTGGAGAATTTGCCGAAAAGGTCCAGATGCGGCCATATAGTGATTGCGATTGTGCTGTTGTCAAAATGGCCTAAATGCGGTCGCATAGTTGTGCCCATTTTGATTTCTTTCTGCAATAGTTGGAATTTGGCTTCTGCTCTCAATTACTGGCGCATTCTAGTCGCATATCTCTTGGATCTCTTTCACTTGCCTCAGTTGCGGCCAAAATGTGGGCACATTGAGTCCTTTTTCAGCCTTTACACAAAACCAACAAAATTAACACTTTCTTAACAAAAATGACGCTAAATACACCTAAAACCTAAATCAGGACTTCAAACACATGCAAAACTTGTTTTTACTTAAATTTGCTCTAAATGTCATGAAATATAAAAAAATTTACTTTTTCCTATCCGCATAGAGAAGAAAATGAACATTGCAAAGAAATAACTCCTAGGAGTGGACTCAAGAATGCTGAGCTCGAGATACCAGTGGAGTGAAAATCTCCACAAGTTTCTTTTGATTTCTCTTTACAGGAAAATTTGTAGGAAAGTGTTGTTGACAAGGAAGTGAAGGACTTAAACGAAGAAATTGCAGGCGATGTTACCATTCTTGTGACTGCAAGGCAGCCTGAAGAACAGAAGGACATTCCTTTGAATGAAAATTTTGCAGGAAATGCGGCTAAGGATGCTGCAGCAAAGCACCTAGAAGTTGAACTTGAGAAGAAGGCGACACCACTGAAGAAACATGAAAATTTATATCAAAGTGTCAAGCTTCCACCACCATTCCCACAAAGATTCCAGAAAAAGAATCAGGACGAGTAGTTTAATAAGTTCTTGGACATACTCAAGCAGTTACACATCAGCATTCCGTTGGTGGAAGCACTTGAGCAAATGCCCAACTATGTCAAGTTCTTAAAGGACATATTGACTAAAAAGAGAAGGCTATGAAAATATGAAATTGTAGCTCTCACTGAGAACTGTAGTGCTCTCTTAAAAAGCAAAGTGCCACCCAAATTGCAGGATCCAGGCAGCTTTACTATCCCATGCATGATAGAAGGGTAGGACATTTGACGAACATTACGCGACTTAGGAGCCAGCATCAACTTCATACCTCTGTCAGTTTTCAAGCGGCTAGGAATTGGAAAAGCTAGACCCACAATAGTGACTTTGTAGTTGGCAGACTGGTCAATAGCTAGGCCCATTGGAAAGATTGAAGATGTCCTTGTTAAGGTTTCAAATTTTCTTTTCCCGCAGATTTCATAATCCTAGATTGCGAGGTAGACAGGAAAGTGCCAATCATCTTGGGAAGGCCATTTCTAGCCACAGGAAGTACGATCATAGATGTCCAAAAAGGGGAGCTGACTATGCGAGTAAACGACCAATACATCACATTCAATGTGATGAAGGCGATGTTGTACCTAGGGTAATCAGAGGAATGCTCAGGTTTAGAACTCTGTGATCCATTTGAATTATATGAATTGCAGGAAGACAACTTCACAAGAGAAAATTTTGTAGCAGATAAGCTTGAAGAAGGTTTGAGTAGCAAATTGGGCCACATATGCACCCGCAAATGAAGAATCAAGTGCATTGAGACCAGCAGATGATAAAACAGTACCACTAAAACCTTCAGTGATTGAACCACCGGTGCTGGAACTTAGGCCACCTCCATCTCACATGAAATAGAGATTTTTGGGAAAAGATGAGACTCTACAAGTAATTATCTCAGCAAACCTCACTAATGAGGATGAATTTTCTTTGTTGCAGATATTGTCCAAGCACAAGAAGGTGCTAAGATGGACAATAGCAGATATAGGAGGAATTAGCCCTTCTTTTTGCATGCACAAAATCAATCTGAAGGAGGGAGCCAAGAAGTCGATAGACAGCCAGAGGAGATTGAATCTGGGGATGAAGGAGGTGGTTCGCAAAGAAATTTTGAAGTGGATTGATGCAGAAGTGATCTACTCCATAGCAGACATTAGCTGGGTTAGCCTAATGCAGTGCGTGCCAAAGAAAGAGGGATGACTGTTGTAACAAACGAGAAGAATGAGCTTATTCCAACCAGGACTATTATAGGATAGAAAGTGCGTATGGACTACCGTCGCCTCAACAAGGCCACAAAGAAAGACCACTTTCCATTACCTTTTATCGATCAAATGTTGGATCGTCTTGCAGGGAATGAGTATTACTTCTTTCTGGGCAGATATTCAGGTTACAACCAGATCACGATAGCTCTAGGTGATAAGGAGAAGACGACATTCACATGTCCCTATGGAACCTTTGCTTTTAGAAGGATGCCATTCGGACTGTGCAATGGCCCAACAACCTTCCAGGGATGCATGACTGCCATTTTCTCGAAAATGGTGGAGAAAACTGTGAAAATTTTCATGGATGATTTCTCTGTCTTTGAAGAATCATTCAGTAACTGTCTAATGAATCTTGAATAGGTTTTGCAGTGCTGTGAAGACACCAACCTAGTGCTCAACTGGGAGAAATGCCATTTTATGGTGCATGAAGGCATTGTCCTAGGAAAAAAGATCTCACCCAAAGGGATCGATGTGGAAAGGGAAAAAGTAGTGTTGACTGCAAAACTACCTCGACCTACATCAGTAAAGGAGATTAGGAGTTTTTTATGTCATGCAGGATTTTACAGATTACTAGAGAATGACAGACCATTTGTGTTCAACTAGGATTGTTTGAATGCTTCTAATAGGTTGAAGGATGCATTAAGCTCAGCCCCCATAATGATTGAGCTTATGTGCAACACAAGTGATTTTGTTGTAGGAGTGAAGAAACAAGATAATACATCCTATTACTACGCTAGCAAGACCACGAATGATGAAGAGCTTAACTACACCATAACGGAGAAGGAATTGCTTGCAGTCGTATTCGCATTCGACAAATTCAAATCATATATGGTTGGGACAAAAGTGATTTTCCACATTGACCACTCGGTGCTCGAGTAACTTCTGACAAAGAAAGATGTTAAGCCCTCACTCATCAGATGGATTTTTCTTTTGCATGAATTCGATATGGAGATCTTCGACAGGAAAGGAACATAAAACAAGGTTGCATACCACTTGTCAAGATTAGGATTGAAGGCTCAGAAGGACGATTCAAAGGAGATACGGGATACTTTTGCAGATGAGTAGCTGTTGGCAGTAAAAGCAATTGAGTTAACATGGTATGCTGATATAGCTAACTACTAAGTTAGTGTGCTTGCTCAACTAGGTGTAACATCGCACCAATTTGATACCATGCATAAATGTGCTATTTATAGGCTTAATTTTATGATAGTTTTGCTATGATTTTGTGTGCTTTCATGTATTTTTATGTTTATTTCTCAGAAACTGAGCATTTAGAGCAAAATCGGAGAATTGTGAGATAATTGAAAAAATTTGAGCAACTTAACGCTATATTTGAAGGTTCAAGTGTTGAATAAGATATACAAGGCTTTTGGACCCGAGGGCATAGCGTTGCAATGCCATTTGAAGAGC
The DNA here is from genome assembly GCA_033996785.1 of Trichosanthes truncata. Classification (NCBI taxonomy): domain Eukaryota; kingdom Viridiplantae; phylum Streptophyta; class Magnoliopsida; order Cucurbitales; family Cucurbitaceae; genus Trichosanthes; species Trichosanthes truncata. Next base: position 34,688,218 of record JAWPNB010000009.1, on the reverse strand, counting down.
CTTTCTACCTTGAAGAACAGCAAGCATAGAGTTGCAACGGTATTCAAAGCATTGCAACGCTACTCAAACAGATTTTTTCATTCTTTATAAAATTCGAAGGGACATCGTTGAAACACTGCCCCTAGCGTTGCAACGCTGTCTCGACATTATAAAAAGGAAATTTATATTTCGATCAAAGGGAGCCATTTTGGAGAGCCCTAAATCCTAATTTCGATAGAGGCAGTGTTTGAGAGGTCTAGATAGCACATTGGAAAGATAAGGAGGAGACTAAAGGCTCAGGATCGCTGGACATCACGTCAGGAACAAGTGTTGGCATGCGTCATCCAGTTTTTCTCTTTTCCCTTTCTTTTGCTTCTTAATTTTAGAATTTAGTGAACTGAAATTGCATGTATTTGCGTGTTTAGTGTCACACCCCCTCCCGAACCACCTGCTAACTTAGCCCGGAAGATGGCGTGAATCCAACAGACATCGTTTCCTCCCTAACGATACCTGTGACCCTGTTATACCTGATAAACATACTATACTTGAATTAAAATGTTTAAACACAACACAGCAGAAGTTTGAAAGTCACTATACCTACATACGGAGCAGTCCTACTTAAACCCCACTTGAACTTCTAAGCGGGTAGGGAGTACTACAACCAAAATACATCCCAACCATGGTTTACACAACCACGACCACTAGTGCATACATGAATATACTATACGTTCCTCTCAGAATATCTACAAAATGTTTGGACTTGCTATACAGTTCCACCCACGTACAAAATATCAAACTCGTAGAGCTTTAGGCAGACTATGGCAGGATTTCAGGCACCGGGAGCTCGATCACTACCTGAAAAGTTGGAAAACATTGAAAGAATGAGCTGGGAAGCTCAGTGAGTGACTGAGTTTATAACTATTAACTCGCAAATTACAACATTTGGTAAACTCTGGGCATATGTGTCGGTAGTCAAGTGCTAAATATAAACGTATAATTACCATAGTTTTTCTCAGAAATCCAACAAGTATGTCATTAAAAACTCACAAGGCATACCAAGAATATTAACTATCTAGAAACATATGACAATCTACGTTGTGTAGGGCATGCCTAGTACAACCAACGTTCACTCTACGATGTAGTGGGGCTCGCCCAGCACTCCCATCGTCTTTGTCGTAGTGGGGCCCGCCCAGCACTCACGACAGCATTGTTGTCACGGAGTAGACTCAACGTTGACAACAGAAAATGACCTGTGTGCACGCGGTACTAAACAGCTTCGGCTCAATATCTCAATCATTTACTCATTCGAGTCTCAGAAAAACACATGATAATCTTTAAACATTACCTGCTAGAGCATGCTTGCCTGAAATCATAACATTTTCACTAGATTTTAGCAAATCAATAAACATATGCTCACATGTAAATTTCGTTGGAAAAATCTAAGCTCACAACGAGCATTTAAAATCATTCCTAGGCAATCATGTATGCTCATAACCATGTGTTCGGAAAACATAAAACATTTAAGCTAATTCATTCCTAAGAAGTCTTATATTCACATAGACATGAATTCAAGCATAGAATATGTTTTCGAAATTCGTTTTGTCACTCACAGCGTTAGATCTAGATTCCCGGCCCGTATACTTGACCTATTTCCTCTTGGCCTGTCAAATAAACCAAAACCAAGCATTAGAACTTTGAATTCATGAACTCCAAGCTTAGAATTGCAAAACCATTCTATCTACTTCCAGTATTCTACCACTTCCATACCCTAACTTCACATACTCATCACTTCCTCATTACTTGGCCAAAAATGATGTACTTTATACCAGACTCTTCCTTTTTGAACCCTCTACAACTTATATGAAGGAATGGAATTGAAATTCCCAAAGGATGTGTCCGTAAATACCTAGAAATCTACCTCCCTCAAAATCAGTTTCTGCAATTCCAGAAGCGTTTTCCTGCTGCACCCCGAATTTTTCCTGAATTTTAAAGCAACTTCCAATCATATTTCGCCCACAACTTCTTCATAAAAGTTTTAGGAAATTAAATAATCTTTCCAACCATACCTAACGGAGCTTCTAATCAAAAATATACAGACCAGCACGACCCAAAAACCAGAGGTTTCTCAGATTTGACAGCAGACTTTCCCCTCTGACTTCCCCTTTACAAATCAACAACTTAAAGTCAGATTTTTCTCGAGCTTCCTTCACGACATTTGTTCGAAAATGAGTTAACTTTCCAGAAAATCAAATCTCACCTCTTAATTCTTCTTGTGGAGCTCAAAACAACCCAAATATCAGCAGTGAGCAGGATTGATCACCAAATCTGCCATGCAACCTTGAATTGAATCTTCTCCCCTTCTTCTTCAACTTCAAAACTAAGAAAATCCTCCTTCCTCTCTTTCTCTCATCCTCTCCCACGAAACCCTCTTCTTCTCTTTGGTAAATGAGATGCAAGATGGGTAGATAAAGGTGTATTTGTAAAATGAATAAAAAAAAAACTTCCACTTTCTTCTTTTTCCCTTTTTCCTATTTTCCTTTCTTTTTTTTTTTTTTTTTAAACAAAACCCACACATATTATCTCCTTTATACCCCAAACAAATGTTTTAAACTTTTTTTTTTTTTTTTTTTTTTGAAATTTCAAGGAGAAATCTCGTGAAATCTCGGTTTTACAACTTACCTCCCTCTTAAGAAATTTCGTCCCCGAAATTTAGTAGTACTTAGGTGATAAGCGTCGGGTAACTCTTCCTCACTTGGTCCTCTAATTCCCAGGTTGCCTCCTCCACTCCGTGATGTCTCCAAAGAACCTTCACGAGTGGGATCGTCTTGTTTCTCAAAACTTGTTCTTTCCTGTCGAGGATTTGAACTGCATCCTCTAAGTAACTCAAATCTTCTTCCAGCTCAACTGGTTGCGCTTGCAACACATGTGTCGGGTCTGGAATATTCTTCCTTAGCATGGACACATGAAAGACATCATGTACTCGAGATAGTTCTGTTGGCAACTCGAGTCCGTAGGCTGCTGGCCCAACTCGTTTTGTTATCTGATAAGGACCAATATATCTAGGACTCAACTTACCCTTCCTGCCAAAACGAAGGACACCCCTCCATGGAGATAACCTCAAGAAAACTTGATCTCCGACCTGGAATTCTAAGTCTCTTCGCCGTTTATCTGCGTAGCTTTTCTGACGATCTTGAGCTACCTTCAGATTCTCTTTAATCACATTTATATTGTCCGTCGTAACCTGTACCAACTCAGGTCCGATTAGCTTCCGCTCTCCCACTTCGTTCCAACACACGGGGGTTCTACATGGTCTTCCATACAGAGCTTCAAATGGTGCCATGCTGATGCTAGACTGATAGCTGTTATTATAAGCGAACTCCATCAGTGATAAGTGGGTATCCCAACTTCCCTTAAACTGCAGGACACATGCTCTCAACATGTCCTCTAAGGTCTGGATAGTCCTCTCTGATTGGCCATCTGTCTGGGGATGGAATGCTGTGCTGAAATTCAGTTTTGTTCCCATAGCTTTCTGTAAACTAGGCCAAAATTTAGATGTAAACCTCGGATCCCTATCTGAAACTATGGATACTGGCACCCCGTATTGACTCACAATCCTGTCGATGTATGGCTTGGCAAGCTGATCAAGTGTATACGTCGCTTTAATTGGTATAAACCGTGCTGTCCTAGTGAGTCTATCCACTACTACACAAACACCATCATGTCCACCAGAAGTACGTGGTAATCCAAACAGAAAATCCATCGTGATATGCTCCCATTTCCACTCCGGTACTGGCAAGGGATTAAGGAGTCCCCCTGGCCTCTGTCTAACTGGTTTAACCTGTTGGCAGATCAAACATCTATCAACATATTCGGCTATCTCCCGCTTCATCCCAGGCCACCAATATGTCCCCTTCAAAGTCTTGTACATCTTGGTGCTTCCTGGATGCATAGCGTAAGCTGAAATGTGAGCTTCCTCTAATATAGCATCTTTAAGCTCACTAATATTCGGAACGCATAGTCTTCCCTGCTTCACTATGGCTTCGTCTGCTCTCATCATAAATTCCGCCTCTAGCCCCTGTTTGGATTTCCCAAACCTCTTCTGCAGGTTCCTATCCTCAGGCTGTCTTCTCACAATCTCTGCTACGAGCGAAGGCCTGACCTGGAATTGAACTAAAAGACTCCCTGACTCCCCTGCAGTCACAATCGCTTTAGAACCCCTTAGCGTACTTAAGAAGGTTGCTCGCATACCACACAAGGCATCCCTAGGAAGTCTCGACTTCCTACTTAATGCATCTGCTACTACGTTCGCCTTACCTGGATGATATTCTATAGCACAATCATAATCTTTAATAAGTTCTAGCCATCGCCTCTGTCTCATATTCAACTCTTTCTGATCAAAGATATATTTCAGACTCTTATGATCTGTGAAAATGTGGCACTTCTCACCGAACAAATAATGCCTCCAGATCTTCAATGCTAAAATAACTGCTGCTAGCTCAAGGTCATGGGTAGGGTAGGTACACTCGTGCTTTTTCAATTGCCTGGACGCATAGGCTATTACCTTTCCTTCTTGCATAAGCACACACCTTAATCCCTGCCTCGACGCGTCACAGTAAATCACATACTCTTTCCCCGTTACAGGTAGTGCCAGAATAGGTGCTGTCACTAATCTCTTCTTCAGCTCCTGAAAACTCTGTTCACACTTATCTGACCACTCAAACTTAACATTCTTCCTTGTCAAAGCTGTTAGGGGTAATGCCAACCGTGAGAAATCCTCCACAAACCGCCTGTAGTATCCTGCGAAGCCTAGGAAACTACGTACCTCTGTCGCACTAGCTGGTCTCTCCCAGTTGACCACAGCTTCCACTTTCTGCGGATCCACACTAACTCCTTTTGCTGAAACAATATGCCCTAAAAACACTACCTGATTTAACCAAAACTCACATTTGCTGAATTTAGCATACAACTGTTTATTACGTAGTGTTTGCAGAATAATTCTCAGATGTTTCTCATGGGATTTCCTGTCAATTGAGTAAACTAGTATGTCATCGATGAACACTATCACAAACTGATCCAAATACTGATGAAAAATCCTGTTCACGAGATCCATGAATACTGCTGGCGCATTTGTTAAACCGAATGGCATTACCAAAAACTCATAATGCCCGTACCTCGTTCTGAATGCCATCTTAGGAATGTCTGATTCCCTAACCTTTAACTGATGGTATTCTGATCTTAAGTCAATCTTAGAGAACACCGCTGCTCCCCTTAACTGGTCAAACAAGTCATCTATGCGTGGTAGAGGATACTTGTTACGTATCGTGACTTTGTTTAACTGCCTATAGTCAATGCATAATCTTAGAGTACCATCTTTTTTCTTTACGAATAACACTGGAGCTCCCCAAGGCGATACACTAGGTCTGATGTATCCCTTGTCAACTAGTTCCTGTAACTGCATTTTCAGCTCCCTGAGCTCGCTTGGAGCCATTCTGTACGGCGCTTGCGAAATAGGTGCCGTTCCGGATAACAATTCAATAGTGAACTCAACTTCCCTATCAAGTGGCAAACCCGACAGATCAGCTGGAAAAACATCAAGAAATTCGTTCACTACAAGAACATCTTTTGGTTTTAACTTTCCCTCCTGTCCCTCTACCACGTGTGCAAGAAACGCCATGCAACCTTTCCTCAACAACTTCTCAGCTTTTAAAGCTGAAATCATACTCGTAGGAATAACCATCCTTTTTCCCCTGAAAACCACTTCAGCCAAACCTGGTTTCCTGAAAATCACTTCCTTCCTATGGCAATCCATGGAAGCAAAATGAGTACATAAGAAATCCATCCCTAAAATTACATCTAACTCATGCAGCTCTAGTGCAAGAAGATCTACTAACATGCTGAGACCTTCTACTAAGACCTCACAATCTCGCAGCACTCCATTAACTAGTAAAGCATCACCAACCGGAGTGTGTATAATCAACCTCTCAAATAAAGGCTCTAGCTTCCTATTTAGCTTCGTTAAGAACATATTAGAAACAAAGGAATGTGTAGCACCTGGATCTATTAAAACACGTGCATGTACATTACAAATAGGAATCGTACCAGTAACCACATCCGGTGCATCTTCCGCTTCCTGCTGAGTCATAGCGTAGATCTTTCCCTGCTGCCTAGGTCTCCCTACAACTCCCTTCTGTCTAGCACCGCTAGGCCCCTCTCCTGCGCTACTGGAACTCTCGGCTGCTCTACTGTCTGGGACTCAACTCCCTGGTCCCTCCGTGCAACCACTCTCAGCTGTGGACAATCCCTCTTGAAATGCCCTGGCTGTCCGCACTGGTAACACACACCAACACCAACAAGACAATGACCCCGATGATTCATGCCACAATTCGCACATGGGGTCCTCCTTGTTACACTAGCAACAGACTCTTGCCCTGTCTGCGGTCTTGTTGCTACCCTAGCAGACTGACTAGGTGCTCTCTGACTCTGCCTCTGATAGGTACCAGCCACATTCCACTGCCTTGATGCCTGGCCACCAAACCGATTCTTAAAGTCCTGACGACTTGAAACATTCACTCCAGGTGTGAATCTTCGCTGCTCACGACCCCAAAAACTGCTAGCTGTCGAAGCCCCACGACTAGGCTCCACCATTGACTTTTCCTCTGCTATACTCTGCTCCACACGTAAAGCAGTCTCTACTAGCTGAGAAAAGTCTGTCCACTTAGCAATAGCTGTAACCGGGGTACGTATCTCATCACGTAATCCTCTTTCAAACCTTCGACACCTGTCACTCTCAGATGCCACAATCACATCAGCATACCGAGATAGCTCAGTATACCTCCTCTCATACTCGGCCACTGAAAGCGACCCTTGCTTCAACTCTAAGAACTCATCCCTCTTTGCCTCGCGGTACGTGCTAGGGTAATACTTGTCTTCGAATATGCTTCTATAAGTTTGCCAGTCTAAGGTACGAGCATCACCGCGCCTGGCTAATATTGATTTCCACCATCCCTCTGCCTTCTTCTGCAACAGGAATGTGGCCAATCTAACTTTCCGCTCCTCAGGACAACTCATCACATCAAAGCATTTCTCAAGCATATTCAACCAAGCCTCGGCGTCAGCTGGGTCTGTGGAACCTTCGAACACCGTGGCTCCTAGTTTCTTCAGGCGTTCTATTCCATATGTCTTCTCTGGATCACTTGGCCCTGCTCTCTCTGGCCTACCTACCTCCTGTGAGGAACTAGCATGCTGCTCGTCTCTTGCCCCAGTCTGAACTCTCGAGGCACTAGATCCCCTCTAAGAATGGCCTTGGGTAGAATCTTGCGTCCCGTCCCGATCCTGCCTACGTCGTCTGCTAGTACGTGGTGGCATGACTCCTATAACATATCAATACATTAGACATGCTATGGATACTTAACTCAATTGCACAATACAAAACTTCTATTCACATTCTAGTCTTATTCTCATCCTTGCTTGGACCATGCTCCACTAGTTCTTATCTAAACCAACTCATTAACCTGCTCTTTATTTCCTAGTTTCTTCTTAGAGCTAACTCGCTCTGTCTCATTTCCCATGGAACTAAAAGCTCTGATACCAAATTGTCACATCCCCTCCTGAACCACCTACTAACTTAGCCCGGAAGATGGCGTGAAGCCAACAGACATCGTTTCCTCCCTAACGATACCTGTGACCCTGTTATACCTGATAAACATACTATACTTGAATTAAAATGTTTAAACACAACACAGCGGAAGTTTGAAAGTCACTATACCTACATACGGAGCAGTCCTACTTAAACCCCACTTGAACTTCTAAGCGGGTAGGGAGTACTACAACCAAAATACATCCCAACCATGGTTTACACAACCACGACCACTAGTGCATACATGAATATACTATACGTTCCTCTCAGAATATCTACAAAATGTTTGGACTTGCTATACAGTTCCACCCACGTACAAAATATCAAACTCGTAGAGCTTTAGGCAGACTATGGCAGGATTTCAGGCACCGGGAGCTCGATCACTATCTGAAAAGTTGGAAAACATTGAAAGAATGAGCTGGGAAGCTCAGTGAGTGACTGAGTTTATAACTATTAACTCGCAAATTACAACATTTGGTAAACTCTGGGCATATGTGTCGGTAGTCAAGTGCTAAATATAAACGTATAATTACCATAGTTTTTCTCAGAAATCCAACAAGTATGTCATTAAAAACTCACAAGGCATACCAAGAATATTATCTATCTAGAAACATATGACAATCTACGTTGTGTAGGGCACGCCCAGTACAACCAACGTTCACTCTACGATGTAGTGGAGATCGCCCAGCACTCCCATCGTCTTTGTCGTAGTGGGGCCCGCCCAGCACTCACGACAGCATTGTTGTCACGGAGTAGACTCAACGTTGACAACAGAAAATGACCTGTGTGCACGCGGTACTAAACAGCTTCGGCTCAATATCTCAATCATTTACTCATTCGAGTCTCAGAAAAACACATGATAATCTTTAAACATTACCTGCTAGAGCATGCTTGCCTGAAATCATAACATTTTCACTAGATTTTAGCAAATCAATAAACATATGCTCACATGTAAATTTCGTTGGAAAAATCTAAGCTCACAACGAGCATTTAAAATCATTCCTAGGCAATCATGTATGCTCATAACCATGTGTTCGGAAAACATAAAACATTTAAGCTAATTCATTCCTAAGAAGTCTTATATTCACATAGACATGAATCCAAGCATAGAATATGTTTTCGAAATTCGTTTTGTCACTCACAGCGTTAGATCTAGATTCCCGGCCAGTATACTTGACCTATTTCCTCTTGGCCTGTCAAATAAACTAAAACCAAGCATTAGAACTTTGAATTCATGAACTCCAAGCTTAGAATTGCAAAACCATTCTATCTACTTCCAGTATTCTACCACTTCCATACCCTAACTTCACATACTCATAACTTCCTCATTACTTGGCCAAAAATGATGTACTTTATACCAGACTCTTCCTTTTTGAACCCTCTACAACTTATATGAAGGAATGGAATTGAAATTCCCAAAGGATGTGTCCGTAAATACCTCGAAAGCTACCTCCCTCAAAATCAGTTTCTGCAATTCCAGAAGCGTTTTCCTGCTGCACCCCGAACTTGTCCTGAATTTTAAAGGAACTTCCAATCATATTTCGCCCACAACTTCTCCATAAACGTTTTAGGAAATTAAATAAGCTTTCCAACCATACCTAACAGAGCTTCTAATTCAAAATCTACAGACCAGCACGACCCAAAAACCAGAGGTTTCTCAGATTTGACAGCAGACTTTCCCCTCTGACTTCCCCTTTACAAATCAACAACTTAAAATCAGATTTTGCTCGAGATTCCTTCACGAAATTTGTTCGAAAATGAGTTAAATTTCCAGAAAAGCAAATCTCACCTCTTAATTCTTCTTGTGGAGCTCAAAACAACCCAAATATCAGCAGTGAGCAGGATTGATCACCAAATCTGCCATGCAACCTTGAATTGAATCTTCTCCCCTTCTTCTTCAACTTCAAAACTAAGAAAATCCTCCTTCCTCTCTTTCTCTCATCCTCTCCCACGAAACCCTCTTCTTCTCTTTGGTAAATGAGATGCAAGATGGGTAGATAAAGGTGTATTTGTAAAATGAATAAAAAAAAAACTTCCACTTTCTTCTTTTTCCCTTTTTCCTATTTTCCTTTCTTTCTTTTTTTTTTTTAAAAAAAAACACACACATATTATCTCCTTTATACCCCAAACAAATGTTTTAAACATTTTTTTTTTTTTTTTTTTGAAATTTCAAGGAGAAATCTCGTGAAATCTCGGTTTTACATTTAGACTTTTTAGTTAATTGTTTGATTGTACAAAACTATGTTTTTATTTATTGAATGTGATTGTGATGTTTTTTTATGCATGTTGATTTAGTATTCTTAGCTATTGGCCATAACTTTGTATGTTAGGTTAGATTTAGCTTGAGAAAGTAAATTTAACCAATAACTTAGATGCATAGCTATGATTAATCTATTGCATGAAAATGAATAGGTTAAAACTAGAAGTCAATAAAAGAATTTCATGATGCCATGCTTAGTTGTGAAAATAGATCGAAGGGTTGATTTATCTCTTGCATGAGTTCAATTGGGCTCAAGAGAGTCAATTGAATATTTTAGTAATTCTTGATTTAGAATGGTTGCATGATTCACAATTCAATAGTTAATTTCATAGTCGGGCTTAACGAATAGCAATTAACGAATGTCTCTCTAAAAATTGGACTCCAACTTTGTAAATAATGGGATAGATTTTATGGTTTCAAACCAAATCCAAATTAGTTTTTCTCTAAATAAAATTAGGCACAATTAACTGTGGTACTTAATTAATCTAAGAACTGCAATCCTTATGGATAACCCCAGCCACTAATATTGCAAAATACGTAGAGGTCTGGTTTTATAAATGTAATCTTGATAGGGCCTTCGACAAGTCACATCTATCAAATTTTGTGTCGGGGGATTGGCATATTTTAGTTTAATTAATATCGTGGTGAAAGTGCTCGATTTTAATTTAGAGTGTAATTAGAGTAAATTTGTATAAATTTTCTTCTTTTATTTTTCTTTGTATATTTGTACAACTGTGTAATCGTTTAGTTTTCTTTAGTTTTATTGTTTTTGTAAATTATGTCTTTGTTGTGTAATAGTTCTTGTTGTATGATTAGTATTTTTTTCTTCTCTTTTTCTTTGTTGTTGTAATTATGTTTGTCTTTTGTTTCTTTTTCTTTTTAGTTTGTTTAGTTAGCTTGTTTAGTTTTGCTATTTACTTGTATTTCTTTTGTTTTCTGTTAATTAGGCCTCCGTAGTATATGCTTAGAATTCGAGATACTTAGGTTCCTTTTGACCATGAGATTGAGCGCACCTGTATTCGAAAACGTCGAGCTCAAAAAGAAAAACTAGGTTTACCAATGGAAGAGGAACAAATCGATGAGCGTAAGGCAATTAGGGACTACTTTAAACCGTATTTCCTGCAGAGAGTTCAGGGATAGTTCAGGCACCTATAGAAGCAAACAACTTTGAACTAAAAACTGGTCTCATTCAGATGGACAGAGACAGCCCTTTAGAGGATATCCCATAGAAGATCTCAACTCTCACTTGAAATCTTTTCTATTTCTTTGTGGAACTGTTAAAATTAATGGTGTTTCATGTGATGCTACTCACTTACATTTTTTTCCTTTCACTTTACAGGATAAAGCTAGAGATTGGTTGGACAACTTAGAGCCACAAAGCATCTCCACTTAGGAGGAGCTTGCTTAAGCATTCCTATCAAAATTCTTCCCACCTGCTAAGACTGCCAAGCTCAGAACTGAAATTGGAACATTTAGGCAACTTGAAGGAGAGCAGATGTTTGAGGCATGGGAGAGGTATAAAGACCTCCTGAGGAAGTGCCCACAACATGGATTCCCCAATTGGCTACAAATCCAGTTGTTCTACAGTGGGATGAACGGAAACACCAAGACGATACTAGTAGCTGGAGGGACACTTTTATCCAAAATAGTAGCTGAAGCCAAAACTTTGCTGGAGGAGATGGCGGCCACGAGTTATCAATGGCACACAAAACAATCAATGGCAAAGCCAGTGGCAGGCATCTATGAAGTCAGTGAGGTAAGTGCTCTGAAGGCACAAATGGCTTCTCTAACCAATTATTTATCTCAATTGATAGGTGTAGGAAGCAGTATCACTATTGCATCATTGGCAACATCTCAACAACCACAAGTTGGAGGAGAATCGAGTATGGAGCAAGTGAATTATGTGAACAACAGAGGATATAACCAAGGGAGCAACCACATACACAATGCAATTCCTACGCACTACCACCCAGGTTTGAGGTATCATGAAAATTTTTCTTATGCTAATAATAGGAATTTTTTGCAACCTTCTTTAGGTTTACCCACACGTTCACAACAAGCTGAGAAGAAATCCTTTCTTGAGGAACTGATTGGAAGCTTCATCACTGAATCAAATAAAAGAACCAATCAGCTTGAATAGAGAATTGAGGGTATTGTTTATGGACAGGGAAATGCAATTAAAAGTCTTGAAGTGCAGATGAGTCAGTTGGCTTCCTCCCTAAATGCTCTGCATAAAGGGAAGTTCCCAAGTGATACTGAAGTTAATCTTTGAGAACAATGTAAGACAATAAGTCTAAGGAGTGGGAAACAACTGGAATGATTGGTGAGTTAGTTATATGATGATGATGAGAAAACCATAGAAATTGGAGATAAAGAAGCTGAAACTGCACTTGAGACCGAAAAGTTGTCTACTCCAACCATACCTGTTGTGCCAAACCAAATCCCATATCCTCAAAGATTCAAGAAGAAAAGTTTCAGCAGTTAGTTCTCTAAATTCCTGGACATGTTTAAAAAGCTTAATGTTACTATTCCTTTTACTGAAGCACTAGAGATGATTCCCAGTTATGCAAAGTTCATGAAGGATATTCTAACTCACAAAAAGAAATTTGGGACTCTAGAGACAGCACACATGACGAAAGAGTGCAATGATGGACTACACAAAAAGCTACCAACCAAACTGAAAGATCTAGAGAGTTTTACTATTCCCTGCACTATTGGCAATTATTATTTTCACAAAACTTTATGTGACTTAGGTGCGTCTATTAATTTGATGCCTTTCCATGTGTACAGGACCTTATGTTTGAAGGAGCTCCAACCCACCAACATCTATTTACAACTCGTAGATCGTTCATTAGCTTTTCCTAGAGGTGTAGTAGAAGTTGTTATTGTTAAGGTTGATAAATTCTTTATTCCTGCAGACTTTATGGTGCTTGACATGGAAGGTGATGATGACATCCCCATCATTCTTGGACGTCCTTTCCTCGCTACGAGAGAAGCTTCTATCATAGTGAAAAACGGTAAATTGTCCTTCAAAGTCAACAATGAAAAGGTAACTTTTGACATGCATAACGCAATGAGGTATCCCCTAGAGGTAAACCAAGTTATGGGCGCTGATTCTATCGATTGTTTGACTAACAATTTTTTTGAATTAAGGGTGAAAAAGAGCCATTAGACGAGATATTGACAATGAAGTGCAGTATTGAGGACTCCGATCCAAAAAGAATAATCCACAACAGGAGTTCAGTCTAGCTAAAGACGTTAAAGAAAGCGCTTCTTGGGAGGCAACCCAAGTTTTCTTTCCTTCATTTACTTTTTTGCTTGTTTTTCCGTTCGTAGTAGAAGTTGTCTTCAAAAATAGTGCCAAGTAAATCTCGTTCCCATTTTGCAAGACCTCGACCGCATTGAGAAACCTCCTAGCCAGTTCAAGGAACTCCCATGGAACTGTCTCTCATTTTATCAGACCAGTATCATTCACTCACTTTATCGGTGTACTTATTTATTGAGCATGAAACATTGAGGGCAATGTAAACTTTAAGTTTGGTGGTGGGTAATACTATGCAATCTTGATAATTTTGAGCAATTTCTAAGTAATGCATGATGAATGATTATGATAGCCTAGGAAGTAATCTAAGTGATTTCTTTTGCAATAGAATGACTCATGAAACATGTTCTGAATTGAGTATATCTGAAGCTTATCATTTGTTTTCTTGCAACACCAAGAGCACATAACTGACTTTCTATTATGTTCAAATACTAGGATGCTTTTGTTGAGTCTAGAGGTTGTTGTCACCTTGATAGGCTTAAGAACTGATTGATAGTTAACTTGCATGAAAGTTAGTAATTGAAATTTGTTTTAACAAAAAGAATATTTATCCTTATTGATTTTTTTGCAACCAAAGCATGTTTCATCAATACTTGTGTGCTTAATGTGTGGGGATCAAAAGTGCTACCTCCATTGTGATGAGTTAGGTCATCCATTGATCGAGTGCTCTAGATAAGGGTCCATACAGTGGAAGTGTGAAAGCTAGGATCTCTGTGAGAAGGAAAAAGATTAGTTTGGGGGTTAGTAATCCTTGTAAAATGAGACAGAAAATGAATGCTTGAGTAAATTGCTCTCTATAATTTGGGAGAACTTGAAATTGGAACTTAGAGCCAGTGTAGGGGGAAAATGAAGGAAAGTCTTGGTAAAAGTGTCTTAAGCTTAAGCTTGTAGAAACTAATAGAAAGGAAGTTAAACACACACACGCGCAAGGAATGAGATAGATAGAATTTAAATTGCTTAGTGAAGAGCATGTTAAGACTTTATTATGTTGTTTCATGTCAACTAGATCAATGAGGCTTGCGTTATGAATCTTGTATTATAAATCTTGTGAAACTGTTATTTTGGTTTTGTTTTACTCGAGGACTAGCAAAAATCTAAGTTTGGGGGTTTTTGATAGCATGCATAAATGTGCTATTTATAGGTATAGTTTTATGCTAGTTTTGCTATGATTTTGTGTGCTTTCATGTATTTTTATGTTTATTTCTCAAATACTGAGCATTTGGAGCAAAAACGAAAGAATTGTGAGATAATTGGACAAATTTAAGCAACTTAAGGCTATATTTAAAGGTTCAAGTGTTTAAGAAGATGAACAAGGCTTTTGGACTCGAGAGCATAGCGTTGCAACGCCATTTGAAGAGTCTTTCTACCTTGAAGAACTGCAAGCATAGCGTTGCAATGCTATTCATAACGTTGCAATGCTACTCAGACAGATTTTTTCCTTCGTTATAAAATTCGAAAGGAATAGCGTTGCAACGCTGTCTCGACATTATAAAAGGAAAATTTATATTTTGAGCAAAGGGAGCCGTTTTGGAGAGTCCTAAACCATAATTTCGATAGAGGTAGTGTTTGAGATGTCTAAAGAGCACATTGGAGAGCTAAGGAGGAGACTCAAGGCTCGAGATCGCGAGACATCACGTTGGGAACGAGTGTTGGCATGAGTCGTCCAGTTTTTCTCCTTTCCCTTTCTTTTGCTTCTTAATTTTTGGATTTAGTGGACTGAAATTGCATGTAGTTATGTGTTTGGACTTTCTAGTTAATTGTTTGGTTGTACAAAACTATGTTTTGATTTATTGAATGTCATTGTGACATTTTTTATGCATCTTGATTTAGTATTCTTAGCTATTGGCCATAGCTTTGTGTGTTAGGTTAGATTTAGCTTGAGAAAGTAAATTTAACCAAGAACTTAGATGCATAACTATGATTAATCTATTGCATGAGATTGAATAGGTTAAAACTAGAAGTCAATAAATGAATTTCATAATGCCATGCTTAGTTGTGAAAATAGACCTAAGGGTTGATTTACCTCTTGCATGAGTTCAATTGGGCTCAAGAGAGTCAATTGAATATTTTAGTAATTCTTGACTTAGAACGGTTGCATGATTCACAATTTAATAGTTAATTTCATAGTCGGGCTTAACGAATAGTAATTAATGAATGTCTCTCTAAAAATTGGACTCCAACTTTGTAAAGAATAGGATAGATTTTATGCTTTCAAACCAAATCCAAATTAGTTTTTCTCTAAATAAAATTAGTCACAATTAAATGTGGTACTTAATTAATCTAAGAACTTCAATCCCTGTGGATGTCCTCGGCCACTAATATTGCAAAATACTTAGAGGTCTGGTTTTATAAATGTAATCTTGATAGGGCCTTCGACAAGTCACATCTATCACAATTCAAGAAGTTCTACCCTAAAAGTAAATACGACTATTGGGATGAATCTTATCTTTATAAGATGGGACCAGATCAGGTACTCATAAGATGTGTTTGCAGAGGAGGATGTCCCGAAGTTATTAGATGTTTGTCGCATATCCCCATATGTCGCATAGCCCCATATGGAGGTCATTTTGCAGGTACAAATACAGCAGCTAAAGTACTCCAATGTGGATACTTTTGGCCAACTCTTTTCAAGGATGCACATTTATTTGTTAAGGATGCGATCAATGCCAAAGAAAGGGAAACTTAACAGCGAGACATGAAATGCCAATGCACTGCATGTTAGAGGTGGAAATCTTTGACGTGTGGGGCGAGATTTCATGAGACCTTTCCCGCAATCTTTTGGGAATGTGTATATCTTACTTGCCGTAGACTATGTGTCTAAGTGGATCGAGGCTATGGAAACACCTATCAATGATGCTAAGACAGTGAAGAAGTTTCTTCATAGCAACGTCTTTACTCGTTTTAGTACACCAAAGGTGTTGTTAGCGACGAGGGAACTCATTTTGTGAACAGGGTCATAGAAAATCTGCTTGCAAGGTACAACATAAGGCAGAGGATTGCGACTGCATATGTAAACCTGAGATCTCTCCTAGTAATTTCTTTAAAAAAAAGGTAATAGGTAAATAAAAAAAAAATGTTTAAAACAAAAGAAAACATAAAATAAAAGGAAAATGAAAGGAGAATTAAATAAAAGAAAAGAAGAGTGGAGAAGTTTTGAGTTTTTTAAAAAAAAAAAGAGAAAGAAAAGACTCCACCACCGCCAACTTCATTTTCCTTTTAAACCCAATCTAAAATTCTTATCCATTCGGTCATCATTTATCAAAAGCAGCAGAGTTATTCGTGAGAGGAAGAAGAAAGTGTTTTGCTGAAGTTGAAGTTGAAGAAGATAGGGAAAAGTCCAATTTAAGTTGCATGACAAAGTTTGTGATCAATCCTGACTACATCTGATGTTTGGATCATTCTGAGCTCCATAAGAAGTATTAAGAGGTGAGGTTTGATTTTCTTGAAAGTTAACACATTTTAGAACAATTTTCGTGAAGGAAGCTCGAGCAAAATCTGATGTTATGTTAATGATTTGTGAAGAGGGATTTGAAGGAATGTTTTTGCTGTCAAATCCGGGGAACCTCTGGTTTTTGGGATGTGCTGATCTGTGGACTTCGAATTAGAAGCTGTATTAGGTATGTTTGGAAAGATGATTTAATTTCCTATAACTTGCATGAAAATGTCGTGGTTGGAAATTTACTAGAAGTTGCTTTAAAATTCATGTTAAGTTCAGGGTGCAGCAGGGAAACGAGTCTGGAAAGTGCAGAAACCTATTTTGTAGGAAGTAGCTTTCGAGGTATTTACAGACATATCCTTTAAGAATTTCAATTTCATTCCTTCAGATAAGTTTTAGAGGGTTCAAAAAGGAAGAGTTTGGTATAAAGTACATCATCTTTGGCCAAGTAATGAAAAGTTATGAGTAAGGGAGCTTAGGGTATGAAATCTGTGATATGCTGGAATTAGTTAGGGGATATGTATAATCTTAAGTTTGAAGTGCAAGGAATTGTGTTCTAATGCCTGGTTTCTGGTTATTTGGCAGGGCAAGAGGAAATAGGTCAAGTGTACGAACCGAGGTTCTAACTTTTAACGCTGTGAGTGACAAAACGAATTTCGAAAGTGTATTCTATGCTTGAACTTATGCTTACGAAAATAAAAGACTTTCTAAGAGTAATTTTACTTAAAGACTTTATGTCTCTTGAACACGTATTTATGAGCATATATGGTTTCCTAGAAATGATTTAATTGTTCGTTGTGAGCATATGTTTACTATTTTACCTGAACTAGTGAAAATACCATAATTTCGGGCCAACATGTGTTAGCAAGTAGTGTCAAAGGTTTTCATGTGTTTCTATGAGACCCGAATGAGTAAATGTTTGAGATTCTGAGTCCGAGGCTGTATAGTACCGTGTGCACACAGGTCATTTCCTGTTGTCGACGTTGAGTGTACTCCGTGACAACAATGCTGTCGTGAGTGCTGGGCGGGCCCCACTACGACAAAGACGATGGGAGTGCTGGGCGGGCCCCACTACATCGTAGAGTGATTGCTGGATTTCTGGAAGAAGCTATTGTCCTTATAAGTTTATATTTAACGCTTGTCTACCGACACATATGCTTGTAGTTTGCCAAATGTTATGATTTATGAGATAATTGCTTTAAACCCAGTCACTCACTGAGCTTCCCAGCTCATTCTTTCAATGTTTTCCAACTTTTCAGGTAGAGATCGAGCTCCCGGTGCCTGAGATCCTGCCACAGCCTGCTGGAAGCTCTACAAGTCTGATATTTTTGTATGTGGATGGTGTAGTATAGCAAGTCTGCTCGTAATGTACATAACTTAATAGGGATGTGTAGTTATGTGCGTGTATGAAGCTAGGGGTCTTGGTTATGTAAATCTTGGTTCGTGATATATTGAGTTGTAGTATCCCTACCCGTTTTGGTTGTTCCACAGGGGTCTTTACCAGAACCGCCCTATATGTATACTTGGTAACGTTTACCAAGTTTCCGCTGTGTTGTGTTTGAGTAACTTATATTCAAGCATAGTATACTTATCAGGTATAACAGAGTCACAGGTATTGCTAACAAGAATAGCGGTGTCTGTTGGCTTCACTCCGTCTTCCGGGCTAAGTTAGCAGGTGGTTCGGAAGAGGGTGTGTCAGCATATCACCAACAGATGAATGGTGTAAACCCGAGATTTTTCCTTAAAATTTCTTTACAAAAAGAAACAAAGGAAAAAATAAATAAATAAATAATAAATAATAATAAATAAAATAATTGTTAAAACTTTTTTGGGAAATTTTTGTATAAGGAAAAGAGGAATAAAACAAAAAAAAAAAGAAAAGAAAAAGAAATGTGGGAATGGATAGGCTTTGGAGCACTCACCACCAAAAGTAATTAAATAAGCTTCCTAACCAATTTTCTCCCATTTGCTTCTCTTTTATTAAAGAAAAACAGAGCATTTCGTGGGAGAAGGTGGAAGAAAGAAGAAAAGAGAGCTTGCTGGGGTTGGAAGTTGAAGAAGAAGGGGGGAAAACTCAGCACAAGCCTCCATGGCAACTAGGTGATCAACTCTACTCACTACTGATGTTTAGAACGTTTTGAACTCCACAAGAAGAGTTAAGAGGTGAGATTTGATTTTCTTGAAAGTTAACCCATTTTCGAACAAATTTCGTGAAGGAAGCTTAAGCAAAATCGGACTTTAAATTATTGATTTGTGAAGGGGAAGTCAGAGGAGAGATTTTGCTATCAAATCTGAGGAACCTCTGGTGTTTGAGACATGCTGATCTGTAGGATTTGAATCAGAAGCTCCATTAGGTATGGTTGGAAAGATTATTTAATTTTCTATAACTTTCATGAAAAAGTCGTGAGTAAAAAATGATTGGAAGTTGCTTTAAAATTCAGATCAGGTGTGGTGTGCAGCAGAAAAATGATTCTGGAAATTTCAGAAGTTTATTTTTTGGGAAGTAGTTTTCGAGGTATTTACGGACACATCCTTTGGGAATTTCAATTTCATTCCTTCAGGTTCAAAAAGGAAGAGTTTGGTATAAAGTACATCATTTTTGGCCAAGTAATGAAGAAGTTATGAGTATGTGAGGTTAGAGTATGAAATTTGCAGAATGCTGGAAATAGATGGAGTGATATTTGTAATCTTAAGTTTGAAAGTCATGAGATTGAAGTTCTAATGCTTGGTTTTGGTTTTTTTTTGACAGGCCAAGAGGAAGTAGGTCAAGTTTACGGGTCGAGGATCTAGTTTTAACGTTGTGAGTGACAAAACGAATTTCGAAAACGATTTCAATGCCTGAATTTATGCTTATGAAAATATAAGACTTCCTAAGAATGAATTAGTTTAAATGTTGTATGTTTTTTTTAAACATTGAACACATACTTAAGAGCATACATGGTTTCCTAGGACATGATTAAGATATTGAGCCGAAGCTGTATAGTACCGTATGCACACAGGTCATTTTCTGTTGTCGACGTTGAGTGTACTTTGTGACAACAATGCTGTCGTGAGTGCTGGGCAGGGCCCACTACGACAAAGACGATGGGAGTGCTGGGCGGGCCCCACTACATCGTAGAATGAATGTTGGTTGTACTGGGCGTGCCCTACACAACGTAGATCGTCACATGGTTTTTCCTTAAATGGTTAATATTCTTGATATGCCTTGTGAGATTTTAATGACATACCTGCTGGAGTGCTGAAAAGAAAAACTATTGTGACTATACATTTATATTTAACACTTGAATACAGATTCATATGCTCATAGATTATCAAGTGTTTTGATTTGCGAGTTAGTAGCTTAAACTAAGTCACTAGCTGAGCCTCATAGCTCATTCTTTCAATGTTTTCCAACTTTTCAGGTAGAGATCGAGCTCCCGGTGCCTGAGATCCTGCCATAGTCTGCGAGCACTCTCTAAGTTTGATATTTTGTACGTGGGTGGGGTTTTGTAGCGTTTCCGTATATACATTGTAGATATTTTGGAAGGAACGTATAGTTGTGTTCGTGTATGTACTAGTGGTGGTGGTTGTGTAAATCATGGTTGGGTATATTTTGGGTTGTAGTGCTCTCTACCCGTTTTAAATTTCAAGTGAGGTTTAAGTAGAGCCGCTCCTTACGTACGTATAGTAATTAACAAGGTTCCGCTGTGTTGTGTTTAAAGTATTTCATATGCCAGCATAGTATGTTTATCAGATGTTACAAAGTCACAGGTATCGTTAGAAAGGTAAACGATGTCTGATGGCTTCACGCTATCTTCCGGGCTAAGTTAGCGGTTAGTTCGGGAGGGGGTGTGACAAATGGATAGGCAAAATTATCAAACCTAGAGACCAAGACAATCCTAGAAAGGATATTTGATCCATCGCGAAGGGATTGGTCTCTCAGGATTCGATGATGCACTATGGGCACATAGGACAACTTTTAAGGCTCCATTGGGAATGTCTCCATATAGGATTGTGTTTGGGAAAGCTTGCCACTTACCCTTAGAATTGGAGCATGAGGCCTATTGGGCTATGAAAAGGCTAAATTTTAATTTGAATGATGCATGTGTATTAAGGAATATGCAGTTGAACGAGCTTGAAGAACTAACTCACTTCTCCTACAAAAATGCTAAACTTTATAACAAAAAGATAAAGAAGTGGCATGATAAGAAATTTTTTGACAGACGACTGCATTAAGGACAACAGGTGTTGCTGCTCAATTTGAGACTAAAACCTTTTCCAGGGAAGCTGGTATCCAGATGGTCCGGACCATTCACAATTACTAAAGTATATCCATACAGAGCAATTGATTTGCGGGATAGCAAGGGGACCATTTTTAAAGTAAATGGACAGAGAATCAGACCATACTTGGGAGAAGGCATAAGTAGGAACAAGGCCTTCGTCTCCCTAGTGGAACTAGACTAAGAATGTCAGGTGATGTGTTGTAAATAGGATATTTTTTTTTTTGTTTTTATTAAAAAAAATTGGTGTGAGTGGTGCACATGTGATTTAATGCATTAGATCTATAAGTTTTTTATTAAGAAGAAACTTTGTCTTAGGAGGGTCTTGTCTAGGCTGAGGTACTTAAGCTGACCATAAAGGAACACCTCTACCTAGGGACCTACCTAGGAGTTTAATTAATCAAACTATTAAGTCTAAGTCATTGTCGCCTTTTATCTGCTTTGATTCTTCTTTTATGTTTAGGTTTTTGAACTTTTTGATATTCTGAGTTAGTGTGCAGGGTGTTTTGAAGGACTACTGAAATTTCTAGGTTGAACGTGAAATTGGAATTGAAGGTCCAAATGTGACCGCATTATGAATGCATAATGTTTATGGGAGGTTTCAACTAGAAGAAAGACATTTGGAATTGCGGCCTCAAGTTGGAGAAGCATATAGGACAAATGCGGCCAGATCTTATTGCAGGCGCATTTGGCCCTAAATCTTTATTTTGTAGGGGCCACACATAAAGAATGAATTGCGGCCAGATTTGCGGCCACATATGGACCATGAACTGGATAAGGAAGTGGACGTCAATTAAAAAAGGAAAGAGGGTTTTTTTTGGCAATTTTGAAACATATAAATAGGGCCCACCATTGACTTAGGTCAACTTATTTAAATTTTCAAAACACCCAACTCCTTACTGTTTCTTACATCTCATGCACCATCTTCGACCATATTCCAACGAGTCCTCCGATCATCTTCTCCGACAAATTCGCCTATTTTCTTCACAGGGAAGGGCGAAAACCACTTCCCTTTCTTTTGCAAGTGAATTCAAGAGAAATGGAGCAAGATCAAGTTACTTACAAATGTCGAAGGCCCACCAAGAAGCAACCTTTTGTACCGGCAAGGTCTGTAATGACGTCCACACGCTCAAGCCCTAGACGAACAACCAAGCACAGGGAAGAAAAAGGCAAGTCGACCTCACACAGTCTCCTCGTCGATACACCATTAACGAAACGCTCAAGAGAGTGGGAGGAGGATGTTTGAAAGATTGCTCAGCTAAGCAAGGAGGCCATAGAGAGTCCGAGGATGCACTTGGAGGATGAAGAAGATGAGTTGGCCCCTCTTTTGCGAAAATTAGTGAAACAACAAGAGGGAACGTCGAGGACTAGTGAAATTGGCAGTGGAGAAGGAGGCTCACAACGTTGCATGGTCGTGTGTATGAATAAGAGGAAGTTGGAGAAGGGAATAGCTCCCAACGACAAGGAAAAGGCAAAAGGCCGAGTTGCGACTGCATTCGCAGCGCAATTGGTCCAGCATCAGGAGCCTGCCAAGCCTGAGGTAAGGAAGGAAGATGCGCTTGCAAACCTGGCACATCCACCTAAAGCTGGCCCAGTCGAAAAAAGGCTAAATACACCCACATCTGTGGCACATTTGGCTCAACAGTCAGAGAATCCTCCAGTTGCTGAAGTAGGAGATGCGACTGCATCTGCAGCGCATCTGGAGGTGCCCATGCCAACCTACGCCATGCCAACAAAGTCAGTCACATTCGCTAGATCAAGATGCTCTTCACTCACAAAAGGAGGTCAAAGTGGGACATTTCACCAACTGAAGAAGGAAAGGATGTTGCGGAGCAAAGAGAGCCACAATCTGACGAACAGGTGGCTCAAGAGGACATCCCCACACCTTAGTGGGCAGCCCTGGTCGCTGCTAAAAAGCCCAAGGATGTAGAGCTTGCTGAAAAGCTCGGTAAAGAGGCTGAGAGAAGACAAAAAGAAGAAGAAGAAGATAATGCGGTCAGGATTGTCGCCTCAAACCAAAAATTTATGTAGGAAGCGGATGTGGCCACATCTAGACTGCATTTGGACCAGACACCACCACCACCACCAATACACCAGCAAGGGCTATCTTAGGCCAATGCTATTGGTGTGATCGCATCCAAGGCACATCCAGATGAACAGGGGCAAAGAGAAGCTGAATTTGACAACCTGTTTAAGTATGAGACGAGGGGGCTCACTCCTGATCAGAGCCTTGAAAGAGGTGAAGAAGAAAAAGGTCGGGAACAATCTGAAGCTCTCCTCTCTAAGGATGATTTGCAGGAAATCTTAGAGAGCGAGATGCTTAGATCTTCCAAGAGGAGGACAAAGAAGAAGAAGATGAGTAGGCCTCAAACTACTCCTAGGCCAAGGACTAATCACGCCACTGCAGATTGTCCTATGGCTGAACGCTCTACCCCATTCGACCTCAACAGAAAAAATCATCATGGGGGACAGAGCGCTCATGTGCGAGAAGGGCTTCACCAACAAAATAGGCCCCATCCCATAATTCATTACAGATATTATTCGAAGGTTGGGATGGGAACGATTTTGCGAGTAGCCCACTAAAGCCGTGGTGCAACTAGTTCATGAGTTTTATGCCCACCTGAGGGATGAAACAAGGAACGAGCTTAAACTCAGAAGGGGGATAGTGCGGTACTCCGCACTTGACTTTAACTGAATCTACATGATACCCTATTTGAGGAATCTTGTAGGTAACAAAGTAATGGACAATCCAACTGAGGAATAACTGTAGGAGGCCCTAGAATTCGTTGCACACGAGGGCACAAAATGAAGAGTCTCGCCACAGGAAGTGAGGACCTTGGTGCCTGCCAACATCTAGACAAAGCCGTATGTGTGGCTCCACTTCCTGAAGAACAGGATTCTGCCCACAACACATGGCACCACTATCTCACATAAGGGGGTCATGTGTTGTATAGCATCTACAAAGCCCTGGAAATCAATTTAGGCAAAATGCTGAGAGAGGAGATTGTGGCCTGCACTCGAAGGAATGTGGGATGCCTTTTCTTTCCCGCCCTAATAACTAAACTATGCAGGAGGGAAGGACTGTACCTAAAAGGCGGAGAAGAGATCGACAAGTGCAAGGCAACCTTGGATCTAATGGACATCAACAAATTGAAGGCCTTGCAAGCATAGAAGTGAGCTTCTACTACTCCGAACTATGTGGCCGCATCTCCATCGCATCAGGCAACACCACGACCATCTGAGCCACCACAAGACGACATCCAAGCTCAGATGCACAGATTTCAGGAGCAGAGCAAGGCCTATTGGGCCTATGTACGAGAAAGGGACGATGCCCCTGCACTTCCTAACTTCCCTTCCATTCTCCTATAGCATGGGGACCAGTAGAGAGGTGATTCATCCTCTACCTCTTAGGGGAGTATTGCTTCTCTAATCTATCTTTATTGCTTTCATATTTAATTTACTTTCTTTTCTTCTAGGGTTAGTTTACTTGCTTTCATAGAAAAGATTTGATGCTTTCTAGTATAGGTTGAATTTTGTTTGTTTGTTTGCTTTTGTTAAAAACACTTTTGCTTAAATGATTTTCCATACACCTTGCACATGCATGAATAAAAATTCAATTTCAAAAACAAGTTTTCAATTTGTTTTCTTTAGTTGTTGAGTTAAAAAGTCATTTATTATGATACCTAGAGCTCTCTCAACTTCCACATACTTTATGCAAACTTAGGTTTAAGTTTCATATACCTTATCACTCACTTTTTTTCATAAACCATTCAAACCTAAATTCTCCTTGTATTTAGACTACTTAGTATGCTTAGGATAGTTTAGTTCAATGCTTAGAAAGTCTAGTCACAAAAAAAATTGTACCCAAACCCCTTTTATGTCTTATGTTTTTAGTCAATGGGGACATTGACTCATTTAAGTTTGAGTGGGTGAGTTGTAATGCCAAAATATTGATGTATCATGTACTACACTACTACTAGGGACTCATATATATATAAAAAAGAGAGAAAGAAAAAGAAAAGGAGATACTCCTCTTTCCAGAGTTAACCGAGTAACCAGGGGAAGTCATGACACCCATGATTTCCTTTACATGAAAGGTTGACTTAGGAAGTGAGTATGTGGAAACAGTCTTAGTAGTGACTTGTGCTTGTAGTCAGCTACTTTCACCATAAAGTGTTAGTAAGTTGAAGCGAAGGTACAACATGACAAGAAGGCTCTACTAAAAAAAAAGCCTAACAGTAGCATTGAATAAGTTTGGGGGAAGTTATAGTCTTTTGTAGTTAAAAAAGTTTAGACGTAGCTTGTTAGACAAAGAAATTACCCTATACTTTATGACTACGCCTTAGGTAGAATAAACAAAGTAGGTGGATTTATATGCAAAATGTTTGTCTTGAAAAGGAAAAAGTAAGGTCTCGTGGGGTAAAACTCCAAGTTTGTGTAAGTATTAAAAGTTGAAATCTCTCTTGAAAGGCACTGTTCTTCAAAACTCCCTTAGAATGCAAATTGTTGATTGATTGCTTGCTTGTTGTTTTTGCTTAAAATTACTTAGGGACAAGCAATAAGCTAAGTTTGGGGGTGAGATAACACTCATTTATGAGTGTTATTTGGTTCTAAAAACTAAGCTATTTGCTTAGAAAGCGAGTGCTTAATGTTATATTTCATGTCATTTAGAGCAAATTTAAGTAAAAACAAGTTTTGTATGTGTTTGAAGTCTTGATTTTATAAAAATAAGTTTTTAGGTGTATTTAGAGTCATTGTTGTGAAGAAATTGTTAATTTTATTTGGTTTTGTGTAGAGGCTAAAAAAGGACCCAAATACGCCCACATTCTATTCGCAACTGAGGCAAGTGAAAAATGATCCAAGAGATATGCAACCAGGATACGCCAACAATTGAGAGCATAGCCAAATTCCAACTGTTGAAGAAAATACTAAAAATGCGCCCAACTATGTGGCCGTATTTAGGCCATTTCGACAATAGCACAATCGCGCTCACTATGCAGCCGCAACGGACCTTTTCGGTAGATTCTCCAATATTCGCGAGATTTACAGATAAAATCAATCAACTATTCTCTATCAAATCTTTGAGGATCAAGAGATATGATAGGCAAAGCCTCTCCACATCGATCTCAGCAACAAACCCTAGGCCTTGAGGTCTATAAAAGGCGGCTAAAGCTTCAGTTTCAAGGGAGCTTGGATTTTTATCTTCTTCTTCAAATTCTGCAGTTTTTTTTCTTTAAACTGTTATACCGAGTCTCCCCTATGTCCTGTTCATACTTCATTCAGACACAAACTTCGAGAGAAGGGAGAGTAAGTACTTGCTCTCCTCGAAAGAGGTTGAACAAAGTTAGAAAGAAGGAACAAACTTCAGGTTATTTATCACTTTTATTTAAGTTTCGTACTGTCTGTTTTTCTTTAAATTTTAGTTACTGTTTTATTCTTTCATTAAGTTGTAAGTTTCTGTTTTCATTTGTTAAATTTCAATTCTCCAAGTTGTAATTCAAGTTTTGTTTCAAGTTGTTATTGTTTCAATTCCAAACTCTCAGTATGGTTCTATTCCTCTATTTTCAATGAAGTCTATCTTTTATCAATCAAGTTTTATTTTTATTTTTTGAACTTTAGTTTTCTTGTCAATGAGTAGCTAAACTCTTTAGAGGGGATTCCATGAAGTGAATTCTCTAAAAAAGAGATAACCTCACCATGTGATTCTAGCAACTTTGCTTAACATTTAGCACCTTTTCCTTTTATTGAGTTTAAGTTCCATTTTTATCTTAAACTGATTACTTGACTTAGCATAGTTCGTGTGAAATTCAATACTGAAAGGGTTGGATTTAGCACATGTTTTCATAAAAGCAATCTAGGAGAAGAGTCAAGACATAGAACTTCGCTTTTTGTACCTAGACATAAGCATAGTCTCCTAAAAGCACTTAGAATAGGTGTTGAACTTGAGTCATGGTGTTAAGTGTCTGTTAGGGTAGGTTCTGGGCGCATTTCAGTACCATTTTGTCTAAATCGCACAGAACTGAAAGAGATAGTATGTGGGAGCAAGAGGCAGAATATCTGAAATAGTAGGACCTAGTTAAACAAGTTTGCGGGCGCATGGTGGGCACATTTCCTTAGGGTTGAAACAAATTTGAACCCCATGCTTCTCATTATTGTTTTCTTATCTTTTCTTTTAGTTTCCCTTAATTTAATTGCACAAAACCCCTAAAAACATCTTATTTATTTGGTTACCTTTGGTGGCAATTTGAAAGTACTTGTGTTGTTAACTGAAAATCTCTTTGTTAAGCATTCCCTTGGGTTCGATAGTTGGAATACTTCTATATATTACTTGTTGGACAGCGTTGCACTTTTTCTTTTGGCGTATAGCAGACGCCCCATCAATGCTAGCTTAATTTGAGCCTATTTGAAATTTATTTTCATGACTTTCCTGCATATTTTGAGCACTTTAGGCCTACCTTTTGTAGTATTGATGGCTTAGGATAGAGTTGTAAAGCTCATAAATTCGTTGTCACCTCGATAGGCATAAGGGCTAGTTGGATAGTAGACTTGCTTGATAGTCTATAATGAGTTTCTTAAGAGGAAAAAGTAAGATCATATGCATTTGAAAGAAAGAAAAAAATGAGCTTTGAAGAGAAGAAAAAGAAAGAAAGGGAAAAAGAAGAGAAAAATAAACTTGTAGTGAGCAAGATGAATCAAGGATAAAAAGAGCTACCGCTATTCTGATCAGTTAGGCCATCCATTGAGTAAATGCTCTGGGTATGGGTCCCTATAACATATGTGTGAAAGCTAGTGCCTTTGATTTTAAGTGATGCAAGTTTAGGGGTACCCCAAGTTTGTTTTTAGGTACCTAGTAACCTATTATTATCTTGATTTCTTGGGAGCTTGAAAGCTAGACCTTAGTGCCAGTGTAGGGGGAAGATAAGTCGAGGGCTTTACAAGCCTATCTAGTGCTGCAATGGTTACATTAGAGAGGTTGCACACACACACACAGAAAATGATAGAAAAGAGTTTGAAAGTGTCCCATTGATGAGCAGTGGTTTGCTTGCTTCTCTTGTGTAATTATCGTGCTATTCTTAAGCATCATGATTAAAATCACATGATTGCAATCAATGATTTTGTTTGTTGTTTGTAGTGTTCCTTGCTCGAGGACTAGCAAGAATTAGTTTGGTGGTAATTTAATAGGACAAAAAAAGTTTTATTTTATTTGGCTAACGCATGCAAGTTCTTGTGGATTTTATGAGTTTACTAGCAATTTTGTACGAGTTCAAGCAATTGGAGCTTCACGGAGTGTTTTTGGTGAATCAAGGTTAAATCGGAGCTAGTTATACGTAATTCGGACGAGTAGAGCATTAGAAGAATGTGAAAAGACCAAATTGCCCTTGTAGATAACGTCTCAATGCTGACTAATTGACGAAATGGACAGAATGCCTCAGAATAGGACAGTGTCAAGACACTTTCCACAACGTCAAGACACAGTGAGAAAGATGCGTCAAGCTACTTTAACGAAACAATGTGTCGAGGCTCACGCTACGTCAATTGAAATAAAAGGCTCATTTTATATTTAAGTCCTTCTCTCCATACCCAACAACCGTCTTTCAATCTTTCCTTATTCCATATACTGTTCTTAGACATTCTTAGCCTAATTTGGAAGTTTATGTATAGTTCCATAGGATCAGGATCTATTTTGGAGATGTCCGGCTACATTTCAATGCCAAATTGGGTGTAAGTCAGGTTGTAGTGTGATTTTGTGAGAATTTGATTTAAATTTTATTTCAATTTCTACTTAAGTATTCTTTGTCTTTTTCTTTAATTACTGAGCGTGTTTTAATATTAGAATTGATGCCACGAGTACGCATGTATGTTCATTATTATGCTCGTTAATTAGAATCCGTAATTGTTTCGATTTTTTGCTTAAGTTAGTAGTAACTAGGTTGGCTCATGTTTGCATTTTAAGGGCTACTCCCAAGTTTGTAGCTTGCATGACAGCCCTTAGAGGCAAAATAACGTTCTAGTTAATCAATGTTATTATGTTAATTAGAATTGTTCTAACCAATCCCTTGCTCGTAATGCGATTATTTCGAAGGGCATGGAATGCTATCATGCCTTGCCATTTAGATCAATTTAGGACTAAATCGATGCTTGGTTGAGATAGTCTAATTATGGGATCGATGAGGGGCTCTACCAGCTTTACTAGTTGAGTCGGTTAGATGCTTAAATGTAACTTGATGCTTGCTTTAGGATTTCAATGATCAAAGTCACAAAACACAACTTGACGAACTCTGAATTGGTGCCGTGGTGAGATTGTGTACTTCTCTTGCATTCCTTTATGCAATTTATTTTTAGTCTTTTCAGAATTGAATATAACCCCCCCTCCCCCCCACCCCAATGTGTTGGTTCTATAATTCAAACTGAGATAGAAAGTATTCAATTCGACTCCTTATGGATTGACTCAGCCTACTATTACTAGAAGTTTTAGTTAAGTTCGGTATTTATTATTGGGATGAGTTTGAAAAGCTCAATCAAGCCACCAAATGGTCGACTAGCTGGCTTGGCTCTTTTTCTTCAAAGTATCAGGGAAAGTTTCTAAATGGAGATTAAAGTAAGTTGTAACGCCAAACATTTTCTTTTGAAATGAGTTCATCCTTGATTTTTAAGTAATTCTGGGGTTAAAATCTTATTTATTTGGTTGTGGGGCTAAATTGAAATATAGAGAGTTGGAAAGGGCAAAATTGGAATGAATATGTTGGTTTAAGGGCATTTTTGGAAGTTGAAAAAAATCAAATTCCTTTCTCTCTTTCCCACTCTCCTCTCTCTCCCCAAAATCCCCTTCTTCTTCTTCTCCTCCTCCTTCTTCCTCTTTGTCTCTTCTCGCCGACAGTAGACCTACGCCACCCAATTGCTCTGTCATTGTCAAATCACACACAAGTCCTTCGCTTTGTTTTTGGGTGTTTTTCAAAACAGGCTTTTTATTTTGGCCATACAATCCAATTCCCCGAGAAACAAAAACAACTATCAACTTAAGGGGTTGTTTGTTTCATGGGTTGAGTTTAAGATGAGTTAAGCATCCTAAGCCCAACCCATGTTTGGGAGAAGATTTATGAAGCCTTGCTTCCTAACCCAAAACTCATGGGTTTGAACGACGTTTGTTGTTCAAGCCCATGGCTTACCTTTTCTTTTTAATTTTATTTAAAATAATAATTATATTTTTTTTTAGCTACTCTTTTTTGTATCCCTCCTTTTCTTCCTTCTAGGTTTTTTTTATAATATTTTTTTTATATTTTTAAACTCTGCCCTATTTCTTTTTTTTTTTCTTCTTCTTCCTCCATTTCTTCTTCAATCGTCTCTTATCTTTCTTTTCCCATTCAAATGTGTTGCTTGCAACTCCGCGCAAGGTATCACTACATGACAATAATGTTTTTGGTTAGTTGAATTTTCACCCTTCCAAATTTTTTCATTAGTCTATTTAACTTGAAAACTTTTTTAAATCATTTTTTTAACCTAAAGAACTAAAATGTTATTTTTGAAAACTTAGAGGCCAAGAAATAAATAAATAAACTCACACTATAGGGATTAAAAGTGTAAATTTGCCAAAAATATATTATTTTTAATACCTAATTTTAAGATAAACCTATTAAATTGTTTTGAACTTACTAGTATTAAAATTTTAAAAATAGTATTTAATTTTAACTTAACATATTAAAGTGAAAAAAAAAACACCTTCAAATTAGTTAAAGTAAAAATATATATGATGTTTTATTTTGGAATTTGATAAAAAAAAAAAAAAACAATTAGCCATATTAAAAAATATATATATATATATTTTTTCTATTTGTTGCAAATAATAATAAAACTAGTCTTCTAATTTTCTTTTTCATTTGTTCAGTCGAACTATGTCAGACGAATAATCAAACACAGTTTATATTAGGATCGTTCCTCTAAATCAATGTCGGCCTTATTTTTAACTTAGTTATCTAAAAACTAAATAAATAACAAATTAGAAAGTTCACTTGCTTGTTTAGTCAATAAAATTAAAATCTCAAATTATGAAGAAAAAAAATGTAATCTAATTTTATTCAAAAACTCAATTTCAAAGTTGATGGAAACAAAAATTCGTTTAAAATTTTCTTGAAAAGTAATAGAATTTGTGTTAAATTTGAATTACAAAACTTACTAAAATAAAATTAGTAAAATAAACCGTATTTAAATTTTAATTAGCCATGTTAAAAAGGTATTTAATTGACGAATTAGCCATACTCTAGGTATAAAATCTATGATATTCAATTTAAACCTAATCATATAAAAATAAAATATAGGTTTAAATATAGGTTTTATTTTTATGTCAGTCATTTTTAAAAAAATCTATCCAATGTATTTTATTTTTAAGTTAATCATTTTTTTACATAATTACATTAATCATAGATCCTACGGTATTTGTAATTTAATAAAATAATTGATTTATTTTTAACTTAATTATATTAAAATAACAAAAACAAATAATTTAAATGATAAATTTAAACTAACCTAAAATCTAACTATTGATTAAATACAATTAAATATTTTACAAATCGAAGATTTGCATTCCAAACCCAATCTTTCTAAACCTACACTCCAAACACAAACAACAATAAATACAAATATACAAATAAGTGATTCCTAAACCTACATTCAAAACAAAAGATCAAGAAAAATCATAAGAGTATGAATATTACACAGCACTCTAACTACTGAGACCCAACAATAAATAAAAATATACAAATAAGTGATTTACACATCGGACCTAAGTTCAGCGAGATAAATAGTAACAGTTTTGGCGTTCGGTTTCAAAGACACGATTTCTATGTATCTTGTCAATATAATCTTTGGCCTTTCTACCAGCACGAGGCTCGACAAACGAATGGAAGCCTTTGTCGTCGTCAATTGGCCACACCTTACCCCTTCTCAATTTGAAAAGGGTAAAGATAGAGAAGGAAGAGTGAGCCGCCTTTTTCTGTCTGTTTTTGCCTCCCATGGCGTAGCTGAAGTAATTAGATGGAAAATGAATTGAATTTTGAGGGTTGGTTTGGAGTGGGAAGGTGAGAATGCTATTTTTATATGACAAGAGAATGGCATAGAATGGTTAAGAATCTGGAGGATGAAACATGAATGTAAGTTTGTGGGGTCAATTTTTGAGACTTTGGGGAACAACACTTTTTATTTCCTCCGATGCTTTGTGCAATTGTTGACCAATAAAGGAATCCTTTGCTAAGACTTCGAATAATTCCAACTTATAGTAGTTCCCCTCTTTGCTAGAATTATACTTTCTGTCTCTTCCCATCTCAAACTGCACATGGGATGTAGTCATAAGTTTTTGCCAAGTGGACCAAAACTTTATTTTCTAATTCCTTTTATATATGCTAAATCATTGACACGTGTAATGCATGTACAACTTATAATTATTTTATATTGCAATTTAGTAAAAGTTTTGAATAAATATTTGATAAAATTTTCAATAACATAATTAAATATAAGTTGTACTGAATGCTTAGGTTGTTGCACCTTCCAGAGTAATCACTTGGAGCACTCTGCCACATGGATGGTGGAAGATTAATACGGATGCCTCTTGGAATGCAGTTACCAATAGTGGTGGTTTGGGTTGGATAATTCGTGATTGGAATGACCAAATTATTGGTGCCAGACATAATTTTATTCATAAAAAATGGCCAATTTTGATCTTAGAAATTGAGGCGATTGTGAGAGGGCTGAATTTTATTGCTGATCGATCTGTTGCTTTGGTGGTAGAATCAGATTCCTTAGTTGCTATTCGTCTGATTAATAATGAGATGGACGATGCAACAGAAGTTCACAGTTTTGTTCGAGATGTGCAAGAGTTGTCTATCTTTTGGCCCCATATTCGTTTTTCATATATTCAACATCGCAGAAATGAGACAGCACATAAACTTGTTCAGAGGGCTCAACGTCTACAGAAGGATGAAGTTTGGTCTGAAGAACCTTTTGGTCATCTTCAGAATTTTATAGCTTAATGTTTATTGTCTTCTTGTGTACTCAAAAAAAATTGAGAAGATTGTAGTTTAATGAGACACTTAACATTCCTTGTTTTATCATCGATTCTATTTCTTTTTATATAGTTGTATTGGAGCATTGTAGAAGGAAGATCGGTCGAGAAAATTTGTTTATTCACTCTCAATGGTTCAAAATTTGTGATATCTTATTGAGAGATTTTTTTGTGAAATTGTAAAAGTGTGAATCTTTTTATTTCTGAGAAGTATATTCAGACTAGGAAGAAAATCCATCAATGCTTGAAAGGAGTTCAAGCAGTAATATTATCGAAGTATTAGGAGAAGACATATTCACCATTGAAGGTGGTTCAAACAATGGTCCAGTACACAAGGAGAGTTTGTGTTTGAAAAAAATCTATCAAAGGAGGAGTCAATCAATCATTACAACATGATTTAAGTGTTGGATTTTGTTGTACGTGTGTGAAAGAAAGTGGTGGTTTGAATTCCAAAAGATTCAAAACGGTTGTTTAAATTACAAATTTAATGTCCGAAAATTAAATGGTTGTTTATGACTTTTCGTGTTCTGCAACGACTGTAATTATTCAAAATTCATTGTAAATGGTTGATTTTTTAAGTCTTGCAACCACTGTTAAATATTTACGTTGTAATTGCCATTATGTACTGAGTGTTTATTATTTATCTCTCACTGACTTGAGTTGGGTTGAGTTGAGTTTAAAACCCAACTCTCCGTTTTGCCCATCAACAAATCAACTCCCTACAAAGCAACTCAACCCCACCGTTTTGAGTAATTAACTCCCTACCATTTTGAGTAACTTCACGCGGTTTCCCATTCCACGAGGTGTTGCTTGTTAACTGATCTCCACAACTCAACTCAACTCAACTCTGCGCGCCAAACGCTCCCTTTGTTTTTTAAGGAGTTGCTATTTTGTATGGCTAAAAAATAGTAGCTAGTTTCTTCATTTGTGAATATTCGATCTCAAGATTTTTCTTTTCTCTTTCTTCATTTGATTTTGGTTTTGTTGAGAACGAGTATCAAAGAGTTCTGCTAGATCCATGTAGTTCGAAATTGCTGTTCTATTGAAGTTAGTCCTTGTATCCTGCTGAGACAATAACTTTAGCTTGCTTGCAACTCATGCAGAGCGAATAGTTGTCTTCAGGTCAGGGTTATCTAAGCTTACCCCAACTACCTATCATCTTATTCTTAAGTTCTTGAGATTTTGTTTGTTTGCTGTTAATGTCGTTGTCAATGTGACCATTTACAACCATTGCAACTCTTTGTAGAGTTTGTAGTGTTATTTACTCTATCATTTTTCAACTGGATCTGGTTTATTTCTAGTACTGTAATTTTTGTTATATATAGAGTATGTAGTGTTACTTACTCTATACTTGTTTGTAACATGTTATGGTATAATTAGTTTACTAGTGTTAGCCACTTTTTTTTTACAATGTATTTTTCCAACAATCTGAAAACAATTAGGTTGATCTAATGGTTGTAAGCGCCTCTACCAATATTGATGGATTCAAATGTTGTTGCTCCTACCATGATGAGATCGACCATTGTCAAAACTCATGCTGAAATAACGCTAGAGAAGTTCAAGAGGAAAAACTTCAAAGCATGGCAACAAAAGATGGATAAACCTTACCATGCTGAATCTTAGTCACATCTTGAATGAGGATTTACCAATTACACCCCACTAGAAGTTGTCCCTCTTGAAGTTGATGTTTCGAAGTAAGCATGGATGCATTTAGAATTCCAATGTCGCAATTTATAATATAAGTTGTCTTGAGGACAATTAGTGATAGAATGTCTATTGTAATGCCTACAATACTTAAAGGTAATTGTGGTAGATATTAGACAAAAAGTATAAGTTGAAAATTTTTATGTGAATAATTTCCTTCTTGGGAAATTCTTTGATTGATACGAATAACACATAAAATGTGCTATCTTATGCTAGTTTTATGGCTTAATCGGTTATTTTTACGTTGATATTTGTTTATTTTATAGTAATAGAGTATTTCGAGAAAATAGAAACTTTTGGAAGAATTATGATGACAAAGGAACAAATTAAAAAGAATGCAAATTGAAGGAACTAAGTGAAGAGGAGATAGAAACCAAGCCAAACATTTCGAGGAGATAGCATTGAGATGCTTCGAAAAAATGTTGCGCAAATCTCCTTTCATCAAAACATGCGTGCGGGCATTCGTTCAGATGTCTCTATCTGTAGCGTCTCGACGCTAATCTTAATTCCATAAGTGTTTTCACATGATTTTAAGGGCAGTATCTTCATGTTGTGGTAACTTTTGCTCTATATTAATTTTTTTTTGTCAACTATTTTGGGAGAGAAAATTTGGAGACACACAAACTTGACTTCGAAACATACATTATTTTGAGAGTTGAAAGAAACTATTAGAGCAAGAGGAAGACATTTTCAAGCTCTAGTTCGTGGAGATCGCGAAGGAGACGGGAAATCGGCACTCAATGATAGTTTTATATATCTTTCTTTTCCTTAATCTTGTAGTTTTTGTTATGGGGTTGTTTTTGAGTTAGATTTTGTAATGGGGATCATGAGTGGTTAAATTCCATATCTTAGGGATTGATGTAGTCATTAGACCTTATGATTTTATTAATTGAATGACTTGTTTGATTGTTTTTCTCTCATTCATGCACTTATATGCTTAATACTTATAATCTTCTGGCCATCACTACAACAAACTAGACCTTTAATGACAGTCTTTAAAATTCACGCATTGAAATGATGACAGACACAAAAAAAAGCGCTTTTTGACATTCATTTTTCTGGAAGAAAAAAATAATGAGATATAATGGCGGGCAATGCCCGACATTATAGGTGAATAATTTTCGTATTTTTAATTTCGTCCTGTGTTTCTTTAAACCTAGGGTATGATTCCTTCGCACCTCCATTTTCTCCATTTTCCTCTTCGTTTCCCTCAATTTCTCTTCTTCCTTCTCCAAAATTTCATCTCCCTCTTCTTTTTCCCTCTTTTTTTCCCTCAAAATCCCTCCACCACGGGCACCAACTACCTCACTCAAATCCTCGACCACTTCAACTTCAATCCCTAAAGCTACCAATTGTTCCAACACAGATACCTCATCAACGACACTTATTGGGGCAGTGTTGTCGAGAACGCTCCGATCTTCGTCTACACCGGCAACAAAGGCAACATCGAATGGTTTGCATAGAGCACTAGTTTTATTCTCGAATCCGCTCCACATTTTCATGCGCTCTGTCATCGTTCGTCGCACGGAGGAGGAACCTCTGGGTAAAGCATTTCGATGCGATTGTCTCCGAGTTTGAGTGAGGATCATTCATTTTTGTACTCTGCTTCGTGGGAAAAAATGTTCAAGGTTTGGAGAGTGTCTAGTTTAGTCACACATTTTTTCGGTGAGGTGAAACGTTCAAGAATTTCGTTCACTCTCACTTCTGGTGAGGCGTCTCTGAGCTACAAGATTGATCATCAATAATTTAGGGGCGTGTTTTCAAAATTTATGCCAATCGATTCTCTTTTCGAATTTGCCCTTTCTTCATCTGCTCTTTACCCATTATCACATTTCCATTTCCCAATAGCAAAAGTTCAGAAGTTTGGTTAAATCTCTTGCACGATTTTATCCTCTCTTGTCCACCATAGTTAGGTTAGTCTTCTTTCCTACTGAATGCTACTTTTAAGAAAATCAAAATATAATCTCTTCACTTCCCGATTGTGCATATGTTGAACTTTTTTTCTTCAATTTGCTCAATCTTTCACCAGCTGCTAATCTCTGCTCTGCACTTTCATGTAAGTTCAATCGCTCATCTTCCGCTCAGCTTCTACATTTCCTCTTCTCCAATGCATGTTCACATAACTTGTTTTTTGCAGTTAACCTTAGGTCGTAGCTTACCCAATCGATTTCACTTGCAAACCCTCCAGTGGTGGGCTGCAAATTTATAATTTGGCGTATGTCTGTAGAATTAAGTTTTAAGTTTCTGTATCTTATTTCGTGTGTGATTTAATCTTGAAATGGGAGCTCTCGAGTTGATGTTGCCCGTCATTGGAATGGAAGTTGGAATATTGGATTGCTTTTCCGAAAGTTTCATGTTAAACCAATTTGTTTGGAATGGGAACAAAGCCTTTTATAGCGAAATGAAAAGCCTGCTCTTAGTATTGGTTGGTTCGTTGTTGTGTTTGACTAAGTTATGATAACTTCATCTAGTACAGTTCATTGAAGCTTTTTTTTTTTTTTTTTCATGTCAAAAAGTAATTGTTTTCTTCATTTCCAGATTGTTCTATTTATTTATGGGCTTTTGTGCAGTTTGTTTCTTAAGAAGGATTTCTTAAAGAAGTAATAATTTGATTGCTTCCTTTACAACCTAATGGCGATAAAACTGGTATGGAAATCCAACTCTAATTAAGAAAGCTGACTTCTTTCATGATTGTTGAGGAGTTACTATGTAG
Source organism: Trichosanthes truncata (assembly GCA_033996785.1). Lineage (NCBI taxonomy): Eukaryota > Viridiplantae > Streptophyta > Magnoliopsida > Cucurbitales > Cucurbitaceae > Trichosanthes > Trichosanthes truncata. The sequence continues at coordinate 34,650,857 of JAWPNB010000009.1, read as the reverse complement.
TTAGGTGTGCTATCAGTTGTTAACTAACTAGGCATAATTAGTTTTTGTTGGTTAATTCTATTTTAATTTTAGCTTGACCTTTTCTATTTGAACATTAATATTTGAGTTTTATAAGGAACTTGAGCATTGTTCATTAATAAAACAGTCTCAAGATTATTTCACTTTTTTGGTAATTTTCCATCTGAGGTTTTCATGACGGAGAATTTGATTACGAGAGAGAGGGGCTTAGATTAGGCTTGAGTAATTTGAATTTTAGTGAGAATTTTGGGTTGCTCTTGCAAATCATTTTCTATTCTTATATACTCCAAGATCTTTGTATGGTAGCCCAAGCAAGTTTTCCAATTGATTTCCTTCCATAGCAGCCTCATAATACCTCATAATGGATGTTGTTTGTATCCTAAATCTCACTCTAGTATCTAAGTGCATAGAAGGGAGAGTGTGAAGTTGTTTAACATGTAGATACCACTTCTTCCTAATTTTTCAATGTTGCTCTACCATGAGGGTTGATACCTTATTGATTGTTAATATATGTATGCTCATTTCATAAACTTTGAAAATATTTCATTCATTGCTTAGTGTAATTAGTATTCCAGGCCATAAGATTTATCATGAATCTAACTTTTTATAATGGTTTTAGGAGATACTTAATAGAATTTTCTCTTTCTTTCAGGCTATTTGTATTAAGTACATAATCTTGGAAAAGAGTAAAAAGAGGAAAAAAGTACATAATCTTGGAGCGTGTAATTTGTCTTTTCTATTTCCAAATGCTCACTTAAATGTGGGTGGATATCAGGATATGAGTTAAATGCACACCTTTTATTTGCTTTGATGATTGCTCTTGCTGTTCTTCCTACCATTTGGTTCAGGGCCGACCTAACCATTCTTAGCTACATCTCTGGTAAGTGGTAACAATTATTAAAGCAACTCTAGGATAGTAGTGTGACATTTCTTGAATTATCATCTCCATCCCCTGTTGTTTCTTTCGTTGTTGATGCTGCAACACTGAATGACCAATAATTATCTGCTTCACTTTATTGAAATTTTCGACACTTAACTTGAAATATTCAAGATCCATGAGCAGGTTTATTGTGACTGACAAATTGCTTAATGAATAAACCTTTGAAAAATACTTGGTTGTACATTTATTAGTAAGAGCTCTTGCTAGTGCTAACTTTCTGACATGTTTTACTATGAGTGGCTAAGAAATTGTAGTAAGGCATACTTATATACTAAATGCAAATAAAATTAGATCCATTGAAATACACCACATCAAAAAGTCAGTAAGAGAGCCTCACTAACTTTCTGACATGCATAATTTTTATTTGGTGTATTTAATAAGGTGCCGCGAGTATTTGTTTTTCACAATTTTGATTACTTTGAAATTTTTTAAATGAACTATCTTGTTTACTTTAAATGGAATTTAGTTGGTTTGTGTAATTTATGTTATAATTGAGTTGGGTTGTAGGAATCATAGTTGACATGATTGTTGGTTCTAACTCTATCCTCTGTGTATTTTCCAGCTCGTGGATTGATTTTTGTAGATGGGGTTGATTGGATGTTTGATTGAATGATAGCTATTTTTGTTGTACAACTTTAGTTAACAGCAGGTGGAGTGCTTAGCTAAGGTTGACAGCACCAGTTCCTTATCTTGGCATTTAACAAAAAGTAAATAGCATGTCTTCTTTAATTTTACTCCTAACCGTCTTATAGTGGCATGCTTTTAGTTTTTGAATACTGCTTACAAATTGGATGCTTTTAGTTTCTGAATACTAGTTACTAATTGCGTGCTTTTAGTAAGTGTTGTTATGTTCCTAAGTTTTTTTTTGTAAGTTTAATGAGTTGTGTTAAACTTTTTATAAGTTTAGTTGGTGGGTTCATGATAAGTTTTCTTTCGTGTTCCTAAGTTTTGGTATAAGTTAGTAAGTGTTGTTATGTTCCTAAGTTTTGGTAAGTTTAATGGTTTGTGTTCATTTTTTATAAGTTTAGTTGTTGTGTTCATGATAAGTTTTCTTTTTATGTTCCTAAGCTTTGATAAGTTAGTAAGTGTTATTATGTTCCTAAATTTTTGTAAGTTTAATGGTTTGTATTAATTTTTGATAAATTTAGCTGTTGAGTTCATGATAAGTTTTCTTTTTATGTTCCTAAGTTTTGGTAAGTCAGTAAGTGTTGTTATGTTCCTAAATCATATGTGTTTTTATTATGGGAGTGGAGCTTGAATAAGTGTTTCTTATTCATTTTTGTATCCTCATATGTTATGTGTAAGCGTTTTCTGTTAGTTTTCTTGAGTCTTCTACTTTGACTTACTTGTAGGAAAGCATTGTTCATAGAAAGTTGAGATAGATTGGCTGTAATTCTATGTTTTGTATCTCTGTGATGTGATTTCACCTTTTTTTCCTATTAGAGCGGTATGCTTTTTCTTCTACCTGGTAACTTTTCTTGATGTTTGTTGAATAAATGAATTTCACTTTCTATCATTTCCAGTGTTAGAACTTGCTTGGAATTGATCGTACGAATGTCTTTATCTGGTTTGGATTGTCAGCATCTACTAATTGACATGGGAAAGAAACAAATGCATTCATCTCGATTTAGAAATGTGATCTGAACTGAATTTCCCTTTAATTTTCCTTTGTTATGAGCAGTAAATTTTTACCCTTGTGGGTTCCTTATGTTTTTCTGTCTAATCCAATTCATAAATTTTTATCTAATTTCAGGAGGATTTGATTCCTATTTAATTGCAATGTATAAGAGAGCATATAAGTTAATTTGCATAGATTATCCTAGATTTAGAGAGCATATAAGTTAATTTGCACAGATTACCCTAGGGGTGCAGCTCTCCATTTGTATAGCATGGTTATTATTCACATTCTTTTAATGTAAACTAGTATCATTAGTTATAGCCTAATGGATATTGTTCTATTGATGTAGGTTTAGAAGAACTTGATGAGCAAATTTCAGCATGGTTGAAACCAATTGCAGAACTTTCTACATGATTTATCGTTGGGTTAGTAGAACAATATGACACCTTCTCCATCATTCTAGCTATAGTTTCTTAGTTAATGTGTAAAAAAAAATGTATGGTTAGATGAGTAGAATAATATGCTATCATCTCCCTCGTTTTAATTGTTTGATAGTTTTTAACTGCCATAATTAATATATTTGTGACAGTTTTCTTTGAACCATCATGTATTGAGTTTTCTTGAGGGTTGATTGAATGACTAAAAAAAATGAAAAGAAAAACGTTTTTTACAGTGTTTCTTTTGACGTTGTAGAGTAGGATATGCTTTTCTTTTGGCTTTTGCATTTCTTCCTTTGTAGTCTTCTACCTCTAAAGCATCTATAAAATTTAATGCCTTGTAATCTTTTAATTTTTCTCTTCTCTATTTCTATTTCAAAGCATAAGCATTAAACGTAGGGCAAACTTGATTAATGGAATGAGCTTGGTGTGATAATTTAAAAGGTGAAATTTCCATTCGAGTCATTAGTTTGTTTTGAATCAATATTGCGGCCAATTTCATTTCAAAAGTTTTATTTTGGATGTAGTTTTGTACTTGAAGTTTGTATTGTGTTTATGAGTGCGAGTAAAAAATATGAAAAGGAGTTGCTAGGTTGAAAATTTGTTACTTGTTAGTGTTTTGAATTTTGAAAATGTGAGTTCTTGTGAGTTCTGGTGCATGTTAGATTTTTTATAGCAAGGGAATTATTAGGCTTGTTATGTTTGAAACGTTCGGTTTGTAAGAATATGAGCTTTTGGTCAGGGTTTCTTCCATTTGATGCAGCTAGTGGTTTTTAGCTCTTTGTGATGAAAGATTTGTAGAGGTTATTGAGGTCTTTAATGTTGCCTACTCTATTAAAGGTTGGTAGTGTTTGGATTGTTGGAATGGGTTTATGGGATTACGCTTCACAATCTCATTTAACATAAAGGCCAGTTAGAATTAGTATTAAGCACTAAGCTTTCAAGAACAATGCAAATGATCATATTATGTACTTAACTCTCTCTATTTTGGTTGGAGCTTTAAGCTTTTAGTAAGATTCTAGTTCAATTCACATATGATGAGCTACGGTTTGTTTATACATCCTTCTGATTATCTTTTTTCAATACTCTGGCCAGGCAGGTGGTGATGGTTGGAAGAGCCTTAAGCAGATGGTTTTTGCAACTTCCTTCATGCGAGTGAGTGCCTTTTAAAAATGATGCAAATCTTTTCATTTCATATTTTCCACTTTTATTTCCATGTTTGTTTGTCTCGATTTTTTTTAATTTTGCCAGATGCTAGTTGTAAAGGAGATTATTTTTCAAGTTTTTTCCTTGTATTTTTTTGTTTTGTTTTGGTGATTGATGTTGTTTCATAGTTTTTTACAACCCCAGGTTTGTTTGTCTCGATTTTTTTTTTAATTTTGCAACTTCCTTCAGATGCTGTTTCATAGTTTTTACAACCCCAGGTTTGGAAATATTCTTTTCTTCTACTACTGTTATAGCTTTTTTTATACTGTAATTGGGCCCTTCCTCCTCTGCATCAAATATGTGAAATATAATGTCCACCACATTTCTAGTGATTGAAACTCCACAAAACTTGCACACAAAGTGCAACTTTCTGTCTCTGTATCAGGAATACTCTTAGTTAGTCAGATTTAATCATAATTGTTTTGAATTTTGATCAACCTTGTTGTTACTTTCTATAATATTATGTTCAGTTGATGGATCATTCAAATTGTTGTTTTTTCCGATATAGGAATCCAAAATACCTTATTATTCCTTCAGTTTGGGGGGGCGGGGGTATATTGTATCCTTGTTGATTCTTGAAATTTGGTCAGAATTTGGTTAAGGATGACTTGAAGTAAGTTGCAGTTGAAGGTTGAAATTGCATAGGAGATAACTTGGAATTTTTACTAAATATTTTTCTATCTTAGCTTGTAGAGTACCTATGAAATTTGAAGGGTTGGTTTTACTTTGTTTGATGTGTTTCTTATTTTTTGTTTTTATACTTAGATGGGAGTTTGTGTTAATTAGCTATGCTTTCAGCTAAAATTGTAGAGTTTGTAGGGTCCTAAAAATAATCTCAACTAAGCTTGTTTTTTCATGTTTATGTAAGTTTTGTGTTGCAATTTGTTCAATTTTCTAATATGTTGTGGAACTTGTTACGGATATGGGGTATTAGGTGAGAATTTTGCGTTATCAAACTACTCGAAGGGGGAGATTTTGAATAGATATATAAAGGGCTTACGAAGCCTTGGATGGATATCAACTCAAGTCGAATTTTCTCATTCGATTCATCGAGTTTCTCATTTGAACTGGCTTCAAACTTGAGTTTATTGTGACTAATTTCGCATTTATTATTCTTAATGTTGTTGTCGGGTTCTCATGTTTAATATATATAACAAAAATCAAAGACGAAGTGTATTTATATATATTACATTTTATTAATTCAAGTTATATTTGTTGAGTTGATTGTTATGTAAAAATATTATTGAAATTTTATTCCGGGCATAGGTCGAGAAAGAAAAATATTGTTGGACAGCCAACAATTTTTTTTTTATTAAATTATTAAGAAAAAGATGACGGACATTGCATGTCATTAAAACATTCAAAACAGACATTTAATGACAGACATTGACCGACATTAAAAGTTGACTGTCATTATAGGCTACAATGACGGACAACTTTTAATGACGGGCATTGCCCCTCATTAAAAAGCGTCCGTCATTGTAGCCTACGATGACACTCGAAAAGATGACGGACACATGTCCGTCATCGTTTCCTTTTAATGACGGGCAATGCCCGTCATTAAAACCCAAATTTGTACTAGTGCATAGATTATTTGATTTTTTTGTCTGAATTCATATGTGATTAGGGATGGTTTAGACTAGAACTTAATTGCTGACTAAGGGTAGTTCAAACTTGTCAATGATTAGGGCTCCTTTGGACGTCATTAAGAGAAGAAGCTTAATGCCTTGTATGTTATTAAAAGCTAAATAGTAGTGTCAGTTTTATAATATTGCAAGAGAATTAGGTGTCCTTGTAAGAGTCACTTATGATATAAGACTTCTTAACTTATCGAATATTTGCATAATCAATCTTGGTTATTTAATTCATCAAATTGTTAGTCTAATCGATGAAATCAATTCTCTAGGATATTTCTATCTTGAATCGTCTCAATATTTTATTTTCAATCATTATTTAATCTTTGATTCCATCATTCGATTTCTTTATCTAAATAAAATATTGAAGGAAAAATTGTAATAATTGGCTATAGCCTAAATGAAAAATGACTAAAATGTTTGGTATTTTGAATAATAGCTACCGTATTTTAAGGCGAGGAGAGTGAATAAATTTTTTTTCAGTTTTACACCTTGCATATATAGAAATCCACGATCAGCTCCCCGACTGCATGTAGATTTTTTTTTTAAAAAAATCACTAAATCTCACTCACTCTCCATAGATAGATTTTGAAATTTTATGGATTCCATTTAATCTTTAAATTTATTAATTTTTAAACGTTTCAACTAAAATTTAAATCTATTGAATTTCATCCTAATTTTCAAATCTACTAATTTTACCTTAATTCAAGATATCAAATACCACTTTTTATTTTCTTCTATTTATAGTTGAATTATTCCTCAGCAACGCCCTAAACAACTATTATTCTACACTTTTTGAACCATCCTAAATACTCAAACAATTACTCTTCAATTGATTACCATTATATACGACGCTAATTGAGACAAAAAAATATCTACGACAATTCTAAATATGAAATCGTCTCTGTAAGGAATTATTAAACATTTTACCTTTTCTCAGGGCATTTCTTTAGACAAATACTTTGTGGATGAAAAAAAAAACAAAGAAGGGTTGGTAAATCAATTGTTTAAGAGAATTTATCAAAGAGGGCAGAGAGTGAGATTTCAAAAGATGATGAAAGGTGAAACAAACAAACCTACCGCTTCAGAAGAAAGAGGAATTCAAATTGGTTGCGCTTATAGGTAAGAAATTCAATATGTTCTTGCTACTAATGTATAATTTGGGGGAGTCCAATCTTGATGACAAGCACACCATACAATCTATGATGCTGCATATGTGTTCTTGCTAGTGTTTCGAATTATGGTGGAGAATATGATCATTATCATTGGTCTCATCAAGCATTGGTGTCATTGTTATTTATGCTGTGTAGATGATTTTCATTATCATGTATCTCACTACGTTTTCCTCTTATTTTAATATATAATATAAGTGATATCCCTCAAACGTGCACTCCGATTTAATTAACAATCTTCTAACAAAATTTACGGATAGTACAAATTGAGTTACATAATCAAGTTCAAGGTTTTAATGGATCCAACCTACAAATTTTAGGGTACACCTTGATTTTTTCTTATAAAATGAAACCATATTAATTTACCATTACTAAAGTAAATAAATAAGTTTTAAAAAATGTTTTAATTTATGATTATTTTTAAAAATACTTGTCCACACGAGATTTCAATAGAGAAATTTAGTACCTGTAAATGAATTTGATTTGTATAGTGGAGTACAATTTCTAACGTTTGATTCTCTGATTCTTTCTCTCACATGTACATTTGTCTCGAGGGCTTTTGCAGCTTGGTCTCGAACTTAGATTTGTCTCGAGGGCTTTGCAGCTTGTTTTCTCATGATTGAAGCTTCAAATTTTTATTTTTGGAGTCTTTGAAGTCCTGGAGTCTTCTTCTTGATGTTTGAGGAGAGTTATGTGTTCAGGTTAGTGTTTGATCCTCGAGAGCTTAAGGAGTCTTCTGATCTTAGCTTCTAAGTTCTCTCTAAGTTCTCTGGAGAGTTTAATTTATGAACCCCTAAAATGGAGGGGAGCTCCTCTATCTATAGAGCTTCCATAGATATGTGTGCTTGGGCATTTGTGGCTTTTGGGCCTAACTATTGAACTTGGACTTTACTAAATTTAGACCTAGCCATTTGGAATTTGGGTTTTATTTAAGCTTTATCCAAATATCATATGACCCAATTTGACCAAAATAAATTTAATTATTTGATCAAATTGTCAATATGAAAACATGTGGCCTTATAATATAGGATTTGCTAACTTTTGTTTTCAACTACATTTGGGACACGTGTCAATTTATAATTAGTCTCATATTTAATAATTTATGATTTTGTCATTAATTTCCAAATAATGACATGGCAATTTGTGTGCAACAACCTATATTTTCTAATACGGTCATGCTAACAATAACACAGAAGCATAACAATTAGAAAAACAATTTAGTAGAAGCAATTTCTTACAAAACAATTTCTAAGATAAATTATCGAATCCTTAACAACAACTTTATGAGTCTTGTGCCAGAACGCTAAACTTCACTTCTTTCGGGACTAACACTTGATCATTCGTCTAAAAACATTTTTGAAATACAAAAATAAGTATAGAAATACTCAATAAGCAACTTCCACATTAATATAGATTATTGAACATACTTGAATAGGCTAAAGAATATCATTCATGATCTTTTGGAATTCTGGAGGAGCGTTTTTTAACCCAAAAGGCATAACGTTCCATTCATATTGACCAAAAGGCACGTTGAATGTTGCATTTTTTTGTATATGTCCTTTTCAATAATCTGAATCTACCAAAATCCAGATTTCATGTCGAACTTTCAAAATATTTTAGCATTTGAAATATGTTTGAGTAAATCATATTTATTTGGGATTGGATACCTAATCCATTCTAAAACTTTGTTTAAGGGTTTGTAGTTAATTACTAGTCGTGGGACGCTGCATTCCTTCTTCGCTTGGTTATTCACATAGAATGCTGCACATGACCATGAGCTTTTGGATTGTCTGATCATCTTTCTTTCGAGTAAATCATCAATTTATTTCCTGCAATGTCCTAGTAACTCATAGTTCATCTTGATCGAATGAGCTTTTGTCGAAATGCTTGATTCTTTGAATCCTTTGACGTATGGTAATTATACCATATGTTTTTTCCATTACCAAAATGCATTCGAATAAGAAGAGAAAACCTCATTTTCAATTTGGGTCTAGATATTTTGAATCTTAACTTGAATATTGGAGTCTTTAAGATTTTATTCGACTCTTTTAAAACTGACTTCTTCCTTTAAGAAAGATATTTTTTTCCTTTTTAAAGAGATTTTGTTGATTTATGGAACTCCTATTCTTTGGTTGCTGCTTTCATGAACTAGATCTACGAACTCGAACATGATTTCTTTATCCAAGGTAATGAAGGTATTCCTTCATCAGAAATATTGCTAGGATAAAGTTGAGTAATGAAAGGAGTACTTAGAATTACTGACTGATTTAGGTTTTTGACAATCAAGAATGAAATTTTGAAACAAATTCCATTGTTGCATAGATGGACTTTCGGAAGTTTATGCTTAATAAACAATGATAATCCGTTTTTTCCTCTAAGCATCTCGACTATTTTCTCGAAGTAAACAATACTTGATTCAAGACTCTAGCATAGTAGAGAGCTGAAAATAACTAATTTGTAGGTTTTCAAATGTTTGAAAATAAAAATCTCAAAAGGATATTGAATATATTGAATATATTGAGTAGGCTCTGATACCATGTGCTCTTCAGCAATGCAAAAGAGAATAAGGCCCATATGACTTTACAGAAGTTTAGGCTGAGAGTGGGTTTTCAAGTTAAGGGTTTTACAAGTTGAGAGCTTGTAAGATTTTCTCGATGCCTTTGTATACAACTTGGAAATCTATATATAGACCCCAAATTTGAAACAAAAATTAAACATAAAACAAAATAAAAGATAAGGATGATCCGACAGGACACGCCCTGATTGGAACATCTTTAGGAAAAGTAATAAAGTAAAGTAAAGAAACTACTTTATCAAAAGCAATAAAACAAAAACAGTACAAGCTAAAATGAAATAAAGGAAAATACAATAATTAAAAAGAAAAAAATAAAAAGTAAAGAAAACAAGAGAATCTTCATCATGTTGTATGTCTTGACATGTTTTAACAAAGTGGGTTTATAAAAGTTGTCATTTGTTGTCATTTTCTTGTAGAATTCTTATCTTCTTGTCCGATCATTACTAAGGCAAGAGGAAAGGAAGCAAGGATTGGCTTACCAACGGACTTACAACACTGCCTAGAACACTCATCCGCACAAGTCTTCTGCAACGGTCCTTAGCAAGAGTCCTTTGAACAATCATTCAATGGGACAAGATTTCAACAGAAATCGACATTTTATCTTTGTTGTGTAGAAGATGAAGAATAATATATTACCCTTTAGCTAGTCAATCGTTCAGTTGCGAAACCCAAAGGTATAATAGAGGGTGTACTTGTTAGAGTTAACAAGTTTATTTTTCCTATAGATTTTGCTGTCCTAGATATGGAGGAGGATGAGGAGATTCCAATCATCTTAGGGAGACCATTTTTAGCCACAAGCAGAGCAGAGGTGAGTATGCATCAAGATAAGCTAACTTTGTAAGGGGATGATGAGAAGATAATTTTTCACATCTTTGATGCTATTCATACTTTTGGTTTTGAAGATAAGGTAAGCTAACTTTGCAAGTGGCTGATTAGGAAGGTTGAGAATCAAGGAATGGATCATTGAGATCGTATTCATCTTCCTCCTCATCTATGATGGAAAGGGCAGGAGAAGACGGTTTTTTAGAAGAGGTTACTTGCAGAAGTATCCTCTGTAAGTCAGCCGCTTTGGTTGTTTGAGCTAAAGAACTTAGTAGAGCAAATTTGTTCTTTTGAAAATCATGCTGATTCTTTTTTGAAATATCCTGGTAATATGGTGCTTCTGCAAACCAAGTTTTAACACTCTTCAGGTTAGCATGGGTAAAATTATATTTTTCCCACCACTTAACCTTCAAATTTTTTACTAGGTACTTGTAATTATCTTCTCAGTTTTGAGTAGAAAGATTCCAACAGAAAATCAATGGTATATAAAAATACATAGCAAATTGGAAGCTTAAGGCAAACGGTGTTTGTATTTGCTTTGAGAAAAGTAATGAAAAGACTAGTGAATAGGACTTGGAAATATTTCTTTAGTAAGGCCGAAGTTTTTCCACCCACCAATAAATCATAATGGGAAGTGATTTTTATGAGAATTTTTTGCAAAATTGAATAAACTATGAATGATTAAAAGCTTGAAAATAGAGGATTGTTGTCCAATCTTTAATGTAATCTCTGTATGAGTAAGAAGGTGGATTAAACTATATGGAAAAGTTTTTCTACATATAGATCTTTTGGTTCCACTTCATAAAAGTTAGAACTCTAAAGATCTTTAACTTTGAGTAAACGATTACTGTAAGATCTTTCCTATCAGTAATATGAGTAATTTCGATGAAGTTAGAGTCAACAAGAATTAACTCATATAAAGTCTTTGAAATGTGCACAAAGTCAAGGATGAAATTGAAATTTCCTAGGTAAATGTGTGCTGTCATCTCACTAAAACTTTTCGATTCCCATTTGGGTTTGATCGAAACTTCATGCATAACGTGTGGTTTTTGAAAATATTAAATAGGTTTTGGAATAAAATGTGGTGCAAGAGACATCATATGGTTGTAGGTTGATGAACCTGCAACAGATTGAGTAATTTCAGTCATGTGGGGTTTGATTACGGATTCAGAAGGCATCCTAGGAGGGAGAATAAAAGGTTCCCTAATTTGAATACTAGAGACACGTTTTTTAGAACGTGTCTGTATTTGAGTAAAATCTTCTTCAGGAAGAGCATACTACTCTAGTCTCATTGGCGTAGGTTTTTCGAAATTGGAAGAGGCGCTAGCTTTTCCCTTATGAGAAGAAGATGAGGCATGTCCTTTATCTTTCTTTCCACCCATTTTCCCATAAAGTAGAAAGAGTGCTTTGAGAGCTTTTTAGAGAGATGCTTGATAAAGAGCTTGTCGAAGGCTCTATCAAATATATTTATAAACCTAAACCTCCAAAATTTGCAATAATAGTGGCCAAGGTCGATCACAGGGATTGGATTTCTTAGTTCATTTAAGTACCGCAATTACTCTCACATAACTTTATTTAGAGAAGAAATCAGATGCAGACAAGCTAAACTAAAGAGTTAACTTATAAAACAAAAGATAAATGGAGACACAATAGGAGAGAAATATCCTAGGGAATCAATTTCACCAATTAGACTTATAGCGAAAACTACCAAGAGTTATCATGCAAATATTCCATAAGCCAAGAAGTGAGTGTATTAACTGACTCTTTCAAGCACAATTAACTCTTATGCAATGTTATAAATCTAATATCTATATCTAGATTTTAATAGCATGCCAGGCATTAAACAACTTCTTTTAAAGGCTTCTAAGAGAATTCTCCACTTTCATTCAAGAATTTACAAATAGTCATGCAATTAAATTCTAGCATAAACCAGACTTTTCCAAGCACAAATTCAAACCAATAAAATAAATAATTTGTGATCAAGAGATTATAAGCATTAAATACATAAAAGCGTGAATGAAACAAAAGCATTCAATCAAGGTATTTAATCAATTAAAACCTCAAGTCTAATGGCTACATCAAAACCCCAAGTATTAGGAACAAAGATACTTGTATTCATTAAACCTCTAAGTTCCTAATTTACAGCCACAAAATAGAAACTAAAACTAAAGGAAAAGGAATAAATTAGCAAACAATGGTCGATCACGCGTTCCTGTCGTGATCTCCACATCCCTCGAGCTCCGAATCTTAAAAAATGCTCCACAAACGCTCTCAATTACTCCCTAAACCCTCAATTTAGCTTGGAATTGAGAATAGGGCTGAAACCCTTGGATTGACCTCCCAAAACGGTGCCCCAAAATGATGCTTATATAGAAAATTGCAAGGCCTCGTTGAGACGTTGTAGCGTTGCGACTCTATAGTGTCTCAACGCTCTCGTGCAGACAGCACTGCCTATTTTTGCTATATCTCTTCCCTCGGGTGTCTGAATGACCTCTAGTTTGATGCATTGGAATCGTGATTCAACGTAGAACCTCTTGGATCGAACCTTATGCTCAAATACTTTATTTAATCTTCACAAAATACTCCCAAATATTTGATTTTGCTCCTCATGCTCAATTTCTATAAAATTAAGAGAAATAGGCATAAAAGCTTACAAAATAATCACAAAACTATCATAAATAATAGGAAATAAGATAACATAATTACATGCTATCAATGCTCTCTTGAGAGGTAATCAGCGAATGGGTTTTGAATCCCTTTTATAAGCAAAATCTCAAAGTCGAACCATGATAAAATCGTTTTCCATCTGGCAAATATTTGTTTTCAAACAAGATTTTTAACATCTTTTTTCTATAAAAAATTTCGAAGCCTGAGAATATGTTTTAATTAAAAAAAATTTATTGATTAAATCTCCCTAAAATTTTTTAATACAAAGGACAATCGCCAAAAATTATTTTTTGATTGTAGAGTAATTCTTATAAGTATTGTTTCCACACTCCTGAGTGGAATCATACTATTGATTCATTCTTATCATGAAACTATTTTAGAATTCCTCCATATCCAATGTATGACGCATCCGTCCCAATGATAAGATTTGTTTTTTCGTTGATGAGACTTAAGCATGAAATACTTTTGACTAAACTTTTAACTTTCTTGATAGCTTGCATATGTTTTGCTGTTCAAGGAACAATTTCTTTCTTCAACCGTTGAAAAAGTTATTTCCAAATTGGTCGAAGATTTTAAATGAAATCGGAAACATAATTTAAACAACTCGAAAATCTCTGTAATTGAGTTTTATCTAAAATTTGGTCTGAAAAATTTTGAGTAAATTCTAAAGATCTTTGAATTGATTTGATTAATCCTAAATGGATATCAAAACCAAGGAATCTAATTTTTCTTTTAAAGTTTAACCTTTGCGGCAAAAATAACTAAACCATTATGCTTTATTATTTCTATAAACTTTTTTGTATGAGAAAAATGTTGATCTATTCTTGATGAAAAAATTAAAACATCATCAAATGTAGATTATTGAAAATTCTTTAATAGGCTCAAGAATATCATTCACGATCTTTTGGAATTCAGAAGAGTATTTTTTAACCCAAAGGGCATAACGATCCATTCATATTGACCAAAAAGCGCATTAAATGTTGTTTTGTACCTATCCTTTTCAATAATCTGAATCTGCCAAAACCCAGATTTCATGTTGAACTTTTAAAATATTTTAGCATTTGAAATATGTTTGTGTATATCATATTTGTTTGGGATTGGATACCTAATCCATTGTAAAACTTTGCTTAAGGGTCTGTAGTTAAGTACCAGTTGTGGGACGTCGCGTTCCTTCTCTGCTTGATTATTCACATAGAATGTTGCACATGACCATGGGATTTTGGATGGTTTGATCAGCTTTCTTTCGAGTAAATCATCAATTTTTTTCCTGTAATGTCCTAGTAACTCAGAGTTCATTTGGATAGAATGAGCTTTTTGTAGGAATGCTTGATTCTTTGAATCCTTTAACGTATGGTAATTCTACCATATGTTTTTTTTTCCATTCCCATAATGCATTCGGATAAGAAGAGCAAACCTACTTTTCAATTTGGGTTTGGATATTTTGAATCTTAACTTGAATATTGGAGTCTTTAAGTTTTTCTTCGGACTCTTTTGAAACTGACTTTTTCATTTAAGAAAGATACTTGTTTCTCTTTTAAAGAGATCTTGTTGATTTGTGGAACTTCTATTGTTTGGATACTGCTTCCACGAACTGGATCTATGAACTTGGACATGATTTCTTTATCCAAGATAACAGAAGATATTCCTTCATCATAAACATTTATATGATAAAGTTGAGTAATGAAAAGAATACCTATAATTACTACTTGATTTAGTTTTTTGACAAACAAGAATGAAGTTGCAAAACAAACTCGATTGTTGCATATATGGGCTTTTGAAAGTATATACTTAATAAACAATGGTTGTCCATTTGCTCCTCAAAGTGTTTTGACTGTTTTCTCAAAGTACTTAGAAGGAATTATGCCTTCATGCACACAGTACTTTCAATCAAACAAGCTTTCAAAACCAAACCTTTCAATTGAACAAAATTTTCATTCAACAAAAACTTCCAAACTAAAACATTTAAATGTCAAAACTTTCAATTCAAACAATACTTTCAATCGATTAATACTTTTAATTCAAACATTACTTTCAATCAATGAATACTTTCAAATATCAGAGTGGGAAGATGCATTACTTGGGTAGCATTTAGAACATATATGATGGTTATCCGTCGGTAACACCAATCAATCAATCAATCAGAACATTCAATCAGAGTTGTCGATAAAAATTGACTAGAACATTCAATATAATTTCTTAAGTGTGAGGCCATGTGAATGAAACACGAACATGAATTTTCATTCCAAAGGAATGCCAAACAACATATTGTGCCTTCCCACAAATAAGTTTCAATCAGTCAAAGCTTTCAATCAAAGATGTCGATTGAATCGACTAGAACAATCAATATAATTACTAAGTGCGAGGCCACGTGAGTGAATAACACACACGTGAATATTTGTTCCAAAGGAATGTCAAACCACAAATGTGTCTTCTCACAAATAAGCCAGAACAATTTCATCAATTCCAATTTAGGCTACTACCACAAATATGCAAAGCATTCCCAAAACAAAAAAATTTGCATATCCGGATAGCTTATTGAACCTATCAAATACTTTTCAAAATATTCAAACGGTAAACATATATTTTTTCTTAGCAAAACAATTTCAATCAATTTAAAATCACATACAAAACATGCTTTCATATATTTTATCATATAACAGTAAATAAAAACATAATTATTCTAAATTTTCTATTTGAAAGGGATGTGGAAACTACTTACCTCAATCGATTATACAAACTTCTTACCCCAATTTAAAATGTACTAAACTCAGTAAAATCAATGCTTTTCAATACGTAATAAAATACCATACAATTTTTCAATTCTACAACTTTAAAGCCTTCAAAACTATATCATAAATTATAGACAAATAGCCCAGAAATTTGTTTGTTTCATAAAACAAAACTCTTCAAGATTTTCACACTAAGAGAATCAAGATTTTCCACTTTTTAAAATCGAAAACCAAATATGAAAAAGGCCCTAAAATTGCTGTAAAAACATTAAAAACATTCTTTTGTTCATGTAGAAATCAATGTTATACATCACACTTTAAAGAAATGAATCGTTTGGCAAACTTTTTGTGCAAAAAGAGCCCAATGCACTTAAAATAGTCCCAAACTTGAAGAAATTTAAAGCTGAAAAATTATGAAAAAAAAATCATTAACAAAAGCCTCCAATTTAAAACCAAAGACCTAATTGGAAAAACTTTGATAAAAATTTAATGCAAAATAAAAACTTAAAACTTTTTTAGAGCAAAAGATTTCACAATCCTTTCATTATAATCAATCAAGAATGAAAACAAACCTCAAAATTTTTCAAGAAATATTCAATCAAGAAAGAAAGAAAACAAACTTCAAAATATAAGGGAAGAAAACTTACTGCTTTTTCTTTAGAGAGAGAAAAATGTAGAACGCCTTCTTCTTTTCTCTCTTTTTTCCGTCAAAATGTTTAGGCAAAAAGTTAGGGCTTAAAAAGAGACTTTTTAAAACAACCCTAATTGAAACTCTTAAAAGATTATCTTCTCTTAAAAGATAATAAAGATTTATCTCTTAATTTGAAAAGAAGATAAAATCCTAATTCAAAAAGGTTTGTGAAAAAATATATATAGTGTAACAACCCGAATTCCTACGACTCTCTAGAAGCGGAAGCACGACCTAGTTACCTCGTTCATGTTCAAAATTTCGGCAGCATGACGGCGTAACTAGGAGAAACCAAAATTTTTACAAAGACATGGAAAGAGATATAAACACTTCTATGTTTCAGAGAACAGACTCAGCATCCACCAAGCTACGTTAAATGATGCTGAGCTCAAGCAACAGACAAAAACCTAAGAACTTCTAACCAAATGCACGGAAGTGAAAGAATTTTAAACTTTACAGACCCATAAACAACAGGGAACAAAGAATAAAATTAAAAGCTAAAACAGGGACAAGGAATTTGGTGGAGTCTCCATAGTCTCGTCAAGTCGTCGCCTGCGTCATCCACCCCTAGAATATGCACAATCTGCAAAACAAACGAAGTAGCAAGCATGAGTACAAAAATATACTCAGTAAGTAGCCCACTTAAGGGTCCAACTTTTAAAGAAACCATAACAAGAAGAAAACTGTTCTTACTCACACTCGTGCTTAGATTTCAAATACTTTCTTCTGTTATTCTAAAGGTCCATTTAACCTTCCACAACATTCTCTACTACCCGAACCTAACTTCGTGTCATACCTGCGAGTCCTGTAGCCTAGAACCCAAACCTGTGAAGGTCTATAACCCTTACACTCATCACAATAGCCACACAGGCAACCAGGGAACAAATCCCCTCAGCTAGCATACAGGCAATAGGGAAACGCATCCCCTATGCTCAACACATCACAATAGCCACACAGGCAACCAGGGAACCAATCCCCTCAGCTAGCATATAGGCAATAGGGAAACGCATCCCCTATGCTCAACACAGTGGGGAATCACCCCTGAGCTAGCTCCCAGGCAATAAGGAACGCATTCCTTATGCTCATCACATCACATACGTTCTAGGCTTACAAACGCGCACGAAACAACAGAATTAGAGTAGGTAGTACCAATCTAACGGCCTTTGTACTTTCACAACAGTTTTGGAATCTTTCGGGTCAATCCACCTTACCACATTCATCCATCATGCCTGAATCACAAACACAAGCTGGCCCGAAGGTTTCAAACACTTTTAATGGGGAACCATCCCCTAATTCACATAAACAAAGAGGAAAAGCAACCCTCAAGCCTTCCCAACTTCTATAACGTCTTACGCCTCATACGTATTTATAGGCGAGACAAAAATCCTAACGGACCAATCAGAAAGGCTACCTTTTTCTTAGGCCAGCACCATGGAAATCCATTTCTCTTCCTTTCAGGAAATCTTTGGTGGCATATGATTCAGGCCCACAACTGAATAAACAACCTCAAGCTCATCATAATGACTTTTCGCCATAGATCACAAGCACGAGTCTCAAGTAAATTCTTATATCCTAGTTCAATGGCACTTCTAAACAAACCTTTACTTAATTCGAAACCCATATGTGTGCTAGTGGCATAAAGCCCTCAACCGTTTAACTCAGAAATCGGCCCCTAACTAGTCTCAAACAAGTTAAACACAACTCGTTATTCCAAAAACTCCAAACACAAGGATTACGAGACCATTTAGTCCTTTATCTCAGCGTTCGAGGTTCTATAGCCACTCTGGATTCCATCTCAAGCCACATATCACAACAATCCAAATATGCGTGTTTATACAATCTAAACTAACTTCCCATACGTCCTTTCTTCATAAAGAACCACGATCATAGTCAACTATGCATTCCAAAGGGGTAATATATAACCAAACTCCTTACTAGTTCACAAGGCCAAGTCTTGGTTAACACCCCACTAAGAATCATGACCTATGCAAGCCGCTCAACTAAATCGACAACTTTCTTTAAATTCTTGGGTTTAGGTACAATAAGGCAAAACTCTTTTTGAAATATTTACTAAGCGAAACATCCTCGACCAACATGGTCACGCTTATACTTCATACTTGAAATAATTACATCCACGACCACTTAACATACATCAATTCAAACAACTACTCTCTTAAAGTGCTACTCATGCTAAATCATAAGCCATTCGAAAAACGTTAAGCCCCTAATTTCCATTATAACCATATAAAAGACCATTTACAACTCAAGCAACACCTACACCAATCCACAAATCACTACATACTTCATAAATATGGTTTTTCAAGCATGCTTTCACAATTTCCAAATTATCAAACATATATCAATTTAAATGGAAACTTAAAGGGGCTAATATCCAAATAACTACTTACCTAAATAACTTCAAGATTCAAGGTAGCCTAAACTCGAATGCTCAATCTTGAATCGCCAACAAAGTCCTACACATTATGGTTAAAATTTAAAATATCACAACAGCCCCTAAACTCCAAGAAAAGGTCCTAAAATTTAGCCAACTATAACTCAACTTACACTTAGCCTTAATGGAGATGGAAAATTCGATACCCATGAAAAACTTACATCAAATCAGTGCTGGAAATTACTGGACAGCAGCTCGAATCAATTCAATCTCGCCCAAAACGGCCTTTAACCGCGATGGATGTCCGATAATTGAGTCCTATAATCAAGGGGTCATTTTAAATAGTCATTTAATAACCAAACCAGCTCATACGACTTCATATTTTCCTCCAAAAACAGTGGTGAAATCTCACCTCATTAAATTCCTCAATTGTAAATTCCTCCAATCTTAGTAGAACTCGAATCGCCTATGAATTCAAACTCCGAAAGAGTTAATTTCATGAATCCTAGACCCAATTATCATGGGTAATCTAATAATTAAAACAAAAAACTTCATGGGTAATCTTCTAATCACATACATAACCAACCATTAGCTTGAAATCAACATCGGAATGCTTACCCACTCCAAATCGAGGTCGTAAACGGTTGTACGAATATCAAACTTGTTCGAATTTGACCCCGAACCAACGCCCATTCTGCTGTCTGTACAGATCACGCACGAGAGAGAGAGAGACGGCAGTGACCGGAGCTCAGACGGCGTCAACCGAAGCTTGACTAACGGCAGGGCGTGCGCGCGGGTCTGGTGAGCGGAAAGGCTGGACGGCGCGACGGGAAGAGCAAGTGGGGCTGGGGTGTGCTCGCGCGACTTCAGACTCCGGCGTTCAGCGTGCGGCGGCGGCGTGCCATCTGCGATGGAGACGTGAGCTGCGATGAAGTCGGCGACTCCGTCTGCTGCTTGCAGCGGGAGAGAGAGAGAGAGAGAGAGAGAGAGAGAGATTTTCGGTGTGAGAGAGAGAGATTTTTGGGAAAGGGAGGGAGAAGATAGGAAAAGAGGAAGGAGATGGAGAAGATAAGAATGAGGAAATTTTTATTTTAAAGAAAAAATTACAAAAATGCCCTTTGACCAACTTTCTTCTTCCAATTTTGCCCTTCTTCTCTTCTCTAAACCTCAATTTAACCCAAAATTAATTTAGATAGTCCAACAATAAGGATTAAAACCTCCCAAACATACCGGCCGTTACATATAGGAACTTTTTTTTTTTTGTCGGTTGTTACATTGTGACTAGCAAAAATTTATCAATATTCAACAATTGCCCCCTTTTCGAGATTTATGCACAATAAGTATGTCTGAGTGAATCTCAAAAAGGATACTTTAGAGTCAAAATGTAAGCTTTTGTTCCTAATTTTAACTCCATTTGATGTGTCGACTTCTTCAAAATAGGAATTTGTGTTAACATCCTTATCCTTTTATATGGCAACAAACTTTGATCTGAATTTCAGTAGAATTTATGCTCTACCTTAATTTCAATTTGAATTTCGAGTAAGATTCAAATTCTATCCAAAATGCTTTACTTGAATTTGAATAAGAATTTGGAGTCTACCCAATTTTTATATGAATTTGATATAGAATTTGACTTTGTCTCTTAACCCAATTTTAATTTGGGATAAATTTTGATTATGCCCAAATTTTACTGTTTAAGATAAAATTGAAATTCTACCATGATTTTGATTTGGATAAAATTAATTTTATCAATTTTTATTTAACATAAAATTTAGATTATGTCCAAATTTTGGTTTAATTGAGCTTCAAGGTAGAGAAATCGGATTTGGAAAAATTTTAGAATGTTTCCCAATTTTGATTTGGCACAAGGTGGCAAAATTTAAATTCTTCCCAAGGACAAAATATGAGTTGGAGTAAATATCTAAATTTTATGAGAATTTAATTTCAAATAAAATTTGAATTTAATTCAAAATTAGGCTTCAATTCGAAATTTACTCCCATGGGAATAATATTTAGGCTATGTCTAATTTTAAATTCAAACGTGATCTAGAGAATAACTCAGGCTTACAAAAATCTAGGTAAAACAATAATTTGGAATGAATGGCCTTGACATCTATTTGGATTTTGAGCAAATTTCAACATTCAGCTTGATTCAAGTTTTGATTTGAGTTGATACTAGGATTTCAACGATAAAGGTACAATATTTGCTAACTAACCCAAATCGAAAAATTTTATATTTGGATTCAGATTGTTGAGATTCCATCCTCTTCATCTATAGATAGTGAATTGCAATTTCACCTTCTTCATCGAATTCAATAGATTGGAGAAGCTTTGATATGAACCAAGGAATCTCAATTAAATGAAGTCAATTTTCATGAAAGTTGAACACAAGTTTCATTTAATGAATTCAAGTGCAACTCATCCTTCATTAACGAACAATCAAGATTCGTTTATAGAACAAGGGCTTCCAGATACTTCAAGTGGAGCTTCATTTACTCTTGGATGGTTACAAAGAGTTACAAAGCTAACAAACAGACTCCTATCTCAGATTTATGGCTAATTTGATGTAATTTCAGTTATAAACATTTCATTATGTGTTTTTAGGTTAATTTTGAGTTAGTGGTTGTTATGACATTCATGTATTTGGGAGTTACAACCCTTAAATTTCCAATAGGTTACATTCAGGTGGCTATATATAGCCTAGCTAATTTCATTGTAAAGGGAAGAGACTTGAATGAGACCGTAACTTTAGATTGGAAATTGGTAAGATTTGATTTCCCTTTCACATTTACTTGTTATTTATTTATTTTCTCTTAGCTAAAAAATCAAACCCCCCATGTTTTACCTTTTTGCTGAAATTTAACTCTGAGAAATTGAATTTTCTAGTTTCCTTGGAAAATTAACTTGGTCTACTATTTCTACAAGTTAGAGTAGGAAGCCAGTTTAATTTTGACGAGATTAGAGTTCAACCTTGCCAGCTCCTCTAAGGGGGTGACTACAGATGGTCCTCTCTTCCTTGCAATACAAAATCAAAGATCGTCTTTGCTATCTCCTCTAAGGGGATGATTAGAGATGGTCCTCTCTGACTACATTAATTTAGTGCTATATTTATGCCTAATTATATGCTAGTTTTGTGTTTATATGTGAACTTTTACATGATTATTTTGTATATTTTAGGAAACCGAGCAATTCGAATTGAAATTGATGAATTTGGAGCCTCGGGTTAATTTTGAAGCTTAATTGGACAAATTATGGAGCTAAGTATGGAGAAAGGAGGCTTCACACGCTTGTTTGGCCATGAGGAGGGCGTTTTGACTCTTAAAAGGGTGTTGAGACACTTTATTTTGAAGCTTACATCCGAGAGCCAGTGTCTCAACACTGTCCTGTGGTGTCTCAACACTGTCCTGTGGTGTCTCAACGCTAGAGAAAGGCGCGCGCAATGGAGTCCGTCCAAACCGTCTCGACATCGCCCTCAACATCTTGACGCTGAGGGCATGAGCACTTAATTAAACGATGCGCTTTGCACAACGTCGAGACGTTGTGCCTAGCGTCTCAACACTTCATCGATTACTGCTATATATTCATCGTTTCTTTGCTGAATTAGGGGGAGGACCTTTTTAGGGTTTTTAGCCTAAATCTCGATTTTATACCTTATTGGAACTTGTGGAACACAAATTGGATGATTCGGGAGCAATTTTTTAAGCTCGAGAGTGCGAGATTCAAGGAAAGAGTCGAGAATTTGTTGCCAATGGTCTTTATTTTTGTTTCTTCCTCTTTATCATGATTCCTAGGGTTGTAAATTTGTTGTTTATGCTATGTTTAGACATTTTTATGGGCTAATTTAATTAGTTTAGGGATTAAGAGCAAATTTAGTGTCGTGATTACAGTGTAATTGATATTATTGTCATTTAATGCTTTGTTATATTTCATTTAATTGAAATGTTCTTAATGCCTCTTGTTGATTGGCGGTTAATGAGTTGATCATAGTCCTAAATTGAGGTTGAAAGAGAGGATTTAGGATTAACCTAATTCAATTAATGCCCTTAAATTGCCTAAGTGACATAAGAATAACAATTGATGGGTGAAGCTTAATATGAGTGGACTTAATCTTAATTTGTTAATCAATTAATGCTAAGGATACGTAGGTAAGAGATTAATTAAGCGTGTTCGAATGAGACCAACAGGAGATTTCGACCGATTTAGCTTTAGGCTTTAATTAAATGGCATGTTTAATTCTCATAATTACAAACTAATAGTGCTTGATCCCCTAAATTCCCCTTGAATTGGTATCTCTAATCCTTGTATTTGCTCTCTAGTTTTATTTCCCAAGCATTCCTTTATATTTAGTTTTGGTTCTAAATAATTCCAAACACAAGTATTCCGAATACTTAATTAACTAAAAAACGGCTTCATTCTCGCTTCCTATGGGATAAGATACTCAGTACTCTTGTGCTATTTTATATTACTTCGATCACGTACGCTTGCGTGTACTTGGATCAAGTTTTTGGCACCGTTGTTGGGGAAGCAACAAAGTTTTTTTTAGTTGATTAAAATTAGGAAGAAATTAGGAGGAATTAATATAGGGGTCTGTTGTGATTTTTGTACATATTTGTATTTTTGTGCTTTCTTGAGTTTTAGTGGTTTTACTTATTTTTGTTTCGTTTGTTTTTCTGATGAGGCTGTAATGGTATATGCGTAGTGATAAGGGAGCTAATCTTTTGCCTTTAGATCTTGAAATTGACATAACATGCAGGAGGTTAAAGAAAGCAACCCGAATCATTATAGCAGACCGCAACAAAGAAGAAAGGAAATCGATTCATGACTATTTCTAGATCGTATTCTCAACGGACCATTCCAGGATTGTGTATGCGCCCATCCAGACAAATAATTTTGAGTTGAAGACGAGACTGATTCAATTGGCGCTGGACAACTTGTTCAAAGGGCATCCATCGGAAGATCCACATTCGCATCTTAGATCTTTTCTTGAGATTTGTGGCATGGTAAAGTTAAATGGAGTTTCTCCTGATGTAAATAGATTGGGACTTTTTTCTTTTTCATTGCATGACAAAGTGAAGGACTGGCTCGAATCTGTGAAGCCGGGTAGCATATCTTCATGGGACGAGTTAGCCTAAGCCTTCAGGACAAAGTTTTTTTTCCAAATAAAGACAACGAAGTTGATGACGGATATTGGTACATTTCGCTAGCTCGACAGGGAACAATTGTATAAAAGCTGAGAGAGATACAAGGAGATGTTGAGGAAATGGTACAATTATTTTATAACAGTTTATCGTCTAGTACTAAAACCATTCTTGATACAAGTGCAAGAGGGAGTTTTCTTATGAAGACTGTAAAAGAGGCACATGCATTGTTGGAGGAAGTGGCTGCCATGAGTTATCAATGGCCATTAGACCGTTCATCCTCTTTTCGATCCGCTGTAGGCATTTACGAGATTGATGAGGTAAGTGCAAGGCTCATATGGCTTCTTTAACTAACGCTTAGAATAAACATTCTACTTCATGAGCCATACAATCTATTGTCTCATTAGTAGTGTTGAACTCGAAAGGAGTTGAGGAGTAGTCTGTGGAGCAATTCTAGTATGTTCAAAATAGAGGATATGGATTTCAAGGCCACCAGAACCAGAACTTACCCAAGTTTTATCACCAAGGTTTGTGTAGCCATGAAAATTTCTCTTACACTAACCAGAACAATGTTTTTGCAGCCACCTGGGTTTGCAGGACAATCTTCTTAGGAGAAAAAGTTGAACCTGAAAGATGTGTTGGGAACTTTTATAAAAGAACACAGGAGAGTCAACCAACAGTTGCAAACCTCTATTTCTACCTTGGCTACTACAGTGAGTGGCCATGACATGACGTTGAAGAACATGGAGGTGTAAATTGGTTAGATTGCTAGCGTCGTAAATACACTTCAGAAGGGTAAATTCCCGAGCGACACTGAGGTGAACCCAAAAGACCAATGTAAGGTGGTTACACTGATATTGGGACTCAGTTAGGCAGCTCGAAGAATAAGGTGGAAACTGAGAGGGACGAGATTGCAAGAGAAGATGTTGTGGTAGAAAAAGTCAAATTGAGTAAGCTTCCTTCTCCTTTTTTTCCTTGTAATATTATTTTTGACATTAACCTCCAGGAATCAGAGAAGAAAAGTGAGAAGAAAGAAAAGAAGATGAAAGAAAAAGTGTTCGAAGAGCCATCGAGAAGAGACAACCATGAGGTGTCAAGGTGTAGATCAGTTGATAAAATAGCACACATTAGTCCTCATAGGAGGCGTGGTGAATGCCCGACATTTGACTACGGGGAGTTACCTTACCCTCATAGGTTTAAGGATATTAAATTAGATGTCCAATTTGCTGATTTTTTAGATATGTTTAAAAAATTGCATATTAACATCCAGGCTGCAGATGCTCTTGCGAAGATGCCTAACTACGGGACATTTATGAAAGAAATGTTGTCAAAGAAGAATAAGTTTGAGGTAAATGTAGTGCTCAACCTGTCTAAGAATAGCACTTCAATCCTAAAACAGAAGATGGCCCCAAAACAAAAGGATTCAGGAAGTATTACCATCCCTTGTGTAATTGGTAGTTTAACTATACATAGGGCATTATGTGATTTGAGAGGAAATATTAACCTAATGCCTTTATCTTTGTTTAGGAAACATGGACTGCAAGAAATCCAACCCACATATATTTTACCCTCTAACCAGCCAATAGATCGGTTGCGAAACTGAAAGGTAGAATAGAGGATGTGCTTGTTAGAGTTAACAAGTTTATTTTTTCTATAGATTTCATTGTCCTAGATATGGATGAGGATGAGGAGATTCCAATCATCTTAAGGAGGCCATTTTTAGCCATGAGTAGAGCAAAGGTAAGCATGTATCAAGGTAAGCTAACTTTGTAGTGGTTGATGAGAAGGTAATTTTCCACATCTTTGACCATATTCATGGTTTTGGTTTTGAAGCTAAGAGATTTAGGGTTGATTTAGTGGAAGAAAGACCTTAAGGGCATAGTGATAGAAATAGGCCTCGGGATTTTGAATTGTTGGATGCCTCTGATTTTTCTTCTAATATATCTCCTGTTGTTTCGTTGTCTAGTTCTGAAAATTTGAGAAATGTTGGTCATGATGTGTTGATTGTGGACTCTATTTCTATTAGGAATAATGATTTGTTTGATGATTGTTTTTTAGTTGTGAATAAGAATGATGATGTTGGTCTATTTGATCGCCCTGACTGTATGCTGACTGAGTGTGCTTCGAGTGAATCTATCTATTATGCTAATTGATTAAGTGAGGGTGCTCAGCGTGTTTTAAATATTGAGCATGTGCTGGATGATTTTTTTGGAAAATAGTGATTTCTTTAACTGCCATGATGCCATGCTTAATAAGAAGTCGAATTTTGATAAAAATGAATTTGATGAATTTTTAAAAAATGAATTTGCTGAGATGAATGATGAGCATAAATTTGTTGTGCATCCTTGTTCGAGTATTGTCTCAATGTTCTCAAGGTTGAAGCTTCAATTGATTTTTGGAGTCTTGAAGTCCTTAAGTCTTGAAGTGTTCTTGATCTTTAAGGAGTGTTATGTGTTCAGGCAGTGTTTGATCTTCAAGAGCTTAGAGAGTTTTCTGATCTTTGTTTCTGAATTCTCTCTAAGTTCTATGGAATTTATTAATTTATGATTTTGTCATTAATTCCCAAATAACAAAGTGGCAATTTGTGACTGACCAAAATTTCTCATTCAACAATACTAATATAACTAGATTTAAAATATTATATATTTCTAAATATTTTAGAAAATTATTAATATATATTTCTAAACATATTATTTTACCACACTAAAGTTAGGCATTCAAATTTAACCATAAGTATTTACTTATTTAAGTGCTTTTATGTATAGGATCCCAATATAATTTTTAAAACTATTTTATAATTATACTCCACTCAAATTTATTTAAGTAATTTTCTCTATGGGATCCCCAAACAATTTTCTTTTATTATTTTGAAATTGTGTTATTTACATTATGTCATTTTTCGAGAGTTCTGAAGGTCTATGATGATGCATTTAATAGCATCCCCTTGACTAACTTTGGTCCTAAATGGTGGATTTCTCTTTTTAA
The DNA here is from genome assembly GCA_033996785.1 of Trichosanthes truncata. Lineage (NCBI taxonomy): Eukaryota > Viridiplantae > Streptophyta > Magnoliopsida > Cucurbitales > Cucurbitaceae > Trichosanthes > Trichosanthes truncata. The sequence goes on along the minus strand of JAWPNB010000009.1, from coordinate 34,623,836 downwards.
AAAAAATAAGATGAATTGTGTTGTGTTAAGGTTCACCGATTTGTTAAGAAGTGTAGCCCAAAACATCTTAGGCCCATTTGATGTTGCCTATCTTTTTTGTCTCATACCTGCCCTACAAGTTTTGAAAGGTGGTTGTTGCTGTGTTGTTTAAGATATTAAGAAGAAGAAACAAGGCAATGGCTGTAGGGGTTGTTTTACGAAAACATAAAGAAGAAAAATTGAAAGCAGATTACTTGTGTGGGTGAGCTTCAAGAATTTTTTTTTCTTGGTGCTTTTGCAAGAGCGTTTTTCTCCATTAAAGATTTTTGCAAGGTTATTGTATAGTGATTCGTGAGCCTTGTCTTTGACAGAAAAGTGTGAGAAAACATTCTTGAGTGTCGTAAACTCTTGTAACTTTCTCCTTGATGTTTTGGTGAAACCTGCATCGGTAGTAGAGAACTGGACATAGCCCACTTTAGGTGAACCAGTATAAATTCAGTGTCAATTTCTCTTCCCTTAAACTTTATTTATTATCATTCTTGTTGCTTGCAAGTTTAGGTTGGTTTATCTATTCTTTTAAGTTTATGATTTCTTGTGCAAAATACATTTGGAGCCAGAACCTGATTTGGGATTTAGACAAATATATATTGTCTGAATCAGGTTGAGAATTTAGATTAAAATATTTTTATCATCCTAACAAGTGGTATCAGAGCATTTGGGTTGTAGACCGATATCAGTAGGAGATGAGAAATTAGTTATATTTAATGATCATCCTTTTCTTTTTGGAAGTGTCAGATATTGGATTATTTACATTCCAAGGAATTAAATTTGTCATTGGAAGGAAAACTTGATGATATAGGAGAAGCATAATGGAGAAATTTGTATAGAAAGGTGCTGGAGATTGTTCACCTAACTTTGATAAATAAAGTTCACAGTAGTATGGCAGAGGAGACGACCGCAACAAGGCTGATGATGACTTTGTCTAACATGTATGAAAAATCCTCTGTAAACAACAAGGTGTATCTCGCAAATAAATTCTTTAATTTAAAAATGGCTAAATGTGCATATATTACTGCCCATTTAAATGAGTTTGAATCGTTAATGAACAATTTTTTTGCTGTTGAGTTACAATTTACTGATAGAGTAAATGTGATTTTGTCGTTGAGATCTTTGCCTAATAGTTGGAAAATCAAGAAGGTTGCACTTTCTAATTCATGTGGAAAAGAGAAATTGCAATTTTCAGAGGTTAGAGATTCTATTCTTACAAAAGAGATTTGTAGAAAGGACTCAGGTGTTGCTTCTACTTCTGGTTTAGTGTTGAATGTGGATAAAGAGATGAATAATAACAGAAGTCATAAGAATTGAGGTAAATCGAAAAACAATAGAAGCAAGTCTAGGAATGGCAGATTAGAGTGTTGAAATTATGGTAAGACTGGACACTTGAAAAAGAACTGCAAGGCCCCAAAACGAATTGAGGGGAATGAAACCAGTGAAAATGCTGCTACTAATGAGATGCACGATGTTTTGGTTTTGGTAGTGGAAATTGTTCATGGCACATCGATGATAGATTTAGGTGCATCATTTCATACTCAAGCAACGTGACATTCTTGAAAACTATGTTGTAGGAAATCATGAAAAGATGAATCTAACTAATGGAAAGCCTTTAAACATCATTGGGATCGGTGACGTGAAATTGAAAGTGGCAAACGATTCAGTCTGTAAAATTTGCAAGGTATGTCACGTTCAAAATGTGATGAAACACTTGATTCCTGTAGAGCAGTTAGATAGTAAAAGATGTGAGGTTTGCTTTGGCCAAAGAAACTAGAAGGTTACAAAAGATAGGCTGTAGTCATTTGAGGAAGTAAGTAAGGGACTTTGTATGTCAACAACAATAACAAGGACATGGTGGTTGTTCTAGATCATTCGAGCCATACTGATTTATGGCACAATAGGTTGGGACATATGAGTGAACAAGGTTTGAAGATTTTTCACTCTTCAGGGAAGCTACATGGACTAAAGGAAGTTGAACACAAGTTGTGTGTGGGTTGTGTATTTGGAAAGCATAAGCGTGTTAGTTTTTCAAGGAGATGAACAAAGCTAAAACCTACGAAGTTTGAGTTAGTTCACACTGATGTGTAGAGGCCTTCTAAAGCATCTTCTCTTAGTGGTTCCAAATACTATGTGACCTTCATAGATTATTCAAGCATAAATGTATGGACTTATTTTCTCACACATAAATCTGATGTATTTTTTGTTTTCAAAACTTGGAAGACTATGGTTGAGCATGAGACAGGTCTAAAAGTTGAAAGCTTGAGGTTAGACAACAGTGGCAAATATGTTGACGGAAAATTCAAAATAGGACAATGGGATTGTGATGATAATGACTATTCCAGAGATACCACAATAGAGTGGTGTGGCGGAGAGATTAAACAATAAGCTTAATAAGCTTGTCTGGAGCATGGGATTCCATGCAAGAATGTCTAAGATGTTCTGGAAAGAGGCAATCACACACGGTGACCTATCTAATCAAATGTAGCCATACCACATCACTAGACTTCAAGTTGTCTGAAGAAGTCTGGAGTGGTAAACAGGTAAACCTTTCTCATCTAAAGGTTTTTAGTCTTGTGTCTTACCTTCACATTGATGCTGCATACAGTAGCAACTAGATGCAAAATCCAAGAAGTATTATTTTCTTCGATATGGTGAGGTTAATATTGGCTACAGATTTTGGGATAACCAAAACAGGAAGATACTTAAAAGCAAGAACGTGATCTTCAATTAGGAAGTTCTATACCAAAATAGAACAACTGTTGATTTAGAGTTAGAAGAAAATAAAGAAGAGAATACTCAATATATAAGTCTTCCTAAAGTTGAGATCGGGATAACAAGAATTGAAGATCGGAATACAGTTACTTCTTAGGAAACGGTTGTGGAATATGAAGAACCAATTGTGGAACCTAATGAGCAAACTGTGGAACGTGATGAAGTTCAAAGAACGCCTACAGCAGTTTGGAGGTCTAGTAGGACTATACGACCACCACATAAGTATTCTCCTACTTTAAACTACATATTATTGAATGACAAAGGTGAACCGGAATGTTATGACGAGGCAAATCAATTGAAAAGATTCTGTCAAGTAGGAGTTAGCCATGAGAGATAAGATGTATTCTCTTATGACGAATCATACAGGGCAACTGGCTGAATTACCATGAGGTAAGAAAGCCTTGCAAAACAAATAGCTTTATAGAATCAAGCAAGAGCCTGATGGTAGCAAAAGATTCAAAGCAAGGCTTATAGTCAAAGGCTTTCAAAAAAAGGAAGATATTGATTTTAATGAGATATTTTCTCATGTAGTCAAATTAACTACTATTGTAACTGTATTATCAATAGTGGCAAAAGAGGATCTGCTCCTAGAACAAATCAAAGTAAACACAACTTTTCTTGATGGTGATTTGGGGGAGGAAATTTACATTGTACAGCTACAGGGTTTCATAATACAAGGAGCAGAAGAAAATTATTTGTAAACTTCAAAGAAGCTTATGTGGCCTCAAACAGGCACCCAGACAGTGATATAAGAAGTTTGATAGTTTAATGTGCAATAGTGGATTTCAAAGGTGTCAGGCAAGTCATTGTTGCTACATAAGATCTCAGTTTAACTCGTACATTATTTTAATGCTATATGTTAATGACATGTTGATACTATGTGCGAACAAACATGAAATTCTGAAGATACATGTTGAATTACCTAAAGAATTTGATATGAAAGATTTGGACGCTGCCAAATAAATCTTAGGAATGAAGATTGAGAAAAAAAATATGGTGCATTGACATTGTGACAAGAAGAGTATGTGAAAAAGGTGTTAAACAGATTTTACATGGAATATGCAAAACTTGTGAGTACTCTTTTAGCTTGTCATTTTAGATTATCTAAGGAGCATTCACCCACTACTGAGCATGAAAGAAATCATATGGCTAAAGTGCCATATGCTTTAGCTAAAGGTAGCCTAATGTATGTCATGGTTTGCACAAGACCAAACATTGCACATGTTGTGGGAGTTCTTAGAAGGTATATGAGTAATCTAAGGAAGCAGCACTAGGAGGTTGTGAAGTGGATTTTCAAATATCTGAGAAAGACATTTGATTATGCTTTACATTTAAGAAGTCATATTTTAAAGTGCATAGTTATGTGGATGTAGATATGGCAGATGATATAGATTATAAGAAAAGTACTACTGGGTATGTTTCAACTTTGGATAATACTGCAATTACGGTTTCTAGACTATGGAAGATAGTAGCTCTTTCTACTACATGGTCTGAATATGTTGTAGTTACTAAGGAAAGTAAGGAGATGATATCGATTCAGTTATTTTTAGAAGAACTTACTTGAAATTGGAAAAGAGGACTTTGCATTGTGATAGTAATAGTGCTATTCATTTAGTAAAGAATCTGATGTTTCATTCGAGAACGAAACACATAAACGTTAAGTACCATTTTATCATATCAACTTTGGACGATGGAGAGCTGATGATAGCACAGAAAAGGGTGCTATTTCTAAGCTTAGATTTAGGTTAGTTTTGTGTATTTTTAGTGAACTTTGATGCTTTTATATCATGAATTGTAGGAATCGAGCAGTGAGAGCCAAACTGAAGATTTGGAGTGATTTTGGGACAAAAAGAAGCTTAAAGGAAAGCTTTTGGGCCAAAGAGACAAGGAGAAGAAGTGCACAAGCAACTAGGCCCAAGAGCAAAGCGTTGCAATGTTATACAGAGCGTATAACGTTGCAACGACATACATGCAACGCTTCAAACCCAACAGACAACACATAGAGCATTACAATGTTGTGTATAGCATTGCAACACCAACCTCGGTCTTTTCTTATTTATTTGATTCGAAGGGACAATGTTGCAACACTGCCCCTAGCGTTGCAACTCTGTCTCGATAATAAATAATTTTTTTTAGTTTCGTGCAAAGAGAGACTTTTTGGGAAAGAAAAAGTCTAATCTCGATGCACACTCTATTTTTGGACCTAGAGGGCACTTGTGAAAGCTAAGGAGGAGACTCAAAGCTCGAGATCGCAATATATCACGACGAAAACGAGGATTGGCACGCGTCTGTAAGTTTCTCTCTTTATCTCTTTACTTTATTTTTGTGAGTTTAGATTATTAGGAGTTTTTGGTTTTGTAATGTTGAACTTGAGTAATGAAACTTCTTGAGACTTGTATTTATAATTTGATTTTCATTTAGTTTATACTATATTGTAGCATTATTCATGTTTCTTGTGTTTAATGTCTAAACTTTTGGCCAAAGTTTATTCTTGTTAATTTGAGTTTTAGCTTGAAAAAGTAAGACTTGAATTAGACCTAGTTGCATGATTGATAGTAGAACATTGCATGAGAATTAATGTTTTATTATTAAAGGCTATTATAAGGAAATTCTTAATAGGATTGATTAATGAGACTGAAAATTGATTTAGTTTTCTTGCATTAGTTTTAATTGGGCTTGACAAAGCCAATTAATTAGTTTAGTTGTTCCTTGTTTTATAATGGCTTGATGTAGTATGTCTTAGGGAAATAAAATTTGTTTTATTATTGAAAATCAATGACTCAATTCTTCTCTAAAAATCAGACTCCAACCTTGTAAATAATTAGCTTGTTTTTGTTTTCTTTCATCCAAAAGTTTGTTTCTCTAAATAAAATCGGGCATAATTAACTATAGTACTTAGTTAATCTAAAAAAATCCAAAGTTTTTTTTTTCTTTCATCCAAAGTTTTGTTTCTCTAAATAAAATCAATCCCTGTAGAGACGATAACTCGATAGTTGTATCACTATATAAAAACTTAACACTGTACACTTGTTGTTAATTGCGAGCACTTAAAACCATGCAACAAGTTTTTAGCGTCGTTACCGAGGAGTAGAGGACTAGCATATTTTAATTTAATTAATATCGTGGTAAAAGTGCTTGATTTTAATTTAGAGTTTAAATAGTGTATTTTTGTATAATTTCCTTCTTTTGCTTTCTTGTATAATTGTTTTGTTGTATAGTTGTTTAGTTTTCTTCTCTTTGTTGTTGTATTTCCCTTGTTTTAGATTTTCCTTTTTTTGTTGTTGTTGTTGTTGTTGTTCTATTTTAGTACCTTATTTTTCTCTTTTATTTGAGCTTCTTGTATAGTTATTTTCTTTGTTGTTTCTTTTTGTCTTTAGTTTTCGTCCTTTATTTGCTTTCTACTTTGATTTGGGTTTATTCTTAATCATTTGACTAATAAATTATATGAGTTGTAATTGATTAAGGACCCGTTGGAGTGAGTGTGTACAGAGGATTGCAGCAGTGGCTCAAACTCAAATTGATCTACCACATGAGCCTCGTCAGCTAAAGACGTTAGAGAAATCGCTTCTTGGGAGGCAACCCAAGTTTTCTATCCCTTTTTCTTTAGTTTTTTTTTTTAGTTGTTTTCCCTTCTAGTATATGTAGTTGAGTTCCATTTAAATATTGTTCCCATTTTGCAGGACCTCAATCGTTTTGGTACTCTCTTCGTCCTATTTCAGAAATCCCTCATGGAGCAGTTTCTCCCTATTATCAGGCCAATATTGTTCACTCACTTTATCTTTGTCCTTAGATACTTCAATTTTTCTCTTACATTGAGGGAAATGTAAATTTAAAGTTTGGGGTGGACAGTACTTTGCAGTCTGGATTTTGAGCATTATTTTTTTTGATTTTGAGTATGTTTAGAGTAAATAGTAATGCATGATGACTAATTAGGATAACCTAGGAAGTAATCTAAGTGATATATATATATATATATATATATTTTTTTTTTTTTTTTTTTGCAATAGAATGAACTCTAGAAGCATGCCCTGGATTGAGAACATTAGTTTGAATTACGTCTTTAATTTTCTTGCAACACATTGAGCACATAACTAACTTTCTATCATATGCTAATGCTTAGAATAGCTTTATTTAGTCTAGAGGTTGTTGTCACCCGATAGGCTTAAGAACTAGTTAATAATTGAATTGCATGAAAGTTTGTGATTGAAATATGTTGAGGTAAGAAAAATTTTTATCTTCATTGATTTTCTCTCATGTTTAAAGAAAATTAAAGCATGTTTCATCAATAATGTGTGCTTAATGTGTGGAGATCAAAAGAGCTACCTCCGTTGTGATCAGTTAGGCCATCCATTGAGTGAGTGCTCTGAATAAGGGTCCATGCAGTGGAAGTTTGGGAGTTAGTAACTCTAGTGGAAAAAAATCATTAAGCTTAAGTAGATTGCTGAATGTAGTGTGGGAAGACTAGAGATTTGAGCTTAAGGCCAGTTTAGGGGAAAAATGAATGAAGGACTCTACAAAATTGTTTAAAGTTAGTAAAAATTGATAGAAAAAAGGTTAAACACACACACACACAATGAAAGAAATAGCTAGAATTTAAATTTGCTTGACAAAAGGTTGTGCCAAGGTTTTCTTTTATTGTTTTATGTTAGTTAGATCACTAAGGCTTGATCATTAATCTTGCATTGAATGTTTAAAAATATTATCTTGCTCTGATTTACTCAAGGACTAGGAAAAATCTAAGTTTTGGGGTGTTTGATAACACACAAAATGGTGCTATTTCTAGGCTTACATTTAGGTTAGTTTTGTGTATTTTTAGTGGACTTTTGGGCCAAAGAGACAAGGAGAAGAAGTGCACAAGCAACTAGGCCCGAGAGTTTGAAGGGCTGCATGGATGGCGTTACAACATTAAACATCGGAACTGTTGGGATTTATGCCCTAAAGCCTCGTAATTAATATTTTATTTAATAATGAATAATAATTTTGATTATTTTATTTGCAATATAATATTATCCATTATATGAAACATCCAAGGTTATTAGTGTAATCTTGAACAGTATGTGGTTGACATACGAGAGGATCATGTTCAAGAAATAACCTAAAGGGTCATAGTATATGGATAAGGTTGGGTACCTTATCCTGATAACACTATTGATACGGCCCACTTTGTAATAATTACAATGATTTGATCCAAATCATTCATGTGGAGACATGTGAGTGGGGGTATCTTATACAATGAGTTTGTATAAGACTGGACCACGAAATATTTAATCTTTCTTTATAAATCTGTTAATTGAGAAGATTAATATTTCATCAAGATGATCATATGCGACTCGATCTTAATCCTGAGTGAGTTATGAACTCCTGCCTGTGAGGGCTTGTCCTTTGATTTGCATGGGTGAGAGTGGCTTTTGTAGCCGATTCAATATGCCTACCATTTTGGGGACTTGACCAAATAGGGAGCTGGGAACATAATCTCACAAGATGGAATTCACTCCTTCCCATATAGGGTAAATAGATGAGTAGAACCCTTAGGTGCTGATTTCGGGACTTGAACAATGGGGCCCCACCCTCTCATTGGCCCGAGAGGGACTTAGTTTATAATTAGATTATAAACATATTGTTCATTTGAGAATCAGTGGTACTTAAAGTGCAAGATGTAATTATAGGGGTAAAACGGAATTTTGACCCTGCTGTAATTACGAACAACTCGTGAACGATCGACTTGCATGTAGTGATTATATCAATGGACACAATTTGTCCTACAGTGCATAAGAGTGCAACTTTAGGTCTATAGTTGAGTGACCCTATAGTTAATGAATGAAAATTGATTAATTAAAGAGTTTAATTAATTAATTTTGTATCATTGGAGCTTATAATCTGTAGGTCCATAAGGTCCCCTTGCTAGCTCATAGTAACACTAAAAGATCAATTTAGTTGAAAGAAAATTTTGAAATGTCAAATTAATATTTAATTTGAAGTGTTCAAATTAATATTTAATATATTAGATATATTAAATAAAAGAGGAAAATATATTTATTGTATTTGATACATTAAGTATTAAAATAATTAATGTATATTAGATACATTAAATAAAAGATATTTATTAAATTTGAATTGGATTCAAATTAGGAAATAAATGTCGTTGGAGAATTTTAAACGGTTTGAATAAGATTTAAATTGGTTAGATAAATATATTTTAATATATTAGATATTAAAATATATTATTTAATTATTTTCCCTAGACCACTATAAATAGGACCCTAGGGGTGAGCCATTGTACATTCTTCACAACACACATCTTCTCAATAGAGAGAATTAGATAATTCTCTCTAGACCTCTTCCTCTCCAATCCATTGTGGATTTTCTTTCAAGAGGCTCCCACAAGCCTTGGTCCTGTGTTCGAGTCATAGCCAGGAAGACTTTGTGAAAGAGATAAAGATCCGCCAGAAGAATCTTCATATTTGGAAGGTATTTACTGCTTAACCCTTGTATTTTAGTTTAATTCTAAATAAATCAAAGACGATTCCTATGCTTCCGCTGTGGGTTTAATTCGATTATTCCCTTCAGGAACGCCATGCATGAAGCCCTTCAAACCTAGCAAACAGCACACAGAGCGTTGCAACACTGTGTATAGCATTGCAACGCCGGCCTAAAAAATCTTTTCCTTATTTATTTGATTCGAAGGGACAGTGTTGCAACGCTGCCCCTAGCATTGCAATGTTGTCTCGATAATATAAAGGAAAATTTTTAGTTTCGTGCAAAGGGAGCCGTTTTTGGAGAACAAAATCTCTAATCTCATTTCACACTCTTTTTTGGGACCTAGAGGGCACTTGTGAGAGCTAAGGAGGAGACTCGAAGCTCTAGATTGCAATATATCACAACGAAAACGAATATTGGCACACGTACGCAAGTTTCTCTCTTTATCTCTTTACTTTATTGTTGTGAGTTTGATTAGTAGGAGTCTTTGGTTTTGTAATGTTGAACTTGAGTAATGAGACTTCTTGAGACTTGTATTTAGAATTTGATTTCCGTTTAGTTTATACTATATTGTAGCATTCTTCATGTTTCTTGTGTTTAATGTCTAAACTTTTCACCAAAATTTAATTCTTGTTAATTTGAGTTTTTGCTTGAGAAAGTGAGACTTGAATTAGACCTAGTTGCATGATTGATAGTAGAACATTGCATGAGAATGAATGTTTTATTATTAAAAGCTGTTATACGGAAATTCTTAATGTCATGCTTGATTGATTAATGAGACTGAAAAGTGATTTAGTTTTTTTTTTTGCATGAGTTTTAATTGGGCTTGAGAAAGTCAAATAATTAATTTCATTGTTTCTTGGCTTATAAATGGTTAAATGTAGTATATGTCTTAGAGAAATAAAATATATTATGTTGTTGAAAATAAATGCCTCAATTCTTCTTTGAAAATCGAACTCCAACCTTGTAAATAATTAGCTTAGTTTTATTTTCTTTCATCCAAAGTTTTGTTTCAGTAAATAAAATTGGGCATAATTAACTATGCTACTTAATTAATCTAAAAAAAATCCAATCCCTATGGAGACAATAAGTCGATACTTGTATCACAATATTAAAACTTGACACTGTACACTTGCGGTTAATTGCGATCACGTAAAACCATGCAACAACTAGTGCTTAAAAGATTCTAGGAAGTCAAAATCTAACTGGTATGCTTACCAAAGCTATTTCTATTGACAAACTGAACTTGTGTGCAACTTCAGTTGAACTTTTCCATGAGTAGAGAGAAGTTGATGCAGTTGTAGGAGAGACGTGTTGCTTGTTTTGTCTCTAAGAGGGAGATTGTTAAGAAGTGGAGCCTAAAACATCTAAGGCTCATTTCATGTTGGCCCATTTGTTTTGTCTCATACTTGCCCTACGAGTTTTGAAAGGTGGCTGTTGCTATGTTGGTTTAGGATATTAAGAAGAAGAAAACAAAGGCAATGGTTGCACGGGTTGTGTTAAGAAAATAGAAGAAGAAAAATTGAGAGCAGGTTGCTTGTGTGGGTGAGCTTCAAGAGTTTATTTGGTGTTTTTGCAAGAGCCTTGTTCTGCATTAAAGACTTTTGAGAGTGTTCAGTGTCATGCAAGCGCACAAGATCGAGTAGTATAAAACAGTAGGTACTATCGAGTATTGAATCCACAAGAAATTGGGTCAGTTTAATTCAATTAACTATTGCACTTAATTACATCTAATTTTATTTAGAAAATCAACTGCTGAAAATAATCTTGCAACAAACTAAAACAAATAAAGCAATAAAGGAAAATAAACAAATGGGAGCGCAATTAAAATGGGTCGAGTTTAGGACATTAATCACACCAATTTAACCAATAGTTGTAATTAACGAGTTTTTGCAATTAAATAGGCCATTTGCTTAAATCATGGAATCCTCTGTCGGGCTCATCCAAACTCGAGTATAATGACTTAAATCACGTGTCCGTCTCATCAATTAAGTATACCCGGTATTGATTTTCCTTATCATCAACCCTAATTGAAGTTTTTATCACTTTTGTGTCCAAACACCAATCATCATACAATTTAAGCTCAAATTCATGCATTCTCTATCATGAAAAAGCATAAACCAGCAGATCATTCAATCTTTGATCAAGGGATTGAAAGCTTTAATAACATTGCATGAAAGTAAATGTGCAAAATCAATTACAAATGTCTAATTAATCTTAATTACATGGTCCAATGGCTTGATTAAGCCCTAAACTGCTCAATCTAATCAATGTGTATATCATAATTCAGTCCATCACAACCATAATCCATCCTAATCTAATAAGAAATAGAAGAAAATTCAAGGAAAATCAGAAGAAGAACCCGTCGCTCGTCGATCCATCGCTTCCGCTATGATCTCTCTAAACCTCAGGTGTTGGATTTTCAATCTACCCATTCTAGTTAATCCTTAACCCTCTCATTCCTCTTTCAAATCGTGGATTATGGTCTAAAACCCCCAAATTGACTTTCCTTTTCATAATAAAATCATCTTAATTTAATTATGGTTATTGACACAACATTGAGATGCTAAGGACAGCGTCGAGACACTGCCCAAAATGCAACTGTTCTAATTTCACACACGCAGGTAGCATCGAGACGCTACAAGCAGCGTCTCAACACTACAGACGGAACTCCAAGCCTCTGTGTTTTTGCACCGTCAAGACGCCATAAGGCTACATCGAGACGCTAGCTCTCGGGTTTGACATCAATTGCATAACATTTTGATGCCATTTTAGGCCTCTCAACGCTCTCCTCTCGAGTCCATCACCTACATTAGGCTCTTATTTCATCCTTAGCTTCAAAATAAGTTCTTTTCTTATTCCAAATTCGATATAAAAGTCTAAAGTCATAACATCCACTCTCAATTGCTCGGTTTCTTGAAATATAAGAAAAATTTACGTAAAAGCTCACAAAAACATTGCAAAACTAGCCAAATGAAAAGGAAATAGATAGTATCAAATGAGTGCTATCAGAGAGCATATTATAGAGTGATTTGTGAGCCTTTTCCTTGAGAGAAAAGTGTGAGAAATCATTCTTAACCATTGTAAACTCTTGTAACTTTCTCCCTGACATTTTAACGGAACCTGCATCGATAGCAAAGAACTGGACGTAGTCTACTTTAGGTGAACCAGTATAAATTCGGTGTCAATTTCTCTTCCCCTATACTTGATTTATTATCATTCTTGTTGCTTGGAAGTCTAGCCTAATTTATCTATTCTTTTAAGCTTGTCGTTTCCAAATTGTTTATTGCACAAAATATATTTGGAACCGAAATCTGATATGGAATTGAGGTAATTAGTATATAATGTCTGAATTTGGTTGAGAATTTAGATTGCACGTTTGTACTAGGAGATGTGGAATAAACAAAAAGTGACTATGAAACTTAGAAATCTTAAGATTATGAATATTATTTGATGAATCAATAACACTTGAAACGAATCACTCTAATTACTGAAACATAGCAATAAATAAAAATATACAAAGAAACGATTTACACATCGAACTTAAGACCATTGGGATTAATAGTGACCGTTGGGCACTCGGTTTCAAAGACACGGTTTCTATGGATCCTGTCGATGTAGTCTTTGGCCTTTCTATCAATACCAGGCTCGGCAACCCAGTGGCAGCCTCTGTCCTCATCGCTTGGCCACACCTTACTCATACTTGACACCTCGTCCCAAGAGCCATCATGATCATAATGATCTCCTTTCTTACCCTTCCTCGATTTGAAGAAGTTAAAGATTGAGAAGGAAGAGCGAGCCTTTTTTTGTTGGTGGTTGGCACCCATGACTGAGAAGAAGTAATTAGATGAAAAATGAATTGAAGTTTGAGTTTTGAATTGAAATGAGGAGGTGGGAATCCTAATTTTATAGGAGAAGAAAAAGGCCTAGAAGCTGGAATAAGAATTTGGAGGACGAAACATGAATGTGAGTTTGTGGGGTAATTATTGAGACTTTGGGGAACAACACTTTTTATTTCCTCCACTGCTTTGTGCAATGTTGACCAGCAACGAATCCCTTTGCTAAGACTTGGAATAATTCCAACTTACAGTAGTTCCTCTCTTTGCTTCAAATTCTTCTTTCTGTCTCTTCCCATCTAAAACTACACATGGGTGTAGCCTTTAAGTTTTTACCAAGTAGAACAAAACTTCGATTTTCCTAATTTCTTTTTATATACTATTGCTAAATCATTAATGACAAGTTCAATGCAACTACAACTTATAATTATTTTATATTACATTTTACTAAAACTTTTGAATAAATTTGATAAACATCAATAACACATATTTAAATTTGAATAAAAATTAGCATGCCTCTTGAACTTGTAATGAGGGTTTTTTTAAATTAAAAAAAATTATTAATAAATATAATTAATTCTTTTTATATAAATTATTTAAATTTAATAAAATATAAGTTGAGTTGTTATAGCGGTCCAAAAATGTACACAAATTTACATTATAGTTTTTTAGATTCCATGCATTTAATATGCAGAGGTATATTTTAATTAAATTCTCTCAAATAATTAATTATTTTTATCTAATTTATTTAAATTTAATAAAATATAAGTTGAGTTCTTATAGCCATCAAGATAAGTACAGAAATTTACATTACAGTCTTTTAGATTCCATGCATTTAATATGTAGAGCTATATTTTAATTGAATTATCTCAAACGATCTTTTTAATGATTTTTAGGTTGAATTTTATTATTTTTTAATATATTAATTAAGAAAATATAATATACAATTATTCATTTTTTCTTAGATAATATACAATTATTCTCATATATGCTGACCTAATTTATGATGTATATTCTATGTATTGAAATATTGAAATATCGGGTCTATATAAAAATCTAATAAATAAATGTTGTTAGAAAATTTTGTCGAAAATAAAGATTTTCCTGTTTTTTTTTTATTATTTGTTTTTTATTAAAAATCCTAAAAAATTTCTAGGCTAGTTTTGTATTATAATTTATAATGAACTTTTCAACCTCCTAAAGATTATATATTTTGGTATTTTCATTCTAAAAAATTACTTTACTAATTTAATTTCATATTATAATTATAATTAAAGAGAAAAGCTTTAAATTAATAGAAAATGAAATGATAATACTTTAATGTTCCAAACTTTTTAGATTATAGGCATCTATCATTATTGATTATTAAATTTTTTTTTATTATTGATAATTAATTGATTAATTTAATATTTATAATTAACTGTCAACGATATATCATGTGAATTGATAAATGAAAGAAATGACGTTGTTCACACATAATGTTCAAAGAAATGTAGTATGTGGAAATCAACTTGTTTTTATTGATTTAGTATAAGTATTTTACAATCTTTAGTGCCTCTAATATTTTTGGGCGACTACACAAATAGCTATTTTTTATTTTCTATTTTGAAAAATGGTCAAGCGATCCAAGGTTTTTAAAAATGGCCAAATCATTATTCATAATTTTAAATATTAATTATTAAATGACCATACTACCCCTAACAACTTCCATATCTAAGATTTCCTAATTATTGTGTAATTATAATAAATTTAAAAACCAAATCTAAAATAAAATGGATTATCTAAACAACAAAAGATGTTAGGATTCATTATCTAAAATCTAAACAAAAATTCAAAAATTCTTAACGGTAAATTAAAAAAATGGATATAATATAGAAAAAAACACAACAATTAATAATTGATTACGTAACAAAAATATTAAAAAAACTACTTAAAATAATAGATTAAACAGCCAATAAAATCACATGCAACCTGAAATATAGTTTAAACCCAAAATCAAAGTAAATCATCATTTACACATTTCCCCGACAATACTAATTAAAATTGTAAACAACATTTGGAGACAGATTTACCTTTCATCGCAAATCGAATGAGTGATTCTAGGGTTTTTTCTTTTTTGCGTTTCTTCACACAATTTCAATCGAGTTTCAAAGCTTCAAAGCTCCTCAGATCATTGAAACCTTCTCCTTCTTTGGCAAAGCTTGAAATCTCGTTCAGCAAGGAAATTCCTAGACTTGTCTGGCAAAAAAGGTAAGAAATACTCACTCTTTCTTCCTTTAAAACTCAAAATCTTGCCTCCATTGGCGAATCATGAAACTCAAGTATAAGAAAAGTAAGAAACTAATTAAAGCTTGGCTCCAATGGAAAAATATTCTCATTGAGCAAATACAATGGATAAGAGAAGGAAGAAGGGACAACCAAGACCTTTGAGACCGAAGATTAAAGTATTTACAAAAATAATTTTAAAATATTCTCCGATCTTTAGAGAAGATACAAGGTAAAAATATATTAAAATATAAATAGATTATACTTTTTTATTCTATACTTTAAATTAGCTAGTTTGCTATACCTAACGTACTGAGATTAAAAGATTTTGAATAAATATTTGAATGTATGGTAAAAGGAACGATGCAAACTACATATTATGTTCATTACTCGTGTTATATTATGTAATGTTATCTTCTATTATTTAAAGTGTAATTCCATTGCTCAATTTTTTACAAAATAACCAAATTTTATGTTAATTAATTTTGTTTTAAATGTTTAGATCAACCACAACATACAAAAGGATGCATCCAGTGGTCTAAAGCCAACTAGGATATATATTGATGCTTTACGTGGAATGTATAAATCAAATGATGACGCACAGGGCACATTCTTGACATATGGTCCTACATTCGACCTCCACCTCAGCCAGACAAAAAAGTTAATGAAAAAATTCAGGAAATTCAAGACTCTTTAAGAATTTCACTTTTGATCACAAAATTAGATTTTTGTTAAATATTTAGACTGAATTGCTTTTAGTATACTTTTGTTAAATTTATAGACTGAATCTTATAGTATTTTGGGATTATTGACAAGCTAGTTTATAATATGAATTGTTGTTGATAAATTTTGTGTCTTTAACTTATTTTGCTAGTTAATGTTTTGAAGTGATATAAACTTCTGAAAGTTTCCAACTTGTGAAACATATAATTTAAATAAGTAGTATATGTCAACCTAAAGTATTCAGAAAATACAAAGAATCTAAATTATAAAGCAGCTATTACTATGAATTATATAAAAATACAAAGTACTTCCTACAATTTTGAAATTTTAACATATAATAATAGTACACAAAAAAAAAATATAAACTATACAGTAGCTAGATCATGCATACATAGAAATACAAAAGCTGAATTGAGTTAAACAAAAGAACATGGAAATACAGTGTATTTAACTTATATAAAAATTACAAAGTACTTCCTATAAATTTGAAATTTCAACATATAATATTAGTACACAACAAAAAATATAAATTATACAGTTGCTAGATCATGCATACATAGAAAGATAGAAGCTGAATTGAGTTAAGAAAAAAACATAGAAGTACAATGTATTTGAATTATATAAAAATAACAAAGTACTCCTTATGAATTTGAAATTTCAACATATAATATTAGAACACAACAATGAATATAAATTACATAGTAACTAAATCATGCATACATAAAAAAACAAAAGTTGAATTGAGTTAGGAAGCAAAGGATGAGGAAATACTATGTATTTGTAAGAAATAAATAGAGAATTTTAGAAAGAATAAGTATACTGTAATTGTTCTTAGAATGATCCAAATTTTTACCTGCACTGTAATTAGAGGTAGCCGTATTTGAACAGTCTAATTCAGAAATTTCTGAATAATCAACAACAACATGAAGATTATTAGCAACACTCTTTGAAATAATAGAAAGGACTCACATAACATCATTGTCCTCAGTAATTCTAATTATACTGGATTTATTCGAACCATCTCTATAAATAGTCAACCGAGTAATAATTTGATGACTCAAAAGATGAAGTTTGTTACAAATAGAATCAGTAAAATGCATAAAACTAGAATCCAAACGAACCAATATATTAGCAACCTTAAAATTCTGGTATCGATTAGCTGCATCACAGATCCCGTCATACAATATACTTACGGATTGGAAAGACATCTGAACCTAAAAAAAATGTATCAAGCTACAACCTGGGAAATAACGTAACGAAGAAGAGGAAAACAAAAAACAGTGGAAAAAAACATAAACAAACCTGAAAATTGGAAGGAAGAAACCGAAATACAAGTCAATGAATGGAAGCGAAAAAAACATAAAGTAAAGATACGAAAAATAATAAAAGAAAGTAAATTAAACAATTTGTATGTGGATAAGGACTTGAAAATAAGAAAATCGGATTAAAAAAATGAATCTTGTAAAATAAAATCTTTATAAATCTCGAATTTTAAACGATTTTAAATAGTTATAAAGATACTAAATGCAATGTAAATATTTGAAATTTCAGTTTAGATACACCTTAAATAAAATAGGAGAGATAATGATTTTTTTTTTTAAAAAAATCTAGAATGTGTAGATACATAGGGGCAAATCGGGCATTTTTAAAAGAGTACACCACATGTGCACCTCACATGTGGCCATAATTTAAAAAAAAATGCAGATGGCCATTAACCAAAACCGCCAAATTTTTTTTGGCTATATCTAGAATTATCCCAATATTTTTTCCCATATATGTAAACTTCGGCCTTCTAGTTCATTGATCTTCTTGGATCAGTCTCTGGGTTTATCTTTTTGGGTTTGCCTTTTAACTTTTTTATTTTTTTTAGATGGCCTTTCATTTTGGTGATATTTTTGGATTAACCTTTAACTTGCTAATTTTTTTTTTTTTTTATAGACCTTGGACTTGATGACCTTGAATTGGCCTGCAGCTTGTTAATCTTCTTAGATCAATATTGATTTGGCTTTGTTGATCCTTTTGGATTGATCTTTTGGATTGTTGATCGTGTTTTATTCTTCAATATTTAAAAAAGAACAATTTTAATTTTAAAATTATTGTCTCCACATGAACAATTTGTATCAAATCAGTTGCAACTTTTACAAAGCGAGTTGTATCAATAGTTATTACCAGGATAAGGCACCCAACCTTATCCATATACTATAGACTCCTTAGGTTATTACTTGAACATGATTCTTGTATGTCAATTACATATTGTTCCAAGACTACATTAATAACCTTGATTTTTTATAAAATTAGATAATATTGCACATAATAATAAAATAATTATTTTATTCATGAATGAGAAAATGTATACAAAACACGAGGCTTTGGGGTATAAATCCTAACATTGATTCTATGTTTTTAATGGTTGCACTTCAGCTTTCTACCTGATTTTTCAATTTAATTGTTCGTTAACTTGTCTTTGTTACGAAAGCTCCGATTAGGTCATTAAAGAGATTATTTCTTTTATGCTTGTTGAGGCATATAAATCATATCATTAGGGGCTGTTTGGGGCATGGGTTATAATAACCTGTGTTATAATAACTTGTGGAGTACTCTGCACCCCAAACACAGACTATTATAACCCCAGACTAAACAATTCTGCATTTTAAATAATATTATATAATTTCACATATTATTATAACTCACAGACTATTATAACCCATGTTATTATAACCCACTCAGTGCCCCAAACAGCCCCTAAGAGATTATTTCTTTTATGCTTGTTGAGGCAATGAATTATGCATTTGATTATGTTGCAATATCCATGACTGAGCCATTTTCTCGTGAGATCTTTGAATTTTTCGAGCCCATCATTCACCGATTCATCACGTGCTTGCTTACAAGCCACAATTTTGCTTTTATTCTTGGCATTCTTGTTTGGAGGAAATTTTTTAGATAAAAATTTCTCTGCCAAAGCTGTCCAAAATATGATAGAGTCTGGAGGAAATGAGTCTAACCATGCTTTCACATTACTCCTAATAAAAACATAAATAATTTAAGTCGCAAGGCATCATTAGAAACTCCTACTATTTTGAAAGAGTTGCAAATTCAAAGAAATTACTTCAGCTGGTTGTGGGGCTCTTCACTGAGATTTCATGAAAATTGACTTCAAGTTTGGAACATTTGAAATATTATTGGCTTTAACTGGAATTTATTTGCTTCAATGATTGGCTCCAGAGAATTCTAGGATTCAGGTTTTAAAAAGTAGGTGTTGCATAATCTCGTATAGCTCTGCCCTATCATCAACAATTAAGATGAGATTTTAAGGAGGTACTGCGTGAGGGTGTTGAACTCCATTTTGATGTACTCCTTTTCTGTTACGATCAATTAGAGGATCAACTATAGACAGGTCCATTGGAAGTTGTTTGGAAACAATGACTTCCTCAAGAATGTCTTGCAAAATCAACTCTTGCTGTTCCTTTTTCTTTCTACTATGTTCTCACCTTCATCGAAGATGAAGGGAATAATCACATTAAACTCACAATGAAAGTGTTAGAATTGACTTTGATTTATTTAGAATTAAACACAAAGCATACAAGGTTAAGCAAAAACTTTTAATTGGTATCAGAGCAATCTTTGATTTTTGTTTAGAATTAAAGTTTTATGTTATGGTGGGCATCTTAATTTTATCATATATGTGATATATGTTAGTTAGTAAAATTGATTGTTTAGGCATATTTGTGGCAATAGATTTAATATTTTGATTAGATCAAATTGTAAAACTCAAAAGGGTTAAGAGTTTTTGTAAATTTTGTTTGAATTATTGTAATTTTTGTCAAATACTCAATCGGCGATGAGTCTTTAATTTAGGCGTCGTCCTCAAACCAGCGAGCCATTTGAACAAAACCGATAGTGAGGTGATCAGTAGGCCTTTCGGTGACTGATGCAATAGATGATAATTGTGAGCAAGTGCTGCATATACTGAAAGTGAGACCCGCGATGCTACATGTGGGACGTTGGCGGTGAGTGTGTATAGGTAATGGGTCTTGACATCTTTTAATTCAGGCGACAATTGATGTAAGTTGTCGGCGTTCATCAATGTCAGACGCAATTCTGTCAATCCTCAATCTCTTAGAAGAGAACAATGGTTTCAAGGAGCACATATTTCTTTTCTCCATGTCGTTGTGTGTGAACACAAAGAGTCTTCCAACAACCATTATGAATGGCAAATTCTAGTATGCTTAGGATGTTAGGCAAAAGTGCATGGACTGCAGTTGCTCTTGAAAGAAAAAGTGAAATTTAGGGTTTTGATTTAACCTTGAATTAAGTGTGGGTCTAATAAGAAAATAAATTTGAAGACCAAGATATGTCTTGGATTTAAATTATTGTAATTTAAATAGTTTTCAATTTCTTAAGATATGCCAAATATGTCGGTCAATTTTGCATTGTTTTTAATTTAATTATGCATGAGATGTATGTTTTAAATTGTTTGATTGTTGCATAAAGTATGTCCTTTAGATTAAAATCCCACCATAGGTTAGCATGATTATGCATCTTAATTAATTTTTTAATATAATTGTTATATTTTAAAATTTTGATTAGGATGTTTCCTAATAAAATTAAGAAACTTTCCCTAATAAGTTTATATTTTTCATGTCTTTAAATATATAATTGCTATATTTGGAAAATTAAATTAGAATGCTTCCTTTCTTAATTGGCATCCATGTTTTTCTAATAGGATTAGGATCTTTTCTAATGAGATTAGGGTTTCCCTAAAATAAAGATATTTCTAATGGCTGCTTTTGTTTTAAAGGGTTTAAACTAGTATAATTTCAAGATCATCCATAAAGTGAATTACTTTTTAATAGGATTAAAAACTTTGCTTGAAATTCACTTAGGCTCATTAATCTAGTTATTAATAGTTAGTTAAAGATTAATCAATTTGAAATAAAAATTGATTATAGGAAAACTCTGTCTATGGAAGGCTCTATCTAGACTGGGGTGTTTAAGCTAACTGAAAGGGAACACCTCTAACTGGGAATTAACCTGAGAGTTGAATTAGTCAAATTTTATTTAATTTCATTAACCAGGCTCATAATGTGTTTAGTTTTTTAAATAGTTTAATAAACTTGGTGATTCACATTAAAATCAATCTAACCAGCATAACAATTATGAAATGGTAGATTGAGTATCTTAGATAAATGAGATTAGCCTAATTTTTTTAAGTAGTGGAAAACCTTATTTTTAAAATACTTAGTGGGAGAAGGACATATGTCAAGATTAGCCTTTATCATTGATTCACAATGTGAGATTCATGCGAGGCCTCGTGGCGGCTTTTGGATCGTCCTCCCTACGAAAGGTATTTGCATAGGTCAATATCATGGTGAATCTCCTGAGAAAGTATTTCAAAATAGTAAGTGGGAGAAGGATGAGTGACTACACATCCTACAGTCTCCATCATTAGTTCACATTGTAAGATTCATATAGGGCCTCGTGCCAGCTTTTGGACCATCCCCTAGGAAAGTGTTTGCATGGGTCCATATCAAGGTGAACTCATGAGAATGATAGGATTATAGTTTTGTTTCAAATACTTGACCTACCCTACGGCGGCACTTGTTGGGATAAAAATACAGGACCTAAAATGATTAGTCACACTTACAAAGGGCTCTTTAAGGTTGTTAATGATCTCCTCGACCAAACTAATGGTAACTAAATATTATAGAAATAAGAGTTATTCTGGTATAATACTTAGTTGAGATTGTCTCATTTTAGCGAATGAACACTTGACCTACCCTACGACGGCACTTATTCTAACTCACTAAAGTACCATAGTATTAGAAATGATTTATAGAGTTCATTTTTCAAATTGTTTGATTTCTATACTAAAATTAAATCGATAATTGATTGCATGATGTTAAATAATATGTTTTATATATTTCAATATTACGTCAGTTTCTCTCATAATTTTTAATTTTATTACTGATAAGTCAAAATCGAAAAAAAAATTGTATTACTTGAAAAAGTAATATTAACACTATTGATAATGATCATTTATGAGAATTATTTGACCCTAAACTAGGTTGCTCTTGTCATTTTTGTGTGTTTTGTTGTATAACGAGCAAGCTAAAAATAGTGTTTATCAGTTAAATTCATAAAAAATCGTTGGAGTAATGAAAAAGATGAAAAAAGTTGAATCTGGTTGGAAATTACACTAATTTGATATTTTTATGTAAGTTTGAAGCAAGTACAAAAATGAAATCGCATTCCATTTTGGAAATGCAATTGCATTTCTTTGGGAAAACAAGTTTGTTAACAAGCAAAAAAATGCAATTGCATTCCATAATGGAAATGTAATTGCATTTCTGGAAAAACCTAAAAGTTGCGGAAATTACGAGATTTGTGGGAATTGTGGAGATTTTGCAAGATTTGGAAGATTTGGAAGATTTTTCAGCTCGATTTCAGACCTAAGAGTGAACCCAAGATTGAAGAAAAGAAAAGATCATGGAAATCCTAGTCCCCGACACTTATAAAAGAAGGAAGAATGAATTAAAAAAAAAGGTGGGTTTTTCTCATACAAAAAGACCTTTGAGGTTGCTATGTTTCTTCTGTTTTGTTGTTATTTTTCTCTGTTTTCCAGCCCGTTCAACTTCAAAAATCAATCCTTCCTCAACGAAAGTTGAAGAAAGTGAAGGCTCAATTCCATTTGAAAAAAGTGGAGTCGAGTCGATTGAGTAAGAAGTGAAAAAGGAGTTGTATTCTTCCGTTTTTAGAATTTATTTTTTGCTTTGTTAAAGTTTATTTTGTTCCAGTTTTTAGAGTTCTAGTTGCTGTTTATTTCCTTTCATTGTAATTTTCTTGCTGTAATGGTTTAGTTGCGGAGACTTTATTATACTTTGTTGAATGTTAGTGTTCTTTTTAATAGAATTACCATTTACTTGAATCTTTATTAAACCTAAAATTCTTTTCTTTCACTTTTCATACTTTTTGTTATGGATTTTCAGACCTTTAACTTATTGTTTTTCACTCGTTTCAATTTTTGCTATCTTTTAAATTTTGTTGTATCTATTCCTTGTGGGATCGATACTTTGTAATACTTCTAGTTTTACATTAATTGCATCGACAGTGTGCACTTGCACTAGACTAGTGCTTTGTTTTAACTTAAAAATCATTTCTTAAAAACCCCACATTTCAGTCTGATCAAGTTTTTGGCACCGTTTAATGGTAATGACTTTACCAACAAAATTCAGTTTTGTAGCACAAATTACAATCAGATTGCAATTGCAATTATCCTCTTTCCAAGAGAAAGCGCAATTCTTGGTTACATTGTTTTGCAGGCTGTGGGAGAGAAATTGCAAGAGGAAGAAGACACAACTTAGGGTTGAATTGCTTGAGATAACCAACAAGATGGAAGTAAACATCATTGCAACATTGAGCACACAAGCTTCATCATTAAGCTACATGATGGAAACTTTGATGATGAGAAATTTCATAGCTCCTACTAACCCTATGATAGCATGCATAAGTGTGCTATGTCTAGGCTTAGTTTTATGCTAATTTGCTATGATTGTGTGTGCTTTCTTGTATTTTTATGTATATTTTGCAGAAACCATGCAATTGGAGCAAAACCGGAGAATTGTGGAGTATTTGGACAAATTTGGAGCAATTAGAGGCTATAATTGAGAATCCAAGTGTTGAAGAGGAAGAACAAAGCGTTTGAACAAAAAAGTATAGCATTGCAACAGCACTTGTAGCGTTGCAACGCTACATCAGCAACCATTCAACATTGAAAACCATAAGGCATACCGTTGCAACGATGTTCACAGCATTGCAATGCCAGGCAAAGTGATATTTTCCTTCATTATAAAATTCGAAGGGATAGTGTTGCAATGTTGCCCCTAACGTTGCAACGCTGTCTCGATGTATAAAAGAAAAATTTTAGATTCGTAAATAGGGGGCCATTTTGAGAGACCAAAAACCCTAAACTCGATTCAATCTTTGTCTTGGGACCTAGAGGAGACCTTTGGAGAGCTAAGGAGGAAACTCGAAGCTCGAGATCGTGCGACATCACGATGGAAACGAGTGTTGGCACACGTCCCTCAGTTTTCTCTCTTTTTCCCTTGCTTTATCTTTTGAATTTGAGATTTTTGTGGACTGTTTATGTATTGTTTATCTGTGTTTTCGACATTAGTTTGGTTGTATTGTTGGACGCTTGGTTGATTTCTAGTTTATTCGATAATTTCTTTACTTGCAGGCCTTTGTTTCTACATCCACTATTTCTATGTTTATGCTAATTCTCCGATCGACTTTCCTTTCAAGACCAAAAACCCCAAACTCTTTAGCAAGTAAGACAAATCATGCTCAAACTTTCAATATCAGGATAAAATGTAAACTACTAAGACCTTTTATTCCCCCAAATTTAAAATTTATTAAGTTGACGGCTAGAACTTCTTAGTCAACAAAACCATAGGTTCTAACATGTTGGCATGGTATCAATACTTTTAAATAAAGTCAAAGTTTTCTCTCTTCTTATTCATGTAAGAGCACACACGGGTGTCAAGCATGCTTACTAAGAAAGAGGAATGTGATAGGCTTTTCAACGTCCAATGAGCTTTATCCTCTAGCCTCTAACTGGTTGTTTATGCTTAATTTCGTACTTCTGCACTATCTTTTCCAGAAGTTGCTTAATAAATTGAGATCGTTCATCACTAATGATGACTCTCAGTGATCTTGTGTTAGCACAATAGTGAACTAAAATCGTGTGAAGCTTATGTTATTGTGTAATGCTTCGTTGAGAGTGATCTTACTTTATTATCTGGGTATGACTACCTTTAGTTGGGATTACCTTGTACCATTAGTGAATGAATAATAAACTCTTGGGATGGGTTAATTAGGGATGGTTGCAAGGATGGAAAAATGACTTATTATAGCTTGACTTCACTTTTTTCAATTTGCAAATTAGACAAAAAAAATCCGTTCCAGCCCAAAAACTAAATCGAAAAAGTCCAAACTGCCCTTCTCAGTGTTTTCGCGTGTTTTACTATTATTAAGTATATCAGTGGTATATCAGATATACTGGTGATATACTAATGATATATCTAAAATAAAGTATATCACTGATATACTATTGATGTACTTTATTCTGGTATATCAGTATATTCCTAATATGAAGTATATCAACAGTACATCAGTACTTCATATTCAATATATCGTTGATATACTTAAAGTATATCACCGATATACTACTGATATACTTTACCTTGGTATATCAGTAGAATGATATTCCTAATAGGCTAAATTATAGAAAATACCCCTGAACTTTGTACTTGGTTTCAAAAATATCCCTGAAATTTCAGAAGTTTCATTAATACCCTTAAACTTTCAAAAAAAAGTTTAAAAATACCCTTACCGTTAGTTTTAGATGGAGACTATTAGCACTTTGTTTCAAAAACACCCCTAAACTTTGTACTTTGTTTCAAAAATGCCCCTAAACTTTCAAAAGTTTCATTAATACCCTTAAACTTTCAAAAAAAAGTTAAAAAATACTCTTACTGTTAATATATGGAAAAAAAATCGTAAGTACCTCATTTTAAAAATACCTTTGAACTTTCACATTAATACCCTTAACATTAAAAAAAAGGTTAAAAAATGTCCTTACCATTAGTATATGGACAAAAACCATTTATCTGAACCTGATTACTTATCTCTTCTATTTTTTCTTTCTCTTGATTTGCCTCAGGCCTAACACTTATCTATTTTTCCTTTTTTTTTCCCCTTTTTCTTCAATACCCTCTTACTATTTTCTTCCATTTTTCAATCTCTAAAACTTCTCTATCCTATATTCTTAAATATTATAATTTTAAATAAATAGGAAGAGCTCTCTCTCATTTCTAAGCATGCCCAAATATAAATATAAGAAATTCAACACCCAAATAGTCAATGTCTTTGAAGTTATTTTGAGTTGGAAAAGAACCAATTTGAAAACAACTCATATAGATACCCTAACTTTTTTCTTCATATAGATACTCTCATTTTTTTTCCATTTGTCCAATTCTCAATCATGAGGAACCTTCTTAACTGACAACAACAAATAGATTAATTTGAACTGCAAAAAGGATTAATAAAATCTTCATCTGCTACAAATTTAGTAATGCATATGTTTTCTTTCTTTTCCCTCCCACTGGATGTTCTCAAAATTATAACCCAAATTCTCAACATGTCTCTCTTTTTGTGTATTAAACCCAAACATATTAACTCAAATTACTGACGTACAACCTTGTTAAAGCATTTAAGTCCTATGGTCCTTTGGTGGTTTCATTATTCTCCTTTCTTCTTTCTAAAGTCTATATACCTTGATTGAAAGGGGTAGTTTTAGAGCTTGACAAATGGAATAAGAGAGTAAAAAGGGTATTGAAAAAGAAAGGAAAAAAAAGGAAAAATAGGCAAGTGTTAGGCCATAGATTAAAGCAAATCAAGAGAGAAAAGAAATGGAAGAGGGAGGTAATGGGGTGTAGATAAATGTTTTTTGTCCACATACTAAAGATAAGGGAAATTTTTAACTATTTTTTAAGGTTAAGGGTATTAATACAACTTTTGAAAGTTCATGGGGTATTTTAAAACGAGGTACTAACAATTTTTGTCCATATATTAACAATAAGGGTATTTTTGAACTTTTTTTTTAAAGTTTAAGGGTATTTTTTAACTTTTTTTTTTTAAATTTAAGGATATTAATGAAACTTTTGAAAGTGCATGGGTATTTTTGAAACAAAGTACTAACGGTTTCCATCCAAAACTAATGGTAATAGTATTTTTGAACTTTTTTTTGGAAGTTTTAAGAGTATTAATAAAACTTTTGAAAGTTTAGGGGTATTTTTGAAACAAAGTACAAAGATCAGGGGCATTTTGTATAATTTAGCCTTCCTAATATGAAGTATATCAACAATACATCAATATTCTATATGCAATATATTAGATATACCTAAAATGAAAGTATATCACCGATATACTAATGACATACTTTTTTCTAATTGAATTACCTTCATTTCTCTTTGTTTCACCTCATTGCAGTTAAACACGTAAGCATTTGAAAAAAGATATTCATAACTTAAACCACTAATAGACACACGGTACACATACATCACCTTCACTGTTTCTTTGGCTTTGTTTCTTCTTCACCTTTATGTATTTCAATTGTGATGGGATCAAGTTTTGAAGCCATTTTTAGTTAGACTTTATCAATGGTTTTTGGTCACTAGTTTTTTGTTGATACACTTGTTTAATCAATATATTTGTTTAGCAGTATACACCTTACATGAAGCATGTCAACAATATATCAGTATTTCATATTCAGTATATCAGATATATTTAAAATAAAGTATATCACTGTTATACTACTAATATATTTTATTTTATGTATATTAGTAGTATATCTCTGATATACTTTATTTTAGGTATATCAGTGATTTATTCCTAAAGAAGTATATCAGTAATATACTGAATATTGTATATTAATACCATAGTAGTACTTCATATTAAGTATATCAGATATACCTAAAATGAAGTATATCAATGATGTATCAGTAGTATATCAGTAATATACTACTAAGATACTTAATTTTAAGTATATATCAGTTGACTGATATACCAAATATAAAGTATATCAAATATACTACTGATATACCAAATACAAAGTATATCAGATATACTACTAATATACATGTTGATACACCAATGGGGGTAAAATTGAAATAATAAAAAAATGTTAATCAGATTAAATTTTTTTTTTATATTTTTAAATCTAAAAAATCATGGCTAGATTTACAAATATTTTAATATTTTTTTGCTACCCATTACAATTTTTCTTAATTATATTGTCCAATTTTGTTAAGTTATGACTAAGCTTACAAGTTTTAGGTCCCAAATATTTTATGACATTAAGAATAATGGTATTTGCATAGATACCCCTAATCTTTCTCGTATTTTATTTTATCACTTTAGTTTTTTTTTTAAATTATTTTTGTGTTTTCCCCCGTGAATTAGAGTTATTATACGCATTTAGGACAAAAGATTAGAGATAAAAAAAATACTTGAATAAAAATACATGAATAATTAATGAATGATTCTTTTCTTTTTTACATTTTTTGAATTATTATATAGAAAACTGAATAAAATATATTTTTTATTTCTTTCCAAATAAAATAAAAGTATTAATATTCAAATTATTCTTTTATGAAAAAAAATGTTTGATTTAATTATGCATTTATGATAATCTATTCTCAATCAATTTCCATCCATTATTTTATTTTCTTTAGAATTTGGATTTGGTTTGCATTTTTGTGAATGGAGTGTTTTGAAAATTCTATAGATTGAAGGCAAAGAGAAGGGACTTAGCTTGAATAAAAAAACACAAAAACAAAAAACAAAAACATATCAACTCTTTTTTCTTTCCTACGCCCAAAACCTAGCTACACTTCTTTCTCCCACCATTTTTTTTCTCTCTCTCTCACCACACTCTTTGTTTATAGGTTAAAATACCTTTTTGGTGTCTATAATTTAGATTTTGTTCAATTTTGTTTCATGTACCTTCAAATATTCAATTTTAGTCTCTGTACTTTCAATAAAGCTTAAATTTTGCCCCTATGATAAGTTTGAAGTCAATTTTTATCAAATTTTATTTAATAATAATAATAATTTTAATATAAAAAAGACACAATGTGAACATATTTTCAAAATTTATGAAGGGAAAGTTAATAAAAACTTTTTTTAAAGAAAATTTAACAATAAATTAACATTAAGGACCAGTTTTAAGTTTTATTGAAAGTATATGGACTAAAATTGGACATTTGAAAGTAAATGACTAAAATTAAACAAATCCTAAAGTACAAAGACTAAAATAGTATTTTAATCTTGTTTATATCTCCCTTTCAACATGGGCTCTTTTAGCGAACTCTCTCTCATCATTTTGTTTGTAATTAACATCTAACCGTCTTTTAAATTGTGAGTTTCACTTATTACTAAATAGGCATTTAAACTATCTCTCTCTCATCATTAGTTATATTTGTTCTAAACTAATATTCTTTATATTCATTGTTGTATGTAATATTGAAACCTCTAGAATAATATTTTAGATTCTTATTTGGTTAATTAATTGATTCCATTATAATCTTCATATTTATATTCAGTGTTGTTTGTAATTTTCTTTATAGGATCCCAATATAATTTTTTAAGATATTTTATAATTGCACTCCACTCAAATTTGTTTAATTTTCTCTATGGGATCCCGAAACAACGTACTTTTATTATTTTGCAATTGTATTATAAAATATTATTTTTACATTCTATCATTTTTTTCAAGAGTTCTGAATACCTATAACGACGCTTTTAATAGCATCCCCTTGGCCAACTTTAGTCCTAAATGGTGGATTTATTTTTTTTTTAAATAAGATGAATTGTTATATTGAGCTTCACCGTTTGTACTAGGAGATGTGCAATAAATAAAAACTGACTAAAAAACTTAGAAATCTTAAGAATATGAATATTATTTGTTGAACCAATAATACTTGTAACGAATCACTCTAACTACCGAAACACACCAATAAATAAAAATATACAAAGAAACGATTTACACATCGAATTAAGGACCATTGGGATTAATAGTGACTGTTTGGCGCTCGGTTTCAAAGACACGATTTTTATAGATCCTGTCGATGTAATCTTTGGCCTTTCTATCAATACCAGGTTCGGCAACCCAGTGGTAGCCTCTATCCTCATCGCTTGGCCACACCTTACTCGTACTTGACACCTCGTCCCAAGAGCCACCGTGATCATAATGATCTCCCTTCTTACCCTTCCTCGATTTGAAGAAGTTAAAAATTGAGAAAGAAGAATGAGCTTTTTTTTGCCGGTTGTCGGCACCCATGATCGAGAAGAAGTAATTAGATGAAAAATGAATTGAAGTGTGTGTTGATTTGAAATGAGGAGGTGGGAATCCTATTTTTATAGGAGAAGAAGAAAGCCTAAAGCTGGAATAAGAACTTTGGGGATGAAACATGAATGTAAGTTTGTGGGGGCAATTATTGAGACTTTGGGGAACAACACTTTTTATTTCCTCCACTGCTTTGTGCAATGTTGACCAATAAGGAATCCCTTTGCTTAAGACTTTGAATAATTCCAACTTACAGTAGTTCCTCTCTTTGTTTAAAATTCTTCTTTCTGTCTCTTCCCATCTCAAACTGCACATGGGTGTAGTCTTAAGTTTTTACCAAGAAGAACAAAACTTTATAATTATTTTATATTATATTTTAGTAAAACTTTTACATGCAAGTACAACTTATAATTATTTTATATTATATTTTAGTAAAATTTTAAATAAATTTCAAATTTGCAAAAATTTGCATGACTTTTGAACTTGTAATTAGGTTTTCTTTTTTTATTAAAAAAATGTACTAATAAAAATAATTAATAGAATATAAGTTGAGTTTTTAGCCATCCACAAATGTTCACAAATGTATGAAGCATCAACACATACTAGTTTACTACCATGTTCTAGTGCATGTTGTATTTTTTACGGTATGCCATTTTATAATAAAAATTAATTAAATTATATTCATTAAAAAAATAATTTATTTAAGAAAAATAGCATATGCTTTAAATTTGTAAAAAGTTCCTAAGATGTTTATATATTACAAACTGAAATTTTGATTTGTTTTTTTTTTATAATTAATATAATTTTATAAATTTGATATTAAAAGTAATTAATAATAATAATAAAATAAGTTTAAAATAGCAAATGTATAGCATAGTTGTGCAGCACCAGCAAACTGAAATATGACTTGAGGACAGCCCGATGTTGGATCATAAAGCAATGCGCGCAGATCTCCCTCCTTGTGAGTCTACTAGTACTGCCTTTTGTTTCGCTTCTTTTTACATAAATAATAATAATAATAATAATAAATAAATAAATAAATAAAGAAGAAGAAGAAGGCGCCACTTAAGATAAAAGCAATATAAAATTAAAAAAATATAGCTTAGCATAAATTCAACATCACGTCATTTTTTTTAGTCAATAGTTAAACTCAAAGACTATTTAAAAACATTTTTTAAACATCTAAAATTAAAAGTGTTCTTTATCAAATCTCAAGGATCAAAACTGTATTTTGCCTATATATATATATATATATATATGCAATTTTTTTTAGCATAGTAGAAATCTCAAATATGGATCACATTCTGGAGCTTTATTTGGACCTCAATTCTCTCATTTCCCTTTTAGTTTAATCTCTATGTGCAGTATATGTAAGTGAACAACACCAAGTTGGTAACTTATCTTATTTTCGCGTAGGCATTGTGAAAAGAACAGTTTTTGGGTTCAATCTTGGTGTTTCTCTTGACTACAATCTTATCATTCTCAATAGATTCACCATGATATTAACTCATGCAAACATCTTCTATAGAGGGACGGTCCAAATGCCGTTGCGAGGCCCCACATGGATCTCATTACTGGTGTAAGAAACCAAACCGAATCGGTCCTGGTTGGTTCGGTTTGGTTTTCATTATGAGTTCAGGAGGAGAAGCCATCCTCGTCCCCGCCCCATGGCATCCCTAAATTATCTAAGTCATTCTCATCCCCACCCCATAAACATCCCTAAATCTACCCCTTCATAACCCTTATGTTGGTCAGATTGATTTTAATGTGAATTACCAAATTTTAAACTATTTAAAAACTAATCACATTATCAGTATGCTTAATAAAATTAAATAAAATTTGACTTTTCAACTGTCAGGTCAGTTCCCAACTAGAGATGTTCCATTTTAGTCAGCTTAAATACCCTAGTTTAGATAGAATAGTCCATAGACAAAGCTCCCTTATAGTCGATGTTTATTTCAAATCAATTAATCTTTAATTAACTTTTAATTATTAGATTAATGAACCTAAGTGACCTTGTCTTTAATCCTATTAAAAACTAGTTCATTCAATGAATAGTCTTACAATTCTACTATTTTAAACCCTTTTAAGCAAAATTAAAGATTATCGTAAAATTTTTATTCTAATCCTATTAGAAAAAATAGAAGATAAACAATTTAAAGAATGAACTAAATTATTTTTATATATGGAAATCCTAAATTTATTAGGAAAGCATCTTAATTCTTATTAGGAAATACCCTAATCCTTATTCGGAAACATCAACAATCAAGATGTATGACATGCTTAACCTATGGTGAGAGTTGAATCTAAATTACATATTTTATGCAACTTTATGCAAATCAATCAAACAATTTAAAACATACATCACCATGTATAATTAAATTAATTAAAGTAAAATTGGCAAACATATTTGGCATATACTAAAAAAAATTGAAGACAGTTTAAATTACAATAATTTAAATCTAAGACATACCTTGGTCTTCAAAATCTTTCTTGTCACACCCCATCCCAGATTACCATACCAACCCAGAACGAGTTGGGATGACAATAGACTCTGAGTGTGTAATTAAATCTATTGTCAAGTCTCTCTTATCTTATCACTCAACTTCATCTCAGAAAATCCCATATACAATGCAACAAAATTTAGACTCTTTGCCTACAATAGATGAGACTGGTGGCAGATTCTGATAAGCTCATTCTGGAAGAAACTCAAGAGCAACCTGGTAAAAAAATAAGGATAAAAGATTGAGCTAAAAAGCCCAGTGAGTGGTGAGTATATAAGAAAATAATTTTCAGGAAAACTTTGTTCATAATAAATATAATTCAAAACTTTGTAAAAATAATGTAAATTATGAACAATTTAAAAAATCTCGAGATAATTAAACACACAATAAATCTATAACAATCACTTTTAGAAACATAAACAACGCAACAAAGATTACAACTCTTGAAATAATAACTCTGGAAATAATAACTCTTAAAACATAAATAGAGACTAATAAAAACATAGAGAAATATGCAATTACAGCTAGAGATGTCCACGGGGCGGGGCGGGGTCGGGGATGGCTTCCCCGTCCCCGTCCCCGTCCCCGCCCCCCATTTCATTCCCCGTCCCCGCTAAATTCCCCATTTAATTTTGCGAGGATTCCCCGCGGGAAATTTGCGGGGATCGAGTTCCTCGTGGGGAATTATTTCCTGTTTATATTTTTTATTTATTTTTTAAATTTTGATTAAATAAAATATTTTTTTAGAAAATTTCTATTTAAATTATTAATTCCCAATGGTAAATTTCTATTTGAAGAGAATTTTTTAAAATTTTCTTTAGAAAAATAAAATAATACATCATATAATATTAAATTTAGTATTTATTATACATATAAATATACATAATAAAAAAATAGAGTAATCGGGACAGGGGCGGGGGCGGGGACAGGAAATACATTCTTCGTCCCCATCCCCGTTTAGCTAACGGGGAAAGATCCCCCCCACTCCCTCCCCCATTCCCTGTCTAAACGACGGGGCGGGGCCCTGCTGGGAAAATGAACATCTCTAATTATAGGTTTGAAAACGTAAGCATAAGCTAGCAAAACTCATCACCAAATTTGTACCTAAATCTCGGCTAATATTGGCATAGAGTAATCTCCATGCACACAGTAGATTAATCTCTGTCATACTATGCATCAAGTAATCTTCAGATACATAGCAGAACAATATTTGTCATACTATAAGCACCGAGTAATCTCCAAGTACATAGCAGAGCAAATCTCTGTCATACGAAGCATAGAATACACCCATACATAGTAGAGCCATCTTTGTCATATGTGCACGTAGAGCTGTCCCTAAAGGACTAAATACCCTAACATATGGCCCAAAGCCTATGTGTGTACTAGAGTGGGTCCCAAAGACGTCTCTCTCTGGTATACTCTAGAAAACACATTCACATAGTATATGGGTAATCACCATGGATACGTACATAGATTTAGTGGTGTGAAAACTACTTTTAACATAAAACTCTTGATTCTCAAACTCCTGAAAATCATGTTCTTTCTCTAAAACAACATTATATAAACTAGAGAAATTTCTGAAATAACATTAAACATTTATAAATTCTCAAATAATCATCAAATGTCTCAAATAACGCAAAGCATTTCTAAAATCATACTTTCTCTAAACCACATCTCAAAAGTCTCATACATTTCTCAATAAACATTAAACATCTTTTAATTTCTCAATAATCATAGAATATTTCAAATATATCTCTAAAAGAATAATTTCAGCTAAAAACATAAAATTACTGAAAATTCATAACAACTTCTCTAAAATCATACATAATTATATAACTCTTGAAAATCCATGACAATAATTAGATAATATAAACATTTTGTAAAATTAAACTACTCACAGAACTATAATTGTTGGCTCCTTAGATCGTAAGCTAGTCCAATTTTTGACTAGCATGAAATTTGTAATAACCATACCATAGATTATGAATTATTTCCAAAGGAAATAAACATATGTTTCCTATTAATCAATTAAACTAATTTTCAATTTCTTTCTTTTACATCTTAATCCAAATTCCAAATTATGCTCTCTCTTCTTTCAATAATAACAAGTACATTTTTGTCTTTTCCTCAATTAACTAATATTTCATTCTCTCTCTTCCATAAATCCATCTTTTCTTTAAATAAAAGAACATTTTATTTTTCTAAATTACCTCTCTAGTTACTTAAGGCTTTCCAATCCCAACAACACTACTCTCTCCTCGTAACTTCACTTGTACAATTCCTATGGCTCTCCTTTTTAATTTACCTACATGCCCACTCTCTCTTCTTCTTCTTCTTCAACCTCTCTTTTCTGGTTATTCCTTTTTTCCGCCCAACCTCCCTTTTCTTTTTCTCTTAATTTTCCTAAGCACTTAACTTGATCTTTTAATTAAATTTTTGGAGTTCTCTTTTTCTCTGCTCTTTAACCAAATCAATTTCGTCCATTCAAATTCAACACGACAAATCCCAAATTTGATTTCCTTCATTTCTATCCAACCAGACAGCACCATAATCAAACCTTAATTTCCACCTTGATGGTTTGTAGCATCCATACCAGATGAACGATCAAAAGAAATAAAATTCTATAAAACCCACTCTTTAAAACAAACTAAATCTTATTACGATTCCAAAAACTTACTAAATCCAAAACCTTTCCTCTCAATCTCAAATCTTTTTGAAATTCTCTTTCTTCAGCCTTTTTCCTTCGTTTAAACCCATGAATTTTTGCTCCTTTTATAGTTTCTCTCCATCTTTCTCCCTTCCCTCCTTCCCCGAATTCTATTTTTTCTTTTATTTCCTTTTCTTTTTTTTTTTTTAAATCAGTCTTGCCACCTATCAACCAACACACGAACCACAACGCCACACACGTGCCAAAGAATTTGCAACCCTCAAAATTTTGGCTACCCTTTTCTATTTTTCTTCTTTTTTTTTTTTTTTATTTCCTCTTTTTCTTTCTTTTCCATAAGTAAAACTAATCCCATTTTCATTTTCATTTTTTGTTTCTTTTTTTTTTTATCATTTTTTGTGTCTTTTTCAATACTAATTTCAAATTCTCTCTCTCTCTTTTTTTTTATTTTTATTTAAAGTTAAGGACAATTGTGTCCTTACGTTTCCTTTTGAAACCCTTCCAAATTAATTTTTTTAAATTCTAATAAATGTAGTCGCTGCATTGAATGTCTTAAAAAAAAATCCACCGATTACCGCTTGGACTCACACATTTCTACCGACCAGAAAAGGATTTATCTGCTTCATAGATCGCTGACAAGCAATGCTTGAACACCTCCGATGAGACCAACACGTCGGTAGAAGCAACTTGGACTCACACATTTTTTTAAAAAAAAATTAATCACAAGCCATCTATTAAGAGATGAAGTTCAACGTGGGTTGAGTGATGTTTTTCCGGAGCCCCAAGATCCCTCACCGCCATCCACACACTTTACCGAACAAACCATCTACTCAGATGAAGGACCCACTGCTGCTTCTGTCAATTACCACAATCGATTGACCCACACGCCGCCAAATTAAACGATTGCACAGGAGAATAACTCACCTCCGAATTCAAACCAATTGATCCCGACTTCATCCTCCACTTGAATGGATTCAATGCCTTTTTTATTTCACGCTTGTCAGACGTTCGAAAAAATTCGTACGGATGACCCAAAATACTGGGCCGATCGTTGATGTAACCCACACATTCAAAATAAGGATATGTATAACCTTTTGCTGATGTCAGCATTCAAGGAAAAATGTTCCAATTACCCTTGAGTGTTCTTCCTTATTCATGTCTTCTCATATTCATCGTATTCTTTCTTCTCCTTTATTTTTTTCCTCCTTTGCCGTTCATTTTCATCGGTTAGCACCCCAACTCCGGCGAACTGACATCCCCTAACTCCAGAAAATTAATGTACGTCCACGTTCGGCAATGACGAGCCTCATTCGATAGTGATCCCTCCTTTCCCCTCCCTCCGTCCATTCATGCACAGTCCTTACCCACGTCGATCAAGACCCAAGATCGACACTCCCTCCTCAAACGATGCTGATTCTATAAGGCCCACACGAGCTCCAGTGATTCGCAACAATAAGACCCACACGACAACCCCTCTTCCTCACACTCTTGTTCTTGTTCACTTTCCCTTCCTCTTGCTCTCGTTCTCGTTTCCTTTCTCTTCCTCTAGCTCTCATTTTCGTTCACTTTCTCTTCCTCTCACTCTCGTTTTCGTTCATTCTCTTTCTCTAGCTGTCTTTGTCATTCTTTCTCAACTCTGATCATTTTAAACTAACGATAATTCGGACATTTTACCTTGAATGCTGACGTCAGCAAAAGGTTACATACCCTTATTTTAAACGCATGGGTTACATTAAAAATCGACCCAATATATTGGGTCATTCGTATAAATTTTCCTGGACGTTTACAGAATGCATCTCAATTTGCGTTCACTGGCATATCAAGTTATGAATAACTCATGGGCTTTTGAGGTTTTGATTTTTGGGCCTGCCATACTTTAAATTTTAGGTTAACGCAAGAATAGCCAAAATTAAATAGGCATTTTGAAAAATGTCTAAAGATTTTTTTTTCATTTTTAAATAGCATTGTTAAATATCGAAACTGCTCTCTAATGAAAATTTGAATCAAATATACTAAAATTATCCTATAATTATTTCAAATTTAAAATTTAAAATCACAACAAACATATCTTTTATAGAATATCTTTAAGAACTAATTAGGTATTTGAATATAAAAAATATATAATAATTAAAATTCTAACTAAATAATAAATTAACTTAACAACAAATTACAAATAAACAACAAATTATAAATAAATAGAATTTGACCCAAAAAAAATCTAAGAAAACTAATGGAAACGTAAAGAACCTAAACATAAATACCCAGTATTTGAACAACTAGTGATTTCTTATTTGATTTATTGGTCAGGAGTTGAAAATCATTCTTCTATAACGACTTGACCTCTTACACTGGATTTATAAGGGTCGTTACTGCTTGCTTGCAAAAAAAATAACTTTTGAAAATAAAGTGGAAGCTTAAGTAAACCAAGCAAAAACATTTCAGTAATATAAAACTGATTGAAGTTCAAGATACTTGAGTATCTAAAAAAGTACAAGTCAACGAGTTATGAGATTGGAGCATAAAACATGTACTAGGCGTTTCTATGATCCTCGAAAGCTCTGGTTTTACATTTACTTCATAGCCTTGCCAAATTGAACGCCATCGTAATAACTCTCCAAAAGAGAGTTATTAGCTAGTGTTTAATGCCTAAAATTTCTTAATTTGTGAGTAAATTGTTGGTGTTTTTATGCTTAAGTCCCTTAAATCCTTTGTTATAATTGAATAACGTCTTTGGAGGGTTTTGATTGTGTGATTTAAGTAATGGGGAGTTAAGAAAATGCTAATTTATGTTCATTTGGTGTTGCAAGATTTTTATTGAACCTTTTTGTAAGCAGAATTGTAGGAGCAAAATTTCAGCATTTATGGGAGAAAAAATAGTATGTGATACATCATGTGAGAAGAAGTTCATTAACTGAGCTTGCCTTCTTGTCAGCCGATTCTCACCTAATGGACCAATAATTCAATTAATGGGTTTATGCAATAGATGTAAATCAAATTCATGGATCTAGAGGTAAGAGATAATTAGACTCTCTATCGAGTTCCAACAAATCTAGTGTATGTTTAATTAATTCACGTGTTTGTATCCTTAATTAATCGCACACGACATTACACAAACTCGTCATCGATACCTAATGCCAGTTTTATCACTTTTGTGTCCAATTAAGCATTAGTCAAACAATTATGCTCTAATCTAAATTCTCTATGTCGAGTAACAATTTAGATCAGCAAGGCATTCAATCTTTGATCAAGAGATTAAAAGCAAAAAGTATTAATTGCAGAATTTTTTCAACCTAAATCAATTCTACAATCCCAATCAATCAAAATTACATAGTCTAAATGCTAAATTAAACTCTAAGTTACACGATCTACTCGTCCAATAACCCAAAATGATTCATAGATCAGTACAAAAAGAGTAAAAAATTAAGGAGAAAAGGGAAGACCTACCTGTTGCATGTCGATCTATCGCTCCTACTATGATCTCCACAAACCTTGAGCACTTGATCTTTGACAATTTTGCTCCAAATCCACCAAATTCCTCTCAATTCTCCCTCTAATCAAGCTTAGGGCTGAAAATCCCGCAAATTCGTCTCTCTTTTCGCAAAACAAAATGATCAACAAAAAGCTCCTTATCGAGACAACGTCAGATGCTATAGACAGCGTCTCAACTCTATCTCTGCGCACCATTTTACTTAATGTGTAATTGAAGCAGAGTAGAGACGCTACAGACGGAAGACACCCCTCACATGTATTTAGCATTAAGCTATAGCGTTGCAATGCCTCTTGGTAGCGTTGAGACGCTCTGGATAGCGTCTCAATGTCGTCCTCTCGATTTTGCCTTCCAAATTGAACTACAGTAAGGTGTTAAGTCCAATGTCTCAACACTCTTCCCTGTTCTCAACACTTCAATTTTCATCTCTTGTCTTCTTCAATCTTCAATAAGGTTCCAAAAGGTTTCAAAATCATCAATTAATTCTCGAATACACTTATTTTGCTTCTTCAGCTCGGTTTATATAAAATCAACATAAAATGCCATCAAAGATCACAAATTCATAACTAAACTAGCTAAAATCATAAGGATAATATATGCTATCATGGACACATCAAGCATTTACTGACATAATTTGGAATCATGTTACTCCACCAGTAGTACTGTTGTAAATTATGATATATCTTTGTGCTACCTAGATGTATCAAGAGTGAGAAACTGTGAGTCTTAGCTAATAACCCATTTATGAGCTTGACGTTATCAGGCACACACAAATGCCTCTGGTAACGGAGACCATTATCTGAGGATATGGAGAACCCAACAATCTGTCTTGACTCTACCTGGTGAAAGTCAATCACGAGGTTTGGATCTCCCTACTGGGCATCTATGATGTGCTGTCTCCAAGCTAGCTATATGATAACTGAGCCAACTGTGAGACAACTTCTCTACTATCACGGCTATCTCTGCACACCCCAAATCAACTCGTATAAGGGCTTGGTCGGTAACTAGAGCTGATGTATGAGTTGTCTTTCTACTGAGAGCATCTGCAACTACATTTGCCTTC
The DNA here is from genome assembly GCA_033996785.1 of Trichosanthes truncata. NCBI lineage: Eukaryota > Viridiplantae > Streptophyta > Magnoliopsida > Cucurbitales > Cucurbitaceae > Trichosanthes > Trichosanthes truncata. The sequence goes on along the minus strand of JAWPNB010000009.1, from coordinate 34,584,108 downwards.
TCATATGGTACAATAGCTTGCCATCCTAATCCTTTACTAACACAAGCCATCCGCGTTGCCTCGTAATTAATTCCTTCTAAGTGAAAAGTATTTCAGACTCTTATGGTCTATGAAGATTTGAAATTTTCTCCTTATACAAATAGTGCCACAAAACTGTCAAAGCAAATACCCTAGTTGCTAACACCGAAAAATGGGTTGGGTAGTTACGTCCATGATTCTTCAACTGGCGAGAAGCACCAAAAATGACCTTACCATGCTGCATTAGGATACCACCAACCCCTTCTTAGAAGCACCACTATAAATCATGAAATCTCCTACTCCATCTGGCACAATTAGCACTGGTGCTGAAACCAATCTCTACTTGAGTTTTTGGAAGCTCGCTTCATAAGTCTCACCCCATACACATGAATACTCTTTCGAGTTAACTTAGTTAGAGACGTTGCTATATTAGAGAAGTTCTATAGAAAACGTCGATAGTAACCTACAACCACTAACTATACACCTCATTGACTAAAATTGGACGAGCGAGGCTAGTTGGTTGTTGTTTCTACCTTTGTTGGATCTACTAAAATCCATATCTTGATACCATATGCCCTAGGAAGAACATCTGTTGTAGCCAAAACTCACATTTGGAGAACTTGGGATTAAGTTTGTACAGCCTTAAGATTGCCAAAACTCTCTTAAGATGTTCCTCATGTTCTACATCTTGCTTGGAATAAAAAAAAATGTCACCAATACATATGATCACGAATGTGTTGAGAGAGTCCTTAAATACTTTGTTCATGAAATAGATGAAATCTGTAGGTGCGCCCATCAGTCTAGAGAACACCACTGTGAGCTCATAATGCTCATCTCTAGACTTGAAAGATGTCTTTAAAAAACAAATATCCTCGTTGCTTAATCTCAACTAATAGTAGCCTGGTCGTAGGTCAATCTTAGAAAACATTATTTCTCCCGATAACTGGGCAAAAAGATGATCTATTTGAGGGAGTGGGTTCTTATTCTTTATGGTTACTTCCTACTTTACATACAAAAACCTGTGCACCCTTAGGCAAGATACTAGGGCATGTGTAACCCTTGTTTAGTGATTTCTGTATCAACATGCTAAGCTCCTTCAACTATGTTGGAGTCATTCTAAAAGGAACATTAGTAATAGGAAGCTCGTGCTTCATTTTGAATTCTACCTTCTGTGCTGGTGGTAAACCTAAAAGGTCTCATTACTTTACTTAACACTAGCATTACTTTTCGTTTGCTTCAAGCTGGCTTAATTTCTCTATTCAATTATATTTAGGGCTTCATCAGTTCCTTGTACTCATTTGATCCCATAGTCAAATCTTTGAAACTTTTCTAATGAAATCGACAATCTACCTCTTCACTAACAAAACCTCAAAGCTTCCTCTTTTGTTCTTTGACAACTGTTGCCCATGATTTTCTTCAGTTAAAAGGTTATTTCCTTCAACTCTTTTTTAGGTCGAAAACAGATGCTTACCAAAGCTATCTTCCAAGATTTGTATTGTATAAGGTTAATCACTTGCCTTGGGAGAAAAAATTCTCATACTCAACTAAGTCTTTTCATAGCCTAGGTCTCATAAATTTTCTTTTAGCCAATACCTACCAAGGTTCTAAGTTTCAAATAATAACAAGACTCCTTGCACCAATCCTAAAGATTTTAAAATACACATCATGTCGTAGAAGTCATGTAGTGCTCGAGATTGTAAAGTCTAAACATGTTAATTTCTTTTGTCTATCCAAATATTAAACCTTTTCTATAACCTGTTATTTCCTTATGTCTTTCTTTAATAAGACCCTTAAACTTAAGGTGTCCCTATTTTCATTATCCATGCAAGTCTTATCCTCATTAAGAGAAAACATGTCTCAAATTATAAACCTTTCATAGATCTAACATTTGGGGTTCCAAATTGAGTCTTTGGTAGGATTTTTTTTTCTTAACTAAATTGCCTTGCTCTTAACCCAAAAAAATTTCCTTAATTTGATTATACTTGAGCCTTTTCATTCTCCTGGCCTAGCACTTGAAGAACAAAAATAACTTACTTGGTTCATGAAACCTTAAACTTCGAAAGGATGATCATGAAATGTATTTTCCTCAAAACTAACATCTTCAATGTCTAAAGACATTTTAGAACTTCAACCTACTAAGATCATCTTTTACTTGAAGTCATAATCTATCATACATAAATCAACTTAAGGATTACTTTATAAACCCACATGCCATGAAACAATAGACATAATTACATGATCAACATAATCCAGCTACCAATCTAAATGCAATACTTTCCTTCATAACATAGAAATAATAGTTTGGTACATTTTATGATTGGTAACTAACATACCTAGAAGTGACAAGACGTTTTTCTTGTGCTTGGCTATGTAGAAAACTGGTGCTTTTGATATTTACAAGCCTAGAAAGATTTATAGAATCCTCAATTCATCTCCCCCTACACTGGCCCTAACGTCCAATTATTGAGCATCCCCACATTCAAGAAGGTAATATCTAACTATTGGGATTTATGCCCTAAGGTCTCGTAATTAATAATTTATTTAATAATTAATAATAATTTTGATTATTTTATTTGGAATATAATATTATCCATTACATGAAAAATTCAAGGTTATTAGTGTAATCTTGAACAATATTTGGTTGACATACGGGAGGATCGTGTTCAAGAAATAACTTAAAGGGTCATAGTATATGGATAAGGTTGGGTGCCTTATCCTGGCAACACTATTGATACGACCCATTTTGTAATAGTTACAAATGATTTGATCAAAATCGTTCATGTGGAGACATGTGAGTGGGGGCATCTTATACAATGAGTTTGTATAAGACTGGATCACGATATAGTTGATCTCTCTTTATAAATCCGTTAATTGAGAAGATTAATATTTCATCAGGATTATCATATGCGACTCGATCTTAATCCTGAGTGAGTTATGAACTCCAACGCTTGTCCATTGATTTGCATGGGTGAGAGTGGATTTTGTAGCCCATTCAATATGCCTTTGCCTACCATTTTGGGGACTTGACCAAATAGGGAGTTGGGAACATAATCTCACAAGATGGAATTCACTTCTTCCCATATAGGGTAAGTAGATGAGTAGTTCCATTAAGTACTGATTTCGGGACTTGAACAATAGTGCCCCACCCTCTCACTGGCACGAGAGGGACTTAGTTTATAATTAGATTATAAACAGATTGTTCATTAGAGGATCGTGGTACTTAAGGTGCAATATGTAATTATAGGGGTAAAATGAACTTTTGACCCAACTGTAATTGCGAACAACTCGTGAAGGATCGATTTGCATGTAATGATTATATCTATGGACACAACTTGTCCTACAGTACATAAAAGTGCAACTATAGGTCTATAGTGGAGTAACCTATAGTTAATGAATGAAAATTAATTAATTAAAGAGTTTAATTAATTAATTTTGTATCATTAGAGCTTATAATCTGTTGGTCCATAAGGTCCCCTTGCTAGCTCATAGTAACACTAAAAGATCAATTTGGTTGAAAGAAAAATTTGAAATGTTCAAATTAATATTTAATATGTTAGATATATTAAATATATAAGAGGAAAATATATTTATTGTATTTGATACATTAAATATTAAAATAATTAATGTATATTTGATAGATTAAATAAAAGATATTTATAAAATTTGAATAAGATTCAAATAAATAAATATTGTAGGAGATTTGAATGAGATTCAAATGAATATAAGATATATTTTAATATATTAGATATTAAAATATAATATTTTAATTATGGCAAAGATTTTCCTTTGGTCTCTATAAATAGGGCTCTTGGGTTGAGCCATTAGACACAACACACATCTCCTCAATAGAGAGAATTAGAAAATTCTCTCTAGACCTCTTCCTCTCCAATTCCTTGTGGATTTTCTTTCAAGAGGCTCCCACAAGCTTTGGTTCTGTGTTCAAGTCATAGCTAGGAAGATTTTGTGGAGGAGATAAGAACATGCCAAAAATATCTCCATATTTATCTCAAAGGTATGTTTTTCTTAGCCTAAAATATTTTTTTTTAATTATAAAATAAAATTAAAGTTGATTTTAACTCTTCCGTTGTGAGTTTAATTCGATTATTCCATTTACTAACTAAGGTGCTTGAACAACAACAATAACGGGTAACGCTCCCCTAAACACTCATTTTTTCTTTAAACACTCAAGGACATTAGCTTTCACAAACTGTTGTAAAGACCCTTACCCAGAGCACTCGTTCAATGAGTGGCCTTAGCACAACATTATAGACTATCGTGGAAGATAACCTTCAAACCAGAACTTAAGCCTATCGGGGTGACAATGAACATCTAGAAAATATAAATCTATTCTAGGCCTTCAAAACTATTAATAAGTAGGCTAAGTGCTCCACAAGTGCAAGAAATTTCTCAAAAATTGCAGAAAATTCACTTTTAAGAACACATCACAGGCCGTCCTCATCACACAAATGCAACAAAATCATCATATAATTCACAAAAAATTTCAATACATCTCAAATTAGATCAACGTAACATCCCCCCCAAACTTAAAGTATACATTGTCCTCAATGTATAAACTACCCAACTAATTAAACATGCAAAGGGACAACTAAAAAAAAAAGTAAAAGGAGAATGATACTTCCTTGGAGTGTGAGAGAATCGTTGATTCAGCCTGATCAACTGGGGTGCAATGTGAAAGAAATTTGATTCTCGAGTTCCTATAACAATCAGCCAATGAGAACATGAGATCAACACAAAACAACTAAAAGAAAAAACAAACAAAAGCAATAAAACACAAGACTAAAGGAAAGAAAGCTTGGGTTGCCTCCCAATAAGTGTCTATATTTAACATATTTAGCTATATGGGGCTCATGTGGGGTCTTAAGGTACATAGAAATTCTTCCATTTTTTTGGGCCCCTCTTCCTAGAATCAATAAAACACACTAAAGCTAGTAAAAATACTAGCTTCTCATGGGCCCCTAAAAAAGACGTATTTTTAGTATTTTTCAATAGAAAAAACATATGATAAGAGATCATGATAAAAAGACTCAGACATGGACTTGTGAGAACAAGAAAAAGAATACTCAAAATAAAGAGAACTATCAGAAGATAAAATAGACGAAGGTCTTATAGCCTCATACTCTACGCCCTGAACATCCTGAACTAAATCAAAAGGCTCATCTCCTTTTTCTTTCTCACTGACTCGATCTTGATAAAAAGACTCAGACATGGACTTGTGAGAACAAGAAAAAGAATACTCAAAATAAAGAGAACTATCAGAAGATAAAATAGACGAAGGTCTTATAGCCTCATACTCTACGCCCTGAACATCCTGAACTAAATCAAAAGGCTCATCTTCTTTTTCTTTCTCACTGACTCGATCTTGGTGTGTGTTAAAACTCTTTAGCTCCTCCCCAATGTCTATTATCCACTCCCTCGATTGTCTAAACTCAGTGGTATCGAAAAAATTAGGTCTTGAAAGGCTATCAGTGAATCAGTTGCCAATTGACTCACTAAACATCCTAAAGAAGTGGATCCCACTTCACCAACCACCCCTAAGGTCTTGAATCTTTTCTCGAACTCATCTAAGCGCTCACTCAAAGCTTTAGACTCCTCCATAGACTCTTTGAAATGTGTCTCTAAAGGGAATTCTTCCTCAACTTGGGCTTCTTGAAAAAGGTTAGGAAATAATTCAAGGTCAAAAGAGGTATAACTAACAGGAAAAGAACTAGAAAGTTTGTTGAAGGAATGAACGTTTCACTCCGCAGCAGAAGCATTGAATCGTCTTTGATTTTATTTAAAATTAAACTAAAAAAAAATAAGATTAAGCAAACTTACTTGAAGTAAATATGGAGATATTTCTGATGTGTCTTTATCTCCTACACAAAGTCTTCCTGGCTATGACTCGAACACAGGACCAAGGCTTATGGGAGCCTCTCGAAAGAAAATCCACAAGGGATTGGAGAGAAAGAGGTCCAGAGAGAATTCTGTAATTCTTTATTGAGGAGATGTGTGTTATGTCTAATGGCTCAACCCAAGGGTCATATTTATAGAGAGCAAGAGCAAATCTTTGCCATAGTTAAAATATTATATTTTAATATCTAATGTATTAAATATATCTTATACTTATTTGAATCTAATTTAAATCTCCTACGATATTTATTTATCTGAATCTTATTCAAATTTTATAAACATCGTTTCTTTAGTGTATCTAATATACATTAATTATTTTAATATTTAATGTATCAAATACAATAAATATATTTTCCTCTTTTATATTTAATATATCTAATATATTAAATATTAATTTGAATATTTCAAATTTTTCTTTCAACTAGATTGAACTTTTAGTGTTATTATGAGCTTTCAAGGGGACCTTATAGACCTACAGATTATAAGCTCCAATGATAAAAAATTAATTAATTAAACTCTTTAATTAATCAATTTTCATTCATTAACTCTAGGATGACTCCACTATAGACCTAGAGTTTCACTCTTATGCACTGTAGAATAAGTTGTGTCCATGGATATAATAACTACATGCAAGTCGATCCTTCACGAGTTGTTCGTAATTACAGCTGGGTCAAAAGTACGTTTTACCGCTGTAATTACATTTTGCACCTTAAGTACCATTGATCCTCTAATGAACAATTTGTTTATGATTCAACCATAAACGAAGTCCCTCTCGGGCCAATGATAGGGTGGGGCCCCATTGTTCAAGTTCCGAAATCAACACTTAAGGGAAGTACTTATCTACTTACCCTATATGAGAAGAAGTGAATTCCATCTTATGAGATTATGTTCCCAGCTCCCTACTTGGTCAAGTCTCCAAAATGGTAGATATATTGAATTGGCTACAAAAGTCACTCTCGCCCATGCAAATCAAAGGACAAATACTCACAGGTAGGAGTTCATAACTCCCTCAGGATTAAGATCGAGTCGCATATGATCATCCTGATGAAATATTAATCTTCTCAATTAACGAATTTATAAAGAAATATTAAATATTTCGTGGTCCAGTCTTACACAATCTCATTGTATAAGATACCCCCACTCACATGTCTCCACATGAACGATTTGGAACAAATTATTTGTAACTATTACAAAGTGGGTCGTATCAATAATGTTACTATGATAAGGCACTCAACCCTATCCATATACTACGACCCTTTAGATTATTTATTGAACATGATCCTCCCGTATGTCAGCCACATACTGTTCACTATTACACTAATAACCTTGGATTTTTCATATAATGGATAATATTATATTGCAATAAAAATAATCAAAATTATTATTAATTATTAAATAAATCATTAATTACGAGGCTTTAGGGCATAAATTCAAACATGTGTTGGTTCTTTAGGCTTAGATTCTCTAAAGGGCCACCCAAATCTATAAGAAGTCATAAGAAAATAATAGAATAACCAAACATAGGTTGAAAAACAACACCAAATAAATCACACAACTAGAAACAACAGACCCGGACAGAAAGTAAAAATAAAAACAAGATAGAAAAACAAGAACAAGACAATAAAAACCTCTAAATTAAAATCGAGCAATTTCTTCTCAGTATTAAACAAATTAAACTATCAATCCCTAGCAACACTGTCAAAAACTTGATGTGTACAATTTACGTTTCCGCAAGTGCATTGGTCAAATAATATAACACAATATTCTTACCGAGTATCGAATCCACAGGGATTGGAATTGTTAATTTATTTAATTACCAGAATACTCTTACATAGCTTTATTTAGAGAGACAAATCAAAAGCAAGCAAGGAAAACTGAAAAGCTAACCTAGAAAGCAATGATAAACAGAGACACAAACACGAGAGATAATTCTATGAGTGTTGATTTCATTCTTTGGACTTTAATTTACTTAATCAATTAGACAATTAGGCAAAATCAAATGTTCAATTCATAAGTCTAGAAGCCTACGAACATGGAATCTCTTGTCGGTCTTCTCCAATCTCAAATACTAAATTAACTAACTTAGGTGTCCCAAGCACTAGCTAATTAGCACAAGGCACCAAGACTCTTCATTACAGATCTCTATTGATTAATTATTAGTCCCGCTTTCACTTAGGTAATTAACCAACAGTCATGCATTCGAATCTTGCCTAAGCTTCTCTTCTTCAAGTTTCCACTTAGAAAACAATTCTATTAAGCAATGCCCAATTAATTAATCTTCATCACCATCTACAATTAATTAACCACCAATCACACTGTCACTCGGGTAATTAGTTAATTGCTCATTAAGGTAAACTAAGTATCCTCTGTCAAGTCAACTTAGATTTACCACAATTAATTAAATAACACTAATCAAAAGTATTAAGCTCTAAATCCATAAATGAACATACACATCAATGAAGCCCAAAACCTTAATTAATTAAGTCATTGTCCAAAGAAATCCATCAAACCCAAAGAACTTAGAGATTTAGCTACTCATAATCACCAATAAAAACATAAATCCCTAATATAACCTATTCTAAATACTGAAAATAATGGGAAAAGGAAGAAAATGCTTAGGTCGATGTCAATACTGCATTCTTGAGGCGATCTACCACAAACTCTAGCTCCATGATCTTCAATTCGGCTCTAATTCTCTCCCAAAATCCAGCCAAGATGCTCTGTTATCAAGATAAGAGCTAAAACCCTCGGTTTGGCATCCCCTTTCTCGAAGAGAAAATTATGACTATATACCCTTTATCGATGCAACGTCGAGACGCTATATCAAAATGCTGTTGTTTTCTTTATGTGCGCAATGTAGCATTGAGAGCTCTACAGAGCGTCTCGACACTCCAAACGAAAAATGATGGGGCGCCTTTTTTAGTGTTGAGATGCCACCGGATAAGGTCTCGATGCTTGCTTTCGGGTTTGGCATTCCAAATAGCAGAGGGAGTAGTTTGGATCTCTCCTTCTGACGAAGAATAAGTATTTGATTCTTCTTGAAGATAGAGAAGTTGTCCTTCTTCTGAATCATAATTTGATTCTTCCGAGTCTGTTTGGACAATATTGAGTAATTCATTCTTAATATCCTCATTGATACTAAGCTCGTTGATTTTCTTCTTCATGGGGCACTTTGGAGCATAATGTCCAAATCCTCTGCACTTATAGCATTCGACTTTGATGAATCTTTTTTGGCAAATTTTCTTCCCCTCGGATTCTTCTTATCGTAAGAAGTCTTTCTATAGGGTTTTTGCCGGTGTGATCTGTACACAGTAGGCTTACTGTTGTACAATTTTGAATAGTTTGAGTAGTAAGCTTTGGGTTTTCCAAGCTTTTTATTTTCCCTTACTGAAGGAGGTTCAGTATGGTTTTGATAGAAATACATTTTGCAGAATTGCCCAAACTCTTGCTTTTTTTCGCGAGTTTTGTTATGCTTTTCAATCCTTGCTGCTTCAAGACATTGTTTTCCGGCTTGGCTTATGATAAATTGGCATATTTCGCCATAGGTGATTTCACTCCAAGGAATATTTCCTTTGTAATATTCTTTGAGCTAAATCATCAATTTTGAGGCGCACCCCTTTGGCAGACCGATTATGAATCTTTCTTTCCAGAAAGAACTTTGTCCGTCTGTTCTTTTGAATACTTCTGTTAAGAAAATATCTTTGTACTATTGGAAGACTTGGAGTTTTGGGCAGGTTAACCTTTGAAGATATTCTCCTGCTTGATTTTGGTAATTTGATTCGCTTCCAATAAAGTGTTTGACTATAGTATAGTAGAGAGTGACTACTGCGTCATCCTTCATTTCTCTGCTAGTTGTGTCGAGTGGTGTTGAATGTACTCTGCTTTGCACTGTTGAAGAGGTTGCTTCTTGTTCTCGCCTTGAAGAAGGTACAAATTCTCTTTTGGGAGATTTCGAAGAAGCCAATTCTCGTGAGTCTACAAGAGATCTATGCACAAATATCTTTTTTCTTTCAGCTTCTGTGAAAGTAATTGTCCACCATCCCTTTACTTGCACAGTAAATCTTGCAACTATAAGACAGGCACAATCATGGTCAGAGTGTCGTTTTGAAGAAAATGCTGCATTTGCAACAAATATTTCTTGGACTACTCCCATGATTAAATATTGAGAAAGTCCATCAATATTCCATTCATAAATGGATTCACCATCATATGATCTATGATTCATGAATGGTCGATCTTCTATTGAAAGGTCTGGATGAGTAGCCCTTGGATAATACGTCCTTGGGTTACTTTTTGAGTATGGAGCTGAGATCTTATTAACTTGTTTAGGATCTTGATCATCATCACAGAGTCCGAGTTGCTACATGGCAGAGATTAAATCGTCTATTTCTTCATCATTGAGTACATTGATTTGAGGACCTTTATTTAACTTGGAAAGTTCTTCTTGAATCTTTTCAAACATAACTTGCTCTTTTCTCTTGAGTAATGGCACGGATCCTTCTAGTCCCTTGAAGGCTGGAAAGGTATAGTTGATCTTTGGGACGCTAAAAGTTTCTACTAGGAGCCACCTTTGGGTGCTGGATGAAGTGAAAACCTTTTCTTCAATCCTACACATTTGTTCTGCCATGGTAGACAAATTTTTTTTGTATAGTTGTTTTTAATGTGAACTCCTCTAATTCCTTTGGAGGAGTTCTTTCCTTCTTCATCCAAGGATAATTGCTTGAAAGGAAAGGCAACAACTATATTTGCAAAAGAGCTTCTGAACTCTATTTGCTCCAGTGGTGGATGAATACTTGAGACTTCTCCTTCTTGAGTTCTCTAGAGCGTCTCTTTGATAGTGTTCACCTCCTGGCAGTAGTTGTCACGGTTGGTGAACCACTGGAAGAAAATAACTGGAAGAAAGGTATATTTTCTTCAAGAGTTTCCATGGTAGAAATCCATGTTTCCTTGAGTCTTTCTCTTTCTTCTTTTTCATATGCCTTAAAGAAGAATTCTCTAGGCATCTTCCATTTATTGTCCAGGAAATCTCTTTTGAGATATTCCTTGTTGACTTTGAAATCTTTAGATATGTCATTCATCTCTTATCTTTGAGTGTTCTTCTTATTCTCACAAGTCTCATGTCTGAGTCTTTGTATTTTGATCTTTCTCTTTTTAAGATTTTTTTATTCAAAAATACCAAAAATATTTCTACTTTAGGATCTCATGAGAAGCTAGTGTTTCTACTAGCTTTGGTATGTTTTGTAGATTCAAAGAAGAGGGGCCCGAAGAATGGGAGAATTTCTATGTACCTTGAGAGACCACATGAGTCTAGTCTAGCTAAAGACGTTAAAGAAAGCGCTTCTTGGGAGGTAACCCAAGTTTTCTTTCCCTCATTTACTTTTCTTGTTTGTTTTTCTTTCATAGCTTAGGTTGTTTTGAAAAAGAGTGCCGAGTAAATCTCTTTCCCAATTTTGCAGGACCTCGATCGTACTGAGTAACCTCCTAACCAATTCAAGAAACTTCGATGGAACAGTCACTCATCTTATCAGGCCAGTATCATTCACTCATTCTATCTTTGTCCTTATTTATTTTATTGAGCATGTCACATTGAGGGCAATGTAAGTTTTAAGTTTGCAGGTGGATAATGCTTTGCAGTCCTAATGATTATGAGTAAATTATGAGCAAATTTTTTCGATCTTAAGCATATTGAATGATTTATAATGCATGTGATAGTGCACGAAAGTGTGTTATTACCTGGACTTAGACTAATGCTAGTTTTTGGTTTTAAAAGATAATATTGATGCCTTTTGTGTGTAATTTGTAGGTTATGAGCTAATAAAGCAAAACTGAGAAAAATGCGAATACTAGGATGAAAAATGAGGTAATTTGACTTCAATTGGAGCTATCAAGTGAAGAAGAGAAGAGAATTGAAGCAAGAAGTGAGAGCGTCGAGACGCTCTGGAGAGGGTCGAGACGCCATATGTGCAGCCTTGCAAAGTAGAATTTCCGCACACACAGCGTCGAAACGCTGTTTTATAGCGTTGAGACGCTGAAAACATGCGCACTAGGTCCTTTCCGTCCGTAGTGTTGAGACGATGCATGTAGCGTCTCAACGCTACCCCGATTTTCCTTCTCTATTGTGCGAATTAGGGTACAGCGTCTCGACGTTGTCCCTAGCTTCTCGACGCTATCCCGAGTAGTATAAATTTGTCTCTTTGGATGAGGATTGCGGGAAGCTTTTTGGAGAAAATACACCCTAGTTTAGAAACACATCTAGTTTTAGGAAGGGATTCTAAGCTCGAGATTGCGGGACATCACGACGAAAACGAGGAATGGCACGTGTCTAAGAGTTTCTCTCTCTTTCCATCTACTTTGTTGTTGTTTTTGAACTATTTCTAGAGTTTAGATTTTGTTATTGTAGACTTTGCATAGGTAAACTCTAGGAACTTGTAATTGTTAAGACTTGGCTTGAATTTTGATTCTTATCATCATGCAATATTATTCATGTTTCTATATCTGAGCTTATGGGCAAAGTTTAGTGTCTTTAATTTGAATTTTAGCTTGGGAAAGTGAGACTTGAATTTTAGTGCGATGCATGACGAATAATTTATTGTTGCATGGGAATGAATGATTTATTAATAGAAGTTGTAAAATATTCACTTGTTGGCATGCTTAATTGAAGAATTAGATTGGAGGGTTAAGGATTCAGTTTGGCATGATTTTAATTGGGCTTGGAAAAGTCATTTAACCAATTTGGTGATCTTCTGACTTATGATCATTGCATGTATTTATGTTTCTGGATTTAAACCAAGTGGTGCTGCAAGGCTAAAATATTACTCGCATGTTATTTCTCTAAGATTGTCTACAATATTGTAAATATATATTTTTAGGTTGTAAATTAACTATATCTCAAGTTTCAATCCTCTAGATAAAATTGAGCATTAGTAACAATGGTATTTAGTTAAATTAAAGAATCCAATCCTTGTGATCGACCCTGGCCACTATTACTATAAATTTTAGAGGTCTAGGTAAATAAATATATTTGATAGAGCCTTCGACAAGTTCTTTATTAGCATGATGTTTGATTAGGACAACCTAGGAAGTAATCTAAGTGAATTTTTTTGCAATAGAATGATCTCTGAAGTATGTCTTGAATCTACTATATTTAAATTTTATCTGTAATTTCCTTGCAACACATGAGCACATAACTGACTTTCTATTATGTTCAAATACTAGGATGCTTTTGTTGAGTCTAGAGATTGTTGTGACCCCGATAGGCTTAAGAACTTATTAATAGTGGAACTACATGAAAGTTAGCAATTGAAATTTGTTGAAACAAAAAGAAAATTTTATCTTTATTGATTTTTTAGCATGTTTGAAGAAAATTTAAGCATGTTCCATCAATATTGTATGTTTAATGTGTGGGGATCAAAAGAGCTACCTTTATTGTGATCAGTTAGGCCATCCATTGAGCGAGTGCTCTTGATAAGGGTCCCTACAGTGGAAGTGTGAAAGCTAGGGTCTTTGTAAGAAGGAAAAAACGATAAGTTTGGGGGTTAGTAACCCTTGTGAAGAGTAAGAAAAAAAATAAATGCTTACGTAGATTGCTCTCTATTGTGTGAGAAAATTGAAATTGGAACTTAAGGGGGAAAACGAAGAAAAGTCTTGGTAAAATTATCTTAAGCTAGTAGAAAATGATAAAAAGGAAGTTAAACACGCACAAACGCAAGGAATGAGATAGAACGAATTTAAATTGCTTGAGGAAGGGCGTGTTAAGACCTTATTCTATTATTTTATATCAATTAGATAATTGAGGCTAGAGTCATGAATCTTGTTTGAAATCTTATGAAGTTGTTATGCTGGTTTGTTTTGTTTGAGGATTGCAAAAATCTAAGTTTGGGGATATTTGATAGCGTAAGTGTGCTATTTTTAGGCTTAGTTTTATGCTAGTTTTGCTATGATTGTGCGTACATTCATGTATTTTTATGTATATTTTGTTGAAACCGAGAAATTGGAGCAAAATTGGAGCATTGTGGAGTATTTGACGAATTTGGAGCATAATTGAGCTATATTTGAGGATCCAAGTGTTGAAGAGAATGAAACAAGCTTGTGAGCCCGAGAGTACAACGTTGCAATGCTACAAGCAGCCTTTAAGCCTTGAAGTCAAGCAGACATAGAGTTGCAACGCTAGCTCAATTGATATTTTCCTTTTTTAGTTTATTCGAAGGGACAACGTTGCAATGCTGCCCCTAGCGTTGCAACGCTGTCCCGGCACTATAAAAGGGAAGTTTGTATTTCATCTCAAGGGAGTTGATTTAAGAGACCAAAAACCTTAAAATTGATTTATACACTGTCTTGGGACTTAGAAGAGACCTTTGGAGAGCTAAGGAGGAGACTCAAAGCTCGAGATCGCGAGACATCACGATAGAACTAGTGTTGGCACGCGTCCCTTTGTTTTCTCTCTTTTTCCCTTTGCTTTATCTTTTGAATTTAGGATTTTTGTGGACTGTTTATGTACTGTAAATCTGTATTTAGACCCTTGCTTGGTTGTAGTTGTTAAACATTTGTTTGACTTTTAATTTAGTTTATATATTGACGTCTTTTATGCATCTCTCCATATTGATTTAATCTTTGGCCATGGTTTTCCATATATGTTTAACTAAATTTAGCTTGAGAGAGTACGTTTAGTTATAGAACACTAGACGCGTGACTAGGTTTAATCTATTGCACAAGAGTGAGTAGATTAATTTTAGAAGCCTTAAGAGAATAACTTAATGCCATGTTTAGTGATAGAAATAGACCGAGAGATTGATTTGTTGCTATGCATGAGTTCAATTGGGTTTGAGAGAGTCAATTGATTATTTAGAAATTCTTGGCTTAAGATTGTTAGTATAAAATCAGGTTATTAATCAATTCAAGTTGGGATTAAGTTAATCAACCATGTATGTTTCTCAAAATTGGACCCCAAACCATGTAAATATTAGTTTAGATTCTATTTTCCTCTTAATTCAAAGTCTATTTCTCTAAATAAAATTGGGTATAATTAACTATGGTACTTAATTAATCTAAGAACTCAAATCCCTGTGATCGACTATGGCCACTATTACTACAAATTTTAGAGGTCTGATTTATAAATATCATTTGATAAGGCCTTCGACAAGCACTCTTATCATGTTCTAAGCACAAGTGCAAGTGACAAAGTAGCCACGACCATGCACCATGTATGCAAATAGAAGGTAGCTAGCCCTGCCACACAACACACCCGTATGCGTGTGGCCTGTCACACCACTAGAGAGCGCCTGTTCAACCTACCATGTACCTACCTCCTACCATCCTACCTCGACCTGTACACATTTGTCCAATGGAGTGGGTAGACCCATGATACACATGGGTTGAGGTCCGAATGTCAAGTTGAGTCTAATGGGCCGAACAAACCTATATAAGTGAAGCTTGAGTTCAAAACCTTCCTTGGTGTGGGGTTAACCTATTCTCCCTGAGCCAAGGCTCTTGGGAATGAGCAAGATAGTATCAAAATTTCATCAACCCTGCTTCAAGCAGATGATCTTACTTTTAAAATGTACTTAATGCATTTAATTTAGAAGAATTAAAGATCAAACCCACAAACTCCAATTTGGGAGTGGGAGCCACTATTATGGGTAAAATTAAACACAAAAGACAACTGAGCTGTGAGGGAGTCTTAAAGAGAAAAACCCTAAAGCAAGTCAACGCCCAGCACACAAGTTGAGCCTCAATCAACCACGCCAAGGTCAACCATGCAATGGGCCCACCAAGCTTAGATTGGTCTCGCCTAGGCTTAACCACACCTAAGCTGACAACGTCGTTGTGGCCTAAGGTCTAGGGTGGAGCCCATGAGGCCAACTCCTTACCAGGTTAAGTTGGATGGTATGGTTCAACTCGAGAGTCTTAAGACTCGCACTAATGAGATGAGAAAAGATCAGAAACTCTAGGTCAAATCTACTGTAAATAGAAAAAGGAGAATCACGCTTGAAGTATGCTACCTAACCCTAATTCTTGCCATACTAACACAAACACTAGTCTAACTCAGGTATCAAAGTGTGTTTGGCGAGCACCATACCGATGTGTAGTTTACTGATTTTGCATATATTCTTATCTCAATTATTGTTTGGATCATCCAGATAAGATGTGAAGTCAGTTGGGCCAAATTCAAGCAACAAAAAATTGTATCAATCAAAACTTTACCTTAGTTTACAGAGAAAGTAAAAACTTTGCCTCAGTTTAAGAAAGCAAAAAGTGAAAACTTTGCCGTCTTCATCTCCTTTTCATAAACTACACGACTAATTACTATTTATGAATAATTAATTATATTACATGTAATACACATGTATTAAATTACTAGTTATGGCAATCCAAAATTAGCTCAACTTGTTAAAGTATTATATCATCAACCAAAAGATTAGAGACTCGAATTATAACTAACTAGTTATGATTAAAAGGTTATCTAATCAATTATAGAAAAGCATTATAAACAGCAAAAAGAAAAAAAAATACCGATCTATTTTGAGTAGTAAAATTACTAAAATACAAGAGTCATATATACTTAATTTAGATTGAAAACAGTTTTGGTCCTTGAACTTTCATATTAATAACAATTTAATTAGTCTCTGAACTTTCATATTAATAACAATTTAATTAGTCTCTGAACTTTACTTTGTAATGATTTAGTCTTTGTATTTTCAAATTTGTAACAATTTATCTCTTAAATTTAGCATGTAATAATTTAGTCCCAGTTTGATAATCATTTGGGCCTCGTTTGATAACCATTTGGTTTTTTGTTTTTGGTTTTTGAAAATTAATCCTATAAATATTTCACTATGGGTTTTTGTTTTGTTATTTACTTTTTACCCGTGTTTTCAAAAATCAAGCCAAGTTTTGAAAACAAAAAAAGTAGTTTTCAAAATTTTATTTTTCTTTTTTGGAATTTGGCTAAGAATTCAATGTTTCCTTAAGAAATATGAAAAATATTGTATACAAAATGTGAGAAAACAAATACAATATTCAAAAACAAAAAACCAAATGGTTATCAAACGAGAGACCTTGGTTTTTCATTTTTTGTTTTTAAAGATTATGTTTGTTTTCTCATCATTTCCCTACAATGGTTTCATATTTCTTAAGAAAACGTTTACATTCTTAGCTAAATTCTAAAAACAAAAATAAATTTTTGGAAACTACTTTAGTTTTCAAAACTTGACTTGGTTTTTGAAAACGTAGGTAAAAAGTAGATAACAAAACTAAGAAATTCATAAGTGAAAATAGTATTTATAAGCTTAATTTTCAAAAACCAAAAATCAAAAATCAAAAATCAAAATGGTTATCAAATGAGGCCTTAGTCTTGATACGTTCACATTTGTAACAATCTAGCCCCTTTCGTGAAAAATTAATTAAGTGTCAATTTTTATGTCGTAACGACTGAATCTTTATAGTTTATAAACACATTTGGTCCCTAATCAATTCATTACTCTACATGTGTAAGAAATTCAATTAAATCTTAATAATATTTTTTAGGACAAGGACTAAATTGTTAAATATTAAAGTTTAGGGAGCAAATGGTTATAAATTTTAAATAACAGAGATTAAATCAGTACAAACTAAAACTTAAGGACAACCAGAAGTGTTTTTTTAACCTTTAATTTATAACTTGGAAAAATAGAAACAAAAAAATTTGAATGTAAATCTTAGGAGATTCTAATATGTGCATGTTCATGAACTAGGAAGACTTATAATTATCACATTAGCCTTTCCAGCATTAAAATCTTCTTCTCACACTTCTCAATTCTATATTAATGGTTGCCGATTACATAAATTTTTTTTGAGATCTCTGTGTAACAATCAAAACGTTTGAGCTCTGGCTGCGGCTAATCATTATTTCTAAATAATATTTTATATTTATTGCAATACACAAATTAATTTACTAGTTATGATTAAAAGGTATATTATATTAAAAAAATAAAAATAAATTACGAACCAGCAAATGAAAAAAATTTACCGACCTATCTTGAGCAATAAAATTACTAAAATACAAAGATGCTATATATATATATATATAATTTATAACCCGAAGCAAAAGTAAATAGGAAGAAACAATGGCAATAGAAAATCATGAATATAAATCTGTAAGTTCATAAAATATTGCATCTATGAACTAGTAACACTTAAAATAAATTATCATAGGTTAGGTAAAGTAATTTGCATGTATTCCTTCTCTTGAAGTCAGAGGTTCATGTCTTCATATCCCATTTGTTGTACTAAAAAAAGAACACTTAAAATAAATATTATATAGGAATGGTTGCAGTGACATAACAATAAAAATTGGCATATGAACAAATGAATTTATGAATCTTGCTTGGTTGCTGTGGGATGATGGTTGAAGATTTGGTGTTCAGTTCCTAAGGCAAGGTTTCGATGAATTCTATCAATGTAATCCTTGGCCTTTCTATCAATACCAGGCTCAGCAACCCAATGGCGACCTTTGTCCTCATCGCTCGGCCACACCTTGCCCGTGCTCGATGCTTCGGTAGAAGTGCCAACATGGTTGTAAAGATCACCTTTTCTTCCCTCTTTAGATTTGAAAAGGCTGAAGAATGAGAAGGAAGAGTAATGAGTCTTCTTCTGCATGTTGTTGCTTCCCATGACAAGGAAGAGGCAATTAATTAGATGGAAAGTGAATGAATCTGAGAGTGCTGGTTTGAAGTTGGGAGGTGGGAATCCTCTTTTTATAGTAGAAGAAAAGGGCCTAGAATGAAAAAGGAATCTCGAGAGTGAAACGTAAATGTGAGTATATGGAGTAATTATTTAGACTTTTAGAAACATTACTTTTCGTTTCCTCCATTGCTTTAAGATTTTGACTCAAAAAGAATCATTTGCTAAGACTTGGACTTCCAACGCATTGTTCCTCCCTTTTGGTAATATTCTTGTTCCTTGTTTCTTGTTTTTCATTTCATGTTTCTAGTTTCTTGTTTCTCCCTTCTTGTTTTGCGATACTGAAAAACATACTAGTGTTTGGTAACTACTTCTTGTTTATTGTTCTTTTTTTTTTTTTAACTTGAAAAGAAAAATATGTTTGGTAATCATTTCTTGTTTCTTGTTGTATAAAAAAATTATATGAAATTAGTTTTTGGAATTAAATATAATTTTTTTATCTTATATTTATTTTTAGATATTTATTATGTACTTTATAAGTCAAGAATGATAAAATAATACTTTTATTTATGCTTTGAAAAAATTGGATATAGAAACAAAAAATATGAAACTTGATTTCGTAGTATTCAAATTTTAATTTCTACACAATTTCGAGAATGTTTTTTGAAAAACGAGAAAAACAAGAAACAAGAATAGTTACTAAATGCTTCTATTTCTCAAAAATTACAAACAGAAAACCAAAAATAGAAACGTTAGCAAACGACAGTGTTCTCGTTTCCTGCTCTTTGTTTCTTGTTTCATGTTTCTTGTTTCTTATTTCTTGTTTCTCATTTTCCCTTTTTTAATCAAGAAAACAAAATTGTGCCTAGTAACAACGTATTTGTTAATCATGTTTTATTTCTTCTTCTCTAAAATTTAAAATAAAAAAAGTATCAAACTTTTATAAAATTTAGTTTTTTAAATTAAATATTTGAAAAAAAAAATTCTATATATTTTTTTAGATATTTCTTATGCACTTTATAAGTTAAGAATGATAAAATCATGGTTTTTTACTTATGTTTTTGAATAAAATGAAAACATAAACAAGAAACTTGATTTGTATATATGAGTAGATACAAAATTATATTATTATTTAAATGAACTAGCTACAAATTCAACTTGAAGTAATTTTCATGCATTCCTTTCCTTGAAGGTTGGAAGTTCAAATTCACAAATCCCACATTTATTTTTTAAAAAGAAAAAAGAAAAAAGAACTTCATACAAATGAAAGCTCTAACGCTTGAAACTTAAATTGTAGCACTAAATTCTAAACATAAAGTGGTCACTAGGAAGAAAACAAATTATAATATTTGACTTGAAGAAGCAATGACTTCATAACCCTCGAATTAAAAAGAAAAAAAAAACAGTGTTGTTGCCAAATTTTGGACAGGAAAACACATCTGACCTCCACGTGACAACAAAAATAAATTTTTAATTTGGAAAAAAGAATGCAGCCTACAAGACAATAAAAACCTACACACCAGTGTGTTGTAGGCCACGCAGGCTCCAAGTCTTAAGTCAGTAAGGGAATTGAGAGAGAATTAGGGTTTTTCAAAGTTTTTAAGTAGCTAGAATGAACTTACTTCCTCTCTCTTGAAAGAGAGTTTAAATACCTCCTCTCTAAGATTTCTCGTGGGTTCCTTGTAGGATTAGGATAAAAGAGGACCAAATCGGGCTGGATCAGTGCTGCATGGGCCAAGAGGACTAGAGACAAGTGCCAAAATTGGGTCTTGCCATGTGGTAAGTGCTTGAATTATTTTCTTTTAAATAAATAGATGAGTGTATATCAAGTCTAAGTGTGTGAATGAATGCGGATTCTCACTACATATGTGGTGAATGCAACTCAAAAGCATGCGCTGACCATACAATAAAAGGTAGGTGACAAGCATGCAAATGTGAACCGAACGGTCAACCCTACGTTGAGCGTAAATGCACACTTAACGCAAGCAAGTAATACTTAGAGAATATTCTAAGGTCGAATCCTCAGGGACTTAGATATATAGTAGTAATTTCTTAACAGATGCTGGCAAAGATGGTAACCAAAAATAAAGACATAAGTAATGGGCGCTGAAATTGAAAGCAATGAAAAAATAATAAAACATTGAACACATGTTCAAAATAAAAAAGATTGCTCTAGTATGCACTTTTCCTCGTCGTTACCAATCTGCTTACCTTTTCTTCCAACAAGGCATGGACTCCTACTTACCCTAGCTCTCTCAAGAAGGATGTTAAGTTAACTATTTAGTCATACGTCTATGTTCATAATAGTTGGTTCTCTCCAAATCTATTTTAGTTTGCAAGCGGTTCTTTTATCTCTAAAACTCCCTAGTTCTATGACACTCTTACTTTTCTTTGACACTCCACACACTGATACCCCCTTGATACTTGAATGTGCTAATACTTTACTTTGGTTAGCCAAACCAAAAAAGGTAATGGATGAATAAATAAAGCCAAGAAAACATTGGAAGCTAAGACAAGTTTTCCATGGAAGATGAGGAAAGTTGCATATAAGGATCCTCTATAACTGAACCCCTTTCTAACTTAGCTAAGCATAACGAGAGAATGAAAAGAAGACTCAATGGAAATAGGATAAAATATGAAACTATATTGCAAAAGAAATAGCACAGTACAAGCTAAGGCAAGAAGGCAATAAACAGTATCCTGGTTGTAATGTAAAAATTGGTTGCTACAAGTATACCCTACTCCTAAGATAGAAATGACAGGACAATAAAGGAAAGCTTTAAACAAAACACTGTTCCGTCAATGGAGAAGGGAGCAACTTGTCAGTGACATCTTCTTTTCCAGCAAGCAACGATGCCCTGATATTGTTGGGCACTTCAATGGAGGAGAGCTTTTTTGCGCAGAAGCTTCATATCCCAAAAATCACAAAAGTTGAGCTTCAACCTTCTATTTATAGAGTTCAAGAGCCACTAAAAGTTTGGCACGCGCCCAATTCAATGTAGGCGCACCACTCCATTCTATAGGGTAGGTTGTCCTAGCACCACATAATCAGCTGACATCCTTTTCATACCAATAGTGCCTTCTGCATTGGGATCTTTGGCTACCTTGTGTATGTTGACTTCTAGCGCAATGCAAGTTGTTTTTAGCACATTAACTTTGGTTTTTTCTTTGTTTGTTCTCCAGCGCAATTTGCATAAGAGGCCGATTAAGTATTAATTAATCTTTCGATCTTCTCTAATTCTCAAGTATTAATTAATCAACCTAGGTGTCCCTAGCGTTAGTGACACATGCTAGAGTAATGTAAATAAATCAACAATAATATGATTGTCTATGCGCAAGTGTACACATGTAAATGTAACAAGTGCTAAGTAAATTATCGTATCCACAGAGACTAGTAATTTTCTATTTTACCACAGATTAACTCTCAGTAAACTCAATTTGTAACTCATAAAATTCATCAAGGGACTGAAATAAAATAAAATAACAATGTTGGAACAAAATACTTGCTAAACCAGAGCGAAATAGAGGAATCGTAATTAAACATATAACAACTGGATGTAGAACTTTGAGCTAATACAAAGGCTTGTATTAGAGGTAATTCATGTTGTAATTAATTTACAACATGAGTACATATTCATTCTACTTAACCCACTACAGATTACACGACATTCTCCCAAATTACCTAAAATATATTGTTTCATTCCCATTACTGCAGCAACAATTTAACCCACTGTATTTTGTGTGCATTAGGTGAGTGATTATCCCTAATCCCCTCACTTAGATAGTTACTAACCCTAACAAGGAGCTAACGTAGTTTTTAAGCTTTCAGCCCCTCCTATTCATACCAAAAATTAGAGGAATAATGCTACAAATCGGCTGGCCAAACAAAAATGAGCTAATACAATAATAACTCTTAAAAACCAGATTAAAGAAATTAAATATACTCAGCTGTAACATTAATCAAAAGCAATCATCCTCTAATCCTCACCTTAAGGTGATTAGTTCATAATGTAAAAAATACAGCAAGGAAAACTAAATACAAACATGAAGTAAAATAGTGTAAGAAAAACTAAACGGAAGAAGAAGAAGAAGACATAATGTTGCCCAAAAATCTTGATATAGCATATGTTTTATCTCCACAGGAGGAAACCTTCCTTATTTGGAAAAACAAACACCCATGGCCTCCAAAATCGCCAGCTCTTCTTCTTTTCTCTTTATCTCCTTTTCAGACCTCTCTCCCCTCTTCTCCTCCCAAAACGGCTGCCCAACATTACCTCATCCTTTATTCAAATCAAGGCTAATTAGACAAGACCCATGAAATGGCAAGCTCCTATTGGCCAAAATAAGCTGACTGTTCTGACATCCTCCAGCTCATTTAATGAGCTACCTTTTCTCAGGTGCAAAATTTGTGTTGTCTTGAATTATCAGATTTGCTCAAGCTCTAGCAAAACGTTATAAAATTGCTGCCCTTTGCTTCAAAAGTCTTTCTTCCTCAATAATTATCCAACCTTTAAGCATACCCTGAATTAATCAAATACGCTCATTAATTATTTAAATCATGCTCTAATAAGAATTTTACTAAATCAAAAGCAACCAAGAGAACAATAAATCAAAGCTAGGGGATTTTCAAGATAAAATAAGGTAAAATATGGCAATTCACTCCTAAAATGATAGCCTATAACTCTTATTTTAAGAGTTATCAGTTAGCTAATTAACACAAGGCATTAAGACTCTTCATTACAGACTTCAATTGATTAATTATATACCTCGTTGTCACTTAGGTAATTAACCAACAGTCATGCATATGGTTCTAGCCTAAGCTTCTCTCTGTCGAGTTTTCACTTAGCATCCAATTATTTAGTGTCCAGTTAATTAAACTTCAGCACCAACTACAATTAATCAACCAATTAACTCCGCTATCACTCGAGTAGCTAATTAATTGCATAATAAGCTAAACTAAGTATCCTCCATTGAGCTCAACTTAGTCCTACGTCAATTAATTAACGAACACTAATTGAAAGCCTTAAGCCCTAAATGCATGAATAATGCGAAGCCTAATTAAATACAAACATCTATTAAACAAGCAATTATCCAAAGTAATTCAACAATTAAGCATTAAATTCAATAATCAACAATTAAACACAAGAATTTAAGGGCTGATCAATGTATAAAATCCATTACAGCCTCAAAGTCCCTAAATTAAAGCCTATACAAAGTAGCTAAATGTGAAAGAAAAGGAAAAACAAGCAAACGAAAGGTCGATCATGCGTTCCCGTTGTGATCTCCTCGATCCTCAAGCTCCGAATCTTCAATTTTGCTCCAATCCTCTCAAAACCCCTCAAAATAGCATGGAATCTAGTTTAGGACTAAAACCCTCGGTTTGGCCTCCTCTTGGATGAAGAAAAAATAAATAAATATTGTCTGTCGAAGCAGAGTCGAGACGCTAAGGACAGCATCTCGACGCTACACCCAAACGATGGTGTTTTACGTGCGTGCGACTGAGTAGTGTCGAGAGGCTCTAGACGAAAATCGTTGGGGCACACCTTTTGAGCGTCGAGAAGCTACAGGATAGGGTCTCGATGCTGAAGGGAATAATCTAATTAAACCCAAGAGGAAGCGTAGGAATCGGTTTGAGTTTATTTAGGATTAAATAATAATATTATGGTTAAGCATAACATACCTTGAAAATATGGAGAGTCTTCTTTATCTCTTCTACAAAGTCTTCCTGGCTATGACTCAAACACTTGACCAAGGCTTGTGGGATTCTCTTGAAAGAAAATCCACAAGGGATTAAAGAGGAAGAGGTCTAGAAAGAATTCTCTAATTCTCTCTATTGAGGAGATGTGTGTTGTGTCTAATGGCTCAACCCAAGGGTCCTATTTATAGAGACCAAGGGAAAATCTTTGCCATAATTAAAATATTATATTTTAATACTTAATATAGTAAAATATATCTTATATTTTTTTGAATCTCATTCAAATCTCCTACGATATTTATTTATTTGAATCTTATTCAAATTCTATAAATATCTTTTATTTAAATATCAAATATACATTAATTATTTTAATATTTAATGTATCAAATACAATAAATATATTTTCCTCTTTTATATTTAATATATCTAATATATTAAATATTAATTTGTACACTTCAAATTAAATATTAAATTTGAACATTTCAAATTTTAATATTTAATGTATCAAAAACAATAAATATATTTTCTTCTTTTATATTTAATATATCTAATATATTAAATATTAATTTGAACACTTCAAATTAATATTAATTTGAACATTTCAAGATTTTCTTTCAACTAAATTGATCTTTTAGTGTTACTATGAGCTAGCAAGGGGACCTTATGGACCTACAGATTATAAGCTCCAATGATACAAAATTAATTAATTAAACTCTTTAATTAATTAATTTTCATTCATTAACTATAGGTCACTCCACTATAGACCTAGAGTTGCACTCTTATGCACTATAGGACAAGTTGTGTCCATAGATATAATCATTACATGCAAGTCGATCCTTCACGAGTTGTTCGTAATTACAGTTGGGTCAAAAGTCCGTTTTACCCCTATAATTACAGCTTGCATCTTAAGTACCACTGATTCTCTAATGAACAATCTATTTATAATCTAATTATAAACTAAGTCCCTTTCGGGCCAATGAGAGGTTGGGGCTCCATTGTTCAAGTCCTGAAATCAGCACTTAAGGAAACTTCTCATCTACTTACCTATATGGGAATGAGTGAATTCCATCTTGTGAGATTATGTTCCCAGCTCCCTATTTGGTCAAGTCCTCAAAATAGTAGGTATATTGAATCGGATATAAAAGCTATTCTCACCCATGTAAATCAAAGGACAAGCCCTCTTAGGCAGGAGTTCATAACTCACTCAGGATTAAGATCGAGTCGCATATGATCATTTTGATGAAATATTAATCTTCTCAATTAACTGATTTATAAAGAGAGATTAAATATTTTGTGGTCTAGTCTTATACAAACTCATTGTATAAGATACCCCCACTCACATGTCTCCACATGAATTATTTGGATCAAATCATTTATAACTATTACAAAGTGGGCCGTATCAATAGTGTTACCAGGATAAGGCACCCAACTTTATTCATATACTATGACTCTTTAGGTTATTTCTTAAACACGATCCTTCTGTATGTCAACCACATACTGTTCAAGATTACACTAATAACCTTGGATTTTTCATATAATAGATAATATTATATTGCAAATAAAATAATCAAAATAATTATTAATTATTAATTAATTAATTAATTACGAGGCTTTAGGGCATAAATCCCAACAGACACTTGCTCTCAGGTTTGACACTCCAAACGTGGCATCTAGACTCAATTTTCAGGGTCTAGACATCTCTCCTCGGGTTCTTTTGCCAAAACTCCTCTTCTTCTCTTCTTGGCTCTTCAAAATAGCTCCAATGAGGCTCAATATTACCCAAATACCCTCAAACACTTGATTTTTCTCCTTTAACTCGGTTTCTGCAAAATCAACAAAAATAGGCATCAAAGCACACCAAATCTTAACAAAATTAGCTAATATAATAGGAAATAGATAGCACTAAATGAGTGCTATCAATGTTTTTCATCATCTAAGTGAATTTAGCCATAGACATATGAGTTTTAAATTGCTTAGTTTCCTAAAGGTTCTTGGAAAAGGAGCCGAATAGGTGTTGAACTTGATTTACTTGTTTAAGTGTCTTTTACGTTAAGTTGCGGGCACAGTTCGGCAGCATTCTATTTGAACCATACAAAACTTGAAAGAGTTAGTATGCAAGCGCAAGAGGCAGAATCTCTAAAACTGAACTTAGTTGGGCAGTTTGCCGGAGCATTATGGGCGTATTTCTTGGGGTTGAACAAGAATTGAATCCCTTGCTTCTCATCCTTGGTTTTCCCATTTCTTTTTCATTTTTTTTCACTTTTTATTGCATAAAAAATCCAAAATCAACTTTGTTTTCTTAGTTATCTTTGGTTGCAACTTGTGATCAACTGTGTTGTAAACTGAAAAATATATGTGTTAATCTGTTCCCTTGGATTCGATACTTGGAATACTCCATATATTACTCGTTTGTGACAGTGTACACTTGCGTTTCTTTTGGCATTGCATAGTAGCCCCCGATCAGCCAGCACAAGAAAAAAGAATTTTTCTCGAATCAAAGAGAATCTCTAGGCACATGAATAGAATATTTTCTATTATTAGTAAGGGATGTGTGGCAAACTTTAAGAGGTCAAAAGAAAAGGGATAAAAGGAGAATGGGACCATTAGAAAAAAGGGGGCTGATTTCACCATTTCTTACTCGCGATCAATTCTTACAATGAGAGAGAGTTCATTGGAGATTTCTTTGGTGAAGTACGAAAAGCAGAGGCATCAGAGTTACTAGAGTACAGTAAACAAAGGGCAAGACATTGTTCTCTATGATTTGAAGTGATAGACACACCATAACAGAGTAAGACGAAACTAGAAAATAGCTTCAACAAAGGTCAGGATTTAGTGGAAATACTGACAAGTTGAAGAAGAAACAAGAGAACAATATATGGAGATTCTTCCCACAAAAACAATCTGGATAATCCAGATACTAGAGCAAGCAACACCTACATCTATTTTCTCTTTTTCTCTTGTTATTCAATTTCAATATTATGTATTCCTCTTCTATTCTATGTGAACGCTACCTAATGGTGGGCTAATTTTCCTTAGGTAAGGCTCAGATGAAACTAGAATTTGTAATTTTAGTTTTACGTTAAAGTAATTGAACTTCTAAATTTCTGTTTGAGTTTTCTTCCCAATCATTCTTTTCCATATGGCCAACCGATTAGAATCACTTGCATACTTTGATGTTGTGAGTTAGAGTGTGTAAGAATTACCAAACAGAGCGAGAGAGATAGAGTAAAATTCTCTAGGTTGCTTTAGACATAAAGTAATCACTCGTGAGGTAGAAGAAGGGGTTTGGGTAAGATCTACTGTAACAATTTCATATATAAACATATACTTTGGGGTAGTTGCAATCCTTGAGAAAGCAGCTCGAGAGAGTGTAGCAATATGAAGTGTACCCTGTCTTATTTCAGAAGTCTTCAACTGAGAAATTATGTTAGCGTAAAATGAGAGTTACAATATTAGCGTAGTCATGAGCCGAGCCTATCTTCTTTGTCTATGAATTCATTGTTTTGCTCGTTGTTGTAAGATTTTTGTTGCCAATTACTGTTTATTAGTTTTTTCCATTATTTCCTTTGTTTCAAAAGACATCTCGTAATCATATTTTTGGTTACCTAGTTACTTATATAAATTGAGCAATAAATTTATTTACGAGTTGAAGCAGTCCCTGTGGATTCGATCCATAAATATTTTTTTGTATTACTTGTCAAATTCTAGTGTATACTTGCACAGTACTTTTAGTGACATTGTTGTGTGTTTTCCATCTCTCTTTCCTTTTCACCCATCTTTTATTATACTTCTCTTTATATTTTCACCTCATCACACAACATAGTTTGTTTATTTTTACAAGTCACAAAATCACAATAGTAGGCTTAAGCCCTTACAAAATGAAAGTCCAACAATTAAAGCCAAAGTTTAACAAGTCCAAGTCAAACATAAAAAAATCGACAAAATAGAATTCAATTAATATTACAAAGAGAAAACCAAATGATGTCTTCAAAAATAGGGCTTTGAGCCCCTTAAAGATTATTTGAGCCCTAAATGGGTGTGGCTTGTAGCTTGAACTTGCTTCCTGCTTGTGATAGAAATGAACGATTCACTTACTAGAGGAAGCATATGATTTCTAAACAATTTAGAAACCAAGTTGGAATCGACTTTGATTTATTTAGCGTTAAACAAAAATAATAAAGGTTAAGCAATAAATACCTCGAGATATATGGAGAAAGTTCTGGCGGGTCTTTACTTCTTGTGTCCCAACAAAGTTCCAACGAATTGAATTTCTACAAGATCTTCCTTGCTATGACTCGAACACAGTGTCAAGGCTTGTGAGAACCTCTTGAAAGAAATTAGAATTTGGAGGAAAATTTTCAAGAGTTTCTTTCTCAGTAGAGATCTATCTTTTAGCTTAACCCAATGATTCTATTTATAGAGACTTAGGACAAAATCTTTTCCAAAATCAAAGATTATTTATAATATCTAATCTATTATAATATATATATTTAAAATATTTGAATTTTATTCAAGTATCTTAAAATCTCCTACAATATACAGTTACCAATGAATCTCATTTAAATTTCATATATATTGTTTTCTTTAATATAATGTATCTAAGACATAATATATTCTTCTCTTTAATATTTAATGTATCAGATACAATAAATATATATTTTCTCCATTTAATATATCCAATATATTAAATATTAATTTGAATATTCTAAATTTTTCTTTCTACTAAATTGATCATTTTAGTGTTACTATGAGCTAGCAAGGGGGCCTTATGCACCTATAAATTATAAGCTCCAATGATACAAAATTAATTAATTAAACTCTTTAATCAATTAAATTTTCATTCATCATTCATTAACTCTAGGTCATGACCTAGAGTTGCACTCTTATGCACTGTATGATGAGTTGTGTCCATGGATATAACCAATACATGCAAGTCAATCCTTCACAATTTTGTTCGTAATTACACCTGGGTCAAAAGTCTCTTATTCCCTTGTAATTACATCTCATACCTTAAGTATCATTGATCCTCTAATGAACAATCTGTTTATGATCCAATTATAAACTAAGTCTCTCTTGGGTCAGTGACAGGGTGGGGCTTCATTGTTTAAGTCTCAAAATCAGACTTAAGTTAACTACTCATCTACTCTCCTTATATGGGAAGTAATGAATTTCATCTTGTGAAATTTCTGTTCCCAACTCCCTATTTGATCAAGTCCCCAAAATGGTAGGCATATTGAATCGATTACAAAAGTAACTCCTACCTATGCAAATCAAGGACATGCCTTCATAGGCAGGAGTTCACAACTCACTTAGGATTAAGACCGAGTCACATATGATCATCTGATGAAATATTAAGGTTAAAATACAATTTTGGTCCTTATACTTTGAGCTTCATTCCATTTTGGTCCCTACACTTTTAATAAAGTTTAAAATTGGTCCCTATTGTTATTTTGAAGTTAATTCTTATCGAAATTGATTAAATAATAATAATAATTTTCATACAAGAAAAGACACAATGTAAACATATTTTAAAAATTTATTGAGAAAAGGTTAATAGAGACTAAATTTTTTTTAGAAGAATTAACAATAAGCTAACAATAGGGACCAATTCTAAGCTTTATTGAAAGTACAGGGACTAAATTTGGACATTTGAAAGTACAGGGACCAAAATTGAATGCATGGACCAAAATGGTATTTTAACCAAATATCAATCTTCCCAATTAACGGATTTATAAAGAGAGATTAAATATTTCGTGGTCCAATCTTATAAAAACTCATTATATATGATACTCTCACTCACATGTCTCTACATGAACGATTTGCATCAAATCATTTGTAACTGTTACAATGTAAGACGTATTATTAGTGTTACCAAAATAAGACATTCAACTTTATCCATATACTAGGCTCTATAGGTTATTTCTTGAACATGATCTTTCCATATGTCAACTACATAGTTTTCAAGATTACACTAATAACTTAAGATTTTTCATGCAATGGATAATATTATATTGCAAATAAAATAATTAAAGGCGAAAAACAATCTATACCCCTAAACTTTGGGCATTGTACCAATAAAAACTTAAACTAATAATTATATCAATTTAGACCCTGAACTTTCATAAGTGTATCAATTTACACCCTCTATTAAATTTTGTTTGAAAAACGTTAGTTTACACGTGTGCAAACTTATAATTATATCAATTAAACTCCTAAACTTTCATAAGTGAATCAATTTACACCTTCCATTTCAAATAATTGAGGATTTTCAAATGGATGGTCTAGATTTTTGAAGAAGTCTACTCATGTGCGAGAATTGATGCGTGGACCATTTCAAATTGAGAGCATAAATTGATTCACTTATGATAGTTTAGGGATTTAATTGATAGTATTATAAGTTTGCATACATGTAAACTAATGTTTTTCAAACCGAATCTAACAAATGGTGTAAACTGATACATTTATGAAAGTTCAAGGGTTTAAATTGATATAATTATTAGTTTAGGATTTTTATTGATAGAACGTCCAAAGTTTAGAGGTATAAATTGATTTTTGTCCAATAATTAATTATTAAATAATAAACATTAATTGCGGGTCTTTAGAGTATAATTCCTAAACATTTATCCATGGAATAATTAATTATTAAATAATAAACATTAATTGCCAGTCTTTAGGGTATAAATTCCAATCGTTTATCCATGGGAGATTGGGACTTTAGTGGTTCATATAAAATAAAAGGCTCTAATTTGATTCGGTAGAACAATCGTGTTTCGATGGCAAATGTTAGGGTTTCTTAATCATCTTTCATGCCTGAAAGAAAATTTTCTCGTGAGTACAAGATATTTTCACTGCTCAAGATTGAAATTTTCAATTTTTAGAATTTATTTCTTTTAATTTTAATTTTAATTTTATATTATTTTTAATTATTTTTAGGTTCAGTTTTGAACATTTAATTTCAATTTTGTAAAAAAAAACTGTTTTAATTATTTTACTTTAATTTTAATTAAAGAATAAGATTTTATTTGATATGGATTTCTAGTCAGAGATGTTTTCTCTTTCTTTTAACTCCTTAATTTCAGGCATTTGTTGATATGATTTACTATGACAATCCGTTTGAATCGCAGGTATTGTTTCGTGCATATGAATATTAAATATCTTAAATTTAAAATATTTTGGATAATAAATGTATATGTTTGGAATATGTTAGATAATTAATATCTAGATTTAAATATATGTGTTTGTTTCACCAATTTTGTATATAGAAATCAAATTGAATAGATTAAATATAAAATATTAAAATAGTATTAATAATTATTTAATCCTTTTAATTAATTTAAAATTATATTTAATTTAATAATAATATTTTAATTTAATTAAAGATATGACAATTAGATAATAATTAATTAATGAAAATGTCAACCTTATTGCTGTGAGAAGAGAGAAGGAATAAAACAATTCAAAATGTCCAAATTTGTTTGCTAAACACTTCAAATGTTCATATATTTTTTAGGATGGAAAAACAAAAAGAATTGGCCAGCTTTCTTTTCAAATGTCCAGATTTTAAAAAATATTCTCTCTCATGCCCTGAAAGGGACAACTAAGGCCCAGCTCATGTTCTGTGAAACAAAAGAGCCGTGAAGGGTATTTTAGTCTAATTAATTATCTTAAATACACCCTTAATATCATTCGACATTTGCACAATATTAGACTGCAAACTGGTAAGAATAGATACGACACTTGCATAACCACGATTATGTTACTACTTTTCCATGTTAGTAAGCCAAATATAATTTTTAAAAATATGATTAAAAATAATTTAGGAAAAAAATTCAATTTTTACTCCTATACTTGTCAAGTTGTATCAATATTTACCCTAAACTTTTAGTTCATCAAATTGAATCCTACATTTAAACATGTATTGCAATTTTTACTCTAGGTTAAATTTCTACTAAACTCACCCAAAATTTTAACAAAAAAGAATTTAAAGGGGAGTACATATGAATAGAGAAAAAGAAGGAATTTAACTTTACACAAGCAAATCAATGTAATTTTGAGAGGGTTTTTTTTTTTTTTTTTTCATTCAGATAGTACAAATAATAACTCACAGCTGAATGGGGAAAGCAGCAGTGTAAGAGAAGAAATTTACATACACAATGATCTGGTCTTTATATAACCTGCTTTCTAAGAGCAGCAACCACCACTTTGTTGAGCTTGGCCTTCCTGCTTCTGCTGTTGCCTTAAAAGGTTCCTCTTTATCACAGTGGGTTTTTCCTCCAAGAAACTGGGAACCTCCATTATCTGCACAACAATATTACAAACAACATTTAAATATGGGAAAATTCCAAACCATTACAGACAATAATCTCAACTTTCTTAGATTCTTGGGACTTTATAAGGAAATAATTCTAAATAGCAGCTCGCAAAATTTTCTAACGACGGAGAGGGGACAATGGACCCCTCTGGGCTTGTCTTAGACCGAGAAAATTATGTAGAAGTGTTAACAATTTTACATTTTCTCACTAATTTGCCCTCCTAAATTTTTATAATTAAAAAATTATAAACATAAAAATTAAAATATAGAATTTTGCCCCTTCCAGTAAAAATTTCTGGCTCCACCCCTATCACAAATCGCTATCAATATTGGCTACAAGTTTTGTTAAACAGTTATCCATCTGCATTTAAATAAAATTAAAAAAAAAAACAAAACAAAACAAAAACCATTTTTAGACTCAAACTTTTTAAACCATTTTCTGTGTCCACCAACAGCCAGTGTGAGTGCGCTATATTTCTACACATCACATTCGAAAGTAAAATATTGTTGGTTTTCTTTCTAAGTTGTAATTAGATGGATGATAACTGTTATATTAAAAAGTACCTTTATGGCAAGTTCTTCAAAGCATTTCTCTACATTTTCGCTAGTTTTAGCACTGCATTCAAGAAACAAAGATCCAAGCTTGTTGGCAAGTGCAATCCCATCTTCTCTACTTACAGCCCTTTCAGATTCCTGAGATTATTGCAACACATCAAACAAATTTGTGTAGCACTGACAAATTTCTGTTTAGATATATGCCTTAAATCTGCAGATTATTGCAGGGGGAGAAAGATAACGAAAATAAACATCATCAAGTATTTAATGGTCTGAGTTCATATCAGATTATCGAGCAAATTTCGATGAAATCATTGGTGTCTGATTAATCATTTCTCATCCATTACAAATGTAGACATTCTAGTTTATACATTTATAAATTGGATTGACTATGAATATGGCTAGAAATACAAAGGACTTACTCTATCAACTTTGTTTCCAACGAGCATCTTGACACAGTCCTGATCTGTCAAATAAAGCTCGATTTCTTTTGCCCATGCATCCAATAAGTTTGTAAAGGTTTCTCTCCGGGTCAGATCATAAACTAAGACAAACCAGAAGACAACAATGTCAGTAGACCAAATATAATGTAATATGAAAAAGTGTCACTCTAGAATTCTTCATGAGATCTTACTTTAGGTCTAAAGACTTTGAGGGGAACTAACATATTTGACAAAGAATGTGCACTGCTATTAGAAAAGGAAATGGAAAAGCAAGAAAAAGGTAGGAATGAAACACAAACAATAAAGTTTTATCCAAAAAAACCCATCAATCATATATTTCAATTTCTGATAAAGTAATTTCACAAAAGCTATATCTCAAGCTAGACCGTGCAACTTCAGTATCTCTTTCATCCGTGCTCTTTCCTTGCGAGTTGCGACCAATCAAATACTCATCCAATGGGTGAAAGAACTAGTCCCATCTTGACCGTATATTTCAGTTCAGAGAGAATTCAACAAAATCAGAATTTCCAATTCAGTTCATAAAATAACAAACTATCTTCTGCACATCCTTCTCCTAAATCATTGGTATTATCAGGCTCAATCAATACACTATTAGTACATCCCAAAGAAGATGAGGTTCGTTGTAATAACATCATTTGATATGTTTAGCAAAGATATCGTAGAAAAATCATGAGTTTATATTACAATGTTAGCACATTCAATGGACTCAGAGAGCTGACAGTTAATCACAGAATGCATCTAGGTCGAAGCACAAGAGTGCCATTCGATAGCTTACCAAGAATGATCCCTTGGGCACCTCTGTAGTATGAACTAGTTAATGCTCTGAACCTCTCTTGTCCAGCTGCACCATTAAATCTTTAGAACGTCAGCCACCTTTTGAGTGCTTAGTTTTGTAGTTTATATTTATAAACAAGCAAGCGTGACATCTTGCATGGAGAACTTAAATATCTTCAGTCATAATGGGCAATGAAAGTGTAATTGCAACTTAAATTAACAGATCAACAACCAAAAAGCGGTTCCCAACTGGTAAAGACAGTTGGTGGCAAAAATCAATCAAAGGTCAAAATCCCACTGCTTATGATAATAATAAATAATGGTGATTTTTTCCTCCCTGCTCACAATCTATTAAAATATACTATTTAGTCCTTCCAAAAATATCACAATGAAATCTTTGCCTTAATTTTTTTTTTCATTGAAAAATAACCTATGAATGAAAGTGAATCTATCATCCAAAATCAAAAGTGATTCAATTGCTTATCTATTCATATGCCAAGAACCCAACAATATATTTAACCACACATTGATTGTAATATTTGTCAAGTATAGAGACAAAATCATGAAAAACACTAAGAAAAAAAAATCTTACCAAGTTCATTGGACTAAAAATATGTTTTAGCCTATATTTAAAAGTTCTAAATGATCGAACTTCAGAATTGAAACCATAAAAAAAGTAAAACAGAGATCCATTCCATTTAATTCATTACCAGTATCCCAGATTGTCAGCTTCAATCTCTTCCCACCTACCGTAAGTTGCTTGATCTTGAAATCCACACCTATAGATGACAGTGAACAGAAATTCCCCCTTTAAATAACAAATCTTGAACAAAGTCAATTCCTCATAATCACCTAAACTTTCCTTAATCTAATACTTCCAATTCCGCTATTTGTCTACTAAATTCAAATTAATCAATCACAATCAACTAAACAGCAAACCAAACCTGGTAGAAAAAGCATAATGCGGCACAAATAATCAACTCAATCCCTTAATTTTCTTAGGAACCAAATAGATAAAGAGAAGGAACATGATTGGTTGTTGGTTTAGATGAAGTACCAATAGTCGGAGTGAGATCGAGGGTAGAGGCGGAAACGAAAGTGAGTAGAAGGCTACTTTTTCCGACGCCGGAATCGCCGATCAAGAGCACCTTAAATGAGAGATCGTAGACACTGATCTGGCCGAACGGCGAACCCATTCTGACTTCTCTGTCTCAGTTGATGAACCAGTGCTTCTTGGTTTCTCTCTCTAGAAAAAGAAATGGAGTTCAAAAAGCAAAACGGGAAGAGAGAGAGAGAGAAAGAGGGAGAGATGCATTTTATAGATGGCAATGGCGACGTGGTTTCTTCGTCCATTGAGCATTTTGGATTGAAAGGAGAATAAAGCGCCAGAGGACCTCACAAGAAAACGGCTGCCCGCCTGACCAAACGCTTTTTAAATATTACGCAAAAATATATCCATTTTTTCCTTTTTTTTCTTTATATTTTTGTTTTTGTTTTTGTTTTTAAAATAACAAATTTTGTCTATGTGATTTGAACAAAGTTTAGATTTTAAAAGTTAGAATTTCTCATAAATAGTTCATATCGTCTTTTATTTTTCTTTATATTTTGTATTTTTTATATTATGAATTTAAACCTAAAAAAAGAAATAGATATATTATTTGTTTAGGTCTCATTTGATAACTATTTGATTTTTTGTTTTCATTTTTTAAAAATTGTGCTTGTTTTATCATAATTTATTTACAATGATTTTCATTTTCTTAAGAAAACACTTGAGTTCTTAGCCAAATTTCAAAAACAACAACAAAGTTTTGGAAAACTACTTCTTTTAGTTTTCAAAAGTTCACTTAGATTTTGAAAACAATTGCAAAAAGGGGATAACAAAACAAAGAATTTCATTGGTGGAAGTAGTGTTTATAAGCTTAATTTAAAAAATAATAAATAATAAATCACATGATTATCAAACGAGACCTTGATATGCTCATGTTGACAATTAATTGTTAACCTTTATCAATTTTTACCTTAAATTTGTAATTTCATCAAATTTGAATCCTAAACTTAGATAAGTGTTGCAATTAATTTTGTCTATTCAATTTCTACTAATTCAATCACTAATTTTGTGAAGAAAAAAAATCAAAAAAATACTATGAAAAACTCCAAAAGTGTAAGGACCTGACTTTTCTTATTTGACTTTCTTGGGACGTTACTCCATGCATGCTAATGGAATTTTTTTAAAAATGTCCTTAATAATAGACATCAAAATTAAACCATTTACTAAACAATCAAAATCTTTTACCTTGGGATCCCATTAAATTCATTTCAAAGCATGCAAATGAAATAAAATGTTTAACAATTGAAATAATTTTATAACACGTCCATTAACAAGACAACTTAAAACACTAAACAATAAAAATGCAGAAATAAAACTTCTATAGGTCACCCATGGCCCCTTTCAGCAAACTGAACTATCAATCGCCTTGGATGCCCTTGTCTTTACCTAAAAAAAATATTTTTGGCAATGATGAATATTTAAATTGCTCAGTAAGTGACCCCACTAAAGGGAATAATCGAATTAAACCCACAGCGGAAGCATAGGAATCGTCTTTGATTTATTTAGAATTAAACTAAAATACAAGGGTTAAGCAATAAATACCTTGAAAATATGGAGTTTCTTCTGGCGGGTCTTTATCTCCTCCACAAAGTCTTCCTTGCTATGACTCTAACAAAAGATCAAGGCTTGTGGGAGCCTCTTGAAAGAAAATCCTCAAGGGATTAAAGAGGAAGAGGTTTAGATAGAATTCTCTAATTCTCTCTTTAAGGAGATGTGTGTTGTTCAGAATGCTTCAACCAGAGGGTTCTATTTATAGAGATCAAGGGAAGATATTTGTCATTATTAAAATATTATATTTTAATATCTAATATATTAAAATATATCTTTTATTTATTTGAATCTCATTCAAATCTTCTACGATATTTATTTATTTGAATCTTATTCAAATTCTATAAATATCTTTTATTTAATATATCAAATATATATTAATTATTTTAATATTTAATGTATCAAATACAATAAATATATTTTCCTCTTTTATATTTAATATATCTAATATATTAAATATTAATTTGAACACTTCAAATTAAATATTAAATTTGAACATTTCAAATTTTAATATTTAATGTATCAAATACAATAAATATATTTTCCTCTTTTATATTTAATATATATAATATATTAAATATTAATTTGAACACTTCAAATTAAATATTAATTTGAACATTTCAAATTTTTCTTTCAACTAAATTGATATTTTAGTGTTACTATGAGCTAGCAAGGGGACCATATAGACCTACAGATTATAAGCTCCAATGATACAAAATTAATTAATTAAACTCTTTAATTAATTAATTTTCATTCATTAACTATAGGCCACTCCACTATAGACCTAGAGTTGCACTCTTATGCACTGTAGGACAAGTTGTGTCCATAGATATAATCATTACATGCAAGTCAATCTTTCACGAGTTGTTCGTAATTACAGCTAGGTCAAAAGTCCGTTTTACCCCTATAATTACATATTGCACCTTAAGTACCACTGATTCTCTAATGAACAATATGTTTATAATCTAATTATAAACTAAGTCCCTCTCGGGCCAATGAGAGGGTGGGGCCCCATTGTTCAAGTCCCGAAATTCGCATTTAAGGGAACTACTCATCTACTTACCCTATATGGGAAGGAGTGAATTCCATCTTGTGAGATCATGTTCCCAGCTCCCTATTTGGTCAAGTCCCCAAAATGGTAGGCATATTGAATCGGCTACAAAAGCCACTCTCACCCATGCAAATCAAAGGACAAGCCCTCACAGGCATGAGTTCATAACTTACTCAGGATTAAGATCGAGTCGCATATGATCATCCTGATGAAATATGAATCTTCTCAATTAACGGATTTATAAAGAGAGATTAAATATTTCGTGATCCAGTCTTATACAAGCTCATTGTATAAGATACCCCCACTCACATGTCTCCACATGAATGATTTAGATCAAATCATTTGTAACTATTACAAAGTGGGCCGTATCAATAGTACTACCAGGATAAGGCACCCAACCTTATCCATATACTATGACCCTTTAGGTTATTTCTTGAACATGATCTTCTCGTATGTCAACCACATACTGTTCAAGATTACACTAATAACCTTGGATTTTTCATATAATGGATAATATTATATTTAAAATAAAATAATCAAAATTATTATTAATTATTAAATAAATTATTAATTACGAGGCTTTAGGGCATAAATCCCAACAATCTCCCACTTGCACTAAAGCCGGCGAGACATGTATCCTAGGGCATACTCTATACCCAACATGTTCTTCCACTTGCCCTAGCAAAGATGAGACATGTCTCGTAATCCTAGACATTCTAAGTGATCCTCAAACACTTTAGCCTGGAGAGTCTCTTTATATAGATCCAAAGAACTGCCGTTAAAAGCCATCTTGGTCACTACCATGATGCTTTCTCTCTCTCGATATGATTCCCTATACATTGGTGTTTTATAATTTCCTTAATATTAGTCTTTGCACCAGTATTATCATAATAAAGATGATAGACTAAATCATATCTGAAACACCTTTCAGATCTTTAAGGAACTATTTGAGTCATACAAGTCATTTTCTTGCTTCACAAGCAAAACAATTTAACTTATATACCATACTCCACCACCTAGGGTAAGATTTATTTTTACATAGATTTCCTAAATCTTTGCAAGAACCAGTGTATCTTGTAAAGATCAAATCTTTAACTGCATACACAAAAATTTCTCATCATCCATAGATAA
The DNA here is from genome assembly GCA_033996785.1 of Trichosanthes truncata. Lineage (NCBI taxonomy): Eukaryota > Viridiplantae > Streptophyta > Magnoliopsida > Cucurbitales > Cucurbitaceae > Trichosanthes > Trichosanthes truncata. Next base: position 34,544,886 of record JAWPNB010000009.1, on the reverse strand, counting down.
TTTGGGAAAGTTTTTAATTTTCTACTCAATGGTCATATTATTCGTTTAACTGATATATGCTAACCAATTGTATATTAAATGTTCAGTCTCATTTATGCATATCATATACTCTCAACATTTGAGGTGTCTTAAGATACACTTTCTTAGACATAAAAATCAAATATTTGACAACAATTTTGTCAATATAAGATGTTTGAGACAAGGTTAACATTTTGTCCTTAAAATCTTCATTTTGGACATTTAAAATATACTGAGTCATTCCAAATCACTTATTTGGAATTGGTTACTGAATCAACGTTTTATGTTAGATATCTTACATCATTCATAATGGGTAAAAATATCACCAACATAAAACATGAGAAAAATCCACTAAGCCATTAATGATTTTCTTGTCTATACAAGCTTCATTAATATTTATCCAAAGTCATAGATTTTGATACTTTTATCAAACCTTATATTCACAGATCTAATGGTAAAATTCATTTCATAAATAAACCTTTACTATTTCGCAAACCTTTTGCTTTTGATCTTTGAAAATAAACATATCTGATTGATTTGTGTAGATGCATTATCTAAGATTTCTTTTCATAAAAGAATTCTAAACATTCATTTTCATATCCCATATGCAACAATGAATTAAATAATACTCACAGACTTTAGTATGACAACAAGTGAGAAAGTTTACTCTTAGTCTACTTTCTCCTATTAGGTCTAACCCTTTGTCATTAGTCTCACTTTGAGAGTAATAAACCTTCAACTTTGTCATCTAACATGACAATTTGGGCTTCAATTAAGTCCTTGTAAAGGTTGAGTCATCTCATAATTCTCCCACTACGATGAGGCTTATCCAATTCATGACTAGGATCCATTTGACTTTCAAATATAATTAAATTGTTAACAACTTTTGTTAACTATTTAGTGGCTTCTCTTGGAACCAATTTATTAACACTATCTCACCTTATTAAAGGTTTGTAGTCTTTTATTTGACATTTCTTATAAAATTGATATTTGTCATACAAATACCTTATTCGTTTTAGAACTACATAAAAGACCACTTTATACTCTTTAGGGGTGGCCTACACTTAGGCTTATCTTTGAACATATACAAGCTTTTTAGGCTTGTTTCAACACGTGAGCTTAACATTCCCAAATGGTGAAGTGTTGTAAACCAGCTTTACTACTCTTCTATAATCTTTAAAATTGTCTCGTAGACACTTTTAGAGGGAATCATGTTCACCATGCAATCTCTATTGCATTTCCTAATCGGAGTATGGTAATGGTGTGTAACTCATTACTAATGTGACCATGTCTAACAAGGTCTTGTTTCTCCTCTTGCAGCCTAATTTCACAAAATTGCACTTGGTATTACGATAATTGGGATAAAAACCCATTTTCTATCAATTAGTTTTAATACGCAAGGTTCCTGTACTTTCTATTATGATCTGATCATAATATCTTGATAGATTTAATTACCTAATCGATTTTTTTTTTTTTAACTTTAGTCTTAATTTTCTTGAACATTTCAAAAATTTAGACTTATGTTGTATTAGGTAAAGATACTTGTACCTTGAATGATCATCAACTAGAGTGACGAAATATTCATGACTTTATTTGACCTTTACATTCACCAGACCACTTGGGTCAGAATGTGTAAGCCCAAAATATTCTTTGGCGTTCTAGCCCTATCTAATAAAGACCCAATGATTATCTTGCATGAAAGACAAGATCTACAGACATGTAAAGTAATTAACTAACTTTTTAGAGAATTACCTTTTACTAGTCTTTTCATTCTATTCAAGTTGATGTTAATCAACCTTAACAGCCAAAGTCAAGTATCATCTTTTAGGAGAAAACAATGTCTTTCTATTTTTGATTCTATAATCCTGAATATCTCAGTATTTTGTAGTATAGTATATGTCAACATTTTTAACATATACAAATTGTTCTTATTTTCAGCTGAATGTATTTTCAAACAATTTTGAAAATATAAACTTTTATACTTCAAAGTAATTCATACTATATGAACATTTTTGTAATAAAGTTCAAGAAATTGAATTTCTCTTATGGTTACTAAAAACACCATATTCAGCATTATGTAACAATTTTTACTTAATGACATCTTAATGTCTCCCACTACACTAACTGAGATAGGCTTCTTGGTGCTAACTTGTAGAAATTATTCTACATGTTAAGTATTTTCCAAGAATTACATATTAAATGTAATGAAGAATAAATCTTGATAGTAGATCTTATATCGACTATCTAGGTGGCATTTATATTCCACCAAAAATCTAGTAAATCAAATTTACTTTCATTTATATTTTTCTTCCTAGAGGCATTTCAAAAATTCCTCTTATTATGACTGTCCTAGCTAATTTAGGAACTATTTCCTTTTATATAGCTTCAATCATTTGGTTTCTTTACTTGGATTTTTGTAATACTTAATTTTGAGATCATTTAGACAATTTTCTAAATTTAGCTTATGTTGACTTCAACATTCATATGTTGTTGTCATTTTCTTTATCTTCTAAACTTGACATCTAACATGTCAACTAGGAGAATACGTACAAGCTATCTCGTTTACTTTTGATTCATTAATCACGTGCTTCACGAACAATTCGAATAGCATTAGCAACAGGTTTCGAGAATATTTCTCAATAAAGACAAATTCAAAATTTTACACTACCATTATAGTGTTAATGTTACTTTTCCAAGTAATAAAATTTCTCAATTTTGACTTATCAGTAATAAAATTAAAATTATGAGAGAAACTGACAGAATATTGAAATATATAGTATATAATTTAACATAATGCAAACAATTATCCATTCAATTTTAGCATAGAAATCAAACAATTTGAAAAAAAAAATAATTAACCCTATAAATCATTTCTAATGCTATGGTACTTTAGTGAGTTAGAATAAGTGCCGCCGTAGGGTAGGTCAAGTATTCCTTCACTAAACTGAGACAATCTCAACCAAGTATTATACCAGAATAACTCTTATTCCTATAATATTTAGTTACCATTAGTTTGGTCAAAGACATCATTAACAACTTTAATGAGCCATTTGTAAGTGTGACCCATAATTTTAGATCTCGTAGTTTTATCCCAACAAGTGCCGCCGTAGGGTAGGTCAAGTATTGGAAACAAAACTACAATCCTATCCTTCTCAGGAGTTCACTCTGATATTGACTCATGCAAACAACTTCCGTAGGGGGACGGTCCAAAAGCCGCCACGAGGCCCCGCATGAATCTCACGATGTAAACTAATGATGGAGACCATAGGATATGTTGACACATTTCCTTCTCCCACTTACTATAATACTTTCTCAAAAGATTCACCCTGATATTGATCCATGCAAACACCTTCCGTAGGGAGGACGGTCCAAAAGCCGCCACGAGGCCCCACATGAATCTCACGTTGTGAATCAATAATAGAGACCGTTGGATTTTTGACATGTGTCCTTCTCCCACTAAGTATTTTGAAATAGAGTTTTCTATTACTTAGAAAAATTAGGCTAATCTCATTTATCTAAGTTCCTCAATCTACCTTTCATAACCCTTATGTTGTTAGATTGATTTTAATGTGAATTACTAAGTTTTTAAACTATTTAAAAATAATAATAATAACATTATGAGCATGCTTAGTGAAAATAAATAAAATTTGACTAATTCAACTCCCAGGTCGGTTCTGAGTTAGAGGTGTTCCCTTTCGGTCAGCTTAAATACCCCAGTCTAGAGAGAACCTTCCATAGACAGAGTTCCCTTATAGTCAATTTTTATTTTCAAATTTATTAATCTTTAATTAACTATTAATTATTAGATTAATGAACATAATTTTTTTTTAATCTTATTAAAAAATAATTCACTTGGATAGTCTTAAAAATCCATCATTTTAAACTCTTTAAATTAAAAGATAATCCTTGATATTTTATTCTAATTCTATTTAGAAAAATAGAAGATAAATTAAATTCAAAACTTAAACTATGGATAGTCTTGAAATTCTACCATTTTAAACCATTTAAAACTAAATTAAAAGATTATCATAAATTCTAACAAATAAAGATATATGAAATTCAAATTTTAAACTATTTAAAACATGAATTCGAAATATCTTTATTTTAAGAAAATCCTAATCTCGTTAGGATATATCCTAATCCTATTAGGAAAACATGGATTTCATTTTTGAAAGAAAATATCCTAATTTAATTTTCAAATATAACAATTATATTCAAAGATATGGAAAATATAAGCATATTAAGAAAATATCTCAATTCTATTAGGAATCATCCTAATCAAATTTTCCAATATAACAATTATATTAAAAAATAAGATAAGATGCATGATCATGCTTAACCTATGGTAGGATTTTAAATTTAAATGGCATACTTTATGCAACAATCAAATAATTTAAAACATACATCTCATGCATAATTAAATTTAAAAATAGCAAAATTGACCGGCATATTTGGCATATCCTAAGAAATTGAAAATAATTTAAATTACAATAATTTAAATCCAAGACATATCTTGGTCTTCAATATCTTCCTTGTTCGGTCATCCAAATTTAGATTTTAAAAACCTAAATCTTGTCTTCCAATTATGGTACCAAGACCTTGAGTATAACAAGAAACTTCATTCACCACTAAACCAAACACTATTTTCGAATACAGGAATGTTTAATAATAATATAAAGCTTCAGCCGAATATGATTGACTTCGATTTTTCCGTTTTTTTTTTTTTTTTTTTTTTTTGTGCACCTCTTCGTCGTCGGCTTCTTCAGCGCATGCGATCGAAAATTGCAGCAATGGTAAACATTCAAGTAAAATACATGAAATCCTAACCCTTATGGGTTTTACAATGATCTAATCAAAGCAATAAATCTAATGCCAAATAACCTAAACAATCAATTTGCAAACCACAAATATACCAAATATATGATAAATTAAAATACCCACCATCACAAAAATTTAATTCTAAATAAAACTCAAAGAGGCTCGGATACCAATTGAAGGGAATAATCGAATTAAACCCACAGCGGAAGCATAGGAATCGTCTTTGATTTATTTAGAATTAAACTAAAATACAAGGGTTAAGCAATAAATACCTTGAAAATATGGAGATTCTTCTGGCGGGTCTTTATCTCCTCCACAAAGTCTTCCTTGCTATGACTCTAACAAAAGATCAAGGCTTGTGGGAGCCTCTTGAAAGAAAATCCTTAAGGGATTAAAGAGGAAGAGGTTTAGAGAGAATTCTCTAATTCTCTCTTTGAGGAGATGTGTGTTGTTCAGAATGCTTCAACCCAAGGGTTCTATTTATAGAGACCAAGGGAAGATCTTTGCCATTATTAAAATATTATATTTTAATATCTAATATATTAAAATATATCTTTTATTTATTTGAATCTCATTCAAATCTTCTACGATATTTATTTATTTGAATCTTATTCAAATTCTATAAATATATTTTATTTAATATATCAAATATATATTAATATTTGATAAATATATTTTATTTTAATATTTAATGTATCAAATACAATAAATATATTTTCCTATTTTATATTTAATATATCTAATATATTAAATATTAATTTGAACACTTCAAATTAAATATTAAATTTGAACATTTCAAATTTTAATATTTAATGTATCAAATACAATAAATATATTTTCCTCTTTTATATTTAATATATCTAATATATTAAATATTAATTTGAACACTTCAAATTAAATATTAATTTGAACATTTCAAATTTTTCTTTCAACTAAATTGATCTTTTAGTGTTACTATGAGCTAGCAAGGGGACCTTATGGACCTACAGATTATAAGCTCCAATGATACAAAATTAATTAATTAAACTCTTTAATTAATTAATTTTCATTCATTAACTATAGGTCACTCCACTATAGACCTAAAGTTGCACTCTTATGCATTGTAGGACAAGTTGTGTCCATAGATATAATCATTACATGCAAGTCGATCTTTCACGAGTTGTTCGTAATTACAGCTAGGTCAAAAGTCCGTTTTACCCCTATAATTACAGCTTGCACCTTAAGTACCACTGATTCTCTAATGATCAATATGTTTATAATCTAATTATAAACTAAGTCCCTCTCGGGCCAATGAGAGGGTGGGACCCCATTGTTCAAGTCCCGAAATCAGCATTTAAGGGAACTACTCATCTACTTACCCTATATGGGAAGGAGTGAATTCCATCTTGTGAGATTATGTTCCCAGCTCCCTATTTGGTCAAGTCCCCAAAATGGTAGGCATATTGAATCGGCTACAAAAGTCACTCTCACCCATGAAAATCAAAGGACAAGCCCTCACAGGCAGGAGTTCATAACTTACTCAGGATTAAGATCGAGTCGCATATGATCATCCTGATGAAATATGAATCTTCTCAATTAACGGATTTATAAAGAGAGATTAAATATTTCGTGGTCCAGTCTTATACAAACTCATTGTATAAGATCCCCTCACTCACATGTCTCCACATGAATGATTTGGATCAAATCATTTGTAACTATTACAAAGTGGGCCGTATCAATAGTGTTACCAGGATAAGGCACCCAACCTTATCCATATACTATGACCCTTTAGGTTATTTCTTGAACATGATCCTCTCGTATGTCAACCACATACTGTTCAAGATTACACTAATAACCTTGGATTTTTCATATAATGGATAATATTATATTGAAAATAAAATAATCAAAATTATTATTAATTATTAAATAAATTATTAATTACGAGGCTTTAGGGCATAAATCCCAACACCCACTACCGGGTCAGGATATGCAACACAAGCAACTTATTTAATCACATGCATTTTTTTTTTAAATGAACTTCCATCTGGTGGGACCTAAAACTTTTTCATTTTTGGAAAACATTTTACTTTAACTTTTCTCTCTTAGGTTTAATGTGGACAATTAACCCATCCTAACATTCCATTTTCATTTAACCATTTCAGGTTCCTTTCCATTTAACATTTTCAGGTTCCTTTTCATTTAACCTATTCAGATTCCTTTTTATTTAGATGCACATCTATAAATTTTAGGATGATAATTGCCACAGCCTTCGTAAGCATTTTTTTTCATGAAAACACACATGTATGCATGAGGTCGCAAAACATTTTAAATTTTCATCCAATGATGCAACATAAAGCAACATTCTCACATAATTCAATCATAAGTCATATCTCATGCATCACAACCACAAGGAAAAACATCATGAAAACTTTGCCTAAAAAGGATTTTTTTTTTTGTTTTATTTTATTTTATTTGGTTCCCAACTTGCATTTAAGCAACTGGAATAGAGTCCCTTACCTTAGCTTTAAAATCCACAAATCCCAAATTCTAGCTCTTATCAAAGCACCCTTTCGACCAATCCCCAAATAATCGAGGGACAATTTATCAAATGTTCCTTAAGTTATGATTGTCCTTGAACCCTCGTTGCACCAAACTTCGGACCAAAATTACCCTGAAAGCCAAAATGCCTGCTGGTCAGTGACTAAACCCATGCAAGTTCTGTGATTCCAACATCGAATCAAAGTGGATATCCCATAGATGAAGGCTCGCTGGACTAGAAGAAGGTTGGTCGGAATGGTTCGCAGATCTGTAGGAGCAGTGACAACGTGTGATTGAGAAGGCGGCGGTTCGCAGATCTGCAAGGACGACGACATGTGGCTCTGAGCGGCATGTAGATCTGGAGGAGACGTGGCAGTTCGGTTAGGGACGGCCTGGCCTGCAGCGGATTGGGCTCGTGGGTCACTACGACGTGCAATTGAGGGTCAACAATGTGTGGTTGTTCTTGGTGGCGTTTCAGTTGAGCGACAGTATGGCGGGGCGTGGTTTTGCGAGGTAGTGTGAGCATGGGCAGCCCAAGAGCTTCTGAATAATTGGTTTTTTTTTTCTACTTCAAGAAGAGAGTTGTCGAACACAAGGGGAGAAGAAGAAAATAGATGGAGAAGATGATGGCTTAGCTTGAAGGGTTGGCTTGGAGGCTTGACTTATTCCTAGGGTTGTGTGCAGTTTAAATAGAAAAGAGGGGAAATAGGGCTTGGCTTCTCCTTGGGCTTAGCTTGGCTTAAACTCACCTAAATAACAAAAATGCCCCAAACAAAAATTAAACCTCTTTATTCCTTCTTTCTCCCTAATTTACCCTCCATGGACCAACACAACAATGCTTTTAAGTCCCAAAATACAAAATTAAGGGGAAGAAAATAATAATATTAATCACACCGATACAAATGAATACCTTAAAGAGCCGGGCGTTACAAAAAACTCATGAATTCAATGAAAATCAAGTTTTGAACGAAATTAAGTTTGATTGAGGCATAAAATTGATCATTAAATAGCTCCAATATCATTTTTGTTTAAATTTCAACCCAAGTAAATAGCTCTGATATCGTTTTTGTTTAAATTCTATCTATTTCATACAAAATATTTATTTTATAATTCATTAGACATATGTGAGAATATTCTTTCAATGATTCTTCAAACAAAAACTTCTCTAATGGGTTGTTTGGGATGCATAGTTGAGTTGAGTTGAATTATTTGTTTTTTACAAAACAAAAAAAATGAGTTTCCAATAAGAATTAATTACTTTGTCAAATATAAAATTTGGTTAGGTTTATGACATGTATAAAAAAAATTTGTAATAATTTATTGTTTTTTACAAAAAAAAAAAAGAAAAAGAAAAAAAAAGAAGTGAGTTTCCAATGAGAAGCAAGTGTCAAAGGAGGAGCAAACCAATGTGTTGGAAAATTAAACCTCCATGTTTCATTATGCAAAATCATGGGGTTGTGTTGGGTTTTGAAACACATTGGCCCAAATAAAGGTTTGGATTTGGATTCCAAAACAACCCATGCTCCAAACACCTCCTAAGTGTTAATAGTTTTTTTTTTAAAAAAAAAGACTTCTAATTGTTAACGTTAACATAAATCAACTTAAAAGTTAAAATTTAATGAAATTAAGTGTTTAGAGTAAATATTGATAAACTTAAAAAAAGGATTGAGATTCAACCTATTTTTTCTCTAGGCGTTGCCACAAAATCCAATACCAATAATGAGCAATGACCACAACATCGGAATTGATACCTTTCTTTCACGATCGGCACGCTGTCGTTTCGCAAACAGCACTGCACCTGAACATAATATTTTTTTTTTTTCCTTCCGTTTCTTTTTTTACGACGGTCTCACGTGCTGCGTGCGTGCTACCGTAGTTAATGGCAGGATGGAGTTGGATCCAGCGGTATGGATTTCTTGATCTCATTCATACCTGATGCCCCTTTTGGAATTAAAATGTCGTGTTTTTTTTTTGCCATTTGTTGTAAAATTGAGAGGCGAAACCGGGCACCAAAACTTTACCAAATCATATAATAATAATAATAATAATAATAATAATAATACAAAAGATGAAATATAAAAAGAGTATATATATATATATATATAGTATAAACAAAAGAAAGTTGAGATTTATGGCAAATTAAAAACACAAAAATTAGAGAAAATGGGAGAAAAATTGGTGTGTATTCTTTTCCAAAATTCTCTCTATTTATAGGCAATTTAAGAGAGGATGATGTGGTACATTTGGACACCAATCTATGGCCTTTAGAAGACACTTAGGCTATGGAGAAAATGCCACTTGGCATGGATAACAAATGGGCATGTGGAATGGGCATTTACATATGCCATATTCACAATACTCCCCCTTAAATGCCCATTTATATAAAATATGCCTCGTTAAAACCTTACTAGGGAAAAACCCAATGGGAAAAAAAACCCTAGTGAAGGAAAAAGAGTACATATTTTATATAGTTTACTATAATACATTCACTCCCCCTCATGGAGACATCACTTAAAGTCTTTGAGTCGCCGCATTCCAATGCTATATACTAATTTATCGAAGGTTGCAGTTGGTAATGCCTTTGTAAATAAGTCAGCCAGGTTATCTTTTGAACAAATTTGTTGTACAATGATATCGCCATTTTCTTCAAGATCATGAGTATAGAAGAGCTTTGGTGAGATATGCTTTGTTCTATCTCCTTTGATATATCCTCCCTTGATTTGAGCTATACATGCTGTGTTGTCTTCGTATAACATCGTTGGAAGAGGTTTACTTGAAGACAAGCCACATGTCTGATGAATGTGTTGTGTCATCGATCTTAGCCATACACATTCTCGACTTGCTTCATGAATAGCGAGGATTTCAGCATGATTTGAAGAAGTGGCCGTTATAGTCTGTTCACTGATCGCCACGATATAGCAGTTCCTCCACATGTAAATAGATAACCTGTCTGAGATCTAGCTTTGTGTGGGTCAGATAGATAACCAGAATCTGCATAACCACCTAGATCATACTTTGATTTGTTAGAATAAAATAAACTCATATCAATTGTCCCTCGAAGATATCGGAGTACAAGCTTAACTCTGTTCCAATGTCTTTTTGTAGGATATGAACTATATCTAGCTAATAAATTTACTGAAAATGCAATATCTGGTCTTGTGTTATTAGCCAAATACATAAGTGCACCAATTGCACTAAGATATGGTACTTCAGGACCAAGTAGTTCTTCACTGTCATCTCGAGGTCGAAATATATCTTTCTTTACATCTAGTGAACGAACTTCCATTGGAATGTTTAATGGATGTGCTTTATCCATATAGAATCTTTTTAAGATTTTCTCTGTATAAATTGATTGATGAACAAATATCCCATCTGCTAAATGTTCAATTTGCAAACCAAGGCAAAATTTTGTTTTTCCAAGATCTTTCATCTCGAATTCTTTTTTAAGATATTCTATTGCCTTGGATAACTCTTCAGGAGTTCAAATTATATTTAAGTCATCAACATATACAGTTATAATAGCAAATCTTGACTGAGATTTCTTTATAAAAACGCACGGACATATTGGATTATTTTGGTATCCTTCTTTCAACAGATATTCACTCAGGCGATTATACCACATTCGTCCTGATTGTTTTAATCCATATAATGATCTCTGTAACTTTATTGAATACAATTCCCGAGAACTTGATTCATATGTTTCTGGTATTTTAAATCCTTCCGGGATTTTCATATAAATGTCATTATCCAGAGATCCATATAAATACGCCGTGACTACATCCATTAGATGCATATCAAGCTTTTCATATACAGTCAGACCAATCAAATATCTTAGCGTTATTGCATCCACCGCAGGAGAATATGTCTCCTCATAATCAATACCAGGCCTTTGCGAGAATCCTTGTGCAACAAGTCTCGCTTTATATCTTGTGACTTCATTCTTTTCATTTCTTTTCTTTACAAATACCCATTTATATCCCACATGTTTGACGTTTTCCGGTGTTGGGACTACTGGTCCAAAAACCTCACGTTTTGAAAGTGAGTTCAACTCTGCTTGGATTGCTTCTTTCCACTTCGGCCAATCCTTTCTACGTTGACATTCTACGATAGATTTTGGGTCAAAATCGTCACTTTCATGAATAATATCGTGAGCAACATTATAAGAAAAAATGTTGTCAATAATGATATCATTTTGGTTCCATCTCTTTCCTGTTGTAACATAGTTTATAGAAATTTCATTATTATCCTCAAGCGTTTGATTTTCACCAATACTCTTTTGAGTAGTTGTATTCTGGATTTCTTCTGGAACATCCATACCTTTTATTGAATCATTTTGATTCTCAACTACTTTTCTTTTTCGAGGATTTTTATCTTTAGAACCTATTGGTCTACCACGCTTCTGGCGTGCTCCAGACTCATTATTGACAACTTGTTCCTTTGGGATATCAACTTTTGATGGAGCATTTGCAGCTGGTATATATGATTTAGTCACACTTTTAGTATCTGTGAATGCATCTGGTAGTTGATTTGCTATATTTTGCAAATGAATTATCTTTTGAACTTCAAGTTCACATTGATTTCTACGAGAATCTAAATGAGATAATAACGATGCATTCCATGTAATTTCTTTTTCCAACTTCTTAATTCCTCCCCCTAATGTTGGAAAATTTGTCTCATTAAAATGACAATCAGCAAATCGTGCAGTAAATACATCACCCGTCAGGGGTTCAAGATATTTAATAATTGATGGGGAATCAAAACCAACATATATTCCTAACCTCCTTTGAGGACCCATCTTAGTACGTTGTGGTGGAGCAATCGGTACATATACTGCACATCCAAAAATTCTTAGATGGGAAATATTTGGCTGCTGGCCATAAGCTAATTGCATTGGGGAGTATCGGTCCGCCTATGGTGAGCACCGGTCGGCTCGTCCCTTCTGCCGGCGATGCGCTCCTGGCCTTAACTGGCCGGGTCGTGCCTCCGGTGCTGTTACTTTGAAAAAATTAGAGTGCTCAAAGCAAGCCTACGCTCTGTATATATATTTAAGACTCTTTGTAATCGTTTTTTTTCTTTTCAATGAAGAAATATGAACAATTTCAATATGTTGAGTAACTCGAAAATGAGCAATGAAGATTTATGTCTGGCAGACTGCGCAACTACGCACACGATACTCATAAATAGAAAATATTTTACTAGATTGACAATTCTGGAAGCAAAAGTCAATACTATATTAGGTTCTGCAAATCTGATTGAAGGTTTTGGAAAAGCAAACTTTATTTTGCCTAAAGGAACAAGATTTACAATTAATAATGCTCTGTTCTCCAGCAAATCGAAAAGAAACTTATTAAGTTTTAAAGATATACGTGAAAATAATTATCATGTTGAAACTGATTGTAAAAATAATATAGAGTGTCTCTATATAACATCTATTGTTTCACATGAAAAACGTATATTAGAAACACTGCCTGCTTTTTCTTCTGGATTATACTATACTCATATACGAGTAATCGAAAGTTATGCAATAATGAACCCGAAGTTCATGAATCCAGAAATATTCAGTGTTTGGCATGATCGATTGGGTCATCCAGGGTCAATAATGATGAGAAAAATTATTGAGAATTCACATGGACATCCTTTAAAGAGCCAGAAGATTCTTCAATCCAATGAGTTGTCATGTGATGCTTGTTCTCAAGGGAAATTAATTATTAGACCATCACCAGCTAAAGTGGGGATTGAATCACCTGCATTTTTAGAGCGAATTCAAGGTGATATTTGTGGACCTATTAACCCACCAAGTGGTCCATTTAGATATTTTATGGTATTAATTGACGCATCCAGCAGATGGTCACATGTATTCTTATTATCAAGTCGAAATCTTGCAATTGCAAGATTACTTGCTCAAATAATTAAGTTAAAAGCACAATTTCCTGATAATACAATTAAGACCATTCGACTTGATAATGTTGGTGAATTTACATCCCAAACTTTTAATAATTATTGTATGTCAATTGGGATAAGTGTTGAACATCCTGTAGCTCACGTTCATACACAAAATGGTCTAGCAGAATCATTTATAAAACGTCTGCAACTAATTGCAAGACCATTGCTTATGAGAGCTAAACTTCCTACATCGGTATGGGGTCATGCTATTTTGCATGCTGCATCACTGGCACGTATTAGGCCAGTAGCTTATAATAAATACTCCCCAATGCAATTAGCTTATGGCAGCAGCCAAATATTTCCCATCTAAGAATTTTTGGATGTGCAGTATATGTACCGATTGCTCCACCACAACGTACTAAGATGGGTCCTCAAAGGAGGTTAGGAATATATGTTGGTTTTGATTCCCCATCAATTATTAAATATCTTGAACCCCTGACGGGTGATGTATTTACTGCACGATTTGCTGATTGTCATTTTAATGAGACAAATTTTCCAACATTAGGGGGAGGAATTAAGAAGTTGGAAAAAGAAATTACATGGAATGCATCGTTATTATCTCATTTAGATTCTCGTAGAAATCAATGTGAACTTGAAGTTCAAAAGATAATTCATTTGCAAAATATAGCAAATCAACTACCAGATGCATTCACAGATACTAAAAGTGTGACTAAATCATATATACCAGCTGCAAATGCTCCATCAAAAGTTGATATCCCAAAGAAACAAGTTGTCAATAATGAGTCTGGAGCACGCCAGAAGCGTGGTAGACCAATAGGTTCTAAAGATAAAAATCCTCGAAAAAGAAAAGTAGTTGAGAATCAAAATGATTCAATAAAAGGTATGGATGTTCCAGAAGAAATCCAGAATACAACTACTCAAAAGAGTATTGGTGAAAATCAAACGCTTGAGGATAATAATGAAATTTCTATAAACTATGTTACAACAGGAAAGAGATGGAACCAAAATGATATCATTATTGACAACATTTTTTCTTATAATGTTGCTCACGATATTATTCATGAAAGTGACGATTTTGACCCAAAATCTATCGTAGAATGTCAACGTAGAAAGGATTGGCCGAAGTGGAAAGAAGCAATCCAAGCAGAGTTGAACTCACTTTCAAAACGTGAGGTTTTTGGACCAGTAGTCCCAACACCGGAAAACGTCAAACATGTGGGATATAAATGGGTATTTGTAAAGAAAAGAAATGAAAAGAATGAAGTCACAAGATATAAAGCGAGACTTGTTGCACAAGGATTCTCGCAAAGGCCTGGTATTGATTATGAGGAGACATATTCTCCTGCGGTGGATGCAATAACGCTAAGATATTTGATTGGTCTGACTGTATATGAAAAGCTTGATATGCATCTAATGGATGTAGTCACGGCGTATTTATATGGATCTCTGGATAATGACATTTATATGAAAATCCCGGAAGGATTTAAAATACCAGAAACATATGAATCAAGTTCTCGGGAATTGTATTCAATAAAGTTACAGAGATCATTATATGGATTAAAACAATCAGGACGAATGTGGTATAATCGCCTGAGTGAATATCTGTTGAAAGAAGGATACCAAAATAATCCAATATGTCCGTGCGTTTTTATAAAGAAATCTCAGTCAAGATTTGCTATTATAACTGTATATGTTGATGACTTAAATATAATTTGAACTCCTGAAGAGTTATCCAAGGCAATAGAATATCTTAAAAAAGAATTCGAGATGAAAGATCTTGGAAAAACAAAATTTTGCCTTGGTTTGCAAATTGAACATTTAGCAGATGGGATATTTGTTCATCAATCAATTTATACAGAGAAAATCTTAAAAAGATTCTATATGGATAAAGCACATCCATTAAACATTCCAATGGAAGTTCGTTCACTAGATGTAAAGAAAGATATATTTCGACCTCGAGATGACAGTGAAGAACTACTTGGTCCTGAAGTACCATATCTTAGTGCAATTGGTGCACTTATGTATTTGGCTAATAACACAAGACCAGATATTGCATTTTCAGTAAATTTATTAGCTAGATATAGTTCATATCCTACAAAAAGACATTGGAACAGAGTTAAGCTTGTACTCCGATATCTTCGAGGGACAATTGATATGGGTTTATTTTATTCTAACAAATCAAAGTATGATCTAGTTGGTTATGCAGATTCTGGTTATCTATCTGACCCACACAAAGCTAGATCTCAGACAGGTTATCTATTTACATGTGGAGGAACTGCTATATCGTGGCGATCAGTGAAACAGACTATAACGGCCACTTCTTCAAATCATGCTGAAATCCTCGCTATTCATGAAGCAAGTCGAGAATGTGTATGGCTAAGATCGATGACACAACACATTCATCAGACATGTGGCTTGTCTTCAAGTAAACCTCTTCCAACGATGTTATACGAAGACAACACAGCATGTATAGCTCAAATCAAGGGAGGATATATCAAAGGAGATAGAACAAAGCATATCTCACCAAAGCTCTTCTATACTCATGATCTTGAAGAAAATGGCGATATCACTGTACAACAAATTTGTTCAAAAGATAACCTGGCTGACTTATTTACAAAGGCATTACCAACTGCAACCTTCGATAAATTAGTATATAGCATTGGAATGCGGCGACTCAAAGACTTTAAGTGATGTCTCCATGAGGGGGAGTGAATGTATTATAGTAAACTATATAAAATATGTACTCTTTTTCCTTCACTAGGGTTTTTTTTTCCCATTGGGTTTTTCCCTAGTAAGGTTTTAACGAGGCATATTTTATATAAATGGGCATTTAAGGGGGAGTATTGTGAATATGGCATATGTAAATGCCCATTCCACATGCCCATTTGTTATCCATGCCAAGTGGCATTTTCTCCATAGCCTAAGTGTCTTCTAAAGGCCATAGATTGGTGTCCAAATGTACCACATCATCCTCTCTTAAATTGCCTATAAATAGAGAGAATTTTGGAAAAGAATACACACCAATTTTTCTCCCATTTTCTCTAATTTTTGTGTTTTTAATTTGCCATAAATCTCCACTTTCTTTTGTTTATACTATATATATATATATACTCTTTTTATATTTCATCTTTTGTATTATTATTATTATTATTATTATTATTATTATTATTATTATATGATTTGGTAAAGTTTTGGTGCCCGGTTTCGCCTCTCAATTTTACAACACGTTATCAGCACGAATCTCTGTCATTTTTCCCGCTAAAGGTAAGTCTTATAGGTAAGCCATTTTTACGCATTTGGTTTATGTTAAATTTCTAATATAAATATATATTATTATTTTGATAGTGTTATTATGGAAAACCTTACAAAGCTAGAATTTGCGGCCTTGAATATTAATGGAAATAACTACTTGTCATGGATCCTTGACGCTGAGGTCCATTTAGATTCTATGAATCTTGGAGAAACAATTAAAGAAGGAAATGATGCATCAAATCAAGAAAAAGCAAAAGCCCTGATCTTCCTTCGCCATCATCTTCACGAGGGATTGAAAATGGAGTATCTTACAATAAAAAATCCCTACGTTCTATGGCAAGGTTTGAAAGAAAGGTACGATCATCAAAAAACAGTTATTCTTCCTAAAGCTCGTTATGATTGGATGCACCTGAGGTTGCAGGACTTTAAATCAGTAAGTGAGTATAATTCCGCACTCTTCAGAATTAGTTCAAAATTAAAATTATGCGGAGAAAAGATTATTGATGTTGATATGTTAGAGAAGACATTTTCCACTTTTCATGTCTCGAATATGCTCCTGCAGCAGCAATATCGAGAGAAGGGTTTTGCAAAATATTCTGAACTTATCTCATGTCTTCTCGTTGCTGAACAAAATAACGAGTTATTGATGAAAAATCACGAATCCCGACCAACTGGAGCAACACCATTCCCTGAAGTGAATGCTGTGAATTTTAATAACCGTGGTCGAGGTCGTGGTCGTGGTCGAGGTCGGGACCGCGGTAGAGGAAGAAATACCTATTTTCGTGGTGGGCATTATAATTTTAAGAAACCCACACGAAGTGATGATCATAAAGGAAAGGCTCCACAAGATAGAAGTTCGAAAGGTGATGAACATAAATGTTTCCGGTGCGGAATGACTGGGCACTGGTCACGTACCTGTCGTACGTCAAAACACCTTGTTGATCTCTATCAAGCTTCCCTGAAGGAAAAAGGAAAAGGAAAGAATGTGGAGGTAAATCTTGCCATTCAAGAAGATGATGTGTTTGACCCCTCCAATATGATGCATCTTGATGTAGCTGATTATTTTGAATCTCCTGGAGAGAGAATTGATGCAATCAAACAAGAGAGGATGATGTGGTACATTTGGACACCAATCTATGGCCTTTAGAAGACACTTAGGCTATGGAGAAAATGCCACTTGGCATGGATAACAAATGGGCATGTGGAATAGGCATTTACATATGCCATATTCACAATACCATTTAATTTTTTATTTTTTTCAGTTTGGTAGTTTGTTATTATTAATTTAGCATTGTAATTATGTTTTGTTTATTAAAATCCATAATAATTATAAGATTTTTTTTTATTAATATTGTAATTTTTAAAACCTTTTATTAAAATATATTGTTTTTCAAACTTATTATTTTAATATTGTAGTTTTAGTTTAAGAGAAAAGGTTGTCTCTTAAGAGACGGAGAAATTATTCGGTGAGGTCACCATTATGTAGTTGACAGTTTTTTACCGTTTGATAGAGGCGAAGTACCTCGAATTTATATCTAATAGTTATTAGGGGACATAAAAATTATTGAATATGCATCAAATAGTTATTATGAGGTAACCACATTGTGGCGGCCTCATAGAATAATTTGTGTACCTATCTATATCATACGTGGTCCCATATCATCTCTCAAAGAGACACCTAAACCTATAAATAACAAACTTTCCAAGGTGGTAGGATAGCCACTTTCCCACCTTTATATCTTTCTGTGCACAAGTTTGACTCCACAATTATGTTTATCTTGCGTTCAAACACAAAGTGCAAAAAGAAAGAAAAAACACAGATTATTTGCCATTATGGAGTGAACTCATTGGGAAAGTTACCAATGTACCAAATTGAAAAAATTGTTAATCATGGACATAATTCGTCTGTTAAAGAGACGACATAAATGTGGCCATGAGTGGTATAGGTCGGAGAATTAAAACTACAATATTAAAATAATATCTATTTACTAAAGAAAATTTAAAAATACAATATTAATAATAATAAAAAAAACTCCCTCGATAATGTGGAGAACTCAGAAATAATAATAATAAAATAATCGATAATGTGGTGAACTAAAAAAAAATCGGTAATGTGCTATGATGTTGTTTATTTTATTAAAAAGATATGTTTGTTTACTAAATGTATATTCTCGTGATCATTAATATATTACAATATAAATGATTGAAAAATATATATATTTTTTTATATTTTTATTATTAAAAATATTTGTTGACATTTATTTTTAAATTTGAGAGATAGTCACTTTTGTTCTTAACGTTTTAACGATTATTTTAAAGGTATTATTAATGCAATTCTATTTCATATGTTAGATCAATTGGGACTTTTTTTTTTTAATAATACATTTTTAAAACTTATTTTTATAAAAACTTATTTTAAAAATATTGTAGTGTTGATTAATATGAAGCGAAGTTGTCTCTTAAATAGACGATTTCGTTTTGTAGACATGAGGTCATTTCTTCTCTCGTAGAGATAACTTCCTTTAATATCTGGCAACAAAGTTCTCTCTTAAAAATAACAATTTTTGCTAATTTAAAACAAATGTTTTGTTTAGCGTACTGGTTGTTTTGCAAATTTGGACACTCAATGTGTGAGATCGAATCTACGGGCGTGGCTACTACACTAGACAACATTAATTTGTTTCAATTTAGCAAAAAGTTGTCCTTTTTTTAAAGAGATGATTACTCATGCCATACGTGGAAAAGTCGTCTATTGTGTCCAAACGTTTGTTCTTTTTTTTTTTTTGAGTTCGGTTATGATGGCACATAATTAGTACTATCTTTAGGTCTTTTATTACGCCAGTTTCGTGGATAAATTGTATGCTTTGATGTCTATTTGTGTTTAATTTGTAGATTTCGAGCAATTGGAGCAAAATCAGAGTATTTGAGAGATTTACGATGATTTTGGAGTTATTTAATGGCGAATTGAAGGCCCAAGTGAAGAAGAGAAGGAGTTCAAGGTAAAAAACTTGAGGGTAGAGCGTTGAGACGCTCTCAGAGCGTCTCAAATGCACATGTCTGCAGCCTTCAAGCCACATAAACCGCATGGGTAGCGTCGAGACACTGTCTAAAGTGTCTCGCCAATACGAACTTTTACCTTCCGTAAGCAAAAAGTCGCACACGTCCTTCATGAAGTGTTTTTGTCTGAAGCGTCTCGATGCTTGACTTTGACCATTAGTTAAACAAAGTGTTTTGGAGGTAACATCTTGATGTTGTTCCTAGCGTCTCAACGCTGCATCGATAGAGGACATATATTCATCTTTTTTCAGTCGTTTTTGGGAAACAATTTGTAGACCCAAGACCCTAATTTCGATTCCTTACCAGTTTTGGGGGTTTGGGAGAGAACTTGGAGCATTTGTTGAAGATTTGGAGCTTGGAATTCGTAGAGATCATTACGGGAACGGACGATCAACACGTTGTTTGCATTTTTCTCCTTTTCCTTTGAATTTGTATTTCGAGTTATGGCTTTATTTCAAAGTTTAGATTGTGTTTTAGTGCTTATGAGTAGCTAAACTTTTAATTCTACATATTCATGTTTTTGATGAGACCAAAATAGTCTCTATTTTCTATGCCTAACTCTTGTAGTTTTTAGTGATTTTACGTGCTTAATTCCGTATTTTGTAGGTGAATTAGTTCGAGGAGCATTTTGGTACGTTTTGCATATTTTTGGAGCATTTTGGAGCGTTTGGTGTTAATTTAAACTCAACCAGAGGTCATCCGAGCCCTAATTAAAGATTTGGAGGACAAATGACCATTTTGCCCTTGGATGGAGCATTTAGATGCCAAGATGACACTCAAAAGATGCTGAAAAATAGGACAGCGTCGAGACGGTGCTCATAGCGTCTCGACGTTTCTACAATGAGCGTCGTGCGATGCTGCAGGGAGCCCTTGTGATGTTGGTCTTGAGATAGCGATAGCGTCAAGACGCTGTCCCCAGCATCTTGACGCCGCTGCAAGAACTATATATGGTTATTTTTCGCATTTAGGTCAAGGTGGATGATAACCTAGCCATAGAACTCAAAATTCTCTCTAGTTTTCACTCTCTTTTAGCCCATTCCTACCTAGTTTTCATATCATGGCTTGCATTATGACCATTTACTCTTTAATTTCCATGTTTGGCTAGATGGTTAAGCGGGTTCAGGAGCGATTTTGGGACTCCAATACGTATGTTTTGAAATTTCTGTATTAATTCAATATCATACTTAGTTTTATTGGGTTTCTCTACTTGTTTTATAGTTAAGCATTGAATGAATGTTTTAGATTGACAACCTATGAACATTTATTTCAATGTATAGCTAGCTTGGAACATTTATGGCTTCATTTATGCTTTCCTAAGTATTTAGTATACTAAGCCATTGCTTTGCTTAAAAGTGGAACGTATGCTCCCAGGTAGAGTTCTAGGCCTTAGTAGATAACCATCACTTAGATTAATTAAGCTATCTAGTTAATCAAAGTGCCCTTAATCGGTCTTGAGCTTAATGCAATTAATTTGAGGGGTATGAAATGCTATCGTGCCCAACCTTAGTGGTTGATTTAGGAATAGGAAAGTGCTAGACTTAGTTAATCTCTCAAGAGGCCTTAATTAGGCGGCTTATCCGCTTAGTTGTATTAAGCAATAAAACCAAGTGCAAGTATGTCTAGATAATCGGTGATAAACCGCGTGTTGGATCCCGAATGAAGCCCCGAACTTGTTTACTTTGTAAGTGATTTTCCTACTCCTATTTTAACCTCCGTACTTTAATTTTCTTGCATTTATTTCATTTGTATCCAAACCCCCCCCCCCCCCCCCCCTGGTGTTAAAATCCAATTCAAGCATGAGACAAATATCGAGTACCTAGAATAACTCCAACTAGCCTCCCCGTGGAATGATCTGGCCATAATATTGCAAAATATTAGTTGGTCCAGTTTATAAATATTATTTGATGGGTCTGACAAGCTCTGTTAGCTTTTAATCTCTTGGCCAAAGATTAATTGTTGTGCAGTCTAAATTTATGCTTGAAAAATATAATTTAGATTAGACCATATTTGCATAACTAATAGTTGTTCTGACATGAGAATGATTAGGCACTACAAGAAATATAGTATTTAGAGACAAAAAAAACTATAAATTTGACACAAAAACGTTTGAGTGACGAAATTAAATACGTCGCACCAACGTCGCTAAAACAAAGTCTCAGAAACTCTTTAGCAACATTTTGGGAAGAATCATTGCATTCATGCGATGAATATATGCGCATGTCGCATCTTGTGACGATATTTCATTTCCGTCGCAAGAATATACGACGCAATAACGATTGCGTCGCAAAAATCTAGCGACGTGAATGATGCTTCGTCGCAACTATGTAGCGACGCAAAAGCGGTTTCATAGCAAAGGACCGTGCGGCGAAAACGTTTATTTAGTCACACATATTTTAGTCGATATTTGATTTTCATTGCTTATACTTTGCAACAATAGCTAGCTTCGTCGCAAAATTTTTTAGTTGATAAAAAAAATTATGTTCTCTCTCGATACATTTTTTAAAACTCTAGCGAATCTAAAAATTCAAATATGTATCAATTTATTTTTTTTCTCATTGTTCCTGTATATATTTTATATCTAAACTAAATACACACTCTAATAAAAATTATATACAAATAGTCAAATAAAATAATATAGAACAAATGTAGTACTCAATATAAGTGGCAATAACATTTACCGAGGTTTGTGGTGGATTATAAAGTTGCAAAGTTCTAAAATAAGTGAGAACAAGTGTTATGATAATTCATTACTATCACAAAACAACAAATCTAAACTATTACAAAACATAGACAAGTTTTTATGTTGATTCAAGTCATTACCAATATACCATACCAAAATAAGTGAAAAGACGATAATCATTCATCTATTGTATCGTTAACAAAGACTAGTTTTAATCCTACACACATAAACAACAAATATACATAAGGATGAACAACAAATTATCCTCTCAATCACAAATAATATTAACCCTCCCCCTCCTCATCTCTCCCCAAATCATCTTCATTCATATCCTTTGGTTTTCTCTCACACAAACCACAATATGCCTAATAAAACCACATTCACTAAAAAAAAAACACATGCATAACAAATCACAAATTAAAACAACTACCATCGTAACTTGAAGCTAAAAAAGCCACCTTCCTTTTTAAAAACATAAGTCACAAGTCATTCTCAAACCTAAGTAAAAAACAACCAACTACCACAAACAACATAAACAAACACTCTCCCCCTCCCCCTTCTCTCTCTCCCCTCCAAAAAAACACATGCATAAAATGATCACAAATCAATGACCTATCACAACTTTAAGCTAAAAAGTCACCTTCCTTTTCAACACACATAAGTTACAAATCATTCTTAAATAAACACTCCCCCCCTCCCTCCCTCCCTCCAAATCAAACTCAATCACATGCTTGCACTTCTTTCTCCCAAACCACATAATTTTATAAAGAAAACCACAACATGCTTAATAATAATAAAAAAAAAAACCTCTACCACAAACAACAAGAACAAACACTCCTCTCTCTCCCTTCCCCCATCCAAACCTCAACCACATTCACTAAGCAAATCAAAAATATAATAATCATAGTCCCAACAACTATCAATCAAGAATCACAAACATAATCAGAGTCCCAAAAGAGCTATTAATTAGATTCTCAAACATAATCAGAGCCCCAACAACTATTAATCAGAATCTCAATCTAAAAAATAAACCAGAATCATAATCACTATATACATAAGAAAAAATTTCAAAAATATTTATAGATCAATATGAAAATAGTTTCAAAGTTATAAAAACTATACCTTATTAAGAGATGGATTTGCTCCAGTAAATCTTTCTAAAAGTTCACTCATTTGCGTAAATCTTCTTTCATATTCATGGCGTTGCATCTCCATTCATTGTTCCATTCGTTGTTCCATTCTTTGTTCCATTTGTTGCTCCATTCTTTCATTTTCCTGTCGTTGACTCTCCAATAGTTCTTGAGTCTTTGCAAGGTGAGCCTTTAGAGATTGGACGTAATCCTGTGAGTAAGATTGATTCTGAGTTGGTGGTGGTTTTGGTCCATATCCCATCCCTTTAACATATGACAATCTTTTTCCAAGAACAGTAGCCATAACTCCTTCGTCACTCATTAGTGTACTTCAGCTTGCTTGCTCTTGCGATAATGCTACCATTTTTGCCTATACGCGTCAAAATAAATTTTATATATAATATAATATACATTGTTATCCTATAAAACTAATAGTATACATTAAAACATTTAAAAGAATACTTACATGTGCTTCACCTACAGCAGGGTCTGTTGATGAGGTGGCTACTATACGTCAAAAGCAAGTGCAAGTGCACGCTATCCAACAAGTAATATATGGAAGTATTCCAAGTATCGAACCCAAGGGAACGATTAACAAAAAGCTTTTCAGTTAACAACACAAGTACTTTCAAGTTGCAACGGAAGGTAACCATATAAATAAGATGATTTTGGGGGTTTTGTGCAATAAAAATAAATGAGACTAAAGAAAAGAGATAAGAAAACAGTAATGAGAAGCAGGGGGTTCAAATTTGTTTCAACCCTGAGGAAATGCGCCCACCATGCGCCTGCAAATTTACTTAACTAGGTTCGGTTATTTAAGAGATTCTGCCTCTTGTGGCCGCATAATGCCTCTTTCAAGTTCTGTACAATTCAGATAAAATGCTACTGAAATGCACCTGAAACCTACCATCACAGGCACTTAACACCATGAATCAAGTTCAACACCTATTCAGCTTTTTTCTAAGTGCTTTAAGGAGACTAAACAATTAAACACATATGTCTATGGCTAATTTTAACTTAGATAAATAAGGAACACCACTCCATGATTCTAAAGGTTTTTGTCCTATGTCTAGGTACAAAAAACAAAGTTCTATGTCTAGACTCTTCTCCTAGATTGCTTTTATGAAAATGCGTGTTCGATCCAACCCTTTTAATATTGAATCTCACACAAACTATGCTAACTCAAGTGATCAGTTTAAGCTAACAATGAAGCTTAAACTCAATAAAAGCAAACGATGCTAAATGTTAAGCAAAGTTACTAAAATCACATGGTGGGGCTTATCTCCTTTTTAGGGTATCCACTTTATTGAATCCCCTCCAAGGAGTTTACCTACTCATTGAAAAGAAAACTAAAGTGCAGAAAATAAAAAGAAAAATTGATTGAGAAAAAATAAACTTCATTGAAATAAAAGTGCAGAATTGAAACAATAATAACTTGAAACAAAACTTGAATTACAACTTAAAGAATTGAAATGTAATTGATAAAACAGAAACTTACAACTTGATGGAAGAATAAAACAACAACAAAACTTTAAAGAAAAAATAGAACGTACAAAACTTAAACGGAAGCGATAAAGAACCTGAAGTTTGTTCCTTCTTTCTTACTTTGTTCAACCTCTTTCAAGGAGAACAAGTGCTTACACTCCTTTTGAAGTTCATGTCCGAATGAAGTATGAACAGAACTTGGAGGAGACTCGGTATGACGGCTGAAAAGAAAAGAAAACTATGGAATTTGGAGAAGAAGATAGAAATTTGAGCTCTCTTAAAACTGAAGCTTGAGCCGCCTTTTATAGACCTCAAGGCCTAGGGTTTGCTACCAAGATCAGTATGGAGAGGCTTGACTGATCATATCCCTTGATCCTCGGAGATTTGATTGAGAATATTTGATTTTATCTCCAAATCTCGAGAATCTAGGAGAATCTACTGAAAAGGTCCAGATGCGGCTGAATAATTGAGCGCAATTGTGTTGTTGTCGAAATTGCCTAAATGTGGTCGCATAGTTGGGCACATTTTGAGTTCTTCCTGCAACATTTGGAATTTGACTTCTGGTTTCAATTGCTGGCGCATCCTGGTCGCCTATCTCTTACATCATCTTTCTTTTGCCTCAGTTGTGGCCAGAATGTGGGCGCATTTGGGTCTTTTTTCAGTCTCTACACAAAACCAACAAAAAATAACACTTTTTTTTTTAACAAAAATGACTTTAAATACAATTAAAAACTTATTTTTATGAAATCAAGACTTTAGACACATGCAAAACTTGTTTTTACTTAAATTTTCCTTAAATGACATGAATTATAACATTAAACACTCACTTTCTAAGCAAATAGCTTAGTTTGTAGAGCCAAATAACACTCATAAATGAGCGTTATCACACCCCCAAACTTAGCTTATTGCTTGTCCTCAAGCAATTTTAAGCAAAAACAACTAGCAAACAAACAAGTAACAATATGCGTACTAAGGAAGTTTTGAAAAATAGTGCCTTTCAGGAGAGATTTCAACTTTTAGTACTTACACAAACTTGGAGTCTCAGCCCATGAGACTTTATCTTTCATTTTTCAAGACAAATCATTCACATGCAAATTCGCCAACTTTGTTTATTCTATCTAAGGCTCAGTCATAAAATCTTGGGTAATTTCTTTGTCTAACAAGCTAAGTCTAAACTTTTCTAAGTACAAAAGATGATAATTCCCCCAAACTTATTCAATGCTACTGCTAGGCTATCTTTCTTTCTTTTCTTTTTCTCTTTTTTGTTTCTAAGGAGAGTCTTTTTGTCACACTGTACCTTCGCTTCAACTTACTGACACTTTTTGATGAAAGTATCTGACTACGAGCACAAGTCACTATTAAGACTGTTTTCACATACTCACTTCCTAAGTCAACCTTTCATGCAAAGGAAATCATGGGTGTCATGACCGCCCCTGGTTACTTGGTTAACTCTAGAAGGAGAAGTATCTCCTTTTCTTTTTCTGTTTCTCTCTCTTTTTTTTGGTCAAAATTTTCGAGTCCTTAGCAGTAGTGTAGTACATGATGCATCAATATTTTGGCATTACAACTCACAACTACAATACAACTCACCCCCGAAACTTAAATGGGTCAATGTCCCCATTGACTAAAAACATAAGGCATAAGAGGGGTTAGGGTACAATTTTTGTTGTGACTAGACTTGCTAAGCATTGAACTAAAATCTCCTAAGCATACTAAGTAGTTTAAACACAAGGAAAAGTCAGATTTGAATGGTTTATGAAGAAAAGTGATTGATAAGGTACATGAAACTTAAACCTAAATTTTCATAAAGTAAGTGGAAGTTGAGAGAGCTCTAGGTATCATCATAAAGGACTTTTTAACTCCACAACCAGAGAAAGAAAATTGAAAACTTATTTTTTAAATTTTATTTTTATTCATGCATGTGTGAGGTGTAAGGAAAATCATTTAAGAAAGAAGTGTTTTTAACAAAAGCAAACAAACAAAAATAATTCGACCTATACTAGAAAACATCAAATCTATCCTATGAAAGCAAGTAAACTAACCTAGAACAAAAGCAAGTAAACTAAGTATGAAAGCAATAAAGATACAGTAGAGAAATAATACTCCCCTAAGAGGTAGAGGATAAATCATCTCTCTATGGGTCCACAAACTCCAAGAGAATAGAAGGGAAGTCGGTAGTGCCGAGGCCTTGCATTTGTTCAGCTCTGCGAGGGCCTTTCGAATGGCCTCATCCCTCTTGTTGCTTAAAAGAGTGTCTGCAATTTCAGAATGAAAACACCCTAAATGTACAAGTATACACAACCTTATGCAACAAGTGATAAGTATTTTTATATCGTTTTCCTCAGGGACTAGTTAAGTAGATTTTTGCAATGCTTAAGCTGATTTTAGTTAGGTAACAAGAAATCAACATCAATTGGTGCAATGAAATTAAAAGAAACTAAGAAACAAGATTAAAATGGTGCTGGAATGCTGGAACAACAGGAAAACAGTGAATAAAAATGGGACTAAACAGATTCTGTAAAAAGGAATCAGGATTAGGGGTAAAATTTTGCTTCATCAAACTAAATGCTACAACATAGATCATGCTTCAACACTCAATATAGCTAATTCGCAGATTCTTTCCAGAATTCCCAAAGAATCAGTGATTAACTCCCATTAACCTTTGAAATTAAGCCCTTAACTGCAAACATTAGGTGGGTTACCATCCCTAGTGTCCTTAATTACCTTAGAGCATGCTTCTAATCAGAACTAATGCTATACCATGCATTCGGTTTATCCCTTCTCTTTCCAAAGTTAAGATAAACACAGCTAAGACAAGTTGGCCAGACAAATCCAAGCTAAAAATTAAGCACACAAGGCATAGGAGTGAAGAATATGCAAGTCTACTATTTCATTCAGCAAGAATCAACAATAAATCCCCTAATCCCTCACCCAAGGGGTGATTAGTTCATAATTAAAAGAAAAGACAGCAACATAACAGTAAGAAAAGTCTCAAATAACATTCTAAAACTTGTCTTTAATATCAAAATGCTAAAAATAAAGAAATACTGTAGAAACTAGGAGAAAATGGACAAGGAAGGGATGTTTGGCAGCTTTTTTATGGTAGATTTCCCTCATTTCCAGAAGTGGATCACCTCCCAAAAAGGGTTATTCTTCTTCTTCTCGAAATCCTCCCCCTCAAATGTTTAATCTCCAAGCTCCCCTACCAAAAACGGCAAGCAAGGGCTTTAAACCTCTCCCTTTCTTTGAAATCAGGGATGAGTGGACATTTGAAGACGAATGGCAGCCCCTCATTGGTTTAATTCAGAACAGGTGTCATAAATTATCCACCTCAATGAAATAACTCCCACGTGCTCATTGTGTAGCTGATCCCAGATAAATGCTCTAGCTTTGCTAATGCTTCATAAAAAACACAGCAATTGCTCCAGCAAGCTTGACCTTCTATCAACAACAAAGCTCTAGCATAACAGGTTGGATTTTTCACACTTAGCCATTTTTACCTTCAGCAATGGCCTACAAAAGTCACAAATAGCACAATTAAGTAATATTATGCATTAAAAATCTCAAAAGTGCTTTTCACATGAAAATGGACTCCTTTACTACTAAAACATCAATTCAAAAAAGCTTATTAGTACAAAAGTACCTAAGATAGTGTTCAGCTCTGCGAGGGCCTTTCGAATTGCCTCATCCCTCTCTCTTACATAAGCCCAATAGGCTCTGATCTGCTCCTGAAGTCTATGCATCTGAGTCTGAATGTTGTCTTTCGGTAGCTCAGATGGTCCCAGTGTTGCTTGATGAGATAGACATGAGGCCGCAAAGTGTGGAGTAAAAGGGGTGGTGGGTTGCTTCTTTGGAGAAGTAAGCTTATGTGCGTGCAAGGCCTTCAATTTGTTGATAGCCATTAGATCCAAAGTTCCATTGCACCTATCGATCTCTTCTCCACTTTCTGGGTACAGTCCCGTCCTCATGTACAGTTTTGTAATCAGGACGATAAAGAAAAGGCATCACACGTTCCTTCAAGCGCAGGCCACAGTCTCATCTCTTAGGATTCTGCCTAAATTGATGTCCATGCCCTTGTAAATGCTATACAACAACATGACCCTCTTCTGAGAGATAGTGGTGTCATGTGTTGTGGGAAGAATCCTGTTTTTCAGGAAGTGGAGCCAAACATACGACTCTGTCTTGATGTTGGCAGGCACCAAGGTCCTTACTCCCTGTGGCAAGACTCTCCATTCTATGCCCTCTGTGCAACGAACTCTAGGGCCTCCTGCAGTTGCTCCTCAGTCGGATTGTCCATTGCTTCGATACCTGCAGGATTCCTCAAAAAGGGGAGCATGTATATCCTGTTGATGTTTAGTGCGGAGAATCACACTGCCTTCCCTCTAAGTTGCAAATAATATCTATAATGAACTCTAGGATGGGGCCTGTTTTGTTGGTGAAGCCTTTCTCACACATAAGCGCTCTGTCCCCCATGATGATTTTTCGTTTGTTGAGGTGGAATGGGGTAGAGCATTCTGCCACAAGACTCTCTGCAATGGCGTGGTGAGTCTTGGGCCTATGAGTAGTGTGAAACCTACTCATTTTCTTCTTGTCGGTCCTCCTCTTGGAGGATTTAGGCATCTTGCTCTCTGAGATTTCTTTCAAATCATCCTCAAAGAGGGGAGCTTTAGATTGCCCTCTGCCTTCTTCTTTTTCAACTCTTAATGAGCTCTGATCAGGAATGAGCCCCCTTGTTTCATATTCAAATAGGTCGTCAAATTCATCATTTCTTTGCCCCTGTTCGTCAAGATGCGCCTTTGATGCGGTCGCATCTGCAGCATCGGCCTCAGATGGCTTTTGTTGGTCCTTTGGTGGTGGTGTTTGGTTCACATGCGGTCTGGATGCAGCCACATTTATTTTCTGCACAAATTTTTGGTTTGCAGCCGCATTCCTGGCCGTATTCTCTTCTTCTTCTTCTTTTCTTCTTCTCTCAACCTCTTCACGGAGCTTCTCAGTAAGCTCTGCAACCTTGGCCTTTTCAGCAACGACCATGGTTGCCCACTCAAGTGTGGGGATGTCCTCTTGAGCCATCTGTTTATCAGATTATGGTGGTCTTGGCTCTGCAGTTTCCTCTCCTTATTTTGTTGGTGAGATATCCCACCTTGACTTCCTCTTGTGTGTGGAGAGCATCTTGACCCTGCGTTTTCGAGGTGAAGGGCTTGAAGTTGATACCTATGTAACAGCGAATGTGATTGACTTGGTTGGAGTTGCGTGAGTTCCCATTGGTACCTCCAAATGTACCGCCTATGCGATCGCATTTTCTCCTTCAACAGTTGGAGGATATTCTGTTTGTTGGGCCAAATGCTCCACAGATACGGGCGCATTTAGTCCTTCTGCAATAGGGTTGGCCCTAGACTGATGCGGCAGCATATCGGCTGCATCGTTCTTTCTTACATCAGACTTGGCAGTTTCTTGAGGCTCCTCCAAATGTGCCGCAGATGCTGTTGCAACTGGGCTTTTTGACTTGTCTTTTCCACTTGGCTTCATCGTCTTCTCGAACTTCTTCTTCTTTACATACACAACCATGCAAGGCCGTGAGCTTCCTTCTCCGGTGCTGACTTCTCTTGCCTTCGGCATGCCCTCAGGTCGTTTCACTGTTTTCCTCAAAAGAGGGGTTAACCCTCTTCTTCATCCTCTGAGTGCATCCTCAGAGTCTCTATGGCTTCCCTACTCAACCGAGCTATCTCCCTCACGACTTCTTCCCATTCCCTCGATCGTTTTGGTAGTGGCAAATGAGCGGGGAGAGTTTGTGCAAACGCTTGGCCTTCTGCTTCCTTGTGCAGCACTGTTCGTCTAGAGCTGGTGCAAGTGGATGACATTACAGACCTTGCCGGTGGAGAAGGTGGTTTGTTTGTGAGCCTTCGATGCTTGTAGGTGACTTTTTTGTTCTCCATTGTACTCGAACTTACTTGAAAAAGAGAAAATAGGGGTGGTCGGTCCTTTCTGTGAAGAAAGGAAGGATTTTAATCGAGGGGTTTGGTTGGAGAAGATGGTCGGAATCTCACCGGAATGTGGTCGAAAGTGGTGCTTGAGATGTAAGAAACGACAAGGAGTTGGGTGTTTTGAAAATACGAATAAGTTGACCTAAGGCAATGGTGGGTCTTATTTATATGTTTTGATATTTCCAAAAATAGCCCTATTTCCTTTTTAATTTACGTCACCACTTCCTTATCCGTCTTAAGGTCCATATGCGGTTGCAATTCTGGCTGCAGTTCTTCTTCAGCGCGTGGTTCCTACAAAATAAAGATTTAGGGTCAAATGCACCTACAATCAGGCCGCCTTTGCCCTATGTGTCCTTCTCAAAATGCGGCCGCAATTCCAAGAACATTTCTCCTGGTGGAAACCTGCAATAAACATTATGCATTTGGAATGCAGTCACATTTGGATCTTCATTTCACATTTTCTCCTTAACCCTTGAAAATTGCACAAATCCTTCAATGTTCCCTGCACACTAACTCAAGGTATCAAAAAGTTCAAACATTAAACATGAAAGAAGAATCGAATCAGATACAAGATGATAATGACTTAAACTTAAAAGTTTGATTAATTCAACTCCCAGGTAGGTCCCTAGGTAGAGGTGTTCCCTTACAGTCAACTTAAGTACCTCAGCCTAGACAAAACCCTCCTAAGACAAAGTTCCCTTTTAATAAAAAACTTTTAGTTCTAATGCATTAAGTCACCTGTGCACCACTTACACCAAAATTATTATTATTATTATTATTTTTATATTTTTTTAAGAAAACAAAAACAAAAACAAAAGAAAAAGCAATATTTACACATTTACAACACATCACCTAATGTTCTTAATTTGGCTCCACTAGGGAGATTGAAGCCCTGTTCCTGCTTAGGCCTTCTCCCCAGTATGGTTTGATTCTCTGTCCATTTACTTTAAAAATGGTCCCCTTGCTATCCTGCAAATCAATTACTTCGTATGGATATACTTTAGCAATCGTGAATGGTCCAAAAAATCTGGATCTCAGCTTTCCTAGAAAAAGTTTCAATCTCGAATTGAACAACAACACCTGTTGTCCTTCATGCAGTCGCTTGTCAAAAATCTTCTTGTCATGCCATTTCTTTACCTTCTCCTTATAAATTTTAGCATTTTCGTAGGAGAAGTGCCTTAGTTCTTCAAGCTCGTTCAACTGCATATTCCTTAATGCAACTACACTATTCAAATTAAAATCAGCATTTTTAGAGCCCAATAGGCTTTGTTCTCCAATTCTAAGGGTAAGTGGCAAGCTTTCCCAAAGACAATCCTGTATGAAGACATTCCCAATGGAGCGTTAAAAGCTATCCTGTGTGCCCTTAATGCAGCATCGAGCTTGAGAGACCAATCCCTTCACAATGGATCAAATGTCTTTTCTAGGATTGTCTTGATCTCTCTGTTCGATAATTCTGCCTGTCCATTCGTCTGTGGATGATATGCAGCCGTAATTCTGTGCCTTATGTTGTACCTTGCAAGCAAATTTCCTATGACCCTGTTCACAAAATGAGTTCCCTTGTCGCTAATCAACACCCTTGGTGTACCAAAATGAGTAAAGATGTTCCTACGAAGAAACTTCTTCACTATCTTAGCATCATTAGTAGGTGTTGCCACAACCTCGATCAACTTAGACACATAGTCTACTGCAAATAAGATATACACATTCCCAAAGGATGGCGAGAAAGGTCCCATGAAATCTATGCCCCATACATAAAAGATTTCCACCTCTAACATGTAGTGCATTGGCATTTCATGTCTTGCTATTAAGTTTCCCGTTCTCTGGCATTGGTCGCATCCTTTAGCAAACAAATGTGCATCCCTGAAAAGAGTCGGCCAAAAGTATCCACATTGGAGTACCTTAGCTGTTGTCTTTGTTTATGCAAAATGACCTCCATATGGGGCTATGTGACAAGCTTCTAATATCTTCGGGACAAATATCTCTCGTCGTCATGAAATGCCCCTGACTCCTATTCTTGAAGTTGAGTTGTTTGATGTTTTGAGTATCGATTTAATGGGTCCCTTCCCATGCTCTAATGGTTATTTGTATATCTTGGTTGCTGTTGATTATGTATCTAAATGGGTAGAGGCTATAGCAATTAAGACTAATGATGCATGTGTTGTATTAAAATTCTTACACAAGTACATATTCACTAGATTTGGTACACCACGGGGCATTATTAGTGATGAAGGATCTCATTTTTGCAATAAGTTGTTTAATTCACTGCTTGCTAAACATGGTGTTAAACACAAGATTTCTTTAGCTTATCATCCACAGACTAATGGACAGGATGAAATTTCTAACAGAGAGATTGAGCAATTCTTAGAGAAGACAGTGAAGACAAGCATGAATGATTGGGCTTGAAGCTTAATGATATTCTATGAGTGTATCAGACAACTTACAAGACTCTGATAGGTACATCACCATATCATTTGGTGTTCGGGAAGGCCTGTCACTTATTATTAGAGTTGGAGCACAAAGCGTACTGGGCAATTAAGAAGCTGAACCTTGACCCACAAAGAGCTGGAGAGCAACACTTCAATTGAATGAAGTGGAGGAATTCAGGACCCAGGCATATGAGAATGCCAAACTGTACAAGGAAAGAAGGACAAGATGGCATGATAAAATGATTTAGAACCGTTCCTTCGTACTGGGTCAGCAAGTCTTTTTTTTTTTCTCATGATTGCGTTTGTTTCAGGTAAGCCAAAGTTGAGGTGGTCCGAACATTTCACAATCAAGGAGGTATTCCCTCATGGTGCAGTGAAACTAATGGATAGCGAAGGCAGGACATTCAAAGTGAATGCAAAGAGAATCAAGTATTACTGTGGAGTGGAATAAAGGCAGTCAGAGAAGATCATTTTGGATGATGCATGAGATGTGCCAAACATACCGTCGAACAATCGATGTTAAAAATTTGTGCTTCTTGGAGGCAGCCAGACATCAAATTTCCTCTACTTGCTTCCTTTATTGCTTTAGTAGTGAGTTAGTTTAGGAGTTGTGCATTTAGGTGCTTTATTTCAGCCTTGCCTCTCACTTTGGTATTTTGGATTGTTGGTTGACTGTGGACTTCACCATATTTATGGAAGTATCATTCTCGTTTTAAAAATTACTGTCCTTAAGCATGTTTATTTAGTGGTGTTAGATGCATTGAGAACAATGTATAATTCAAGTGTAGGAGGATGTGCTTTGTTGTTCTGTTGTAGATTTGATTTTTGTGTCTTGTGATTGGACTGATGACGTGATTGCAAGCTTGTGATTAGTACAACCAAGGATATGTGTTTAAATAACGTGTTGATCAAACTGTTGGGTCTTGTGAGCATGTCCTGGATTTTAAGGAATTTTTAAATTTCTTCTATTCATCTCGGGCATTTGCAGAGTACTTTAGGCCTACCTATAATGGGTTGTGGAAGCTTTGAACAGGGTTATAGTCTTTAGAAGTTAGTTGTCACCCTGATAGGCTCAAGGTTTGATTAAAAGGTGATCTTGCATGATTGTAGTGAACGCTGTACTTAGGAGTTTAATGTTTATGTGCCTGCAGTGAAAAAGAAAAGAAAGAGAAAGTTTGAAAAAGAAAAAGAAAGAATAGTGAAAGAAAAATGTTTGTTGTTGTGCTTAATGTCCTTAAAGGTAAAAAGAGTTGCATCTGTCGTGATTAGTTAGGCTACCATCCACTGAGCAAGTGCTCTGGGTAAGGGTCCCTGCAGCAGATGTGCGAAAGCTAGTGCCTTTGGGTGAAAGAAAAATTCGAGTTTGGAGGACGTCCAAAATTTTCAGGCATCCTAGTTATGTTTTAGCTTTAGTTTGTGGTAGTAAGCTGGATGAATTAATCTTAGGGTCAGTGTAGGGGGAAGATGAGTGGAGGAGTCTATAACGCTTTCTAAGTTAGTAGGGGCCTAGATAGGAAAGGTCGTGCACATATATTGCAAGGGATGAAAAGATTAAATTTATGTTTCCTTGATTGAAAGTTAGTGTTTGACTTGATTCTTCAGTTCGTTCTTCGAGCTATTTAAAAGGTTGAGGTTCAAACTATTGCTTGTGATTGCTAATTCAGTGAGGTTTTTATTTTGTTTTACTCAATACTAGCAAAAGTTTAAGTGTGGGGGTATTTGATAACATGTAATTATGCTATCTATTTTCTATCATTTTTGTTAGTTTTGCTTCGATTATGTGAGCTTTTATGCCTATCTTTGTCTATTTTGTAGAATCCGAGTGAAAAGAGCTAAATCGAGTGTACAAGTGTTAAGAGGAGCTATTTTGATGTTATTGTGAAGCTTCAAGAAGAGAAGAGAAGATTTATGAACAAGGGAGAGCATTGACACTGTCCAGAGCGCCTCAACGATTTGATGCTGCTCTTTTTGCAAGCCAAACCTAAGGGGGCAGCATTGAGACATTGTCCATAGCATCTCAACGCTACTAGGTAGCATCTCAATGCCTGTTCGATGCTCAAAGCACGGAGGAAATGAAGTGCGTCTATAGCGTCGAGACACTGCTTATAGCGTCTCGATGCTACCATCGTGTGCCAAAGTAGAATGCCATCGTTTTGGACAGTGTCTCGACATTGTCCCTAGCGTCTCGATGCTGTGACAAAAATAAAGATTAAGTTGTGTGATTCTTACTTTGGAAAGGTGAGCCAATTTGGGGGGTTTACACCCTAATCCACAAAATTAGAGATATTTGGGAGGATCAAGGATAGATTGGATCGGGTAGATTGAAGATCCACGCTCGGGATTCATAGAGATCGTAGTGAGAGCGAATGATCGATGCACAATGGCTTTTTCCTCTGTTTTCCTTTGATTTCTTTACTGTTTTTGATAGATTGTTGATGGATTATGAGTGTACTGTGCTGAATTATGATTTACATTGATTAATTTCACTAGTTTAGGGCTTAATCAAGCCATTGGAGCTTGTAATTGGAGTTAATTAAAAGTTTATAGTTAGTTATGTATAATTACTGTCATGCAATGTGTTTAATGCTATTAATCCTTTGATCAAGGATTGATTGGGCTGCTGATTTATACTATTGCTTGATAAAGAATGTATGAATTTGAGCTTGAATTGCATGATAATTGGTGTTTGGACATGAAAGTAGTAAAAACAACAATTAAGGTCGATGATGAGAAAAATTAATGTCGAGTGTTTTTAGTTAATGAGACGGACACGTGATTTAATTAAATGCACTCAAGATGTAGATGAGCTTGACAGAGAATTCTATTAATATTACGCCATTAGATTCAAGTAATTTGCTTAATTGATTGCAAAGATTCGTTCATTACAATTATCAGTCCAATTAGTGAGATTAGCGTCCTAAGCTAGGCCCTGATTAAATTGCACTCCCATTCGTATTCTTTTATTGCTTTATGTCGTTGCTTGTTTTTCTAGTAGTCGACATCCTAAATACAATTAGATGTGACTAAGTTCAATAATTAATTGGATTAAACTAACCCAATTCCCTATGGAATTGATACTCGGTAATACTTACCATCTCATATTACTTGATCGTGTGTGCTTGCATGTACACTAACCAGTAGAATTCAAGGTAGTATCCATCTGACTGATCTGAACCTTCGTATTTTTTATGGTAGCTACTTGACTACTCACTACATTCTCCAAATGATTTATCCTATTTCTTGACTCAGTGATAAATGCTCCCAACATATCTTCAAGAGATGGTTTCTTCCCTTGCTACTTTGATGAAGATGAAAAACCTGGAGGAGGCTGCCAAACATTCTCTTTGTTAGCATAAGAGAAGTTTCGTGGTTTTTCAAACTTGAGTGATAATGGGTGAGCAACTGATTCTGAATCTGATTCTCACTATAGCTAAAAGTCCTATTGTTGATGAACTAGGTTTTCTCAATGGCCATTGATAGTTAAGTGACGTTGAAGAAAATAATCGAATTACTTATAGCGGAGGCGTTGGAATTAACTTTGATTTTATTTAGAATTAAACACAAAATTAAGGTTAAGCAAACAGACCTTAGATTATCATGGAGATATTTTCTGGCAGGTCTTTAAACTCCTCCATAAAGTCTTTCTGGCTACGACTCGAACACAAGATCAAGGCTTGTGGGAGCCTCTTAAAAGAAAATCCACAAGGGATTGGAGTGGAAAAAGTCTAGAGAGAATTCTCTATTTCTCTATTGAGGAGATGTGTTTCATCTCTAATGGCTCAACCCAAGGATCCTATTTATAGAGACTAAAGGAAAATATTTACCATAATTAAAATATTATATTTTAATATCTAATATATTAAAATATATCTTATACATATTTGAATCTCATTTAAATCTCCTACGATATTTATTTATTTGAATCTTAATCAAAATTTATAAACATATTTTCTTTAATGTATCTATTATACATTAATTATTTTAATATTTAATGTAACAAATACAATAAATATATTTTCCTCTTTTATATTTAATATATCTAATATATTAAATATTAATTTGAACACTTCAAATTAAATATTAATTTGAACATTTCAAATTTTTCTTTCAACTAAATTGATCTTTTAGTGTTACTATGAGCCAGCAAGGGGAACTTATGTGCCTACAGATTATAAGCTCCAATGATATAAAATTAATTAACTAAACTCTTTAATTAATCTATTTTCATTCATTAACTTTAGGTCACTCTACCATAGACCTAGAGTTGTACTCTTATGCACTGTAGGAAATGTTGTGTCCATGGATATAACCATTAAATACAAGTCGATTGATATGAATGCTACCATGCTATTCAAGACTAAAGAAAAAGCTTCAAAATGGAGTTGAATTAAACGCAGTCAAGTTTCATTTATGACGTGCTCAAGATGCATTTAATGAACTCAAGTGCAACTCATGCTTCATCAAAGACAAGTTTAGCTTCATTTATGCAACAAGGGCTTCAAGAGACTTCAAGTGAGGCTTCATTTATGCATGATAGGTTACAAAGACTTTCAAGAATAACCAATGGACTTGAATCTCGGATTTATGGCTCAATTTGATGTAATTTCAGTTTTAAACCTTTCATTTATGTGTTTTTGGTTACTTTTGAGTTAGTGGTTGTTATGACATTCATGTACTTGGGTGTTACAACCCTTAAGTTGACAATAAGTTACTTTTAGGGTTTATAAGTCTATATATATAGCCTAGCTAACTCATTTGTAGAGGAAGGGGAGATTTGGGAGATGTAATCAAAATGAGCCTTTGAGGTTTATTATAGCCTAGAGCTATGTTTCCTTGCAATTCTATGTAGTTTAGGTTGCATGCTTAGGATCATTCAAGCTTGACTTGATCAATCTTGCTTGTGGAGTGGTTCGAATCTCAAATAAGTTTTCTTGCCTTGAGATATTTGATCAACAAGGTAATCCGGTTCTTACTTTCCTTGAGTTGATTTTCAAAATTTATAAGAAGGTGTTAATTTCTTTGATTCAAGGGTTCTTGCTTCAACATAAGCTTGGATGTTTGGACTGAGGATTAGGGTTGCCTTATCATCGATCCTTCATGAGTTGTTCGTAACTACAGCTGAGTCAAAAGTTCGTTTTACCCTTGTAATTACATTGTACACCTTAAGTACTACTAATCTTCTAATGAACAAATTTTTTATGATCCAACCATAAACTAAGCCCCTCTCGGGCCAATGAGAGGGTGGGGCCCCATTGTTCAAGTCCCGAAATCAACACTTAAGGAATTAATCATCTACTTACTCTATATGGGAATGAGTGAATTCCATCTTGTGAGATTATGTTCCTAGCTCCCTATTTGGTCAAGTCCCCAAAATGGTAGGCTTATTGAATCGGCTACAACAGTCACTCTCACCCATCCAAATCAAAGGACAAGCCCTCACAGGCAAGAGTTCATAACTGACTCAGGATTAAGATCAAGTTGTATATGATTATCTTTATACAAACTCATTGTATAAGATACCCCCACTCACATGTCTCCACATGAATGATTTGGATCAAATCATTTGTAACTATTACAAAGTGGGTCGTATGAATAGTATTACTAGAATAAGACATCCAACCTTATCTATATACTATGACTTTTTAGATTATTTCTTGAACATGATCATCTCGTATGTTAACCAGATACTGTTCAAGATTACACTAATAACCTTGGATTTTTTATATAATGGATAATATTATATTGTAAATAAATAATCAAAATTATTATTAATTATTAAATATATTATTAATTACGAAGCTTTAAGGCATAAATCCCAACATATGTCATCTCCTCTAGTAAAGCACGAGCCTCAACAACTATTTTGGCTAAGAAATTACCCTCTACAGAAGCATCCAAAAGTGTTTTAGTGCTACTAGTTAAACCATTGAAAAATAATTGTACCTAAAGCTAGTTAGAATATCCATGTTGTGGGCATTTCCTCAACATTTCTTTATAGCTCTCCCATGCCTCATATAACTACTCGCCATCCAACTGTCTGAATGTTACAATTTCCTTTCTAAGCCTCGTTATGTTTGCAAATGGGAAAAATTTAGAGAGGAATGCCTGGGCTAGCTCATCCCATGTGGTGATAAACCCAAGTGTCAATGACTCCAACCAAGCTCTTTCCTTATCCAGTAAATAGAAAGGTAAAAGGAGTATGTGAATTACCCCAGTTGACACTCCATTTAGTGTCACAGTACCACATAATTTAAGAAAAGAAAGAAGACGAGAGTGTGGATCCTCTGAAGGGTGCCCCTTAAAAGAGTTATCTTGAGTTATATAATAAGACTGGTTTTGAGTTTGAAATTATTCGCATTGATGGACACAAAGACAATGCCAAAGTGCTCAACATGAAAAACTAACTGAAAGTAATCGCGAATAGCATTCGATTGCTCTTGTTGTTCGGTTATAGCTTCAATTTGGTTCCTCTTCTCCTTTTGATTTCGTTTACACGTTATTTCTATGTCAGAATTGAAGGGAACTAAATTGGCCTCTTTATCTTTGTGCATGCACCACCAAAGACCTTGCAAAACAAGAAAAACAAAAAAATTAAAATAAAGAAAAATAAACACTAAATTAAGACTGACTGATTTTTCTACAGTATTAAATGAACTAAGATTGTCAATCCCCGGCAACGGCGCCAAAAACTTGTTCTGCAATATTTTACAATTCTCAAGCACACAAGTCAAGTTTTATAGTGATTACATGTATACAGATGTCGTCCATAGGATTGACGTATTTAATTCATTTAAACGCTATGAATAATCTCACCTAATTTTATTTAGAGACTAACTTCAAAAGCATAGTACAAATAGCAAAATTAAATAGATTAAAATTAAAAGATGAGACAACTGAGAGGGAAAAACATTTTAGGAATTTGATTTCACCAATTGGACCTTTAATTTAATTAATTGAGTGCCTAAGATTGACCAAACATTCATTCCATAGGCCAAGAAGTCTATTATCGAGAATAACTTATGAGACCTAGTTCGTGCATGCCCATTCATACGTAATTTATGCTTTTTCCTCTCCTTTTTATGAAATTAATTGAATATTTTTGTAGGAAATTGGGAGAAAGGCATATTTTTAGAAAGTACGTAGAATCAGGGTGAAAACGAGCCAAACGAAGGTCAATCCGACTCCCGAGCGAAAAGATATGAAGGATTGACAATTAAGCCTTTGAGGAGCGTTGAGACGCCAGACAGGGGCTTCTCTCGATGCTACAAGAAAGTAGCCTCAGATGTAGGACAGCGTCTAGACGCTGCCCAATAGCATCGAGAGGCTATTGCAAGTTTAGAACATGCGGATGTAGGATAGCGTCGAGGGCTATAATAGTAAGCATCCCAAGACGTTGTGGTGAACCTCCTCAACACTGGTCTAATTAAGGTTAGCATTGAGACGCTGCTTATAGCGTCTTGACACTACTTCGATTTCAATAAAAATATTTTTTTCCCGTTTTAGGATAACTTTCCAACCTTTTCCAGCCCATTCTCGATTTCAGCACCTATTTACTGCTTTTAGACTTTTTAGTCCATTTTAGATAGATTTTGTCTTGTAATATGAGCCCAGGATCCCTTTCGATGACTCCTGGCTAGTGGAAAATGCTAATTTGAGGTATTTTTTGGATTTCATTTATGGCATTATGAGATTTATGGCTTATTTTAGAGTTAATTTTAGCTTTTAATGGCTTTCAATTCTCGTGCTTATTCTTAGAATGATTGTTGTGTGGTTGATCTAAAAAATCGACTAGATTAAGATTGTTCATTTCTATGCACGAGTAGCAGTAGGTGTCCTCGATCTCGTGTTTAATTCGAGTAGTAATAGGTCGGTAACCACATCGGTTATTTAAGTAGATTTTCTTAATTACGTGTACATGGTAGGCCTTAGAATTGTTAGTGCGTGATTAATTAATTTAGACTTACCAGTCTAAATTAATTAACTTGTCTCGGCTTATCCCTTGGGTTTAATGCGTTTAATTAATTCTTTTGGTATTGGTCGTACCAAATTAGTTAATTAAATTAGAACCAATTAGGCATTTTGTAAAATTGGTTTAAGCTAAGGGAAGCTCCTACGGTGTTTCGAGGAGTTAGTTGAGTGTTAAAAGTGAAATTAATCAATCTCACAAAGGCAAATCTATGAGAAATGCTATAATTGAATCTTGACATGCCCGAATTAGTGTTAGGTACGTCTGATTACCCTCCTTTTAATTCCCTTCTTTTATGCATTTAATTTTTCGTCCCATTTATTTTTCCTTTAATTTAGTATTCTTATTATAAATCTCCCCCTTGTTCCATTTGATAATCTAGCTTTTAGGAAGTAATAATCATGATTCTATGAGTTCGACCTGGTCACCACTGAGTACTACAATTCTTGATGAGAACTGGTTATAAATTTATTTGGCAAGTGTGACGAGCTCTGTCAAATTGGTGACATTGAAAGGGAATAGGCGATTAATTATTATTTCTTGATTGTTTGGGTTCCTAACCCTTCTGTTTGCTTTTTTTTTTTTTTTATTTATAGAACTTGTTCTTCGTAGGCTTTTCGATTGCTTAATTTTTAGAATTGGTGAAGAGGAGGGGAGGAACAGCGTGCTAAATGTAAAAATTTATCTCAACCTTGGCGAGACATTCGAAGTCAACTCAATGGTCGAGCGTAAGATCAAAGAGTTGACAACTCCTGACATGGATTGGCAGCCGCTCTGCATCTTCTACCTTCCCACTGAAGGTAATTTCGAACTAAAATATGGTTTAATTAATGTACTCCCTATTTTTCATGGCTATGCAGAAGACGATCCTCATAAGCACCTCAAGGACTTCCACATGGTCTGCGTGGGAATGAAGCATGGTTATGTCACAGAGGAGCGGATCAGCTTGAGAGTGTTTCCCTTCACCTTGAAGGACTAGGCTAAAGACTGGCTTTGTTGTCTCCCTTCGGGCTCCATCACCACTTTGAATGAAATGAAGAGAGTGTTCTTGAAGAAGTACTTCCCAACATCGAAGGCGATCAAGATCAGAAAGAAGATCAACGAGATCATGCAAGAAAATGAGAAGAACTTATACGAGTACGAAAGACGATATGAGCGTTTGTTTGCAAGCTACCTCCACCACCAGTTCTCAAATCACTAGCTCGTCCAGTATTTCTATGAGGCCTTACTCTCAACTGATCGGAGTTTGATAGATGTAGCCAGTTGAAGGTCTTTACTTGACAAGACCATTGCAGAGGCAACGAGGATAATCTCTAAATGGCTAAAAGCATGCATTAGCTCGGGCTCACCTCACACGTGGAGAAAGAGGAGAGTTAAAGTCTCAAATGACTAATATTATCTTTCTTTTGCAGAAGTTCGTCGAGGGGCACGCTTGAATGGAAAGCAAGATGGAAGCCATGGAAAGAGAAAGACAGAGGAGACACAAGCATCGAGCTCAGGTAAGTTCGAAGAATTGGTTCAAATTGTGATTACTAACGTCAAGAAGTTTCAATAGGAAACTCAAGTTGAATTGAGAAAGCTTGCAAACAAGTTTGACCAACCTACCAATGAGGAGAGGGTCCAAAAGTCAGAGAGCGTCAGTGCCATTGAGATGAGAGAACCAATTGAAGAAAGAACTCCCACACTACCCAGAGCGTCCAAAAACTCTTTGGAGCCTCAAGAGGGCGTTTCTTCATAATCACGTGCTAAAGCACCAGGTCCAGGGGTAATTTTCGATCCTCCATTGAATTTGAATGGTTATGAACCTAAGGCTCCTTTTCCAAATAGGTTAGAGAAAGCAGGAAGAAAGATTCAAGAGAAGGGAAAGGACCCTTTGGAAACCTTTAGGAGAGTCGAAATAAACGTAACATTGCTAGAAGCTAAAGAAAATACCCCAATTGATCGGGGTACACGCAAGTGCACGCGATCAAAGTAATAATAAAATAGTATGTGAGTACCAAGTATCGAATCCCAAGGGAAGCGGATATGGAACTTATTTTTAAAGCTAATTAATTATTAAGAATACTCTAAATTGGAATTATTTAAGGCCCAAACTAAAGGAACGATGCTT
The DNA here is from genome assembly GCA_033996785.1 of Trichosanthes truncata. NCBI lineage: Eukaryota > Viridiplantae > Streptophyta > Magnoliopsida > Cucurbitales > Cucurbitaceae > Trichosanthes > Trichosanthes truncata. The sequence continues at coordinate 34,501,542 of JAWPNB010000009.1, read as the reverse complement.
AAGAATTTAAGCTAACTAGGAAAGCAATGTAAAGAGTTGGAGATACCAAATTAAGGGAATGTTTAGGGGATCGAGCACAATTTAGGTTGGACTTATGGCAATTGAATCTGACTGTTAATTAAACAAGCTTAATTACATAAACCTAGAGTAAAACTGGTCGAAATCTCCTATTGGTCTCATTCGAACACGCTTAATTAATCTCTTGCCTAAGTGTCTTTAGCGCTAATTGATTAATTAGTTAGAATACACCCACTCATAATTAGCCTCACCCGTCAATTGTTACTCCTATGTCACATCGACAATTTAAGGGTCTTAATTGGATTAATTCATTCCTAATTTCCTCTGTCGAGCTCAACTAAGACTAAGTTCAACTAATTATTGGCCAAATAAATAGAAGCATTAAGAACAATCCAATTAATGCAATTAATCAAGCAATTAAAAGTCAATGATCATAATTAAACCATAAATTCAATCCTAAATGTGCTCTTAACCCCTAAATAAGTACTTTTAGCCCATAAATGTCATTAAAACAGCACAGTACAACATCCTAACGTCCCTAGATACAAGAAATAGAGAGAAGATAATGGGGAAGAAGACCATCGTTGTTGAATTCTTGACTCCCGCCTCGAATTATGCAATCCCGAGCCTCGAACACTGCTCCAAACCCTCTGCCTCAAGTTCCACAGGTCCCAAGGAGGCAAGTTATCAAAATTAGGGCTAAACCCCCCCCAAAAGGTCTCTCTTTGGATGAAGAAGAAGCGATGAATAAATACCCTCTGTAGCGACATTGTAACGTTGTCCTAAAATGCATCATTTTTTCCTTTAGGCATAGTTGAAGACATTGCAACGACATGTGCATCCCTTAGGCATAGGTGAAGATATTTTAGTCAAGGTTAATGATTTGATTTTTTTGGCTGATTTTTATGTACTTGAAATGGATGAGAGTTCTTTAGATCTAGCGCAAGCACTTATTCTGCTAGTGATGATTGCTAATGCCAAAAGAAAGCGCAAGTGCACGCTGTCAAAACAAGTAATATATGGAGTATTCCAAGTATCGAACCCAAGGGAACGAATTTAACACATAAATTCTTTAGTTTACAACACACTTGCTCACAAGTTGCAACCAAAGGTAACCAAGAGAAAAATAAAGTTGATTTTGGGGTTTTGTGCATGAAAAAGTTAAGATAACTGAAAAAGTAATGAGAAAAACAAGGATGAGAAGCAGGGGATTTAAATATAGTTCAACCCTGGGAAATTCACCCACCATACACCCTCAAATTGTTAAACTAAGTCCGGCTATTTCAGAGATCATACCTTTTGTGCTCGCATACTGACTCTTTTGAGTTATGTACGGTTCAAATAGAATACTGCTGAAATGCACCCGCAACTTACCCTTTTTGACACTTAGCTAAATAAATCAAGTTCAACACCTATTCAGCTCCTTTTCCAAGAACCTTTAGGAGACTAATCAATTTAAAACTCATATGTCTATGGCTAAATTCGCTTAGATGATGAAAAACACAACTTCAAGATTTTAAAGGTTTTTGTCCTATGTCTAGGTACAAAAAGCAAAGTTCTATGTCTAGACTATTTTCCTAGATTACTTTTAGGAAAACTATTGTCAATTCCAACCTTTCCAGTATTGAAATTTCCACAAATTATGCTAACTCAAATGGCCAGTTTAAGGTAACAATAAAACTTAAACTCACTAAAAGTAAACTTAACCAAGTGTTGAGTAAATTCATAAGGAACACATAGTGGTGCTTACTCCTTTTTAGGGTATCCACATGCTTGAATCCTCTCCAATGAGTTTAGCTACTAATCGAAGAGAAAAACAAAGTGCAGAAACTAAAAAGGCAACAAATAGAAGAAAGAACACAATTCATTGAAATAAATAAACTTGAATACACTTTGAAGTATGAATCCAAGAAAGAACTAAATGAAATTGAAACAAAAGAACTTATAACTCAAATTAAAAGAAAACAGAAACTTAGGAACGGAAAAGAAGGATAAAACAGCAAGTACAACTTCTAAAAACTTACAGAACTTGAATGCAAAAACCTAAGAACAAAAAGAACCCTAAGATGTTCTTCCTTTCTAACTTATTCAACATTTTTCAAGGATAATCAAGTATCATGTCCCAAGGGAAGCGAGATTGAAGTTCTTTTTAGCTAATTAAGTACTGAAATTAGTCGAAATTGGAATTATTTAGGGAACAAAGTGAACGAAAGATGCTTGAAAAATAAACTGAACTAAAATGCAATAAAACGATAGGGAGATATCAAGTAGGAGAATTTAGGAAAATCAAGCACTCTTAGGTTGATTTTATGAGAATTTTAACCCGCCATTTAATTACACCTTGCCAATTTCATAGACGTAGAGCTAAATCGGTAGAAACCTCCTGTCGGTCTCATTCGAACACGCTTAACTAATCGCTTACGTAAGTATCCTTAGAGTCAATTGATTAGTTAATTAATATTAATCCTGCTCATATTAAGCCTCACCCTTCGATTATTGTTACTATGTCACTTCGGCAACCTAGGGGTGTTAATTGGACTAAGTCTAACCTAAACATCCTCTGTCAAGCTCAATTTAGGACTAATTCATCATATCAATGGCCAATTAATACGAAGCATTAAGCACAATTCAACTAAATGAAATATAACACTTGAATTAAATGGCTAAAGTGTTTAATTCAACATAAAACTAAACCTAATCATACTCTAATTCCCTAAATACATAATTAGCCCAACACAGTCTTAAAACAGAGCAACACCCTCTGTAATACAGCAAATAAAGACATGAAAAGAGGGAAAGAAACTGATATAAGACTCGTTGACGTCGAAATCCCAACTTTTTCCTCGAAATCCATGCTCTCGAGCCTCGAGATTACCTTCCGAACACCTCTAATAAGCATCTACAGGTCCCAAAAGTGTAAGGAATCTAAAATGGGGGTCTAAAATCCTACATGGCCTCCCCTAATTTGGAAGCAAATCGATGAATAAATAGGTTGCAATCGCGACAGCGTTGCAACGCTGTCTAAAACGGCATCGTTCTCTTGGAAGCACAGCTGCAGCGTTGCAACGCTTGGGATGAACAACATCATCCCAGTGCCTTTCTAGCGTTGTAACCCCACAGGTCAGCATTGCAACGTTAGCTCTCGAGTTTGCACACCAAATTGTGGCGTTGCAATGCCATTTCAAGGGTTGTGACTTCGTCCTCTTGGCCCCAAAAACTTGTGCTTCAACTCTTCTTGTCCTTAGCTCGTCCAAAAGTTCTAATTAAGCTCCATATTCACCATTTTGCTCCAAAATTCATAATTTTGCTCTCAATTGCCCGGGTTCCTGAAATTAACAAATAATCGACATTAATAATCACATTTATAACAGAATGCTCACATTTATAACAAAAAACTAGCTAAATTAAGGCATAAATATAGCCCTAATTTAGTGCTATCAAAACAAAACAAAACAAAACTCCCTCTAAAAAGATAAATGCTTCAGAAACATGCATAGACAAGTGACTCCATCCTCAAAGCACTCAAGAGTGGAAGAAGATAACACGGACAATGGAACTAGAACATGCTTAAATTACTAGCAATTTTCAAATAAACTTTGAACTCTTTGTGTGTGTGTGTGTGCAAAGCCCAAAATTGACTCGTCTACTAATTCATAGTAATTTTATGCTCCCCTCCATTCGTCTTCCCCCTACACTGGCTTGAAAGACTCAATTTAGCTCCTTCATAATCAAGCAAGCAATAACAAAGCTAGGTGCCTGAACTTTCAGGGTAATACTCCCCTTTACCTACTTTTTACCACAATTAGGGGCACTAGCTTTCACACAACTATCGCAGGGATCCTTATCCAAAGCACTCGCTCAATGGATGCCCTAACTAATCACGATAGAGGTACCTCTTTTTACCCCTGATACTTAAACTCATGCAAGACATTTTTCTTTTTCTTTTCTTTTTTCTCTTCACTAACATTTTATCAAAGCTTAAAATTCTTTTTTAGGCAAATTCACACCTTTTTTTTTCACATCTCCTGAACTTAGCATTACAAACTATCAAGCAAGTTCACTTACAAACTAAGCCTTCTGCCTATCGAAGTGACAACAAACTTCTAGAAATCATAAAACTCCTCTAAATGCTTAACTTATCAAAACTAGGGTCAATGCTCAACATTTGCAAAGAATCCAAAGAAAAATTTTAAATTTACCCCAATCTCAGCATGCTTCAGATTCTACAATACAATTGCAAATCATAGATTTTCTTCATCTCAAGAGCATGCAAGATCCTAAAACCAATCTATAGCACACAACTCAACATTCATTTAGTTTCATAATTTTCAAATTAAGCACAAAAACAGCAATCATCAAAATTTTTCTTCTAAGCATAAGCACCATTCCCCCCACACTTAAACCAAACATTGTCCTAAATGTTTACCCAACAGTCATTTAACAAATTGCAAAAAGGACAACTAAAAAGATTTAAGGGTAACAATACTTCCTTGAAATGACGAGACCTCATCTAATGAGCATGTATTCAAGTAAAAACAGAAACTCAAACAAAACTACAACTTAACAACTAAAATAACCCTTGGGTTGCCTCCCAAGAAGTGCTTGTATTAGCTCGACGTTTCCTACTGGTTTCTTTCAAGGTGGCTCAAATATAAAGAAGTTAACATCCTCCCTCTTACCTGCATTTTGAAGGTTAGAAATAAAATCTCCCACAAAATTTCCATTAGAAAACGAATTGGTCAAACATGGGGAGAAAGAATCATGATTAACAAGAGAGGGGACAGAAAAATCTTGAGCACCTACAGCAGACATCTCCTCATAATTCCCATTCAGGACAGGATTCAAACGAGGAGGCACAACAAATTCATGCTCAATACTCATCTCAGGCAACGCATTCACAAACAAATTTTCAAATTCATCTTTCTCTAAATTCATTTTATTTTTATGCATGGCGCTATGACAAGTAAAGATATCACTATTCTCAAGGAAGTCAACTAGCACATGCTCCATATTTAGCACTCTTTGAACACCCTCACTCAATCTATTTACGTAAAAGATGGATTCACTAATGGCATACTCAGTACGCATGCACGTAGGGCGATTAGACAAACAAACATCAACATCTCTATTTAGAAACAAATAATTTTCAACAGAAAAAATTTCTTCTACAAAGCAACAAAGTCATTCATCACATCATTAAAACCAACATTATTCTCAATCTTACGATAAGGAGATATAATAGATTTTACAGCAAAAAAAAAAAAAAAAAGAGATGTATTAGTAGAAGAATCATGGGCATCCAACATATCTACATCTTGAGGCCTATTTCTAACATTAATCCTAGAAGGTGTAACTTGCACTAAATCGACCCAAAATCTCTTATCCTCAGTACCAAAAGCATGGATAGGGCAAAAAATATGGAAAATTAACTTTTCATCGTCCATTTGCATAGTTAACTTACCTCTGGACATGCTTACCTCAGCTCTACTCGTGGCTCAGAATGGCCTTCTCAGGATGATGGGTGTCTCCTCGTCCTCCTCCATATCTAAGACAACAAAATCTACAGGGAAAATAAACTTGTTAACCTTAATAAGCACATCCTCCACTATACCTTTTGGTTTAACCATCGAACGGTCTGCAAGCTGGAGGGTAATATCAGTAGGCTGGATTTCCTATAAACCAAGTTTCCTAAACACAGAATAAGGCAAGAGATTAAGACTGGAACCCAAGTCACACAATGCCCTATCTATCATTAAACTACCAACTTGATAGGGAATAGTAATACTCCTTGGGTTCTTTTGTTTCAGGGGTATCTTCTGCTTCACAATGGATGTGCTCTTTTCAGACAGGCTGAGCATAGCATTCACCTCGAATCTCTTTTTCTTCGAAAGCATTTCCTTCATGAACTCCCATAATTAGGCATGTTGGCAAGCACTTTTGCAAAAGGAATATTAATGTGCAGTTTTCTAAACATATTTAAAAATTCAGAAAATTGCTAATCTAATTTAGAATCCTTATAGCGGTCAGTAAAGGTAACTCCCTGTAATTAAATGTAGCACACTCTCCAAGTCTCTTAGAACTAATGTGTGATCCTCTATCCACCGGTCGGGGTCTAAGTACCTCAACATCCCTCGCCAAGTCCTAGGACTCATTCGCAACCAAGTCCATGAAGGTTTTCTTTATCTTCTCATTATCCTCTTCGTTCTTCTTCTCAAATCTCTTCATTCTTTTCTTCTGAACTTCATTTCATGTTTCATCTCTGGAACCACAAACACTATCATCAAACTTAAACTGGAGAGATGGGTCAGAAAGCTTACCTTGCGTGGTTTTTTTCTACCACAGCCCCTTGACTCTCTATCTCTTTCTCATCTTCACCCTTTTTTGACACCTCCCGTAACTGAGTCTCGCTCCTCAATGTTATCACTTTGCACTGCTCTCTCAGATTTACCTCAGTGTCACTGAGAAACTTACCTTTTTGAAAGGTGTTGACTGCACTGGCAATCTGCCCAATCCGAACCTCCATGTTCTTCAGTGTAATGTCATGGCCACTCACTATCGTGGTAAGGGATGAATTGTTTGTTCTCATTTGTTGGTATGCTACTTCTTGACCCTTAATGAAGTTGTCCATCATTACCTCTAGGTTCGACTTCTTCTCTTGATTGGATGTTCTGCAAACCCAGGTGGCTGAAATACATTCTTCTGGTTAGCATAAGAAAAGTTTTCGTGATTACGCAAATCTAGATGGTAGTAATCGGGTAGGTTCTGGTTCTGTTGGCCTTGAAATCCAAATCCTTTGTTATGAACATACTAGCACTGCTCGATAGATGGATCCTCAACTCCTCTTGAGTTCAAAGCTGCTAATGAGGCAATTGATTGTGTTGCTTCTACAGTAGATAATTTACTTAACGCATTAGTCAAGGAAGCCATTTGTGCCTTTAAAGCACTTACCTCATCTAGCTCATAGATGCCTGCAGTAGTCCTCGAAATAGGGGTGGATCAGTTCGATGGCCACTGATAGCTCGTTGTGGCCTTTTTCTCCAAAAGAGCATGTGCCTCTTCTACAAACTTCGCCAAGAAACTGCCTCCTGCACTCGTATCAAGAATGGTTTTAGTACTCGAGGATAAACCATTATAAAATAATTGTACTTGTAACTAGTCTAGATAGCCATGCTGAGGGCACTTCCTCAACATCTCCTTGTAACACTCCCAACTTTCATAATGTCCCAATTTCCATTATCAGCTTCATAGTTTTTGCTGAGGAGAGGGGGAACTTGGTTAAGAAGGCTTGAGCTAGCTTGTCCCATGAAGATATGATACCCGGCTTCAGAGATTCGAGCCAGTCACTTTCTTTATCCTGTAATGAAAAGAAAAAAAGTCTCAATCTAATGGCATTTAGAGAAATCCCATTTAACTTTATTGTTTCACAGATCTCCAGAAAAGATTTGAGATGCGAATGTGGGTCTTCTGAAGGATACCCCTTGAATGAGTTGTCCCGTGCCATCTGAATCAACCTCGTCTTTAGCTCAAAATTATTCATTGTCCTGGGAGCATACACAATTTCATATTGATTTGTCAGGAATATAGGCTGAAAGTAGTCACAGATTGACTTCCACTTTTCCTCATTACGCTCCGCCATAGTAATTTGGGCTTCTCTCCTTATATTCCTACAAGTTTTGTCAATTCTAGATCTAAAGGCAAAAGATTAGCCTCCTTATCACTCCGCAGATAACAGATCAACCTCCTTAGAAAAAAAAAACAAACAAAAACAAAAAATAAACAAATACAAAACTAAAACCAACTGAAAATCAACGAATACAAATATTTACAAAATATATACAAAAAAACCCCTAAACTAACTCATCCTACTTTCTTCTTAATATTAACTAGCTAAATAAAACCTCATCGCTTCCCTGACAATGACGCCAAAAACTTGATATGCATGTACACACGAGTGCACGTGATCGAAGTGATAATAAAATAGTATTTGAGTATCGAGTATTGTGTCCCAAGGTAAGAGAGATTGAAGTTCTTTTTGGCTAAGTAAGTACCGAAATTAGTCGAAATTGGAATTATTTAGGGAAAAAAGTGAACGAAAGATGCTTGAAAAATAAATTGAACTAAAAAGAAATAAAACGTTAGGGATATACCAATTAAGGGAATTTAGGAAAATCAAGCACTCTTAGGTTGATTTCATGAGAATCTTAACCCGCAATTTAATTACACCTTGCCAATTTCATAGACCTAGAGTTAAATCGGTCGAAATCTCCTATCGGTCTCATTCAAACACGCTTAACTAATTACTTACCTTAGTGTCCTTAGCGTTAATTGATTAGTTAATTAATATTAAGCCCACTCATATTAAGCCTCACCCTTTGATTGTTGTTCCTATGTCACTTCGGCAACCTAGGGGTGTTAATTGAACTAAGTCTAACCTAAACATCATCTATCAAGCTCAATTCAGGTCTAATTCAGCATATCAATGGCCAGTTAATATGAAACATTAAGCACAATCTAACTAAATGAAATACAACACTTGAATTAAATGGCTAAAGTGTTTAATTCAACATAAAACCAAACCTAATCGTACTCTCATTCCCTAAATACAAAATTAGCCCAACATAGTCTTAAAACAGAGCAACACCCTCTGTAATACAACAAGTAAAGACATGAAAAGAGGGAAAGAAACTAATACAAGACCCGTTGACCCAAAAATCCTAGCTTCTGCCTCGAAATCCACGCGGTCGAGCCTCAAGATTAGCATTTGAACATCCCTAATCAATATCTACAGGTCCCAAAAGGGTAGGGAATTGAAAATGGGGGTCTAAAATCCTAAATGGCCTCCCCTAATTCAGAAACAAAGCGATGAACGTCATGATAGTGTTGCAATGCTAGAGACAACATTGCAATGCTGTCCAAAATGGCATCGTTCTCTTGGAAGTCTAGCTGCAACGTTGCAACACTTTGAACGGACAACATCATCCCAGCGCCTTTCTAGTGTTGCAATGCCACAGGGCAGCATTGCAATGCTAGTTCTCGGGTTTGCACACCAATTTGTGGGTTTTCAACGCCACTTCAAGGGTTGCAATGTCATCCTCTCGACCCCAAAAGCTTTTGCTTCAACTCTTCTTGTCCTTAGCTTGTCCAAAAGTTTTAATTAAGCTCCATATTCACCATTTTTGCTCCAAAATTCATAATTTTGCTCTCAATTGCTCGGGTTCCTGAAATTAACAAATAATCGACATAAAAGCTCACATTTATAACACAAAACTAGCTAAATTAAGGCATAAATGTAGCACTAATTTAGTGCTAGCACTAGGATAAATGCAGAAAGGGTTCTTTAACTGTTGAGTTTGGCAACAAATTTATTGTGTTTAATATTCCTGAGGCAGTTAAGTATCTTAGTGAAGTGCATTCTCTGTGTAAAGTTGATGTTGTTGATGCATTAGTGCAGAAAACACCATTGAATGATGATGATGATGCTGATCTTGAGCAGGAGTCGATTGATGGCGAAGAGGTAACTGAGTTAGGGGAGTATCCTATATCACCTATTTCATGGTCTATTTGTTTCAATGTTGAGACTTCTACTGATAGGGATAATGAGACTAACAAATTGCTTCCCTCTGTTTTAAACGCCCCACAGTTGGAGATGAAGGCTCTTCCTGATCACTTTAAGTATGCGTACTTAGGTGATAAAGAAACCTTGTCTGCCATCATCTTCAAGCATCTTACACCAGAACAAGAGGGAAGGTTGGTTAGCATGCTGAAAAAGCACAAGTAGGCTATAGGATGGACCTTAGCTGACATCATAGGAGTTAGCCCAGCTTTGTGCATGCACAGAATCTTGTTGGAGGAAGGAGCAAAACAATCCAGGAAACCTCAAAGGCGCCTCAATCTTACTATGCAAGAGGTAGTGATTAAAGAGATTCATAAGCTTCACGATGCAGGTATCATCTATGCCATATATGATAGTAAACGGGTTAGTCCTATTCACGTAATTCCTAAGAAAACAGGCATGACTGTAGTTAGGAATAAAAATAGTGAGTTAGTACCCATGAGAGTTCATAATGGATGGAGAATGTGTATTGACTATAGAAAGCTTAATTCTGTCACTAGGAAAGATCACTTCCCCATCCCGTTTATTGATTAAATGGTTAAGCGTCTTGCAGGGAAACCTTTCTTTTGCTTCTTGGATGGATTTTCAGGTTTCTATCATATACCCATATCTCAGGAGGATCAAGAGAAGACTACGTTTACGTCTCTGTATGGTACATTCGCTTTTCAGAAAATGCCTTTCGGACTGTGTAACACCCCAGGTACGTTTCAACGATGCATGATGAGCATATTTTCTGAGTTTATAGAAAAATGCATCGAAGTGTTTATGGATGATTTCATAGTTTATTGTAATTATTTTGATTAGTGCTTTTCAAACATAGCCAAAGTCATGAAAAGATGTATTGATTGTAATTTTGTTTTGAATTTTGAAAAGTGTCATTTCATGGCTAATCAGAGCACAGTATTAGGTCACGTAGTCTCTGCTAGGGGAGTATAGGTCGATAAGGCTAAGGTTGATGTTGTGGTTAACCTTCTACAAATGTTAAGGAAGTTCGCTCTTTTCTTGGCCATGCAGGATTTTATCGTAGGTTTATTAAAGACTTCAGCAAAGTTGCCTTGCCAATGACGAACCTATTGCAAAAGGATGTCCCATTCAAGTTCAGTGAGGAGTGTAGGAAGGCATTCAACTTCCTGAAGGGCTTATTGACCAGTGCACCGATCATCCACCCTCTCCGATGGGACTTACCCTTCGATCACGTGCGATGCGAGCGATTTTGCTGTTAGAGTTGTTCTTGGCGAAAGGATCAACAAGAAGAATCACGTTATCGACTATGCATCTAGAACCCTTAATCCTGCACAGTGCAATTATACCACTACAGAGAATGAGCTTTTGGCTGTTGTGTTCACTTTAGATAAGTTTCGGTCATATATTCTTTGGTATGAAGTAACTGTGTTTTCTGATCATGCAGCTCTTACGTACCTTTTAACGAAGAAAGAGTCGAAGCATCGCTTGCTGAGGTGGATTTTACTTCTCCAGAAGTGCAACATCAAAATAAAGAACCATAGGGGATCAGGAAATTTAGTTGCAGACCATCTGATCCAGTTAAGAAGGGAAGAAGAGTAGGTACCCTTAAACGATGAATTTCCTGACGAGCAGTTATTATGGATTCAAGGTATGATTCCTTGGTACACGACATAATTAATTATATTGTTACGGGGAAGTTGCCTAATAATTCAAGTAGGTCAAGAAAGATAAGATTAAGGTTGAGTCTAGGAAGTATGTTTGAGATGAGCCTTATTTGTGAAAATTCTGCTTTGACCAGGTTGTTAGACGTTGTGTGCCTGATTACGAAATTTCGTCTATTCTAGCTTTTTTCCATGATTTTGCATGTGAAAGGCACTTTGGGCCTAGGCGGACTGCTAGAAAAGTACTTGAGTGGGGGTTATATTGGGAAACTTTGTTTAAAGATGCTAATTTATTTTGTCAAAATTGTGAAAGGTGTCATAGGGTAGGGAACTTATCACATAAGCATGAAATGCCTCAAATGCCTATTATGAATTGTGAAAATTTTATGTGTGGGGTATGGATTTTATTGGTCCTCTACCTTTGTCTTGTGGGTACAACTATATTTTATTGGCCATGGATTACGTTTCTAAGTGGGTGGAAGTGAAAACCACTCGTACTGATGACTCTAAAACTATTGTAGCTTTCTTGAAGGATATTTTTAACAAGTTTGGAGTACCATGTTCCATGATTAGTGATTAAAGCACCCATTTCTGCAAGAAGTAGTGGAAACGCTTATGAAGAGGTACGGGGTAGACCATTGAGTCACAATCGCTTATCACCCTCAGACCAACGGTGATTTGCAATCGCAAGGTAAAGTCTATCCTTGAAAAAACTATGAATCCCAGTAGGAAAGACTGGAGCCTCCGATTGGATGATGCATTATGGGCTAATCGTACTGCCTACAAAACTCCCATAAAGATGTCTCCTGATAAAAAGCTTGTCGAAGGCTCTATAAAATATATTTATAAACCTAAACCTCTAAAATTTGTAATAATAATGGCCAGGGTCGATCACAAGGATTGGATTTCTTAATTCATTTAAGTATCGTAATTACTCTTATTTAACTTTATTTAGAGAAAGAAATCAAATGCAAACAAGCTAAACTAAAGAGCTAACCTAGAAAGCCAAAGATAAATGGAGACACAATAGGAGAGAAATATTCTAGGGAATCAATTTCACCAATTAGAGTTATAGCCAAAAGCTACCAAGATTTGTCATGCAAATATTCCATAAGCCAAGAAGTGAATGTATTAACTGTCTCTTTCAAGCACAAGTAACTCTTATGCAATGTTACAAATCTAATATCTCTATCTAGATTTTAATAGCATGCAAGGCATTAAGCAACTTCTTTTAAGGGCTTCTAAGAGAATTCTCCACTTTCATGCAGGAATTTACAAATAGTCATGCAATTAAGTTCTAGCCTAAACCAGACTTTTTCAAGCACAAATTCAGACCAATAAACACAAATAATCTGTGATCAAGAGAATATAAGCATTAAATACATAAAAGTATGAATGAAACAAAAGCATTCAATCAAGGTGTTTAATCAATGAAAACCTCAAGTCTAATGGCTACATCAAAACACCAAAATATTAGAAACAAATATACTTAAATTCATACAATTAAACCTCCAAGTTCCTAATTTACAGCCACAAAACAGAAACTCAAGCTAAAGGAAAAGGAAGAAATTAGCAAACGATGGTCGATCTCGCGTTCCCGTCGTGATCTCCATGTCCCTCGAGCTTTGGATCTTCAAAAAATGCTCCACAAATGCTCCCAATTGCTCCTTAAACCCTCAATTTTAGCTTGGAATCGAGATTAGGGCTACAACTCTCGGATTGGCCTCCCAAAACGGCGCAAAAAATGATGTTTTTATAGGAAATCTTGTTATTATCTTTATTATTACCAAGAAAAATGATTTCCACGCGTTTTTGGGCGAAAAACAGCATTTTTTGCATTTTCATAGCGTTGCGACGCTATAGACAGCGTCTCGACGCTACCCTGCAGATAACAAGGACCATTTTTGCTATATCTCTTCGCTCGGGTATCTGAATGACCTCTTATTCGATGCGTTGGAACCGTGATTCAATGTATAATCTCCCGGAACATGCCTTATACTCAAATAACATCTTTAATCTTCTTGAATTTTTAATTAAGCTTCAAAAGGCTCCAATATCCACCAAAATATTCTCAAATACTTGGTTTTGCTCCTCAAGCTCGATTTCTACAAAATTAAGAGAAATAGGCATAAAAGTTCACTAAATAATCACAAAACTAGCATAAATAATAGGAAATAAGATAGCATAAATACATGCTATCATCTCCCTATCAGCTTGTTTTTTGGTAAGGCATGCCATTTTCCTGTTGAAGTTGAGCATAAAGTCTACTGGGCCATTAAGAAATGCAATATTATTTTGGTGAGGCGGGAAATTCGAGGCTACTTCAGTTGCAGGAGCTTGACGAATTGAGATTGGAGGCCTATGAAAGTGCCAGGATCTACAAGGAGAGAACCAAGCCGTTTCATGACAGTATGATTTTCAGGAAACAGTTTGAAGTCGGACAAAATGTCCTCCTTTACAATTCCGGGTTGAAATTTATGCTAGGTAAGTTTAAGTCCAAATGGCTTGGTCCCTTGAAATTACTAATGTTTTTCCTTATAGCGTAGTCGAAATTAAGAGTTTAGGTTCAGATCTACCTTTTAAAGTGAATGGACACATGCTGAAAATCTTCAAAAAAGGGTAGGCTGTCACTTCTAGTATCCTCAAAGTTCAATTCGAGGACCCTTCATACGAGGATAAGTGATCGTGCCACACGGCCCATCGAGAAATCGACGTGAAAAAATTGCGTTTCCTAGAAGCAGCTAGGAGTTTAAAAGTTTACTTGTTTTCTTGTGTTTTCTTTAGTTTGTTTGCTTCTTACTTCGTTTGTTGCTTTCCTTAGTCATTGGCTGATTTTGTATATGGATTGTTGACCCCAAATTTGAGAAGACTATCTTTGGAGTTAAGGAGTTGCTTACCTCGCCCCACCTACGTACATTGGAGCGTTAGGGGAGTATTTTTCTTCCTTTGTTTGTCTCTGTTTTTCATTTTTAGATACATTGGGGACAATGTCTGAATTAGGTTGGGGATGGAGTTTGATTTTTGAGCTTTGAATGGTTGATAATTGTTTGGCTTGGTTGGTTGAGTCCTTGAGCATTTGAGCTCGGACATTATGTTTATGTTTGATGGTTGTGCGTTAATTGTGTAGTCTTTGAGCATTTGAGCTCAGACTTTTGATTGATTGAGCTAAGCATGATTTTTGTGTTAAAATTTTTAAATTTTTGAGTAAATTTTGAGTATGATTGGTTGATGATGTGTTTGCTTTGAACTTGATGAGGACAATTGATGACATGCTTAGGAATGTTATGTTAATTGCTCAAGTTGAAGCATGTAATTGTCATCCTATGTTGAGCATCTTTTGTGCCAAAATTTTCAAAAATTTATGGACTTTCCTGCACGGTTTAAGCACATAAGCCTTTCCTTTAGCAATCGTGAAGGCTTAGGGTAGGATTATAGGGCTCATATGTCTGTTGTCACTCTAATAGGTGTAGGGCTAATTATTGAGTGGAAAGATTTGATAGCTTGTAATATGTTGCTTAGGGAAAAGAAGAAAAAATGTGATCATTCGCCCATAAAAGTAAAAAAAAAAAAAAAAAGTGAGCTTTAAAAGAAGGTCATTCTTGAAGAAAAAAAAGGAAGAAAAGGAAAGAAAGAAAACAAATAAGCTTGTAATAGTTAAAGATGAATCAACAGGTAAAAAGAATTGCCTCTTTCGTGATCAGTTAGGCCATCCATTGACCGAGTGCTCTGGATACAAGTCCCTATGACAGATTTGCGAAAGCTAGTGCCTGTTGGTTTTCAAGTGATGCAAGTTTAGTCGCGCGGTATTTGTTTCGAGCATCTAGTGACCGGTTACTTGCTTGATGGTTTGTAAGCTTGGTAGCTAGCTCTAGTGGTAGTGTAGGGGGGAGATGGATTGAGAGCCTTATAAACTTTTTCCGGCCCTGTAAAGACTACTTTAGGGAAGTTAAGCACACACACACTTATGAAAGAATAGAAAGAGTTTTTTTTTAAAATGTGTCTCAACGCATGGATAGTTTTTGCTTGTTTCTCTTTTGTGATTACTACAATATTCCTAGGTTTTAAAATTAGATCTCGTGCATGCAATCATTGACTCTTATCTTCATTGCTTAGTGTGAATGTCTTGCTTGAGGACTAGCAAGAATTAGGTTGGGGGGTAATTTGATGAGACTTAGTTCGTACATGCCCATTCATACCTAATTTATGTTTTTTCCTCTCCTTTTTATGAAATTAATTCAATATTTTATAGAAAATTGGGAGCAAGGCATACTTTTAGAAAGTACGCGGAATCAAGGTGAAAACGAGCCAAACCGGAGGTCAATCGAACGTCCGAGCGAAAAGATATTAAGGATTGACGATTGTACAAAATTTTGCTCGACGCTGTAAGAAAGTAGCCTTGAATGCAGGACACTTTAATAGTAAGTGTCGCAAGACCCTGCGGCGAGCCTCTTTGATGCTGGTCTAATTAAGGGTAGCGTCTCTACCCTGTTTCGATTTCTATAAAAACCTTTTTTTCCATTTTAGGGCAATTCTAGAACTTCCAGCCCCCATTCTCAATTTCAGCACCTATTTTACTTCTTTTAGACTTTTTAGTCCATTTTAGATAGATTTTTTTTTGTAATATGAGTCGGATCCATTCCGACGATTCCCGGCTAGTGGAAAACACTAATTTGAGGTATTGTTGGGATTTCATTTATGGCCTTGTGAGATTTATGGATTAATTTAGAGTTAATTTTAGCTTTTAATGGCTTTCAATTCTCTCGCTTATTCTTAGAATGATTATTGTGTGATTGATCTGACAAATCGACTAGATTAGGATCGTTCATTGCTATGCATGAGTTGCCGTATGTGTCCTTGGTCTCGTGCTTAATTCAAGTAGTAATAGGCTGGTAACCACGTTGGTTAATTGAGTAGATTTTCTTAGTTACGTGTACATGGTAGGCCTTAGAACTTTTAGAGTGTGATTAATTAATTTAGACTGGCCAGTCTAAATTGATTAACTCGTCTCGACTTATCCCTTGGGTTTAATACGTTTAATTAATTCTTTTGGTATTCGTCGTACCAAATTAGTTAATTAAATTAGAACCAACTAGGCATTTTGTAAAATTCATTTGAGTTAAGCTCCTATGGTGTTCCGAGGAGTTAGTTGAGTGTTAAAAATGAAATTAACCAATCTCACGGAGGCAAATCTATGAGTAATGCTATAATCAAATCTCGACATGCCCGAATTAGTGTTAGGTATGTCTGATTACCCCCCTTTTAATTCCTTTCTTTTATGCATTTAATTTTTCGTCCCATTTATTTTTTCTGCAATTTAGTATTCTTATTATAAATCTTCCCCTGGTTCCATTTGATAACCCAAATTTTAGGGAGTAATAATCACGATTCCCTGAGTTCTACCCAGTTGCCACTGAGTATTACAATTCTTGGTGAGAACCGGTGATAAATTTATTTGGTGAGTGTGACGAGCTCTGTCAATAATTCTCTCGAGCAAACTCAATTCTCATGCAATGAATTAAAACCTACATCCCTGTTGATTTTGAAAGACATGCATGACATTAATTCCCTTCATTGAACAACCTTTAACAGTGCCTTCACTACAAGAAATAACGCCTTTAGGGACGAAATCTCAGCGACGAAAGTCCATCGTTGCAACTTTAGTGATGACATTTCTCGACGCAATGTTGATTGTGTCGCTCATCGCAAATTTTCGTCGTTGGCATGCCATTTTGTGGTCGTTTACAAATATTACAACGACGAGAACATAGCGTCGCAAACACGTGCAACGAAACCGGTGGCCGTCGCAAGGATATGTGCGACGCTATAGTAGGTGCGTCGCAAATCACAGTTTGGTACAGTTTTTTGGTTGCGTCGCAAACAAGGGTGCGACGAAACCATTTTATGTCGCAAGGACACGTGCAACGAAATATTTTTCGCGTCACAAGCCTTCGAAAATCGCGATTCGTTAGAGTGTCATGATGCCTTTTGTGACGGTTTGGTAATTTCGTCGCAATAAGTGGCGACGCATGATGATCTGCGTTGTAACATTGGAATCATTATGCGTCAGTGTAACGATGCATTCTGCCACGTTTTGGTAAGTGCATCGCAAGAAGTTGCAACTAAGGGGCACTTTCGTTGCAAACTTTATTTAATTATTCTCCCTCTTTTTTCCATTCCATTTTACCGAGGGAGAATAGAGGAGAGGAGAGGTTCGGGGGGGTCTTCTTCTTGCTGCCTAAAACATACCGAAAAACCGCCGAAGAATGAACTTTGTGGCCAGAAACTTGCTGGAAATACGTGAGTTTGATTTCTAGAGGCATTTTAGTTAGTTTTCGTTTTTTTTTTTTACATTTTCTATATTTTTTGTTTCTATTTTTCTGAACTTTGTGGCCAGTTTTCTTTGTAAGTTTCATTGATAAAGGTATGCCTTATATTTTTGTCTACTTAGTTTTGAATTTTCGATTGTTTGAACTTTTTTTTTTGTTTGTTTTGACTAGAAATTTTGTTGATAGGTTGATTTTGTTCTTGATCAAGCATTGTGAGGGTACATAAAGTACTTGCATTGGATTTTTTTTCAACTTATTTAAGATTTAAATGTTGCTATTGGACTTTTTGGAGTAATTTTGTGTGTATTATGGGTTTAAATTATAATATAGAGAATATTTTTCTCCAAACTTTCGTTGGATAGCTTGGAGAACGATGGATAACACCATTTCGTTTCGTTTTCTTCGTGGGTTTCATTGATAAAGGTATGTTTTATATTTTGTTATAGTTAGTTTAGGGTTTTCTTTGTGTAGAAATTTCAATTATAGGTTGATTTTGTTGTTGGTCAAACATTTAGAGGTATGTATTATGTGTTTAAGCATAATTTGTTGGTCAAGCAAGGTATATATTATGTGTTTAAGCATAGTTTGTTGTTGTTGGTCAAGCATTTGGACTTTTTGGACTGATTTTGTATGTATTGTGTTTAAAATATATTATGGAGAATATGTGTTTGATTCAAGTGTGATTGAATAGTTATTTTGAAAATGTGATTAAAATGTTACTTTTTAGATTTTGATATTGTTCTCTTAGTTGGAGTTTATGATTAAAAGAAGTCTATTGCGCTTATTGAACATCGTTATGCTTGTGCATTCCATTTTATTGAGGCTACTGAACATTGATATTTTTCTCTTAGTTTTATTTCTTGGTATGCATTTTTTAGTTCCATTTCTTGCTATAACGATTGAGTATTCGAGGGAGGGTGTTTATATATATATATTTTTTTATCCTATGGTGTAACGGTGTTGTGATTGTTAGGTATATTATGATTTCCTTTAGTAAATGTGATTTCTTTTTATGTTTCCTAGGATAAGATATGGAATAAAGTTGGATAAGACTTCGAAATAGATTGTGCAAAGAATATACTGATGGAATAAGATCATTTGTCAGTGTGGCAAAGGATCATGTCGATAAGAGAGGGTTTACACGTTGCCCATGCAAACAAGTGTCAAAATATCCTAATGAAATGACCTTGTGATGTCGAAGGGGATTTATACAAATATGGAATGTCTTTCACCTATGATAGATGGGTATATCATGGAGAAACTTCAGATTTGTCTTCGTATTTGAAACCTAAGGAACTTGCAGATACTTCTCAAAATATAGATAAGTGAAATGCTTAGATTATTGAATGATTTGACAGGAGCCACTGAACATCTTGGTGAAGCAAACTCAATTAGGGTTGAAATAAGTGATAGTGTGGGAGGTAGGAATAATAAGTTTCAATTAATGTTTGATGAAGTTAATACAGAATTATACCCTGGTTGTACTAAGATTTCAAGTTTAACCTTTTTGGTGAAATTAATGCATATCAAAGTACTTAATCATTGGAGCAATAAGTCGTTTGATATGTTATTGCAATTACTTAAAGAAGTTTTACCTGATGGTACGAAAATTCAAGAATCTTATTATGGTGCAAAAAAGACACTTCGTGACTTGGGTTTAGGTTATGAATGCATACATGCCTGTAAGAATGACTGTATGTTATTCTAGAAAGAAAATGAACAAGTAGAAGTTTGTCCACAATGCAATGAATCTCGTTATAAAATCGATAACAATAAAGGAAAAAAGGTTCCACACAAAATTTTAAGACATTTTCCTTTAAAACCCAGATTACAAAGATTATTCTATTCTAAGTATACTACTAGTGACATGAGATGGCATAAGGAAAAAATAATGAACATTGATGGAGTTTTAAGCCATCTAGAAGATGCTGAGGCATGGAAAGACTTTGATAGATAATATGATTGGTTTATAGAAGATCCAAGGAATATAAGGTTGGCTCTAGCTACAGATAGATTCAACCCATTTGGCAACATGAATACATCATACAGTACGTGGCCAGTAATATTAATTCCATATAACTTGCCACCATGGAAATGCATGAAAGAAACATCTTTCTTCATGTCGTTAATTATACTAGGGCCAAAATCTCCAGGAACAAAGATAGATATATATTTACAACCACTAATAGATGAATTGAAAGATTAATGGAGTAACGGCATTGAGACTTACGATGCTTATAGTGGTCAAAACTTTCGTCTTCATGCAGCTTTGATGTGGACAATAAATGACTTTCCATCATAGGGGTAATATATCAGGATGGAGCACTAAAGGATATAAGGCATGTCCAGTTTGTAATCAAGATGTCTCATCTGATTCATTGCATAATAAGATATGCTATATGGGACATCGTCGCTACTTATATGAATCATCCTTGGCGCAAAAACAAACAATTTCATAAAAAAACAGAATATAAAGTTGCAGCACGATCTTTTTCGGGATTAGATGTTCTTCACCAATTAGAGGCTATAGATTTCCCACCCCTCGTGAAAACTATAAATATATTGCAATGGAAAAGGAAGCGTCTTCATGATGAATTAAATTGGGTGAAGAAAAGCATTTTTTTTAGCTACCTTCCTGGTCATGTCTTAAAATTTGACACAAACTAGATGTCATGCATATTAAGAAAAATATTTGTGATAATGTCTTGGGTACATTATTGAATATTGAAGGAAAAACAAAAGACACTAATAAAGCACGTAAGGATTTATTGACTTTGAGTATTCGTAAAGAATTACATCTTCAACGTGTTGGAAACAAATTGGTGAAGCCACATGTAAGTTATACATTAACGGTTGATGAAAGAAAGAAGTGTTGTGGTTTCCTGAAAAAGGTCAAGTTCCCGGATAGTTTTGCATCGAACATCTCAAGGTGTGTTAGTGTCAAAGATGGAAAGATATATGGACTAAAAAGTCACAACTCACATGTGTTATTACAAAGACTATTACCAGTGGGACTTCGTCCTTTTTTACCAAAGGATGTCAGTGGTGCAATTGCTGAATTGTCGAATTTTTTCAAAGAATTGACTACAAGGACATTAAAAGTTGAGACTTTGAATAAACTACAAGAATTGATTGTGCTAATCCTTTGTAAGTTTGAAAGAATATTTCCTTTAGCATTTTTCGATGCTATGGTTCATCTAGCTGTTCATTTACAAGAAGAAGCAAACTTATTGGTCATGTTGGTTATAGTTGGATGTATCCAATTAAGAGGTATATCTCTTTATTTTTTATTCTTTTTTTTATATTAGGTTCATTTTCATAATGTTTGTTAATATAAACAATAACATATACTATAGGAGTTTGAGAACACTTAAACATTATGTCAAAAATAAAGCTCGTCCAGAAGGTTCAATAGCTGAGGCATTCATAGCAAACGAAACATTGACATTTTGTTCAATGTACTTGCATGGAATTGAAACAAAGTTCAATAGAACAATTCGAAATGATGATACAATGGACTTGCATACTTCAAACAACAATGGACATACCTATATTATCACAAAAAGTACTTCTAGCCGGTGGCTCACAATTGAAAGAGTTATCACGTGCTAAATTACAAAAAGCTCATTGGTATGTCCTAACCAATTGTGAAGCAGTGGATCCATACAGACGGTATGAAACTTATATACATTACATCAAAAGCTTGTTATAAAAAAATATTTATTTACTGTTGATTTTATTTCATAGAGAACACGAGGTTGCGCTAAGGAATAAAGATCAAGCTAATATTCTTGGAAAGCATAAAGCACAATTTTCAAAGTGGTTTAAAAATAAAGTGAGTTTTTAGCATTTTATTGTATTTTTGTATAATAACCATAGATACACTTGTATAGTGACTGCGAACTTGATAATTTTGTTTTTAGATTCAATCACAAGTTCAGTCGACGTCTAATAAAGTTGAGCGTGAATTATATGCACTTTCATGTGGTCCTGACATTCTAATTAGTTCGTATAGTGGGTGTAATGTTAATGGTGTTCGATTTACCTCCAAAGATCGGGATGATCATTGCACAACTCAAAATAGTGGAATTTGTGTTTTTGGAGGACATGATAGTGATGGGGCCAACTACTATGGTATCTTGAAAGAAGTTATTGAGTTGAAGTATGTTTATAGGAAACAAGTTATTTTATTTCGTTGTGATTGGTTCGATACAAATCCCAAAAAGAATCGAATTCGTGAAGACCACCATTTTACAAGCATAGATATATTTTTGGTACCAGAACGAACCATTCATTCTTGCCTCCCAAGCACAACAAGTATTTTATGTTGATGATATTCGATTAGGTAATGGGTGGAAAATAGTTCAAGGAATTCAACATAGACATTTATGGGAGGTGCTTGAAATAGAAGAAGTTGATCCACCTGAAATAGATATACACCAATGCGTAGTTCAAGATGTGGATTTTGAAACACAAACATTTCATAGAGTTTATATGAATCCAATTGTAGTTTGTGAAAGCAGTGATATGAGTGAAAAAATGTTAGATTTTGAAGAACAAGAAGAAGGTGAGGAAGATGAGGAAGAAGAGGAAGAAAATGAAGACGAGGAAGAAACATCATCATTGAATAGCGACGAATTTGATGTGGACACGTAGTTAGTACAATATACTTTGTTCTTTTTACTTATAATAATATAATTTGTGATAAACTTGTAGTGTATTGAATGTTGTGTTTTCCAGGAAACAATGTTTTCAGATAATGAGGATGACATTATAGAAATGGATGAAGCGTCCTCTAATAGTAGCCAAGTTAGTGGTGTTTCACGTGGAGTTGGCCTAGCTAGGATTATTGAGGCCACTGGAGATAGAGGTTTCATGGACTCCAGAACAAGGAAAACCAATTGGAAGTGTTGCTAGCCTTTTTAACAATTAAATTGGAATTTTGGCTAGGACGTTTGTCCCCTTGAAGTATGAAAATCAAAAGAAAAAAAAATTCGAATGAAGTTTTTACCAACATAGTAGAGCGATTGTTGGTAAGTTAGATAATTTGTTATTTTTTCATTATATAGTTTACTATTGAGTTACAACGCAATATTAATGAGTCATATTTATTTATTTTTTAGAATAATCTCGATGTGGACTACTCGCAACGACATATTTAGGATTTCATTTATTACAAGATTGGTACTCGATTTAAGGATTACAGATCGAGGTTGTATCAATACTACAAAAAATTGGGTAATCCAAACGTAGCTCATGAACATCCACACAAGGATGTTACACCTGAAGATTGGCAAATGTTATGTGACAGATGGGAGGCTCCTATGTGGAAGGTAAATATTAGCTGAATTTTAAATAATAAATAAATCTCTTTTATAACTATACATTCTAATGCAAGAAAGGTAGGCAAAAAATAAGGCCAGTAGAAGCAAGCTCCCATTCAATCATTGCGCTGGAACAAAATCATTTCTTACTCATAGAGAAGATAAGGTATGATATATATACTTTATTCCTAGTTTTCTATACTATATTATTTAATAAGGTTTATTAATATATCCAATAGAAAAGAGAAGATGGTACATATTTGAGCCCCATTGAGATATTCTATCAAACTCATTGGTCTGTTGTGAAGGGACGGACAGATGATAACACTCATTTATGAGTGTTATTTGGCTCTAGAAACTAAGCTTTTTGCTTAGAAAGCGAGTGTTTAGTGTTATAATTCATGTCATTAAGGGAAAATTTAAGTAAAAACAAGTTTTGCATGTGTCTGAAATCTTGATTTCATAAAAATAAGTTTCTAGGTGTATTTAGAGTCATTTTTGTTAAGAAAGTGTTAATTTTTGTTGGTTTTGTGTAGAGGCTAAAAAAAGGCACAAATGCGACCACATTCTAGCTGCAACTGAGGCAGAAGAAAGATGATGCAAGAGATATGCAACCAGGATGCGACAGTAATTGAGAGGTAGAAGCTAAATTCTAAATGTTGTAGGAAGAACTCAAGATGCGCCCAACTATGCGGCCGCATTTAGGCCATTTTGACAACAACACAATTGCGCTCAAGTATGTCGCCGCATCTAGAGCTTTTCAGCAGATTCTCCCAAATTTGCGAGATTTGCAGATAAAATTAGATAAAATCAAATATTCTCAATCAAATCTCCGAGGATCAACGGATATGATCGGTCAAGCCTCTCCACACTGATCTTGGCAGCAAACCCTAGGCCTTGAGGTCTATAAAAGGTGACTTAAGCTTCAGTTTCAAGGGAGCTCAGATTTCTATCTTCTTCTCCAAATTCCACAGTTTTCTTTTCTTTTCAGCCGCCATACCGAGTCTCCCCCAAGTTCTGTTCATACTTCATTCAGACACGGACTTCAAAAGAAGGGAGTGTAAGCACTTTTTCTCCTTGAAAAAGGTTGAACAAAGTTAGAAAGAATAAACAAACTTTGGGTTCTTTATCGCTTTCATTTAAGTTTTGTACGTTATGTTTTTTCTTTAAAGTTTTGTTGTTGTTTTATTCTTCCATCAAGTTGTAATTTTTTGTTTTATCTATTAAATTTCAATTCTTTAAGTTGTAATTCAAGTTTTGTTTCAAGTTATTATTGTTTCAATTCCACACATTTATTTCAATGAAGTTTATCTTTTCTCAATCAAGTTTTCTTTTATTTTATGCACTTTAGTTTTCTTTTCAATGAGTAGCTAAACTCCTTGGAGGGGATTTGATGAAGTAGATACCCTAAGGAGATAAGCCCCACCATGTGATTTTAGTAACTTTGCTTAACATATAGCATTATTTGCTTTTATTGAGTTTAAGTTTCATTGTTAGCTTAAATTGATCACTTGAGTTAGCATAGTTTGTGTGAGATTCAATACTGAAATGGTTGGATCGAGCACGCGTTTTCATAAAAGCAATCTAGGAGAAGAGTCTAGACATAGAACTTCGCTTTTTGTACCTTGACATAGGACAAAAACCTTTAGAATCATGGAGTTGTGTTCCATATTTATCTAAGTTAAAATTAGCCATAGACATATGTGTTTAATTGCTTAGTCTCCTAAAAGCACTTAGAAAAGGGTTGAATAGGTGTTGAACTCGATTTATGGTGTTAAGTGTAGGTGAGGGTAGGTTGCGGGCGCATTTCAGTAGCATTTTATCTGAATCGCACAGAACTCGAAAGAGGCATTATGCGGGCACAAGAGGCCGAATCTCTTAAATAACCGAACCTAGTTAAGTAAATTTGCAGGCGCATGGTGGGCGCATTTCCTCAGGGTTGAAACAGATTTGAACCCCCTGCTTCTCATTACTGTTTTCTTATCTTTTCTTTAGTCTCATTTATTTTTATTCCACAAAACCCCCAAAATCATCTTATTTATATGGTTACCTTCGGTTGCAACTTGAAAGTACTTGTGTTATTAACTGAAAATCTTTTTGTTAACCGTTCCCTTGTATTCGATACTTAGAATACTCCCATATATTACTTGTTGGATGGCGTGCACTTGCGCTTGCTTTTTGCGTATAGCAGCCACCTCATCAAGTTTTTGGCGCTGTTGCTATGGAACGACTTTTTAACAAACATTTTTCAGTTTTGTAGTAGAATTGCAAATCGGTTTGCATCGCATTTCCACTTTGTCCCAAGGACCCGATTCTATTTTGCAGATTTTGTAGGTTAGAGTTGATGCATGCGCAAAGGGCCTTGCCCTTGTGATTTTGATCTTGAGATAGAATGAACTTTTCGCCAGCACCGTAAGGAGCATAGGAGGAAAAGAAAAGATCTACAAGAGTTGAGCGCACAAGAGAATCCAGAATGACTTGTTTTGCAGGAACTTACGATGGATAAACTTGGAGTTGATCCTCTTGGTGAGCAACAAAGAAGAGCACAACCCAATAATGTGCCACCACAACAACAACAACAACAGCGAGCAGAACAGCAAAATCCCATTTTTATTGCAGATGAACAAGATAGAGCTATAAAGAATTATGCAGCCGCAACTTTCCATAATATTAATGCATGAATCATGGAACCAAACATTGAGGCACCTCATTTTGAGTTGAAACCTATAATGTCTCAGACACTCCAGACTATAAGGCAATTTGCAGGATTACCAAACGAGGATCCTCAGAAACACATGAAGTAATTGTTGAGAATATGCAACTCTTTCAAGCTAAATGGAGTATCAAGCGAGACATTGAGGTTGAAACCTTTTCCTTTTTCCTTATAGGGTAATGCAGAAGCATGGCTAGATTCTTTCCCACCGAACTCGATCACTTCTTGGGATGACTTCTTGGAAAAGTTTCTTTTGAAATATTTCCCTCCAACCAAGAATGCTAAGATTGAAGGGAAAATTATGACTTTTAAACAAGGGCCAAATGAAGGCGTGGATACAGCATGGGAGTGATTTAAGAAGTTAGTCAGAAGATGTCCACATCATGGTTTACCAGCCTGCCTTTTGATTGAGCATTTTTACAATGGATTGACCCAAGCCTCTATGACCTTGGTTAATGCGTTAGCAAATGGATCCCTGTTAAGAAAGACAGTCAATGAAACTAATGAGATTCTAGATGCAATCATCTCCAACAGCAGTCAGTGGGGAGATGAAGACACACATTCTACTAAAAATATTGCAGTTGTATACGAGGTGGATGCAATAACAGCACTGAGCGCGCAGATCTCAGCAATGAACAACACTTTGAAGAATTTCACTATGGGGAACCAGGCCCTTGTTGCTGCTCTGAATCAAATCTCAACACCTACTTGTGTTTATTGCAGTAAAGGCCATCTATATGACAATTGTCCTTACAACAGTACATCTGTTTGTTTTATAGGGCAGAACAAGTAAAATCCTTACTCGAATACGTATAACCTAGGTTGGAGACAACATCCTAACTTCTCTTGGGGAGGACAAAATGCATGCACATCAAATCAGTAAGTGAAGCAGGGATTTTCACCAGGTTTCAATAATCAAGCACAACAGCCATACACACAGAAGAATTCTACACAAATGCCACCGCAATCATCAGCTCAGAACTCTTCATTAGAAACCCTGATGAAGGAGTTCATGGCTAAGAATGATGCCATCATTCAAAGTCAAGTTGCGTCATTGCGAAATCTTGAACTGCAGGTTGGACAATTAGCAAGCGAGATAAAGAACAGGCCTCAAGGAGCATTACCAAGCAGTACGGAGAATCCGCATAGAGAAGGAAAGAAACATTGCAATGCCATCACTCTTAGCAATGGACTCAAGTATGCTGAGCCCGAAATGCCAGTGGAGTGTAAATCTCCACAAGTTTCTTTTGACTCCTATTTGAAAGGAAATTTGCAAGAAAGTGTTGTTGACAATAAAGTGAAGAAGGACTTAAACGAAGAAACTGCTGCAGGTGATGCTACCACTCTTGTGACCGCAAAGCAGCCTGAAGGACAAAAAGACATTCCTTTGAATGAAAATTTTGCAGGAAATGCGGCAACAAAGCACCAGAAGCTGAACTCGAGAAGAAAGTGACACCACTGAAGAAACAAAAAAAATTATATCAAGGTGTCAAGCCTCCACCACCATTCCCACAAAGATTCCAGAAGAAGAACTAGGACGAGTAGTTTAATAAGTTCTTGGTCATACTCAAGTAGTTGCACATCAACATTCCATTGGTGGAAGCTCTTGAGCAGATGCCCAACTATGTCAAGTTCTTAAAGGACATATTGACTAAAAAGAGAAGGCTGGGGGAATATGAGACTGTAGCTCTCACTGAGAACTACAGCGCTCTCTTAAAAAGCAAAGTGCCACCCAAATTGCAGGATCCAAGCAACTTTACTATCCCATGCATGATAGGAGGGCAGGACATTAGATTAGCATTATGTGATTTAGGAGCCAGCATCAACTTGATGCTTCTGTCGATGATGCTTTTGTCGATTTTCAATAAGCTATGAATTGGAGAAGCTAGACCTATGACGATAACTTTGAACTTGGCAGACAGGTCAATAGTTATGCCCATCGGGAAGATTGAAGATGTCCTCGTTAAGGTGGACAAATTTGTTTTTCCTGCAAATTTCATAATCCTAGATTGCAAGGCAGACAGGGAAGTTCCAATCATCTTGGGAAGACTTTTTCTAACTACAGGAAGAATGATCATAGATGTCCAAAAAGGGGAGCTGACTATGCGAGTAAATGACCAATACATCACATTCAATGTGATGAAGGCGATGCGCTACCCAGGGGAATCGGAGGAATGCTCAAGTTTAGAACTCTGTGATCCGTTTGAATTTTATGATTTGGAGGAAGACAGCTTCACAGAAGAAAGTTTTGTAGCATACAAGTTTGAAGAAGCGTCGGAGCAGCCGATTAAGGTCACAATTGCGCCCACATATGATGAATCAAAGGCTTTGAGACTAGCATATGATAAAATAGTGCCACTGAAACCTTCAGTGATTGAACCACCAGCGTTGGAGCTCAAGCCACTTCCATCTCACCTGAAATACAAATTTTTGGGAAATGATGAAACTCTCCCAGTTATCATCATCGCAGACCTCACTGATGAGGATGAATTTTATTTATTGCAGGTACTCTCCAAGCACAAGAAGACGCTAGGATGGACAATAACAGATATACGAGGAATTACCCCTTCTTTTTGCATGCACAAGATCAATCTGGATGAGGGAGCCGAAAAGTCGATAGAGAACCAGAGGAGATTGAATCCGAGGATGAAGGAGGTGGTTCGAAAAGAAATTTTAAAGTGGATTGATTCAGGAGTAATTTACCTCATAGCAGATAGCAGTTGGGTTAGCCCAGTACAGTGCGTGCCAAAGAAAGGGGGGATGACTGTTGTAACAAACGAGAATAATGAGCTTATTCCGATAAGGACTATTATAGGGTGGAAAGTATGTATGGACTACCGCCACGTCAACAAGGCCACAAAGAAGGAACACTTTTCATTGTCTTTTATTGATTAAATGTTGGATCGTCTTACAGGGAAGGAGTATTACTACTTTCTAGACTGATATTCAGGTTACAACCAACTCACAATAGCTCTAGAAGATCAGGAGAAGACGACATTCACATGTTCGTATGGGACCTTTGCTTTTAGAAGGATGCCGTTTGGACTGTGCAATGCCCTAGCAACCTTTCAGAGATGCATGATGGCCATTCTCGAAAATGGTGTAGAGAACCGTGGAAATTTTCATGGATGATTTCTCTGTCTTTGGAGAATCATTCAATCATTGTCTTATGAATCTTGAATAGGTTTTGCAGCGCTATGAAGACACCAACCTAGTGCTTAACTGGGAGAAATGCTACTTTATGGTGCAGGAAGGCATTGTCCAAGGGCACAAGATCTCACGAAAAGGAATCGAGGTGAACAAGGCAAAAGTGGAATTGATTGCAAAACTACCTCCACCCACATCAGTAAAGGAGATCAGGAGTTTTTTAGGTCATGCAAGGTTCTACATATGATTCATGAAAGATTTCTCCCACATTTCTAAACCTTTATGCAGGTTGCTAGAGAATGACAACCATTTGTGTTCGACCAGGATTGTTTAATTGCTGTTAACAGATTGAAGGATGCACTAAGCTCGACTCCCGTAATGATTGAACCTGACTGGAGTTAGCCATTCCAGCTTATGTGCGACACAAGTGATTTTGTTGTAGGTGTAGTGCTGTAATGCATCCCATTTACTATGCCAGCAATACCATGAATGACGCACAAGTTAACTACACCACAACGGAGAAGGAATTTCTTGCAGTCGTATTCGCATTCAACAAATTTAGATTGTACCTGGTTGGGACAAAAGTGATTGTCCACACAGACCACTCGGCGTTCAAGTATCTTCTAACAAAGAAAGATGCTAAGCCTCGACTCATCATATGGATTTTACTATTGTAGGAATTCGATCTGGAGATCTTATACAGGAAAGGAACATAAAATCAAGTTGCAGACCACTTGTCAAGATTAGGGTTGGAAGCTTAGAAGGACGATTCAAAGGAGATATAGGATACTTTTGCAGACAAGCAGCTGTTGGCAGTCAAAGCAATTGAGTTACCATGGTATGTTGATATAGCTAACTACTTAGTTAGTGGGCTTACTCCACCAGGTGCAACATCGCAACAATTGAAGAAGTTCTATCATGATAGTAAGTACTACTATTGGGATGAACCTTACCTTTATAGAACGGGACCAGACCAGGTACTCAGAAGATCTCTGACATCTATCGCGTGTTTTCACAAAAGTATAACAATCTTTAAATAAACTAGGCTTATAAAAATTAGACTGAAGTACCTCTGCAGTTGTTCTCGTAGGATCAAAATGCCCACCATATGGAGAAGAGTGGCAGTGATGCAAGATTTTGCCCATTTCTTCCATAGGCACACATCGCCTAATTATCTTATCGGAACATACCTTGAACAGCAACGAGTCATCCCACAAGTAAGACTTCGTGTCATGCAAACATTTCTTTCTTCTATGGGCATTCAAATCAGATGGAAGATTTCCTATAGCAAGATAATTCACAATATCCACGTACCAGGGAAACGAAGACTTAACTGCGTACAAGCGCTCGTTGGGAAAGTCTTCTTTGAAGGCCAAGGTCTAGACGTTTGGTTCATGCTCGATTATGGACAGATCGTCTACTACGACGTTCTCACAATCTTTTCTATCTCTGATCTAGTAGTTGAACTCCTACAACAAGAGAATCCACCTAATCAAGCGAGATTTTAAGTCCTTTTTATTGCACAAATAACAAATAGTGGCATGATCAATATGCACAATAATCTTTGAACCAAGCAGATAAGGCCTACACTTATCGAATGCAAATACTACAACAAACATCTCTTTTTCAGTAGTAGTATAATTCTATTGAGCACTCTCATGAGTCCTATATGCATATTAAATTGCCCTAAAAAATTTATCCCTATGCTGCCCTAGGTCCGCTCCTATTGCATAATCACTAGCATCGCACATCGCATATAATTTCAAAAGGTTGACTCCAATCAGGTGCGACTATAACAGGTGCAAAGATCAACTTTTCATTAAGAACATTCAATACTAGAGTGCAATCATCATTAAAAACAGACAGAGCATCTTTCTCAAGTAAATTACATAGGGGTTTAGTAATTTTAGAAAAATCCTTAATAAAATGATGGCAAAACCCTGCATGTCCTAGGAAGCTACGAACTCCCTTAATGTTCACTAGAGGTGGTAGTTACTCGATGGTGGAGATCTTAGCTCGATCCACCTCCAATCCATTCGCAGAAACCCTATGGCCAAGAACTATACCTTCCTTTACCATAACATTACATTTCTTCTAGTGAAGGACAAGGTTAGTTTCCTGACCCCGCTGCAACACAAGAGAGAGATTGTGCAAACAAGAATTGAAGGAAGTACCAAAAACACTAAAATCATCCACAAAAACCTCAATAATCTCCTCGACGAAGTCTACAAAGATAGCCATCATACATCCTTGAAAGGTGGCAGTGCATTACACAACCTGAATGGCATTTTCTTGAAGGCGTATGTACCATAGGGGCATGTGAATGTCATCTTCTCCTCGTACTCAGGTGCTATTGCGATCTGATTGTACCTTGAGTAACCATCAAGAAAACAATAGTATGAATAACTTGCTAACCTGTCTAGCATCTAGTCGATAAAAGGTAGGGGAAAGTGATCCTTTCTTGTGCTTTTGTTAAGTTTCCTGTAGTCGATGCACACACGCTATCTAGTCAATGTTCGGGTCGATGAGGCTTCATTCTTATTCTTCACGACCGTCATACCTCCTTTTTTAGATACAACCTACACAGGGCTCACCGAAGGACTATTAGGAATAACAAAAATGATTCCTGCATCTAATAATTTCATCACCTTTTTTTAACCACTTCCTTCATTGTGGGGCTAAGTCTCATTTAATGTTCTACAATGGGAGTAAAGGTATCCTCCATTAATATCTTATGCATTACAATCGAGAGATTGATACCTTTAATTTTACTAATAGACCTAAAGAAGACTTATGCACACGCAAAACATTCAATAGTTTTTCCTCTTCTACTTTACTCACTGAGCAGAAATAATCACCGAAAATGTATAACAATCACATAAGAAAGCAAAAAGAAGGTGAGCAGACAATTGCTTCAATTCAAGAGGAGGAGTGTCATCTTGTGCACAAATAGACTCAGAAATAATTTTTCCCTCCTTACTGTGTCCTAAGGGTGCCTCAATAACATAATCACAAAAATATGCATGCTCTAAATTCAGATTCTCAAACAATTCACCACAAACATCAGGCATGCCAATTGATCGAGCTCGTCAAGCACATCAAATAAATTTATAGTCCACACCACAAATATGTTGCAATGCAGTGGCAGGGTCGATCCACAGGGAGGCCAAAATTTAGTTATTATCTTTCTTTAATTGGACAATGTGACGAAACTGGGGGGTTTGGTGTGATAACTAAAATAAAAGTAATTAAAATGCATAAAACTGAAATTAAAAGCAAGAAGTAGAACAAACTTAGCAATAACGCAAATTCAGGAGGTCATCGGGCCCAAACATGTAATTTCTATCCTGAGTTCGTAATTAATTTCAATGTGTAATGTACGTGTTTAAACCATAATCAATTCCAACGGAAAAGCTGTTGAAATTATAATCCCTTATGAAATTAGCCCAACCTAGCATCGAACTAACTTTATATTGACTCTAAGGGCTAGGCACGATAGCGTTCCATACCCCCTGAGATGATAGCATTAAGCCTAGGATCGATTAGTGAACTATAACTAAATGGATAGCCAATTAATTAAAGAGCTAATTAGTCTTCTAAGGCACAATTAATTCACACATGAGTATAAACCAGCTTTTATGCAATTTAATGGCCTAGATGCAACTAAAACGTGCAAGAGACCTAAATTAAACGTAAAGAATCTCAAGCTAGCGATGAATCGATAAAAGCATACATAATTTGTCAGATCCACATGCTAAATCAATTTTATAATGAAAACAAAAAGACAATTATGCTAAAGCAATGTACTATATGAAATTAATAACAAAACCTCAAGGAATTACATGGTAGAGTCCTAAATTGCTCCCAAAACGATGTAATCGTCTACCTGAACAACGCTAAGTCTACTCCCGAGGCTATAATACAAGCCTCTAAATGAAATATAACCTAAAGAACTGTAAAATAGGGTAAAATGTAGAGAGAAATCGAGATTGGGGGCTGTGGAGGCGAAGAGATTGACCTAAAATCACGAACAATCAGTTTTATACCCAAGCGGCAGCGTCTAGCCGCTTCCCAATGTCACAGTGGCTTGCCGCAGCGTCAAGCGAGGCTTCAGGGGACTGCCGATAGCGCCCAACGTGCAACAATAGTCATTTTTGCTCTAACTCTTAACTCAGATGTCTGAATGACCTCCGGTTTAGCTCGTTGGAACCGTGATTCAACATAGAATATTCCGAAATTTGCCTTATGCTCAAAATATGCCTTGAACTCATATTCATACAAAATTCACATTTAAGCACATAAAAACTCTAATAACTACAAAATTTAGGCATATAATAGAGGTACTTTTTGAGTCATATCACCAATCTTGTATTTATCAGCATGCGACACTAATTCTACACATTCATCAACAATAGTGTCCACAATATCAACCATATGGCATGTACTAACCTCCTCAGGGTGTTTAAATGCCTTAAACATGATGAACACTACCTATTCATCGTCTACTCTTAGAGTCAGAGTTTCTATGTGTACCTCAATCATAGTGCATCTTGTAGCCAAGAATGAACTCCCTAAGAAAAATAAACCGATCAACCTTAACTAAATACCTTTTGGGTACAATAGAGAACGGTCAACCTTAACTAAATATCCTCTAAAATACCTTTTGGGTACGTCAGAGAACGGTCCGCCAACTGAAGCACGATACTGGTCGGTTTAAGCTCCCTTGCGCCTAATTTCCTGAAAACACTGAGAGGCATCAAGTTAATGCTCGTCCCTAAATAACATAGTTTTTTTTTAATATAAATACTACCAATAACACAAGGGATAGTGAAACTCCCTGGGTCGGTCATCTTCTCTGCTAGCTTCCTCTAAATAATATCATTGCACTATGCATTTATTTGCACTCTCTCATCTTTCCCAAATCTTCTTTTGTTTGCTAAAATTTATTTCATAAATTTTGCATATTTTGGTACCTGTTCAAGAGCATCAACAAGGTATATTAATGTGAAGTTTCTTAAATGCTTGAGAAATTTAGCAAACTCAGATTTCTTCTTTTGAAATCTTTTAGGATATAGGATTATACTAGGGACAAAATGAATAGGATTAGAAAACTTCCCTGAATCAGGTTCTTAGGGTGCTTTCTCCTCTTCAGACATTCCTCATCAGTGTCTCGTCCCTTGCTTGTGCTAGGCAAGTCATCCATCTTTTGTTCGGGTTCCTGTAATCTTTTTTCACTCCTAAGTGATATAGCAGTACATTCAACATGTGGGTCAACAAGAATAAGATGTAAATTACTCTTACCTCTTTGAAGGTAATCCAAGAGAGCTGCCATATGGTTGATCTTATCTTTCATGCCTTTAATCACAACATCTTGGCTTTCTACCTTAACGCACACTGCAGTCATCGCATCACTCAATGTGTGAGATATACTCTTGGTCTCTTCGATGAATCTCCCCAAAATATCTTTAAGTGGGTTCCTCCTCTCCTGATGCTCCACTGTAGGTGCTACTCCTAAAATAGGTTGCACTACAATCTCATTAGTAACATAAGAGGAATTCACTTGAACTTGCTTACATGGGCAATCCTCAATGTTACTCAGCTTTGCACTCTGAGCACACTTGCAAACAACACACTCTGTGCTTAATGCTTTAACGTGCTCGAGACTAGGATCCTTTTCATCTAACAAATCCTCAGATTCCTCTTTCAGTTCTATCTCTGTCAGTTTTCTAAAAGCCTTAGTTAACGTTTCAACTTGGAATTTCAAAGCGCTAGCCTCATTAGCTTCACAAATCCCTACCACTGATGCATAAGTCTCTGATGGCCATTTGTAGCTCGTGATGGCCAATTCCTCCAGCAAGGCTGGCGCATCTTTGACTGACTTTTATAGAAAATTTCCTCCAATTGTGGTGTTAAGAGTGATATTATTAGTACCAATAAAACCATTGTAGAAAAGTTGTACCTGAAGCCAATCGTGATATCCATGTGGTGGGTAGTTCCTGCGCTTTATAACGCTCCCATGCCTCATATAGTTGCCCATCCTCTCTTTGCTTGAATGTGCCAATCGCAGTTCTGAGCCTCACTATCTTAGCTTTGAGGAAAGAATTTAGTGAGAAATGCCTTCATTAGCTCACTCCAAGTCGATATGCCTCTAGGGATCAAAGAATCGAACCACTCTCTTACCCTATCCTACAAAGAAAATGGAAACAAGCGTAAATTAACAGCATCAGAACTGACACCATTAATTTTTATCATTCCACTAATGTCTAGAAACGTATGCAGATGATAGTACGGATTCTCTGTCGGATGCCCTTGTTCCCTTAGCTAGAGTGAAATTAATTTTGTAATCAAATCACTTCATGTGCAAGTATAAACAGTCTAGTTCAGCAAGTGATAAGTGTGAATTAGTGTGAATCAACATAAATAGAACTTAGCTTGAGCCTCATTCCAATATAAGAGTCCTTAATCCTTGCCTTAAGCTATTTAGTTCATAATGACAGAATTTAAACAACTCAAAACTACAGCAAACTCCATTACAAAAGTCCAAAGATGAAACAGCATAAATGGAGAAGAAGAACAATAAGAGAAGAAGAAACTTTCAACTAAGGATGCTTCCAAAGGACTCCCTCCTTTTTCTTCAGCTCCTCTTCCCAATGTGAATTACTTAGCTCAGCTCCATATTCTTCCTTTCCATAGGTCCTTCTCTTTTTTAGCCCAATTTTTCATTACAAAATGCCAAGCTTATATACTCCCCTTTATCCATCAAAAACAGAGCTGAATAGACAGGGAATAAAGCTTGGCAGCATCCTATTGGTCCACAACTCTCCAGCCGACTTTAATTGGACAACTCAATTAATGAAAATCTTTGCACGTGTGAGTCAAGTGGCCTTTTAGTGAAGAAATGCTTCAGCAATCCTGCTCTATTAGCCACATTGTAGCTTCCAGCTTTCAAACATTAAGTCTTATTTCACCTAAGGCATAAATTGCAAGATTAAGCTCCCAATTAACAAGAGTTAATCTCTTTATTAAGACCATTAGATTAGCTCAACCAAACAAGCAGAAACACACTTAGGGACTTCAGCAATCAAAAACCACCAAAACACGTTAAACAAGCAAGCTTAGTTAAGGAAATCAAGAAGGAATTTAGGCAAGAATAAGTCTTTTATGAAGAGTTATTAAATCCCCAAACTTAAACCATTACTCGTCCCTGAGTAATGTCCTATGAACACACACCCTCCCAACAAAATATGGACTTTCATCACCAATTCACTATCAAACAGCAAGCAGTTCTCATTAACTTCTCAGAAATTAACTCAAATAATTGTGGCTTAAATTTTTCTAAAAGCATTTGTCAGAGCTCAACTAATTCCAATAATCTCTCTAAAGTTACACTTGGCCCAACTTAAGCTTTAGCTCACACTACCTATTAAGTTTACTACATTAATACCTCAATCCTAAAGCTCACTGTGTATCTTCATTCCTTACTCCATCAAGAGCCTTTTAGAAACAATTGTTCTTTACTCGCCTCCTCACATCCTTTATTTTAAGAACTCTTTTTTTTTTTACAAGTTCTCAAAGGATCCTTAAGACAGTGGCCCCTAGACTTGGAATGACCATATTTGTGATGTAGATCACCCTAGCTTCAAGGCTCGAGTCAATAAGGTCTTACACTCATTTTTCCAAGGCTCACCTTCACAACTCTTTTCCCAAAGTTCTCATGATGGCATCATTTGTTATGGCACGCACCTAAGGAGGAGGGAAAACTAAGTTTTGTATTGCACCTTCGATTTAAGCACCCTCATTTGTGATGAGAATTTCCAAACAACGAGCACAACCCAACTCTTTGAGCATGAATTATTTTTACTAAGATCCTTTTTGTTTTCCTTTTAGAAGGTTATTAATGAGCTTTCTAGGAAAAGACGAGTGCCATTTTGAAACTTTTTTTTTCTTTTCTAGGCTTGCCTTACCCCCAAACTTGAATTACTCATTGTCCTCAATGAGTTTGGAAATAAGGCCAAACCCCCAAAGTTGAATGGTACATAGATGGACTAAAGTGTAAAGAATCTAAAGGACTTTTCAATCTATAATGTTTGAAGAGCAAACTCTCTTGAAGAACTAAAGAGCAAACTAAGAAAGTAGTTGGTCGACTTAAACTTAGACCTGAACATTATGCAAATTAAAGACTAAATTAAAAAAAATTGAGCTCATTTGAAATGATTTAGAACAAACTGAGAACAAACACATAAGAAAATTTCTCCTATCACAACAACAACTTGCTTTTGATTTTAGATTTTTCACAGATAACAACCAGACATGTGATTACAAATAGTCACTAAAAGCGGAAAGAAATGGAACTTACTACATCCTACAAGTTCTACAAGGCAGAAGTAAATAAAAACAAGACATAAACATGGATTAGCCAAAAGTAGAATAATTCATAAAGCAGAAGGATAGAAAGATTAGATTCCTCCCCATTAGCATTGTTCTTACTCATTTCAGTCTTCATCTCCAGGGTAGTGGCA
Source organism: Trichosanthes truncata (assembly GCA_033996785.1). NCBI lineage: Eukaryota > Viridiplantae > Streptophyta > Magnoliopsida > Cucurbitales > Cucurbitaceae > Trichosanthes > Trichosanthes truncata. Next base: position 34,464,257 of record JAWPNB010000009.1, on the reverse strand, counting down.
TTGTTCATCTTCCTCTTCTTCAGCAGGTAGAGATGGAGGATTCCAAGGGTGCAGCAAGGTGTCAAAGAAGTGTGGAAATGCATAATAAGGGTTGGAGAAGTTTGCTTGCATAGCTTTCTTCATTGTTTTTTCTTTTTTTTAATTTGAGAATTATAAAGAAAGAAGGAAAATTTAAAAAGTAGGTCGTTACTCTAAAATATGAAAGCAAGCAACTATGGGAGAATGCCATTATGAGAAGAAATAAGAACAATTCTTTGGATAATGATCTTTCCAAAAAGGCTCTAGTCAAGGAAGATTCAAAAATATGAAAGCAAACAACTATGGGAGAAAGCCATTATGAGAAGAAATAAGAACAATTTTTTCTCTACCCCACGTCAAATCTCAATTGTAGCGAACATGGAGAAAGTACAAATTTATTCATTTATCTCTCATATATTATATAGTTTAGCTTCAAGAATAAATCAATTAAATAGACAGGTAATCGATGGTGTACTTGTAGAAGATGCAAAAACTAACTTTATGTTTAAAAAAATGGCAATGTAACTATGTAAGCATGACATCAAAAAGAATATCCATTAAGCAAACATTGATGGAGTTAATATTAAGAATGCGGAAGAAATTTTGGATCTTAAGCACTCTAATTTGATCAATTTTATCATACAAAAAACATGCTCAAAACTGGAAAAACAGATAATAGGAACACAAACCTTTGTAGCTCAAAATTCTCTTAATACATGGGCTTTCTTTGAACACAAACCAGTTGTGGACCTCCTCTAGAGTATTCCCTACAATCCTCAGGCCTTGGAATAGATTGTGGGATCTTTGATTGAGAGAATTTGGGAGAAGAATGAGTAAAAGTTTAAAACAAAGAGCTAGAGAATTTTCTTCAAAAAACATTTTTTTTTTACCCATTGTGTTACTTCTCTATATATAGAAAACCACAAGCTTCTATTTTTACTTAGTGAAGAAGCCAACACATAGAAGATAAGCTTAAACAAGAAGCTTGTTCATTAAGTAATGAATTTGGTCCATATTTCATTTCCAGATGAATTTGAATTCTCTTTTAGTTTTAATTCAAAATTAATATAAATTTAATTTTAAATTAAAATCAATTTATAATTAATTAAACAATTTAATTAATTTTAAATAAATATTTAATTTAATATCAAATATCAAATTAAATAATTGGACCAATCTCAATTTCTCAAAACGAACGTTCGAACATGAATCCCTATTCATGTTTTAAACCAAACCAATATTTAAATCATATTTAAATATTTCCAACTCTTCTTTATCATAGTTTAATTCATAATTAAGCTATGAAACGTTAAGTATATCGCATATAATTAACTTTTTCTCCCAAATTCGAATTTGAACAATTCAAATTCTTTTCTCTCAAATTGTTACAAGGCTTAGTCCGAGCTAGTAAGGAGAACCTAATGGACCTACAAATCATGAGCTCCAACGATACGAGATTAATCAAGTGGCTGCACTCTCATCACTGTAGATATATTTCTGTCCACTCGATATAACCATGATTAGTAAGTCGATCCTTCACAGGTCGTTCGTAATTACAGCTGGGTCAAATAAACCGTTTTACCCCTGTAATTACTTCTTGTTCCTTAAGTCCCACTGATCCTCTAATGAACAATTTGGTTTGTGGTCCAACCAACAAACCGTATCCCTCTCGGGCCAACGAAAGGGTGGGCCCATTGTTCAAGACCCAGAGTCAGTACTTAAGGGAACAACCTCTTTACTAAACCCTAAAGCGGGTAGGAGTGAATTCCATCTCGCATGACTATGTTCCCAACTATCTATCTGGTCTTATCCCTAAAATGGGAGGCTTATTGAGTCGGCGATCTCGGGCCACTCTCACCCATGCAAATATAAGGATAATCCTAAATAAACAAGAGTTCATAGCACGCTCAGGAATAAGATCGAGTTACCTAGGTCATCGTATGAATATAGTCAGTTAAGACAGTAAATGGAGTTATAAAGTCTAAGTGACTATTTCGCTGTCCAGTCTTATGCAAACTCATTGCATAGGACGCCCCCACTTTCATGCCTCCACATGAACGATTCAGGATCACATCGTTAGTACTATACAAAGTGGGTCGCGTCCATAGTGTCTCCAGGATAAGGTACCCAGCCCTATCCCTATACGATAGACCGTTCTGGCTATAACTCAAACTTGATCCACTTTGATTTCATACATAAAGTTCAAGTATACATACTATAGCCAAGGGTACTTAGTTCATTGGATTTGGGTTATAAAATACACAATTCACTTTATTCAATAACACATTTACTGAATAAACCTCAATAACATCTTTATAGTAAAATAGAATATACATTCAGTTTACAAAACCACGAGTTTTAGGACATAAAACCCAACAAACATCTGGCTGGAAATTAAGCTAAATCATTAATCAAAGCCTAGAATTTTCATAAACAAGTTTAGAAACTCGCCTGAATCATCCCACAAATCACTCAGAGAAAGATCAAACCTTAATCTAGACAAACAAAGCGAGGGAAGAGAAAGTCACCCACATAAAATGATGAGTAACAGCAACTATGTGAGCAAATTTGGGAGAACTACAAGTTGATTCACGAGTGTGGGAGAAAGAAAGTGGAACACAATGCAGGAAGAAGAAAGCAAGGAAAGGTTGAATGAAAATTTGGACTCGGGTTGGGTAGATTTTCATATATGGTAGTGGTGCAAGTTTAAACTGAAAGCCCGACCAGACCGCTTAAACCGAGCTGAAACCGACAGCGGTTACATTCCGGTTCTGCTCGAATTGTCGGAGGTGAGTTTGCTTCACTAGAAACTGACTAGTAGCGGTTCGGCTTCAGTTTGGCATGGATGCACGCCGTTCCAACCGAGTCGACCATTTGAGTGGAATGCAATTGATAAATTAATAATATTATATTATTATATAATGAATGTAAGTCGAATCGATAATTTTCCATTCAAAAGTTCAAACATTAATTAACATCTCAGTCTGATAAATTAATAATATTATATTATTATATAACAAATTAATAATATGTAATATTTATTGATTTTTGTGCAAAATTTGAAATGTGAAGTGAATATGATGTGATGACTGGTGTGACCGACTGCCCTTCAGCTTTCGTTCCTCTCAGGCTCTCCTCCTTCGTGGGTCGTTTCCTCTTCTTCTCCAAGCTCTATCGCACAGTCCCCCAACAATGATTCGCTCGCTTGCAACTCTTTAACTTATATGATTTTTAAATTTCCTTTCTTGAAAATTAACTAATAAGAAGTTAAGACCCACGACATAGAAGAAATTAGAAAGGAAAGTTGAATGTTTATGGAAAATCTAAAATTTAAAAAATAAATAGGACTGTAAAATTAAAAGCTTACCTTATTGTTTATGGAAAATTGGAAAAAAAAATTCTCTTTTCCTTCCTAATGATTTCGTAATCCAACAAAAAGAAACTTTTCCTATTCTAAATTTAAATTCTATAGGTAATTTATATGTGATTTTAATTTGTTTTTGAAGTATAAAAACCTACCACACATTACTGATTACACAACACATGAAGTTTAAGTTGAACATAAAAAAACCTAAAATCCATAAAGCAACAGCAATTATGCATTACACAACACAAACTCAAAAGAGAGGTAGACGACACAATAGGGAGGGGAATATTGCAACGTGTTTGGCTAAGTGTAAGAATTAATTATGAAATCTAAATTCTAATTTATATTCATTTTAATAGTATTTAGATTTTAATATTTAAAATTTAAATAATTAAATGTATACTCATAGTCTTATAATACTGTAAATTAGTATTTAATGACTAATGAGTACTATTTAGTATTTAATAAATAAATTTCAAGTTATAATATATTAAAATTATATATAATTACTTATTAGTGCTTTAATTTTTTTTCTTAGTTGAGTTGACGTGATATCAAAATATCAATTATCAAACTATGACAAATTCAACAAAGCACGAGGGTGAAATTGATTGTGAAGAGAGCAATGATATGGATGAACTTGATGAGATGCCACCACCACCAGCACCTAAGGATGAATGAAAGAGGAGAAGAACTTCTATGGTATGGGATCACTTTACTAAATTACTTGATTGTAGTGAAGATAAGCCTCAAGTCAAATGTAATTATTGTGGTAATATATATGCATGTCATACAAAGATGAATGAGACAGGGACAATGAGATTGCATATTGAGAGTTACTGCAAAAAAAAAATCCTTTTGCAAAGACAAAAGATACATCTCAACAGAAATTGATATTTAAAAATAATGATGGTGTAAGTCCCAATACAAGAAATACCTCAATTAGATGTGCAGCTTTTACTGTAGAGAATGCTAGGAGACTTCTTACTGAAATGATCATAATTGAAGAGTTTCCCTTTAGGTTTGCAGAGAATGAAGGATTTAGGAGGTTTGTGGAGGAGACCATCACTTTATTGGAACCTAAATTTGTTCTCCCTTCTCGAACTACAATTGCTAATGATATTTTAGCTATGTATGCCACTAAAAAACAAGCTCTGAAAGAAATTTTGTAGATCAAGGGTATAGAATTTCACCCACAACTGATACATGGACATCCTGTCAAAATATTAACTATATGGTCTTGACTGCACACTTTATTGATAATAGTTGGAAACTGCAAAAGAGGATCATTAATTTCTCTCAAATAGATGATCATAAAGGAGATACCATTGGAAGAGAAGTTGAACAATGTTTGAAACAGTGGGGGATTGAAAAGGTGTTGGTGTTGACTGTTGATAATGGTTCATCCAATGATACTTTTATTGCTTACCTAGTTAAGCATTTTAAACATGGGTTGGATTTGGATGGTGAGTTTTTGCATGTTTGGTGTTGTGCATATATTCTTAATTTGATTGTGAATGAAGGCTTGAAAGATGTGCATGATTCGATGACTCGAATTCGAAATGTTGTTAGATTTGTATGATCTTCTCCTGCTCGATTTTCAAAATTTTAAAAGTGTATTGAAGAGGAGATATATCTAGCAACAGTCTTCTATGTTTTAACATTCCAACTAGGTAGAACTCTACATATTTGATGCTTGAGACAACTGAAAATTTTGAGAAAGCTTTTGATATATTAGACTATTACGACCTTGCATGCTTGAAAATGAAAGAGCAAAATCAGAATCCAAATAGTACAGATTGAGAGGTCACTCGCATATTTACAAATTTCTTATATGTATTTTATGAGGTCATTAAGAGAATTTCAGGTTGTCTTCATATTACTTTGAATATGGTATTCGATGAAATTGCAACTATCCATAATTGTATACAAAAATATTCTCAAGATAGTGGTAGTGATAGTCCAATTATTACTAATGTTGCGACCAAAATGCAATTGAAATATGATAAGTTATGGGGAAATAGTGAAAAGGCGAATTACTTATTATATGTTGCATTTGTTCTCGAGCATCATCACAAGATGGAGTTTCTTATGTACTGTTTCAATCAATTATTTGAGGATAATGTGGCAAAGGAAATTAGGAAAAAGTAGAAGATGTTTTGAGACGATTGTTCAATGAGTATAATTCATTAGAGTCTAAAAATGCTTCTAGTTCAAGTTCATCATCTTCTACATCAAAAAGTCGAATGATTCAATCTACTTCTATTGATTCTATTGGTAAAACAAGGAATCCTTTTCGCTTTCAACATACTTATATGGAAGATGATGATGATGATTCTGATGTGGACACAGAGGTTGATGTTTACTTATTGGAACATTGTGCAAAAGATGATGAGAATGTTGACATCTTAGAATGGTGGAAAATCAACTCTTCTAGATACAGAGTTCTCAGTAAGGTTGCACGATATGTTTTAGCAATTTCAGTATCTACAGTTGCTTCTAGACATGTCCATTTTCCCCTCGGGGACCCACCTCTAACAGGGCGGGAAATTCCCATTTAGGCGGGAATGGGGGAGGGAGTGGGGAAGATTTTTTCCCTATCCCCCCCCCCCATTCCCTGACCCCGCCCCAATTTCTTTTTTTTTTAATATATATATTTGTATATATATAATAAACCATAAATCCAAACTTTTATTCAATATTATTTTGTTTTTCTAAGGAAATCAAAAAAATTTCCCTTAAATAGAAATCTCTTATTAAGAATTAACAATTTATATAGAAATTTTTAAAAAAATAGATTTTATTTGACCAAATTTAAAAAAATGAAAATTATAAACGAAAAATTATTCCCTGCGAGGAACTCGATCCCTTGGGAACTCCCTGCCCCGTTCCCTGCAAAATTAAATGGAAAATTTTATGGGGACAAGGAATGAAATGGGGGGCAGGGACTGGGATGGGGAAGTCATTCCCCGGCCCTGCCCCCATGGACATCTCTAGTTGCTTCTGAGTTTGCATTAAGTACTGGTGGGAGAGTGATTGATCCATATTGCTCTGCTTTGGCTCCATCCACAATTGAAGCACTTATTTGTGGACAAAATTGGCTATGTTCTAATGCTATTAGTGTCGATCTCCAATCACATATGGAGGAAGTTTCTAATGATGAAAAATGTTTGGTACTTTTTTATTCTTGAAACTTAATTTCAAAATTACATTAATTTCTTTAAGTAATAATTATTATTTTTGTTATCATTTTTTTGTAGAATTGAAACTATGCATGGAGAAAGTAGCTAATCTACAAGTAAAGAAGGAGAATGTTTCATGAAGATTGAAACGGAGAAGGAGAATGCAATGTTTCATGAAGATTGATGACTGAACTTGAAGTGAAGATTGAAGTGAAATTTTTATTAGATTAAAGTTAATGTTAATGTTTTTAGTTATTGTGAACTTAATATTTTTTTTGTTATTTCATAAAGACATAAACTTTGCCTTGGAGCTTTGGACTTTGGAGCTTGAATTGAATTTTTTATTAGATTAAAAGTTAATGTTAAGGTCCCGTTTGATAACCATTTGGTTTTTAGTTTTTGATTTTTGAAAATTAAGCTTGTTTTCTCTCAATTTCTCTACAATGGTTTTTATCTCTATTAAGGAAGCATTTGAATTCTTAGCTAAATTCTAAAAACAAAAACAAGTTTTTCAAAACTACTTTTTTTAGTTTTCAAAACATGGCTTGGTTTTTGAAAATATAGGTCAAAGGTAGATAACAAAACAAGTAAATCCAAGGGTGGGAGTAGTATTTATAGGCTTAATTTTCAAAAACCAAAAACCAAAAACCAAATGGTTATCAAACGGGGCCTAAGTTATTCTCTTTTATTTTAATTATATTATGTAAGAAGAATCAAATAGAAGATGGAGAAAACAAGAAAAAAAAAAGAACATAATAGAATAGAAAAGCAAATTTATAAAGAGAGGGGAGAAAAAAGAAAAAATATATATAAATAAAATCAAAATCATTTATTTTAAAAAATCAAAAAAATTATAAATATAAATAAATTCAAACATAGAACTCAAGATTTAAGAGCAAGTTAGTAGTTAAAATCTAAATAGTATTAAAATGAATAGAATGAAGTTACACATTTAATTATTTAAATTTTAAAATATGAAATATAAATAAAATCATAATTAAATGTTTCACATTAAGAAAAATATGATATAAAAATATATTTGAAGACTTGAATTGAAGTTACGCAACCCAACACACTTTTTCAAAAAAAAAACAAAGAAGTTACGCAAGTTGCAACGCACGTTGAATGGTTGCAATTCACGAGTCATCACGCGACACATGTCACGCCACGAATGGTTAGCCTAAAAGAACGCACGCGACATAACCCGTCTGCCCATTTCCCGACCCGCGTGCATCCAGATGGCTAACCGCAAACTGAACAGACGAAATCGTCGATTCTAGAGGTTCGGTCGGTGCGGTTATTTATAAAACTGGTTCGATTCTGGTTTTTTAATTTTCTGCATTTATATAAGTGGTTTCGCTCTGATTTTGCACAATAACCAAGTCGAAACGAGTCATTTGCACCCCTAATATATGGAAACAAGTTTAAAAAACACTACCAAACCTAGAACAACATGATAGTCTAATTGCAGAACTGACAACGCAAAGAAAAAGATGAATGAAAGTGGAAAAGAGAAGAGAGAGAAAAAGAGAAAGCAAACCTGCAATGATCGATTTCGGAAGAAGAAGAAGAAGATCACGCCGTCGGTGGAGAAGGAGAAGAGCGGCTTCAAAGTTAAAACTATCGATTGTAAGGGTTTTTGGTTTTTTTTTCTTTTTTTCTTTTTTTAATATGAGAATTATAAAGAAAGGAAATTTTTTAAAAAATATGTCATTACTCAAAACTATGAAAGTAAGCAACTATGGGAGAATGCCATTATGAGAAAAAATAAGAACAATTCTTTGGGTAATGATCTTTCCACAAAAAAGCTCTAGTCAAGGAAGATTCAAAAATGTGAAAGAAAACAACTATGAAAGAAAGTCATTATGAGAAGAAAAAGAACAACTTTTTCTCTACCCCATGTCAAATCTCAATTGCAACGAACTGGACAAAGTATAAATTTATTCATTTATATATCGAATATTATATAGTTCAGCTTCAAGAATAAGTCAATTAAATAGACAGGCAATCGATGGTGTACTTGGAGAAGGTGCAAAAACTAACTTTATGATTTAAAAAAATGTCAATGTAACTATGTAAGCATCGAATCAAAAAGAATATCCATTAAGCAAACATCTGGCTGGCAATTGAGATAAATCATTGTTAAGACTATTAGCTAAACGGTGTCGTTTTCCCTTTCTTTTTATTTTTTATCTAAACGTTGTCCTTTGGTTTGTTACTCCTTGATGGCTGTTTGTTATTCTCTTGTATACGTGTAGACTTCTCATAAGGTGGGAATGCATCCCAACCTCTTCTATATTATACATACTCTGCCTCTCTAATGAGAATGATTGACAATTGCAGCCCTAATGTTTCTCTCTCCTAAATTGGTTCCTGTTTTCATATTTTGTAAGTTGGTATCAGAGCAATTTAGGCTAACGCCATGGGTGATGAAAGTCATGCCTCATCAGGAAGGAGTGCAACCTCAACTCCAGTAACTATGGGAACTTCTGTGACAAATATTATCAGCTCCACGTTTGGGCATCCTTTTAGTACAGTACTCACAGGGAAGCTTGATGAGAAGAATTACTTGCTATGGAGGGGAATGGTTCTGGCGATTCTTAGGGGTCAGAAGGTTGATGGTTTCGTTCTGGGCACAAAGTCTCAACCATCTGAGTTTGTTGAGTCAGGAAATGAAACTGGGAAATTGCAGCTTACTCCAAATCCCCAGTTTGAAGAATGGACCACAGTCGATCAAGCTCTCTCAGGATGGCTTTTTGGATCGATGACTCCAGCAATAGCTGCTGATGTTGTTAATTTTAAAACTTCAAGAGAGGTATGGAAGGCGGTCGAAGAAATGCTAGACTATCTAGCAACGATGAAGCAGGCCTCTGAGAATCTTCAGTTGGCGGGAGCTTCCGTTTCCTTCTCAGACCTAGTGTCATATATTTTGGGTGGTCTTGATGTCGATTACATCCCTATCGTTTGTACTATCGAAGGTAAAGATATCTCCTCCTGGCAAGAATTACATTCGATTCTCGTGACTTTTGAAGGAACCTTAGATCGTTTCAGCCCTAGCCCTGCTACTAGAGAGATGAATGTTGATCATTCGGCAAATTATGCCTACAACAGGCAAGGAAACTTTTCTGGGGGACGACCCAACTTTAATCAAAATAGTCAGAGAAATCAAGGTCGTGGTAATCAAAACTATCAGTCCTCAGGATATAGTTCATGAAACAACAACAATAACAGAGGTCGAGGCCGTGGTAGATTTGGCAATCTAAGAGGTAACAATTCTAAACCAACTTGTCAATCGTGCGGCAAGTATGGGCACTCTGCCCTTGTCTGTTATTTCGATTTGAAGAAGATTTCAACAATCCACATAGTCAAGGAAATAGTACCAATAGAGGTAATGTCGGTGGTGAAAATGCTGTGTTTATAGCTACTCCAGAGATCCTGAATGATTCAAATTGGCTGACTGACAATGGTGCAACCAGTCACATTACTTCTGATGCTGCAAACTTGAACGTGAAATCTGAATATAATGGTAAAGAATCTTTCATTGTAGGTGATGGAACAAAGTTAAATATATCCCATGTTGGTAGTAGTAGCATTAACAAGTCTTCTAGTTCTGTGATTACTCTTAAAAATATGCTACATGTGCCTCAAATCAAGCATAATCTGTTAAGTATTTCAAAGCTTACAACTGATAACAATTTATTTGTTGAGTTCCATCCTCTGTATTGTCTTGTGAAGGAAAAGGACTCACAGAGAGTGGTGCTGCGCGGAACCCTTAAGGATGGCCTCTATCAAATTCAATTCCCACCTCAGAAATCAATAACAATTTAAAGTCCTGTTAAGTGCCTAAGTCCATTTGGCATCAGCATCTTGGTCATGCGTCTAATAGGGTCCTTAGTGTTGCGTTAAAGTCCTGTGGTTTGCATTTACCTGGTAATGAGAAAAACTTCTTTTGTGAGTCTTGTCAACAAGGAAAATCACATGCTCTACCATTTCCTATGTCTCTTTTTCATGCTCAAAAACCACTTAAACTTATCCACTGTGATCTTTGGGGGCCCTCTCCTATAGCTACCACGTCTGGCTATCGATTTTACATAAGTTTTGTTGATAATAATAGTCGTTTTACACATAATTATCCCCTTAAAAATAAGAGTGATTCACTTGCTGCCTTTATTCAATATAAAGCCCTTATTGAAAACAAACTTGACTTAAAGATTAAAACACTCCAAAGTGACTGGGGTGGTGAGTTTAGGCCTTTCACTTCTTTTCTTAATCGTCATGGCATCGAATTTAGGCACCCTTGCCCTCACACAAGCCAACAAAATGGTATTGTTAGAGAGAAAGCATCGTCATATTGTTGAAATGGATTTAACTCTTCTTGCCCAAGCCTCAATGCCTCTTAGATTTTGGTGGGATGCTTTTGTCTCTGCTGTATTCTTGATAAATAGACTCCCCACCCCTGTCGTTCATAATATGTCTCCTTGGGAACAACTATATCATACCCCACCTGGTTACACTTTCTTGCGTGTTTTTGGTTCCGCCTGCTTTTCATGTCTTCGTCCATACCAATCTCATAAATTTCAATTTCATAGTACAAGGTGTGTCTTCATAGGCTATAGTGAAACTCACAAAGGGTACTGGTGTTTAAGTTCAAATGGTCGCCTTTATATCTCCCCAGCATGTTGTTTTTAATGAGCATGTTTTTCCTTTCAAGAGTGGTTTTCTTACTTCCCAGACCAAGAGTCACACTAATAACACCATTTTCAGTCTCTTGCCTTTCCCATCCCACACTACTGTTGAGTCCTCTCACCCGTCAGTTCTCCCCTCCTCTTTCTTGATCTCTTCTCCTGAGGCATCCACAGGGTTTCACACAGTCTCACTCACTCCTTCGGGTTCTGAATCTGTCAGTGCACTACCCTTTTTGCCCGTTAATGAACTTGTTGACTGTCCAAAGGATACCTCGTTGCCTTCATAAAGTGATTTGTCCCCTATTGAGGAACTGCCTATGGTTGCCCAACAATTCCATCTCACCCAATGCAAACTAGAGCTAAGGATTGTATACTCAAACCTAAACAATGGTTCTATCTTGCTACCACCTGTGTTGTTATTCCCCAAGATATTGAGCCCAGAAATGCTAAAGAAGCTATACAGTCACCCACATGGAGAAAAGCTATGGACAGTGAGATGGATGCTTTAGCTCGAAATGGAACTTGGACACTTGTTCCCCCTCCACGCAGTGTGAATCTTGTTGGATGCAAATGGGTGTTTAAAGCTAAACGAAATGATGATGGTAGTTTTCAGCGTTGTAAGGCACGTGTTGTGGCAAAAGGGTTCCACCAACTTCCTGGCATAGACTTTCACGAGACATTTAGTCTAGTGGTTAAGGCATCCACTATCCATATTATCCTTGCTGTTTCCACAGCTAAAGATTGGGCTATTCGTCAACTTGATATAAACAATGCCTTCCTAAATGGTCAGCTCACAAAAGATGTGTTTATGCAGCAACGTGAAGGGTATGTTGATACTGCTGCTCCTTCTCATGTGTGTAAGCTTAACAAAGCATTATATGGTTTGAAACAGGCCCCTAGGGCATGGTTTGATCAACTAAAGTCAACTTTGTTATAGTGGGGATTTATAAACTCCAAGGCTGATAGTTCTCTATTTTTTCTTCATACGGCTGCTGTGATAATTTTAGTGCTGATATATGTTGATGACATCCTCATTACAGGCAACTCTCCCACTGGTATTGACTTATTTGTTCGTCAATTAAATGCTTCCTTTGCATTAAAGGATATGGGTGATTTGCACTATTATTTAGGTGTTGAGGTTCATCGCAATTCAGAAGGGATGTATTTGACTCAGTCACAGTATATCATGGATCTTCTTTGTTATGATATATATATTATTTTGTATATATGTCCTTTATAGTAATTGTACATTCTTTAGTTAGGGTTTCTTTGTGTACCTATATATATGTTAGTCTTTCTTATGAATAATACGAGGCGTATTCTTCTCTCTATACTGAGTACATGGTATCAGAGCACCCCTAGGGTTTTAGAAGGTTTTTGGCGATTAGGGTTTTCTCTTTGAGGTTAGGGTTTGAAGTTTGGGTCATCACGTTAGAGTGGCCGTTTGTCAACACCACCTACCTCAGGAGGAGCGCCGCCGTCAGGAGAGTCGAAGCACCATCGCCGTTCGTCGGAAAAGTCCGCGCGTGAGCCCCACGCGCCGCCGGAAGCTACTGACTCCGCCACCACTCGCCGGCGCGTGAAGGCGCGTGACACCGCCGTTCCATCTTCCGCCGCTTGGGTTTTGTTCGGGTTGCTATTTTCGGCCGATCTGTGTAATTTGTTTTGACGATACACACTGTTTTGGTCTCGGGTTTGACGATTTTTGTGGGATTAGGTACTGTTTCTTGCTGTCCAGATCTGTTTTTTTGTCTATTGGGTTTATATGCTGCCTCTATTTGGTAACTAATGGCTGAGATGAAACCTATGGTGGTCTCTAATATGGTCCCTCTTTCGTCCAAAATCACGGAACACAAATTAAATGGCTCTAATTACTATGATTGGAGTCGAACAATTCGGTTTTATCTGCGAAGTACAGAGATGGATGATCATATTGATCAGGATGCACCAGAGGATGACACAAGGAAGGCTTGGCTTCGAGATGATGCTAGATTGTATATTCAAATCAAGAATTCGATCGAGACGGAGGTTGTTGGCTTGGTGAATCATTGTGATTCTGTGAAGGAACTGCTCCAGTGTTTAGAGTTCTTATACTCAGAAAAAGAGCAAGTTAATAGAATGTACGAAGTTTGCACAACCTTCTTTCATGCAGAACAGAAAGAACAGTCTGTTACGAACTATTTTATGCAAGTTAAGAAAGCGTGTGCAGAACTTAATACATTACTTCCATTTAGTACGGATATAAAGGTTCAACAAGCTCAGCGAGAGAAGATGGGTGTCATGAGCTTTCTGAACGGACTTTCGTCAGAATTTGAGATGGCTAAATCACAAATTCTATCTGGATCCGAGATCCCTTCTCTAGACGAAGCCTTTAGTAGAGTCCTCCGTACAGAAAATCTTTCATCTGGTCCATCCGTTCCTCAGTCTAATAGTGCTCTCTTTAGTCGGAATGATTCTAAGGTCACTAAAGGGATGAACATCAACACTCAGAGACCGGGTTCTGATAATCGACGACAAGATTCACAGGATATAATATGTCACTATTGTCGTAAGCCGGGTCACATGAAACGTGACTGTCGAAAATTGTTGAATAAGGGTCGATGGCCTCAAGTTGCTCAGCTTGCCTCCACCAATGATACATCTGAGAGGTCGGTTACTATTTCTGCAGACGAGTTTGCTAAATTCCAGATGTATCAGGAATCATTGCAAGCATCTTCTTCTTCGAATCCTATTGCCACTCTTGCTGAATCAGGTAATACGAATCATTGTCTCCTTACATCCTCCACTAAATGGGTCATAGACTCTGGTGCCACAGCTCATATGACAGGTAATTCTAGCTTATTTTCTACCTCTTTGTCACCTGCACCTTTTCCCACTGTCACTTTGGCAGATGGATCCACATCCTCTGTTCTTGGATCAGGCACCATTAATCTCACACCGTCTCTCCCTTTGTCTTCTGTTTTGCATTTGCCTCGACTTTCATTTAACTTGATTTCTGTTAGTAAACTTATTCGTGACCTTAATTGTTTTGTCTCATTTTTTCCTGGCTATTGCTTGTTTCAGGATCGTATGACGAAGAAGATTATTGGTAAAGGATATGAGTCTGAAGGCCTTTGCACTTTTGATCAGCAGATACCAAAAGCTATGGCCTGTTCTGGTGTTGCATCTCCGTTTGAAGTCCATTGTCGTTTAGGTCATCCGTCTTTGTCAGTGTTAAAGAAAATTCATCCAGAATTTCACTCTTTGTCTTCGTTGAATTGTGAGTCTTGTCAGTTTGCCAAATTTCATCGTCTTAGTTCGAGTCCTAGAGTCCATAAACGAGCTAGTGCTCCGTTTGAATTAGTTCATTCTGATGTTTGGGGTCCCTGTCCTGTAGTGTCCAAAACTGGATTTCGATACTTTGTTACTTTTGTTGACGATTATTCTCGTCTGACTTGGTTATATTTAATGAAAAATCGTTCTGAGTTACTTACTCATTTTTGTACCTTTCATGCTGAAATTCAAAATCAGTTTAATGTCTCTCTTAAAACTCTTCGAACTGATAATGCTGGTGAATATTTTTCTCATATGCTTGGATCTTACTTGTGTAAAAATGGGATTATTCATCAATCTTCTTGTGCTGACACTCCATCCCAAAATGGGGTCGCTGAACGAAAAAACTGGCATTTACTTGAAACTGCTCGAGCATTATCCTTTCAAATGCAGGTTCCGAAACATTTTTGGGCCGATGCAGTTTCCACAGCTTGTTTTTTGATTAATAGAATGCCTTCCTCTGTTCTTAATGGTGAAATCCCTTATCGTGTTCTTTGTCCAACAAAAGCCTTGTTTCCTATTACACCAAAGATATTTGGTTGCACTTGTTTTGCTCGGGATGTCAGCCCTCATCGTACTAAGTTAGATCCAAAATCCTTAAAATGCATCTTTCTTGGTTATTCTCGAGTTCAAAAGGGATATCGTTGTTATTGCCCTAGTCTTAACAAGTATCTTGTCTCTCCAGATGTTACGTTTTTTGAAGATATGCCCTTTAGCCCATCCATGTCAAGTCCGTGTCAGGGGGAGGATGACCTACTTATCTATGAGATCGTCTCTCCATCCTCCCTTCCTACTCCATCTCCTTCAGTATCTATTCCTCATCGTCCACCCATTACTCAGGTTTACTCCAGACGGCCATCACCATTACCTTCAGACACATGTCCTGTACCAGAAGATTCTTCGACATCTGATCCAGGAACACGTGATGAGCTTCCCATTGCCCTTCGTAAAGGTAAACGCTCTTGTACTTATCCTATTGCCTCATTTGTTTCTTATCACCAATTGTCACAACCAACATATTCTTTTCTTACATCACTTGATTCTACCTCTATCCCTAACTCTGTTTCTGAAGCTTTATCCCATTCTGGTTGGCGTAATGCAATGATCGAAGAGATGAATGCTCTAGATGGTAATGGTACTTGGGATTTAGTATCTCGTCCTGTAGGAAAGAAGGCCATTGGGTGTAAATGGGTGTTTACAATTAAGGTTAACCCTGACGGATCAGTTGCTCATTTGAAAGCACGTCTTGTTGCTAAAGGCTATGCTCAGACTTATGGGATAGATTATTCTGACACGTTTTCTCCATTTGCTAAATTCACTTCTATTCGCTTACTTATTTCCATGGCTGCTACTGAAGGCTGGCATTTGCATCAACTTGACATTAAGAATGCTTTTCTCCATGGTGATCTTCAAGAGGAAGTATATATGGAGCAACCACCTGGGTTTGTTGCTCAGGGGGAGAGTGATAAAGTTTGTCGTCTTCGAAAATCGTTGTATGGATTGAAACAGAGCCCACGAGCATGGTTTGGTAAGTTTAGTCAAGCACTTGAGCAATTTGGCATGAAGAAAAGTACATCTGATCATTCTGTTTTCTATCGACGATCTGAGAAGGGTATAATCCTACTGGTTGTGTACGTCGATGATATCGTTATCACTGGGAATGATACATCAGGTATATCTTCTTTGAAAACTTTCCTTCAGGGTCAATTCCACACTAAGGATTTGGGAGCACTAAAATATTTTCTGGGTATTGAAGTGATGAGAAGCAAGAAAGGTATCTTTTTGTCGCAACGGAAATATGTACTCGATTTGTTATCTGAGACAGGAAAACTAGGAGTTAAACCATGTAGTACTCTGATGATACCTAATTTGCAACTCACTAAAGAAGGAGAAGCATTTAAAGATCCTGAGAGATACAGAAGATTGGTTGGGAAGTTGAATTATCTGACAGTGACACGACCAGACATTGCTTATTCAGTAAGTGTTGTAAGTCCATATATGTCTTCACCTACCGTGGATCATTGAGCTGCAGTAGAACAAATTTTATGCTACCTAAAAGCTGCACCTGGGCGTGGAATCTTATATAAAGATCATGGTCATACAAAAGTTGAATGTTTTTCAGATGCTGATTGGGCAGGATCTAAAGAAGATAGAAGATCAACGTCTGGATATTGTGTCTTTGTAGGAGGCAATTTGGTGTCATGGAAGAGTAAGAAGCAGAATGTGGTTTCACGTTCAAGTGCTGAGTCAGAGTACAGAGCTATGGCACAATCTGTGTGTGAGATAGTGTGGATACATCAATTTTTGACTGAGATGGGTTTCAATATTACTATGCCAGCTAAATTGTTGTGTGATAATCAAGCTGCACTTCACATTGCATCTAATCCAGTGTTTCATGAGAGGACTAAACACATTGAAGTAGATTGTCATTTCATTCGTGAGAAAATTCAACAAGGGTTGGTGTCCACGAGATATGTAAAGACTGGAGAACAACTGGGAGATATCTTTACTAAAGCTTTAAATGGAGCAAGAATAAATTATCTCTGCAACAAGCTGGGCATGTTTGACATATTTGCTCCAGCTTGAGGGCGAGTGTTATGATATATATATTATTTTGTATATATGTCCTTTATAGTAATTGTACATTCTTTAGTTAGGGTTTCCTTGTGTACCTATATATATGTTAGTCTTTCTTATGAATAATACGAGGCGTATTCTTCTCTCTATACTGAGTACATTCTTGATCGATTAGAACTTTCTCATCTTAAACCAAGCCCAACACCTACTGTTACTGGGAAGTAGTTATCTTTATATGATGGTGATCCTCTTGATAATCCAACAATCTATCGAAGTACCATTGGGGCTCTTTAGTATCTATCTCACACTCATCCGAACATCTCGTTCATTGTTAACAAGATCAGTCAGTTCCTTCAAAAGCCAACATCATCTCATTGGACTGCTGCAAAACGTCTTCTCAGATATCTTCAAGGTATGCTAAATTATGGGATGTTTCTCCCTAAGTCTTCTAGTTTGTCTCTGGTGGCTTATAGTGATGCAGATTGGGCATGTAATGTTGATGACCGAAAGTCTATAGCTGTTCACTGTCTATATTTGTGTCAGTCTCTGGTTTCATGGTGTTCCAAAAAGCAACATGTGGTTGCTCGTTCTAGTACCGAGTCAAAATACAGGGCCCTTGCACATACTGCAGTCGATATCAGTTGTGTTCAATCCCTTCTTCGCGAGCTCCAATTTTCCCCTCCTAACACACCGGTTATATGGTGTGACAATGTAAGTGCTCTGTCTTTAGCCGCCAATCCTGTTTTTCACTCTCGGAGTAAACAGGTTGAGCTCGATGTACATTTTGTTCGTGATAAAGTGTTGGCAAAGGAGCTTGATGTCCGGTATGTTCCATCTTCTGAGCAGCTTGCTGATGGGTTGACAAAACCTTTGTCCACGGTTCGATTCTGTGATTTGCGGTCCAAACTCGGGGTCATTGCTTCACCCTCTTGTTTGAGAGGGGATGTTAAGACTATTAGCTAATCGGTGTCATTTTCCCCTTCCTTTTGTTTTTTTATCTAAACGTTGTCATTTGGTTTGTTACTCCTTGATGGTTGTTTGTTATTCTCTTGTATACGTGTAGCCTTCTCATAAGGTGGGAATATTGCATCCCAACCTCTTTTGTATTATATATACTCTGGCTCTCTAATGAGAATGATTGACAATTGCAGCCCAAATGTTTGTATCTCCTAAATTGGTTCCTATTTTCATATTTTGTAAGTATCATTAACCAATAAACAAGTTTAGAAACTCGCTCGAATTAGCCCACAAATCACTCAGAGAAAGAACAAACCTTAATCTAGACGAACGAAGCGACAAAAGAGAAACTCGCCCATATAAAATGATGACCAAAGGCAGCAATATGAGAAAATTTGGGTGAACTGCAAGTTGATTCACAAGTGTGGAAAAAGCAAAGTGGAACACAATGTTGGAAGAAGAAGGCATGGACAAGTTTATTGAAAATTTGGCCTCGAGTTGGGCAGATTATTCATATATGGAAACAAAGCTCGAGTTTAAAAAACACTACCAAACCTAGAACAATACGATAATTTGATTTTCTGCAGGTACAATAAGAAACCAATAATCCCTAACCTTTAAAGGAAACAACGAGAGTCGTTGATTTTGTAATTGACCCATTTAAGTTTGGGAGGATGAGTTTTGTGCTTAAAGTGTTGTTAAAATATTCTTGTATCATGAAATATACTGCTACTAAGACTCATTAAAAAAAAAAAAAAAAAAAAAGAGGGAGATACTCCTCCTTCTAGAGTTAACTGAGTAACCAGAGGCAATCATGACTCCCATGATTTCCTTTGTATGAAAAGTTAACTTCGTGAAGTGGGTATGTAAAAATGGTCTTAATAGTGATGTGTGCTCGTAGTCAACTACTGTCACCACAAAGTGTTAGTAAGTTGGAATAAAGGTACATTTGATAGTGAGACTCTCTCTAGAAAAAAAAATGAGGCCTAGTAGCAATTTTATATAAGTTTGGGGAGATAGAAAAATACTTTTAATGTGAGTGAGCTTAGCTTGTTGAATAAAACATTCTTATGCAAACTCATTACCTAAGTCTTAGACTCTATGATTAAGACTTAGGTAATGGGTTTGCATAAGAATGTTTTATCTTCAAAAAGAAAAGTAAAGGTTTTATGTAAGAAAATCTTGGAGTTGTGTAAAGTACTAAGAGTATGAGATCTCTCCTGAAAGACAACATTTTTTTCAAAACACCCTTTGGAAAGCATTTTGTGAAGGATTGCTTGTTGTTGTTACTTTTAATTGCTTGATGAAAAGCAATAACTGAAGTTTGGGGGTGTGATAATTCTCATTTTTGAGAATTATTTAGCTCACAAAGAAAGGTTCTTATCTTTTCTATCTTGTTGAACCCCAAAAATCTCTTGAATTTGAGCAAAGTGTTAATGAATCCTTGAGCATGATGAGAATCCTTAAGATTAGAAGAAATAGATAAAAATGTTAAAACTTGGCTGATTTAGTTGGTTATTATGCAGTTTTAGCAAAAAGAGAAAATTATGCCACGATTTCAATGCAATTGCAGTTGCAATTAAACCCTATAAGAAGAAAATGAGATTTTTTGGATTGACCAAATTTAGAAGATTCCAACATTTATTTCTTCTTAAATCAAGCAATGATTTCATACATCAAGCTGTATATGGAGTGTGAAGGAATCCTAAATGCTTGAAGGCTATAAAATGGAGGAAAATGAAGGCAAAATGGGAATTTCATCTCGGGAAGAAAAATCCATTTTTTTTATGCATTCTATTTTCTTCTTTTTGCTGCGAGTTCTTCATATATCAAATTCATCCAACTTAATCCAACCTAGGAGATCTCTTGGGTTATAAAGATTTAACTTAACTCGAAAGATATTGAGGAGAATCGATTAAAAAGGATAAATGATAGATTGGAAGAAGTTTTGTCGAAAGTTTTTTGTATTAGTTGTTTTAATCGTAAGTTGTGTTCTATTTTGAGTTGTAAACATTCAGTATCTTTATTATTTTCTGTTGAACTCGTTTTGTCCTAGAGCCTCTGCTATGAAATTTTAGTATTAATTCATTTGAATTTTTCTTTTTCTTTAGTATTGCAAGTCTAGTAGGTTTTTAAAGACCTTTATTTGGCCTCTGTGGCAAAGGTTTAATTCAATCCCTTATGGCTGGAATTTATTCTATTAACTTTCGGTTTCATTCTTTCAACATGAGCTAATCTTCTTTTAGGGATTCAAGTGTATGAATGCCCTAAAAGTGAGAATGTGAAGCTTATATACAAAGGCAATCCAATTTAGCACAAAGTTTGTTTGCTTTTACTGGTTTACGTTCTTTTAGGAATCCTTGATTGATCAACTAGGGTATCTTTCAAGTCTGAATCTAATATCGAAAGGGTTAGAGGAAGACAGATTTCGTAAAAGCAATAGGTTATAATGCTTAGAAAATAAATAAAGTTTGGTCCTAGACATAGAACGAGCCCCCAAAACCACTAGAATGCGATCTCAATTTATCTAAGTAAGATTAACCATAGACATATAGGTCCAATCACTTAGCCTCCTAAATATTTTAAATCAAAGTCGAATGGGAGTTTAATTCAGTTAACAATTATTTCTGTTAAGGCGTGATTATGATCGGAGTACATGTAAGTGCACGCAATCGAAGTAATATAAAATAGTATGTGATTACCAAGTATTGAACACCAAGGGAAGCGGATATGGTTTTTTTTTTAATGCTAATTAATTACCGAGAATACTCAAATTTAGAATTATTTAAGGAACAAAATAATGGGGACAAAATTCAAGTTAAAAGCAATTAAAAAGGGTTGAAGGTACCAAATTAAAGGGAAGCTTAGGGGGCGAGCACGTTTTAGATTAAATACATGATAATTGCGAACGACGATTTATTATCTCGCTAAAACACATAAACATAGAGCTAAACCGGTCGAAATCTCCTATCAGTCTCTTTCGAACACGCTTAACTAATCGCTTGCCTAAGTGTCCTTAGCGCTAATTGATTAATTAATTTAATTAAGTCCGCTCATGATTAGTCTCACCCGTCGATTGTTGATCCTATGTCACTTCGGCAATCTAAGGGCGTTAATTGGACTAAGTCTAACTTAAACATCCGCCGTCGAGCTCAATTTAGGACTAAAACAGTGCACTAATGGCCAATTAATACAAAGCATTAAGAACAATCCAATCAAATGCATTAAAACGAGTAATTAAACGTCAATTACAACAATTAAACCATGAATTTAAGTCTAAATGTGCTCGAAACCCCTAAACTATAATATTCATCCCATATACATCACTAAAACAGAACTAAACATCCTTCTAAACATTAATAAAAGCATAAACAGAGAGTTAGAAATGGGAAAAAGATCGTCGATGACTGATAAGCCTTAGAATTAAGGCTTATTTAAGTCCCAAGTGCTCAAAATATTCGTGTTTGTCCTAAGATTAATTGAAAATAGTGGAAGATTGCTTGAATTTAAGGAATAATTGAATGTGATAGCATTTGGAAAAGAATTCTAAATAAATTGATTCTTTTTACATAAATTATGAAAATTGCTAAATCAGATTGCAAAATCTGATTTTTCAATTCTGGGCAGAGAAATTATGGAAACCAAAATGTGCGCAAACGAAGAAACCCATACATGGAAAGATCAATTTCCGCACGATTCGAGGGAATTTGAGCATGATTTTTGGGCAATCTTCAACCCTAATGAAGGCCTATAGATGGGGAAGAAGAAGAGGAGCTATTAATCGGATTTTGAGGGCGATTTGAAGGATCAATTTCGTGGGTTTTTGGGTTTTAAAAAAGGAAAAAAAATCTGCATTAAACCCATTCCGAAAATCTTCAATTATAGCCCGATTTGGAGGAATTTAAGCACGAAATTTGGGCATTCTTCAACCTTAATGAAGGCCTATAAATGGGGAAGAAGAATTGGAGCTAAGAAATTTGGATTTGGAGGCGTTTTTGAGTCAATTTCATGGGTTTTTCAACCGAAGCTCTGTTTTTTTTTTCTGCAAAATTTGCTTTGTTTTCGCTGCGAACTGCAGCTTCTGTTTTTTTTAATTCCTTTCAATCTCTTCTTGTGTTACCAAGAGATGGTGGTAGTCTAGTCTTGCTCTTCATTCGATTTCCGTTTTGCATTAAGTTTTTGTTTAATTTCAGCCTCTGTTTCGTGGGGGTTTTGTCCAATTATTCCTCTGTTTTCTAGTCTTTGTTTTTTTTCTGTTCTTCACCAAGAGAAACTGTTTTATTAGTTCTATTTATGCTTTAATGAACGTTCTGTTTTTGCCATTTTTGCTTCAAGTTTTTTTTTCTTGTTTTTAATGAAAGAAAGAAACTTTAATGTTTTGCCATAAAATTTTAATTATTTCATTTTTAGTTTGAAGTTTCTGTTTTTGCTATAATCCTTTTTTTTATTCAAGTTTTCTGTTTTTACCTCTGTTATGATGATTATTATGTTGATTCCATTTTTGCTTCAATTGTTATTTCGTGGGTTTATTTTTCTGAAGTTTATGGTTTAGTTTTCAGTTTTGTTTGATTCGATTTTGGATGGCAAAATCCTTTAATTCCTTTAAATCTTTGTTGAATTTAGCATTTTAATATATTCTTCTAGTATGAATTTTTATTCTAAAATTAGTTGTAATATTTTTATCTTTAATTTGAGCTAAAGCTTCTTAGGGGGTTCAAGGATGTGAATTCCCTAAGAAGTAAATGTAGCCAAAATTCCAATGAAAACCAAGCCTACATCTCAATTGTTTGCTTGTATTGATTAAAATTTCGTTGAGATCCTAGATTGATCAACTAGGGTATCAACTCAAGCTTAGATCTAATACCGACGGGGTTAGTGAAAAGCGGATTTCACACAAGTGATGGAGAAAAAGAGCTTAGACATAAGCCAATTCCTTACCCTAGACATAGGGATTAAGGACTCCAAAATCCATAAAATTGTGAGCCAAATTATCTAAGATAGAGGGACTATAGACATATAGGTCTTTCACTTAGCCTCCTAAAAACCTAAATTCAAGGAAAATAGAAGATGCAATTTTGGTTTACAATTGAGTGTGGAGTAGGTTGGAATTGCAATTTTGGTTTGCAATTACGACTTCGGGCAATGACATTCTTGAGCCCCATCCTTTATCCAAATTCATTTTGCAATTTCATTTTCTAAGTCTTTTTAGTTGTTATTCCAATATTGCCAATTTTAGATTCTGCAATTTAATTCTGCAATTTTTAGTTATTTCGCTGATTGCCATTTTAGATTATGCAATTCAATTATGCAATTTTTCTTTATTTCCATTATTGCCATTTCTTGATTCTGCAATTAGATTCTGCAATTTTTCTTTTTATCAACACACCATCCCAACATTTTTTTTGCAATTTAGTTTTCCATTTGCAATTTTCCTTACACTTTTGCTTTACAATATTTTTGTTACTCCGTTCCCTGTGGGATTCGATACTTGGTACTCAGAGACCATTTTATATTACTTCGATCGCGTGCGCTTGCGTGTTACAGCCGATCAATGACAAAATCCTTGACTTTTGCCATAATTTCGTGATCCCCGAGCCTCGAACAATGATCCCAAACACCCCATAGCAGCTCCACAGGTCCCCAGGAGGTAAGTTATCGAAATTAGGGCTGAAAACTCGCAAATGGTCTCCCTTTTTCGGTAGAGAAAGCGATGGTTTTATACTGTCAATCGAAGCAGCATTGCAACACTAGGGACAGCGTTGCAACGTCGCCCAAAATGATGGCGTTTTTGTAGATACGCAGATGCAGCGTTGCAATGCTATTAGTAGTGTTGCAACGCTTTGGACAGAGCTTCACTTTCTAGTGCGTTTCTAGCGTTGCAACGCTTGCTCTTGGGTTTGCACACCAAAATATGGCGTTGCAATGCCATTTCAAGCATTGCAACACCGTCCTCTCGGCCCCAATAGCTTGTGCAACATCTCTTATTGTCCTTAGCTCCTCCAAAAGCTCTAAAATAGCTTCATTTTCACCATAAAGCTCCACAATTCTCAATTCAGCTTCTAATTGCTCGGATTCCTTAAATTAACAAATAATCGACATAAAAGCTTACATCTATGGCCTAAAACTAGCTAAAATAAGGCATAAATATACCCTAATTTAATGCTATCAAATACCCCCACACTTAAGCTTTTACTAGTCCCGAGCAAAACAAAATATAATTCCCATTAAAAAGATAAATGCTTCAGAATCATGCATGCATAAGTGACTCCATCCTCAAAGCACTAAAGAGTGGAATAAGATAAGAAGGACAATGAAACTAGAACATGCTTAAATCACGAGCAAATTTAAAAGAAACTCTGAAGTCCTTGCGTGTGTATGTGCAAAGCCTAGAATTGACTCGTCTAATAATTCATAGTAACTTTATGCTCCCCTCCATTCGTCTTCCCCCTACACTGGCTCGAAAGACCCAATTCAGCTCCCTCACAATCAAGAAAGTAATAAAAAGCTAGGTGCCTGAAACTCAACGGGCAGTTTTCTCCCACACTTGCTTTTTACACAATCAAGGGCACTAGCTTTCACACAACTATCGCAGGGTCTTTAGCCAAAGCACTTCCTCAATGGATGACCTAACTGATCATGATAGAGGTAGCTCTTTTTACCCCTGAACACCTAAAGATCATGCAAGAAACTTTTTCTTTTTCACTTTTCTTCTAAAAATTTTCTGAGCTCAATTTTTTTTTCTTCTTTTCGCAGGAAAATTAACACTTTTTTCTTACTCCTAAACTTAATCTTACAAACTATCTTGCAAGTTCACTTACAAACCAAGCCTTAAGCCTATCGGAGTGACAACAAACTTCTAGAAAACATAACGCTCCTCTAAAGGTTCAACTTAACAAAATTAGGCTCAGTGCTCATCATTTGCAAAGAATTCAAAGCAAAAATTTTAAATTTACCCAAATTTCAGCATGCTTCAGATTCCATAAGTATGCAAAAAACAATCCACTCAAGGAATACTAATCATCAAATTTCTTCATCACAAAGGCATGCAAGATTCTAAAACCAATCTACAGCACATAACTCAACATTCGTTTTCAAATTAAGCCCAAAATCCAAAACATCATTAATCCACTTCTCAACATGAGCACCATTCCCCCCACACTTAAACTAAACATTGCCCTCAATGTTTAAATCAACACAATGCACTCACAAAGGACAAATAAGAAATCAAAGGGGGTAACGGTACTTCCCTGAATTGCAGAGATTCCCTCAAATAGCACTTTCGATTGCCAACCCACCTTTAGGAACTACAAAACAACCACATGCACTTTTATTCCACAAAAAGCAAACACAAAACAAACAAAAACTGAAAACTCAAATAACCCTTGGATTGCCTCCCAAGAGGTGGTTGTTTAGCGTCATTAGCTCAACGTTTCCCACGTGCTTCTTTTAAGGTGGCTCAAATATAAAGAAATTAGCATCCTGCCTCTTACCTGCATTTTGAAAGTTAGGTACACAACCTCTCATAGAATTAGAAAAAGAATTAATCAAACATGGGGAAAAAGAATCATGATTAACAGGAGAGGGAACAGAAAAATCCTGAACACCTAAAGCAATCCTCTCCTAGAGATTCTCATTCAAGACAAGACTCGAACGAGGGGGCATAACAACATCATTCTCCAAACAATCAACATTCAAATTTTTTTCTCAACAACAAATCAAATTCATCTTGTTCAAAATTTAAAGTTTTATTTGGCATGAAATCATAGCAATTAAAGAAATCATTGTTCAACAAAAATTCATCCATTCCATGCCCTAAATTCAAGAATCTTTGAACACCCTCACTCAATCTATTTGCAAAAAATATAGATTCACTGATATCACACTCAATCACCATGCAGTTAGGGCGATCAGGTGAAACAACATTAACATCATCACTTGCCAATCTAGGTGGCTGCAAGACGTTCTTCTGGTTAGCGTACGAAACATTTTCATGATTACGCAAACTTGGATGGTAGTAGTTCGGTAAGTTCTGATTTTGTTGTCCCTGAAATCCAAATCCTCTATTCTGCACATATTGGAATTGCTTGATCGATGAGTCCTCCACTCCTCTCGAGTTCAAGGAAACTAACGAGGCAACTGACTGTGTGGCTCCTACAGTGGACAATTTACTCAATGCATTAGTAAGAGAAGTCATTTGTGCCTTGAGAACACTTACCTCATCAAGCTTATAGATGCCAGCAATCATCCTTGATGTAGACGTGGTGCTATCTAATGGCCATTGATAACTCGTGGCAGCCGTTTCCTCCAAAAGAGCACATGCCTCCTCAACAATCTTCACCAAAAAATTTCCTCATGCACTCGTATCAAGAATGGTTTTAGTACTCGCAGATAAACCATTATAAAACAGTTGTACCTGTAACCTGTTGGGATTTATGCCCTAAAGCCTCGTAATTAATTAATTATTTAATAATTAATAATAATTTTGATTATTTTATTTGTAATATAATATTATCCATTATATGGAAAATCCAAGGTTATTAGTGTAATTTTGAACAATATGTGGTTGATATACAGGAGAATCGTGTTCAAGAAATAACCTAAAGAGTCATAGTTTATGGATAAGGTTGGGTGTTTTATCCTGGTAACACTATTAATACGGCCCACTTTGTAATAGTTACAAATGATTTGATCCAAATCGTTCATGTGGAGACATGTGAGTGGGGGTATCTTATACAATGAGTTTGTATAAGACTAGACCATGAAATATTTAATATCTCTTTATAAATCCGTTAATTGAGAAGATTAATATTTCATCAGGATGATCATATGTGACTTGATCTTAATCTTGAGTGAGTTATGAACTCCTGCCTATGAGGGCTTGTCCTTTGATTTGCATGGGTGAGAGTGGCTTTTGTTGCCTATTCAATAAGCCTACCATTTTGCGGACTTGACCAAATAGGGAGCTGGGAACATAATCTCACAATATGGAATTCACTCATTCCCTTATAGGGTAAGTAGATGAGTAGTTCCCTTAAGTGCTGATTTCGGGACTTGAACAATGGGGCCCCACCCTCTCACTAGGTGAAAAAGAGACCCACGTTGTCGATGCTCACTACCTCTGAATTGAGACCTTCTTCGGTGTCTATAGCCTCTAAATCAAGACCCTCTCTGGCAAATTTTAGCTATCGGCAACAACTCTTCTTTGTTTTGTTTTGTTTTTCTGTGTTGTGCGGCTGCTTCCCTTTCTCACTTGTATAGTTCAAATCGTGGACAGACCTAAGATGGAAGAGGAGTAAGTAAATTTCCAATCATGCCCCTCTGCTCAATTTACATAAATGCCCCCAACTTAAATCATTAAGATTTCTTGTCATTTTCACAAATTTCCCTCATGACAAGAACATCTTAAGCCACTAAGTTGATTCTCTAAATTTTTCTATCATTCTGGCTTTACATTCAGCTCATTTAACAGGTATTTAAACCTATGAGCTGTGAGTACCTTGGTTAACATATCTGACAAGTTTTGATCTATATGAACTTTGACCAGTTCAATTTCATTATGAGCAACTGCATCCCTTATGAAATGAAATTTAACATCGATATGTGTAGACCATTCATGGTGAGATGGAGTCTTCGCAAGATGAATAGCACTCTGGCTATCGCAACAGATGAATAGGAGTAAACTCTTGTGACAACAACTCACCAACAATACGCTTCAACCACATTGCTTCCTTAACTGCTTCTTCAACAAAAATATATTGTAATTCAATAGTGGACAAAGCAACTACTGACTATAAAGAAACCTTCCAATTGACCAGATTACCATACAAGCGAAAAATGTGACCCGATAAAGATCTTCTTTTGTCAAGGTCTGCAGCATAATCTGCATCTGCGAAGCCTTCTAGCAATGCTAATTGATCACACATGTTCCCAAAACGTACTGATATATCTGGCATACCTTTCAAATACCGAAGCACCTATTTGACTGTATTCCAATGCTCCTTTCCAGGATATGACATAAACATACTTATCATGCTCATTGAGTAACCCAAGTCAAACCTAGTACAAATCATGAGATATATTATGCTTCCAACAACATTACAATGAGGAATATTTGACATCTCTGACCTTTCTTGATCAGTAGAGGACACTGAGACGAAGAAAATCTAAAATGAGATGCTAAGGGTGTCGAAACTTCCTTACAAACAGACATGTTATACTTGTCAAGCAGTTTATGCACATAGCTCTCCTGCGAAATGGTTAACAAACCTTTCTCCCTATCTCTCTTAACATTCATCCCTGAGATTCTTTTCAATGTACCTAAATCTTTCATGTCAAACTTACTACTCAACTGTCTCTTGAGTTCACAGATTTCAATATAATCCTTAGACACTAGTATCATATCATCTACATAAAGCAGTAGATAAATATAAATACCTTTCAGAGATAGTTTTCAGTACACACATGCATCATATGAGCTCCTGTGAAACTCCTTCTTTAGAATGAAGGTATCAAACTGAATATACCACTGTCTTGGTGACTGCTTCAGTCCATAGATAGACTTGTGAAGGCGACAAACCGTATCTTCATTTTCCTTTATTTCATAGCCCTTAGGGTGAGCAATGTAAATTACCTCCTCCAATTCTCCATTAAGAAATGTTTTGGTGACATTCATCTGTTCAAGAAATATAGCATAAACAACAGCAATAAACAAAATTAATCTAATGGATGTATGCCTCACCACCGAAGAGAAAACCTGATGAAAATCAACTCCTTCCTTTTGAATATAGCCCTTGGCCACTAGCCTAGCTTTATACCTAGGCTTGTAGTTACCTCATGTACCTGGCTTGATTTTATAAATTCACTTTGATTTAATGAGTTTCTGTTTAGGTGGCTTAGGAACCAATGACCACGTCTGATTCTTACGGAAAGAAAACAATTCTTCTTTCATGGCAGCCTTCCATTGTTCCTTCAAATCAGACACAATACCCTTTTCATATGTAGTAGGCTCTACCCCAATACTATTAGAAACACAATTAAAAGCAAAAGCAACTAGGTCAGGAAAACTATACCTCATAGTTGTTTGTCTCACCCTCTGAGCTCTATCACATGCAAGTTGATAGTTCTATAAGTCATGGTTACCTGAACTTTCCTCAATGAAAGCTCCCCCATCAATCAAGGTCCACTCCTATTGAAACTGTTTCCCATCATATTCAGACTTCTTTGAAGACTCTGTTTGTGAATCCATAAGTGACTCATCACTAGATTCACCTGAAGTACTTGATGGTCGTGTTTCATAATCAGTTCTGACTTCTATTTCAACATTCTCAACTAACTTCTATTCTGGTTGGCTTTTAGTACAAAACGACATCTCTTCTTCATTAACAGTGACATCTTTGCTAACAATACATTTATTCCTACCCTCTTCCAAGCACCAAATCTTATATCCTTTGATACTTGGAGGATAACCCAGAAACATACATTTTAATGCCCTCTTGTTCAGCTCTCCTTCCTTAACATGAGTATAAGATGAACAATTGAATACCCTGAGATGATCAAGACTGTGATCTTCTTCTTTCCATACCTCCTGAGGAGTCTTAAAGTCTACAACAGAAGACGGACTCTTATTAATGAGAAAATAGGCCATTTGGGTAGCTTCTCCCCAAAACTTCAAAGGTAACGAAGCATTAGACAAGAGACATCTAGTACGCTCTATTATTGTTCTATTGAACCTCTCATCTAAACCATTTTGTTGTGGAGTGTGTGTAACAGTAAAATGTCTCATGATTCCCTCAGATTTACAAAGTTTGTTGAATATGTGATTCACAAACTCTAAACCATTGTCAATCCTCAGATTCTTTACCTTCCTTCCTGTTTGGTTCTCAGTTTGCTTTTTCTATTTAAGGAATTTTCCAAAAGCTTCATCCTTCTGTTTAAGTAGATAAATCCACACATTCCTTCAAAAATCATCAATAATAGACATGAAGTACCTTGAACCTCCCATACTAGGTACCTTGGCAGGACCCCACAATTCTGAGTGTACATAATCCAATATGCCTTTAGTTGAATACTTCCCTTTTTCCAAACTTCACCCTAGAAGACTTCCCTATTACCCAATGATCACAAAATAACAGCTCGTTATTTTTAACTTCTCCAAGTAAGCCTTGTTGTGAAAGAGCTTGTAGTCCTCTTTTACTTACATAAGCCAACCTCTTATGCCATAGCATAGACATAACAGTTCCTTTGCTAGATGCAACAGCAGCGTTTCCTGTAATTGCAGTACCTTCCAACACATAAAGACCATTCCTCAAGGTTTTATTCAATTTAAATAGAGATCCCTTCGAAACTTTCAGAACTCCCTTCACAGATGCATAAGAATAACCTGATCTATCTAATTCACCTAATGAAATTAAATTTCATTTGAGTTCTAGTACGTACCTTACATTTGTAAGCATTCTGATCAAACCATCATGTGTGGCAAGCCGAATTGACCCAATTCTTTTCACATTATAGACGCCATTATCACCCAGTAAAACTTTTCCCCCACTGACTTCCTAAAAATCAATCAGATAGTCTCGCCTGGGCGTCATGTGAAATGTGCAACCAAAATCCATGATCCATTCATCTTGAAAATGTCTACTGGACACCATCAAGACCTCTGTAGAATCATACCCATCTGTTACATTAGTTGCACTAGTTCACCCTTCTTGTTATTAGAAGCTTTTTTGTTCTTGTTCAAAGGAAAAACTTTCTTAAAATGACCCTCCTTATGACATAAGTAACATTTTTTTCCTTTTCCTTTGGACTTAGACCTGCTTCTAGATTCGTTTCCTTTCCAATTCTTCTTTTCAGTTCTCCCCTTGGCCATAAGTAACTCTCCTTCCCTGTGTTCCTTCTTAATTTTGAGATTTCTTGTTTTCAATGCATCCACCACAATATCCATGGTCAGAGAATTCCTTCCATATTTTATGGCTACTTTAACTTCTCCAAATGTATCTGGAAAAGAATTCAAAAGAATGACTGCTTGATTCTCATCTGACATCATCTCATCAATGTTATTAAGATCGACCACAATCTTTTGAAAATCATCCAAGTTCTTTTCCAAGCCTTTATTTTGATCCATCTTATATCTAAAGAATTTCTCCTTTAGATATAACTTGTTTGCCAAAAACTTGGTCAAATAAGGGCTCTCTAATTTCTTCCATTGTTCAATTGTGGTAGTTGCCTCATCAACTTGCCTAAGTACTCCATTCGAAAGATAGAGTATAATTGTTGAATAGACAATTCATCCATCTCTTTTCGTTCATCTTCTATGAGTGTCGCCGAAAGGTCCTTTTCGTCACACAAGATTTTTGCTACCTCTTGTTGAACCAAAAGAGCTTCAATCTTCTTTCTCCATAACCCAAATCACCCTTCCCATCAAATCGAGCAACCTTGAAACTAGTCAACATTGAAAACATTCTAAAAAAAGAATGGGAACAAAGCATAAACCATGAACCTTCCAATCTTTGATCAAATGGAGTTCTGATACCACTTGTTATAAAATCGAACTCGAAAGTGCCAAAAATAGAATGCAATTTCCAGCAAGCAAATTATAAACAAGCAAGAGAGAATAATGACATCAAGATATATAGTGGTTCAACCTTTTGGTCTACATCCATTTTGAGAACCAGCTTAAGAGACTTTTATTAAGTAGCACTAAGTCACAATTTGCAGAATACAAAGCGAATAAACCAATCCAATCTTTTGAACTAAATCACCTCAAATGCTGAGCGATTTGAGCTTCAATCGAATACTCACTACACTAGCCACAACCACCATTCAAGGTCACCGGAGAAACCACGACCACACCGTTTAAGTAGAGAGACCCACAGAGTCAAACCTCTGTACTGCGGCCCACTTCTTTCTATTCAGACCCCCTTGACCGACATTCTCTATCTTAGAATCGAGACCCACGCAAGATGAAGACCAGCGACAAACAAAACCCACGGGAGACCCATGTCGTCGACACTCACTACCTCTGAATTGAGATCTTCTCTGGCATCTATAGCCTCTAAATCAAGACCCTCTCTGGTGAATTTTAGCTATCGGCAACAACCCCTATTTTTCCCTCTTTGTTTTGTTTTGTTTTTCTATGTTGTGCGGCTGCTTCCCTTTCTCACTTCTATAGTTAAAATCGTGGACAGCCCTAAGATGGAAGAGGAATAAGTAAAATTCCAGTCATGCCCCTCTGCTCAATTTACTTAAATGCCCCCAACTTAAATCATTAAGATTTCTTGTCATTTTCACATTTGTTTAACCAACAAAGTCCACTCTCTAATGGTGTAACTTGATCTTAATAGAACTCTTCAAAATTTTAACCTTTTCGGACGAGCCTGCCCCTACATTATTAATTTGATTTTTTTTCCCTTAAAAAGTGAATAAGTGAATTCATGCATACTATTTTGTACATGAATTTTAAAATGATGCATTAATTAAAAGGAATATTAAAAAGAAATTCAATTTTCACAGGGCATCAAAATTTTACCTTAAATTTTCAAGTATTATTAAAAAATATCCCTATGTGCATTCAATGGATTACAATGCAAATGGCCACTAGAAATTGATTGTGCTTCATAACATAAAAATTGAATTGTTTTTAAATTGATGGGTTTTGAGAGATTTATTCAATAGTCAATTGTGTGCATTTTTTTTTGGGGGGGGGGGGGGGGGGGGGGGGGGGGGGGGAATTAGTGAATTTTGAGATATTTCACATAGCTCTTTGTTGAAATTAGTGAGTAAATGTAATGTAAGTCTAACAAAATATCAAAGCCTAAGTTCCAATGCAATCCTTCGGTCTTCATAAAGTCATTAAAGAGATTTTTAATCTTCAAAGTCTTCTAGTCTTCAAGTCGTTAGAGAGTTTTCTTTGAATTCTCTGAGTTTTGAATTTTTTGAACCACTTGAAATCAAGGATAGTCGTATTTATAGAGATTTCCATGGGCATTGTGTGGGTTTGGGCTTAGTAAGCTTTTGGTCTAACCCTTTGGGGTTGGACTTTGTTCGCTTTAGGTCATACGCTTTAAGAGTAACAAGACAAATGGCTAAATATTAATAGGGTAACTTGAAAAATATCTAAAATGTTTAGATTTTGTAGATATGGCTAGACCTCTCTTTTCTATTTTTTTTAATTCATTATTATGATTAGGACTGGACATAAATGCCCTTACCTACCTTTTCTAGTTGTTAAACAATTAAAATGAATCCTACAAAAATGCCACATTATAAGGAGAGGCAGATGCACTTTACATGGCTAAATCTAAATAAAAAGATTAACAAATTTGAATTAACATGGCTTCCAAACCCTCCCCCCTCCCTAAAATCTTAATACTGCAAGTTGACAGTCTAAATTTTGATTAAATTACAGAATTTTATCAAAACAATGAACAATCCGATCAACTATCTAAGTACATGCATCCCTTTAAGAGTATATATTCAAACATACACTTCAACCTGATTTTCCCAAACATATAAAAGGGGGAAATAACTTTAAGGACCCATTAAGGTTAAAAAAAAAGGAGTAAATGGAATTAATTCAAAATTAAAAGCTACTATAATGGTATTGTTCAAATGTGTCTACAAACTTGAAACCAGTTTCTGAGATGAACTCACAGATAATGAAGTATAAAAACGATGTTGTTGATGGGCATATGTAATCGTAATTAGACCTAGAATAACATAATGGTAGTTTTAAATATGAGTATATTTGAATATATAGTGTCTAGAGTGGGTAGCCTTGATCTAAAGATGTAAAATGAACAACACTAGCATATTTAAAAACAATGATAAAACTGCCTATTACATTCACCTATGAAAAAATGTCAAGTCAAAGGTATAATTACCTATCACCATTGAATGCATTGTTAGTCTAAACCCCTCCATCCCCCAAGAATGTCTACCGTCTGAAACTCTCTATTTTTTTTTTAACCTTCTGATGAGATCTAAAAAGTCCCTATTATTTAATGCCTAAATCATGCTTGTTCCATTGATTTTGTGAGTATATTGCATATTTTATAGGTAAATTGAGTGCAAGACACATTTTAGAGATAATATATTGAATTGAGATTTTTATGTGATTAATTGATTATTTTGTAGCAATTTCATCATAAGGCATGTTCCAAGAGATTATTTGTCGAATCACAGTTCAAACGAGCCAAATCGAAGGTCAATCAGACACTCGAGTGAAAATATATGAAGGATTGACTATTATGCCCCTGAGGAGCGTCGAGATGCCAAAAGGAGGCCTTGCTCGACGCTGAAAGACAGTAGCTTCGGATGCAGGACAGCGTCTAGACGATGCCCAATGGGGTCGAGAAGTTGTCACAAGTCCAGAACGCATGGATGTAGGACATCGACACTGTAATAGAAAGCATCCTAAGATGTTGCGGCAAGCCCTCCTTGACGCTAGTCTAATTAAGGGTAGCGTCGAGACACTGCTAATAGCGTCGAGACGCTACTTCAATTTCTATAAAAGATTTTTTTTTTGCTTTAGGGTTAACTCTCTCCGACTCCAACCATCGTTTTGCAGTTTCTTCCCTTATTTTTCATTGTTTTAGATAGCTTTTGCTTCCATCTTTTATTTTGGGCTTGTATTATGGCCTCGAGATTAATGCAAACAAACTCCAGCTAGGCAAAAATGTCTATTCAGAGGAGATCATCGAGATTTCATATTGTAACGCCATGAGGTTCTGTATTTAATGCATTTAAATTACTGCTTTGAATGTCTTTTGCTTCTTTATTTTCATTCCTAAGCATATTTGTAGGTAGGCTTGACAACCCTATACACGTCGAGCATGCTTAGCCTAGCTATGTGTAATCTTGAGTTCATTTGAACATATTGAAGAGCACTTAATTTGAGTAGCAATAGGACTTAGGTTCGGTGAGTTTGTGAGCTTAATTCGGTCATGAAGGACTTAAGGAATCTAGTTCTAAAGAAGTAAAAAGTGTAAGGGTTAATCTAAATTCGCCAATTAGATTAGTTTGAGCATCTCACTAAATCTAGTAATTTCTAGGGCAACGACTAGTCTTGAGCTTGGCACATTGCAACCTGTGGCTCGGGTTAGTATCATCTCCAGTTTAGGATTAGTTTGGGGTTTAATTAACATCTTGTTCAATTAAACTACACTAGAGGTTGTTAGAAGCTCTCTCAGGTTTCCATTGGGCTTATGGGTGTATTCAAAGCATGATTTACATTCTTAGTTATCAGTGATTGGAGTAACTAAATTATATCCCGTCCTGACCCTTTCGAATTGGTGTCTAGTTTGTCTGATCCCCTTTTCTATCTTTACTTTAATTCTACGTTATTTACGTTTTCAAGCATGTTTACAATTCTTGCATAAACCCCCTCTGGTTACCCTTTTTAATCCAAATTTAGCAAATCAAATACCAAATAACACGCCTCCTTTTGGTTCGACCCGGCCACTTTTTAATACAAATTGTGGTTGGTTTATAAATTTATTTGACTATGTGTGATGAGCACTTTCAAATTGGCGTCGTTGCCGGAAAGGCAAACTTTTTGGTATTTTTCTTGCTTTATTATGATTTTATGTTTGTTTAACCACCTTCTTTTACTTTTTATTTATTTGATTTTAAGAAGCAAGAAAGCAGAAAGAATGTGGATGCGAGTTGAGAAGAAAAAAAAATTTCCACAACCTCGACGGAGCTTAAATGAAGAAAACCATGGCCAAGCGTACATTAAAAGAGTTGTTCACCCCTTCTACATTGTCTATCCCGAGACCTCAGGTGACTTCGAGTTTAGATCTGGTTTAATTCACTTATTGCCAGTTTTCTGTGGCAATGAAGGTGACGATCCTTATAAGCTCCTAAAAGAGGTCCATGCAATTTGCTCAACAATGAAGCATGCGAATGTAACTGAGGAGCAGATTCGTTTAAGAGCTTTCCCTTTCACACTGAAAGATCAAGCAAGAGATTGGCTACACTACTTACCATCGGGTTCCATTACGACTTGGAACGAGATGAAAAAAGAAATTTCTTAAGAAGTACTTCCCAGCCCAAAAATCAACGAGGATCAGCAAGGAGATTTATGGGACAATGCAAGGAGACGAGGAGAATCTACATGCTTATTGGGAGTGATACGAGGTTCTATGTGCGAGTTTTCCTCACCACCAATTCTCAGATCACCAGCTAGTCCAGTAATTCAACGAAGGCCTTCACACTCTGTTAATAGGAGTCTGATCGACGTGGCTAGTGGAGGATCTCTGCTCGATAAGATATCCACTAAGGAGAGGGAAATCATCTCAAGGATGGCAAGAAACATTCACCAATTTGGCCAGACAAAAGGGTAAGTGAATTAAAATCTGAAGTGTCTAATCTTACTACTCTTATGCAGAAGCTCATTAAAGGACAAACCGCCATGGCTTGCTCTCAGAGGAGAATCGAAGAGGTTGATGTAGTTGGAGTTTGTATGAAACCACAAGCACTAAGCCCAGGCTCAAGTATGTTTCCTTATGGTGCTTTGAAAGCCGTAACCGATGATTTGTATCAGTTTAAGTAGGAAACACAGGCTATCATCCAAGACATGACTAAGATAATGACCCAGCTTGCGGATGTTGTAATGAAGAAGCTAGGCACAGGGAAGCAACATGAAGTGAGTTTGAGTGAGGATTCTAAAGTCATTACTCTTCGTAGTGGAAAGGAAATTACTCAACCACCCACCCCTGTTTTTTTTTTAGAAGAAGGATGAAGAAAAAGTTGAAAAGAAAGATGAAGAACCCACCCCTAAACCCACTAAAGGTGTAGTACTCGACCCACCTCTTGATTTAAATACTTACATACCTCATGCACCTTTTCCATCCAGGTTGGCTCCTAGAGAAAAAGAGAAGATCAATGAAGAAGAGGAGCAGGGGAAGAATGTACTTGAGGTCTTTAAAAAGATGGAGGTGAATATCCCACTTCTGGACGTTGTAAAGACGATCACGAGGTTCGCTCAATTTATGGAGAAGTGGTGCACCATAAAGAGAGCCTTAAGAGGTAAAGGGAAGAAAAAGGTAAATGTTTCTACTTTAAGTTTACAGAATTTTCTTGAAAAACGCTCTGACCCTGGCATGTTCACACACCATGCATTATAGGAGATAGAAAAATCAAACATGTCGTGTTAAACTTAGGTGCATCGGTTAATGTCATGCCTCTATTTGTATATAAAGAGCTAAACTTGAATAGGTTGCATGATAATGACGTATGTATTCAATTAGCAAATAAATCTACCTTGAGACCTCTAGGGATAGTTGAGAATGTGTTGGTTAAGATCAATGATTTCCTGTTTCCTGTTGATTTCTATGTTTTATATATGGGCACCAAACCTGTTCATGCATCTGCATCCATACTTTTAGGTAGGACCTTTATGAAAACGGCAAGAATAAAAATTAATGTTGATGGAGGAACTATCTTTGTAGGCTTTGATGGAAAGATTGTTGAGTTTAAGGTTGTCGATTCTGTTGATAATTATGACTTTGTGGATTCTCTGTGTGAAATGAAAAATTTAGAATTGCAGGATATGTTCACTGGGAGATCAAGATTGTTGGATGGTGCAGGATCATTCTTGGAGGATCCTGATTGAGTGGAATGCCACATGACCCATCAAGCAATCGACGTTAAAAATTTGCTCTTCCTGGAGGCAACCAGGCGTTAAAAAAAATTTACTTGCTTTCTCGTGTTTTTTGTTAATTTGCTTCTTTAGTTTCTTTGCTTTTTTACTTCTTTGCCTGAATTTTGTAGATGGATGGTTTGACCCTAATTTGGAAAGGATTATCTTTGAACGGAGGAGCTACGCCTTGCCTACGTGCTTTGGAGCGTTAGGGGAGTATTTTTCTTCCCTTGCTTGTCCCTATTTTTTCATTTCTAGATACATTGGGGACAATGTATGAATTAGGTTGAGGGTTTATCTTTAAGCTTTGAATATTGTTGAAGTTTTTAGCATTGGTTGATTGAGTCCTTGAGCACTGAGCTCTGACTTTTGATTGATCGTGCTAAGCATGCATTTGTAGATTTGATTGAATTAGTTGTTTGTTTTCTGAGCCATGTTGAAAATCTTTTGAAAATTTTCTAGTCAAGTATGAGCATGATTGGTTGATGATGTGTTTTCTTTGCGGCTGATGAGGACAATTGATGACATACTTAGGAATGTTATGTTAATTGCTCTAGTTGAAGCATGTAATCGTCATCCCATGTTAAGCATATTTTGTGCCAAATTTTTTAAATTTTTCTGAACTTTCCTGCACGATTTTAGCACATTAGCCTTTCCTTTAGTAGTCTTGAAGGCTTAGGGTAGGATTATAAAGCTCATATGTTTGTTGTCACCCCAATATGTGTAGAGCTAATTGTTGAGTGAAAAGATTGATAGCTTGTAATCTGTTGCTTAAGAGAAAAAAAAGATGTGACTATTTGCTTAAGAAAAGAAAGAAAGATAAAGTGTGCTTTAAAAGAAGATCATTCTTGAAAGAAAAAGAGAGAGAGAGAGAGAGAGAGAAAAGTTTGCAATAGTAAAGATGAATCAACATGTAAAAAGAGCTTCGTCAGTCTTAGGCCATCCATTGAGCGAGTGCTCTGGATACGGGTCGCTGTGATGGATGTGCGAAAGCTAGTACTTGTTGATTTCAAAGTGATGCAAGTTTAGCCGCGGTATTTGTTTTGGGCACCTAGTAACCCGTTACTTGCATGATGGTTAGCTCTAGTGTCAGTGTAGGGGGAAGATGGATTGAGAGTTTTATAAACCTTTTCCGGGCCTATAAAGACTGCTTTAGGGAAGCTAAGCACACTCACACGTGGGAAAGAATAGAAAGAGCTTTTAAAAATGTGTCTCAACGCATGGATAGCTTTTGCTTGTTTCTCTTTTTTATTATTGTTATATTCCTAAGTATTGAAATTAGAGTCTCGTGCATGCAATCATTGATTCATATCTTTATTGTTTAGTTTGTGTCTTGCTCGAGGACTAACAAGAGTTAGGTTGGGGGTATTTGATGAGATCTAAAAAGTCTCTATTCATGCTTGTTCCATTGATTTTGTGAGTATATTGCATATTTTATAGGTAAATTGAGTGCAAGATAAATTTTTGAGATAATATATTGAATTGAGATTTTTATGTGATTAATTGATTATTTTGAAGGAATTTGAGCATAAGGCATGTTCTAGGAGATTCTACGTCAAATCACGATTCAAACGAGCCAAATCAAAGGTCAATCAGACACCCGAGCCAAAAGAATGAAGCATTGACTATTATGCCCTTGAAGAGCGTCGAGACACCAGATGGAGGCCTTGCTCGACGCTGCCCAGCGACTTCGAGACGCTGTCGCAAGTCTAAAACACACGGATGTAAGACAGCATTGAGACGTTGTTCACAGTGTTGAGACACTATAATAGTAAGCGTCCCAAGACACTCAGGCAAGCCCCCCTCGAAGCTGGTCTAATTAAAGGTAGCGTCAAGACGCTGCCAGTAGCGTCGACTTCAATTTCTATAAAAGCTTTCTTTTCGTTTTAGGGTTAACTCTCTCCGACCCCAACCCTCGTTTTGCAATTTGTTCCCCTATTTTTTACTGTTTTAGATATCTTTTGCTTCCATCTTTTATTTTGGGCTTGTATTATGGCCTTGGGATTGATGCAAACAAACTCTAGCTAAGCGAAAACGTCGATTCAGAGGAGATCGTCGGAATTTCATATTGTAACGCCATGAGGTTCTGTATTTAATGCATTTAAATTACTTCTTTTAATGTCTCTTGCTTCTTTATTTTCATTCCTAAGCATATTTGTAAGTAGGCCAGACAACCTTATACGCGTCGAGCATGCTTAGCCTAGCTATGTGTAATCTTGAGTTTGTATGAACATATCGAGAGAGCGCTTAATTTGAGTATCAATAGGACTTAGGTTCAGTGAGTTTGTGAGCTTAATGCGGGATCATGAACGACTTAAGGAATCTAGCTCTAAAGAAGTAAAAAGTGTAATGGTTAATCTAAATTCGCCAATTAGATTAGTTCGAGCATCTCACTAAATCTAGTAATTCTTATGACTTAAACAACTTGTCTTGAGCTTGGCACATGGCAACCTGTGGCTCGGGTTAGTATCGTCACTAGTTTAGGATTAGTTTGAGGTTTAATTAATATCTTGTTCAATTAAACTGCACTAGAGGTTATTAGAAGCTCTCTCGGATTTCCATTGGACTTGTGGGTGCATTCAAAGTATGATTTACATTCTTAGTTATCGGTGATTGATGTAACTAAATTATATCCCATCGTTATCCCTTCAAATCGGTGCCTAGTTTGTCTAATCCCCTTTTCTAACTTTAGTTTAATTCTACGCTATTTACGTTTTCAAGCATGTTTACAATTCTTTCATAAAACCCCCCTGGTTACCCTTTTTAATCTAAATTTAGCAAATCAAATACCAAATAACAAGCCTCCTCTTGGTTCAACCTGACCACTTTTTACTACAAATTGTGGTTGGTTTATAAATTTATTTGACTGTGTGACGAGCACTTTCACCTCCATCTCTCGAGACGCTCCATTTTAGTTCAATCTCCTTCAATGTTCATCTCCATCCCGTACCCTTCGTCCTATGCGTTTGAAACTCTCTTATAACGAGAGAAGTGTTGACAGAACAAAGGACATTGACCAGTCCCATTCTTGAGGTATGTGTTTCCATCTACAGTCATTTTTGCCTCCAAAAATGGAATGTGAATTCTCAAGGTATGTGTTTCCATCTACAGTCGTTATTTCTATCGAAAATCAAATGCGCATTCTTGAGGTATGTGTTTCTATATACATTATTAAGGTATGTGTTTACCAGTATCTACAGTTCCAACGTCCACAATGAGACAGAAGTCATGGTATATCAGGTTCGAAGATCCAACGAGAGTCCTAGAATGTCATTATCTTCGAAAATACTTATAAAGAGCTATTAATTTACATTGTTTCTATACAAAGAGAGCCTCAAAATTCTCCTATCAATGGTGAGTCTAAGATTATTGGCGATTTGATTATGTGAGTTGAGTAAGGGTTGCATCGTGACTTAAAGGCACAAAGGCAAACTTTGTATACATTTTTCTCATCCCAAATGCCA
This sequence comes from Trichosanthes truncata, assembly GCA_033996785.1. Classification (NCBI taxonomy): domain Eukaryota; kingdom Viridiplantae; phylum Streptophyta; class Magnoliopsida; order Cucurbitales; family Cucurbitaceae; genus Trichosanthes; species Trichosanthes truncata. Next base: position 34,423,056 of record JAWPNB010000009.1, on the reverse strand, counting down.
TCGAGCACTATTGTATGCAATCAGTATCTATTGGAAAACCATTCTTCGAAAAATTGTGAGAATGAAAAGATAGGTCTGCAATTGTTTCTAGGAGACGATTTTGTTATCGAAAAAAAATAAAGGAGATTGATATATAGGATTTAGATGAACAGTTTAAAAATGGAGATAGAGTGAGTGAGAGTGAGAAATCAGTGGAGATTTAAAAGATCCATAAATCTAAGAGAATTTAAATGTAAAATACAGTGAAGGAGAGTGAGCGAATACTTAGAATATTGGTTTTTTAAAAAAGAAATCTATTTTCAGTTAGTGATGGTTGACTGTAAATACAAGTATCTATTGAGGGTATAAGTGGAAAGAAAACAATTCACTCTCATCTCCTATAATTTCGACTGTTATAATCCCATATATTGAAATTTGTAGCCATTTTTCATGTTGACTATTCTTTTTTAGCTACCAGTAACAATTTTCCTACTCTTTAAGTTTTAGCTTTGGGCCAAATTGTCCTTTAATGAACGTTTTAAGCTTATTTGACCCAATTTGACTAGATTAAACTTACTTGATTAAATGGTCATAATAAAGAGGGCACATATTAATTTATAATTAATGTCAAGGTTAATAATGTATAAATTTGTCATTATTTTATAAATAAATTTCTTTCTTTTCTTTTTTCAAACTACCTCTCTACCTAGGTTTTCGGTAAGAGTTCAATTATGGGTGAAAATAAATTTTAAATTGTGATGATAACAAGCCTTATTGCTCTTGAATGCTTTTAATAATTTTTCATAAGCTATAAGTTACTCATATATATTTTTATATTGAATGATAATATTTTAAAAACTTAAAACTATAGTAAAACTTATTTTAGATACAAACAAATTAACCTAGATTATACTTTGGAAAAGATTTCCCTTGCCACGTCTTTTGTTTAATAGTTATTGGCATTGGGAGGAAATAAAAAGTACCACTTGCACTAAAAATTAATTTGTGATTTAGCTAAGTTATGCATCCCGTATCTAAATTTCAAAAGAGACTTTCAAAAAATTATAATAAGTGCCTACACTTTTTAGTGTTATATCTAATAAATTCTTGAGCTTTAAAAAGTGTCAATTTCTTGGACTTTCAACTGTGTATCAAATAGATCAAAGAACTGCTAAATACAAAATCAAAAGTTTAGACGACTATTAAACTAACCCTCACATGCCAATTGCATTCTCTTGTGAGTTTTAGCCCTTTTAAACCCCCCAGATAAGATACGAGAATGAATATATAGCTTTTTCTTTTGAGTTGTCAGCTACGAGAAATACTTTCCAAATGGTTACAAATGTCAACACATTTATACCTCTGAAGAAAAACTCAACCTTAAAAACAATGCTACAAAATTTTGAACTTCTAACATACAACCAGGCCGAAAAAGAGATTCATATTTGATCAACGGTCCGCCCTGTACAATCATGAGGACATTAGTTACAAAATGTTCTCATTTAATTATATATTTCTTTTTACATTTGTGAGTGTTCAGGTTATTTTACATGCATACACCTTGACTTGACTACTCACAAAAACAACCATCTAACCTACATTTAGTTGTCAAAAAACCTCTAGAGGGTATTTGGCCCACTGACTTGAGTTTGGTTGAATTGGGTTTAAAACCCAACTTTTCCGTTTGGTCCATCAACAAATCAACTCCCCATAAAATAACTCAATCCCACCGTTTTGAGTAATTAACTCTCCACCATTTTGAGTAATTTCGCGTAGTTTTCATGGTACAAAGTGTTGCTCGTTAACTTTGCCAAACTCAACTCAACTCTGCGCGTCAAACGCCCCCCTAGAATTTTAATATCTTCGACCGGTGACCACCATGAAAATGCTTGTTTTATTTTTGAAAATTTGGTTAGGATTTTAAAATTGAATTTTACAGGTAGATCATAAGTAATCAAAAAACTAAAAACAAAAGAACAGTTAGAATGTTGATATAATTACATTTACCACAACCCATAAGCTTAAGCTTTTGGGTTGATTGGTAATTTAACAACCAACCACCCCACAGTTAAATAAAAACCAAATAATAAGTTTTCTTTGGGGAAAATTCCAAAATTTTGGGGTATAATTTGGTGGTAGCTCTCTTTTGTGGAGATATTGGAATGAAAGAAACAAAGGGGCGTTTTAGGTCGATGTTTTCTGGGAACAAGTTAGATTGTTTTCGTCTCTTTACATTCTAACTTTTGTAATTGTGGTTTGTCACAAATCTCTGCCAATTGAGAATCCTTTTGCTTGTAGGGGATATCTCATCTTCTTTTTTTCACCTCTCCTTATTAATGAGATTGTTTTGTTTTCTATTAAAAAGAAGAAAGAAAGAGGAAAAAAAAAAAAAGGCTATTGAGGTTTGCTTACCATGATATTATATAAACCTGGGCCGAACTTCTACTCCCTAGAAATAGAAGTAATGAAGTCCATTGAGAATGTCACAAGAAAAATCTTCTGCGGCTTGTATCCATTTCAGGCTGGAATTCAAAGGAAGTGGGAAACAACCAATTAGACAAACAGGATGGATGGATCATACGAATCTAATAGTATGTATTTCATGCATTTCAGATTGAGATCCTAATGGATAAGAGAGACTTAGACTTACCTTATGAACCCACTCATATTCCCCGCCTTTTGAATCGAAAGTTCCGTGCTGCAAACTGATCAATTTCATCGTGAAACGAGGTCCGCATTCCTAAATATCAAGTCTCAGAATCAGTTATTACTACACTCATATTCCTCCGTCTCATTATTTAGTCTGTTTTTGCTCTATTACTTCTCGTCGTTTAGATTCTCCTAGTATACTTTCTCATTCAAATCTAAACACAAAAAATCATAATTGACACACAAAGAATAACATAGCAGTTTTGGTCAGTCTAACTCTAAGTGATGGTTGTTTGCTTGAATACGAAACATGATTATCTGGAAAAGGCAAATATGTGATATTGACAATGAAGCCCTTGGATGAGCTGAAAATTGTTATTTCATCGATGGAGAAGAGAGATAGAGTTCAAGGGAATACAAAACATGATTATCTGGAAAAGGCGAATATGTGATATTGCACAAGGAGGATAATGAAACCATAAACTTAGGCATGTTCTCACATAAGTCAATTTTACCCCACACATCCATCAGTCAGTTTCCTAATTGATTTAAAAAACAAAAAACCGATAGAAAAACTAGTGATCAAGTGTGAGGATTAATGAGAGTGTAAGACAAGAGTATGTTGCAAAGAATTCTTTTGGCTTCCATACTGTTTCTCACAAAACCCGCTCAACGTTTCTAAATTTTCTTAGTCCAATCTGTTGTACTCTTCCTTGATTATGAATGAATTATTGTTAATCACCACCACCAAAACAAAATTAGAAGAGGAAAAAAGATCCGAGTTGTAATAAGAGAGACAGGATAAAAACCAGTTAACGAATATTCCTTATCAAAAAAGAAACCACCATACATATCATAAAAAAAAACATCCTTTTATGTGAAGTGGAAAGGCAGATATTAATATTTACCTGAAGCCGTGCAACTACTTTCTGCTGAGAAACTTTCTCACCCTTGGTATCCTTGGACTTACTTTTTGAGTCAGCCTCTTTTTTATTTTCCTTGCCTTCAAAAATGTATCTGAGAAGACAAAAGCACAAATTCATCATAATCCAAACTCTCAAGCATACGGATAAAATATTTGAACCAGATATGGTATCACACCGATGATGCCGGAAGAATATAAAATCCCGTTGGTTGTGAAATGTTACAACTCGCCGACCACGAAAATTAGGATCTTGAGGGAATAGTGACTGTATTAATCTAAATAAACAACAATAAAAATCAATGCATTGAGAAAAACTAGAGAGCAGAGATATCATAATCATAGAAGCGTAATAAACAGTAAAAAGTAACAAGAACCCTAAATATGAAATGCAGTCTCTCACAAGAGGCAGTATTTTCAGATAACGAAATTTAGGTACAGAAAGCAACCTTCCAACACGAAGACCAAGGCGTGTCGTGAAGTTAGTCAATACAAGCTCCGGCTCATGGCTGGTTGGATTTCCATGATTCTACAAGAAAGAAAAGATAAAATGGTTAAAGTTTCATGGAAAATTTATTCCTCTGAAAAATCCAGTAGTAGTTAACATACAGCACAACAATTCATAAACAGAATTAAGTGGAGCATACTATTTCATTGACTTGAAACAGCATACCTTAATATCCTTACGTAAGACAACCTTTGATATCTTAAAATGAGCAGTAGGTCCCTCAGGTAAGCCAATAATTAGAAGGCCATCTGCAAGAATTACAAAACATTAATGTAGATTGAGGAAATAATCTAATTTACTAAACAGCTATGAAAACAAAATATTTAAGAAAAAGAGAAAACAAGTTTGCAAGAGACAAATTAACATGCAAGAAGGAACTGCAAGATTTATGAGAGACATCAACTAACCCAATTTTCTCCTACTCGTATGAACAACCATCAAAGAAGTGAAGTCCTTGGCATTTGCATATTCTATAATCTACAAGCAAGAGAAGAAACACACACACACACACACAGTTATTGCCAGAATAACAAGCTACAAGTCTTTCTTCTATACTATATTCTTGTTTTTTCTTAATTTTCTTATTTTCCTTTTCCGTGTGTTCAGTAGAAAATACAAATATGAGAACCTTCTTCAAATCGTTAGTTCCTCTCTTGTAGTAATGTGCATTTGGTATCACTGAAAGCAACTCTGATATAAAAACAGGTCCAATCTGCAAATAGTAAGTCACATAAAAGCAGAAGATTTAATATAAGGCACCAAATCTCATTAAAAGTAAATGCTTTAGGTTGGTTTACATGAAGTGCAAGTTGCCAGAAAGAAAACTACTATATAACTAGTAATAATGAAGAACTTACAGTAGAATTAAACCGACAAGTAGTAATTAGAACTTTTGGCAAAATGTCTCGCTTTATGATGGAACTGAATTCATCAGCATCATTTCCAGCAAATAGCTGCAGAGAATCAAAACTGGACATATTACAAGTGTGTACTCTAAATGAAAAGAATTACAAAGAAAAACATATATATTTAAACAAAAGCTACAAAAATGTCATATACTAAGAGTTAAAATGAAGAAAAAGAAGAAGAACCTCTTCATCATCAGGTTTGCAAACCGTCTCATCAACCTCCCTCGTGTTCTCAATGGTGTGAGGAATCTTCCTAGGAGGAGGCTACAGAAAGAATAAAAATAAAAGAGAGTCAAAATCTCTGAGATGGAAGATAAACAAAGTAGATGAATAGATGAGGCGATACTTCTTCTCCAAGTTCAAGAGCTTGCTTCTCAGCAGCATCACGAGCCTTGGCCCTCTTGCGTTTCTCAAGCCTCTTCTGGTTCTTGAGGTTGGCATGCACTTCTGCCCTCTTTTCCTTGTTCTTTATCATTGATGGGATTATACCCCTGTTCTTCTCCTCTCCCATCTATACTCCTTGATCAAGCTGTAACATAAATCAGAAATTGGCAAAAGAGACCAAAATATGAAAGCAAGTACCTATGGGAGAAAGCCATTATGAACAGAATGAAGAACAAATTTTCTCTACCCCATGCCAAATCTCAATTGCAGCAAAAAGTGGACAAAGTACAAATTTATTCATTTATATCTCGAATATTATATAGTTCAACCTCAAGGATAAGTCAATTAAATAAACAGGTGATCGATGGTGTACTTGGAGAAGATGCAAAAAAGAAATTTATGTTTTAAAAAAATGCCAATGTAACAATGTAAGTATGAAATCCAAAAATAATATCCATTGAGAAAGCATTTGGCAGGGAATTGAGATAAATCATTAATTAAAGACCAGAATTTTCAACTAAAAAAAATGTTTTTAACGGGACAGAAAGATAACCCAATTGACTTAAATTTTTTTTTTTGATAAGAAACAATTTCATTGATGTGTGAAATTTACAAAAAGGATACAAGATCCATGACGGTTACAAAAGGCTTTCCCAACTGACTAAAAGGGAAGCATATGAGTAAGTAGCAAAGATAGAAGAGAGTTTACACCAAGATATAGCATAATAAATAACAAGATCAAAGAAAGCCTCAAAGGATAGCTCTTTTTCCTGGAAAACTCTGTGGTTTCTTTCTTTCCAAATCACCCAAAAGAAAGCTCTAATGATATTCTTCCATAGGAAGGCTTTGACAGTCTTGAAAGGATGTCCCAACAATACAATCGGGAGAAGATCCTTCACATTGCCAGGACAAATAAAATACCAACGGAAGGATTTAAAGATCTTGGTCCAGAATCTCCGAGCAAAAGAACAGTACATAAAGATATGATTTTGTGTTTCATCATCTGTTTTGCATAGAGAACACCACCCAGGGGATAGGGCCATGTATGGCATGCGTCTTTGTAAACTTACACTATAGATACAAGTGAAGTTGAGAAGCAAATAATATATGACCAATGGTCCAAATTTAAATAAAGGAAGGGGATGTCAAGAGCACTTTTTACCACCTATGCGTACTTCAGCTTACTCTAAATAAGCCATAATAAAACATATCATAATTAGTCTTTCATTTTTTTTCTTCTTAAGGATAATCACTCTCTTAAAACTACAATATTACAACATCACAAACAATTATTGTGGTTCTTAAACTTCATCAAGATTCAAAACCATCAACCATCAACATGAATGGGTTGGGAGGGATCATCCATTTGCTAAAAATGTTACTAAAAAGAACTGTCAAATTGAAATTTAGAATTCAAATTACAGCAAGTTGAAAATGTTACTAAAATTTGAAAGCTTGCTGATTGGTGCTTGGCTTTTTGTCGCTTTTCTCGGTTCTTGCCCTTTGATCTTCTGTGTTTTCTTGCTGCTTTGGTGGTGTTTTCTTCAAGTTTTAGATGGCCTTTAGTGTGGTTTTAATGGGCTGTCTCTGGCTTTGTACGTGGCTTTTTAGGCTCTGACTTTGGTCTTTAGTGTGGGTTGTCTCCGGCTTTGGCTTTTAGTGTGGTTCTTTGTTGTGTTTGTTTTGTGTTCGTTGGCCTTTTTGTCTTCTTGGATCTTTGGTGTTTTGGTTCCTTTTTGGCCCCTTTTGTTTTACTTTTGGTTCTTTTTTCACTCCCTTGTGGAGTTTGTATCCCTAATTATTAGTCTCTTTTCATTTATTCAATGAAAAGTTTCATTTCTTGTTCAAAAAAAATTACAGCAAGTTGAAAACATATCATAATCGTACTCTCGTAAAACCCCAATATTATAAACATTAATAACAATCATTGAGGTTCTTAAATTTAATCAAAATTACCAACAATCAGTATTACATCTTGCAAATATGAAAATTAAAGAAGTTAAAATACTAACCATAATTACAAGCATTGAAAAAAAAAAGTAGTCAAGACAATCAAAGAATGTTCCCACATTCAGAATGTAGTCAAAAATTCAAATCACACAACCAAATTTCAGAGTAACCAAAATTCGCTCCCACACTGAGAATCTAGCAACACCAATCAGCAAAACTAAGTTTAGAAACAAGCAGGAATCAGCCCACGGATCACCAAGAGAAAGAACGAACCTTAACCTAGACCAACAGAGCGAGGGAGTAATCAAGGGACTTGAGTTTTAATCAATATAGCACCATAAATTCGCTCTAATAAAATGATGAATGAAGGCAGCAATATATGTTCGAGTGTACAAAACCACAATAATCTACAAATCTATAAATATAAATATGATTGAGGTTGTTCGGTCAATCAAAAAAACTCCTACGAGCTAGGGATTAAAAGAGAATTGGATAATACGATAGATTACTTCGAGTAATTCTCTGATAAACAAAGAAGAAGGGAGATGCTGGAAAATGCATAGCCGCAGAAACAAGGCAATTTTCAGCAGAGATCAAAGAGATATACAGATGATCAAAGCCTCAATTGACAGACATATGCAACAAATCAAACGGCAGTTCGAAAAGTCCCAATTTGCCGCAGGGCTGTTTTTTTTTTTTTTTCGTTGCTATTCGGTTATTGTTATTAAAAAAAAAAATCAAAACAACTTTTCCACTCTTTCATTAGACAAGTTCTAATTTGTGTTTATCATGTGAGAAGAAATACGTATATGGAGATTGGGAGAATACCAGTAACAACAAGAGAATGAAAACACAAGGGAGGCTACGGCGGAACGAGCGGAAGAAAGACGGCGTCGGTAGAACTGAACAGGAGAGAGGCGGCGGCGACACTGGGCTGCTGAAAGGGAGGAGGAAACGTCGTGAAGAAGAAGAAGAAGAAGGTGGGAGAGTGAGAGGAAGATGAAAGGGTTTAGGTTTCCGCTTTTCTTAATTTATGTTTGTTTTATTTTTTGAGTTCTCTTTTATTTATTATCTATAATTACAATACAAATATATTTTTAGACCAAAATTTTCCTTTAAATTTTAGTTAATTATATCAATCAAATTATTATAATCAAATTTAATAATCTATACTATATTATCTATATTTATACTATATTAAAAAGTAAAAATGTCTAAAAAAATATTTTTAGATTAAAATACCGCTTTAAATTTTAGTTAATTACATCAATTAAATCATCATAATTCGATTTGATAATTTGATTCAAAATGAAGATCCAATTTACTATCAATTTTTTTAGGTTAATTTACTTTCGAATTCAAACAACAATAATGAGATAATTTGATTCAAAATAGATTTGAATAAAAATGCTTAATTTGATAAGTAATTTGATTCAAAATCAAATCAAATTTAAATTTGAATCTAAATTCCCTCCATAAATTGCACATCTCCTCCTTTTGTCAGATCTAAAACACATTTCCTCTAATTTTCATCGGGTATCCCTCTTATTTTTTTAATTTTAACTTCGTTAGCCCCACGTTTTTTTTTAAATTTTTATACACATTCACATCTCTTCCAATTTTCATCAGCTAAGCATGTTCACGTCTTTATATTTAATGATTTAGTTGTTAACAGTTTTTAATAAAATATATATAATTAAGTATAGTCTTTTTTTAAGTTAAATTCAGTATAATTGTTTTTTTTAGTAAATTATATAATCGTAAATATAATTGTTTTATTTTTTTTGAGTAAATTAAGTATAATTATTGTAAATATAATTAAGGCCAAAATATATATAATTAAGTATAATCATTTTTTTAGGTTAAATTGAGTATTAATATTTTTTTTCATTAAGTATAATTGTTGTATGCATAATTAAAGTCAATTTTAATATATTCATATGTGTTTTTTTTAAATAGGGTTTAGTGTTTTTTTAAATTTTTAGGAAATTTAGACTTTAATTGGTTGAATGTCATAATTAATGTAAGCAACGAAAACAAGATAATTTGATTCAAAATGAATTTAAATCAAAATTCTTAATTTGATAAGCATTCAATTGAATATGTGATTTGATTCAAAATCAAATCAAATTTGAATTTGAATCTAAATTCCCTCTAACAATCACGCATTTGCTTCAATTTTTTCCAGGTCTAAAACTAGCCATCTCCTTCAATTTTTCATGAGGTATCTCTCTCTTTTATTTTCGTTAGCCTCCATGTTTTTTCTTTTTTTTCCTTGCATTTTATACCAAAAACAAAGACTCCTCCAATTTTCATCAAGTATCTCTTTTTAATTTCGTTAGCCTGCACGTTTTTTTCTTTTTTTTTTCCTGCATTTTATACAAAAAACAAAGATGAATAATAACTTTATTTTTCCAAGTCTAAAAATAGTCATCTCCTCCAATTTTTAATCAAGTATCTTTTTTTTTTAATTTGAATTTTTTATTTCGTTAGCCCCACATTTTTTCTTATATATATATATATATATACACACACACATATATATATATATATTATACTAGAAACAACTAAAATTAATAACTAACTTCTTTTAATATTCATATATATATAAAAGTTTGAAGACTTTCACTATTTTAAAATAAGTTATTGAAATATTATCTTGAAAAAAATATTGAAATAATAGTTTTTTAATAATAATAAAATTTAAACATTTTTACGTTTTTTAATACAAAAAATGTGAATTAAATCAACTCAATCTTTAATATAAGTTTGAAATTAATCGAATCCATGTAATACAATTATAAAAAAAATATTTGAAGTAAGAAAACTCACACAAACTTAAAATATTTGAACTTTGTCTACAAATTTTTACACTCAAATTGTTCTTAATTTGAATTAAAATTTAAATGGAAACAAAATATGTAATGCCCTGCGTTTTTAGGTACGACTAATTTTGTCATTTGGAGTTATTTTGGAATTTAGAATTTAGTGATTGAATTGATATAATTTAAGTTTCTTTAACTTTGGGGAAATTGATTTTTAACTAAATCTTTAATTTTAAAGTTTAGGAATTTAATTTAGTCCTTATTTCTCCAAAATCCAAAGGGAACCCAAATCTTTAACTAAAAGGATTTCCTAAAATCATTAAGAGTTTAGTTTGGGTTTTATTTTGGAGAAAATCAACCAAGGATTTAGAATCTTAGAAATCCTAGATCTTCTCCTTCTTGTTTATAGAAGTTTATTTGGTTTGTTTTTTTTCTAATTAAAAAGAAAAGAGGAAAACAAAAGCAAAAAAACAAAAAAAAGCCATAAATCCTCCATCTTCTTCTTCCTCCCTTTTTATGCGTAAGCCACTAACCTAACCCATCTTCTTCTTCTTCTTGAACCACGCCGACACCACCTTATCCCTCTCTCCGATGACGACACACGACAAGCACCAGAAGCCGCCAGTGACAACCCCACCCAACACCTAGCAATCGTAAGCCATTCCTCTCCCTCTCTCGCGAACGTTGGCGATCAGCCAACAGCAAGACCCGCTCGTTTTCCTCCCTTTTCGTTGAGGTTTGTCCCTTACCCATGCCTAATCGACTTTAGTTTTGGATTACCCATACCTTAAACACCTTTGATTTGTAATTTTAGCTTGTTTGGACTCAAAACATCCCACATTCGAAGTCGTTTACTGCAAAAAACGGGATTTCCTGCAGACCAACGTGAATTTCTTCTTCTTTGACAAGGTTTGACACATACCCATGCCTAATCGATCTTAGATTTGGATTACCCATGCCTTAAACATCACTTATTTGCGATTTTAGGCTTGTTGGACATCGGTCAGCCATATTCGAAGAACTTTGGTGTTGAAATTGCATTTTACAGCAAAGATTCGGTCTGTTTGGCACTGTTGGGTAAGTTTTAACATGTAGGTGTTGGGATTTATGCCCTAAAGCCTCGTAATTAATAATTTATTTAATAATGAATAATTATTTTGATCATTTTATTTGCAATATAATATTATCCATTATATGAAAAATCCAAGGTTATTAGTGTAATCTTGAATAGTATGTGGTTGACATAGAGATGATCATGTTCAAGAAATAACTTAAAGGGTCATAGTATATGGATAAGGTTGGGTGCCTTATCTTGGTAACGCTATTGATACGGCCCACTTTGTAATAGTTACAAATGATTTGATCCAAATCATTCATGTGGAGACATGTGAGTGGGGGTATCTTATACAATGAGTTTGTATAAGACTGGACCACGAAATATTTAATCTCTCTTTATAAATCCATTAATTGAGAAGATTAATATTTCATCAGGATGATCATATGCGACTCGATCTTAATCCTGAGTGAGTGATGAACTCCTGCCTGTGAGGGCTTGTCCTTTGATTTGCATGGGTGAGAGTGGATTTTGTAGCCGATTCAATATGCCTACCATTTTGGGGACTTGACCAAATTGGGAGCTGGGAACATAATCTCACAAGATGGAATTCACTCCTTCCCATATAGGGTAAGTAGATGAGTAGTTCCCTTAAGTGCTGATTTCGAGACTTGAACAATAGGGCCCCACCCTCTCATTGGCCCTAGAGGGACTTAGTTTATAATTAGATTATAAACATATTGTTCATTAGAGAATCAGTGGTACTTAAGGTGCAAGATGTAATTATAGGGGTAAAACGGACTTTTGACCCAGCTGTAATTACGAACAACTCGTGAAGGATCGACTTGCATGTAATAATTATATCTATGGACACAACTTGTCCTACAGTGCATGAGAGTACAACTCTAGGTCCACAGTGGAATGACCTATAGTTAATGAATGAAAATTAATTAGTTAAAGAGTTTAATTAATTAATTTTGTATCATTGGAGCTTATAATTGAAGGGGTGAATATTAAGAATGCGGAAGCAATTTTGGATCTTGAGCACTCTAATTTGATCAATTTTATCATACAAAAAACATGCTCAAAACTGGAAAAAACTGGAAAGTATGAACACATACCTTTGTAGCTCAAAATCTCCAAATTCTTTGCAAATCTTGGATCACCAACACTACTTGGACCACCACTAGAGTCTTCCCTACTATTCTCAGCCCTTGGAATGGATTGTGGGATCTTTGATTGAGAGAAATTGGGAGAAGAATGAGTAAAGATCTAAATAAAAAAAAGCTAGAGAGTTTTCTACAAAAATCTCTTGTTTTTCTAATCTTCTTTCTCCATTGTGTTTCTTCTCTATTTATAGAAAGCCACAAGCTTAGTGAAGAAGTCAATTGAATGAAGATAAACTTCAAACAAGAAGCTTTGTGAAGAAGCCAATTGAAAGAAGATATGCTTCAAACAATAAGCTTGGTGAAGAAGTTATGAACTTGGTCCATATTTCATTTCCAAATGAATTTGAATTCTTTTTTAATTTTAATTCAAAATTAATATTAAATTAATTTTAAATTAAAATCAATTTTTAATTAATTAAACAATTTAATTAATTTTAAATAAATATTTAATTTAATATCAAATATCAAATTAAATAATTGGACCAATCCTAATTTCTCAAAACGAACATTCGAACATGAATCCCTATTCATGTTTTAAACCGAACGAATATTTAAATCATATTTAAATATTTCCACCTCTTCTTTATCATAGTTTAATTCATAATTAAGCTATGATACGTTAAGTATATCGCATATAATTAACTTTTTCTCCCAAATTCGAATTTGAACAATTCAAATTCTTTTCTCTCAAATTATTCCAAGGCTTAGTCTGAGCTAGTAAGGGGACCTAATGGACCTACAGATCATGAGCTCCAACAATACGAGATTAACCGGCCAAACTCTTTAGCCTAGCTAATCAACATTCGTTAACCATCGAGACACTCCACTAAAGCCCAGTGGCTGCACTCTCCTCACTGTAGATATATTTCTGTCCACTCGATATAACCATGATTAGTAAGTCGATCATTCACAGGTTGTTCGTAATTACAGCTGGGTCAAATAAACCGTTTTACCCCTGTAATTACTTCTTGTTCCTTAAGTCTCACTGATCCTCTAATGAACAATTTGGTTTGTGGTCCAACCAACAAACCGTATCCCTCTCGGGCCAACGAGAGGGTGGGACCATTGTTCAAGACCTGGAGTCAGTACTTAAGGGAACAACCTCTTTACTAAACCCTAAAGCGGGTAGGAGTGAATTCCATCTCGCATGACTATGTTCTCAACTATCTATCCAGTCTTATCCCCAAAATGAGAGGCTTATTGAGTCGGTGATCTCGGGCCACTCTCACCCATGCAAATCTAAGGATAATCTCGAATAAACAGGAGTTCATAGCACGCTCATGATTAAGATCGAGTTACCTAGGTCATCGTATGAATATAGTCAGTTAAAACAGTAAACGGAGTTAAAAAGTCTAAGTGACTATTTCGCGGTCCAGTCTTATGCAAACTCATTGCATAGGACGCCCCCCACTCGCATGTCTCCACATGAACGATTTAGGATCACATCGTTAGTACTATACAAAGTGGGCCGCGTCCATAGTGTCCCCAGGATAAGGTACCCAGCCCTATCCCTATACTATAGACCGTTCTGGTTATAACTCGAACTTGATCCACTTTTATGTCATACATAAAGTTCAAGTATACATACTATAGCCAAGGGTACTTAGTTCATTGGATTTGGGTTATTGAATACACAATTCACTTTATTCAATAACACATTTACTGAATAAACCTCAATAACATCTTTATAGTAAAATAGAATATACATTCAGTTTACAAAACCACGAGTTTTAGGACATAAAACCCAACAATAATCTGTAGGTCCATAAGGTCCCCTTGCTAGCTCATAGTAACACTAAAAGATCAATTTAGTTGAAAGAAAATTTTGAAATGTTCAAATTAATATTTAATATATTAGATATATTAAATATAAAAGAGGAAAATATATTTATTGTATTTGATACATTAAGTATTAAAATAATTAATGTATATTAGATAAATTAAATAAAAGATATTTATTAAATTTGAATTGGATTCAAATTAGGAAATAAATGTCGTAGGAGAATTTTAAACGATTTGAATAAGATTCAAATTGATTAGATAAATATATTTTAATATATTAGATATTAAAATATATTATTTAATTATTTTCCCTAGACCACTATAAATAGGACCCTAGGGGTGAGCCATTATGGATTCTTGATAGCACACATCTCCTCAATAGAGAGAATTAGAGAATTCTCTCTAGACCTTTTCCTCTCCAATCCCTTGGGGATTTTCTTTCAAGAGGCTCCCACAAGCCTTGGTCCTGTGTTCAAGTCATAGACAGGAAGACTTTGTGGAAAAGATAAATATGCGCTAGAAATATCTCCATATTTACTTCAAGTAAGTTTATTTAAGTTTATTTTTAGTTTAATTTTAAATAAAATCAAAGACGATCCAATGCTTCCGCTGCAGGATGAAAAGTTCATTCCTTCAATTGGTATCAGAGCAATCTTTGATTTTTATTTAGAATTAAAGTTTTGTGATGGTGCGTATTTTTTAATTTTGATCATATATGTGATATATGATGTTTTTCAAAGTTGATACAAAGGTATATTTGGCATCAATTTCCTTATACATTTGATTAGATCAATTTGCAAAATCTTATTAAACTTATTATTATATATATATATTTGTCGTTGTTCTCCCACTTGCCCTAGCAAAGATGAGATATGTCTCGTAATCCTAGACATTCTAGGTGACCCTCAAACACTTTAGCCTAGAGAGTCTCTTTATATAGATCCAAAGGACTGCCATTAAAAAGCCATCTTAGTCACTACCATGATGCTTTCTCTTTCTCGATATGATTCCCTATACATTGGCGTTTTGTAATTTCCTTAATATTAGTTTTTGCACTGCTATTATCATAATAAAGAGGATAGACTAAATCATATATGAAACACCTTTCAGATCTTCAAGGAACTATTTGAGTTAGACAAGTCTTTTTGTTGTTTCACAAGTAAAACAATTTAACTCGTATATCATACTCCACCACTTAGGGTAAAATTTATCCTTATATAGATTGCCTAAATCTTTGTAAGAACCAGTGTATCTTGTAAAGATCAATCTTTAACTCTATACACAAAAATTTCTCATCATCCATAGATAATTTGAGAAAGTTTTTAATTTTCTACTCAATGGTCATATCATTCGTGTAACTGATATATGCTAACCAATTGTATATTAAATGTTTAGTCTCATTTATGCATATCATATACTCTCAACATTTGAGGTGTCTTAGGATACACTTCCTTAAACATAAATATCAAATATTTGACAACAATTTTGTCAATATAAGATGTTTGAGACAAAGTTAACATTTTGTCCTTAAAATCTTCATTTTGGACATGTAAAATATACTAAGTCATTCAAATCACTTATTTGAAATTGGTTACTTAATCAACGTTTTATGTTAGACATCTTACATCATTCATAATGGATAAAAATATCACCAACATAAAACATGAGAAAAATCCACTAAGCAATTAATGATTTTCTTGTCTATACAAGCTTCATTAATATTTATCCAAAGTCATAGATTTTGATACTTTTATCAAACCTTATATTCACAGATCTAATGGTAAAATTCATTTCATAAATGAACCTTTACTATTTCGCAAACTTTTTGCTTTTGATCTTTGAAAATAAACATATCTGATTAATTTGTGTAGATCATGGAGGAAATTTTCTGTCGACATGTCGACATACTCGACATTTCGTTCGGGGGGGGGATGTCGTTTCCCCCCCCATTTCGACGACATGTTGTCGACACATCGAAATTTTGAGGTGTCGACGACATGTCGTCCAAGTTTTGTTTTGTTTTTTTTTTTTTTTATGTGTGAATTGTCAATGTCACTTGTCACTGCAGTGCCAATTTGCCAAATGAATGGGTAGGGGCTGATTGTTGACTGACACACGATAATGTCATGTCAAATTTTCCACCATGATGTCAATGATGTCATGATGTGATGACACATCTCAATTCTCAATTCTCATTTTCTTTTCTCATACTCATAAATATAATTCACATACTGATACTTCTCCCTCTTGTCTCTTCACAACTCTTCTCTTCTTTTTTTTTATTATTATTTCTTTTTCTTTTATAAACAATAAAACAAATACATCTCTTGTCTGAGTTGTCTTGTCTCTTCAGTCTTATCTTCTTTTTTTTTTTTTATAAACAAATACATACTCATAAAGTCATAGATTATAATTTATAGATACATCATAGATTCATAAGTCGATTTTTATATATACTCTTTAAGTCTTATAGTCTTAAAAACAAACAAACTGTTTTAAAGTATTATTTTACCACTTCCTAAATCCTATCAACTATCAAGAACATTGTTGAGAAACTTTTTTTTTTTTAAATTGATGGATTAATTTATTAATGTTAAAGTTATCACGTAATTAGTTATCTTATTCTTATCTAGAATCTTCCATGTAAATAAATTAAACAAATACAAAGAATACAATCACTCTTTTTCTTTATTTTTCTTTATATTTTCATTTAATTATCTTATTTCATTATCACATCACTTCACTTTCAAGTTTCACATCAAAATCCCATCAAATTTTACAAATTTCAAAATAAAAAATTTCAATTTCCCAAACATATTTTAAATCACAAAAAAAAAATTTATTTATTTTTATTTTTTACATTTTGATTTTTTTATTATTTTTTACCATCTATAAATACCCACTTCATTTCACTTTCTTCTTCACCAATCACCACAACAAACAACTCAATCTCCAATTCTCAACTCTCTCCAATTCCAATTCTCTCAATTTCCCTCTAATTCTCTCAAATTCCCTTCTTAAATTAGGAGCTTTAGCTTATAATTTACTTTTTAGTCTATTTACATTACTTTTAAGTTTCAACTTTCAAGGTTATTATCTCTTTATATTATTATTTAACTTTTGTTTTATTAATAATAATGATTATTTTTTTGTTCATTTAAACTATATTCGTTAGTTAATGGTTGTTTATTATTTTTTTTTTCTTTTTGTTATAATTGTTATTATTATGGATTGATATTGAAGTGTTGTTCTTATGTTTCTTAATTTTATAATTTTCTTATTAGTTATATTGTTTATGAATTAAATAATTCATTTATATACTATTGTAATTTGAATAAATTGACTATACTTTATTCTCCAACACACCATTTTGTCTAGGCTGAGGTATTTAAGTTGACCATAAGGGAACACCTCTACCTGAGAACTAAATTGGAAATGGAGCTAGTTATTTTTATTCAATCTTTTGTTTTTTTAATGTTTGGGAAATTATATGTTTGTGAAGTAAATAATATATTCTGTTAGTGGTGACAATTTTATATTAGTTTTTAAAAAGTATAGATTGTATATTTATTATTATTTTTTAGTTTATTAATAGTGTTGACATTGTTGAGTGTTCATAGATGGAAGGAGGACGTTCAGATTCAGCTTGGGCTTATTGCATTCCATTGGATGGAAACAAATATGGCACTGTATGCAATTTTTGCTAGTTGGTGATTAAAAGCGGTGGCACACCAGATTCAAACATCATTTATCTAGAAATGATCCCAAAAAGAACACCAAACCCTATTTGAATGTGCCACCAGAGGTGAATAAGCAAATTGCAGATCAACTAAAAATGAAGGAGACGAAAAAAATTAGAGAAGCAAAAAAAAAATGAAAGAAATTCAAAAGGATTTACGATCCAATCTGAAAGGTCATGAAGTTGATGACAGTAGTGACGACGAGGGTATTGAAGTCTTTGATATGAGTCATATGACTATGAGTTACTCAGAAAGAAAACAGTATCGTGAAGTTATACGTAACTCAAGAAAGACAGCCGAAGAGGAGGAAGATATGCGACGAAGTGGACTTGAGCGAGGTCAAGGCTCTAGTCAATTCCAACGGTCTAGTAGTATGAAGGAGCCCTCATACTACAAGTCTGAATGAGCTAAACAAAAAAAAATTAAAGATATGTTGTCAGGAGGAGCATTAGACAAAATGTTGGAAGCCTAATCTCTCATTTTTTTTATTTATGACAATATCACACCCAATAAACTAAAGTCGCATAATTTTAAAAATATGGTTGTGGGAATACAAAAAACTGGTAAGTGTGCTTATTAACTATTTTCAAGCATGTTTTTTTTTGTAACACAATTGTACTTACATAAATCCTAATTCAAATGAGTTTTTCATTTTGTAGGTATGGGAGTTGAAGTACCCTCACCATACAAAACTCGCAATAAATATTTGGATATGGAGTATGCAGATATGGAAAAATATGTTCAGGAACAGAAAAAAAAAAAGTGGAAAACTTTTGGCTGCACGATCATGTCTGATGGATGGACAGGACCAACAAAATTATCCATCATCAATTTTATGATCTATTCTGATGGTACTACCGTCTTCTTAAGGTCAATTGATGCTTCTAAACAAGTTAAAGACCATAAATATATTTATAAACTCTTGAAGAATGTCGTTCGAGAGATAGGAAGTGATAACGTAGTCCAAATTGTGACAGACAATGGCTCTTCTTTCAAGAAGGCTGGAGAATTGATACTGAAAAAATTGAATATTTATTGGACCCTTTGTGCAGCCCATTGCATAGATTTAATGTTTGAGGATATTGGTAAAAGGGCCTCAGTAGACAATATTATTAGAGCTGCACGAGGGGTGACCAATTATATATATAATCATGGATGGTTACTGAGTAAAATGCGTAAGATATGTGAAGGTGATATTGTCCGACCTGGTGCCACTAGATTTGCAACAAATTATCTTGCATTAAGTAGCATGCTGAAGAAGAAAGCTGGATTAAAACGACTATTCACTGATGCTGCATGGTTTAATGACAAGTTGAGTCGGACGAAAATTGGAAAAGAAATTGAATCTCGCGTATTGAATCACTTATTTTGGGATCAAGTGGAGAGCATTGTCAATATTTTTGAGCCAATGTACACTGCTCTTCGAATTGTGGACTCTGAGGTTGTTCCAACGATGCATGTTATCTATAGCTTGGTTGAAAATTTGAAATCTAGAATCAGTCATATCAGAGATATCAGAGATAGAGCCTAGGTCAATCAAGTAATTGAAAATCGATGGGACAAGACACTTTATCATCCCCTTCATGCTGCAGGTAAAATTAATTATTAAATTAAAAGTAAGTATATTTTTATTTTCATTAATTGTATTTACTATTCTATTAGACTAATAAGTAATAAATTAGAATAAATTGACTCTTCCTCTTCTAGAGATAGTTCTGTCTAGGTTGGGGTATTTAAGTTGACCATAAGAGAACACCCCTACCTAGGAACTAATTTGGAAATTGAATTTGTCAATTTTATTCTTCACATCAATTATGAATTTTTTAATATTACTAACCAAATTGTTATATGATATCATTTGTAGCTCATTATTTGAATCCAAAATATCAATACACTCATGGTATTGGAATGGATTTCAATTTGATTGAGGCTGTACATACAGTATATTATAAATTATTTCCAACTTGCCCAAATGCTGGAGATTTTGGAATGGAGGTAATTATACAAAAGAAATCAATAAATAATTATCTAAATTTGAATTCATATAAATTCACCTAATACATAATCTTTTAATGCAGCTTATATATTTTAGAGATGCCAAAATGAGTTTTGGAGAACGAGGTGCGATAAAATCAAGAAACAAATTGCAACCATGTAAGTAGCAATAAAAATTATGATAATCTACTACCAATTAAATTAAAGTAAAGATAAAAAAAAAAAAAACTAATTTTTTATCTATTATTATTTTTTTGTATTTGTGCAGCCCATTGGTGGAGCATGTATGGTAAAAGTGCTCCTACAGTACAGAAGCTAGCTATGAGGGTTTTGTCTCAAACGGCTTCGTCATCTGCATGTGAGCGGAACTGGAGTACGTTTGCTTTAGTCCATACAAAGCAACGTAATCGGTTAGCTTACGAAAAGCTCCACAAACTTGTTTTTTGCTACTACAACATGAAATTGAAGCTTAGAGATATGGGGGCCAAAGATGAAAAAGTAGCAGAAAAAGATTACATCGATTTGGTGGATGTCATAGCAGATCCAAATGATGATGGTGATGACCCACTTTTTCAATGGGTCTGACCAGCACATTTGGATGATGAGTCTGGCAATCTAGACCCCGAGATTGCCAACATGGCTGTAGAGATCGGTATCAATGTGGAGCAAGTAATAAATAAAGAAGTTAGGATGCCTAACGACCAATTAAATGACTATCAATTTAATGTTTGTTTAGATGCTGGTTATTCTGAAGCGAAACTTCTAAAAGTGAGAAAAAAGCTTCGTACAAGTAAGTCGACAAATGATGAAGATGATGACAGTTCGGACGATGGCAATGATGATGATAATACATCTGGTGGAGGAGGTGATACAAATGCTAGGACTTCAAGTGCTCACCAAGCTGGGGAGGGACAATCTAATGAACCAGGAATAAGTCCTTTTACCTGTGAGGCTGGATTCGACCATGTCACCCAAGACGAAAACCACGGATCTTGAGAGGGTGGTGAGGGGATTGTTGCTATTGGAAAACCATTCTATCGACATAGAGATGCAAGATATTTTTATTCGACAAATTCGGATGAGAATTCCTTACTTTCAAGTATGGAAATGATGAGCATTAGTAGCAATAACACACAACAAGGCTATGATCAAGGTAATTATTCTTACTCAAATTATGATGATTCTTCAAATACTAGTCATAGCAATGTCCAGCCTAACTTTCCACCACAGAGTTATCATCCATATGAAAATCAAGGACCATCAACTGATGAGATGTATCCACGAATAGGGTCTATATGTTGGCCGTATGAGTCATATCGTTTTCATGTAAGCAACTATATTCAACATTTTCAGTATAGAATGACTTGTGAGCAATATTGTAATTTCTATCAGAATTATCAAGATTCTGGATTAGATGCTCCAAGGTCATCTTTTTAGTATTAGACATGTATATTTTATATTAAGTAATTCACAATTACTTTGTCACATACAAATATGTCATATCCTCTATAATTACCAATATTTAATATTATTTTATGTAGTCAATTAGGATTTATGAATGGTTAATTATATTTATAGTTTGATTAAATCATCATCATAATTAAAGTCTCATTGAATATAAATATTACATATAATTTAGATATATTATATGATGTTAAAATAAATCAATTATGGTATAATTAAGCCATCATTACAGTTTCATGAAATACTTCAAATAATTTTAATCAATTTCTATATATTTGTTCTCAAATTCCTGCTCGCATCGACATTTCAATCGATATTTATATCTAAATATTATCTTAGTTTTTAGATGTGATTCTTAAAAATGGTCAATTATTGTCTAATTAAGCCACAATCAAAGTTTCATTGGCTAATTCTAACAATTTCCATCAATTTCCACGATTTTCGTAAATTCCCCCGAAATTTCCATCGACATTTCCATAAAAGTTAGACCTCGACATTTCCATCTGTTCACACGAGATTTCAACAAGGAAATTTAATACGTGTAAATGAACTTGATTTGTATTAATTTTAGTATAGTGAGTACAATCTCTAATGTATGATCCTCTGATTCTTTCTCTCGTTGTATACTTGACTCGAGGGCTGGAACGCTTGTTCTCGAGGTTGAATCGTCAACTTTGAACTTGTGGAAAAGTCTTCAGCTTTGAGCTTGTGGAAGGTCTTCAGCTTGTAGCTTGTTGAAGGTCTTCAGCTTGTAGCTTGTTGAAGGGTTTCGACTTGTAGCTTGTTGAAGGTCTTCGTCTTGTAGCTTGTTGAAGGTCTTCGGCTTGTAGCTTGTTGAAGGTCTTCGGCTTGTAGCTTGTTGAAGGTCTTCGGCTTGTAGCTTGTTAAAGGTCTTCGGCTTGTAGCTTGTTGAAGGTCTTCGGCTTGTAGCTTGTTGAAAATCTTCGGCTTGTTGATCTTCTTGGATCATCCTTGATCTTCAAGAAGTGTTCTTTGTTCAGAAGGTATTTGATCTTCAGGAGCTTCTGGAGACTTCACAGCTTTGTTTCTGAATTCTCTCTGAGCTTCTTCAGTTCTGAACCTTTGAAATGAAGGAGGAAGCTCTCTATTTATAGAGTTCTCCATGGGCCTCAGGTGGGCTTGGGCCTGTTGGACTGGGCCCAATTAATTTTGGGCCAACCCATTTGGATTGGATCTGGTGGACCTTGGGCCAGTCTTTTGGGCCTGGCTGACTTTTGGGCCTAGCCATTTGGACTGGGCCTGGTTGACTTTGGGCCTAGCCATTTGGACTGGGCCTAGTTGACTTTGGGCCAGCTTATTTGGATTGGGCCTTCAAATTGGGCTTTTGTCTTCCAAATTTCAAAGAACCCAATAATGTATTTGAACTTGCCATAATTTAATATAGGAATCGTTGTAAATTTAATTAATCCCTAATTAAATATAATTTCGCCATCAATATTGGGTAATGACGTGGCAATTTTGGGTTGGTCGAAATTTCTATTCCAACAAATGCCCCCTTTTCGAGATTTATACACAATTATGCGTGTGTGAATCTCGAAAAATTATTTTGGAATCCAAACCTAAGGTGCTCCTAATTTGGACTCCATTTGACGTGTCAATTTAATCAAAATATGGAATTTGGTTCACAATTTTGATTTTTTTTGACACATTTTTTTAATGCCAAGTTATTAAAATATGAATTTGAGTCAATATTTTGATTTTCTTTTCTGGCATAAAATTTTGATTTGAATCTACTTTAATTCAAAATCTAAATTTGGGGCAAGGTTAAAATTTTATCCCAAAATTTATTTGAAATTGGAATAGGACTTGGATATCTACCCAATTTTTGTTTGAACTTGGAATAAAATTTGAAACTTTCTCCAATTTTGACTTAAGATAAAATTTGGATTATGCCCAAATTTTGTTTGAGGAACTTGATTCTATCGAGATTTTTTTGACAGAATTTTGACCTTACCCAATTTTGAAAGGAAATTTAGAGTATGCCCAAATTTTACTTTTTTTTGAGATAAATTTCTACGCCAATTATAATTTGGAATTGGAATAGAATTTGAATTTGGATTTCAATCAAATTTTGATTTGGGATGAAATTTGGATTATGCCCAAATTTTGATTTGACAAATTTGGACTTGAAATGAAATTCAATCAAAATTTGGCTTGAATTTTGAAATGGAGCTTTAATTTGGTATAGAACTCCAATTGATGTATTTTCAATTTTAGAATTGAGTAATCCCAAATATTGAATTTTGAATTTTACCCAAATTTTGGCTTGAAGTAAAATTTGGGATTCCAATCAAAATTTGATTTGAGAAGAAATTGCGAATTCCCTACAAAAAAAACTAGATGGAATAACTCAAAATGAATTATGCTGGAATTTTGATGGATCTTTATTTGGATTTTGAGCAAAATTTGAAGTTTCAGTTTTCATTCAAATTAGCATTCCAACAATTAAATACCCAAATCTGAGCTTGACATTTGGATTCAAACAGTTGAGATGTTTGAGGAGATTTTCTTTAGATTTGAACGTCGTTGGTTGTGATTTCATATTTCTCCTCTATAAATAGAGAGGTGAACATGTGTGCATTCATCAAATAAAACCTTTGGATCCATCTTCCAACTACTGCAATGGCCTTCGCTTGCAGTCCGACCAGTGGGTTTTCTCGCCGCTGAGTCACCCGCGTCATGGGACTATGCCAAGAGCGGACAAATACTGTGCATTCCGGCGTTATTCTTTGTTGCTTTGCCGGTGTGATGTGCTGTCGTTTGTTCGAGTGTTGCCGAGCCCGCCATTCACCCTTAAGGTCGCTGGAGTGCTTTCGCCGGAATTTTAAGGTAAGCCGCCATGATTCGCCATCTGCAATGCTCGTTGGAGCTTCCGCCGTCTTCAGCCGTAGAACGTCCGGAGTCATCGCGCCTTTGGTGAGTTGATGCTGCTGTGTTCGTCGGAGGGGAGGTAGTTGCTCTGCCATCCGAAGGATTGCTGGTACAGTTTTGGTTAAAGAACATAACCATAGAGGAAGAACACTTCGGGAAGAGGAAGAAATTGGAGATAAAGCCAATGCATTTTTTTTTTGTACTTTTTTTTTTAAAATTAAAGAAACCCATCATGAAGAGAGAGAGTATTTCATTTGCCTTCTTTAAATGCTTGCAGGCACTTATTACATGAAAAGAATAAATTACTTCTTTTTCTTTTTAATGCTTGCAGGTACATCATCCATGGAGAGAGAAGTTGACTTTTCCTTCTTTTAATTTTAACTTCTAATGGGCTTAGTGAACGAGAGGGAACTTTTTTTTCAATATATATATATATATAATTCATGTATTTTTTTTTCGTTTTGTATTTTAGTTTTTTTTTTTTTTTTTTTTTAATGGAAAGACATTGTTTTTTTTTTTTTCTCTTTCACATGATTTTTTATTTTTATAAACTCCAACTTTCCTTTCTTCTTTTTATTCTCTTTTTTTTTTAAAAGACTCTTTGTTTTTTTTTTCTTTATTGGCTTTGCTAACAATGTAAGTTTTTTTTTTTTTTTTTTTTTTTTTTTTTTTTTTTTGCAGAACAACTTTATTTTTGGAAGCTTTGTTTCACTACCGATCTCCATTTGGTAGGTAGGCTGAGGTAATACAATTTTTTTTTCTTTGTGAATTTTTCTCCGTATGTTGTTCTACATTTGCAGTTACAATGCCCTCAGTGACTGAAACTAGGCAAATATAGAGGTGACACTGGTATAGAGCCAACACGAGTAAAGGTGATTGTGCCCTCAGTGTTTATCCCTTACTTCGCAACAGAGCATTATGCAACATTCGATTTGAGGGCGGAAGCAAGTGTAGGGGTGATTATCCCCCACTTCGCAATAAAGATTATGCAACTTCCAATTCGAAGACAGAAGCAAGTGTAGGGGTGATTATCCCCCACTTCGCAACAAAGATTATGCCACCTCCGATTCGAAGACAGAAGCAAGTGTAGGGGTGATTATCCCCCACTTCGCAATAAAGATTATGCCACCTCCGATTCGAAGACAGAAGCAAGTGTAGGGGTGATTATCCCCCACTTCGCAACAAAGATTATGCCACCTCCGATTCGAAGACAGAAGCAAGTGTAGGGGTGATTATCCCCCACTTCGCAACAGAGATTATGCCACCTTCGATTTGAAGACAAAAGCAGCAACTTCGATTTTGAAGATGAAGAGGCACCTTGACTTTGCATATGAAATGGCAACCTCGCACCACCCTCGACTTTGAAGATGAAGTGACAACCTTGATGAAGTGGCAACCTCGACTTTGAAGATGAAGCAGCAAGTTCGATTTTGAAGATGAAGAGGCACCTCGACTTTGCATATGAAACGGCGACCTCGCAGCATCATTGACTTTGAAGATGAAGCGACAACCTTGATGAAGTGGCAACTTCTACTTTGAAGATGAATCGGCAAATTCAATTTTGAAGATGAAGAGGCACCTCGACTTTGCAGATGAAACGACAACCTCGCAACATCCTCGACTTTGAAGATAAAACGACAACCTTGATGAAGTGGCAACCTCGACTTTGAAGATGTAGTGAAGCCTTCAGACTTTGAAGATGAAGTGAAGCTGTCAGACTTTGAATATGAAGTGGTAACCTCGCAGCATCCTCGACTTTGAAGATGAAGCGACAACCTTGATAAAGTGGCAACCTCAACTTTGAAGATGAAACGGAAAATTCAATTTTGAAGATGAAGAGGCACCTCGACTTTGCATATGAAACAGCAACCTCGCAGCATCCTTGACTTTGAAGATGAAGCAACAACCTTGATGAAGTGGAAACCTCGACTTTGAAGATGACGGAGCGACGATGAAGAGTCCTGACTTTAAGATGGCAGAGCGACGACAAAGCCTCCAAACTTGAAGATGGCGGAGCAACGATGAAGCGTCCTGACTTGAAGATGGCGGAGCGACGACGAAGCCTCCTAACTTGAAGATGGGGAAACGACGAAGAAGCCTCCTAAGATCTCATGACTTGAAGATGGCGGAGAGATGACGAAGTCTCCTGACTTGAAGATGGTGGAGCGGCAACGAAGCCTCCTGACTTGGGAGAAAAAGCGATGACGAAGCCTTCAAACTTTGGAGAAGAAGCGACGACGAAGGCTTCGAACTTTGGAGAAGAAGCGACAACTAAGCCTTTGAACTTTGGAGAAGAAGCTACGATGAAACCTTCTGCTTTGGAGAAGAAACAACGACGAAGCCTTCGAACTTTGGAGAAGAAGCGACGACGAAGCCTTCGAACTTTGGAAAAGAAGCAACGACGAAGCCTTTGAACTTGGAGAAAAAGTGACGACGAATCCTTCAAACTTAGAGAAGGATTGATGACGAAGCCTTAGAACTTGGAACAGAAGCGGCGACGAAGCCTTTTAACTTAGAGAAGAAACGATGGTGAAGCCTTCAAATTTGGAGAAAAAGCGACGGCGAAGCCTTCAAACTTAGAGAAGAAGCGATGAACAGAACTTAAAGAGGCTGAAGTTCGAACTTTAGTAGAGTGACTGACGAATCGATCTTGAAGGGGTTGAATCTCACTTGTATGCATCAAACTTGCAATGTCTTGTTTCTTGGGATGAAAATGTTTTTTTTTGGAGACTGAACTTAAAAGTTTTGTTTAAGCTGCCTACGTACCCTTTTAGCGAAAGGGATCAAGTCATAACGTAGTTCAATGATTTTCTTTTAGGGGCCGTTTACCTTTTAAGCTCATGCGGGCCAGGAGCATCATGCAGTTTAGGCTCTTGCGACGAGGAGCTTTTACATTTTAAATGCCCCTATCGTCACCATGGTCTTGACCAGATCCTTCATTTGTAGGATTTGTTAAAATGACGAGATTTTTCTTCACCTTCAAGGAACCCTCTATATTTATGAGAACAGAGAATTTCCTTTTCATACGTGAAGGGATGGTACTTTGAATCTTGTTATGGTTCACTTCATTGAATAGTTCTGCCTTCAAGAATTTCATCTTCCTTTCATGTTGATCGCTTGTTACTTTGAGGCGATCAAAAACAGATGTTGAAGGTTGATTTCTCTTCGATGTGGAGACACTTAGCCTTTTGAAGATTGAAGGTCGAGTTGAGACAGAAGTCAGACATTGGTTTTCTTCTTTTGTCGCGGCCATACTCATCCTTTGGAAAACTGAAGGTCGAGTAGTTGAAGACTTGATGCCATCGAAGACAGAAGACCTTTGCTCGGCTTCTTTTGAATCATCAATTTCTTCCACATTGGTGCAGTATGAACTTGCCAAATCTTCTTCCCCTTTTTCCACTGGAAGGAAATCTCTCGAGAAGAATTTCTTTAAGGTCACCGATTGACGATGTTGGGAACACTTTTTATTTCTTTTCCTCTCAGATTTAGGTTTCCTTGGATTCTTCTTCCTTTGACATTTGTTCTTTCTTCTGAATGGGCAATGTTCATTCTGAACAACATGTTACCTCGGTTTCTTCTGATGAGACATAACAATCCAGCCTTTATCTTGCTCTTTGATAGGCTTGACCACGTCTTGAAGTTTGTTTCTTGATACCTCAGGTTGAAACCAAATAGATACAGGCTCTAGGGTTCCAAATTGGACTAGGTGCACCTCCTGATCATGAAGCGGACTAGAGTGTATTTGACTGCATGTGTTTGTTGTCACTGCGGCATGATTTGTTTGAGCTATTTCATTGAGATCTAGCTCAATCTTTCCTTCTTTAGCTAATTTTAGAATTAGCTCTTTTAGGACAAAACACTTTTCCACCGGATGACTGATAACTCGATGATACTTGCAATACTCAGGATCATCGACTTTTTCCATCTCTTCTGGTCGTTTACACTCAGGAAGTTCGATTAGTCATGTGTCCAGTAGCTGCTCTAACATGTCAGGAATGTCAGAATCTGGAAAAGGATAGACTTTTTCCTGTCTTTCCTTCAAGGTTAGACGACGCCTTTCATTTTCTGGTCGCTTTTTAGTCCTCTTGTCTATCGAATACAACTTGAGAGGAGTGGTATTTACAACCATAGATTCTTCAGAAGTTGCTTCAATGTTCTCTCCTTCTTTCTTCATGTTAGAGAGTAAAAGGTATTTGTCTCCTGGACTAGCAATACTTAGCTCCATGTTGTGGGCACGAGTTGCTAATTCTTCAAAGGTGCGAGGCTTTATACCTTGGAGGATGTAAAGAAGTTCCCAGTGCATACCTTGAATGCACATTTCGACAGCATATAGTTCAGTGAGGCGATCTTTGCAATCGAGACTCATGGCTCTCCAACGATTTATGTAGTCGACAACGGGTTCACCTTTTCGTTGTCTAGTGTTAGTGAGCTCGAACATGCTGACGGTTCGTCTTGTGCTATAGAAGCGGTTGAGAAATTCCTTTTCGAATTGCTCCCAACTGTCTATCGACTCAGGCTCTAGATCAGTGTACCAGTCGAATGCGTTCCCTTTAAGTGTTCGAACGAACTGCTTAACCAGTAGATCTCCTCGTGTACCAGCATTTTCACATGTCTCGATGAAATGCGCAACGTGTTGCTTAGGGTTACCTTTGCCATTGAATTGCTGAAACTTTGGTGGTTGATATCCAGTTGGCATCCTCAAGTTATCGATTCTCTTGGTATATGGTTTAGAATACAAGAGAGAATTTTGAGAAGTCCCACCATATTGAGCTCTGATGGAGTTCGTGATCATGTCCTGAAGTTATTGCACAGATAGTGAAGCGATCGAAGTTGAGTGTTGTAGTTGATCTTCCTGCACAACAATCTTTCCTTTGTTGCGATCTTTAAGGACAGGAGTTTGACTTGATTCGGCGACATTTTGGTTCTCAATTTGGCTCTTTAAGTATGCGATTTGAGAATCTCTTTCTTCGATCGCCTTCATCAAGGTGTTGATTTGCTCCTGCATTTTTGCCATTCTTTCTTCCATAGTGCTTGTTTCAATCATCATGGCAGACACTACGTCAGAATCGAGATCGAACAAAGGATTACACTTAACCAGGAACTTGTCATTAGTAGATGCCCCCGGCGGTGTCATTACTTCATCTTCTTGCAGTCTCAGTTTATTGGAGCAACTATGGGTAACAAAACCCGTGTATAAGTTGCTCATGACAGCAACCATCGAAGAAGTCTTGTCAAACTTCATTACTTCACTTGTACTTTGAGTTAAAAGAAAGAGATGAGAGGTAGAGATTGTCCCACTGGGCGTGCCAATTTGTTCACACGAGATTTCAACAAGGAAATTTAATACGTGTAAATGAACTTGATTTGTATTAATTTTAGTATAGTGAGTACAATCTCTAATGTATGATCCTCTGATTCTTTCTCTCGTTGTATACTTGACTCGAGGGCTGGAACGCTTGTTCTCGAGGTTGAATCGTCAACTTTGAACTTGTGGAAAAGTCTTCAGCTTTGAGCTTGTGGAAGGTCTTCAGCTTGTAGCTTGTTGAAGGTCTTCAGCTTGTAGCTTGTTGAAGGGTTTCGGCTTGTAGCTTGTTGAAGGTCTTCGTCTTGTAGCTTGTTGAAGGTCTTCGGCTTGTAGCTTGTTGAAGGTCTTCGGCTTGTAGCTTGTTGAAGGTCTTCGGCTTGTAGCTTGTTAAAGGTCTTCGGCTTATAGCTTGTTGAAGGTCTTCGGCTTGTAGCTTGTTGAAGGTCTTCGGCTTGTAGCTTGTTGAAGGTCTTCGGCTTGTAGCTTGTTGAAAATCTTCGGCTTGTTGATCTTCTTGGATCGTCCTTGATCTTCAAGAAGTGTTCTTTGTTCAGAAGGTATTTGATCTTCAGGAGCTTCTGGAGACTTCACAGCTTTGTTTCTGAATTCTCTCTGAGCTTCTTCAGTTCTGAACCTTTGAAATGAAGGAGGAAGCTCTCTATTTATAGAGTTCTCCATGGGCCTCAGGTGGGCTTGGGCCTGTTGGACTGGGCCCAATTAATTTTGGGCCAACCCATTTGGATTGGATCTGGTGGACCTTGGGCCAGTCTTTTGGGCCTGGCTGACTTTTGGGCCTAGCCATTTGGACTGGGCCTGGTTGACTTTGGGCCTAGCCATTTGGACTGGGCCTAGTTGACTTTGGGCCAGCTTATTTGGATTGGGCCTTCAAATTGGGCTTTTGTCTTCCAAATTTCAAAGAACCCAATAATGTATTTGAACTTGCCATAATTTAATATAGGAATCGTTGTAAATTTAATTAATCCCTAATTAAATATAATTTCGCCATCAATATTGGGTAATGACGTGACAATTTTGGGTTGGTCGAAATTTCTATTCCAACACCATCGATATCGACATTTCGAACCTTGGTGTAGATGTATTACCTAAGATTTCTTTTCATAAAAGAATTCTAAATATTCATTTATTCTATATCACATATGCAATAATGAATTAAATAATGTTTATAGACTTCAGTATGGCAACAAGTGAGAAAATTTACTCGCAGTCTACTTTCTCCTATTAGGTTTAACCCTTTGCCATTAGTCTCACTTTGCAGGTAATAAGCCTTCAACTTTGTCATCTAACATGAAAATTTGAGCTTCAATTAAGTCTTTGTAAATGTTGAGTTATCTCATAACTCTCCCACTACGATGAGGCTTATCCAATTCATGACTAGGATCCACTCAAATGTAATTAAAATGTTAACAACTTTTGTTAACTATTTAGTGGCTTCACTTGGAACCAACACTATCTCACCTTATTAAAGGTTTGTAGTCTTTTATTTGACATATCTTATAAAATTGATATTTGTCATACAAATACCTTATTCGTTTTAGGACTACATAAAAGACCATTTTATACTCCTTAGGGGTGTCCTACACTTAGGCTTATCTTTGAACATATACAAGCTTTTTAGGCTTGTGTTCAGCATATGAGCTTAACATTCCCAAATGGTGAAGTGTTGTAAACTAGCTTTACTACTCTTCTATAATCTTTAAAATTGTCTCGTAGATACTTTTAGAGGGAATCATGTTCACCATGCAATCTCTATTGCATTTCCTAACCGGAGTATGGTAATGGTGTGTAACTCATTACTTATGTGACCATGTCTAACAATGTCTTGTTTCTCCTCTTGCAGCACAATTTCACAAAATTGCACTTGGTATTAAGATAATTGGGATAAAAACCCATTTTCTATCAATTAGTTTTAGTACGTAAGGTTCCTGTACTTTCTATTATGATCTGATCATAATATCTTGATAGATTTAATTACATAATCGATTTTTTAACTTCAGTCTTAATTTTCTTGAACATTTCAAAAATTTAGACTTATGTTGTATTAGGTAAAGATACTTGTACCTTGAATGATCACCAACTAGAGTGACAAAATATTCATGACTTTATTTGACCTTTACATTCACCAGACCACTTGGGTCAGAATGTGTAAGCCTAAAGTATTCTTTGGCGTTCTAGCCCTATCTAATAAATGCCCAATGATTATCTTGCATGAAAGGCAAGATCTACAGACATGTAAAGTAATTAACTAACTTTTTAGAGAATTACCTCTTACTAGTATTTTCATTCTATTCAAGTTGATGTTAATCAACCTTAACAGCCAAAGTCAAGTATCATCTTTTAGGAGAAAACAATGTCTTTCTATTTTGGATTCTATAATCCTGAATATCTTAGTATTTTGTAGTATAGTATATGCCAACATTTTTAACATATACAAATTGTTCTTAATTTCAGCTGAATGTATCTTCAAACAATTTTGAAAATATAAACTTTAATACTTCAAAGTAATTCATACTATATGAACATTTTTGTAATAAAGTTCGAGAAATTGAATTTCTCTTATGGTTACTAAAAACACCATATTCAGCATTATGTAACAATTTTTACTTAATGACATCTTAATGTCTCCCACTACACTAATTGAGATAGGCGTCCTGGTGCTAACTTGTAGAAACTATTCTATATGTTAAGTATTTTCCAAGAATTATATATTAAATGTAATGAATAATAAATCTTGATAGTAGATCTTATATCGACTATCTAGGTGGCATTATTTATATTCCACCAAAAATCTAGTAAATCAAATTTACTTTTATTTATATTTTTCTTCCTAGAGGTATTTCAAAAATTCCTCTTATTATGACTGTCCTAGCTACTTTAGGAACTATTTCCTTTTATATAGCTTCAATCATATGGTTTCTTTACTTGGATTTTTGTAATACTTAGTTTTGAGATCCTTTAGACAACTTTCTAAATTTAGCTTATGTTGACTTCAACATCTCACATGTTATTGTCATTTTCTTAACATGTCAACTAGGAGAATACGTACAAGCTATCTCGTTTACTTTTGATTCATTAATCACGTGCTTCACGAACAATTCGAATAACATTAGCAACAAGTTTTGAGAATATTTCTCAATAAAGACAAATTCAAAATTTTACACTATCATTATAGTGTTAATGTTACTTTTTCCAAGTAATAAAATTTTCTTAGTTTGACTTATCAGTAATAAAATTAAAATTATGAGAGAAACTGAAATAATATTGAAATATATATATAATTTAACATCATGCAAACAATTATCCATTCAATTTTAGCATAGAAATCAAACATTTTGTAAAAATGAACCCTATAAATCATTTCTAATGCTATGGTACTTTAGTGAGTTAGAACAAGTGCCGTTGTAGAGTAGGTCAAGTATTCCTTCACTAAACTGAGACAATCTCAACCAAGTATTATACTAGAATAACTCTTATTCCTATAATATTTAGTTACCATTAGTTTGTTCAAGGACATCATTAACAACCTTAATAAGCCCTTTGTAAGTGTGACCCATCATTTTAGATCCCGTAGTTTTATCCCAACAAGTGCCGCCGTAGGGTAGGTCAAGTATTGGAAACAAAACTACAATCCTATCCTTCTCAGGAGTTCACCCTGATATTGACTCATGCAAACACCTTTCGTAGGGGGACGATCCAAAAGCCGCCACGAGGCCCCGCTGAATCTCACGATGTAAACTAATGACGGAGACCGTAGGATATGTTGACACATTTCTTTCTCCCACTTACTATAATACTTTCTCAAAAGATTCACCCTGATATTGATCCATGCAAACACCTTTCGTAGGGAGGACGGTCCAAAAGCCGCCACGAGGCCCCACATGAATCTCACGTTGTGAATCAATAATAGAGACTGTTGGATTTTTGACATGTGTCATTCTCCCACTAAGTATTTTGAAATAGGATTTTCTATTACTTAGAAAAATTAGGCTAATCTCATTTATCTAAGTTCCTCAATCTACCTTTCATAACCCTTATGTTGTTAGATTGATTTTAATGTGAATTACTAAGTTTTTAAACTATTTAAAAATAATAATAATAACATTATGAGCATGCTTAGTGAAAATAAATAAAATTTGACTAATTCAACTCCCAGGTCAATTCCCAGTTAGAGGTGTTCCCTTTCGGTCAGCTTAAATACCTCAGTCTAGACAAAACCTCCCATAGACAGAGTTCCCTTATAGTCAAATTTTATTTTCAAATTCATTAATCTTTAATTAACTATTAATTATTAGATTAATGAACATAAATATTTTTAATCTTATTAAAAAAAATAATTCACTTGGATAGTCTTAAAAATCCATCATTTTAAACCCTTTAAATTAAAAGATAATTATGGATATTTTATTCTAATTCTATTAGAAAAATAGAAGATAAATTAAATTCAAAACTTAAACTGTGGATAATCTTGAAATTCTACCATTTTAAACCATTTAAAACTAAATTAAAAGATTATCCTAAATTCTAACAAATAAAGATATATTAAATTCAAAATTTAAACTATTTAAAGCATGAATTTGAAATATCTTTATTTTAAGAAAATCCTAATCTCATTAGAATATATCCTAATCCTATTAGGAAAACATGAATTGCATTTATGAAATAAAATATCCTAATTTAATTTTCAAATATAACAATTATATTCAAAGATATGGAAAATATAAACGTATTAGGAAAATATCTCAATTTTATTAGGAAACATCCTAATCAAAATTTTCAAATATAACAATTATATTAAAAAATAAGATAAGATGCATGATCATGCTTAACCTATGGTGAGATTTTAAATCTAAATGACATACTTTATGCAACAATCAAACAATTTAAAACATACATCTTATGCATAATTAAATTAAAAATAGAAAAATTGACTGGCATATTTTGCATTTCCTAAGAAATTGAAAACAATTTAAATTACAATAATTTAAATCCAAGACATATTTTGGTCTTCAATATCTTCTTTGTTTGAACCATTCCATATTTAAATTTCAATTTTACGCTATTTATTTCAAATCCAATTTCAAAATCAATTTTAAATCTAATTTCAATTTTACTTTCACCCATAACAAGTTGTTTCACCACCAACCGCCAAAAAAAATATAACATGGCCGGCTGAAACTCTTCAGCCATTCAAGCACCAACATTTTTTTTTTTCAATCGAAATTATATATATGTTACAATCAAGTCTGCAGTTTGGGCAAACAATTTACACCATTTTAAAAAAAATTGAAACAACACACACACACACATATATATATATATATATATATAAAATAAGAAAGTGGGCAAACAATTTGCCATTTAACAAATCCAATTGAAGCACTGTGTGTGTATATATATACGCATATACATATACTTGAATCAATGAGTTATTGAATTGCGGTTCAACCAACTACCTCACCGTCTACAATGGAGTTCACAATACTCCAAGATGCATGCTTGTAGAATTCCATGAGCTGCTATTCTTATCTCGAGGTGTTACTCTCTCGCCGGCAACCATGGATATAAATTTGGAGTTGACGGCAAAAAAAAAAAAAAAATAATAATAACTTTAATAAGATTTTGCAAATTGATCTAATCAAATGTATAAGGAAACTGATGCCAAATATACCTTTGTATCAACTTTGAAAAACATCATATATCACATATATGATCAAAATTAAAAAATACCCACCATCACAAAACTTTAATTCTAAATAAAAATCAAAGATTGCTCTGATACCAATTGAAGGAATGAACTTTTCATCCTGCAGCGGAAGCATTGGATCGTCTTTGATTTTATTTAAAATTAAACTAAAAATAAACTTAAATAAATTTACTTGAAGTAAATATGAAGATATTTCTGGCGGATCTTTTCCACAAAGTCTTTCTGGCTATGACTCGAACATAGGTCCAAGGCTTGTGGGAGCCTCTTGAAAGAAAATTTCCAAGGGATTGGAGAGGAAGAGGTCTAGAGAGAATTCTCTAATTCTCTCTATTGAGGAGATGTGTGTTGTGAAGAATACACAATGGCTCACCCCTAGGGTTCTATTTATAATGGTCTAGGTAAAATAATTAAATAATATATTTTAATATCTAATATATTAAAATATATTTATCTAACCAATTTGAATATTATTCAAACCGTTTAAAATTCTCCTACGACATTTATTTCCTAATTTGAATCCAATTCAAATTTAATAAATATCTTTTATTTAATGTATCTAATATACATTAATTATTTTAATATTTAATGTATCAAATACAATAAATATATTTTTCTCTTTTATATTTAATATATCTAATATATTAAATATTAATTTGAACATTTCAAAATTTTCTTTCAACTAAATTGATCTTTTAGTGTTACTATGAGCTAGCAAGGGGACCTTATGGACCTACAGATTATAAGCTCCAATGATACAAAATTAATTAATTAAACTCTTTAACTAATTAATTTTCATTCATTAACTATAGGTCATTCCACTATAGACCTAAAGTTGCACTCTCAAGCATTGTAGGACAAGTTATGTCCATAGATATAATCATTACATGCAAGTCGATCCTTCATGAGTTGTTCGTAATTACAGCTGGGTCAAAAGTCCGTTTTACCCCTATAATTACATCTTGCACCTTAAGTACCACTGATTCTCTAATGAACAATATGTTTATAATCTAATTATAAACTAAGTCCCTCTAGGGCCAATGAGAGGGTGGGGCCCCATTGTTCAAGTCCCGAAATCAGCACTTAAGGGAACTACTCATCTACTT
The DNA here is from genome assembly GCA_033996785.1 of Trichosanthes truncata. Lineage (NCBI taxonomy): Eukaryota > Viridiplantae > Streptophyta > Magnoliopsida > Cucurbitales > Cucurbitaceae > Trichosanthes > Trichosanthes truncata. The sequence continues at coordinate 34,386,705 of JAWPNB010000009.1, read as the reverse complement.
ACCCTATATAGGAAGGAGTGAATTCCATCTTGTGAGATTATGTTCCCAGCTCCCTATTTGGTCAAGTCCCCAAAATGGTAGACATATTGAATCGGCTACAAAAGCCACTCCCACCCATGTAAATCAAAGGACAAGCCCTCACAGGCAGGAGTTCATAACTCACTCAGGATTAAGATCGAGTTGCATATGATCATCCTGATGAAATATTAATCTTCTCAATTAACGGATTTATAAAGAGAGATTAAATATTTCGTGGTCCAGTCTTATACAAACTCATTGTATAAGATACCCCCACTCACATGTCTCCACATGAATGATTTGGATCAAATCATTTGTAATTATTACAAAGTGGGCCGTATCAATAGCGTTACCAGGATAAGGCACCCAACCTTATCCATATACTATGACCCTTTAGGTTATTTCTTGAACATGATCCTCTCGTATGTCAACCACATACTGTTCAAGATTACACTAATAACCTTGAATTTTTCATATAATGGATAATATTATATTGCAAATAAAATAATCAAAATTATTATTCATTATTAAACAAATTATTAATTACGAGGCTTTAGGGCATAAATCCCAACAATCTCCCACTTGCACTAAAGCCGGCGAGACATGTATCCTAGGGCATATTCTATACCCAACAGTAGGAACCTTTTGTTTGTAGTTTCAAATCAATTTGATCTCATTCGAACACTCTCGAACTCAACCAGCAAGGTGCAAAGCTTGTTCTGGTAAGTTTAGAATGTCTTAGCCTTTCAAAATCCTTTATTAAGTGCTGTAAAATAGTACCTAATCATTGGAAAGCTCTTAAATGTAGTTTGAACACTCCAAATAATTGCTCATGCTATTCTTGGTAAGGATTAGGTGTTCAGTTGGGTTCTGGAGCATTTTCTTTACTATTTAAGGCTAAAATCTAAGTAAGTGTACCCCGTTTGATAATATTCTAGTTTGCTCAAAGGTTTTCGAACTAAGCTTAACCCCTAAAAGCTTGTCTCTTTGTTTAGGAGCCTTTTTGATTATTTTTAGGAACACTTTAGGTAAGTAGTTTCTACTTGGTGGGTTTGTTTGATTGTGTGCAGCATATTCTATGTTTCTTACTTGATTTGTGCGCGTTATATATATTTTGTGCTTTGTTATACCTTTTGATGAGCATGTTTATGTGTGGATTTGTGAAGTTTACATGATGTTAGCATGTTGATTAATTGAGCTTCAAAGTATGTATGGGCATGTGTGGTTTGGCATGAGACATGGTTTAGTAGCATGCTTAGGTAACATGCATTTAGTGAGTTTGTAAGGAAGTTAACGAACCTTGTGAGCTTGCTAAGGATTGTAGGGTGAGTACCAGTGCACCTCGAGTACAAATGGTTGAGGGGTGCTATTGTCACCATTGGAATAAGAGGAGCATCGAGGCCTTGGGTGCAAATGGTCAAGGGTCAATGTGATGAGTCTAAAAAGCATGTGTTGGGCGCCTGGGATAGAGCCAATGCATTACTAAGTCATCAGTGCACCTTGGGTACAAATGGTTAAGGGGCGATGCACAGTTCGAGGCCTTGGTAACATTGGTCAAAGGTCGAATACCGAGCTCCGTAGAGAAGTATTGAGGCCCTGGTAAAAGTGGTCAGGGGTCGATGCTTTTCGAAGGGTCAGTCTTGGAGAGCTTTGGTGAGGGCTAAACATGAGTGATGAGAAGCATTGAGTGAGCATGGCATGATGCGAGAATTCATGTGTTAGTTGCATAGCATGGTGCGAGAATTCATGTGTTAAGCGAATTTTATGAATGGTTTACTTGTTTATATATGCATGGTATGATGTTGGCGAATTTACTTTTACTAAACATGTTTGGGTGCATGTGTATAGCATGTTGCTTGTTGTTTGATGTTTGGTGGCTCAGCAGGTGTGAGCTACTTACTGAGTACTTTTGTACTGACCGCCCCCCCCCCCCCCCCCCCCCCCCCAACCAAAAGATTTTGTAGGTGAGAAGGAAGAGCTCTACGAAACTGGTGATGTAGATGAGGAGCCTAATGAGAGGACACTATTATTATTATTATGTGCTTTCTTAGTATTGATCTTCTTTGAATTGCATAGATAGGATTCTAGTTGTTTTGTATAGTTGCTTGGTATAGATCTTCCCATTCTTTGTTGTTTCTGAAGAATAGATAGGTTATTTTGGTAGAACTAGGTTACGAACTGAAAGTCTTAGTTGTTAAAACTTTCTTTTGTTTCTACTAATCTATTTGAATTAAGTATGTTCTGAGTTATTGAGATTCTGTTTATTCTAGGAGTTTGGGTGTGCTGAAATGTAGCCAGGAGATGTGGAGGTTGTTTTAGTTACTTTGATTGGTTGAAGTGTGGTTTTCTTATCTAACAGGAGCTAGGAAAATTTTGGTTATCTTGTAGTTACGTCTTTATGCTGCCGAAATTTTCGAAGCATATTGGTTGTAAGTTTAGTAATGTCCTTAAGATAGTTTAAAAATTTGGGGGCGTTACAAATAAGACACACAAAACTTCTAAAAAAAAGGCATATAAGACTATAAGACTTATTATAGATCTTTGTTATTTTATAATTAAGCATTAGTTTTTAGCCAAAGTTGCATTAAATTTATTTGTTAAATTTGATTTTTTGGTATAAATTGTTGTAATGTTATTAAGAATCTCAAAATTGAGAATGTCAACACAAATTTATTGGAAAATTATAGTAATTGAAATTTTATAACATAAAAGAAAAACATCTTGAAAGACAAAAGGTACTATAAAAAAGAAAAATATCTTGAAAGATAAAAAGTGAAAGGAATGAACGGTTCACTTCACAGCGGAAGCATTGTATCATCTTTGATTTTATTTAAAATTAAACTAAAAATTAAAGTTAAGTAAACTTACTTGGAATAAATATGGAGATATTTCTGACAGATCTTTATCTCCTCCATAAAATCTTCCTGGCTATGACTCGAATACAGGATCAAGGCTTGTGGGAGACTATTGAAAGAAAATCCACAAGGGATTGGGGAGGAATAGGTCTAGAGAGAATTCTCTAATTCTCTATTGAGAAGATATGTGTTGTTTTTAATGGCTCAACCCAAGGGTCTAGTTTATAGAGACTAAGGGTAAATCTTTGTCAGAATTAAAATATTATATTTTAATATCTAATATATTCAAATATATCTTATACTTATTTTAATCTCATTCAAATCTCCTACGATATTTATTTATTTGAATCTTATTCAAATTTTATAAATATCTTTTATTTAATGTATCAAATACAATAAATATATTTTCCTCTTTTATATTTAATATATTAAATATTAATTTGAACTAGGGGTGTGCAGAAACCGGTCCGAACCGCCGAACCGGACCGGACCGAACCAAACTGACTGGTTCGGTTCGTTTTTTTTTGAAAAAATTGGTTCTTCGGTTTAATGGTAGTGAAAACCGAGTGATTTGGTTCGGTTTTCGGTTCGGTACCTTAAAAAGCCTACGAAAACCGAACCGAACCGAATTTTATATATTAAGCCTAATATGTGATATTATGTATGGCCCAACCCAAATAATGATTCCTAATTATAACACCAGCCTCCAGGCCCAGCCTGTAAACCCGGAATCCCTCCTTGAAAATTCTTAAGAAAAAATGTATTGGTAAGCTTGTTAAAAAAAAAAAGAGAAAGAAAGGTGGAATGTGTTGTATTGTTTTTTTCTAAATAAAAAAAAAAAAAAAAAAAAAGAAGAAACTAAAACAAAAGAGAAATGGAAAGTGGAAGGTGTATGTTTTGTTTTAAAAAAAAAAAAAAAAAAGAAAAGGAAAAAGAAATGTGGGAATGGATAAACTTTGGAGCACTCACCACCAAAAAAATAATTAAATAAGTTTTTTTAACCCATTTTCTCCCATTTGCTTATTTTTTATTAAAGAAAAACAGGGCATTTCGTGGGAGAGGATGAGAGAAAGAGAGGAAGGAGGATTTTCTTAGTTTTGAAGTTGAAAAAGAAAGGGAGAAGATTCAATTCAAGGTTGCATGGCAGATTTGGTGATCAATCCTGCTCACTACTGATATTTGGGTTGTTTTGAGCTCCACAAGAAGAATTAAGAGGTGAGGTTTGATTTTCTGGAAAGTTAGCTCATTTTCAAACAAATTTCGTGAAGGAAGCTCGAGCAAAATCTGATGTTATGTTAATGATTTGTGAAGAGGGATTTGAAGGAATGTTTTTTCTGTCAAATCCGGGGAACCTCTGTTTTTTGAGATGTGCTGATCTGTAGACTTCTAATTAGAAGCTGTATTAGGTATGGATGGAAAGCTGATTTAATTTCCTATAACTTTCATGAATAAGTCGTGGTTAGAAATTGAATGGAAGTTGCCTTAAAATTCATGTTAAGTTCAGGGTGCAGCAGGAAAACGAGTCTGGAAAGTGCAGAAACCGATTTTGTAGGAAGTGGATTTCGAGGTATTTACGGACATATCCTTTAGTAATTTCAATTTCATTCCTTCAGATAAGTTTTAGAGGGTTCAAAAAGGAAGAGTTTGGTATAAAGTACATTATTTTTGAGCAAGTAATGGAAAAGTTATAGGTGTGTGAGTTTAAGGTATAAAATCTGTAAAGTGCAGGAAATTGATGGGGTGGTTTTTGCAACCCTAGGCCTTAAGTTCGTGAGGTCAAGATTCTAATGCTTGGTTTTGTTTTGTTTGACAGGCCAAGAAGAAATAGGACAAATTTACGGACCAAGAATCTATTATTAACGCTGTGAGTGACAAAATGAATTTTGAAAATAAATTCTATGCTTGAACTTGTGTTCATGAAAAGAAAAGACTTCCTAAGAATGATGTAGCTTAAAGATTTATGGTCTCTTGAACACATATTCATAAGCATATATGGTTTCCTAAAAATGATTTAAATTGTTTGTTGTGAGCATATGTTTACTGATTTTTTGAAATTAGAAGAAATACCTTAATTCCAAGTCTACATGTGTTAGCAAGAACTGTTAAAGGTTTTCATGTGTTTCTCTGAGACCTGAATGAGTTAATGGTTGAGATACTGAGCCCGAGGTTGTATAGTACCGTGTGCACACAGGTCATTTTCTGTTGTCGACGTTGAGTGTACTCCGTGACAACAATGCTGTCGTGAGTGCTGGGCGAGCCCCACTACGACAAAGACGATGGGAGTGCTGGGCGGGCCCCACTACATCGTAGAATGAACATTGATTATACTGAGCGTGTCTTAAACAACCTAGTTTATTATATGTTTTAGATGATGAATACTCTGGATATGCTAGCGAGATTTAAATGACATACTTGCTGGATTTCTGGAAGAAGCTATTGTCCTTATAAGTTTATATTTCACGCTTGTCTGACGACACATATGCTTGTAGTTTGCCAAATGTTATGATTTATGAGATAATTACTTTAAACTCAGTCACTCACTGAGCTTTCCAGCTCATTCTTTCAATGTTTTCCAACTTTCCAGGTAGAGATCGAGTTCCCGGTGCCTGAGATCCTGCCACAGCCTGCTCAACGCTCTACGAGTCTGATATTTTTGTACGTGGTCGGCGTAGTATAGCAAGTCTGCTCGTATTGTACATAACTTAATAGGGATGTGTAGTTATGTTGTATATGGAACTAGTGGTCTTGGGTGTATAAGGCACGTCTGGTCGTGTCTGGCTTGTTCAAGTTAAGTTGAACCAGAACCGCTCCGGAATGTATGTGTAATAAGATTCCTAATTTCCTGCTGTGTGGTATGTATAGTATCTCGTATACAGGTATGGATTGTTTATCAGGAATTAAAAGGGTCATAGGTATCGTTAAGAAGTGAAACGATGCCTGTTGGCTTCACGCCTTCCTCCGGGCTAAGATAACAGGTAGTCGGGAGGGGGTGTGACAACTTGGTATCAGAGCAGTTAGCTCCATGGGAAACGAGATAGAGCGAGTTAACTCTAAGGAAAAATTAGGAAGTAGAGGGCATGTTAATGAATTAGTTCAGATAGAACTAGTAAAGCATGGTCCAAGTAAGGACAAGAGTAAGTCCAGTAAGGACTAGAAAATGAGTAGAAGTTTAGTATTGTGCATTTGAGTTAAGTATTGTGCATTTGAGTTAAGTATCCATAGCATGTCTAATATATTGATATGTTATAGGAGTCATGCCACCACGTACTAGTAGACAACGCAGGCAGGATCAGGATGGGACGCAGGATCCTACCCAAGGCCAATCTGTGAGGGGATCTAGTGCCCCGAGAGTTCAGACTAGGGCAGGAAACGAGCAGCATGCTAGTTCCTCACAGGAGGAAGGTAGGCCAGAGAGAGCATGGCCAAGTGATCCAGAGAAGACATATGGAATAGAACGCCTGAAGAAACTAAGAGCCACAGTGTTTGAGGGTTCCACAGACCCAGCTGACGCCGAGGTTTGGTTGAATATGCTGGAGAAATGCTTTGATGTGATGACTTGTCCTGAGGAGCAAAAGGTCAAGTTGGCAACATTTCTGCTGCAGAGGGAGGCAGAAGGATGGTGGAAATCGATACTAGCCAGGCGTAATGATGCACGTACCATGGATTGGAATTCTTTCAGAGGCATATTCGAAGACAAGTATTACCCTATCACGTATCGTGAGGCAAAGAGGGATGAGTTCTTAGAGTTGAAGCAAGGGTCGCTTTCAGTGGCCGAGTATGAGAGGAAGTATACCGAGTTGTCCCGGTATGCTGATGTGATTGTGGCATCTGAGAGTGACAGGTGTCGAAGGTTTGAAAGAGGGTTGCGTTTTGAGATACGTACCCTGGTCACAGCTATCGCAAAATGGACGGACTTTTCCCAGCTAGTAGAGACCGCCCTACGTGTGGAGCAGAGTATAGCAGAAGAGAAGTCAGTAGTGGAGCCTAGTCGTGGGGCTTCGACGGCTAGTAGCTTCCGAGGTCGTGAGCAGCGAAGGTTCACACCTGGGGTGAATGTTTCAAGTCGTCAGGACTTTAAGAACCGATCTGGTGGCCAGGCATCGAGGCAGACGAGTGTGGGTAGTACCTATCAGAGGCAGAGTCAGAGAGCACCCAATCAGTCTGCTAGATTTGTAACAAGACCGCAGGCAGGGCAAGAGTCTATTGCCAGTGTGACGAGGAGAACCCCATGTATGAATTGTGGCAAGAATCATCGGGGCCATTGTCTTGTTGGTGCCGGTGTGTGCTACCAGTGCGGACAACCAGGGCATTTCAAGAGAGATTGTCCACAGCTGAGAGTGGTCGCACAGAGAGACCTGGGGGTTGAGTCCCAGACGGTTGAGCAGCCGAGGGTTCCAGTAGCTGCAGGGGAGGGCACCAGTGGTGCTAGACAGAAAGGAGTTGTAGGGAGACCTAGACAGCAGGGAAAGGTTTACGCTATGACTCAGCAAGAAGCAGAGGATGCACCAGATGTTATTACTGGTACGATTTCTATTTGTAATGTACCTGCACGTGTTTTAGTAGATTCAGGTGCTACGCATTCCTTTGTTTCTAGTATGTTCCTAACGAAACTAAATAGGAAGCTAGAGCCTTTATTTGAGAAGTTAGTTATATACACTCCAGTTGGTGATGCTTTACTAGTCAATGAAGTGCTGCGGGATTGTGAGGTCTTAGTAGAAGGTCTCAGTATGTTAGTGGATCTTCTTCCACTAGAGCTGCAGGTGTTAGATGTAATTTTAGGGATGGATTTCTTATTTACTCATTATGCTTCCATGGATTGCCATAGAAAGGAAGTGATTTTCAGGAAACCAGGTTTGGCTGAAGTGGTTTTCAGGGGCGAAAGAAAGATTATTCCTACGAGTTTAATTTCAGCTTTAAAAGCAGAAAAGTTGTTGAGAAAGGGTTGCACGGCGTTTCTTGCACACGTAGTAGAAGTGCAGGAAGGAAAGCTAAAACCAGAAGATGTTCTTGTCGTGAACAAGTTTCTTGATGTTTTTCCAGCTGATCTGTCGGGTTTGCCACCTGATAGGGAAGTTGAGTTCACTGTCGATTTGTTACCAGGATCAGCACCTATTTCGCGAGCGCCGTATAGAATGACTCCAAGCGAGCTCAGAGAACTGAGGATACAGTTACAAGAACTAGTTGACAAGGGATACATCAGACCTAGTGTATCGCCTTGGGGAGCTCCAGTGTTATTTGTAAAGAAGAAAGATGGTACTCTAAGATTGTGCATTGACTATAGACAGTTAAACAAGGTCACGATACGTAACAAGTACCCTTTACCACGCATAGATGACTTGTTTGACCAGTTAAGGGGAGCATCAGTGTTCTCCAAGATTGACTTAAGGTCAGGATACCATCAGTTAAAGGTTAGGGAATCAGACGTTCCTAAGACAGCATTCAGAACGAGGTATGGACACTATGAGTTTCTAGTAATGCCTTTCGGTTTAACTAATGCACCAGCAGTTTTCATGGATCTCATGAACAGGATCTTTCATCAGTATCTGGATCAGTTTGTTATAGTATTCATTGATGATATACTAGTTTACTCAATTGACAGGGAAGCCCATGAGAAACATTTGAAGATTGTTCTGCAAACACTACGTGAAAAACAGTTGTATGCTAAATTCAGCAAATGTGAGTTTTGGTTGAATCAGGTAGTGTTTTTGGGGCATATCGTTTCAGCAAATGGAGTTAGTGTGGATCCGCAGAAGGTAAAAGCTGTGGTCAATTGGGAAAGACCAGTTGGTGCAACAGAGGTACGTAGTTTCCTAGGTTTGGCAGGATACTACAGACGGTTTGTTGAGGATTTCTCACGATTGGCATTACCCTTGACAACTTTGACAAGGAAGAATGTTAAGTTTGAGTGGTCAGATAAGTGTGAACAGAGTTTTCAGGAGCTGAAGAAGAGATTAGTAACAGCACCTATTCTGGCACTCCCTGTAACCGGGAAAGAATATGTGATTTACTGTGATGCTTCGAGGCAAGGATTAGGGTGCGTGCTTATGCAAGAAGGAAAGGTAATAGCTTATGCTTCAAGGCAACTGAAAAAGCACGAGTGTACTTACCCTACCCATGATCTCGAGCTAGCAGCCGTTGTTTTAGCATTGAAAATCTGGAGGCATTATTTGTTCGGTGAGAAGTGCCACATTTTCACGGATCATAAGAGTTTGAAGTATATTTTCGATCAAAAAGAGCTGAATATGAGGCAGAGGCGATGGCTAGAACTGATTAAAGATTATGATTGTACTATAGAATACCATCCAGGTAAGGCGAACGTAGTAGCAGATGCATTAAGTAGGAAGTCGAGACTTCCTAGGGATGCTTTATGTGGTATGCGAGCAACCTTCTTAAGTACGCTAAGAGGTTCAAAGGCGGTTGTGACTGCAGAGGATTCAGGAAGTCTCTTGGTTCAATTTCATGTCAGGCTTTCGCTTATAGCAGAGATTGTGAGGAAACAGGCCGAGGATAGGGACTTGCAGAAGAGGTTTGGGAAGTCCAAACAGGACCCAGAGGGGGAGTTTCTGATAGGAGCAGATGGAGCTATATTGAAGCAAGGAAGACTATGCGTTCCGAATATTAGTGAGCTTAAAGATGCTTTACTAGAGGAAGCTCACAGTTCAGCTTACGCTATGCATCCAGGAAGCATCAAGATGTACAAAACTTTAAAGGGATCGTTTTGGTGGCTTGGGATGAAGCGGGAGATAGCTAATTATGTTGATAAATGTTTAATTTGCCAATAGGTTAAACCAGTTAGACAGAGGCCAGAGGGACTCCTTAATCCACTGCCAGTGCCGGAGTGGAAATGGGAGCATATCACTATGGATTTCCTTTTTGGATTACCACGTACTTCTGGTGGACATGATGGTATTTGGGTAATAGTGGATAGACTCACTAAGACAGCACGGTTTATACCGATTAAAGCGACATATACACTTGATCAGCTTGCTAAGCTATACGTCGACAAGATTGTGAGTCAGTACGGAGTGCCAGTGTCCATAGTTTCAGATAGAGATCCGAGATTTACATCTAAGTTCTGGCCTAGTTTATAGAAAGCTATGGGGACGAAATTGAATTTCAGCACAGCGTTCCACCCCCAGACAGATGGTCAGTCAGAGAGGACCATCCAGACCTTAGAGGACATGTTGAGAGCATGTGTCCTTCAGTTTAAAGGAAGTTGGGATACCCACTTATCACTTATGGAGTTCGCTTATAATAACAGCTATCAGACTAGTATCTGCATGGCACCGTTTGAGGCTTTGTATGGAAGACCATGTAGAACTCCCGTGTGTTGGAACGAAGTGGTGGAACGGAAGCTAATCGGACCTGAGTTGGTACAGGTTACGACCGACAATGTGAAGGTGATTAGAGAAAATCTTAAAGTAGCTCAAGATCGTCAGAAGAGCTACGCAGATAAGCGGCGAAGAGACTTAGAATTCCAGGTCGGGGATCAAGTTTTCTTGAAGTTATCTCCGTGGAGAGGTGTCCTTCGTTTTGGTCGGAAGGGTAAGCTGAGCCCTAGGTATATTGGTCCTTATCAGATAACAAAACGAGTTGGGCCAGCAGCGTACGGACTTGAGTTGCCAGCAGAACTATCTCGAGTGCATGATGTCTTCCATGTGTCCATGTTGAGGAAGTATATTCCAGATTTGACACATGTGTTGCAAGCACAACCAGTTGAGCTGGAGGAAGATTTGAGCTACATAGAGGATGCAGTTCAAATCCTTGATAGGAAAGAACAGGTTCTGAGAAACAAGACGATCCCACTCGTGAAGGTTCTTTGGAGACATCACGGAGTGGAGGAGGCAACCTGGGAACCAGAAGACCAAATGAGGAAGAGTTACCCGACGCTTTTCATCTAAGGACTACTCAATTTCGAGGACCAAATTTCTTAAGAGGGAGGTAAGTTGTAAACCCGGAATCCCTCCTTGAAAATTCTTAAGAAAAAATGTATTGGTAAGCTTGTTAAAAAAAAAAAGAGAAAGAAAGGTGGAATGTGTTGTATTGTTTTTTCTAAATAAAAAAAAAAAAAGAAAAAAAAAGAAGAAACTAAAACAAAAGAGAAATGGAAAGTAGAAGGTGTATGTTTTGTTTAAAAACAAAAAAAAAAAGAAAAGGAAAAAGAAATGTGGGAATGGATAAACTTTGGAGCACTCACCACCAAAAAAATAATTAAATAAGTTTTTTTAACCCATTTTCTCCCATTTGCTTCTTTTTTATTAAAGAAAAACAGGGCATTTCGTGGGAGAGGATGAGAGAAAGAGAGGAAGGAGGATTTTCTTAGTTTTGAAGTTGAAAAAGAAAGGGAGAAGATTCAATTCAAGGTTGAATGGCAGATTTGGTGATCAATCCTGCTCACTACTGATATTTGGGTTGTTTTGAGCTCCACAAGAAGAATTAAGAGGTGAGGTTTGATTTTCTGGAAAGTTAGCTCATTTTCAAACAAATTTCGTGAAGGAAGCTCGAGCAAAATCTGATGTTATGTTAATGATTTGTGAAGAGGGATTTGAAGGAATGTTTTTTCTGTCAAATCCGGGGAACCTCTGTTTTTTGAGATGTGCTGATCTGTAGACTTCGAATTAGAAGCTGTATTAGGTATGGATGGAAAGCTGTATTAGGTATTAGAAATTGAATGGAAGTTGCCTTAAAATTCATGTTAAGTTCAGGGTGCAGCAGGAAAACGAGTCTGGAAAGTGCAGAAACCGATTTTGTAGGAAGTGGCTTTCGAGGTATTTACGGACATATCCTTTAGTAATTTCAATTTCATTCCTTCATATAAGTTTTAGAGGGTTCAAAAAGGAAGAGTTTGGTATAAAGTACATCATTTTTGAGCAAGTAATGGAAAAGTTATAGGTGTGTGAGTTTAAGGTATAAAATCTGTAAAGTGCAGGAAATTGATGGGGTGGTTTTTGCAACCCTAGGCCTTAAGTTTGTGAGGTCAAGATTCTAATGCTTGGTTTTGTTTTGTTTGACAGGCCAAGAAGAAATAGGACAAATTTACGGACCAAGAATCTATTATTAACGCTGTGAGTGACAAAATGAATTTTGAAAATAAATTCTATGCTTGAACTTGTGTTCATGAAAAGAAAAGACTTCCTAAGAATGATGTAGCTTAAAGATTTATGGTCTCTTGAACACATATTCATAAGCATATATGGTTTCCTAAAAATGATTTAAATTGTTTGTTGTGAGCATATGTTTACTGATTTTCTGAAATTAGAAGAAATACCTTAATTCCAAGTCTACATGTGTTAGAAAGAACTGTTAAAGGTTTTCATGTGTTTCTCTGAGACCTGAATGAGTTAATGGTTGAGATACTGAGCCCGAGGTTGTATAGTACCGTGTGCACACAGGTCATTTTCTGTTGTCGACGTTGAGTGTACTCCGTGACAACAATGCTGTCGTGAGTGCTGGGCGAGCCCCACTACGACAAAGACGATGGGAGTGCTGGGCGGGCCCCACTACATCGTAGAATGAACATTGATTGTACTGAGCGTGTCTTAAACAACCTAGTTTATTATATGTTTTAGATGATGAATACTCTGGATATGCTAGCGAGATTTAAATGACATACTTGCTGGATTTCTTGAAGAAGCTATTGTCCTTATAAGTTTATATTTCACGCTTGTCTGACGACACATATGCTTGTAGTTTGCCAAATGTTATGATTTATGAGATAATTACTTTAAACTCAGTCACTCACTGAGCTTTCCAGCTCATTCTTTCAATGTTTTCCAACTTTTCAGGTAGAGATCGAGTTCCCGGTGCCTGAGATCCTGCCACAGCCTGCTCAACGCTCTACGAGTCTGATATTTTTGTACGTGGTTGGCGTAGTATAGCAAGTCTGCTCGTATTGTACATAACTTAATAGGGATGTGTAGTTATGTTGTATATGGAACTAGTGGTCTTGGGTGTATAAGGCACGTCTGGTCGTGTCTGGCTTGTTCAAGTTAAGTTTAACCAGAACCGCTCCGTATGTATGTGTAATAAGATTCCTAATTTCCTACTGTGTGGTATGTATAGTATCTCGTATACAGGTATGGATTGTTTATCAGGAATTAAAAGGGTCATAGGTATCGTTAAGAAGTGAAACGATGCCTGTTGGCTTCACGCCTTCCTCCGGGCTAAGATAACAGGTAGTCGGGAGGGGGTGTGACACAGCCCAAGTAACTTGAATTGAAGAAAGGAAACCCTAATGAATCACACATCCTTCTTCGTTCTTCCCTCTTTCACGAATCACGGTGAACGAAACAACTGCTTCACGAAATCGAATCACGCACTAAGCAGTAAGCAGACGGCTCCTCTTTCTTCTTCCTCATTCGCAGAAGCGCCAAAGCAGCGAAGCAGAAGCGCTAGTCACGGCACGGGACATCGGACGCCAAAGCCGAAGCAGAAGCCGACCCTCTCCACTCCGTCAGTCGCGCCGAAGCAGTCGCAGAAGCTGACCTTCTCGTCTCCTCCGCCAGTCACTCTATTAGGTTAGTGTGATTCCATGTGATGAGCTACACGAATATTTCTTTTATGGGTGTATATTTGATTTTGTTCCAATGATTTCTCTAGTTACTTAGTTTAAACATGCTTGATGTTGAACAATTTCTATTTATGACAGCGAGTATGGTTAGTCCATGACTTTGTTAAGACTTAGAGGAGTTTGTTTGCACATTTCTGTATTGGCGGCTGGATTGTTTTATGCCGGAAGCACCATTATGTTCTTCGATGTAATAAAAGGCGAAGTTGTTGTGATGATATGTAATGATGAGTGATAATGTTGGAGGATGGTTAATGTGAGGGAAGACGTCATGTACGATGGGGAATAGAGTTTAAATCAGGCATTATGGGCACAAGGAAGGATTATGCAAAATAAAATGAACTCTGTTTGCTTGTTGTTGTGGTGGATCTTAGTGTTGGAATAAAGTTTCCAGAACTGACTTAGTAAGAAACCTTTCATATAGTTCAGAACGGATAGATGGGAATTTCTTTTAGGTAAATAAGCTGTTACTCGAACAAAATATTGTTGTTTCCTAGACCCATTACATCCTTAGTCTTTGTATGAGATTTGATCTTGATGGATCTCCAATTCATTCTCCGTTAGTTTCCATATTTTCTAACCAGCTTGATGCAACTCTGAATCTCTTTTCCTCTTCCTTTATTTTCTTCAAAATTTCATTATTTTGTGTTGATTTTCTGCAGTCGGTTTGTTTTGAATGTGCCGAAGGAAGATCTACAGTCATTTTTTTGTTCTGCTTTTTTTTTTAGTTAAATCATTCCTTAATTGATGTTGAATTAATGTTGAAGTATTTGTTTAGTGTTTCATTTGTATGTTTTAAATCTTATGTTTTAGATGTTACAGATCGATATATTATTATTAACATAATCTATTTTGTTTGTGTTTTTTTTTAAACAGTTGTTTACTATGGAGGGTGAAAGTCAAGATACCACAACTTCGAGCATAAAGAACAATGAGAAGAAAAAGTCACCACCCCCCTCACAAGAGTCACAACAAATACAAGTTGCAAAGAAAAGCAAGCCAAGTAATACATCGAATAAAACTTCAGGTGCGTGGGAACATTTTAAAAAGATTGAAGGCAATTCTGATTTTCCTAGGGCAAAATGTAATTACTGTGGGATTACATATGCATGTGATACTCAAAAAAATGGTACAACAAATATGTTAAAACACATACGAACTAAGTGCAAAAAGTATCCTGGGAGAATAAATGAGGTTAAACAGAAACTTTTGTGTCTTGAAAAAATAGAAAAGGAAGGAGAAGCTAGTTCTAATTTGGTTGCTACAACTTTTAGTATGGAGAAATGTAGGCTAGCACTTGCAAAGTTAGTTGTTGTTGAAGAGTTGCTGGTCGGGTTGTCGAAGCCCTCCAAAATATTTACTGATTCTCTAGATCTAACTTGTAGAAATAGTGGACCAGGTCGAATCCCAAAGGAACCAATTGAATTAATTTCTCAAAGTAAAAGAAAAAAAAAAAAATAATAATAATAAATGGAGGGGGGTTTGAATTGTTGAACAAAAATTGCAATTAATTAAATAATCAATAAAAAAAACAAATAAAAAATCAATTTTATGAAACTTCCAATTCAAGGGTATAAATTTCATCCAATTGTAATTTTGATCATAGGCTTTATATAAATAAATAAATAAAATCAATTTCAATTTATCAAATTCAAGAACTTAGTCTACTTATTTGGAAAAGCCATAACAAGTGTAAATTCTCCTATTTTAACTGACTCTGACCAAGCATCAAAATCAAACCTTACCATTTAATCAATTGGGCACGATAGCGTTCCATATCGATTAAATAATAGCATTAAAAACAATGAGAATGACTAAACCAAAACTTACCTAATTGAGATAGCTACAAATTAATTAATTTTTGTTTCTTTGTTTCCCTAGAGTCTATTATGCAAGCTATGTAAAATGGAAAAGCCATAATTACACACACATAAGCCAACCCCTTGCTACATAATTTAATCAATTGTGACAATTACGGATCACAAAATCATAGATAGCAATAAATCAATTGATACTAAATTAAGGCGTCAATTTAATTCAATAACAATCAATCATAAAAATAACAAGAAACAAAGAATTCATGAATTAAAGATAAAATTTCAATTTGGCCCAAAGCCTCACAAAATTACAATTGGAAATTAAATCACCCTTGAACCAGAAATTAAAACTTAGCCACACATGGTGGAAAAGCAATAAAAACTGTAGAGGGGAAGCAACATAAATAAAAATAAAATAAAACAAAATAAAATAAAAACTCAAAGAACTAAAGAAATGGAAAACACTTTTTTTTCACTCTCTAAACCTTTTACAAAGGAAGCTAGAACTCCTTTTCTTTTGTGTGTCCATCACTGCTGCTTCATTGCTCCTTTTATAGTTGAAGGAGAGAGATTTTTTTACTAAAAATAACCTTGAATGATGCTAGAATGGCTGAGAAGAACTTTTCTTCTATGCTGACTTCCTTATTTTTTGCTGCAAGGAAGAGGCTTGACCCTTAAAGAGTGCCATTTTCGTTTCTGTTGAAGACTAACCCCTCTGCAATGAAGCAATTATTTTGGTTATGGTTAATTGGGCTCAAATTGAGCCCAATTTCAATTCCAGCCACTTGCAAATATATCTACATATATATATAGATATTTAAGATATATATTTATTAATTATGTATAAACCCTTTTTCATTTTCTAACTCTTTTCTTATTTATTTATTTTTTATCTTTTTTTTTTCTTTAAATATTCAAATTTTCAATTTCATTTCAATTTATGAATTTAATCTAAAATATGCTTTTTAGACTAATTCTACCAAATATTTGGTAATTTACCACCTAAACTAAATTAAACACAATTTTAACAATTAAGCACAATATTTAATTAAAATGTAAGGAAATTAGACATAATAAATGTGATCAATTAATACTTATCAGTTGCCTTTTAGAGTAGTGGAATCAGAAGGATTTCGAGAGTACTCGGTTACGTTGCAACCTAAATTTGTTGTGCCCTCCCGAACCACTGTTACAAGAGATTGTCTTCGACTTTACATGGATGAAAAGAAAAGTTTGAAAGCATTTATGTGTAGAAAAGACTTAAAGGTTAGTTTAACTACTGACACATGGACCGCAATCCAAAACCTCAATTATATGGTTCTCACAGCCCACTTTGTTGATGATGATTGGAAATTACAAAAAAGAATTTTAAATTTTTGCTTGATTCCAAATCACAAAGGAGAGACCATTGGGAAAAAGATTGAGAAATGTTTGCTAGAATGGGGGATAGAAAATGTTTTGGCTGTGACGGTAGATAATGCAAGCTCTAATGATGTGGCTATTAATTACTTGAGAATGAAAGTAAGAAATTGGAATGGAACTATTTTGGATGGTGAGTATTTGCATGTTAGATGTTGTGCTCATATTCTTAATCTTATTGTGGGCGATGCTCTTAAAGAACTCCATGAATCAATTGTTAACATTAGAAGTGCAATTCGATATGTTAGATCTTCACCATCTCGACTAGCTACTTTTCAAAGTTGTGTGAGAGCTGAGAAAATATGTAGTAAGAATTCACTTTGTTTGGATGTTCCTACTAGATGGAATTCCACATATATCATGTTAGATGTTGCTGAGAAATTTCAAAAAGCTTTTGAAAGGCTAGAAATGGATGATGCACAATATACTCTAGAGTTTATGGGATTGGGAAAGGATAAGAAGAAGAATACTCTTTCGAGTGACGATTGGGAAAATGCACGTGCTTTTACCAAGTTTTTGAAATTATTCCATGATGTTACTCTGCGAGTATCTGCTTCATTGTCTGTAACATCGAACCTATATTTTCATGAAGTTTGTTTAATTCAACAACAAATTCAAGATTATTCAACATGTGATAATCCTCTGTTGTGTGCCATGGCAAAAAGGATGGAAGCAAAATTTAACAAATATTGGAAGGACAATGATAGAACAAATTTGCTCTTGTATGTTGCTATTGTGCTAGACCCTCGTTATAAGCTTGAATTTGTGGTGTTTATGCTTACGGATTTATATGATGAAAAGACTGCAAATGAAATTGGGAAGAAAGTTGAAGATTTGGTTAGAAAAATGTATGATGAGTATAAGAATGTTGTTGATGAGGAGGAGAATAGAGCGAAAAAAAAGAGTCTTCAATTGATGGAAGAGAAGAAAAAAGTTGATGCTAATGTTGTTGGTGAACCTCGAGCTCGTCGTAATTATCTAAAATTTGCTCAACACTTGAGTCAGAAAGATAACCAAGAGAGTAAGACTGAGTTTGATAAGTATATATCTGAGCCCTGTGAACTAGTAGTGGATGATATTGACATAGACAATAATTTTGACATCTTAGCATGGTGGAAGGTAAATTCTACTAATAAGTAAAAGATTCTAGCAAAAATGGCCAGAGATGTATTTTCCATTCCTATCTCAACAGTGGCTTCAGAGTCGGCTTTTAGCACAAGAGGTCGAGTATTGGATTTATATCGTAGTACATTATCTCCAAGAACAGTTCAAGCTCTGGTTTGAACACAAAATTGGATATGTTCTACACCAATTGTACATACTCTTCAGGTAATTGAGACAACAACAGATCATCTTCAAGTGATTGAGTCAGGTAATTGTTTCTTTTTAAGCATAATTTTTTTCATATATCTTTATTATTTATATTTTATATATTAATCTTTTATGTGCATGTCTTTTTTGTTTTTGTAGAAATTATTAATGGTGACGAAGAATCAATCGTAACTACTTTGGATGATTGAAGAATGAAGTTGGAGGAGAGTTATGTTTGCTTTTGTAATTCAAAATTGAATTATGTTTGAATTTTGATGAACTTTGATGGGGACTTTGTAGTTTATGTAGTTTAAAATCATTTTATGTTGTGTTTGTGTGTTGAACTTTGGATGGATCTTGGATTGTATGTAATTTGCAGGTTAATTTGTAATATTTTAACTTTGAAAATTTGGTGGAAACTTTGTTTAAAAAAAATCATTTTAGATTGTTGTGTTTGAATTTTGAATGGATTTGTATTTGATTGTGTTTGAGTTTTGATAGAAATTTGGATTAGGTTATGCATGTTTAAATAAGTTATTATTAGGCCATCAAGTAGCTTAATAAAATAAAAAGTGGGCTGGGTTGTGAAAGTTATAAAAAAAAAAAAAAAAAAAAAAAAAAAAAAAAAAAAAAAACAACACCGGTTTTAACCGAACCGAACCGCCCTGAACCGAATCAGGGTGGTTCGGTTCGAAAACCGAACAGACAAGGTTCGGTTTTTTTCGGTTCAGTTTGGTAGAGAACCGACCTGTTCGGTTCGGTCCACGGTTTTGCCAAAAACCGGACCGAATCGAACCGTGCACACCCCTAATTTGAACACTTCAAATTAAATATTAAATTTGAACATTTCAAAATTTAATATTTAATGTATCAAATACAATAAATATATTTTTCTATTTTATATTTAATATATCTAATATATTAAATATTAATTTGAACACTTCAAATTAATATTAATTTGAACATTTCAAAATCTTCTTTCAACTAAATTGATATTTTAGTGTTACTATGAGCTATCAAGGAGACCTTATGGACCTATAGATTATAAGTTCCAATGATACAAAATTAATTAATTAAACTCTTTAATTAATTAATTTTCATTCATTAATTATAGTTCACTCCACTATAGACCTAGAATTGCATTCTTATGCACTGTAGGACAAGTTGTGTCCATAGATATAATC
Source organism: Trichosanthes truncata (assembly GCA_033996785.1). Taxonomy (NCBI): domain Eukaryota; kingdom Viridiplantae; phylum Streptophyta; class Magnoliopsida; order Cucurbitales; family Cucurbitaceae; genus Trichosanthes; species Trichosanthes truncata. Next base: position 34,367,534 of record JAWPNB010000009.1, on the reverse strand, counting down.
ATTACATGCAAGTCGATCTTTCACGAGTTGTTCGTAATTACAGTTGGGTCAAAAGTCTGTTTTACCCATATAATTACATATTGCACCTTAAGTACCATTGATCCTCTAATGAACAATCTGTTTATAATATAATTATAAACTAAGTCCCTCTTGAGCCAGTGAGAGGGTGGGGCCCCATTGTTCAAGTCCCGTAATCAGCACTTAAGGGAACTACTCATCTACTTACCCTATATGGGAAGAAGTGAATTTCATCTTGTGAGATTATGTTCCCAGCTCCTTATTTGGTCAAGTCCCAAAATGGTAGGCATATTGAGTAGGCTACAAAAGCCACTCTCACCCATGCAAATCAAAGGACAAGTCCTCACATGCAGGAGTTCATAACTCACTCAGGATTAAGATCGAGTAGCATATGATCATCCTGATTAAATATTAATCTTCTCAATTAACGGATTTATAAAGAGAGATTAAATATTTCGTGGTCCAGTCTTATACAAACTCATTGTATAAGATACCCCCACTCACATGTCTGCACATGAACGATTTGGATCAAATTATTTGTAACTATTACAAAGTGGGTCGTATCAATAGTGTTACAGGATAAGGCACCCAACCTTATCCATATACTATGACCTTTTAGGTTATTTCTTGAACATGATCCTCCCATACGTCAACCACATACTGTTCAAGATTACACCAATAACCTTGGATTTTTCATATAATGGATAGTATTATATTGCAAATAAAATAATCAAATTATTATTCATTATTAAATAAATTATTAATTACGAGACTTTAGGGCATAAATTCCAACATACTATAAAAAAGGGAACATAATTTACAATAAATTTATCTAATTAAAATTAGTTTTATACATTCATATATTAGTTTTACTTTTTCTATTTTTATTATGATTTTATATTTGTAATATGACTCATTTTAATATAATATAATGTTTATATTATATTATATGTTTTAACCAAGCCTTTCTGGCCAAACAATGCTGGAGGATAGTTAGGAATCCTAATAGTCTCCTTGCAAAAACTCTCAAGGGCAGGTATTTCAAAAATGGTGACTTCCTTAGGCGAACATGGGCAACAACCCTTCTCTGACTTGGAGGAGTATCCTTTGGGGGAGATAGTTGTTCAAGATGGGGTATCGTTGGAAAGTAGGAAATGGAAACTACATTAAGATTGATGAAGACCCGCGACTAAACAAAGTAGGCTATAGCAAACCCCTTTTGCTAGAGGAGGTGCTTCGAGGGCGCTATGTGAATCAACTTTTGGATGGTAATGGGAACTGGAACTCAGACCATATTACAGAGCCATTCCACCCCCATGAAGCTGAAATAATCTTAAATCAACCTACTGGGGGAAGAATGCCAAAGACGAAATAATCTGGAACCTTGATCCAAAAAGGGTCTTTTAGGTGAAGAGTGCCTACCACCTAGCCACACAAAAGTCCACCATAGAGGAGGCAACAACGTCTGATCCCCAAAATTCCATAAAAAGATGGAAAGCTCTTTGGAAGTTACCAATAGCCCCTAAAATCAAAATTAGTGTTTGGAAAGTCATTAACGACAACATCCCCACCAATCTAATATCCAAAAGAAGGGCATTGATACCAATAATCTTTGTCTTTTTTTGCAGAAAGCGGAAGGAGACAACAGAGCATTTTATTTGGGGGTGTAAGTTTGCTAGATCGATCTGGACTAATTTTCTCCCTCTCTCATTGAAGCTTTTTTGATTTGTGTAGGGTGGATTGGAACGCTCTGGTGTATTAGGATTGACTGAATGATCACTCTAAGGAGGAAGACATCCGATTAGCTGCTATTATCATTTGGAGCCTTTGGAATCACAGGAATTCTGTTAATCATAGTGGTCAAAAAATAGCAGCGGCATGTAAAGACAAAGTTAGCAGACGGATCACCAAGCACATCGAGGAAAATGACAGAAGAAGTTCGAACCTGATATCGAGTAGATCGATGAACCATTTGATCAGGATCATTGGGTTCCGCTGCCGACCAATATGTGGAAACTTAACTCAGACCCATCTTGGAGTGATTCAGAAGGGCGTGGAGGTTTAGGATGGATTGTGCGTGACTCCAAAGGATCACCAATCTGTGCGGGGAGAAAAGCTAGTAAACGAAAGTGGGAGATCAAAACTATGGAAGCTAAAGTTATCTAGGAAGGCTTGAGTTACCTCAACTCTAAAAATTTCAGGCCCTCCCCCAAATCGTAATTGAATTGGACTCCTCAAAAGTCATTAATTTGCTCTGCAAAAAGTCGGAAGACTTAACTAAAATATCAGCCATTGTGAATGATATTGAGTCGCTGGCTGAAATTCTGGGTGTTACCGCCTTCATCAAGTGCTCGAGATCATCGAACATGGTTGCCCACCTCTTGGCGAGCTCGACAACAACTCTGATGAAGATCTCGCCAGTAGATTTTGAGTGCTCGAGCTACCAATTTGCTTATTATGTTGGGAAAGATGAACATTTTTTGTGGGAACCGTGTGTTCACTTTGGTGGGGCCCCTATTTTTAATGAGGTCATTCTCTATACTTGACTCTTTGTGGTTTAATGCAGTTCCGTTTAAAAAAAAACATATAACATAATTGTAATATAATATAATGTTTTTAAATTTTAATTATTATTATGTATAATGTAATATATACTTTTTGTAATAATATATTTTGTTTAATTGATGCAATATTAATTAATGCAATTTTATAACGACTATTTTTTATTTAATTGAAAAAAAATCTATATATGTGACATATCATAACAAATGTAATAATAATTATGCTAAATAATATAAAAATACATGTTAAACAAAAGATATTAAGAGCTAACTTAAAAAAAGATATTAAGAGAGAAATTTTTATTTAAATTAAACATTAAAGGACTTTTTTTTTTTTTTTTGTAAATTCCTGATGAAAAATTGAAGATGACCCTGATGGAGATACTTTTAGAACTGAAAAAAAACAATTATTACTAAAAAGTACAATATCATAGGAAAAAAATAATTGGATGCAATGACAATAGTTATTACTAAAAACTTAAAAACTCATATGAACATAAAATAATTGCATGCAATGGTAAGTGTGAATATGGAACAACAAATTTGAGTGAAAATCCATATGAACTACAAACAAAATCATTTGGTCGTATAGTTATTCTACATAAAATCGTGTAATTACTTTGTAGTTATTGTGTACTTATAAGTATAATGAAAAAGAATAAATATATATTAAGAGATAGCTTTAAAAAAAATATTAAGACACAAAATTTTATTTAAATTAAATATTGAAGGACTTCTTTCTTGTTGTAAATTTTTCTATAAAACTAAAGGTATAAGTTAGAAGTAAATTTTAAACAAAGTGAATTAAAAGCATAATCATAAATTTTTTATAAGAATGGAATATCAGAAGTTTTCAACTGAGTTAAGAAATTGGAGAAAAAGTGTATTATGAAGATGCAAATAAATTGTATTTAGAAGTGTATTACAGAGATATAAACAAATTAACGAAATCAAAATATAAAAAAAAAAAAAAAGTTGAGATACCTGAAATAGAAAATTTGAGAAGTGTATTATGGAGACGGAAACAAATTAGAATTAGAAGAGTATTTGCGAGATGCAAACAAATTAACAAAATCAAGATCAAATTTTTTAAAAAAAAAACAAAAGAAAAAATAAGATCCCTGAAAAGGAAAAAATTGAGAAACGGAAGGTTGGAGAAACCAAAAATTGCAGAAACGGAAAATTGGAGAAATTGGAGAAACGAAAGATTGGAGAAACCAAAATTGGAGAAAATGAAAAGTTGGATGAGGTGTGTTATGCAAACCAATGGGAATTAGCCTTATATATAGAAATTTTAGATTCAAATCAAATCCTAATTGGATTTGAGAATAATTGCATTTCATCAAATTATATATTCAATTTGAAAAAGGAAATATTTGAAAATCAATTTGAAGAAAATTATATCTTACAGTAGTTTTTTGTTTTGAAATTTAAAAAGATAATATCTGAAGATTGTGTGTGAAAAAATTGTTGTATGAAATTGGATGCAATCTATAGAATCAAATTGCTTATCAAATTAAGATTATTGATTCAAATTCATCAATTTAAAATTAAATCAGATATTTATTTTGAGTCTAATGATCAAATCAGATTAGAATTAATTAAAATTATTTTTAATCAAATTATCTTTGTTATCATTATGGATTTGAAATGAAATCAGATTATAATGGTTTGACTGATGTAATTAACTAAAATTTAAAGGGGTATTTTAGTCTAAAAATGTTTTTTAGAAAGTTTGACATTTTAATATACTAGTTTATTACCACGTGCAATGCATGTGCGTGTATATATATTGGTTAAATTACAAATTTAGTTCTTAGAGTTGTGAGAAAGTTAGAATTTAGTCCCTATGATTTTAAATGTTAGAATTAGTCGTTATAGTTTGATAAAACCCTAAAAAATAATCCCTATCATAGGGACTATTTATGAGAATTTTATCAAACCATAGGAACTATTTATGATGTTTTAGCAAACCATAAAGATGAAATTATAACTTTTAATACCATAGGAACTACATTCTAGCCTTTTCAAACCATAGGGACCAAATTTGTAATCTAACCAATATATATATTTAATTTTTGAAGATTAAAATAATTTAAGTTCAACGTTATAGAATACAATTATTATTTATATTTGTATTATGATTCTTTTATAATTAATTAACTTCAATAATTTTTTTTCCTATTCATATTATGATTTAGTGTTCTTGCTATTTTTAATATAATAAAATTGTTTTCTATTATAATATAAGTTTTTTTTTTAAATATAACATAACATAATTTAAATATAATATAATTTTCTATTTTTCTTTTGAAGTTTTTAAAATTTTATTTGTATTTCTATTATTATGGTATATATAATATATATTTTATGACACACAATATAGTTTTTCATTTTTTTAAGTTTTATTTTTTTTAAAATTATCTAAGTGCATTTTAGATTAAAAAAATGAAAATGGTTGGAAGTAGAAGTTTTCATAATTTTCCTTTATATAGAATAACATTGGAATTGTAATTTTATCTAATAATTTAAATGAAAATTTTTTGTATTTCAAATAGCGAATTTGAGAAATATTACTCTCGATTGTGAGAGATTATGATTTGATTAATGTTAAAAGTGAAATATAATTTATTGAAAAACAACTTATCATATTCAATTTTATTGGGGTTAATTTGATCAATTGCCCTTTGTGGAAATGATTCTCTAATTTTGAATTTGTTTTGAATTGATTTTTAGTATGATTGATACAAATTCTATTGAAAATAATTTAAATGATGAAGAGATAATTAAATATTGGTTATGATTTTGACTATATTTTTTATTTTTAAAAATTGGATTGACATTTTAAAGTATTATAAAATTATAAAATAATGATTGATGAATTAATTAATAAATCAATTTAATTTTGAAACAGCTAAACATTCAAATTGATTTATTTAGGAAATATTTTTCTCATAAGTTTTTTTTTTAAGTGATTTTGAAAAGGTTAATACTATTTACTTGTATTTAATTTTGTAACATAACTTTTAGAAACTGTCAAATTTGAAAATTACTCTAAATTGTTAGTTATAAATCTCAATCATTTATTATAAGATTAAGTTAAAAGATTAGATGAAGAAGTGGTCATTTAAAGAGCATAGTTTGATTTATAGATTGAAAAAAAAAAAAAAAAAGAATGGGAATGTAAGTTAAAAAAAAAGCAAAAAAAAATACATACATACACACATATATATAGTATTTAAAAATAAAAAAAAGAAAGAGAAAATATTTAAGATAAATAGAAAATTAGAGATGTCTATTGCAAAAAAAAAAATAAAAAATGGGAGTGTAATTTAATTGGAGAATTTAGATTCAAGTCCTAAGTTGAGTTGGTTTTGAATCAAATCATATCTTCGATTGAAAAAAAATATATGAATTCAATTTTGAATTCAAAATTAATCAGATTATGATTGAGTATATAAGTTTTGATCGATGTAATTAATTTAAATAAGGAGTATTTTAGTCTAAAAATATTTTCTATAATATGGGGTATTTAACCTAAAAAACGATTATACTTAATTATATTTTAGTCTAAAAATATTTTCTATAATAGTAGAAGCACCACCAACAACAACACAATTACATTGTGGAATATTCAAAAATAATTTTGTAATTAATCAAAATTTAAATTTTTGGACTATAATTCTACTTCCTCCCATCCATAGATTGTATATGTTCATCAGATTTGCATATCAGATTTTCAAAGCTATGCATTACATTAAAGAACTACCACTGTTATTATTATTTTGTTCCTTCAACTTTTAGTTTTGTTCTTCCACTTTAAAAGATAACCATAACCATATATTTTATTTCTATATTAATTCTACCTTAAATATTTAACTAATAAATGAGATGATTTTAGATTCAATTTATAATTTGATCTTATTTTAAATCAAATCAGATCATATGTATCAAATTAAGAATTTTGATTCAAACTCATTTTGAATCAAATTATCTCGTTATATTATAGTTGTTTAAATTATAGCATTCAACCAACTAAACCGTAGATTTCTTAAAAAAAAAATCCTAAATAAAAAGAAAAAGGAAAAACGTGGGCTGACAAAATTTCTAAAAAAAACAAGATAGATACTTGAGGAGATGGCTATTTTAGATCTAGAAAGAAAAAAAAAAAAAGAAGCACCAGCAACAATACAACATTATGGAATTAATTATTAAAATTGAGTGGCATCAACTAACATGCTTAGGTGTAAAAAAAATCGTGAAAGACAAAGAAAAAAACGTGGGCTAACGAAATTTTCAAAAAAAAAAAATTCCAAGAGATAGAATTCTAGAAAGAAAAATTGAAAAAGGTTGGAAAAAATAAAGAGAAAAAAAATAGCAATATAATATACAAAAGTCAGGCCAAAAATTTAATTTGAAAAATAGAGAATATCGACAAAGAAAATTGCAACAAAAAAAAAGCAACAAAGTTGGAAACAAAATGAAAACAAAAAAAAAAAGGAGAGAGAGAGATACCTGATAAACAATTGGGAATGGCCCCGATGAAAAATTGTAGATAGCTAGTATAAGACTTGAAAAAAATAGTTACTACTAAAAACTGAGAACCCATATGAAAAAAAAAAATAATTGGATGCAATGGCAAGAACTAAATATTAAAAAAAATATACTTGAAGAATTATAATTGTGTATAAGAACTATATGAAAAAAAAGTACCTCGAGAATTGGATATAAGAATTGCATATTTATAAGAACTAAGTGTATGATAATTGGATGCAATTTATAGAAGCAATTTGATTCAAAATCAAATTTGATTTGATTTTGAATCAAATTGATTATCAAATTAAGATTATTGATTCAAATTCATCAATTTGAAATTAAATAAGATATTCATTTTAAGTCAAATTATCAAATCAGGTTAGGATGATCTGATTAATGTAATTAACTAAAATTTAAAAGGGTATTTTAGTCTAAAAATGTTTTTAAAAAACTCTTGCTTTTTAATATATTATAGATTATATATAATCTAAATTAACTTTTAATAATTATGATGTTTGTTGTCACTTCTTCATTGTGTAAAACCATGAAATGACATTTTGACTTGAGGTTTTGAATTACTTCTCTATATATTAGAATAAACTAAGCTAAAACCAGTTTAAAGAAAAGAAAAAAAAAACTTTTCCAAGATAATGACCTCATTTTCTATATTCTGATGAAACTTTAGAAAATATGAGTCTCTTTCTCTTTGCTTGTGTGTATAAATCTCTCTCCTATACTCAACCTCTCTATTGTTATCACTCTGCAATACTTAGTTTCTCAATTCATACTACTACATTTATATATTTCATTTGTTGATAGATTGTTGAAATTTTAATAGTGAAACAAAGAACTTTAAAAACGAATAAAGTAAAGTAAATAAATAATTACAAATGACAAAGAAAAAGATAAGAAAAGATTGGGACGAATCTTTCACCACGTGCTTCCAACTGTGCTTGTCCTTATTTCTTTAATAAAGTAGCTTTATTAAAGTGATATGTCAGTCTTTCATTATTGCTCTTGTCTGATACTTCAAGGCTGCTGAAGAGGCAAGGATACACCGGAGAGCTTACCAACGGATTCACTGCGCAAACCTCGCCACTTACTACCAGGAACACAACTCCTAAAGATCCGCAGCAGGTCCTCGTCTTCAACTTTTGATATCTTCAAGGAACAATCTTTCACTGAAGCAAAAAGCAACTCTAGAGAGGCTGATTACGCTATCTTGTTTCCAAGTAGCAACTCAAAAGAGACTTATTATGCTATCTGCTCTGTTGATGCGCTGGCACAAGACTGGAAGTGGATAATAATTTTACTATGTACGATACAGAATCCAGAACTATACAAGGGGATTCTGTGCACCTATAACTATACATATTATTAATTTACAGACTCAAAATCTATACAGAGAAAAGATTTTCTTCCTAATGAATAAAATCTTGAAAATATAAAACTATAAGAATATACAAACCTCAACGTTAACCTAAAAAGAAAATTAAATTTACAAGATCTAAGAAAAATGTACAGGATATAGTAAATGCTTCATGGCTAACCATTGAAACATTCACTAAAGAAGAAATAAAATTTACAAGTGAGGTGCCGATTGTACAAGGTAATGAAAAATATACCTTTTTTTTATGCTAGACTCACGGAGGTTGTGAATCTAGAAAAGGATCATCTAGATCGTATTGAGTCTCTTCCTCATCGGACGATATGCTGCCATGGGAGGAAGATGAAGCTCTGCTTCTAGCAGAATTGAGAACTTTCTAGAATTCATCGTCAGAGGTTGTTTAAGTTAGTCTCGATATAATCTAAGACCGGGAATTCAGGAATTCTGAATTCTGTTGAACTTGGTTAAGATGTTCACCGTTTTCGGCAAACCATTCTTTAACCTTATTGAGATGAACGTGGGTGATATCATATTTTTCCCACCATTTGATCTTTATGACTTTGTAAAGTCTTTTGAGTCCTTCTTTTTCTTTTAGTTGGAAGTTCCAGCAGAGAATCTAGGAAATTTTAAAATTGAGACAAAAAGGAAACATAGTGGGGAACTCATTTCTTTGAATATTTTGGACAAAGAAATGGTATGACTCTTGAATCGGAGTTGGGAAAATATCCTCTGTCAAGCCGAAGGTATTCCACCAATTGATGAACCAGTATGGAAAATCCATACGGTATGCTTTTTGGCAAAATTGAATGAATCAAGAGTGGTCATATCTGATGTACCACATCACGTTATACCATGCTCTGATGTAGTCATGGTATACATATGATTGTGGCTTAAATGGTTTTGAGAACGCTTTTGGTGTGAATATACTGTAATTCCAATGAGATGGAGTCAGGACTTTGAAAATTTAAATTTTGAGAAGGCGATCCTGGTTGGATCTTCGGGGTCTGGGATATGAGTTATCTCGACCGATCTTGTATCTACGAGAATGAATTCGTAGAATTTTCTGGTTTTCTCAAGTTCTTCCGGCATGAATAGGAAGTCTTGGGGAAACATATGTTTGATAACTTCCACTATGGAGTTACCATAAAACTCTGGTTCTACTAGGGGTTCTGAAACTTGAACTTGTTTTTGGAAATAGGTTTTTATCTCTGATTTGGGGATAAACCTAGTTTGAGGGACAACCGCTGTGGAGAAGGTTGTCGGTCTTTGAGACAAAGTTGATCCCTGTTGAGAGGGAGCAACCGAGGGAGTAACAGTTCTTCTAAAACTTTGAGATGTCGGAGAGACAGCTCATCTTCTCAGACGGGTTAGGTTGATTGATGGCCTTGGAGGTGGAGTTGATGACTCCATTGAATCTCTGATCACAATACCAGAAGATCTATTTGCTCTAGATCCGACCACTGGTGTGAAATCAGAGTCTATTGCATAATGATCTGCTGTCATTGGAGCAGGATTTTGAGAAGTTGAGGCTTTTTCTTTGCCTTTTGAGACAAGGGTCGCTGGGCTTTTGCACTTTCAACTACTCATCTTCTTTCCGATCACTTTTGGGGAGAGAGGAAGAAGAAGGGAGAGAGACTTTTGGAGTTAGGAACTCCCTTGAGAGATGATCAGCAAGCGGGTTTTGAACGCCTTTTATAGGCAAAATTTTGAAATCAAAACATGATAAAATCGCTTGCCATCTCGCAATTATTTGTTTTGAGACTAAATTCTCGACATCTTTTTCTAAAAAAAATTTGGATGCTCGAGAATCCGTTTTAATTGTAAATTTTTTATTTATCAGATCTCCTTGAAATTTTTGAACACATAAAACAATGGCCAAAATTTCTTTTTTAATTGTCGAATAATTTTTCTGGGTATCGTTCCGTACTCCAGAATAAAATCTCACTATTTGTTCTTGATTATCCAAAGACTATTTGAGGATTCCTCCATATCCGATATCGGATGCGTCAGATTCCACTATTAAAGTTGCCTCTGGATTGACAAGACCCAAACAGGGAGTTGATTTGACTAAATGTTTTATCCTTTTTATAGCTTGTGTATGCTCAGCTGTCCAGGGCTTTGCATTTTTTCTAAGTCTTTGAAATAATGGCTTGCAAATGGGCCTCAAATCTTTAATAAAGTCTGAGACATAATTTAGACAGCCCAAAAACCTTTGTAATTGGGTTTTGTTTAAAATTTGGTCTGGAAAATTGTCCGCAAATTCAATGGATCTGTATGGGTTTTATTTGGCCCATTTAAATTTCAAATCCAAGAAAGCGGATCTTTGTTTGAAATAGTTTGATTTTTGAAACGGATATTACTAAACCATTTTGTGTAATAATATCGATAAATTTTCTCAAATGAGAAAAATGTTGATCTATACCTGATGAAAAGATTAAAACATCATCGATATAGATAACTGAAAACTGGGAGATCGTACCAAGAATATCATTCATGATCTTTTGAAACTCAGATGGAGCGTTCTTTAAGCCGAATGGCATGGCGTTCCATTCATATTGTCCAAAAGGAACATTGAATGCAGTCTTATATCGATCTTTTTCTGAAATTTGAATCTGCTAGAACCCTGACTTCATATCAAATTTTGAAAATATATTTGAGCCTGAAATTCTTTTTAGTAAATCTGTTTTGTTGGGAATTGGATATCTAATCCATTCCAAAACTTTGTTTAAGGGTTTGTAGTTAATTACTAGACGGGGCACACCACGCTCCTTTTCTGCCTGGTTGTTGACATAGAATGGTGCGCACGACCAAGGGCTCTTGGAAGGTCTGATCAGCTTCTTTTGAAGGAGGTCATTGATCTCCTTTCGACAATGCTCTAACAATTCTGAATTCATCTGTATTGGCCTTGCCTTTGTTGGAATCTGGGTTTCTGTGAAATCTTTGACGTATGGTAGTTCTACCATATGTTGCTTTCTATCCCAAAATGCGTTGGGATTATTTGAACAGACTTCATCTTTAAATCTTTGTTTTAAGACTTGAATTTTCTCTTGTATTTCTACTTGCTGAAGAATTTCTTCTATTCTCTTATAGCTGATTTCTTCCTTTAAGAAAGCAATTTGCTTTTCTTTAAGGTCAATCGCATTTAGTTGATTGTCTTTACTCATAAGTTGGACTTTATGAGTAAGAATTGGCTTAATCCACTCGAACAGAATCTTTCGTCCCAGTAGTTGTGTCACGACCCACCCCAGATTACCCTAACCAACCTAGGACGTGACGTGCCGATAATAGATCCCAACTAAACTATGAAACCCATTGTCAAACTTAGCAAAACAAAACACATTTTTGGAAGAATAGGTGGCCAGCAAATACTTTATCAAAACAAAACCATAAAAATTTCGGCAGAGTTCTACCTAAATATCGGATACAAATCAATTCAGAAATCAATAACCACCACATAATTGCAAACCAACAATGGAAAGCCATAAATGGTTCCAATTTTCAAATCATCATAAAATTCAAAATTTGTAGATGGTTGTCAAAAATAAAGCTAGCCACTCTAGTTTCAAGGGCAAATAAAATACCAAATTTACATGTAAAATGAAATGTAATATGCATGAGAATGGTGGCAGATCTCAACCTTTTAGGCTCATTGGATACTCCAGTGCTACCTGATAGAAAAATTTAGAAACAGCATGAGCTAAAAAGCCCAATGAGTGGTGATTCCATAAGAAAATAAATGTTCAAGAAAAAAATATTCATTTACTAAACAGAAGTTCATAACTCTGTGGAATAATGTAAATCACGAACAATTTAGAAACCTTTGAGATCATTTAAAGACATTAAAATCTGTAAATAAAACAACTCTTGAAAACATGAATAACACAACAAAGATTACATCTCTTGAACAATATCTCTTGAAACATAGCACATGTTAATAAAAACATAGATAGGAAAATCCGTAATTATAGCTCTAGAAAGCAAAATCCGTAATTATAGCTCTAGAAAGCATAAACATAACTAGTAAAATTTATCACCAAATCTGTACCCAAATCTCTGTCATACTGGCGTAGAGTCATCTCAATACGCACAGCAGAGCAATCTTTGTCATACTATGTATTGAGTAATCTCCAGATACATAGCAGAACATATCTCTATCATACGTGCACGCAGAGCAAACTTTATCATCTGTAATGCTTCAGGACAAGGATTTGGACTAGGATTCCGAATCCGGATTCGGCACCTAATAGCCCCGACATTCCCCTGCATCCCCTGCGGCCTGAGCATGCAAGCATACTATGGAAACACATTCTCATAGCATATCGGGTAATCATTATGGGTACAAAGATCTAGTGGTTTGAAAACCACTTCTAGCATAAACCTCTTAAATCACAAATCACTCTAAATCATAAGAACTTTTAACTTCTCAAACTCTTTTCTAAAAATTACATTCGTTCTCTAAAATAGCCTTTCATAAACTTGAGAGATTTATGAAATAACATTAAACCTTTATACTTTCTCAAATAATCAACAAATCTCTCAAATAATATAAAATATTTTCAAAGTCATATTTTTTCTGAGACCACATCTCAAAAATCTCATACATATCTCAATAAACATTAAAACTCTTCAAACATCTCAATAATCATCAAAATTCTTGAATATCATTTAAAATGATAATTCAAGTTAAACTCAAAAGATTACTGAAAATTTATAACAATTTTTCTCAAACATCTCTAAACCATAACTTCAATAAAAAAATCATAAAATATTGAGAATCTACGACAATTCTCTACAAATCTCATAACAATTTCTCTTGAATCATACATAATTAAAGAATTCTTCAAAATTCCATAATAAGATTTAAATGATGAAAACATTTCAGAAATAAACCACTCACCGCTACCATGGATTGATATGTTCAGGTCTTAAATTTTTCCAATCTCTGCTTGACCTGAAACATTAATTGAAAAAATACCAAGTGAGGCTACACTCACTTAATTATCAACTTAAATAACATAATGCTTTCAACCTTAATCAAGTTTGACCATGCCCCTTCTTAATTCCAAATACAATTTTGTCCTTTTCCCTTTATTTATATACATCTTTCTCCATAAGCCACCCTTACTCAAAACCATTCTCTTTCCACTTGAGTACACTTGTATCATGTCAATTTATTTCTTTTTAATTTTCAATTCCCAAAATTCTTCACTTTACTCTTCCCACGTGAATAACAATATTTCAAGTAAACCCTCTCCTTGATGTGACTTCCATAAATGCAATATCTCTTTTTTTTTCTTTTTTTTTCTTTTTCTCTTTTTTTAATTATTTTTTATAACACACACTTTCTCTCCTATTCCCCAACTTCCTCTTCTTCTTCTTCTATCTCTGTTTTGTTTTCCAGCTTCTTTGTTTTTCTTCTTTCTTCTTTTTTTTTTTCATGACTTCCCCATTAATAGAAATCCAGTAAGGTAAATCGTTTCTCTTAGTCTCCTTTTGATTATTTCAACCTTGACTACACCTTAATCTTCATCACAGCCTAAAACCCATGAATTTTCATAACTAAATCTTTAATTTCTTCATTCCAACCTTCTAATTTTCCAAGATATTCAACATACCAAAACTTCTATTACTTCTAATTGGTTTCTCAATCCATTCAAATACTTGAAGATTTAAAAGAAAACTCCTGAAAACTCTCTATTATGAATTCAATAACCAAATTTCTCCTAAAAAGATCAACTTACCAAGACAAGATCTTCACTTAACTATAATAAAGCTTCTGATCATAGTCCCAACCTATCAACCTTCTCCTTCCAAGTAATCTTTATGCAAGAAATGCAACTATTAAAATTCATAGAACCTTTTAATCAACAAGACACAAAACCCACATTAAAATGTCCAAAACTTAAACATATTTTCCTAATCTTCCAAATCTTGGGGAGGAAAAACTTACCGAGCTTGAAATCAAGCTTGTAAGCCTTTCAATCCATTTTTCGGTGACTTCCGGTATGACCATGACTAACCCGATGAGTTCCACCAAGCTATGAACCCCTTTTTGCTACCACCATCTCACCTTCTTTCTCTTTCCTTTCCTTTTTCCTCTCATTTCCTCTTTCTTTCCTTTTACTCCTCAAAAGCCCCACTTTTCTTTTTCTTTTTCTTTTTTTTTTTAACAAAAGAAAAATATGCGGCTTCTTTTACATCACATATTAATTCTTTTATTTTTATTTTTTTTCTTCAAAAAGCACCAAACGAATACCAAATTTCATTTTCCTCCCTCCTTTTTATTTTTTAACAAAAATTTCCCCAACACTTCCAATTTCCTTTTAGTTCTAATTTTTTTTTCAAGTTATCCTTCCTCCATAATTTTTCAAAATAAAAAAAAAAAAAAAAACTCAGATATCAATTACGTATATCCAATTGCTAGAAGACGCAAATTGTGTCTTACAAGTTGAGTATGTATACCCTCTTCTGAAACTCTTAAGGGGTATAATTGAGTAAGGAATGGCATTCCTAAAACCATGGCTTGGCTCAGGTTTTGGACTAGGAGGCAAGAAGTAACGAAACATATCCCTTCTTTGCAGATATGTTTTTCTGGTAACTTATGCAAGATCTTTAAAGGTGCTCCACTGGCTCCTCTAAGAACTTCTTTTGTTCTCTCGAAGTATTTCGAGGGAATGAGGCCTTCACGGATGCAATTCTGATCTGCTCCTGAGTCAATCAAAGTAATAAGAGTTATTGTAAAATCTTTAACTTTCAGAGTTACCTCAGTGTACCACTTTTGGTATGGGACTCTGTTGATTGTGTTTACGAATACTCCTTATTCTATCTTGAGTTCTGCTGGGGTTTCCTCAGCTTTCTGCTTTCCCTTTTTTAAGGAAGCAATTTCTGAAGTGAGCTTTATATAGTTTGCTCTATAGCTTTGCTTCAATTTTGAGACTTCCTCTTTGAGGTTGTTGATTTCAAATTGTAGGTCTTGAATAGTGACCTTCTTGATTTCCTCAAATCTTCCAAAGAAGTCTTCCATTGTAATGGGTTTTACGTCCAGGTCAATATCTTTGGTTGATTTTTCTCCTTCTCCTGAAGGTTTCTTCTTTAGGGATTCCTTTAGTTGCTTGAGGATTGCTACCTTCATGGTTTCCTCAGGAATCTTCTCGACTAAATCTAGGAGAAATTCTTGGTTGATGGATATAACATTTATATAGTTAGGGCAACCACAAAATTTACCTCATGTATTGATGTTGATATCAAGTTCCCCTTCACTTGAGGAATAGGAGTCTGATGACTCTCTTATCTCTAGGATGTCATCATTGGATTCTTCTCGGTCTTTATACCATTCAAAGAACGGTATATTTTCCTCTAGAGTTCTCATGACTTCTTTCTATTCTTCTTTGAGTTGCTCTATTTCTTCTGCGTCGTAGCACTCGAAGAATGCTCGTCTGGGCTCTACCCAGATCGGATCTAGGAAATCCTTTCTTAGTGCTTCTATATCTGTAATGACCAACATTTTCATGAATTAATTAAAGTTTTAATTTTGAGATTTGAATTAACTGTAAGGCCAATTTCATGTTTAAAGTTGTGTTGAAAATTAATTTTAAAGATTTGCATAATTGAAATTTGAGAAATTGGAGAGTGAATAGGAAAGAAAGAAGGGAAAAAGTGAATTAATTGGTTTGGAGACAATTTTGTTAATTAGGTGACTTTGAGCAAAGCCCAGGCCCAAGGAAAAGCCAAGCCCAAATATCCCTCTCTATTATTTTTATACTACACGCAGCCCTAGGTCATGCCAAGCCGTCATCTTCTCCAACCTTCTCCCTTTCCTCCATGAAAAACAGCATCCACCGTCAATCCCTCTCTCTCTATCCCTTTCACTACCAAGAGACCCATCCATTCGAAAGTTTTTTTTTCTTCTTCAACAAACATCCATCACGCGGTACTGTTCACGACGGGGTACTGTTCACGTGCGAGTACTGTTCATAACACAAGTACTGTTCATATCGCGAGTACTGTTCATACCGCGGGTACTGTTCATACCGGGGGTACTGTTCACGACGCCGTCACTGTTTATGCCGCCGCCGTTCCGATCAGCCTCTTCCAGTCTGGCGAGCCTTCAATTGTGGGTAAGCAATTAGTTTCTACATAGTTCTTTGATAATCTTGGTTGGGTAAGATTTAATTCATGAATCTTGACTTTGTTTCAAGGATACCCATTCTGTTCCGACATCAAAATCACGAGCGTGTCGCGGTCCAGTTGGATTTGGACTGTTGGAGCGAAATTTTTGGTAAGTCACGAAGATCCTTGAGTTTTGGGCTGTATGGTAGATCAATTGAAAATAAGATTAATCCTTGGATCTTATGACTTAAATTCAGTTTTACCCACCAATTTGCGATTAAGTTAAATGCTATAGAATTAATTCTAATTTTGGAAATTTAGTTGGTGGAAGAAACTTTGGGCTCAATTATGGATTTTAGGGATCTTTACTAACCTTAAGGATGACTTTGATTAGGCCCCAAATCGTTTGACCGAGGTTCAAGGCAGTAGAATTTTTGGTGAGCATTTGGGTGAATTGGATTCTTGAGCTTAGTCAAGGTAAGGGATCTTACGCTGCTATGCTTAAATACAAGTTAGGAACTGAATTGAAAAAAAAATGTAAATTATTTCAAATGAAAAGTTTTATAAATGTTTTTAGTTGTGATTTCTGATGAATTTTAAAATACTTTATTTTATATGAAAATGGAGTTGCACACGTAGGATTGCCATATGTTCTTATGAATGTGATGCATGTTATATGCTTTATGATATGAGGAATGATATGAGAACTTTGTTTTATGTTGCATCATGAAATGAAAATTTTAAAATGCTTTGGGACCTCATGTTGGGATTTATGCCCTAAAGCCTCGTAATTAATAATTTATTTAATAATTAATAATAATTTTAATTATTTTATTTGCAATATAATATTATCCATTATATGAAAAATCCAAGGTTATTATTGTAATCTTGAATAGTATGTGGTTGACATACGAGAGGATCATGTTCAAGAAATAACCTAAAGGGTCATAGTATATGGATAAGGTTGGGTGCCTTATCCTGGTAACACTATTGATACGGCCCACTTTGTAATAGTTACAAATGATTTGATCCAAATCATTCATGTGGAGACATGTGAGTGGGGGTATCTTATACAATGAGTTTGTATAAGACTGGACCACGAAATATTTAATCTCTCTTTATAAATCCGTTAATTGAGAAGATTAATATTTCATCAGGATGATCATATGCGACTCGATCTTAATCCTGAGTGAGTTATGAACTCCTGCCTGTGAGGGTTTGTCCTTTGATTTGCATGGGTGAGAGTGGCTTTTGTAGTCGATTCAATATCCTACCATTTTGGGGACTTGACCAAATAGGGAGCTGGGAACATAATCTCACAAGATGGAATTCACTCATTCCCATATAGGGTAAGTAGATGAGTAGTTCCCTTAAGTGCTGATTTCGGGACTTGAACAATGGGGCCCCACCCTCTCACTGGCCCGAGAGGGACTTAGTTTATAATTAGATTATAAATAGATTGTTCATTAAAGGATCAGTGGTACTTAAGGTGCAAGATGTAATTATAGGGGTAAAACGGACTTTTGACCCAGCTGTAATTACGAACAACTCGTGAAGGATCGACTTGCATGTAGTGATTATATCTATGGACACAACTTGTCCTACAGTGCATAAGAGTGCAACTCTAGGTCTATAGTGGAGTGACCTATAGTTAATGAATGAAAATTAATTAATTAAAGAGTTTAATTAATTGATTTTGTATCATTGGAGCTTATAATCTGTAGGTCCATAAGGTCCCCTTGCTAGCTCACAGTAACACTAAAAGATCAATTTAGTTGAAAGAGAAATTTGAAATGTTCAAATTAATATTTAATTTGAAGTGTTCAAATTAATATTTAATATATTAGATATATTAAATATAAAAGAGAAAAATATATTTATTGTATTTGATACATTAAATATGAAAATAATTAATGTATATTAGATACATTAAAGAAAAGATATTTATTAAATTTGAATTGGATTTAAATTAGGAAATAAATGTTGTAGGAGAATTTTAAAAGGTTTGAATATGATTCAAATTGTTTAGATAAATATATTTTAATATATTAGATATTAAAATATATTATTTTATTATCTTCCCTAGACCACTATAAATAGGACCCTAGGGGTGAGCCATTGTGCATTCTACACAACACACTCTCCTCAATAGAGAGAATTAGAGAATTCTCTCTAGACCTTTTCCTTTTCAATCCCTTGTGGATTTTCTTTCAAAAGGCTCCCACAAGCCTTGGTCCTGTGTTAGAGTCATAGCAAGGAAGACTTTGTGGAGGAGATAAAGACCCGCCAGAAGAATCTCCATATTTTCAAGGTATTTATTGCTTAACCCTTGTATTTTAGTTTAATTCTAAATAAATCAAAGACGATTCCTATGCTTCCGCTGTGGGTTTAATTTGATTATTCCCTTCACCTCATGCATACATTATGTTTTCATGATAAAAATGATTTCGAAGGCTGTGGCAATTACCTCATAAAATTATTGATGTACATCTATATGAAAAGGAGCCTTACGAGGCTATATGAAAAGGAACCTGAAAAGGTTAGATGAAAAGGATCTTGAAAAGGTTAAATGAAAAGGAAAGGTTAGGTTGGGTTAATTGTCCACATTAAGTCGAAGAGAAAAGTTGAAAGAGAAACGTTTCCGCTATGAAAGGAATTTAGGTCCCACCAAAGGAAAGAAAGAAAATGTTTTCGAAAACTCATTATGTATGTGTATGCATATTGTAACGACCCCAAAATTTAGCCTATTCTAGGGAACACTACTAACTTACAACCTGTATGCCCCAAAAATTTCGGCAGCATAACGGCATAACTATGAGTTACCCAAAAATTTTCTAGCACCTGTTAAACAAGAATTTGCACTTCCATAACCAGATAACCAGATATCCATTCCAAACTCCAAATCAGATAACTACCACAAGTTCAGGGTCCCTTGACAACTCGAATCAAGATCGACAAAACTTCCTTAGTCTTCTTTCAAACAAGGTAAATACGTTTAATCAAAAGAAAACAAGGGACCCTAGCAAACTTATTACAAGTCCCAACGCAAAATAAATTATAAAGTAAGCCTCACAACCTATAGTTCAAGCTATCTAATAAATTTAATAGTCCATTCTTAAGCGGAAAAGAACAACAATACTGACGCCTAAATCTCACGACAATTAAAACTATAGTTCGATTGCACTAAACGCAACTAGACGACTATATTAAGGATAAATATTCAACTATGGTCTTTCTCCTCTCATGCCTCCTCTTCAGCATCACCAGGGTCGTAACATATGTCATCACCTGCAAAACCTGGTAATGAGTCAGTACATAACACGTACTGGTAAGTAGCTCCCACCTGAAGGGACACAATCAGCATACAAAACAAGACAACATGCATGCAAGTATCATGCTTTCCAAAATAAGCTAGACATACAACTCTCACAACAGCACATACAACATGCTTAAGTCACTGAGTTATACCCACAAATGTACCCTATTTATCTCATGCATATGGTTTCACCACTCAAGCTCATTATACTCATTCAAACGTCACCGAGTCACTAAAACCACTCCTGTTTAGCCCTTACAAGCTACCTGAGACTAATCCTTTCGAGACCCGCCTACCCCTGACCATTTTTACCCAGGGCCTCAACGACTCTCTACGGTGCTCAGCGTTCGACCCTTGACCATTTTCACCCAAGGCCTCGAACTGTGCATCGCCCCTTGACCATTTTTACCCAAGGCGCAACGATGACTTAATCACATCGACCCTTGACCATTTTTACCCAAGGCCTCGATATTTCTCAAAATTCATCGGTGACATACTACTCCTCGACCATTTTTACTCGAGGCATTCTAGTGTTCACTCCATTTTCTTTTAGCCCACCTAAGGTCCACTAACCTTACTCATTCTTGCTAGAATGTATGGATCCTACGCATCATGCTTTTAGTTCATGATTATGCCAAAACTATGCAACAACCATAACATGCTTTCACAACCAATGCCAATAACTCGCTATGCTTCACTAGATTACTCAAACACAACAAGACAATATGCTTATCACAGGGGAAACAATTCATCATGTCATACTCAACACGTTTAGAATCACAGAACCATTCATTGCAATAAAGTATACATAAGCAAGCATTTAGAACACACACAACATGCTAACAATCAACAACCAAACCCAACCGGTAGAATTCTACTTACTATGTTCCTAAGATAGCCCGAGGTACTCCTAAAGAGAACTTTGAGCTTACTCGAACACTCCAAATTAAGCCCGATTGAACTATGAATGCAAGGTTACAAGAATTAGATTTTAATCCAAAACATCTTATTTGAGTTCGAAGGATTTAAAGGTTGGCTGAACTTACTGAACTATTCCAACAAGCCTGAACTGGTGCTAGTTGGTGTCCGAAAGGAATCGAATTGGCCTGAAACTGAAATTGGAGGGTTCCCACGATTTAGGCACTAAGCTACGCCACCTAGACTGATCTGCGAAACGAATAAAACGAGCTAGAACGTGCAAATCAGTGCCTAACGGCTGAATAGCTTGCTGATTGGTGATCGAAACAATTTGATTCAACAAATTGGAACACTACAACCTATGGGTAACCCAAATTGAAGTTGAATAAAGTGTAGGTTGGTTGAAAACACGTACCACGTGGCTGAACAACGCTTTAATTGCCAAACCCAAGCTGCTCCCGCCGAACGCCCACCCCCACGTACGCCGGTCGGACGACCCAGTCTGCTTAAGCAGTGGTCGCTGCTCGTGGTGGCTGCGACGATCAGAGTGGTGCGCTAGTCGCCGGTGGCAGAAACCCAAATGAAGAGGGAGAGGATTCTACTTAATTGCCGTCGGTTCGTGGGTGCTATCGCGAGGAAGAAGAAGATGAAGGAGCTGAAGGGGATGATGATGGGGAAGTTGCGCCGATCATGAAGGAAGAGGAAGAAAATTCGAAGGAGATGGAGGAGGGGCTTGTCGGCGTGAAGGAGGGGAAGGAGGCGACGTGAAAGAGGAAGAAAGAAGGAAAAAAAAGAGTTTCGAATGGGAGGGGGGGCTGTTGCGTGAAGGTAAGAAGAAAAAAAAGAAAAAAAAGAAATTAGGGCTTTTTGGAACAAATGAAAAGAAAATAATTATTCTTCTCTCAAAAAGCCCATTATTTTAAACAAATACAATAAAGGATTTAGTGCTATTTAAAAGTCTATCTCCCAAACAAAAATCTAGATTTCCTATGAGATTGAGGACTAATTCTTTGGGTAAGAGCGACTTTCCAATATTAAGAGATTTGATCTAGCTCGAAAATCTTTCGCTAGAGTTATAAAACTTAATTACTTAGATTCACCCACTAAATTCTGATAATCATTGGGTCGACTTTAACGAAGAATTTAAACGTTCACCACAAATACAGACATAAGATGAAAATTAATTGTACCTAGAGTTGCAAGGCGTCACACATATCCTGACCCGGTAGTGAGGTCACTTATTGAGTATTTTAAATACTCATCATTTTTCAAAATATTTTTCTTTTCAGGTAAAGGCAAGAACATATTTTAGGCGAGTGGCAAGGTGGTTTGCTAAAAGGGTCATGGGTGTCATGAGGAGTATAGCTTCCGCATCTAGTTTATGTTTTATTTAAAAATATTTTGTTAAGTAAACTTAATTGAAGTGAAACTATTTCATTTGATTTAACGTTATGATTCACATTATGTTTTGCAATGATTTTTAAAGGGATCTCGGACTAAAGATTTTGATTGTTTAGCCAAAAAAAAAGTTTAATTCTTTCTGTCTTTTACTAAAGATTTCTAAATTCCATTAGCATGCATGTAGTAACGTCCCTAGAAAGTCTAATAGGATAAGTCGGGTCGTTACAATATCTATTTGGAAGTCACTCTGGATCATGTTGAGCTGATTAGCTTCCATGTCGGTTTGAGTTGGTGAAGTATTCCTTTGATAATGAATCTCAAGAATTTCTGGATATAGATCAACCTTCTCTATCTTGAGAGAGTTTGATCTTTGTATTCCTGCAGACGAGGATGGCACTGCTCTACTTGTCGAGGCGCTATGTTTGGAGGGAGCGAAGTGAGTTATCCTTGGCTTAGAAGGATCTTCATCTTCGAATTCAATATGGACACTGCCGTCTGTCCTTCTCTTCAATGAGGGTTAAAGTCCTTGGCTTGGGTTTCGGAGGTGTGAACGCCTTCTCCATATCCCATTCGGACTTTCTGGTTATCTCTTCCCAAGTTAGCATCTTTGGGACTTCTATCAAGGAGTCTTCGATATTTGCTTCGAACAAAATTGTCTGGCCATCTGGCGATCTTCGACAATTCATCGAGGCTCCAAAGTTGTCTTCATTATTTTATAATTGATTCGCCATAGTACAGCGAACCCTTCCGTCTGGATATCAACGTTTAAATTCTTAAAACAAATATCCAATACTAATGTATTTAGTATATTTGGATCTGTTAAAGAAATTGGAAAATTTGGATAAACATTGAAGTAGACTGGTCCTCTTGCTACGTTTGCTTCAATAAGCCCGAGCATAGAGTTCTTGTAGTCAAGATGTCTCTTGTCTCTGAGGGAGACAAGGATTGGAATATCTAGGCCCTTGCGGTATAAGGGTCTTATACCTACTTGTACCAGGCCTATGTGGAGAAAGTGATAGCCTTTCACTTTATGCTTCCATAACATTTCTGGAGAGAAGAGTCATATCCTTTCTGGGTTATTTATGATAGGGATTGTTCTTTCGACAATCTGAATTCCTTTCATCTGGTTGAAGATCCCTGTATCATAGATTAAAGAGGGATCTATTTTGGGAATGGTCCATTGAAGAAGTGATCTTTCAATGGCCTTGATGGATGATAGTGTGTTCTTGAGATTAAGACTCGCACTATCTCCTTCTTTGAATTGATGCTTGTTAGCTTGTATCATCATTTGTTGTTCTGCCTTCTCGGCTCTTGTGACTTTGGCTTTTTGCCTGATTTCTTCAGCATGTCGCCTTTTGGCTTCAGCATTTGATTTCCATTTGTTGAGTAAATTCTTTAGTCGATCGGTCATCCGATTGCAATATTTTATTTCTTCAGAATTTGAGAGAATAAAGTGAATTCTCTTTAATAACTTCTTCTTCTTCTTCACAAAGCATCCATCTTCTTGTTATCAGGGGGAACGGGCGGCTTACCAATGGACTTATGCACCTCTGTCGGAAACACCTTCTGCCCTTTCCAATCACCTG
Organism: Trichosanthes truncata; assembly: GCA_033996785.1. Lineage (NCBI taxonomy): Eukaryota > Viridiplantae > Streptophyta > Magnoliopsida > Cucurbitales > Cucurbitaceae > Trichosanthes > Trichosanthes truncata. The sequence goes on along the minus strand of JAWPNB010000009.1, from coordinate 34,343,702 downwards.
ATAGCCACGAGACCTAACTGGCGATAAAAAGGATTGGAAGAAAAAGTATAGCAAAAAGAAATAACTAAATTCTTTCCGATTGTGAAGAGAGAATGATAGTACTATCATATACCCCCCAGAAAAGAATTTGAAATCAACAAGAAAAATTTCCAAATTTGGATAATTTTATTTTAAATTGGCTCTAATACCAATTGCTCTGATACCAATTGCTCGATTGCTTTAAACGACAAAAGAGAATTAGGATCGATTTGATTACAAAGGGTTTTTGGGAGTAGGAAGGCTGAGTAAATATATATATATATATATATAAATTAAACAAATCATCAAGTTTTTTAATTCTAAATTATGAAGTTAATTTTTATTATTTTCAATATCTCAATTGTAAATGAATGAAAAACTTTTCATATTCTACCTCTCGACATTCCCTTCCTTTATTAACAACTAGTGTATTACCATGTGTAGATGCATGTGTAATTTTTTTCATTTTAAATTAAGCCTTTTTTAGTATAATCTAAATTAACTTTTAATAATTATGTTGTTTGTTATCACTTACTCATTGTGCAAACCCATGAAATGACATTTTAACTTAAGACTTTGAATTACTTCTCTGCATATCAGAAAAAACAAAGCTAAAATCAGTTTAAAGAAAAGAAAAAAAAGCTTTACCGAGATAATAGCCTCATCTTCTATATTCTATTGAAACTTTAGATAATGAGTCTCTTTCTCTTTGCTTGTGCGCCTAAACATCCCTTTTAAACTCAACCTCTATATTGTTATCACTCTACAATACTTAGTTTCTCAATAAATACTACTACATTTATATATTTCATTTGTTGATGGATGGTTGAAATTTTAATAGTGAAACATTTTTTTTATAGAAAATTTAATTGATAATCATTTTATTTCATTGATGATGACAATAAAACTTAAATATGTAACCGTGCATCATGGTTTGCAATACCATTCAAAAAGGTAATTAATTATATTGAATAAAAATAATTTAAGAATTATTTTATTGTTTAAAAAGTAATTAAATAAAGTACAAATTTTACAATTGTTACAGTCCTATGAATAAAATATTTAAAATTCAAACAACAAATTAAATTAAATGGAACATTTTTTAATTTTTTTAAATAGGTTTTTTTTTTTTTTTTTTTTTTTTTTGTGTTATATTAGAGTTAAATATTTGAAATTAACATAAATTAGATATATTGCTGATGATAAAAAAAATTAAAAGATTTTCATAGTTTTTTTTAATATATTATAGTATATGATAATTATTTCTCTCAACAAATCAGAAAGAATTTAGTCAATTCTTTTCACTATACTTTTTCTTCCAATCCCTTTTGTTGAAAGTTTAGTCTTGTGAGAATCAGGTGTCTGGCAAGGGCTTAAGATGTTCCCGGCAGAAGGTGTAAGACCGTTGGTAAGCCGCCCGTTCCCCCTGATAGCAAGAAGACGAACTTTTGGTGAAAGAAAAGAAGAAGTTATTGAAAGGAATTCATTTTATTCTCTTTGATTTTTCAAGAGAAAAGATATTATATTCTGATGACCGATCGTATAAAGAATTTTATCACAAGATAGAAGAAAAATGCAGAAGCAAAGAAGCAGCGAGGAGCTGAAGCAAGGCAAAAAGCCGTAGTCTCAAAGGCCGAAAAGGCAGAACAAATGATGGTTGCTGAAGCTAATAAGCATAGATTCAAAGAAGGAGATAGTGCAGATGTTAGTATTAAAAACACACTATCATCCATCAAAGCCATTGAAAGAGATCTTCTTCAATGGACAATTCCCAAAATACGATCTACGATATGGGAACATTCAATTTTACACAAAGCAAAGGAATTCATATTGTAGAATGAACGATTCCTATTATCAAGAATCCAGAAATGATACATCTCTTCTCTGCTGAGATGACTCATAAGCACAAAGAAGCAGGCTATTAGTTTCTGCATATAGGCCTTGTGCAAGTAGGCATAAAGCCACTATACCGAAAGGGCCTAGACATCCCAATCCTTTTTTCTCTAAGAGATAAGAGGCATCTAGATTACAAAAACTCTATGCTTGGGCTTATTGAAGCCAATCTAGCAAGAGGGCCTGTCTATTTTAATGTCTATCCAAACTACCCAATATCCATGACAGATGCAAAGATACTAAATACTTTAGTATTAGACATCTGCTTCAAAAATCTGAACGTGAATGAAGAGGTAGAAGGATTTGCATTAATTTTCAGAATCAATTACAGGTTGATGAAAACAACCCTTGAACCTCGATGTATTGTCGAAGATCCTCCAGAAGGAAAGACGATCTTATTTGAAGCAAACATCGAAGATTCTTTAATAGAAGTCCCCAAGACTCTAACTTGGGAAGAGATAACAAGAAAGTCTGAATGGGACATTGCGAAGGCATTTACGCCTCCAAAACCCAAACCAAAAACTTTAACCCTTATTGAAGAAAGACCAGATGACAGTGTCCACATCGAGTTTGAAGATGAAGAACCTTCTAGATCCAGAGTGACTCATTTTTCCCCATCCAAGCATAGCGCTTCATCAAGTAGAGCAGCGCCGTCATCCTCTTCAAAAGTTCAAAGATCAAATTCTCTCAGAATAGAGAAGGTCGATCTATATCCAGAGATTCCTGAGATTCATTATCAAAGGAATACTTCTCCGACTCAAACCGACATGGAAGCTAATCAGCTCAATGTTATTCTAAGAGATTTCCAAGTAGATATGGAGACTCTTAAGAAAGATTTCTTGAGCCCAATATGGTCAGACTCTAGAAAGGCATTTTTCAGAGCTCATGAGAAAGAAGAAAGAGAGCAGATGAAAAAGACTGGATCCAGACCATGGAGACTCTTGAGGAGAATATACCATTCTTTGAGTGGTATATATAGGTCGAGAAAATCTTAAAGAAAGATCAATCAACACCTTAAATGAAGTCAAGTGGATGACGGTGAAAGGAGCCATAGTTAGCTCTACTCATCCACCTCTCGAAGCCATACAGTTCGAAAGCTTTAATCAAACTGTTTTGGCAGCCCCTTTCAAATTGATTGATTAGAAAGAAGAAGACAATAATCCCTCCAAAGGAATTAGAGGTATTCAAATACAAAATAATTACACCAACAAGATTCTTTCTACTTTATCCCAGCAGATGGACAACATAGAAGAGAAAATCTTTGAAAAACAGCCGAAAAAGGCGATCTTCAAAAGTGAGTTCGGAAGCATTGACTCTTCAGCACCCTATTTTAGAACTGATGTCGGGAGTCCGGTACCCCGAATGAAATGTAGTTTTGAAAGGTTTATTGAAGAAGTCAATAATCGGCTAACAAAGCTCACGATAAGAGAGCCAACAACATCATCTCAAATTAACGTTCTAAATGATGAGGAAATAGATCAAATGATACAACATATGAGCTAGTTGGCATTAGAAGCTGAGAATCCAGAAGAACATATCACTGCAAGAAGCCATAGTCCACATGATATGTTGAAGATTCAAAATGCAAGAAACTATTCCTCATGGAGTTATTCTGTAAATTCTCAACAAAGGAACTGGTACTCAAGACCGAAGAGACCAGATCTTCAGTTTGACGAAAGAAATTTCATGACCTACAAATCATTTGATGGTGATGCAATCTACGAATGGAACTTAGACCGTTTACTAGAATATCTGATCATGGGAGTCATCCAAGAAATGCTAATGGCCAACACAGCCTTCATTTCAAAAGGACATTCAGATCATGAATCGACAAGGCTACTAGCCGCAGGATTCTCTGGTATCCTTAAAGGATGGTGGGATCACAAATTTACAGAGAAAGAGCAGAAGCAGATCCTCAGACATACGTCTAGAAGGCCAACAGGTACAGTAGGCGTTCATGAAGGAGCTGCTGAATCTTCCACAGGGGCATCCACCTCAACAACAACTACAACGACTCGTCAAATAAATGAAGAGGACGTTGAAGATGCAGTTGTTACTCTTACCCATGCAATTGCAAAGAATTTTGTGGGAAACAATGACAATTATCGGGCACTGTTAAGTATATTTCTGAATAACCTGAGATGTCTTAAGCTCTAGGATTTCAGATGGTACAAAGATACCTTCTTGGCAGAAGTCTACAAAAAACCAGACTGTGACAACATAGACTGGAAGTAAAGATTCATAACAGGTCTTCCAAAACTCTTTTAGTCTCAATTACTTATTCATATGAAGACTATATGGAACTGAGAGATCCCGTGGGAGAAATTAACCTATGGATATTTGATTCAAAATGTTATCAACTATGGCACTATTCAATGCCTCCAGCAGAAGGCCAATGAAAAAGCATATACAAGTGCCAATCGAAGGAGAGAATTGGGACAATTTTGTGATATGTATAATCTACATCCACAACCAGTAGCCCTGTCTCAACTTCAAAAAAGAAAGATGAGAAAAATCAAAAGATTCTCTAGACCATCAAGAGGATATAAGAATCCAAATGTATATAGAGAATCCAGGGGATACAAGAGAAAAGTTACCAGAGATTATCCTAGAGAACTCAACATAAAGCTGAACGAAGACCAAAGAAGTTCGAAAGACAGATTCAATGCTATAAATGCAAAAAGTATGGACATTATTTCAATAAATGTCAATTAAGGGGAAAAATCAATGAACTTCAGATCAACGAAGACCTCAAGCAGGAATTGCTGGTGGCATTCAAATTTGATTCAAGTGATTTTTTAGATTTCGAAGAAAATTCAAATGATAAAATCCTCGATTTAAAAGAAGAAACAAACTCATATTCATCCAGTGAAGGAGAATACGAAGTAGAACACAGAAAAGATTGCAAAGGAGGAAGAACATGTCATTGCTTAAACTGCATATATGTTATAAGCAGTGACCAAGAATTTCTTCTAGACTTAGTTGACAAAATCTAAGAAGAAGCAACTAAGGTCTCCATCCTCAAACAGCTCAAAGAATCTCTGAAAAAGAAATCTTCAAAAGAAGAAGAAGAGCCGAAGAAAAACAGATTAAGTGACCTTGACATCAACCCAATCACAATGGAAGATGTCTTCAAGAAGTTTGAAGAAACTAAAGAGGTTACGATTCAAGACTTACAATTTGAAATCAACAACCTAAAATAGAAGTCTCAGAATTGAAAAGAGGCTATAAAGCAGATTTTGCGAAGCTTACTTTAGAAATTGCAGTTCTAAAGAAAGGAAAGCAAAAGGTTGAGGAAACTCTAGTAGACGTTAATGAAGAAGAAGAAGTATTTCTCAACACAATTACCAGAATCCCATACCAAAAGTGGTATACTGAGGTAACTCTGAAGATTAAAGATTTTAAAGTAAATCTTATTACTTTGATAGATTCAGGAGCATATCAAAATTGCATCCAAGAAGGAATCATACCCTCAAAATATTTTGAGAAAACAAAAGAGATCTTAAGAGGTGTAAGCGGAACCCCCTTAAAAACCAGCCACAAGTTATCAGAAGCGCATATATGCAAAAAAGGGTATATGCTTCATAACATCATTTCTATTGGTGCAGAACCTAAGCCAAGCCATGGTTTTAGGAACACCGTTTATTACTCAATTATATCTCTTAGAAGTATCCGACGAGGGAATCTCAACTCAATTGCTTGGACGCAAGGTCCTATTTGAATTCATGAAGCCAATCCTTACACATAAAGTTCAACTTATGAGTAAAGAGAATCAGTTAAATATAATTAATCTCAAAGAAAAGCAAATTGCTTTCTTAAAAGAAGAGATTAATTATAAAAGGATAGAAGAGAACCTTCAGCAGAAGGAGAATCAAGAGAAAATTCAAATTCTGAAGCAAAAAATTGAAAATGAAGTTTGTTCAAATAATCCCAATGCTTTTTGGGATAGGAAACAGCATGTGGTAAGTTTACCATATGTTAAAGACTTCAAAGAAGGTCAAATCCCGACAAAGGCGAGACCGATTCAGATGAATTCCGAATTGTTAAAACATTGCAGAATGGAGATCGAAGAATTAATGCATAAGAAGCTAATCAGACCCTCCAAAAGTCCATGGTCCTGGGCAGCATTCTATGTCAATAACCAGGCAGAAAAGAAGCGTGGTGTGCCCCGTCTGGTAATAAACTATAAACCTTTAAACAAAGTGTTGGAATGGATTAGATATCCAATTCCCAACAAAACTGATTTACTCAAAAGAATTTCCAGTTCAAAAATATTTTCGAAATTTAATATGAAGTCAGGTTTCTGGCAAATTCAAATTTCAGAAAAAGATAGGTACAAGACTGCTTTCAATGTTCCTTTTGGCCAGTATGAATGGAATGTCATGCCCTTTGGGCTAAAGAACGCTCCATCAGAATTCCAAAAGATCATGAATGATATTCTTGATCCAATCCAAAATTTTTCAATAATCTATATCAATGATGTTTTAATTTTCTCATCAGGTATAGATCAACATTTTTCCCATTTGAAAAAAATTATTGATATTATTAAATGAAATGGTTTAGTAATATCAGTCTCAAAAATAAAATTATTTCAAATAAAAATCTATTTTCTTGGATTTGAAATGTATATGGGCCAGATTAAACCCATTCAAAGGTCCATAGATTTTGCGGATAACTTTCCAGATCAAATTTTAAACAAAACCCAATTACAAAGGTTTTTGAGCTATCTCAATTATGTCTCAGATTTTATAAAAGATTTGAGGCCCATTTGTAAACTACTATTTCAAAGACTTAGAAAGAATGCAAAACCCTAGACAGCGGAGCATACACAAGCTGTTAAGAGGATAAAGACTTTAGTCAAATCAATTCTCTATTTGGGTCTTGTCAATCCAAAGGCAACTTTAATAGTGGAATATGATGCATTCGATATCGTATATGGAGGAATCCTCAAACTGTCCTTGGATAAACAAGAACAAATAGTAAGATTTTATTCTGGAGTATAGAACGATACCCAGAAAAATTATTCAACTGTAAAAAAGGAAAATTTGGCCATTGTATTATGCGTCCAAAAATTTCAAGGAGATTTAATAAATAAAAAATTTATAATTAAAACAGATTCTCGAGCATCGAAATTTGTTTTAGAAAAAGATGTCGGGAATTTAGTCTCAAAACAAATATTTGCGAGATGGCAGGCGATTTTATCATGTTTTGATTTTGAGATTTTGCCTATAAAAGGCATTCAAAACCCGCTTGCAGATTATCTCTCAAGGGAGTTCCTAACTCCAAAACTCTCTCCTCTCTCTCTCCCTCTTCTTCCCTCTTCTAAAAATGATTCGGAAAAAGATGTCCAGTAGAAAGGGAAAAGGCCCTGCTATCCCCGTCTCAAAAGAGAAAGACAGAGCCTCAATGTCTCAAATAGCTGCTCCGATGACAGCAGATCAATATGCTCTAGAGTCTGATTTCACGTCGGTGGTCAGATCTAGAACGAATCGATCTACTGGGATCGTGATCCGTGATTCAATGGAGTCATCAACTCCACCACCCAGGCCTTCGGCCAACCTAACTCATCAGAGAAGACGAATTGTCTCTTCGACGTCTCAAAGTTCTACCTTCACCACTGCATTGGTACCTCAATTTAGGTTCGTCCTTAAACCAGAGATTAGAACCTATTTTCAAAAACGATTCAAATTTCTGAACCCCTGGTAGAACCAGAGTTCGATGGTAACTCCATAGTGGAAGTTATCAAAAATATGTTTCCAAAAGACTTCTTATTCATGCCTGAAGATCTTTCAAAAATAAGAAAGTTCTACGAATTTATCCTCGTAGATACCAGATCGGTTGAGATAACTCATATCCCAGACCGTGATGATCCGACCAGGATCACCTTCTCAAAAATCAAGATTTTCAAAGTCTTGACTACGTCTCATTGGAACCAGAGTATCTTCTCACCAAGAACTCTGTCAAAAACATTCAATCCACAAACATATCTATACTGTGACTATATCAAAGCATGGTATACTGTGATGTGGTAAATCAAATTCGAACACTCCTGGTTCATTCAATTTTGCCAGAGAGCCCACCGTATAGATTATCCATATTGGTTTATTCAATGGTGGAATACCTTTGGTCTAACGAAGGATATTTTCCCAACTCCAATTCAAGAATCATACCATTTCTTTTCTCAAAATATACAAAGAAATGAGTTTCCAACGTTACTACGTTTTTGTCTCCATTTCAAAATACCATGGATTCTAAGTTGGAACTTCCAACTTGAAGAAAAAGATGGTCTTAAAAGACTTTACAAAGTCATAAAGATCAAGTGGTGGGAAAAATATGAATTCGTCCACGCTCGTCTCAAAGAGGTTAAAGATTGGTTTGCAGAAAATGGGGACCAACTAAACCCAATACAAAGGAATTCAGAATTTCTGAATTCAAGGTCTCAAATAATCTCAAGACTTGCTCAGACAACCTCTGATGATGAATTCCAGAAAGTTCTTGATTCTGGTAGAAGCAGAGCATCATCTTCTACTCATGGCAGCCTATCGTCTGATGAAGAAGAGTCTCAATACGATCTAGATGATCCTTTCTTAGATTCACAACCTCCGTGATTCTAGATTAAAAAAAAGTATTTTAATCACCCTGTACATTCGGCATCCCTCTTGTACATGTTTTATTTATTTTTGCCACATTTCTTATCTTTTCCTATAAATTCTTCTTAGTTTTTTGTAGTCAAGATGCTAGATTTTGATTACACCTTTTTAAGTTTGTAAAAATATATCTTCTTTTTAAGATCTTCTTCGCTAGGAAGAAGATCTTCTCTCTGTATAGTTTAAGTCTGTAAATTAATAGTATGTATAGTATTAGGTGTACAGAATTCCTATATAGTTCTGAATTCTGTATTGTATATGGTAACTTCATCGTCCACTTCCAGTCTTGTGACAGTGCATCTACAGAGTAGATGGCGTAATAAGTCTCTTATGAGTTGCTTCTTGGTAACAAGATAGCGTAATCAACCTCGTTAGAGTTGCTTTTTGCTTTCAGTGAAAGATTATTGCCTAAAGATATCAAAGGTTGAAGACGAGGACCTGCTATGGGTCTTTCAGGATTGTGTTCCCGGTGGTAAGTCGCGGTGGCGTAGTGATTCCATTGGTAAGCTTTCCGGTGTACCCTTGCCTCTTCAACAACCTTGAAGTATCTACAGAAACAATAATGAAAGACTGACATCTCACTTTAATAAAGCTACTTTATTAAAGTTAAGGACAACACAGCTGGACTGATATGATGAAGATTCGTTCTTATCTTTACTTTTTTGAAGTTTATATTTTCTTTTGTCGTTTGTAATTATTTTGTACAACTTTATTCGCTTTACTTCATCGCTTTTTAAAGTAGTTTGTTTTATTACTTTTAGAAAGTTGTTTGTCTCATTGAGAAAAGATGGAATCAGTCAAGGTCTTGTCCTGTCGGTTCGAATCTTATCTATTAGTTAGCTAGTTTCAATTTCGATTTCAAATCCAGGGTCTATAAAAGACTTCCTAGTTGTATTCAATAGGCATCAAGAAATATTCACAAACTTCTCTTGTAAGATATTTACACAGCCTTCCTACTCCCAAAAACTCTTTGTAAACATTCGATCCTAATTCTCTTTTGCCGTTCAATGCAATCGAGCAATTGGTATCAGAGCCATTGTCTCAATAAAATTAAAAGTTTTGAATTATTACTTTGTTGATTTCAAATTCTTTTCGGGGGTATATAGTATATGATATTATTTTCAACAACTTAATTATAAATGAATGAAAAACTTTTCATATTCTACCGACATTCCCTTCATTTATTAACAATTATGAGTGCATTTAAATCTTAAAGTAACAATAATATGAAAACTCAAACCATTGGTTCTATAAGTACGTTAAATCCATCTTTAATGATTCAAACATCAAAGATCTTTTCCCACTCTAAATTTTCTATTAAGGAAAAAACAAGAAATTTGGGTATTAGACAAGTGTAACAACATCAGGGTATAAAGATCATGTTAGCTAGAGATGTCAAATACCCATACCAAAAAATGCAGTAATCTTGGTAGCTATAGATATATCTACTCGCAATTGAAGCTAATTGGCAGATGTCAACCAATCAACTAATATACTTTTTCTACTTTTTTCTAGGCAAAGTAAGTTCTATGATTTTTTTTTCTTTCAAATTTTTTGTTGATTTTGTATCTTATTGAAGCAAGTTGTTATATTGCACAAGAATTTTTTTCAAAAGCTAGCCTCGTCAAACCTGGCATGTCCTGACCTTGAATTTCAAACATAATAGTATTGTCTATGAGTCTTTCCAAACACATCATGTCCTTACAAAGGTAGTGTAAAGACCCCAATTCCCATATCAACAAGATTCTTGAATGTCACATAGAAACTTCACAAATCAAAAGGCCACCTCACAAACCCACCTACATTGATAATTTTGTTTGTGTGTCATGTTGTTATTGTGTGTATTTGGTCATCTTTTCTATATGTGCAGTCCCTTTCGGTGTCTTCTCTTACATAAATCACATCCCCAATTGAGTGTTTGATTTTTTAGGATCAAGTGAGTTGAATTTGGCCAGCTTCTCTAGGGGTTGCCGTCAGTTTGACCTTACTAAACTCTCAACATTTCTTTTAAAATCCCCCTAATGTTTGTTTCTTTGTTTTTCACTAACAATTAAGGGCCAATTAAACAATCATAATCCTACAATTTAGGTTTTCTAAGTAATTAACCCTCCCTCTTTGGTTTATCATAATCCTACAGTTTAGGTTTTCTAAGTAATCAACTCTCCCTTTTTGGTTTTGGGTGATTAGTATTCTTGGTGATAAAAAGCCCAAACTTTCAAAAACACTTCTCCTTAGCTTCAACCTTGAGATTCTAGGTATCGATCAATTCCAATAACAACACATCAACAAGTACAGTGACATAAACAAATAGGTAATAGACATAGTGAAAATAAAGCGAAAGAAATAAATAACACAGTAACCTTAGAAAAATCAACATTCACTGCCAAAATTTTAAAGATGGAATCAAAAGTTGAAGAAGGGAGTGTAAGAACTTGTTCTCCTTGAAAGAGGTTGAACAAAGTCAGAAGGAAGGAACAAACTTCGAGTTTTTTATCGCTTTCATTTAAGTTTTGTATGTTCTATTTTTCTTTCAAGATTAGCTACTGTTTTTATTCTTTAATCAAGTTGTAAGTTTTCGTTTTATTTATTAAATTTCAATACTTCAAGTTGTACTTCAAGTTTAGTTTCAATTCCGCACTTTTATTTCAATGAAGTTTATCTTTTCTCATTCAAGTCTTCTTTTTATTTTCTGCACTTTAGTTTTCTTTTCAGTGAGTAGCTAAATCCTTGGAGGGGATTCAATGAAGTGGATACCCTAAAAAGGAGATAAGCCCCGCCATGTGATTCAAGTAACGTTGCTTAACATTTAGCATCGTTTACTTTTCTTGAGTTTAAGTTTCATTATCAACTTAAACTGATCATTTGAGTTAACATAGTTTGTGTGAGATTAAATATTGAAAGGGTTGGATTGAGCATGCATTTTCATAAAAGCAATCTAGGAGAAGAGTCTAGACATAGAGCTTTTATTTTACTTTTATTTTCATTGCACAAAACCCCCAAAATATTTTCTTTACTTGGTTACCTTCGGTTGCAACTTGAAAGCACTTGTGTTGTTAACTGAAAAGCTCTTTGTTAACCGTTCCCTTAGGTTCGATACTTGGAATACTTCCATATATTACTTGTTGGATAGCGTGCACTTGCACTTTGCTTTTCCCACCAGTAGCGTTGCAACGTTGTCCCTTCGAATTTTATAAAGAAGGAAAATATTTGTATGAGTAGCGTTGTAATTCTATACCTGTAGTTTCTTAAGGTTGAAAGACTCTTCAAATGGCATTGCAACACTATAAGGGGCATTGCAACGCTATGCCCTCGAGTCCAAATGCCTTATTCAATTATCTTAAGTTGCTCAAATTTGTCCAATTATCTCACAATTCTACGATTTTGCTCCCAATGCTCGGTTTCTGAGAAATAAACATAAAATATATGAAAGCACACAAAATCATAGAAAAACTAGCCTAAAACTAAGCCTAAAAATAGCACCTTTATGCATGTAATCAAATACCCCCAAACTTAGATTTTTGCTAGTCCTCGAGCAAAATAAAACCAAAATAACAGTTTCACAAGATTTCTAATACAAGATTCATGACTCAAGCCTCAGTGATCTGATTGATATAAAACAACAGAATAAAGTCTTAACATGCTCTTCACTAAGCAATTTAAATTCTATCTATCTCATTCCTTGCGTGTGTGTATGTTTAACTTTCCTTCTATCATTTTCTACTAGCTTAAGATACTTTTACTAAGACTTTCCTTCGTTTTCTCCCTACACTGGCCCTAAGTTCTAATTTCAAGCTTTCCAACACTGCAGAGAGCAATCTACTTAAGCATTCATTTTCTGTCTCATTTTATAGGGGTTACTAACCCCCAAACTTATCTTTTTCCTTCTCATAGAGATCCTAGCTTTCACACATCCACTGTAGGGATCCTTATCCAGAGCACTCGCTCAATGGACGACCTAACTGATCACAATGGAGGTAGCTCTTTTGATCCCCATACATTAAGCACACAATATTGATGGAACATGCATTCAGTTTTCGTTAAACATGCTAAAAAATCAATAAAGATAAAATGTTTTTTAACTCAACAAATTTCAATCACTAACTTTCATGTAAGTCAACTATTAATTAGTTCTTAACCTATCGGGGTAACAACACCCTCTAGACTCAACAAAAGCATCCTAATGTTCGAACATAGTAGAAAGTCGGCTATTTGCTCGTGGTGTTGCAAGGAAATCAAAGATAAACTTCAAATATGCTCAATTCAAGACATGCTTCAAAAGTCATTCTATTGCAAAAATTCACTTAGATTACTTCCTAGGCTATCATAATCATTCATCATGCATTATAAATCATTCGAGCATGCTTAGGATTGAAAAATTTGCTTAGAATTTGCTCATAATTATCAGGACTGCACAGTACTACCCACCCCCAAACTTAAAACGTACATTGCCTTAATGTAACAAGCTCAATAAAATAAATAAGGACAAAGATAAAGTGAGTGAATGATAGTGGCTTGATAAGATGAGAGACTTTTCCAGAAGAATTCTTTGAATTGACTAGAAGGTTTCTCAATGCAGTCGAGGTGCTGCAAAATGGGAACGAGATTTACTTGGCACTTTTTTTTAAAAAAACAAACTAAACTAGGAAAGAAAAAAAAAACAAACAGGAAAAGTAAATGAAGGAAAGAAAACTTGGGTTGCCTCCCAAGAAGCGTTTTCTTTAACGTCTTCAGCTAGACTAGACTATGTGGTCTCAAGGTACATAGAAATTCTCCCATTTCTTCGGACCTCTCTTCCTGGAATCTACAAAACAAACCAAAGCTAGTAGAAACACTAGCTTCTAGTGAGACCTTGAAGTAGAAATATTTTTGATATTTTTGAATAAGAAAAGCATAAAAGAAGAAAGATCAAAATAAAAAGACTCAGACACGGACTCGTGAGAATAGGAAGAACACTCAAGGATAAGAGGTGAATCAGAAGATAAAACAAACAAAGGCCTTATAGCCTCAAACTTTACCTCCTGAACCTCATCAATTATGATAGGCTCAACCTTTCTCTCTTCCTCACTGACTCGATCTTGGTGTGCATCTAAATACTCTAGCTCTTTCCCAATATCAATAGTCCACTCCCTTGATTCCCCAACCTCAGTAGAATCGAAAGAATTATGCTCTTGAAAGGCTATCGGTGAATCAGTGATCAAGTGACTCACTGGATAGCCTACAAAAGTGGTTTGCACTTCACTAACCTCCCTAGGGGTCTGGAGACTCTTAAATCTCTCATCAAATTATAACCTCCTAAGTCTAGTCTTCTCTATAAATTCTCTCAACATTCTCTCTAAGGAGAATTCTTCCTCAAATTGGGCTTCTTGAAAGAAACTAGGATATGGTTTATGGGTCTAAATACATTCATCATTACCATACATGGGATTTCCATAACTCATAGATTCGGTATGATAATAACTAGACATTTGATACCCATGAAACACATAATCTTCACTAACAGGCTCATGATCAAAAGAGGGATAACTAATAAAACTAGAAAATGGTGTTGGTTTTTTGGGGTCAGATTCCCTAAAGGGCCACCTAAATCTATTAGAAGCCATTAAACAAAACAACAATTAATCACAAGTTCTCAAGCAACACCAAATAATCACACAACTAGAAACAATGGACCAGGACTCAAAAGAAAACACAACAAGCAAGATAAAAACAAAATAAAGATAAACCTCTAAATGAAAGAAAAAAAAAAAAAAGGAACTACAAATATACACTATTTACACTCTAAATTATGATCAAGCACTTTCACTATGATATTAATTAAACTAAAATATGCCAATCTTCGACAACGGCGCCAAATTTGATAGAAGGCTTGTCGAAGGCCCTATCAAGATTAAATTTATAAAAACCGAACCTTTAAATATTTTGCAATAATAGTGGCCAGGGTCATCCACAGGGATTGAAGTTCTTAGATTAATCAAGTACCATAGTTAATTATGCCCAATTTTATTTAGAGAAACACAACTTGGGAATCAAAGGAAAAATAAAATCTAAACTAATATGTACATGCTTAGGAGTCCAATTTTGAGAAACATGCATGGTTGATTACCTTAAGCCCAACTTGAATTAATTAATAATTTAATTTTATACTAACAATCTTAAACCAAGAATTACTAAGTTATCTATATCCTCTCTGGAGCTCAATTGACCTCATGCCTAGAAATAAATCAATCTCTCGGTCTATTTCTATTACTAAACAAGGCATTAGGCGATTCTCTTAAGGCTTTTAGAATTAATCTACTCACTCTTGTGCAATAGATTAAACCTAGTCATGCATCTAGTGTTCGACAACTAAACTTACTCTCTCAAGCGAAATTTAGTTAAACATGCAAAACCATGGCCAAAGGTTAAGACAATATAAAGAGATGCATAAAAGACATCAATATATAAATTAAACTAAAAATCAAACAAATGTTCAACAACTACAACCAAGCAAGGGTCTAAACACAGATTTACAACATAAGTACATCCCACAAAAACTCCTAAATTCAAGAGAAAAGGATAGAAATAGAGAAGAAACTTAGGTCATGTGCCAACACTCGTCTCTGAAGTGATGTCCACGATCTCGAGCTTTGAGTCTCCTCCTTGGCTCTCCAAAGGTCTCCTCTAGATCCTTAGACAGTGCTTGAATCGAGTTTAGGTTTTTTGGTCTCTCAAAATGGCTCCCTTTTGCGAATAGCAAAACTTCCTTTTTATAGAGTCGTGACAGCGTTGCAACGCTATAAAGGGCATTGCAACGCTATGCCCTCGGGTCCAAATGCCTTGTTCATCTTCTTCAACACTTGAATCTTCAAATATTGCCTTAAGTTGCTCAAATTTCTTCAATTATCTCACAATTCTTCGGTTTTGCTCTAAATGCCCGGTTTCTGAGAAATAAACAGAAAAATACATGAAAGCACACAAAATCATAACAAAACTAGCCTAAAACTAAGCATAAAAATAGCACCTTTATGCATGCTATCAAACGCGCGTGCCCTCAGCATCAAGACGCCTCAGCATCGCAACACTCCAAACAGAACACCTTGCGCTTGCGCCTCTCTAGCATCAAGACGCCACAAGACAGCATCGAGACACTAGCTCTCAGGTTTGAGCATCCAATTGCAATGTCTCAACTCTCTTTTAGGCGTTGAGACGCCATTCCCACAGTCAAACACGCTTGTGAAGTCTCCATTCTTCATACTTAGCTCCAATTTGAGTCAAATTAGGTTCCATAACTTACTCGAAGCGCCAAAACCATCAATTTCGGTCTAAGTTGCTCGATTTCCTGAAATATACAAAATATCCACGTAAAAGCTCACAATTAAACACAAAACTAAAAAATAATTACGCGTAAATATAGTACTAAATTAGTGCTATCAAATACCCCCACACTTAACCTTTTGCTAGTCCCAAGTAAAACAAAATCAAACTCCCACTAAGAAGATAATTGTTTCAGAAAATTTCATGCATAAGTGACTCTATTCTGAATGTACTTAATATTGGAACTTAGAGAACAAGAACAATGGAATAGGAATATGCCTAAATCAAGAGCAATTTAAACAGAACTTCGAACTGTTTGTGTATGTGCGTGCATAGCCTAAATATTGACTTGTTTACTAATTCAGAGTAATGTTATGCAATCCTCCATTCATCTTCTCCCTACACTGGCTTGAAAGACCCAATTCAACTCACTCACAATTAAGAAAGTAATAGAAAGCTAAGTGTCTTAACTCACTACAGGGTAGTACTCCCCCAACACTTGTTTTTTACAATAATCAGGGGCACTAGCTTTCACACAACTATCGCAAGGATCCTTATCCAGAGCACTCGCTCAATAGATGGCCTAACTGATCACGATAGAAGTAGCTCTTTTTGCACCCAAACACTTAATGCTCATGCAAAGTACTTTATTTTTTTTCTTTTCTCACTAACATTTTTTTTGAGCTCAAATATTTCTTTTACGCAAGCATAAAACAACTTTTCTTACTCCAAAACTTAACATTACCAACTATCTTGCAAGTTCATTTACAAATCAAGCCTTAAGCCTATCGGAGTGACAACAAACTTCTAGAAAACATAAAATTCCTCTAATTTTTCAACTTATCGACACTAGGCTACATGCTCAACAAGGCTACATGCTCAACATATGCAAAGATTCCAAAGAAAAAATTTTAAATTTAACCCAAGATTTTAGCATGCTCTAATTCCACGTAAAATACAAAAAGAATCCACTAAGGAGCACAAATCTTAGAATTTCATAATCACCACACCATGCAACTTCCTAAACAACTATATTACACACAATCTCAATAATCATCCAAATTTTCACTTAAGCTCAAAATCTAACAAATCAATTAATCAAATTTTCCCTCATACAAGCGTAGCACCATTCTCCCCACACTTAAACTAAACATTGTCCTCAATGTTTACCATAAAGAAATTTCAACAAGCACAAATGACAATTAAAAAGATCAAGGGTAACCGTACTTCCCTGAAATGACGAGACCTCCACTAATGAGCATAATTGATTTGAACAACCAAAGGGAATTGCAAAATAGACAAGGGCCATTTATTCGACAACGAAAAACAAATGCGAACTAATTGATTAACAAACTCTTGGGTTGCCTCCCAAAAAGCACTTGTTTAGCATCCTTAGCTCGAAGTTCCCTAAATACTTCTCGAGGTGGCTCAAAGATAAAGAATCGGACATCCTCCCTCATTCCTGTATTCTCAATACCAACACCACAATCTCTCACAAATTTAACATTAGCAATATTACTCACACACTAAGAGAAAGAATTATGATAAGCACGAAAGGGAACAGAACTATCTCGAGCACCTAAAGCAGACACCTCTTCCTGATTCCCATCCAAGATAGGACTCGAATGAGGAGGCATAACAAAATCATACTCAACACTCTCCACAGATAAATCATTCAAAATCAAATTCTCAAATTAATTTTCCTCAAAGTTCAAATTCTTATTAAGCATGGCATCATGGCAGTTAAAGAAATCACTATTTTCTAAACAATCATCCAGCTCATGCTCAATACTCAAGACACGCTAAACACCCTCACTCAAACGATTAGCATAAAATAGATTCACTAAAAACACACTTAGTCAACATGCAATCATGGTGATCAGACAGACCAACATCATCAATTTTATTAAAAAACAACAAACAATCATCAAACAAATTATTTTCTTCCACAACAATAGAGTCAACATCCGTATTATCAAAACTCATTACACCATTTTCAGATCCAATATTAGCAGAAAAAGAAATAGAAGAAGCATTAGAAGGAGATATATTGATAGAAGCATCATGCAACAACTCATCAACAGGCCTAATAGAACGTTTTTCCACAACAGAAGGAGAAACCTCAACAAGTTTAACCGTAAAGCATTTGTCTCTATTCTCAAAAGTATCTAAAGGGTCAAAAATGATAAATCTTACTAGCTCATTGTTGACCTGCAAGGTCAACGTACCTCAGCACATGTTGATGTCTACTCTACTAGTAGCCAAGAATGGTCTACCTAGGATAATTGGGATCTCCTCATCTTCCTCCATCTCCAAGATTACAAAATCAACAGGAAATATAAACTTGTTAACCTTAACAAGTACATCTTCAACTATACCTTTGGGTTTTGTTATTGATCGGTCGGCTAGTTGTAGAGAAATTGTTGTGGGTCGTATTTCTTGCAATCCTAGTCTCTTGTAGACAGAGTAAGGCATTAAGTTTATACTAAATCCCAAATAACATAAAGCCCTATCAATATTTAAAGTGCCTATCGAACAGGAGATGGTAATACTCCATGGATCACTGAGTTTTGTAGGCATCTTCTTCTTCAAAATCATAGTGCTCTTCTCTGACAGACTAAGCATTGCATTCACCTCTAGTTTCCTCTTCTTTGAGAGCATCTCCTTCGTAAACCTCTCGTAATTAGGTATGTTGGCAAGCACTTCTGCAAAATGAATACTAATATGCAATTTTCTAAACATATTCAAGAAATCATAAAAATGTTCATCTAATTTTGAATCCTTAAAGTGGTGGGGAAAAGGCAACTCCCTGTAATCAAATGTTAGGCACTCTCCACGCCTCCTAGGAGGAATGATGTGTGCTCCTCTATCCACATATCGGGGTCTAGGTGCCTTAATATCCCGTGCCAGCTCCTTGGACTCCTAAACAATCAAATCTAGCAAGGGTTTCTTCTTCTTATCTTATTCTTTACTCTTTTTCTTCTCAAATCTTTTCTCCTCACCTTCATCTTTCCTTTCTTTTTTTGAACCACAACACCCATTAGCAGAATTAAAATGAAAAGATGGGTCAGAAAGCTTACTTGGTGTGATTTTTTCTGCCACAGCCCCTGGACTCTCAATCTCCTCATCATCCACGCCCTTCTTCGATACCCCTCGTAACTGTGTCCCACTCCTCACTTTATGGCTTTGCACTGCTCCCTTGGGTTCACCTCAGTATCATTGAGGAACATACCCTTCTGGAGGGCATTGACTACATTGGCGATCTACCCTATTTGAACTTCCATGTTCTTCAGCGCAGTGTCATGGCCACTCACCGTCGTGGCAAGGGTCATTCTGGTTGTCTAAAGTGTTGGTTCACTCCTCTTTATTCCTTAATAAAGGTTCCCATCATCTCTTCCAGAATCGATCTCTTCTCTGGCTTGATGTTCCTGCAAACTCAGTTGGCTGCAAGACATTTTTCTGGTTAGCACAAGAGAAATTTTCGTGATTATGCAAATCTGGATGGTAAAAATTGGGTAAATTCTTATTCTGAGGCCCTTGATACCCATATCCTTTGTTCTACACATACTGGCACTGCTCCAAAGACTACTCCTCAACGCTCTTCAAATTCAACGCTAAAAGTGAGGTGATCGACTAATTGGCTCCTGCAGCTGACAATTTATTCAAAGCATTAGTTAAGGACGCCATTTGTGTTTTAAGTACACTCACCTCATCTATCTCGTAGATTCCCACAAAAGATCTCGAAGAGGATGAACGATCTGATGGCCATTGATAGCTCGTGGCAGCCCTTTCCTCTAACAGAGCATGTGCCTCTTCTACTGTCTTCGCCAGGAAACTGCCTCCTGCACTCGTATCCAAGATCATCTTAGTATTAGATGATAAACCATTATACAATAACTGTACCTAAACCCAATCTAGATAGTCGTGCTGAGGGAACTTCCTCAACATTTTCTTGTATCTCTCCCAACTTTCATATAATTTCTCCCCGTCAGCTGACGGAATGTACCAATCTCCATCCTCAGCTTTGTCGTCTTTGTTGGAGGTAAAAACTTCATTAAGAAGGCATGGGCTAGCTCGTCCCATGAAGATATGCTACCTGACTTCAGGGATTTAAGCCAGTTCTCTGTGTTCTTCTAAACAAAAAAGGAAAAAGCCTCAGTCTAATGGCATCAGAAGAAATCCTGTTCAACTTTACCGTACCACAGATCTTTGGGAAAGATTTGAGATGTGAATGTGGGTCTTTCGAAGGAAGCCCTTTGAAAGAGTTGTCCTACGCAATTTGTATCAGCCCCCTCGTTAGCTCAAAGTTGTTCGTCTGGATGGGTCCATGCATAATTTTGGAGTGGTCCAATGGGGATACGGGTTGGAAATAATCACTGATCGACTTTCTCTCATCCTCGTTGCGCTCTGTCATAGTGATTTGGCCTTCTTTCTTTAGTTGCCTGCAAGTCCTGTAATTTTTCAAATCTAAAGGCAAGAGATTAGCCTCCTTATCACTACGCATAAACCAACATAGCCTCCTTAGAAAAACCAAACCAAACAAAAATAACAACAAAAAGCAACAAAAACACATAACTCAGAAAACCAGTAAACACAACTATATACAAAAATCACACAAAAACCCCTAAACTAACTCCTCATGCTTTCTTCCTAATATTAATCAACTAAAAAAAAAAAAACTTCGCCTCTTCCCCTTCAACGAAGTCAAAAACTTGATCGGGTTATTTTTTACGCAAGCGCACGCCATTGAAGTAATAATAAAACGGCACAAGAGTACCAAGTATCGTATCCCACAAGAAGCGAGAATGAAACCTTTTCCCAGTTAAATAATTATTAGAATTAATCATGCTCAAAATTATTTAAGGTCATAACTAAGGAAAATGAAATGCTTGAAATTTAAATCTAACTAGCAAGCAAATAAAAGGGTTGGAGATACCAAATTAAGGGGAGTTAAGGGGATTGAGCACTATTAAGTTGCAATTATGGGAATTGAACATGCCATTTAATTAGTCTTGCCAATTTCATAGACCTAGAGCTAAATTGGTCGAAGTCTCCTATCGGTCTCATTCGAAGATGCTAATTAATCGCTTACCTAAGTGTCCTTAGCATTAATTGATTAATTAATTAGGATTAAGCCCACTCATATTAAGCCTCACCTCGTCAATTGTTGTTCCTATGTCACTTAGGCAATTTAAGGGTATTAATTGAATTAGGTATATCCTAAATTCTCTTCGTTGAGCTCAATTTTGAACTGCGATCGACTCATTAATGGCCAAGTAACGAGAAGGAATAAGTGCAATTCAATTAAATGAAATTAAACAAGTAATTAAACACAATAGAATTAAATTACACCATAATCTCAACACTAAAAGTGCTCGTAACCCCTAAACTGATTAAATCAAACTATATACAAGTTAAAGCATGACAGAAGTACCATTCTCACAGCCCTAAGAGACATGAAAAAGAGGATGAAAATAGTAAAAAGGATCACTGACACCAAAATATTGACCCTCGCCTCGAATTTTGTGATCCCGAGCCTAAAAAATTGCTCTCGAATCCTCCAATTCATGCTCCACAAGTCCCAAGAAGGTATGAAATCGAAGTTTGGGCTACCCAAAGTTGGTCTCCCCTAATTTGGATTCAAAACGATGAATTTATACCAGAGCTCGACACAACGTCTTGATGATAAGTGTAATTTATGATGCATTTTAGGGATGTTTTATTGCACTTTTTGAAGACATTATCGAATACTTTCATGCAATTAAGTGTTTATTTTGCAGGAATCGAGATATCAAGGGTAAAATTGTCTGAGAAGAAAAGAGGGCAAAAAAGTCAATTATAGGCTTAATTTGGCATTTGGGGGAAGAAAGGATTGAAGAATAAGCCGGAAAACTCGTGAAGGTAGCGTTGCAACGCAACCACGATTTTGTAAAATATGGAATAAAGGGACAGCGTTGCAACACTGCCCCTAGCGTTGCAACGTTGTCCCCTGTGTATAAAAATGAAGTTGTACATTCGAGTAAAGGGAGCTGTTTTGGAGAGACCTAAAACCTAATTTCGATAGGAACACTATTTCAAGGCCTAGAGAGCAACTTGGAGAGCTAAGGAGGAGACTCAAGGCTCAAGATCGCATGACATCACGTCGGGAACGAGTGTTGGCATGCGACATCCAGTTTTTCTCATTTTCCTTTCCTTTGTGTCTTTAATTTTAGGATTTAGCTGACTGTATTTGAATGTATTCGAGTATTATAGACTCTTAGTTGATTGCATTATTGTTAAAAAACTATGTTTGACTTATTGAATGTGTTTGTAATGTCTTTTATGCATCTTGAATTAATCTTCTAAGCTCCCAACCATAGCTTTGTATGTTGTTAAATTTAGCTTGAAAAAGTAAATTTAACTAAGAACTTAGATGCATAACTAGAATTAATCTATTGCATGAGAATGAATAGGTTAATACTAGAAGTTATTAAGAGAATTTCATAATGTCATGTCTATTTGTAGCAATAGACTGAAAGGTTGATCTACTTCTTGCATGAGTTCAATTGGGCTTAAGTGAGTCAATTGGATATTTTAGTAATTCTTGGCTTAGAACTGTTGCATGCTTCATAATTCTTTAGTCAATTTTATAGTTGTGCTTCATGAATTGCAATTAACGAATGTCTCTCTAAAATTGGACTCAAACTTTGTACATAATATTTTAGGTTTTATGTTTGTGTCAAAAGAATCAATTCAAGGTTTGCTTCTCTAAATGAAATTAGGCATAATTAACTGTGGTACGTAATTAGACCTAAGAACTCCAATCCTTGTGGATGACTCTGGCCACTATTATTGCAAAATATTTAGAGGTCCGGTTTTTATAAATTTAATCTTCATAGGACCTTTGACAAGTCCTCTATCAAATTTTGCACCACTGCCGAGGATTGGAATATTTTTAGTTTAATTAATATCGTGGTGAAAGTGTTTGATCTTAATTTAGAGTCTAAATAGTGTATATATGTATAATTTTCTTTTTTTGTTCTTCCTTGTTTATGTGAATAGTTGTGTAGTGTTTATTTTTCTTGTTTTAGTTTTTCTTTTTTTTTTTTGTGTAAATTACGTAAGTTGCTTGTATTAATTGCTTTTTATTTTATTTTTCAAGTATCATAAGTATTATTTGTGCCCAGTAAATTATTATTTTTTATCTATTTGTATAAGTAATTTATGTAAGTTTTTCTTTAGTTAATTGTGTCTGCTCTTTTTAAATCCTTTGGCAATTTTTCAGTTTTAATTTATTTTTCCAATTATTTACTAATGGAAATTTATTGAGTTGTGGATGCAAGGAAACTCAAGGAGCAAAGGATCGGTTTGTGCTTGTAAATAACCAGTTGTAATAAAAATAATTAAAAAAAATAAAAATCATGCGTTATGCAGCAGCAAGTCGCGAGGATAGCGTTGCAACGCTGTCCATAGCGTTGCAACACTATCACAAAATTTGGGATAAAAATCTCAAATTTTGAATGCAAAACCCGAGAGCCCTTCCTCTTTCCTCATCTCCAGTTCCAAATACCTCAAACCCACTTCAATTTCTTCATTATTTCACATGTCCAACCTGCTAAAATCACAAATTTGTTCAAGTTTTGTAGGAGTATCATCTTTTGGAAGGGAAATCTACCCAAATTTGTGGGTATTCTTCAGCACTCCGTGGGTATCTTTGCAGAAGGAGTTCGGTATTCTTTTTTCTCTCTTTTGACTTCATTTATGCTTAGGACAAATTTTAAGTCAATTTGGAGGGCTAGATCTACATTATTGGTGGATTTTGTCGGTTGATCTGAATTTGTGAAGAAGTAAATTGAAAATTTGTGAGTTTTTGAAGTGTCTCAAAGTAGAATCACGTTGTAAAAGTTGTTTTGAAGTGTTGAGATTGCAGAAATTTTATAGATCTAAGAAGAAGTGTGAAGTTTGTGTTGTGGTTTGATTAATTTGAAGTATTGGGATTTTTCTACTTGTGGAAGAAATTTTTGAACAAGAACAGGACAACGAGCTCAAAAAGAGCAAGAGCTTCATCTTCATCATCCAGTGGGGATTAGATGACCACAATTTAAAAATAGAGAAACTACAGAGAGATATCAGGGATACGTAGTCTCTTGAGCACTAGTGCCTGAACGAGAAATGGCTCTTGATGATTCTCATCATAGGCAGCTATACTAGAATATTGTGCAGAGAGGTTGGTAGATGTTGGTACAACAACCCAAAGCTGGGGTTGTATCTGTGGTTAGAGAGTTCTATCGAACATGAAGGAGGATGAATCTCACTCCTATGTGAGAGGACAACAGATTAATTTTGACTCCACCACCATTAACAGGTACTATGGGTTGCCCAACTTCGATCGGGATGAGTACAATCAGTATGTAAGTGAGCAGGTCAACCCAGAATAAATGATTGCAAAGCTAGCACAGCTAGGAGTAGCTTGGATGACTAGAAGATGTGAGGTCATCAAATTTAAAACAGTAGACCTCAAAGTGACAAACAAGATCTGGCACAGTTTTATTTGTGCAAAGTTGCAGCCAGTGGCCCATATGAGCGATTTCACGAAATAGAGAGGCATCCTCCTCTTTTCTATTGCCACTGGGAGGAGCATAGACATAGGAAAAGTGATTTTCCATTCCATCCGCCACGTGAGGAAAGGCATTACTATAGGTGGTTTGGGCCACCCTTCTCTCATCACTACGCTGTGCAGAAATGCAGGAGTCACCTGGACTCCTGATGAGGAGTTAGTTCATCCCAAGGGATTCATGGATAAAAACTATATCATGGGCCTCAGAGGAGGGAATGAAGAAGCTGAAGAAGACCCTGATGGGGATGAACATGAGCAAGAACATGTTGAGAGGAAACAGGAGGAACCTCACCCACAACCTGTACCAGTGGGTTATCAGGGCATCTATGATGTGATGTCTGCTATGGATGAAAGGTACAGGAGGCAGGAGGAAAGATTTCAGAGGCAGGAGGAGCGATTCCAACAACAAGAAGTGAGAGAACGTCGACGAGATCTACGTATGAGACACCCCCATCAACACAATGAGGCACACCACCAACATCTTTATGAGTGCAAGCATCAGATGTTATGCATGAACATGGAGCTTCCTCAACCTCCATAGCCTTATGTTTCCTCTAAGGAGGAATGAGAGCACTACACCTGCTCAGGACAGTATTGTTCTTTTTCTTTCTCACTGTATCTTTATTTTCACCATTCCTCTCTATTCTAATTGTATTATTATTCTATCTCTTTCTTATTCTTCTCACCCCTATTTGCTGCTACTCTTATCCCTCTATTGTCTTTCTCTGTAGTGTATTATTATTCTCATCATCTTATTTGGCTACATTGAGGACAATGTACATTTTAAGTTTTGGGGTATGGGTTATCTTTTGTATTTTATGAGATACTTTACAGATATTTTGGTATTCTGATACCTTTGATGATGATTGATTCTCTGTGAAATTCTTTCTGTTCAAATATGTTGAAAGTAGAAATTTGAGAAATTTTTTTTACTTTTTGCTGAATGATGAGCTTAAACTGTATGCTATGATTATGATAATCCTTGATGATACCTAGTTCTGAATCAGAGACAATTGCATTATTAGCATTTGTGATTAGGGAGTGGATGCAAGATAGAGATAAATTGGATCATCACTTCCTTGAATTCTTGATGCACATAGCTTATTCTTGGTTGGACTTGAATGCTTGGAATAAAATTATTTTGTCTAGAAATTTGTTGTCATTCCGGTAGGTTTAAGATTTGATTGGGAGGTGGTCTTGCATGATTAGGAGAATAAACTGAACCTAGTAAGCCCTAGCAAAACCTTTTAAAAAAATTGCATAAGGTAAATAAGTAAGTAATTAAGTGAGAGATACTCTTACTTCCAAGAGTGGATTGAGTAACCAAGGCTGGTCATGACACCCATGAATTCCATTGCATGAAAAATCTACATAGGATGTGAGTATGCTTGGGCAATATGACAGGTGACTTGTGATAGTAGTCAACTACTTTCACCACAAAGTGTTAGTAGGCTGGAACGAAGGTACAAGTAACTGAAAGATCTTTTCAAGAAAAGAAATAGTAAATGGAATAAAAAGTAAGTTTGGGTGTTTGTAAACGGGTAAATGCCTTGGTAAAAGTGAAGCCTTCTAATCATGACAATAAATTGAAAGATTGAATCTTAGGACCAGTGTAGGGGGAAGATGAATGGAGCACTTAATAATACTGTTTCAGGGATTGTAAAGACTAGACCAAGAAAAGCTATCACACACTCACTCAAGGAATGAATGAATTCAATTTTTAGCTTCTTGAGAATATCTTCTTATCATGAATCTTAGTTCAGTAATTTCTTTATCTTCAGAATTGATGAGATTGGAATCAATAGCATTATCTGTTGCTCTGTTGTTTATTCTGTGATTTGCTCGAGGACTAGCAAATATTTAAGTTTAAGGGTATTTGATAAGTGTAATTTATGATGCATTTTAGGGATGTTTTATTGCACTTTTTGAAGAAATTATCGAATACTTTCATGCAATTAAGTGTTTATTTTGCAGGAATCGAGAAATCAAGGGTAAAATTGTGTGAGAAGAAAACAGGGCAAAACAGTCAATTGCAGGCTTAATTTGGCATTTGGGAGAAGAAATGGTTGAAGAATAAGCTAGCAAACCCGTGACGGTAGCGTTGCAACGCCGTTGGTAGCTTTGCAACGCTACCACAATTTTGTAAAATATGGAATAAAGGGACAGCGTTGCAACGCTGCCCCTAGCGTTGTAACGTTGTCCCCTGTGTATAAATAGGAAGTTGTACATTTGAGCAAAGGGAGCTGTTTTGGAGATACCTAAACCCTAATTTCGATAGGAACACTATTTGGAGGTCTAGAGAGCAACTTGGAGAGCTAAGGAGGAGACTCAAGGGCCGAGATCGCAGGACATCAAGTCGGGAACGAGTGTTGGCACGCGTCGTCCAGCTTTTCTCTTTTTTCTTTTCTTTGTGTCTTTAATTTTAGGATTTAGCGAACTATATTTGAATGTATTCGAGTATTATAGACTCTTAGTTGATTGCATTATTGTTAAAAAACTATGTTTGACTTATTGAATGTGTTTGTAACGTCTTTTATGCATCTTGAATTAATCTTCTAAGCTCCTGGCCATAACTTTGTATCTTAAGTTAAATTTAGCTTGAAAAAGTAAATTTAACTAAGAATTTAGATGCATAACTAGGATTAATCTATTGCATGAGAATGAATAGGTTAATACTAGAAGTTATTAAGAGCATTTCATAATGCCATGTCTAGTTGTAGAAATAAACCGAGAGGTTGATTTACTTCTTGCTTGAGTTCAATTGAGCTCGAGAGAGTCAATTAGATATTTTAGTAATTCTTGGCTTAGGACTGTTGCATGCTTCATAATTCTTGAGTCAATTTCATAGTTGTACTTCATGAATTGCAATTAACCAATGTCTCTCTAAAATTGGACTCCAACTTTTTACATAATAGTTTAGGTTTTATGTTTGTGTCAAAAGAATCAATTCAAGGTTTGTTTCTCTAAATAAAATTAGGCATAATTAACTGTGGTACTTAATTAGACCTAAGAACTCCAATCCCTGCGGATGACCTTGGCCACTATTATTACAAAATATTTAGAGGTCCGATTTTTATAAATTTAATCTTGATAGGACATTCGACAAGTCCTTTATCACTCGACGCTGTGCGAAATGCATCGCTTCACTAATGCTCCCGCCTCAGCGTCAAGACACTGAGTGCAGTGTAGGAATGCTCCGGACTGAACAACTCGTGCATGAGCCTCTCTACCTTTGAGGAGCAACAGGACAACGTCTCAACGC
Source organism: Trichosanthes truncata (assembly GCA_033996785.1). Taxonomy (NCBI): domain Eukaryota; kingdom Viridiplantae; phylum Streptophyta; class Magnoliopsida; order Cucurbitales; family Cucurbitaceae; genus Trichosanthes; species Trichosanthes truncata. The sequence continues at coordinate 34,315,993 of JAWPNB010000009.1, read as the reverse complement.
TAGCTCTCAGGTTTGAGCATCCAATTGCAGCATCTCAATGCTCTTTTAGGCATCGAGACACCATTTCCTTAGTCAAACATGCTTGTGAAGCCTCCATTCTTCATACTTTCTCCAATTTTAGTCTAATTAGGATCCAGAACTCACCCGAAGTGCCAAAATCATCAATTATGGTCCAAGTTGCTCGGTTTCTTAAAATATACAAAATATCCACGAAAAAGCTCATAATTAAACACAAAACTAGCAATTAATCAGGCATAAATATAACACTAAATTAGTGTTAACTTATATTAGGCTTTAAAACTCTTCCTTAAGGACCTTTACTGATTAATTATTGACCACGCAGTCACTCAGGTAATTAACCAATAGTCATTCATTCGATTCTAGCTTAAGTTTCTCTCCATCAAATTTCCACTTAGCAACAACTGAATCAACTAGTGTTCAAATAATTAAACTTCAGCACCAACTACAATTAATTATCCTCTAGTCCCGTTGTCCCTCGAGTAGCTAACTAATTCTCATTAAGCTAAACTAAGTATCCTCTGTCGAGCTCAACTTAGTCCTACCTCAATTAATTAAAGAACACTAATTAATAAGCATTATGCCCTAAATGCAAGAATGAATCAAAGCCTCAATAGTCATGAATTTCCATACAAACAAGTAATTGAGAAAATCATTCAACAATTAAGCATAAATCCAATACAACCCAATAAATCCCAAGTATTTAAGGATTAAACACTATTCAATCAATCAATACAGCACAATAATCCCTAAATTACAGCCACTAAGATAACTACATTAGAAAGGAAAATGTAAAGATAATGTAAACAAAGGACAATCTCGTGTTCTCGAGGACATCAACCACGAACCGAGCTCCAAGGTCTTCAAATCCAATCAAAAAACACTCACAATCACCCCCAATACCCTCAAATGAAGTCTGGAATCGAGAATAGAGCTTCAACCCTCTAAGTGGTGTCTCGTTTAGCGAAAAGAATGCAATGAATTAATATTGTCTATCGCGACATCGTTGCAACGCTAGGGACAGTGTCACAACGCTGTCCAAAACGAAATCGTTTTACTCTTGTGCGCAGGGGTAACATTGCAATGCTAGGGACAGTGTCACAACGCTGTCCAAAACGAAATCGTTTTACTCTTGTGCACAGGGGTAACATTGCAACGCTATAGACGGAACAACTCTCCTCAATTTTTTGAGCGTCGAGGCCAGCGTTGAGACGCTATAGACAGTGTCTCAACGTTGTCCCCTCAGTTTTGGCTTCTAAATTAAGTTGCAACAGAGCGTTGAGACGCTTTGGACAACGTTGCATCGCTCTCCCCTGTTCTCAACACTTCATTCTTCATCTCTTCTCTTTTGGCTTTCCAAAATAGCCCAAATTAGCTCCAATATTCACCAAAATACTCCTGAACACTCGGTTTTTCTCCTCAAGCTCGATTTTTATAAAAATCAAGAGAAATGAGAATAAAAACTCAAAAAATTATAACAAAACTAGCATAATTAATAGGAAATAGGATAGCATAATTATATGCTATTAATCGTCACAGTCGAATCTCTCCGAGCCATCGTTGTTCATTGTGGGCTTCCCTTTCCGACGTTTCTTTTCTTTTTCGTCGCTTGTAGTCGAGGCACGAGCTAGCTCCAACGACATCTCATCTCCCTCGTGCGTGTTACTTAGCCCACGAATGGATCCCCCCTCTCTCTTCCTTTAGCACAAAGACAACCGACCGTCGTTTTCTTACCAGCTGTGTGAAACTATTGCCGCAACATCATTGATGTCGTGTTGCCGCTCCTCCACGTGTGATCGGCAGTGTTTTTCTAACACCCAAAGCCCAATTAACTCTAGATATTAAAGGTGAGGTTGGATTTCAATAGGTTTTGTGTTGTTTTTGGTATTTTGAAGTTAACCCATGAAACTTTGAACTTATTTTCAAATTACTCATAGCTTTTGGGACTTGGATTTGCAAAATCAACCCCTTTAAGGTCAAAACCAACAAGGTTTTAGGGTTGATTAAGGTCAAGAATTATGAGTAAAGTTCGTTCTAAACCCAATCGAACCCATGATTAAATGCTCGAATGGAAATTCTTGCCCTTGGAGACGTTCTGTGTAGATTTAGGGCTTATTGGTTAAGTTTTGAGGTTGGCATTGGATATAGAACTACTTCGGTGTTCCCCTTGAGCATGTTGTGTGAGTAAGTTCTTGTTCCTTCAATTTAATCTCTGGATTGAAGTGGTTATTTTTGTTTAACATTAGATATTTTTTAGGTTGAGCAAGAACATTTATTGCAGGAACCAAATTTGCTTTGTGGTCACTTTTTGAGGTAAGTAGCCATTGGACCAAACCCCCTTTAAGGTCTTAGATAAGACTATCCATATTTTGGAAGGCTATGATTGGATAAGCATGACCTGAATTTCTATATGTGAAGCATGCTGAGTATGATTGATTTGTTATCTGCAATTTTCTTGAGCTTGAGATTTGCCTAAACATGTTTAGCATGAGGATTTTGAGGGGTTTGATTTTGGAATGGGCTCATGGATTCAATTTTTCTAGCATGATTAGGGGCCTCAGTTAAATGATGTTTATGCTTAAGACTAATGTATGATTTCATGAGGGTCTTAGTTAAAGGTGCAATTAGCCTAAGACCTTGTATGCTAGTGACAATTACCTTCCTATGTCATGTATGTTTCCTTGAATGCTGCTAAGTATGATTTCATGTATGATCTCAGGGATGTTCCATGTTTACAGCTTGAGGGTCACTTCTCTCATGTTACAGCTTGAGGATCACTCCCCTCATGGTTACAATGTATGTTTTCATGGGTATTGTGTTATGAAAGGTCTACTTTACTAGGGAGCCGCCAACTACCCTCTAGTGTTGCTTTACCTTACAGGACTGTCACTCACAATATCATTAAGCTTGGGGATAGGTTAATTGTTCACTTAGATAGGAAATTACTGTGTTTTCAGTTAAAGGTTTTTATGCATCAACACCCAATGTTTATGTTAAGTTAGGACCCCATATGTTTTAACACTACAATTATGCTTAAGTATTTGAAGTTTCAACCCCTCAAGTGGGGCTACTTACTGAGTATTTTTATACTCACCCATGCTACCCTTCTGTATATGGTACATGACTTATGAGGCATGTGGCGAGGGTGTTTAGTTTGGCGAGGCTATGGAGACAATATCAGACTGGAGTTTCTTAGGATGTTAGAAATTCCTAGTTCATGTTATACGCTTCATGCTTTTAACTCTTTGACTTGTAATTACTTGAATGCTCTTTATTCACTAAGTTTTGTAAATAAATGTTTATTGGGATTCTGAATTCAAAGTATCTTGAATGTGTTTAGTTTTATTAATGAAATGTTTCTTTGGCTTACTTGAGATTTTGCTTTATGATTTTCAAAAATTCATGTTTTGCATGCATGTAGTAGCGACTCTCAGATTCTAATTTACGAAGTCAGGTTTACATGTTTTACATGTTTTGCATTCATGTTTTGCAACATCTCATGCGAACAATGTTGGTCTATTTTGTTTATTTAATTTAATTATGCATGTTGATATATGTTTTAAAATTATTTGATTAATGTTGCATAAAATATGTTATTTAGAACAAAATTCCATTGTAGGTTAAGGATGTCATGCATTTTTATTATTTTGAATATAATTGTTATATTTAGAATAATAGGATTAGGATGTTTTCTAATAAGATTAGGTCACCGATTGTTGAACGAAGAACTTCGGACAATCTCCAATTTCCATATCATTATGCCAAATTAGTGAAAAAATTGCAAATAATTAAATTTGGGACCAATCATAAATTTACATGTGTCCCAACTTTAATTTGAAGATAAAAATTGAGAATTTCTAAAATTAAAATGGCACATGTCTTCATTTGACCAAATAATCAAAGTCAATTTGGTCGAATTGGGTCATATGGAATTTGGGTCAAAGTTAAATAAAACCTAAATTCAAATGGTTAGCCCCAAAGCCTACAAAGCCAAAGTCCATGGCTGGGCCTAGAGGCCACTAAATCCAAGTCCACATTCCCATGGAAAGCTTTATAAATAGAAGAGCTCTTCTTCATTTGAGGGGTTCAGAAATTAAACTCTTTAGAGAACTCAAAAAGAATCTTTGAGGTCCTTAAGTGCTGAGCACTCCCTAAAGTCCTTAGGTGTCACACTTCTGGAAGTTCTTAAGTGTTGAACACTCCTTGCATACCAAAGGCTCTTCAAGACCCTTAAGATTGATTGAAGCTTCAACCTAGAGAATAGATTGCAAAGCCCTCAAGACAAATCCACATTCGAGAACAAGTTGCAAAGCCCTCGAGAACAAGTCTACGTTAGAGAAGAATCTGCAAAGTCCTTGAAACATTTGTACATGAGAGAGAATTAGAGAAACAAATTAGAAATTGTACTCCACTACATTCAAATTAACACAATCTCATGTTCATTTACACGTATTAAATTTCTCTTTTGAAATCTCGTGTGAACAAATTGGCACACCCAATAGGACAATCTCTACCTCTCATCTCTTTCCTTTATCTAAAAATACAAGTGAAGTGATGACGTTCAAGTGGACTTCTTCGATAATCTCTGTCATGGGCAACTCATACGGGTTCTATTACTCATAATTGCTCCAATGAACTTAGGCTGCAAGAAGGTAAAGCCCCAGTTATAATGAACGAAGTAATGACTTCAACATGGGCATCTACTAATGACAGGTTCCTGGTTAAGTGTAACCCTTTGTTTGATTTCAATTCTAACGTAGTGTCTGTCATGATAACTGAAACAAGCACTGTGGAAGAAAGATTGGAAAAGATGTAGGAATAGATCAACACCTTGATGAAGGCGATTGAAGAAAGAAATTCTCAAATCACATAAAGTGCCAAATTGAGAGTCAAAATGTTGTTGAATCAAGTCAAACTCCTTTTGTCAAATATCGCAATGAAAGGAAAGTCTTTGTGCAGGAAGATGATAACGAACTCCATTAGAGCTTAATATGGTAAGGCTTCTCAAAATTCTCTCTTGTATTCTAAATGATATACTAAGAGAATCAATAATTTGAGAATGCCAACTGGATATCAACCACCAAAGTTTCAGCAATTTGATGGAAAAGGCAAACCTAAGCAACACGTTGCTCATTTCATCGAGACATGTGAAAATGCTAATACATGAGGAGATCTACTGGATAAATAGTTCATACGAACGTTGAAAGGGAACACGTTCGACCGGTACACTGATTTAAAGTCTGAGTCAATAGACAACTAGGAATAGTTTGAAAAGGAATTCCTAAATTGATTATGCAACACAAGACTCATCATCAGCATGTTCCAGCTCACCAACATTAGATAGAGAAAAAGTGAACCCGATGCCGACTACATAAATTGTTGGAGAGCCATGAGTCTCAATTACAAATATCGTCTCACTGAACTATCTGCTTTCGAAATGTGCATTCAAGTCATGTACTGGGGACTTCTGTACATCCTCCAAGGTATAAAGCCCCACATCTTTAAAGAGCCAGCAACTTGCGCCCACGACATGGAGCTAAGTATTGCTAGTTGAGGGGACAAAGACCCTCTAGTCCCTAATATAACAAATGAAGGAAATAACATAGAAGCAACTTCAGAAAAGTCTATGGTTGTCAATACAATCCTTTTTAGGTAGTCTTCAAAAGAAAAACACAAGAACATTGAAACACGACAAAGAAATGAAAGACATCGCTCAATTTTGAAGGAAAGATAAAATAAAGTCTATCATTTTCCTTAGTCTGACATTTCTGACATATTGGAACAACTACTAGACACAGGACTGATCAAATTTCTCGAGTGTAAGTGAGTGAGCTTGTCGAAGGCTCATCAAATACATTTATAATACCGATCTAAAATTAAATACTTATAATACTTAATAGTGAACCAGGTCAAACCACGAGGAACCAAATAAATTGGTTTTTCTATTAATTGGAATTCTTATTGACACAGACTGACACGAACATGGAGGGAGTTAAACATAAAATAGAGACAGAAGGACTAAAAGCAGTAAAAATAACGACAACAATCTCACCTCAGGCACCAATTCAAAGTAAAACTAGGCAACAATGTAATTTTCGATCACAAATAACCAACATGAAATCTAATTAGTAACTTATCACCCAATCGACTTGCCGAAATAGTCGAACAAGCCCTTAAACAGTCTTAGGTCCCATAAATCAAATAACCCAACCTAGCATCGAGTTAAGAACCTAACTAGCCCTAATTAGCTGGGCACAATAGTGTTCCATACTAACGTTGCTAGCCACTTTAAGTTCTAGGGATTGATTGAGACAAACTAATTGAACTAGACATGCATTCCTAATTTAACTAATTCATTCTCTTGATTCTTAGGTCCTATCATGCAAACTACACGGGGAGGAAGCTCCCTACTATGTGACAGACGACTTGTCGAAGGTCGTATCAAGATTAAATTTATAAAACCAGACCTCTAAGTATTTTGCAATAATAGTGGCCAGGGTCATCCACAGGGATTGGAGTTCTTAGATTTAATTAAGTACTGTAGTTACTTATGCCTAATTTTATTTAGAGAACATTAACTTTAGATTGGATTGAAAGCATAAAATCTATCCTATTATGTACAAAGTTGGAGTCCAATTTTAGAGAGACATTCATTAATTGCTATTCATGAAGCTCGACTATGAAATTGACTACTGAATTGTGAATCATGCAACCGTTCTAAGTAAAGAATTACTAAAGTATTCAATTGACTCTCTCGAGCCCAATTGAACTCATGCAAGATGGAAATCAACCTATCGGTCTATTTTTACAACTAAGAATGGCATTATGAAATTCTTTTATCAACTTCTAGTTTTAACTTATTCATTCTCATGCAATAGATTAAACCTAGTTATGCATCCTAGTTCTCAGTTAAACTTACTTTTTCAAGCTAAATTTAACTCAACATACATAGCTATGGCCAAGAGTTAAGAATATTAAAGCATGACGCATAAAAAACGTTGCAATCACATTCAACAATCAAACATAGTTCATACAATCTTACAATTAACTAAAAAGTCTAAAAATACTCAATTACATGCAAATTCAGTCCAATAAATCTTAAAATTGAGAAAGAAAGAGAAAGGAAAAGAGAAAAACTGGATGACGCGTGCCAATACTCATTCCCAACGTGATGTCCCGCGATCCCGAGCCTTGAGTCTCCTCCTTAGCTCTCCAATGTGCTATCTAAACCTCTCAAACACTGCCTTTATTGAAACTAGGGTTTAGGTCTCTCCAAAACGACTCTCCTTTGTGAATAGCAAAACTTCCTTTTTATAGAGTCGTGACAGCGTTGCAACGCTGTCCTTTCGAATTTTATAAAGAAGGAAAAAATCTGTTTGAGTAGCATTGCAATGCTATAGACAGTGTTGCAACGCTATGCTTGCGCTTCTTCAAGGTAGAAAGGCTTCTCAAATGGCGTTGCAATGCTATAAGGAGCATTGCAACGCTATGCCCTCGAGTCCAAAAGCTTTGTTCCTCTTCTTCAATGCTTGAATCTTCAATTATAGCCTTAAGTTGCTCAAATTTGTCCAATTATCTCACGATTCTCCGGTTTTGCTCCAAATGCTTGGTTTCTGAGAAATAAACATAAAAATATATGAAAGCACACGAAATCATAGCAAAACTAGCCAAAGGCTAAGCCTAAAAATAGCACATTTATGTATGCTATCACTATGTAAACACGAGCCGGTCCTATTGCTACTTTAGACTAGTGATTACAAGCACATTCGACACGAATAGGTTGTGATAGCATGCATAAGTGTGTTATTTCTAGGCTTAGTTTTATGCTAGTTTTGCTATGATTGTGTGTGCTTTCATGTATTTTTATGTATATTTTACAGAAACTGAGCAATTGGAGCAAAACCAGAGAATTGTGGAGTATTTGGATGAATTTGGAGCAGTTAGAGGCTATAATTGAGGATCCAAGTGTTGAAGAGGAAGAACAAAGTATTTGAACCCGAGAGCATAGATTTGCAATGCCACTTATAACGTTGCAACGCTACATCAGCAGGCATTCAACATTGGAAACAAGAAGGCATAGCGTTGCAACGTCGTTCACAGCGTTGCAATGCCAACCAAAGTGATATTTTCCTTCTTTATAAAATTCGAAGGGATAGCTTGCAACGCTGTCTCGATGTATAAAAGAGAAATTTTAGATTCGTAAAAGGGGGTCGTTTTAAGAGACCAAAAACCCTAAACTCGATTCAATCTTTGTCTTGGGACCTAGAGGAGGCCTTTGGAGAGCTAAGGAGGAGACTCGAAGCTCAAGATCGCAGGACATCATGATGGGAAGAGTGTTGGCACGCGTCCCTCAGTTTTCTCTCTTTTTTCCTTGCTTTATCTTTGAATTTGGGATTTTTGTGGACTGATTATGTACTGTTTATCTGTGTTTTAGACATTAGTTTGGTTGTATTGTTGAAAGCTTGGTTGATTTCTAGTTTATTTGATATATTGATGTCTTTATGCATCTCGTCTTTATTGTCTTAACCTTTGGCCATGGTTTTGCATGTTAAACTAGATTTAGCTCGAGAGAGTAAATGTAGTTAAAGAACCATAGACATAGACCGAGAGGTTGATTTATTCTTTTGCATGAGTTCAATGGGGCTTAAGAGAGTCAATTGATTACCTTAGAAATTCTTGGCTTAAGATTGTTAATATAAAATCAATTAATTAATCAATTCAAGTACGGCTTAATTTAGTCAACCATTCATGTGTCTCAAAATTGGACTCCAAACATGTAAATATTAGTTTAGATTTTATTTTCCCTTATTTCTAACATTTGGTTCTCTAAATAAAATCGAGCATAATTAACTATGGTACTTAATTAATCTAAGAACTCCAATCTATGTGATCGACCCTAGCCACTATTATTGCAAATTTTAGAGGTTCGGTTTATAAATCTTCATTTGATAGGGCCTTCGACAAGCCCTCTTATCAGGTTGCCAGGCTATCTATGAACATGCTCATACTATAATCGTTAAAGCAAGAATCAAGAGATAATAAATAAGCTGAATGATATTCGGCCTACTTGTTACTTTAAACTAGCCTAAGGAATATATATAGAGTGTCAATTTACCTACGAGCATTCACGTTATTAAACTAAGATAAAGAAACAACAAACTACTGTAAAGCATAAAGAATTTAAGCATAAATCTCACAAAAATTACATTGTACCGTCGTTTACAACCTGAATCAGTGGCAAAAGCCTAGCCGAACATCAAATCGATAAGCCCGACACAAAGGATAGATCAACAAAACCTATCTAAGCCTAAAACTATTGAAAATAGAGAGAAAATGCCAAAGTGGTCTCATTACGACAGACAACAATGCAGACAAATTACCTAGAGGGAAAAAGAAGCTATTTATAATAATCGGGGTAGCATTTAGGTTTGATATGTTGTAGCATCTAGATTCTGTGGGTGGCATCTAGACCTTGTAATAGTAGCGTCTAGACCATACTCTGCATTTTAGCATACTGCCTTTTTAGTGTTGAGATGCTCTTTGGGGCGTTGAGACGCTCTCACCTTGGACCAAAAAGCTTGATTTTCAATTCTTTGACCTCCTCTAAGCTTCGGTTGTTCAATTAATGCTCGATTAACTCCAATTTGATCTGAATTAACCCCAAATTTGTGCAAGTGCTCCAAAATACACCTCTTGATCGAATACGTACAAAATGATCAATAAATCACATACAATACTATCAAATTAGTACGAATTAGCATGAATAAAATAGGACTATTTTTGTCCAATCAAATTACCCCTAACCTAAATCTTGCTAGTCCTCGAGCAAGACTCAAACAAAAGGTAAATATAGGACTCGTTGGTTGCATGCTCATGACTCTAATCTCAATGTTTAAAATAACTAATCATTCAAAATAGAAGAAGCAAAGCCAATGTCACACCCCCTCCCGAACTACCTGCTATCTTAGCCCGGAGGAAGGCGTGAAGCCAACAGGCATCGTTTCACTTCTTAACGATACCTATGACCCTTTTAATTCCTGATAAACAATCCATACCTGTATACGAGATACTATACATACCACACAGCAGAAACTAGGAATCTTATTACACATACCTAAGGAGCGGTTCTAGTTAAACCTAACTTGAACAAGCCAAACACGACCAGATGTGCGTTATACACCCAAGACCACTAGTTCCATATACAACATAACTACACATCCCTATTAAGTTATGTACAATACGAGCAGACTTGCTATACTACACCATCCACATACAAAAATATCAGACTCGTAGAGCGTTCAGCAGGCTGTGGCAGGATCTCAGGCACCGGGAGCTCGATCTCTACCTGAGAAGTTGGAAAACATTGAAAGAATGAGCTGGAAAGCTCAGTGAGTGACTGAGTTTGAAACTATTAACTTGTAAATCATATCATTTGGTAAATCATAAGCATATGTGTTGACAGTCAAGCGCTAACTACAAACATATAACATCAATAGCTTTTCCCAGAAATCCAGCAAGTATATCATTTAAATCTCGCTAGCATATCCAGAGTATTCATCATCTAAAACATACAATAAACTAGGTTGTGTAAGACACGCTCAGTACAATCCAACAATCACGCTAAGATGTAGTGGGGCCCGCCCAGCACTCCCATCGTCTTTGTCGTAGTGGGGCCCGCCCAGCACTCACGACAGCATTGTTGTCACGGAGTACACTCAACGTCGACAACAAGAAATGACCTGTGTGCACACGGTACTATACAGCCTCGGGCTCAGAATCTCAAACATTCACTCATTCGGGTCTCATAGAAACACATGAAAACCTTTGACACTACTTGCTAACACATGTTGGCCCGAAATTATGGTATTCTCACTAGTTCAGGTAAAATAGTAAACATATGCTCACAACGAACAATTAAATCATTTCTAGGAAACCATATATGCTCATAAATACGTGTTCAAGAGACATAAAGTCT